>CM059439.1:72463205-73708630 GCA_030390025.1 Squalus acanthias
CAGTGGACATGAGGAGGGTGATCCTGTTCCCCCCCAGGGGGCAGAAAGCCCTCCAAAAAAAACCTCCGCCACCATTGGGAAGGGTTTGCTGAGGAGGTCAGGGGACAGGGGGATAGGATGTCACAGGTGTCTTCTCACCGGAGGATAAGATCACATACTAGCTCGGCTGCATTGGACTTAGATGCTGACATCGAGGGCCCAGGTGACCGAAGAAGACTGATGGTCATACACCGGGAAATGCTAGGTGCACTGGACAGCAAACTTATGCACAATGTCACAGAGCTTGGAGGAGGCCAGGTCCAATGTGTCAAGGCTTCACACAGAACATAGAGATCATTCTGTTCAATATGGACCAAGCTCTTAGCTCCATGAACACCGTGACGGAGCCTCTGCTAACAGCTCTGACAACAGTATGGAAGCTGGGACTGCTGCCAACTTGGCTTTGGGGGCCAGTGTTGACAGGGGTTTCCGGAGTGTCACATCACTCCTGCACTCTGTTCTCATGCAGAGTAGTGAGAGTGCTGAGGCGCAGTCCCAGGAGGGCATCCTTGGTTCCATGGGAGAGGCACCCGCTGTCCTCTCTGAGGATGTGATGCGGAGATGCCGGTGTTAGACTCTCTGAGGATGACAGCATGCCTGCTCCACCACCACCAACTCCGCCACTGCCCTTATTAGTGCCCCACAGCCAGCTGTGCCAGACTGCAGCAGCCCATCCTGAGACAGGGCCTCAAGGCCCAAAGCTGCTCGAAGTCACCCACCACAACCATCTAAAGTGTCCTCAATGGAAGCTCAGCCGCCTTCCGTCTCCCAAGCTGTATCCACTGAGGAAACACTTCATAGGAGCACTGGAATAAGTAAATGAGCACAGGAGGCAGGCACTAAGAGCCTGCACAACAGTGATTCATAATTATTTCTGTTAACTATTACACACAGATGGAAATCAGTTGTTTGATAAATTAGTTTTTTGTTCTGGATTTGGTGTTGTTGTTTCTATTTGTAGTGAAATGAGGGCAAGACCAATAACCCTGGACTGAGGGAAGGCAATTTGATGGTGGTAGTAAGGACGGTGGTGAGGATGATTGTGGAACTGTTGTGGGTGCAAAGGTTGGTTCAGATGAAGCGCTCTTTGATGAGCTGCTCCCTTAGAGCTCTGACTGCTAGGGGCAGGCAGTCGATGCCACGCCTGCTGTCCCTCCTCATCATGCTCCTCCTCCTGCTCCTGCTGCTACTGCACTTCTTGCTACCCAGCTGGTGGCAAGGACTGGTCCCTCATGATGGCAAAGTTATGCAGCATGCAGCAGATGACCACAAATCTGGATGCCCACTCAAGGCTGCACTACTAAACCCCTTCCGAATGGTCCAAGCAGCAGAAACATTGCTTGAGCATGCTGAATGTCTGCTGGACGATGTTTCTGGTGGCTCTCATTGTAGGCCAGCTCTGTACCTGTAGCCAGGTTCCTGACAGGAGTCATGAGCCAAATCTGAAAGGGATGGCCCGTGTTGGCCAGTAGCCAGCCCGTGACCTGACGGCCTGGTTAGAACAATGGTGGCACAGAGGAATGGCGATGGATGGAATGAGTCATGACTGCTGCCAGGAAACTGGGCACAGACCTGCATGATGCGCTGCCTGTGGTCACAAACCAGGTGGACATTGAGGGAGTGGAATCCCTTTCGATTGATAAAGATGACCGGCTGATGATGGAGAGCACGCAAGGCAATGTGAGTGCAGTCTATGGCACCTTGGACCCTGGGGAAGTCTGCAAAGCGGGCGCAGCCGAGTGCCCTCTCGCCCTGCGTCACTCTGTCCATGGGGAAAGTAATGTAGCTGTTCCTGCTGGTGGAGGGAGCCACGGTGAGCTCCCTGGTACAACAGTGGACTGCAAACTGGGAGATGTCACTGATCTCACCTGCTACAGCCTCGAAGGAGCCTGTTGCATAAAAGTTAACGCCAGGGTGACCTTGACAGCCACAAGCAGTGCTGTCCATGCCCTGGTGTGAGGCTCCAGTTGTGGCTGCAGCAGGTGACTTATGTCAGTGACAGCCTCGTTTGTGAAATGAAGGCAAATCAGACATGGCATCTCCGAGAAGTTGAGGTAGGAGAAGTGCTCCTGAAGACCAGCTGTGGGTATGGCCTCCTGCGCAGTGCCCTCCTCCTCCCTCTTGTACCAGCTGCTCCTGCTCTCTGGATTCCCCTCCTCCTCCAGCCCTAAAGGCAGCCCTACCAGGCCACCCATGGCTGCAGTACAACTGTTGTGAAGACAGCCAGAAACAGTGCAGCACCAGCAAAATCATCTTCTCAGCAGAGTCAGAATTACGTTTCCAGTCAGTTCAGTTCTGGCATGTACCCTGGATGCCCATGGAGCACCCCGATCTAACATGGCGCACGGCACTCTTCAGGCTCACAATGGCCCAGTCGGCCATACTGAATGCATCACAATTGATTTTTAAGAGAGTGTCTGAGCTAACTTCCTATAAGTTTATGTTTCGTGAATTCAGGCTATTTTGGTTTGCTGTTGGTCCCTGTGACTTTCTTTGCCTGTATATTGTAAAGCACAATAAACAGAAGCATAAAGCTTAAAGATTCGTAATTATTTTATAAATATAATTTTTCCTTACGAGGAAATGTGATCGCACCACTTTTAAATCAACTAGAACAAAGATTATTTTTGCTTAAGTTCAATTTGACAAAGCTCATTAAATGTTTACAAGTATAGTTAAACATCATTAGTAATCCTGGTGAAATGAACATTCTGTTAATGAGTTTCATTTATCAATTCTACTCAGGCTACAAATAACAACAGCAATTTGCATTTATGTAATGTTCACAGAGCGACATCTCAGAGTGCTTTACACTCAGAGTGGATGGTAATTGGGCACCAAGACAAGGTTTTTTTTTAAAAAGTAGGAAAGTAGCGAAATAGAGATGCTGAGGGAAAGAGCCTCAGAAGGTGATGAGCAACCATCGATGGTGGAGCAAAGAGTGAGAGGAAAGCCAGTGCTGGAGGACTGGAGAGTGTGTGCAGGGACATACGCTAGAGGGGATCACATAAGTAAGAAGGAGCATGACAGTGGAGGGATTGCAAAGTCAGGATGAGAATCTTAACCAGTGAACTCTTTGGGATCTGGAAGTCAGTGGAACTTAGTGAGGGTCGAGGTAATGGAGATGCCGGCCTTAATATGGGTGTCGACATGGGCTACAGCATTCTGGATGACTTATAGTTTATGAATAATCAAAGGAGAGGGGCCAACAAGGAGAGCATTGTGAAGCCCAGCCTCAAGGTTTCAACATGTCAATTAGGCTTTCGGCAACAGAGGAGGAGAGGTATACATGGAGGGGAGAGAAAGCAGAACAAATCGGCTGGAATTTTCGGGGGTCTGTGCAGGCGTGATTGGAGGCGGGTCGGGTAGGAAAGTTGAAATATCTTGCAGCGGGTCGGGATCCCACCATCATCCCGCTCCCACGCGCCTTTCCCTTGGGCGCGTTTGCCGGCACGTCAGCGCCCCGAACGGCAGAGGCAGGTGAGCTAATTTAAATCATTATGAGATACTTGTCAGACCTTTTTCACCCTACCTTTCAAATTTCCCTGGATGAGCACAGGAATCACGCAGCTCAGGAACCACGTCTGTGAACCTGAGGCGGAAGTTGAGTGGACATTGATCCAGCTGATTAGTGCACAGCATGGAAAGTACAATAAAAAGTCCAACCTCACAGCTGATCGCTTTCATAAGGCAGATGCTGTTGCTGACTGCATTGTCAGCACAGATTTAGCTTTCTAGAAGTTGCAAGTGTTTCCAGCAACGTCGGCATCCACTGTCACTTCATTAGTAGAACCTATCACTCCATTGACAGATTGCTTCTGTTATCTTTACTTGACCTGCCATCTATTCCATCAGCATGGGTGTCGTTTATACTGTCTCACCTTGGTCCTCAGAATCGACCACGATGAGCCCCTACACCAGCAGAACCAGGCACACCAGCAGCACCAACAAAAACACCACCAACCTTCTCCTCAACCACCTGATGCTGCGCAGAACAGACGGCATCAGCGCAGGGTTGCACCGCGCCGGAGGCAGTACCCACAACACAGGGTATACAGGCAGAGGATGAGCTTACTCAACATGACGGAGCAGCAGTGCCAGAGGAGGCTCAGGCTATCGCACCAGGTCATCGCAGACATTTGCACATTGCTGGAGGAAGACCTGCAGACCAGAGGAGCGGGTGGACATGCCTTACCAGTGGCTGTCAAAGTCACCACCGCCCTCAACTTCTTTACCTCAGGCTCCTTCCAGGGATCTGCAGCAGAGATTTGCAGCATCTCACAGTCAGCCACCCATAGATGCATCACTCAGGTCAGTGATGGCCTCTTTGACGAGCCAGGCAATTATATCAACTTTGCCACTGATGAAGCCAGTGTTACTGAGCAGGCGCTCGGCTTTGCCACTCTGGCTGGCTTCCCGCGGGTGCAGGGTGTCATCAACTGCACACATGTGGCCATCAGGGCACCCCATCATATCCCAGGAGTTTTTGTCAACCGCAAGGGCTTCCATTCCCTCAATGTACAGCTCATCATGGAAGGTCATCATGTGTGCACCCAATTCCCTGGCAGCTGCCATGACTCTTTTGTCCTTCGCCAGTCCAGCCTCCCTCAGCTCTTTGCTCCTCCAAACGGACTTTCCGGTTGGCTGCTTGGAGACAAGGGCTATCCACTGAAGACATGGCTCATGACACTGTTGAGGACACCAAGTACTGAGGCTGAGGAGAGATATAATGAAAGCCACATTTCCACCAGATGTGTCACAGTGCAGACAATAGGCATGCTGAAAATGCACTTCAGATGCCTTGACAGATCTGGAGGACCCCTTCAGTACGCACCAGCCAGGGTCTCCAGAATTGTCGTGGTCTGCTGTGCCCTGCACAACATAATGCAGCAGCGAGGATTAGCACTGCATGAGGAGTAAGGCACTGAGCACACAGCCTCTTTAGAGGAGGAGCAGGAGGAGGAGCATCAGCTGGAAGACGAGGAGGAGGAGGAGCTGGAGGAACCTGCGGTCCAGATCTCACCAGCACCCGAGCACATTGCTGCCCAGGAGGCCAGTGATGGCCTCATCATGTCCAGATTTACTTAACTTTACGCAGTACACCCATAAGGCTGCCACATGCTGCACCAGGTTGTACCACCCCACAGCAACACCATAAAACATCCCTACAATGACCAAGCCATTCCTTTCACACTGACCACCATTGCTGGACGTGCCGTTATGTCTCACCATTCACTCCAACTCACTAAGCCACTTCCAAAGGTGCACACAAAGTTGTCCATGGCCGCAAAGTGTTGAAAATATAAGATTTTTATCTGTGACATCACAGTAACGGAAACTTTACACAAACATTGAATAAAACACCCAAGTGGCTACCCTTGTGAATCTAGTTGTGTTTCATCTTTCTCTTACGTGTGCTTCTACGAGGTGCTACCCCTGTGACTTCAGCAGAGGTAGAGGCAGCTGCTCACTTTCCTGCTGCGACTGCACAGACCCTTTTAGCAGATGTCCTCTGGTTTTTGGAGTCTGTGAAGGCCCCGCCAAAGTCTGCTCCTCCTGTGATTATGCAGGGGCAGACTCGGTCATCGCGATCCAAGGAGGCATCTGGGGCTCTGACTGAGGTGGGGGGGCAATGGGGGAGAAGTGTGAGCGCTTTGAGAGGAACCGCCACTTCCATGTCCTCTCTCACCATCATCCCTCTCATGGGCTACGCACACTTCCCTGCTAGCAAGGAGCTGGAGAGCACCTTGCTGCACAGCAGTGGGGCCATGAGGACCCACTTATATGTTGACGTCCCTCCTAGAGAGGACATCTATGAGCCTTTGCCATCTATTCTCCATAGATAGCCATCTATTTTCCTTAAAGACCATGGGGTAAAAATTCAGTTGGTTGCGCCTCCCGTTAGCGCCTTAAGAGGGCGCTAATGGGGCGCAAAGCCGCTAACGCCCGGGCGCAGCGATGTTTGCGCCGCTCGGGAACTTAACTAGAGATTGTGCGGCGGCGCTAAACTTTACCGCTGCGACCACCTGCGCGCGCAGATTGTGATGTCATTCCATGGTGCAACGCCCTTGTGGCGCCCCGGAGCGGAAATTGAGTGGCGCCCCCTGCCTTACCGCCTGGCGCATCCAACGACCAGAAGACTGGAACGCTATCAATCGCTGTGGGGCTGGGGGGGGCGTTATTTAAAGGGGGCCTCTTCCTGTCTTTTATTGTTGGTGGCATTTTTGAACTACGCATTCTGAGAGAGAGAGGGAGAGACTTCTGGAGAGATTCAACGTTGTGTGAAGGAGTTTTGGGTACTGAGCAGCACTTTGCAGGTTCATTTTGATTTGCCATTCCTTGTATCGATTTAGCAGAGACTGTGGGAGCTGCACTCTGAGCTCTTTGCCTGGTACTCTCCATTGTTCTTTCCAGCACATTTGATGTGCAAGTCTCTCCAGGCCGAGATTCAAGGCTGCAATGAACAGGATGTGGATGGAAAGCAAGATTAACCTTCCCCTTTAAGAACTGGCCCGTGCCATTGTGTGTGTGTTCCATTGCTGACTGACATTACATGAGCTTCGCCAGCGCTCTGAGTTAGCGCCTCACTCCTTGGCCTTTGCGCCTTAAGACAGGTGTGCAGCGCCTGATTTAGCGCTCCACTCACCTCCCGGGGCGGTAAAAGTGAAGTTTCCAGTCAGTGCCGATAATTAGCGCCAGGCGCTAATATTTGCGTCCAGACGATATTTGCGCCCCAAATGGGGCGCGACCTAATTTTTCCCCCCATGTGTGTTGCGCATGAGCTGCTCCATGCTCCTATCTATGGAAGAGCCTACAGTCACCATCAGCTGTTACACGGTGGTGCTTATGTTAGAGATGGACTCCTCCATTCTCTGGACATTTGCAGACATCGCAGTCGCAAAACCTGTCAAAGCCTCCTGCACTTCTTGCTGCACCTCCAGGAACACCCTCTTTCTGGATGGCCCCCGAGGCTCAGCGTCTGCATGCAGCTGAGCAGAGCTGGGAGCGTCCTGCACCCTCCGGCGAGGACTCTCCACTGTTGTCCCTGTCTCCACCATCTGCTCTTGCTCACTTGTGAGTTGTGAGACACCAGGTGACAACGCTACTCTATCTCGTGTGGGACCCACCCAGGTGTGCGTATCTGCGTTGGCGCTGGGTGCGCTTCTGCCTGGTGATGGTGCACCCTCAGAGGCTGGAGGCTCCTCTGAGGAGTCGTCTTCCTCTTCCTCCTGGACAGTGGTGGGGGCTCTTGATGGGCCTGTGGGAGAGTAAAGAGATGAGTTAAATATGTCATATGAAGAATGGGTACAGATACCATTATGCACATGATGAACATTCACTAGCTGCTGACATTAGTCCCCATATGAGTGACTGCTGTATGCCATGTGGCTGAGATGTCCCCCTCTCTCCGTCTCCCACCTCCAACTGCTCGGCGACTCCAGAGACTTCCAAGGCAGCCTCCTCTGCTGATGTTAGGGTGGCCAATGATGGAGTGCTACCTCTGGTTCTCTCCCTCTCCGTCTTATTGTGGGCTCTCTTTCCCTGCAAGGAGCAAAAGAAGAGAAGGTTGAGTGAGAGTGAAGGAATGAATGAGTGTAAGGAATGAATGAGTTACATCTGTAGCGGGTGACTATGATGGAGTGGGCTGGCAATGCCAAGTGGCCTCCTGGTGTGTTGTTAGTTGGTATGATTTCATTAGGATGAGGGTGAGTGTGGGGTGGCTCGTCTGATGGGGATGTGATAATGTAGATAGAGAGAGAGGGATGGGTGGACGTGCAAGGTATGTTGGTGTGAGTAATGATGTGCAGGAGTAGGGTTGGGAAAGCAGAGTGATGGGGATGCGATGAGAGGCACAGCAGGATGAAGTTGAGTGTGGCTTTGCACTCACCTTTCCTGATGTAATGACATCATTGAAGCGTTTGTGGCACTGCACCCAGGTCCTCCTGACCACATCCCTGCTGTTCACCTTCTCTGCTATTCAGAGCCAGGCTCCTTTTGTCTCCTGGGAGGTCTCTTGCGCCCATTGGAAGGGAAGAGGACCTCCCTGCGTGCTCTCACTCCCTCCACAAGCATATGGAGGGAGTCATTGGAGAACCTGGGTGCAGCCCTCTGTCTCAGTCATATTTGCTAGTCTTTCCAGCAGTCTAATTGTGCCTTGTGCTGCCTACACACTCCTAGATGAACCTTCAAATGGATTGTGGCCATGGCTCCTTTAAATATCCCGGCTGAAAACGTGTCATCGCTGATGTCATCCGACTCGCACCATTTAATTGGAGCGGCATTGGATGAAGAATGGGGTCACGACCCGCCACGGCCACCGCCCGCACCCAACCGCCCAGGTACAGAAAATTCTGGCCGATGTGTGATATGGTCTATTTCAATTTTCCCCAGAAGTTCTAACATAAGCAGTAGTGAGGCTCTGTGATATGCTGCTGGTTAACTAATATTCCACATCCAATCTTCCAATTCCAGTTTTGCAAAGAAATGCCCAGAGTCTCTATACAGAAGGGTCTGAGATTTATTATTACTTTTAGTTTAAAACATAGAATAATGGCCATTGGGGAAAAGAGTTTGGAATCACTCTGTATATCGCAATATTATATTAACATTTAGCCCTTGTTGAGACATTAGTCACTGTCAAATAACAATCATAAAATTCTGTGAAGATTTCTGAACAATTTATAATCTTTTGCAAGCTAGCCACAATTATTAAATGTTTATTATATTTAAATGGACCGTAACAACTATGACGTTAATGGAATTTGCACTTATCTATTTTAATGAATTAGCTGGCATAAATCCACCTTCGACAGGCAAACATTAAGGAAATGATTGTCGAGGGGATAATGGCATAATACATTAACAAACCCGAAAAGGGGGAACAAGGCCACCATACGAACATATGAAAATGAAGGACAAGAAAAGACCAGCTTGTCAATCGAACCTGTTCCAAACTGTCGTGGCGCAACTCAGTAGGCCGCTTAGTGCCTGAAAAACAGACACAACGCAGCCCAATGTCTCCATTCAGCACTTTCTGACTACAGCACAGCTGAGTTTGGCAAGTTACTGTGTGAAGGATTGCAGGTGTGTGCCCACATCCTACCATCTGTTTTTCAGTATGTTGGAACTAGTCCCAACCATACTAATTTATGTTGTTAACATGGAATTTAAAACTGTTTACAAATGCTGTATGGTATGCTAGATAGTTTGGCTGGACGATTTTTAGTTTATAATAGTCTGTTATTATGTTTATGTAATTTTAAATATATTTTGGATTAGAGTTACTTTTGCATCCTGCAAACGTTGTTGCCTACTCAGTGACTCCAGATGACTTTACTGTGTGTCCTGGGAACGTTTGTAAAGGTTACATGACATAATAATAGATTTAATGAATTTTTCAGTTGATAGGCTGTCCCAAAGTGCATACATTCCCTTGAGTTGTCATGAACACTTTGTAAACATTGCATCCTAAAGAGACGTAATACACATGGGTTAATTACTTGTGACCTGATCCATTTGGATTGTCCCTGAGAACATCTGCTTCTACTGACCGTGAAATGGTCAAAAATATTATGGATAATTGACTGAAATGCAGTTTTTGGGGCCAAAGGCGGATTGCAAATGTAACGACGGAATGCATTGAGACCCTTCTGCAATTTTCCCAAAGTTTGAAAACAGCATTTTAGTCATTAAGGTTTTTATAGAACATTATGTTGGATATTTCATGCAGGCAAGAATCAGAATACTTAGGGGTTTATTTCTGTTTTGGAAGAGGGAAATGGGATTAAGGGATTAGGTTATCTCATTGCATTTTTCTCAACTGAGAAGCATGTGTGTAAGTAAAAGTTATCCTATCTTGGACAAAAATGCCTAGAAATTCCAGCTGTGCCATTGAGCTGCTAGGAATGGGCACAACTTCTACTCGTCCAATTGTCCTCGGCGTAATCCCACCCGAAATCCCAGGGACAGGCTCATTTACATATTGGGGTGAGCTGATCTGGCCAAAGATGAGAAGACCTCCAAAATGTTGCCTTGAAGGTCCCTTATAGGTGGAAATCAATCCCTCAGAAATCAATTGCAATTTGAAAATAACATTGCGGAGTGCAGGTAAAGCTCTTTATTGCAATTACACCTGCTCCCTGCAGGCGTCCTTACCGCTGGCCATATAGGTGGAGTAGTTGATGCAGATTTCTGGGGGAACCTGGCATCCTACCAGATACGCCCCCAAAAGTGGCATTGGGACAGAGGAGGGTTGGGTCGTAAAAGCCGTAGACCCCCTTAAAAGAAGTTATTGTGCGACCATGTGAGGGGCAGGACCAGGTTCTGACCCAGTTTCCTTTCCTTCTACTGCCATAACATTGGAATTCTGCTCATAAAAGAGCAGAATTTCTGTGCTAATATCTTTTCCCTCCTCCTCACAAACTCCGATTAGCAGCGAATGTGAATGTACTATCTTTTTCTTTATTTGATTCTTTTTCCTTTCTTGGATTTTTGCTGCTCAGCTCCACACATCCGATGCTCTGTTTGGGAACATGCATGACTTGGTCATGAACTTCTGTTTGGCTACAGCCCCATTAACACGCTATAGATTTGCTGATGCAATGTTTTTACAGGATGCTTTACTTCTTCAAAGTGAAAAATACAATGATATCTTCTTCAGCCCAGGCTCTGAAGGTGATACTGTTCCACATTGGGCCAATTTAGCAGTGTTCAAACTTCAACGTAATGTCTGTGAATCATCCTTTTCAGAAAATGCACTATCCAGATCTATAAGTATTATTCAGTACCCACTGGGCTCCTTTCAGAATGATGCTCAATTGAACAAAAAGTCATTTATTCTAGTTGAGTCATTTCAGTGCAATAAAAATGACTCTTTGCTATTTGAATGAAAAAGCATCCATTTAACTGTTAAGTCATAATGAGCCCTTTTCCCGTAAAAGCTGGCCACTATGGTGCACTCCTTTATTTTCATCATGGTCCAATTTTGGGGGGCTTTGCTCCCTCTACCTGTAGAATTAGGGAATTGCCAGTAAAGAACTTTATTTGTCAAAAAATGGCAAATGCTTTTCCACTAGAATTTGTTTTATCTTGTCCATCTGATATTCATTGAGCAGATTTAGATTAGACATGTATTTAGTAATTAACAATTACATTTACTTAACAATAATGGCTAGTAATTCACAGGTAGCTATTGGAGTATATCAGTATTGTTCCCAGTTACTTTAGATAACAGAGGCTACTTGTTGGTTTATTTTGGATCTCACTCCGAGAACTTGCCTACTTACCTTACCTATATTGTGACTTTTATATGATCATATGAAAATGGCATTTGATCAGTATTATGCATTAAATAGATAAATTCATTTTTGGGAAGTTTGAAGAGACTTTGATTAAAAGGAATTTGTAAAGTGACTTTTTGGGATAGATAATTTGATCCAAATGTCACTTACAGCAGCCAAAGTTGAATATTTACTCAGCGGGTAGTAAGAGCAGGGTGGGGCCTATTAGGGACAAAGAAGGTGATATATGGTTAGAGGCGCAGGGCAAGGCTAGAATACTCAATGAGTACTTTGTATCGGTGTTTACTAAGGAGGTGGATGCTGACAAAATATCGGTGGAAGTGGAAAAGGTAGAAGCAATGGAAAGGGTGAAAATTGATCGACAGGATGTACTAGAAAGGCTGGGTATGCTTAGAGTGGATAAGTCGCCTGGTCCAGATGGCTTGCATCCCAGGTTGCTAAGGGAATTGGGGGAGGAGATAGCGGAAGTGCTTGCCATAATTTTCCAATCTTCTCTAGATGAGGGGGAGGTGCCTGAGGATTGGAAAGTGGCAAATGTGACACCATTGTTCAAGAAAGGGTGCAAGGACAATCCTAGTAACTACAGTTTAACATCAGTGGTGGGTAAAGTTTGAGAAACAATAATCAAGGAAAAAATTAACAGGCACTTGGAGAGGTTTAAGCTAATTAAGGAGAGCCAACACGGATTTGTAAAAGGCAGATCATGTTTGACTAATCTAATTTAATTTTTTGATGAAGTAACAGGGGGGATTGATGAAGGAAATGCAATGGATGTTGTCTACATGGATTTTAGGAAGGCGTTTGACAAAGTACCACATAGAAGGCTGGTTAACAAAATTGAGGCTCATGGAATAGATGGGTCAGTGGCAGCTTGGATAAGGAAATGGCTTCAGGATAGAAAACAGCGAGTTGTGGTAAATGGCTGTTTTTCAGACTGGAGGATGGTAGACAGTGGTGTTCCCCAAGGGTCAGTGCTGGGGCCACTGCTTTTTGTGATATATATAAATGATCTGGATATTGGAATACAGAGTAGAATTTCTAAATTTGACAGTGACACCAAACTTGGGGGTGTGGCAAACAGTGAGGATGACACCAATTGACTGCAGCAGGACATAGAAAGGCTAGCAGAATGGGCAGACAAGTGGCAGATGGAATTTAATACAGAAAAGTGTGAGGTGCTGCATTTTGGCAGAAGGAACAGGGAGAAGCAATATACAATTAATGGTACAGTTTTAAAGAGTGTGCAGAGACAGAGGGACCTGGGAGTTAATGTGCATAGGTCCCTGAAGGTGGCAGGACATATTGAGAGAGTGGTTAGCAAAGCATATGGGATCTTGGGCTTCATAAATAGAGGTATTGAGTACAAAAGTAGAGAAGTTATTCTGAACCTTTATAAAGCACTGGTTAGGCCACAACTGGATTATTGCATCTAGTTCTGGTCACCACACTTTAGGAAGGATGTGAAGGCCCTTGAGAGGGTGCAGAGGAGATTACCAGAATGGTTCCGGGGATGGGGATCTTAGCTACAAGGACAGGTTGGAGAAGCTGAATTTGTTTTCATTAGAGCAAAGGAGGTTGAGGGGTGATTTGATAGAGGTGTACAAGATTATGACGGGTTTGGATAGGCTGGACAGGGAAAGGCTGTTCCCACTAATTGATGGTAGAAGGACTAGGGGACACAGATTTAAGGTTTTGGGCAAGAGATACAGGGGGGACGTGAGGAAAAACTTTTTTACACAGCGAGTGGTGAGGACGTGGAACTCGCTGCCGATGGAAGTGGTGGAAGTGGAGACACTCAGGGCTGGATCTTGATAGTGGGGCGGGCTGGGGTCGTGTAATCCGCATTTCGTGTTAGCCACCCGATTCTAAATCGATGTGGGAGAATGATGCCATTTTAACCTAATTGGCCAATTGAGTTCCAACGTGTGGGAACCCATGGCCAGTGAGTTTTTCCAGTCTGAAAGTCGCCTCCAATGACGTCATCATTGCTGCTGCATTTAAGGTCTGCAACAAGCCTTGCTTCTTCTGCAGACTGCCAAGCTTTTGCCCTTGCATGTTAGAAGCACCCGCAGGAAGAATGGCCAGCCAGAGACCTAGGTCTGCACCCCGCTTTGATGACGTTGCCCTGCAGGCTTTAGTAGAGGGAGCAAGAGCAAACACAGAGGTGCTCTTCCCTTCTTCAGGGAGGAAGAAGCCTCCCCAGCAAACCAAGGCTGTGTGGATCCAGGTGGCAGAGGAGGTCAACTCTTTGTCAATAACCCACAGAACCTGGCTTCAGTGCAGGAAGAGGCTTCATGACCTTCTGCACACTGGAAAAGTTAGTATGAATTTTCCCATCACCCTCAATCTGATCCCCATTGCCTCTCCTCACCAGCACTCAGCTTTAGCAATCTCTTCCTCCGCATCCCACTTGACACTGACATCCATGCACCCTTACCCATTCCCTCTCTCTCTATGGTCACATTCATCTAACTATTCGACTATGCAGCCCTCACACTCCCTATCACTGTGATGCAATTACAACTTACAACACACAGGGAGGGCCCTTGGTCTTGCCACCTCACTCCATCTTTGTCTCCTTCTAAGCATCTATGCTATGGATTCTCTACACTCACTCCTTCATTCTCACTCAAACTCCACTTGTCTCCCTCATTGCAGGAAAAGAGAGCTCACAATAAGAGGGAAAGAGCGAGGACAGGAGGAGGGCCACCCTCAGTAGCCCAGCTCACCACCTGGGAGGAGGCGGTCTGGAGGTGATGGGAGTGGAGGAAGATTCCCAAGTGGGGGATGGACAGACGGGCGCATCACAGCAAGCTGGTGACAGAATAGTTTTCCATCTCTCTCAATGACATTGCATGAGTCGCTGATAATGATTCTGAAGCTCTAACAGATGGACTTATGATCATCTGCAATATGCAATGTGCATGTAACCTTGGCCTCACATCTCTGACTCTTTCCTTCACTCCCCCCCAGGACCATCGCAAGCACCCATCCCCACTATCTAGGAGGAAGAGCATGAGTCTCAAGACTCCTCAGAGGAAGCTGCAACCTCTGAGGGCGCAACGTCAGCAGAATTCAGTGCACCGA
Source organism: Squalus acanthias (assembly GCA_030390025.1). Taxonomy (NCBI): domain Eukaryota; kingdom Metazoa; phylum Chordata; class Chondrichthyes; order Squaliformes; family Squalidae; genus Squalus; species Squalus acanthias. The sequence goes on from CM059439.1 coordinate 72,477,632, forward strand.
GCAGCAGCGCAGAGACTCACACCTCGGTGGGACCCTCGGGACATAGAGTAGTGTTGTCACCTGGTGTATCACAGCTCACAAGTGAGCATCAGCAGATGGTGGAGACAGGGACAGCAGTGGAGAGTCCTAGTCGGAGGGCGCAGGACTCTCCTAGCTCAGCTCAGCTGCATGTCGACCCTCTGCCTCTGGGGCCATCCATAAGATCAGCGGTGCTGGAACTCCAGGAACAGATGCAGGAGTCTCTGACAGGTTTTGTCCCCAGGGTCACTGTGAGTGTGGAGCGAATGGAGGAGTCCATAGCGAACATGAGCAGAGCCTTTGTGGAGTCATTGGCGCGTGAACGCATCACCATGGAAAGGATGCCAACCTCCATGGAGGTGATAAGTCGCCAGAGTGCAGAAAACATGGTGAGTGTTCTGAATAGAATGACATCTCTGGAGGAGCGATGGACATCTATTGAACAGAGAAACCAGACCTTCATGGAAGTCCTTCTGAGTAGGACTGCCAATGCAGATACGGGTCCCCATGGCCCCCCTGATGTGCAGCAAGGTGCTCTCAATCCACTTGCAAGCGCTGAGGTGGACCTGACCCATAAGAGGGATGTTGGTGGCAGACAACAAGGAGGTGGGGGCTCCTCTCCAAGCGCTCACACTTCCATGCCACTGACAAGTCCTCGGTCAGAGCCCTACCAGAGTCCGCACCCAACTGAGATCGGCGTCTCAACCCCTGCCCAGCCGCAGGAGCAGCAGACTGTTGCCGAGCCCTCGCAGGTTCGCAACTCCAGAGGACGCCCGCCAAAGGTGTTGAGACAGGAGCAGCAACAAACTGAGCAGGGGGCCACCACCTCTGCTGAAGCCACAGGGGAAGCACCACGTAGGAGCATGCGTAAGAGAAAGATACTGCACAAATAGTCACAAGGGTAGTCACTTGGGTGAAATTTGATGTTTAATGTAAAAAAGCCATCAGGTGTTAAGTGTAAATAAAAACTTTGATGGCTACAGCTGCAGTTGTGGCGTCTGTCATTTCGCTAATGGGACTTCCACAATGAGGCCTTAGGATAACTTGCAATTGTCAGTATGGTGATCAAATTGTTAGGGATCCGCTGGGTCTGGGCCATTGTCGTAGCTCTGGTAAGAAGCTGCGAGGCAAAAGTGCTTTCTTGTCTAGGCTAAGCAAATCTGGCCAAGATGAGTGTGTTCCTTGCATTCCGGGCAACTATGGTCTTGCGTAATGCTGCCGCTGGTTGATGGGCCTCTGCAAGTTGTTCGTTCTCTCTCTCCTCCTCCTCCTCCTCCTCATCTGAGGAGGCTATGTGAGGAGCCACTTGGTCCTCCGGCATCTGCAAGCCACGACGCTGTGCCATGTTGTGAAGTGCATAGCAAACCACGATGATTCTGGAGACCCTGGCTGCTGAGTATTGCAGGGCTCCACCTGATCTATCCAGGCATCTGAAGCACATCTTCAGCATACCGATGGTTTGCTCGATTATGGCTCTGGGAAATGTGGCTGGAGTTGTAGCTCTCCTCAGCTGCATTGGATGGGCTCCTCAACGGCGTCATTAGCCACGTCTTCAGGGGATAGCCCTTGTCTCCAAGTAGCCATCCGTGAAGTTGGTCTGGCGGACTGAATAGCGGAGGCACACTAGACTGGCGCAGTATGAAGGAGTCATGGCAACTGCCAGGGTACTTGGCACAAACATGCAAAACTTCCTTCTTGTGGTCACACACCAGCTGAACGTTGAGGGAGTGGAAGCCCTTGCGGTTGACAAAAATACCTGGATTGCGATGGGGTGCCTTAAGGGCCACATGTGTGCAGTCTACGACGCCTTGCACCATTGGAAAGCCTGCCAGATTAGCTAATCCAACCGCACGCGCCGTGACACTTGCTCGATCCTTGGTGAAATGGATGTGATTGTGCGCGATGGCAAAGAGGGCATCGGTTACCTGCGTGATGCAGGTGTGTGCGGCCGCCTGGGAGATGCCGCTGATGATCCCTGGAATGAGCCTGAGGCAAAAAAGTTGAGTGCGGTGGTGACTTTGACGGCCACTGGTAAGGGGTGCCCACCTGGTCCTCTGGGCTCCAGGTCTTGTTGCAGCATTGCGCAGATGTCACCCACTACCTCTCGCGACAGTCGGAGCCACCTTTGGCACTGCTGCTCAGACATGTTGAGGTAGCTGACCCTGTGTCTGTAGACCCTGTTTGGGGGGTATCTCCTGCGCCGACGGCCTTCCATGCGCTGGCCCCTTCTGGCCTGTGCAGCTTCAGGCGGGTGAGCAGCAGCTTGGCACTCCTGCTGTTATTGCTGCTGTTGTTCATGGTTCTGCTGGTGCCGCGGCTGGTGTTCGTCCTCATCTGATGCCCAGGAGGGAAGGAAATAAATGGCTCCCATGCCTCTGGTATATGCCTCAGTTGAGGAAGCGCTCAATGAGGGTGGTGAGAGGGGTTTCCCAGGAGCTCACACTGGAGATGGGTGTCAGGCTCCAAACTTCCAGAGCTGTGGTTATGCCTTCTAAAAGTTCCCCCAGACCTGTGACAACAAAGTTCTGCCACCTGCAAATGATGGCTGATCAAATCTCCTATTTAATGGTTGAGCTGCAGCTGATAGTCAGCAATCCACTTGTGCTCCCGCCAGGTTTCACCGGCGCATTTCAGATCAGGCGTGCTTCACGTGGGAAAAGGGTCAAACTAACAAAAAACTATCAAAATGGCACTACAGAGCCAATTTAGGGCTTGTTAAGGGCATTAACGGCCTCTCCCACCTCTTGGAGGCAGGACAGAGACGGGACCAGTAGACACGATTTCATCAAAATTGCGTGGAGGCGGGATGGGGCCTGCCCGCCAGTTTCTGCAACTTTAACCCCCCACACGCCTCCAATCCCGCCTCAACGGCCCTATGAAAATCCAGCCTCAATGTTTTCAAGGGGAGACTGGATAGGCACTTGAGGGAAATAAACTTGCAGGGCTACGGGGATAGAGCAGGGGAATGGGACTGACTGGATCGCTCCACAGAGAGCCGGCATGGACTCGATGGGCTGAATGGCCTCCTTCTTTGCCGTTATGACTCTATGACTCTATGAAACCATCATGTATCTCTTATGATTGCTGAAGGATAGCTCCTTGAAAAGTGAAGTTTTGATGAAAAATGGAATGCATATTTGGAAAGCCATTGGGATGAAATGATAAGTTATAGAAATGTTGTAACTTATTATTGTATTATGTGCTAAACTTGTTTTGTCCAAAGCTTATCTTTGTCTGGAAATCTTCCGGTAAAATTGTACATTAACCTGTGGAATACTTTTTTACACCACTCATGTCAATTTAAGACTATTATTGATAATATTTTTACATGTTACCCCTTCCTAGTCATATTTACACTTTGCCCTACAAGGACATACAAGTATTTTACGTACAATGTTTTTTCCCCTTCTCCGCTTTTCCCAATGACTTTCTCTAGCCCTTTGTCTTCTTAAGATACTGATTCTAACTGAGGTAAAGTTCTGTGGGCTGAGGCAGTCCTTCTGTAACTTGCTTGATTGGACAATCTTCATGGATGAGCTTGGACAGTGCGTGTCACTGGGCTATTCACCATGATCGTCATCACAGTTGAACCCAATTAATGCCGGCCTTGTCAGAATGGAAATCGCAGAATTTGGCAAACATTCTCTGTGCCTATTCCCTATTGTGCTGCAATTCTATGATGTGTTGAATTTTGTGTGTTTTGGACCTTATGCCCATTTCATGGCTTGGCCTCATTAAGGCCCCAGATTTGTTTGAGGATTGCTCTTTTTTGCCCTGTGCATCCATTTGGAATGGGAGCAAGGAATGGTCTATGGGTGTAGCAGCACTTAAAGTGGCATAGCCTTTGCTTTTCTTTGCAATGTTTATAGAACCTTTTGTATAAAGTGTTGTTTTTCTTAGTCATGTTTCCATATTTCTAAACGTTTTTATTATTATTGAAAAAAGATTGGGGCCTCTTTTTTAACTTCTTGAGCTAAATGTGTTTTTAAAGTGCCTTAAATAGAGTAGCCTCAAATTTCCTCAAGATGAGTTACCCCTTTAAAAATGATTGTGCCCACCAATGATTGCATCTGCAGAGGCAATTACACGCAGGTTCCCTGGGGCAGCTTATTTGCATTCCCATTGGGCAGCCATTGGTGTAAAACCCATGTAAAATAGGTGTAAGCAGTTGAGCTACCTGGAAACTTCTGTGAAAAGAAAGAAAAGACACAATTGCAGTCATTTTAAAGATATTTGCTTTTTCCCTCTTTAGCTCTTCTACTTCTCGCAGTTTTATTTCTTTCTTTAGCCTGGAGAAACAGCACACTTCTTCATAGCCATCTTTGTTGCTATTCAGTCAACAAGAATTTTCCTTCTTTAGGACAGGAAAACTTCTGACAGCTTTTTCTTCCCTCGGAGATGGAGCACTCAGCTGCTTCAAAGTCCCGCATCTGGCAGACTTAGCAAAAATCAATCATTGAAGACATCTGAGTTCAAATGTGAGTCAAGGCTAGGATTCAAACCAAGGAAACCAAGATCAGAGTCCAGTATCCTACAATATTTTCCATATAAAACTAAAAAAAATGTCACTTGTCAGCCAATGGCTCAGTGGGTAGCACTCTCGCCTCTGAATCAGAAGGTTGTGGGTTCAAGTCCCACTCCAGGGACTTCAGCACAAAACCTAGGCTAACACTTCAGTGCAGTACTGAGGGGGTGCTGCACTGTCAGAGGTGCCGTCTTTCAGATGAGACATTAAACAATAAGCCTCTTTTTTAGATGTGTCATTAGTACTTGATGACTTTTTTTGCCAGAAACACTTGTCGATTCCACCACGTCAGACACATGCACAATATGTAAAATGGCATCAGAGACACAGTTGTATAAACCAGAAAAGATGCTATTTTCTGAAAGAGACAAGAGAATTTGAAATTCTGATTTTGAAAAATAACTGAATTAGAGCTCAATTCAGATCACTTTAGATTTTCTATTAAACTTTGCTGCTCACTTGAGCTGAAAACAATGGGAATGGAAATTACTACTTTGCTTTGCTGAGATGAATTCACAAGCTCACTAAGAATATTTGCAATTTAATGGGGTACACACAGTACCAATATTGTGAAGCTGCTACGCAGATGCTATAATAATAGACAAACACTGTGGATGCTTTGCTACTTGAAGTTTGCTCCTTTTACCTTCAAAGTGAAAAAAAGAACTGTTTTGTAAAAAAACATTACTGTGTTGTTTAGTAGTCAGGACTTTGAACTGATACAAAAGATCCTTATTGTGCTTGTTCAAACTTCTGCAATTCCACTCGGTCCAGAGAAACCGTACAGAGCAATGATCAAGTAGTGCAACAAGTTTGGAATATATGGACAAACCTAAAATAGAGGAGTTATACAAACAATGTTACAATCCTGGATCCACAAATTTTGAAAATATATCATCAGATTTGACGCTTGAATGTGAGTATGAGATTAGGAATGACTTTGTTGGAGTTGTCGGGCCTGAGCTGATGAATTTTGGTGAGTCACCAATACCCATCTTAACCCACTTCCACTACCCAACTGCTGGAACAGCCAAATCATATCGATTGAGCTATAAAGAAAACCTCTATGCAGTGCATTCTTTACATTGAATATGCTAAAATGTTGTATTTAGTGTGCCTCAGTCATTTAGGACTAATGTCAGGGAATTCATTTGTACACAGAGTGGTTGAAGTATGGAACAGACTTCCAGAAATAGTATGAGAGGTGAAAACCCTGGAATCTTTTAAGAACCAATTGAAATCTGAAATTGGGAACTTTAGGATCTTAATGGATGAATGAACTAAGATGGGCTAATTGTTCGCAATTAACTTGTGATCTTTCCCCCTTCATGATGGTTCCCTTGTTTTCCCCACTTCCCTAACAACTTACTATGTTCTTTATCATTTCTGATGAAGGATTTCCACCCAAAATATTAGCCTGTATTTTCTCTTTCAGTGGTGGACGTGTTGTGTGATTTTATTATTAACTTACTTTATTTTTCCGTTAAAATATAATTGTTTTATGAAATGATATCAGTTAGATGCCCATAACAGCCCTAATTAATCATAGATCTAAGAGGGTGCAGATTATAAGGAAAAAAAGAACAGTATGCTGTGGGTTAAACACAACTTTACCTCCCATCTAGTATAGTATATAATAATTATTATAATAATATAGATCAATAAATAGGTATTTCTATTTGGAGATTATCCTTTCTAGTCTAGTGGTAACAATAACAATACTGACATCAAGTGGTGAGTTTTATAAAAAAAAATTGTCTTCACATCAATAATGTAAATTTAAATGTGTTGTATCAACAAACTTCCTCAATTACTTGTCCAACAATTAGTGGAAACAAACTGAATTACATTTCCTGATTATTCCATATTCCCAGAGGAGGATGAGGAGAATGAGGAAATATTGACAGAACACTTACAGTTATTGGAATTTCTGCTACAACATAAAACAGGTGCTTAGAAAATTGTTTCATGTATGAAAGAATATTCAAACTGCATAAAGAGAACAATTTTTAAAAATGTATTTATATGGTGCGATTTCACTAGTTGAGTGTAGGAAAGCTTTTTTTTACTGCTGAAATAAACATGATTTCAGTTATTATCCTCTGCTATTAGGAGGATTGGAATTTGGACTGGTAAGTCTATGGCACAATTTCTGATATCTCTAACGACTCTCCTCATTAACATTTTGTGTTAGATCTTTAAAATCTTTACCTGTTCCTAAGACCTGGCTGACAATTTTTCACATTCTGCAAGTCTACCAGACAATGCCGTTTCCTGAGATTTAAATTCTCTGGTGCTTCAGAAATCAAAGTTAAGCAATCTTGACCTTGTCTCCTAAGCCTCTCAGTTTTCTACTATTTTCTAAGTTCTCATGAAGTTCCAAGACTATTCATGTCGTGGAAGCCAAGTAGTTATCTTCCTCAACAATGGATGCCTCTACACTTGTAAAACGACTGAAAGTACTGCTTGCCAATTATTCAAGGTCACTATTACTTGCAGCTTACAGCTGAACTGAATCATTCAGGTTTAAATGATGCCTGACTAAACAACCTTGGCAAATGTTTAGTTTGAGGAACAATTTGGGGTGGTGATGGTACTCCGCAACCATGTGTCAGCCGTGGCTTGGTTGGTAGCACCCTTGCCTCCGAGTCAGAAGTTTGTGGGTTCAAGTCCCACTCCAGTACCAGACTGAGGGACTGCTGCACTGTTGGAGGAGCTGTCTTTCGGATGAGACGTTAAACTGAGGCCCTGTTTGCTCTCTCAGGTAGCACTATTTCAAAGAAGAACAGGGGAGTTATCCCTGGTGTCCTGGCCAATATTTATCCCTCAATCAACATCACTAAAGCTGTTTGTGGGACCTTGCTGGAGGTGCTGTCTTGTGGATGAGATGTTAAACCAAGGCCCTATCTGCTCTCTCAGGTGGATGCAAAAGATCCCATGGCACTATTTCAAAGAAGAGCTGGGGAGGTGTCCTAGCCAATATTTATTCCTCAATCAACATCTCTAAAACAGATTATCTGATCATTATCACATTGCTGTGTGTGTAACTTTGGCTGCTGTGTTTCCTACATTACGACAATGACTACACTTCAAAAAAGTACATGATTGGCTGTAAAGCGCTTTGGAAGTCCTGAGGTTGTGAAAGGTGCTGTATAAATGCAAGTCTTTCTTTCTACAAAATTGTATTGAATGTATTACATTTAATTTTTAAAAAAGCTTTGTTTCAGAATTTGGGATGCATTTAGTAGATGGGTTGAATTTGTTTGTTGCACAGTATTTTAGTATTAGCAAAAAAAAATTCATGTATTACCAAAAAGAAATAGGATTCATTCAGCACCACCACCCCCACCCCCCATAATCTACAGACAGATGCACATTTGTCAGAGGAGCAGTGCCTGTGGAAGTTACAATTTACAGGGGACACTGTGACAGTTTTACTACATGCTCAATCAGATCTGCCCTCAAGCTCCTCCACAGGTGCAGTCTACGTCACAACCACCCTAGATTTTCTATGCTTCGGGATCATTTCCAGGTTTCCACTGAGGACATCAACAATATAAGCTAATCAGCTAACCATAGGTATATCAATAAAGTGGCCAATACCTATTTGCTGGAGCAAGCTTAATTGTCTGTGAAGCACTTTGGGACATCCTGAGGTTGTGATGCGTGCAACTTCTTTCCATTCCTTTCCTAGCAGTTTCATTTCCTTTCTCATAGACACTGACAGCAACTTGAGAAGGCTTTGCAATTTTATAGAGTGACACTCTCAATGTTCAGCTCATTTGCGACCTTCAGTACTAACATAAACAGCTCTCGCGATGCCTCCGTTTTAAGACAGTCCCCTGTCCCACCAGTGTATGACCCACAAAGGCTCATCATCACCTTCTCAAGGGCAATTAGGGATGGGCAATAAAGGCTGGCCTTGCCAGCAGTGTCCACATCCCAGGAACAAATAAAAAAAATTAAAATAATGCACAGAATACTTGAAGGGGGAAAATTTGCAGGGCTATGGGGAAAGAGTAGATGAGTGGGAATAATTGGATAGATTTTTCAAAGAGCCGGCACAGGCACGATGGGCCAAATGGCCTCCTTCTGTGCTGTAACATTCTATGATTCTATGAGAAGTAGAAAGATGTAGACCAAATACTAAACAGCACAATAATTAGAAGAGTGACACATGGTTCTCTCCAACTGATCAAACCTGTTAAACCAGAAGCGAAAGCCTGTTATATTCTGCATCTCCAGGATAGTGCAGCAGCAATCTAAGCATTCTGGGAGAAGCACTCAAGCATAGGGAATGGCACTAGAGATATTCTTGGAATTGCCACATGCTCCATTGTGGACTGCAGTATTGCAAAACTCTACCGCAGGGTACTGCATAACAACCTTTAACGTAATAAAATGTCCCAAGGCACTTCACAGGAGCATTATCAGACACCAAGCCACATAAGGAGATATTAGACAGGTGACCAAAAGCTTGGTCAAAGGGGTAGGTTTTAAGGAGCATCTTTAAAGGAGAAGAGAGAGGTAGAAAGGCGGAGAGGTATAGGGAGGTAATTGCAGGGCTTAGGGCCCAGGCAGCTGAAGGCACGGCTGCCAATGGTGGGACGAAGGAAATCGGGGAATCACAAGAGGTTAGAATTGGAGGAACTTGGAGGGTTGTACGGCTGGAGGGGTTACAGAGATAGGGAGGGGCGAGGCCATGGAGGGATTTCAACAAAAGGATGAAAATTTTAAATTCGAGGCATTGGTGGACTGGGGGCCATTGGAGGTCAGCGAGCACAGGGGTGATGGGTGAATGGGACTTGGTGCGAGTTAGGATACGGGCAGCAGTGTTTTGGATGAGCTCAAGTTTACAGAGGGTGGAAGATGGGAGACAGGCCAGACGAGCATTGGAAGAGTGAGGTCTGGAGGTAACAAAAGTATGGATGAGGGTTTTAGCAGCCGATGAGCTGAGACAAGGGCGGTGATGGGCAATATTACAGAGGTGGAAGTAGGCAGTCTTGGCGATGGAGGCTATGGGGGAGAAATTCGTGTGGTTTGTGCCACACGTTAGTGCCACAAGATGGCGCTAAAAGGCCATTGACAGCTGTAACAACAGCTGATACCGGTTCCAGCGCCGCATGCCATGCCGGTAGTGCTGCTGCTGAAGTGGATCGCCAGGGACATCGCCATCACGTAGATCGTAACGTCAGTGAGTGTGCAATGCTCACTGGACGTCCGATTTCCCAACTTCGTTACAGCCACTTACCTTAATGGCAGCGCAGAACGACAGGGAGAGCTGGCGTCTACCAGCAGGATGCAGGCTGCAGTAGCGATATTTAAAGGTACCATCCCCAATCAGCTGCAACTAACATGGTTCTGCAGTTTCAGTGCCTGTTTGCTACTTCCTGCAACTGAAACAGCTTTCTTTAGTTATTTCAAGTTTTTTTGGTGACAGGGAGTGTTGATTCAAGTGCAGAAGTCATTCATTATTCTTCCTCACGGTCATGGGGATGGCGGGATTACCTCAGGAGGATGACGAGGCAGAGGAGGGTGAGGAGGAAGACGACGAGGAGGAAGAGGAGGAGGAGGAACAGGAGGAAGGGTGGAGGCAGCCAGACAATCGGCCTTCTGAACAGTCTGTCCATGACTGGCTCATCAGACTCCGATTCGCATGAATGAAACTCCAGATCCCCGTAGCTCACCACCTCCCCATCATACAATCCCTGTCTCATGCCATATCACAGCATCCTCCTGGGCAAAAAGGTGAAATGAGAGAGACCACAAAATATTCCAAACACACTTAATAAATTTACCTATAAACATATCACATATACCACATGAATTCTAATAACTAATGACCCTTGTGCCTGCCATAGTTGAATAGCTGCCATTGTGTGCAAGGTGTGAGATGTGGGTGTGAGTGTTGCTAGGCAGAAATTGTTGGTGGGTGAGTGCTGGGGGTGTGGTGCATTGAGCAGTGTGTGAAGATTGTGGTACAGATGGTGGTATGTAGCATTTGTTGAAGCTTTCACTCATCCTGACCACCCATGTGAGCTTGTTAAACTTCTTCCTGCACTGAGTGTGGGTCCTGGGGACCACAGTGCTACCCGTGACGTGGTGTGCCGCCTCCCTCCACATAGTCCAGCAGACTTGTGGTGAGGGCCTCCTGCCAGTTGGCAGGTACAGGACCACCCACCTTCTCTCCACCACTAAAACCAATGCCTCGAAAGCTTCATCGGAAAACCTCCAGGCTCTCTCCCTGGGGCGGCGATCTGCCATCAGGATTTGTAAATAAGTGCTCCTTCTCCTTGTCCTTCTTCTTATGGTTGTTGAGGCAGCTGCACCCCCAACAATGCTGAGAATTACGTGGTGCAGCATAAATGAACCTCCCCTTTAAGTAGTGAAAAAAGCCGGTGGCAATCATTACTTGCATTTAGACTACACCTGATATTGGTCCATCTTTTCAGTGTAACACCAATGAGCTTGGGTTTTTAGACGAGAATCATGGCTGCAATCATTTTAATGAGAGAGGACGAATTTTGCGTGCAGTCTAGTCGATTTTCAAATGGTGCTACTTAAACCCACCATCCATGGTTAACTAAAAAAGTTAAAGATAGTATTAAACTTAAAGAAAAAGCATATAATTGCACAAAGATGGGTGGCAGGTCAGAAGATTGGACATAATATAAAAAACAGCAAAGATTGACTAAAAGATTAATAAGGAGAGAAAAATTAGAGTACAAGAGAAAGTTAGCTAGAAATATAAAAACAGATAGTAAGAGTTTCTATAGATATTTAAAAAGAAAAGAGTTAACAAAGTGAGCGTTGGTCCTATAAAAAGTGAGTCTGGGAATTAATAATGGAAAATAAGGAGATGGCAGTTGAATTGAACAGGTATTTTGCATCGGTCTTCACTATAGAGGATACAAGTAACATCCCAGAAATAGCTGTAAATCAGGAAATGGAAGGGAGGGAGGACCTCAAGAAAATTATAATCACCAGGGAAGTGGTACTGAGCAAATTGTTGGAGCTACGGCCTGACAAGTCCCCGGGTCCTGATGGACTTCATCCTAGGGTCTTAAAAGAAGTGGCTAGTGAGATAGTTGATGCATTGGTTTTAATTTTCCAAAATTCCCTAGATTCGGGGAAGGTTCCATTAGATTGGGAAATAGCGAATGTAACTCCTTTATTCAAAAAGGGAGGGAGACAGAAAGCAGGAAACTACAGGCCAGTTAGCTTAACATCTGTCATAGGGAAGATGTTAGAAGCTATTATTAAAGACGTTATAGCAGGGCATTTAGAAAAGTTCAAAGTAATCAGGCAGAGTCAACATGGTTTTGTGCAAGGGAAATCATGTTCAACCAATTTATTGGAGTTCTTTGAGGAAGTAACATGTGCTGTGGATAAAGGGGAACCGGTGGATGTACTGTACTTAGATTTCCAGAAGGCATTTGATAAGGTGCCACATCAAAGGTTATTGCGGAAAATAAAAGCTCATGTGTAGGGGGTAACATATTGGCATGGATAGAAGATTGGCTAGCTAACAGGAAACAGAGAGTAGGCATAAATGGGTCATTTTCTGATTGGCAAGATGTAACGAGTGGCGTGCCACAGGGATCAGTGCTGGGGCCGCAACTGGAGTTTAGAAGAGTAAGAGGTGACTTGATTGAAACATATAAGATCCTGAGGGGTCTGGACAGGGTGGATGTGGAGAGGATGTTTCCTCTTGTGGGAGAATCGAGAACTAGGGGTCACTGTTTAAAAATAAGGGGTCGCCCATTTAAGACAGAGATGAGGAGAAATTTTTTCTCAGAGGGTCGTGAGTCTTTGGAACTCTCTTCCTCAGAGGGCGGTGGAAGCAGAGTCTTTGAATATTTTTAAGGCAGAGGTAGATAGATTCTTGGTAAGCAAGGGGGTGAAAAGTTATCGGGGGTAGGCGGGAATGTGGAGTAATCAGATCAGCCATGATCTTATTGAATGGCAGAACAGGCTCGAAGGACCGAGTGGCCTACTCCTGCTCCCAATTCGTATGTTCGTAAACATTCTGGGGTGAAATTGGGTGCCTTTGCGTCTCCCGTTAGCGCTCCCGGGGGGTGCTAACTGGGCGCAAATGGCTTTGCGACCAGGCGCGGCGCTGACATCGACGCTCGCCATATTCAGCAGGAGTTTTGCGGCGGCGCTACAGCATTGCGCCGCGATCTCCTTCGCCCGGAGATTGTGACGTCATCACCGTGCACATCGCCCCGGTAGCGCTCCGGACCCAAAATTGACTTCCGTCCCCTGCAGTAGTGCTGGTCGAAAACACCAACAGCTGCAGGAGGTGTGCATCGGGTGGCCGGCCGCTTTGAGGGCAATGATTAAAGGAGACGTGGCTGAGGTAAGTAAAAAAAAAATTACCTTTCTTGTTCCAGGTTTTTTCGCAGGTTCCTGCCCACGATCGATCAGCTCGGCACTCTGCTTGAGTACCGGGCTGATCACGCAGGATCGTGGCTGCCTTGGTGGTCCAGGTAGGTACTTTTTAAATTGCAGAGCCTGCAGCGATGGCCCTTCCCTTTAAGGGAGGGAAGGAGCCTTTGAACATGACAGCACTGCACGGCCCAGTGTGCAGCACTGCTGAAGTCTCCGCCCCGCTCTCCGATGTTAGCATCCTAAGAAGGAAGTGGTGCACTTGATTTAGCGCACCACTTCCTTCTAGGGGCGATAAAACTCAATTTCGCGGTCACCGGCGCTAATTAGCACGGGCGCTAAAGTTAGCGCCCAGGCGATGTTAGCGTCCCAAAATGGGCACTACCAAATTTTTCCCCCTTTTAGTCTAAACACCACCCATTCCTTGGCTATAACGAATTTCTCGCCCATTTATATGTGGTCGGAAGCTCAGCTCAGGGTCAAATAGGACACTGAGGTTGCGAACAGTCTGGTTCAGCCCCAGACAATAGCCAGGGAGGGGAATGGAATCGGTGGCTAGGGAATGGAATTTGTGGTGGGGGCCAAAGATAATGGCTTTGGTCTTCCCAATATTTAATTAGTGGAAATTTCTGCTCATCCAGATTCCTCCACCCAAGCCATCAACTCCTTCCCATAATCTCCAGTGCCTGCACTAATGCTTGAAGCTTAAAAAGCATCCTTCTTTAAAAAAAGGGTCCCATTAGGTTCAGGTCTCCCAGCTCAACAGCCAAGCTGGCCCTTTGGACAACAGGTTCCTCTTCCTCCTGTGCCAATGTCACCTGCTCCTGCATATTCATGCTGTGTGTCTTACCCAGAGCACTCTCCCATAGCTCACTTTCTAAAACTCCTGAGATAGAAATATATCAGATCAAGAATGAACCACATCCAAAGCCAGCATTCACCTCAAGTCTTAGTCACAATTCATAGTGAATTTGGAGGTCCCGCAACATTATGTACAGATTCAAATCAGTGCTTGGGAAGGCGAGAATGATAGACAGTGTGTGCTGTGATGTCCTGGCATGGCTGGATGTAGTGGCTCCTGCCTCACTTTCTAGTGGCACATGTAGAAAAAAGAGGAAGGTGGATTACAATGGTATCCTCATGAGCAACTTTTCTATATAGCTTTCAGTAGAAAGACTTTGAAGTTTTGTTCCTCATATAGGGTGAGTGGTCTAAAGCTAGGGGATCTTCCTCCTATAAGTTATTTCTTATAGTTACTAATGGTTGTCTTCTCTTGCTGTAAACATTAAAGATATGAGAAGCTCCAATTGCTATGTTGACATGTATTAATACCCAGTGTCAACATACAGCTCAAAGTGAAAGTCCATGTCCATTTAACAGTGACCTACATTAGAAGGAAGATTCTTTTGAGCTGAATGCATGTAAGGGTATGAGTGAAGGAATACTTTCAGGTGAAGTCTAGGAATGTAAAGGGTACTCCACTATCTCATGAGCGATCATGGTAAGGCCTAAAAATACATTAAGACAGTGTTAGGCCATACATACTATACTTCATTAAAGGAAGGTCATGGTGGATCTTCCTATTTTTATCATCAATTTTTTCTTGTTTATTCTGTCCATATAGATTTAAAACTAATTTAAGGATATCTTAAAAATCGTATCAACAGCTCCCCTAATGGCACAATGGGTAAATGGACTGGCTGGTATGTTATGTGGCATACAGTCCATAATGGTATCAGGTTCCATCACCTATCTGTGCTGAGTTAGTGGGGTAGTTCATTGGCCTTAGCATTCCTGGTCGATGGAGGGGAGTAATTAGCTATAGTTCCTCTTGATCATTGTCTAGTAACCCCTGTTGTAAAGTGCACATGTGCGGACATCAGGTGAAGACTGGGTTGGACTTAGTTTTGTTGTTTGCCCCCTGCAATCCAATAGCCTGCCAATGTTCACACTCTAAGCTCATAATTAACAAATAGTGTTTTGGGTGAGATGTTTGAGGTCTATTACCACTTGTGAAACTAGTCCAGCATGAGGTGGTACTTTGAGAGGAAAGGAGGCAAGTTTAATAATAAAACACGACAAAAATGACAATCAACAAATAGTTGTAGAATATATTAATAATTTAAATGCATCCATAATTCATGCAGAAGCAAGAAGGGATATTGACACATTGGCCCCGATATTAATCTAAAGGTGGCTTTTGCAATGTGATGCATGCTTCTCATAGTCACCCACACCGAATACAATGAAGCCATTGGGTGAATACTTCACCAAATACACTGCATCCATTGGGTGAATGCCTCACCTTCACTCACTCACTCACAGGTTTGTTTTTTTCGCAGCTTGTAGGAGAAAAGAGCACAAAACGCAAGGGAGGGAGAGGACTTGAGTTAAGAAGATAAGAATTAGGAGCAAGAGTAGGCCATATGGCCCCTCGGGCCTGCTCCGCCATTCAATAAGATCATGGCTGATCTTCGACCTCAACTCCACTCTCTCGCCCGATCTCCATATACCTTGATTCCCCTAGAGTTCAAAAATCTATCTATCTTAGCCTTGAATATACTCAACGATTCAGCGTCCACAGCCCTTTGGGGTAGAGAATTCCAAAGATTCACAACCCTCTGAGTGAAGAAATTCCTCCTTAGCTCAGTCTTAAATGGCCGGCCCCTTTACCTGAGACTATGCCTCCTAGTTCTAGACTCTCCAGCCAGGGGAAACAACCTCTCAGCATCTACCCTGTCAATCCCCCTCAGAATCTTATATGGTTCAATGAGATCACTTCTCACTCTTCTAAACTCCAGAGAGTATAGGCCCAATCTACTCAATCTCTCCTCATAGGACAACCCTCTCCTCCCAGGAATCAATCCAGTGAACCTTCGTTGCATTGCCTCTAAGGCAAGTATATCCTTCCTCAGATAAGGAGACCAAACTGTGCACAGTACTCCAGGTATGGTCTCGCCAAAGCCTGTACAATTGTAGCAAGACTTCCTTACTCTTGTACTCCAAGCCCCTTGCAATAAAGGCCAACATGTCATTTGCCTTCCTAATTGCTTGCTGTACCTGCATGCAAACTCTCTCTGTTTCCTGCACGAGGACACCTAAATCTCTCTGAACACCAACATTTAATAGTTTCACACCATTTAAAAAATATTGTTTTTCTATTCTTCCTAAAAGTGAATAACCTCACATTTCCCTACATTATACTCCATCTGCCACCCTATTGGCCACTCACTTAACCTGTCTATATCCCTTTGCAGGCTCTTTGTGTCCTCCTCACAGCTTACTTTCCCACCTAACTTTGTATCATCAGCAAACTTGGATACATTACTCAGTCAATTCATCTAAGTCATTAATATAAATTGTAAATAGCTGAGGCCCAAGCACTGATCCTTGCGGCACCCCACTAGTTACAGCCTGCCAACGGAAAATGACCCGTTTATCCATACTCTCTGTTTTCTGTCCATTAACCAATCCTCTATCCATGCTAATATATTACCCCCAACTCCATAAGCCCTTTTCTTGTGCAACAACCTTTTAGGTGGTACCTCATTTTCCTGACAAATGATGTCAGGCTACCTGGTCTGTAGTTCCCTATTTTCTCTCTCCCTCCTTTCTTGAATAGCAGGGTTACATTTGCGACCTTCCAATCTGCTGAGACTGTTCTAGAATCTAGGGAATTTTGGAAGATCAACTTAAGATCACTTAGACAGTTAGTAGGGTTCTTACCTGGTGATTCACAACTCACAAGTGGGCACAAGCAGACACTGGTGGCAGGGACAGCTGTGGAGAGTCCATGTCAGGGGGGTGCAATCCTCTCCAAGCTCTGCTCAGCTGTATACAGATGCTGAACCCTGGGGGCTATCATTGAGAAGAAGAATGCGAGAGGTGCATTAGTAACTTAGCCAGCTACTAACAGACATGCTACACGCACTCTCCACAATAGTGGAGAGGATAGAGGAGTCCAACTCGATCGTTAGTGGATTGGTGGTGCTGGGAATTGCGAGAATGTCTGCCATGGAGAGAGTGGCCGTCTTCATAGAGCTTCAAGTACAGCTCTCAAATGAGTTCATGCAGGGCATGACCATGGCCATGCAGGAGACGTCTGCTGCCTTAAACAGGATTACAAATACCGTATCAAACCCTCCACCGTCTCTATACTATCAGACTGCTTGTCCAACATCCAGCACTGGATGAGTAGAAATTTCCTCCAATTAAGTATCCGGAAGACTGAAGCCATTGTCTTCAGTTCACACCACAAACTCCATTCCCTTTCCAGTGATTCGATCTCTCTCCCCGGCAACTGTCTAAGGCTGACCAAGTCTGTTCACAACCTTGGTGTCATATTTGATCACAAATTGAGCTCCCCACCTCATATCCGTTCTATCACTAAGACTGCCCATTTCCACCTTCGTAATATCACCCGTCTCTGCCCTTACCTCAACTTATCTGCTGCTGAAACCCTCATCCATGCCTTTATCACCTCTAGTCTATTCCAATGCACTCGTGGCCGGCCTCCCTAGTTCTACCCTCCAGAAACTCAAGGTCATCCAAAACTCTGCTGCCCGTGTGCTAACTCGCACCAAGTCCTGCTCACCCATCTCCCCTGTGCTTGCTGACCTCCATTGGCTCCCAATTAAGCAACGCTTCAATTTTAAAATTCTCATCCTTGTTTTTAAATCCCTCCATGGCCTCGCCTCTCCTTATCTCTGTAATCTCCTCCAGCCCTATAATCCCCCTAGACCTCTGCGCTCCGCCTATTCTGGCCTTTTGAACATCCCCAATTTTAAATGCTACACCATTGTTCTGTGTTCTCCTCATCCGACGATGAGTGATGAGCCCCTTTGTCCTCCTCCACCTGCAATCCCCTCTGCTGTGCAACATTGTGCAGGATAACACGGTGGCATAGTGGTTAGCACTGGTGCCTCACAGCGCCAGAGACCCGGGTTCGAATCTGACCTCGGGTGACTGTCTGTGTGGAGTTTGCACATTCTCCCCGTGTCTGCGTGGGTTTCCTCCGGGTGCTCCGGTTTCCTCCCACAGTCCAAAAATGTGTGGGTTAGGTTGATTTGGCTATGATAAATTGACCCTTAGTGTTAGGGGGGATTAAATATGTGGGGTTATGGGGATAGGATGGGATATGTTAGGGGGAATTAAATACGTGGGGTTACGGGGGTAGGGTGGGATATGTGTATTGTGGGGATTAAAGCAGGGACAGGGTACTGGATTTGGATGATCAGCCATGATCGTATTGAATGGCGGAGCAGGCTCGACGGGCCGAATGGCCTACTCCTGCTCCTAGATTCTATGTTTCTATGTTTCTAGGATGCAGCACACCACTATTATTCTGGACACCCTCGTTGGCGAGTACTGAAGGGCGACTCCAGACCTATCTAGACACCTGAAGCGCATCTTCAGAATTCTGATGGCTTGCTCTATGACACACCTGGTGGTTATGTGGCTCTAGTTGTAGCACTCCTGCACCTCATTGATGGGGTTCCTCATGGGTGTCATAAGCCAATGTTTGAAGGGGTATCCCTTGTCTCCGAAGACAAGTTTGCTTCCTGAAATGAAAAGGTCTGCGATGTGGACTGCAGGAGTATGAATGCAACGTGACAGCTCCCAGGATATCTGGTACAGACCTGCGTGAACCTCTTCTTGTAGTTGCAGAACAGCTGCGCATTGATGGAATATCCCTTGGCGGTTGACAAAAAATCCTGGTTGCTGTCATGGTGCTTGGATTGCCACATGTGTGCAATCGATAATACCCTGTACCTGGGGGAATCCAGCCAGAGAGGCAAATCCAAGTGCCCACTCATTCTGGCTATTGTCATCACAGGGGAAGTTTACATAACTCCCAGCACTGGCAAACAATCCATCCGTCATCTGCCTTATGCATTTACGTGCAGCGGTCAGTAAAACCCTCGAGAAGTCTTTGGTAGCGCCCTGGAAGGAACCAGAGGCAAAGAAATTGAGGGTGGTGGTGACCTTCACAGCCACTGGTAATGTGTGTCCACCAGGCCCAGCAGGTAGCAGGTCTTCTAGGAGGCTGCAGATGTCTACCGCCACCTGATGTGACAACATCAGCCTGCAGAAGCACTGCTCTTCCGAGAGGTCAAGGAAACTGAGCGTCTGGCTCTACCTCTTGCTGACATGGGTAGTGCCTCCTGCGACCTCAGACCCTCTCCTGTGCACCTCTCTCCTATACACTTCTCTCCTGTGCATGTGTTGATCCCACCACAGCACGTTGTCGCTGCCGTGGATGGTGATGGTCTTCCTCTTCTAATATGCTGTCAGACACATCCAAGGTGCTTCCCATCCTGATCTAATATGCTGTCAGACACATCCAAGGTGCTTCCCATCCTGATCTTATCAGTGTAAAAGCCTCCAAAGTTTAGAAAAAGCTTTATCCACACAAGAACTGTCTGCCAAACGACTGCCAGCAGGAACTAAGACACCAGCTGTAATAAATGAGGTTTTATTCAGATGCAGCAATCACAAGTTTAAATATCCACCTGAACTACAGTTCAATCTCGCCTCGGTTTCACTGGTCAGTTTCCCAAGCCCCAGGAATTCCATGCTGGAGACGTTAATTGTAAAAACACCTCATTAACCTCTCCTAAGGAAGTTAATTGCACCAATAAGTACTCGCCCGCCTGCACTAATTAAACCCCCGACGTCAGCGAGTAGGTTGCTCACAGGCATCCAAAGCACCCCCATTAAAGCCGGAAGTGGGTGTGTTCGAGCCAGGTTACGGTCAAGAGCCAAAAAGCAATTATTTTTACTACACACCCGCCCCCAACCCAGCATTCTTGGGGGTTAAAATTCCTCCCACTGGCTTCAATCTCTCTTGGAATAGAGATTAAACAGGAAAATGGTTGCTTCAATTGCTAAACCGGTGGACAGGAGTATCAGATTATTTTTTAATGTTGAGTTTTGTTAAAAGATTTTAAATTATTATATTTTCAATATTGGGATTAATATTACAAGAGATGGAGGGTTAGACCATTACACAGACTCATTTTTAAGTATTTCTTTTAAAATACTTCAGCTGAATATATTAGTAATTTTAGCACGTCTTCCAATTGCCTCACATGTTTAGCCTCCTCTTCATCACCAAAAAGTTACATTTAAGGTGTGCTATGGGGCCAATAATAGAGTCCCAGCACCAGGACTACTGCTCCATAGGTAGTCTTTGCAACCATGCCAAAAAGAGCTGTCTTTGCACCATAATGCAAGGTCAGTTCATTTACCTATTTTAGTGGTGCTTCTGGTGCACAGAGCATGACGCACTGGGAGTACCATGGAGGGTGGGTCTGGATGTTGGATTCAAACAATCAGAGAAGAGATGCTGGATGCTTGAAAAGTACTGCCTTTTATTTTGGTTGCAGCCACTGAAGACTTAAGTCCCCTTGCTGCATCGGGCCATTGAAGGTTGAAGAAAAGTGGGCAAATAACAAAATATGACACTACGTCAGGGAGAAGGCCACCCAAATTAAGCCACCCATAGCCATTCCTGAAGCACCTATTTCTTATAACCCATAACCATCACTCAGTGCTATCAAGACTAGCAACCATCACACTATGTTAAACACCACAACCTCCATCACTAGTACTAAACCTCATATGCCTAGCTCCAATCTGCTACATGTTGCCAACCATCTTTCTCTGTATCTTGGGCTTAATAACACATAAGAGTCTAAAAACTAAATGCAGAGGTAAAGAATCGTATTAATAAATGCCACTCATTTATGCTTATCATGGGAAATTTTAGGTTTGTTTTATTTATTTTTGGTATGTGAGCAATGCTAGCAGAGTTGCATTTATTGCCAATCCCTAGTTGCCCTGAATAGGTAGCGGTGGGTGTACTCCTTGAACTGCTGCATTACTTATGGTGTTACGTAGAGAATTCTAGGATATTGACTCAGTGACAATGAATGAATGGTGCTCTACGTAGAAATCAGGCTGGATGGGAACCTGGAGGTGATGGCTTCCCACTACATTTCTGCTCTTTCTCCTTCTCAGTGGTAGAGGTTGCAGGGGAGAAAGGTGCTGTCAAAGTAACCTTGGTGAGTTGCTGCATTGCATCCTGTACATACAGCATCCACAATGTGGAAGCAGATTGCAAAATCCGATCCCCAAAACACTGGTAATAATGCCAGAATAGCATGTACTTAAGAAAAACAGAATGTGACCTACCCAGTCACCCTAAATCAGTGTCCTTGATAATACATCTATTAATTACATACTAAATTCAGTGGGGTTGCACAGTTTTTTTCATCACAATTCAATTGAAATCGGCATAATCCTGTGTAAAAGATCACGGAATTTTAAACGAAAATTGCGTTCAGCGCAAATCGAGTTTCCATGATCTTTGGCACTAGTCTAAAAAACATTGCGCTAGAAACCGGCTCCGCCCATAAAACTGGCCACGGCCCCCGGGTGAATTAATCATCATTGGGAGTCTCCGCTAATTGCACTGGTTAGCGGGCCTCGAGTGGGCTCTAAAAATTAAGCATTATTTTTTTAGGTGCAAGGATACTAATAGGCACATTTTAAAAGCTTTTGAATGTATTTTCTTCTAATTTACTAAAAAAAAACTGACTACTGTACACCGATATAACTAGCAAATGGTTCTATATATTATTTAAAAGTCATTTTCAGTCATTTAAAATTGGGTTACTCAGATGGTGGATTGACACTGATTAAAAATGCTTATTTTTTGTGATAAACCCATTTTCAGCTGTATGAATCAAAGTGCACCAAGGTACCACTCTTAAATATATCAAGGAATATTTTTTAAATCAAAATTTTTTTTTTAAATTACGTTGTTCAAAAGCTGCCCGATTGCACTGGTTCATGGCAGAATTTGCATTTGGCGATATGCAAATGAGTTTAAGCAGAAACTCAAAAAAACCACTTCTCAAAGTGAGCCCAATTTGGGCTCAGATCACGGATTGCACTCAAAGCGGAAACTCTACCCCAGTATGCGTGGCACACAATTCCTTGCAAACTCATTAGAAGTGCCTGCAGTACCTGTTAGTCCTGTAGGTGGAGCTGTAATGGGCATTTTCAAAGTTAACTGTGGCACATTGTACGACACACAATAGCTGCTATTTTATAGTGAGAGGATGTGAATGAATAATCTGGCCGCTGCATTGCCACAAATTGCTCAAAAGTCTTTCTGAAAAAATTTTCAGCTACCATATTTTTCTCAGTATCCGAAATTTCTAATGTTTTATATAAGGGTTTAAAAAATAAAAAATACATATTTCACTGAAGTGCCTTTTGTGTCTTGTAATTCTTTATTAAAGTTTGCACCAGAAGGCCTCTTCCAAAAGCTTGGGCTTGGATTTGATATTTTTACCCAGATCTGTGACACTGAGTTGCAGCCTGAGCATGTAATATGCATCAGTACCATTCAATCAGCTATATCGATGGAATATTTTTCTTTAGCTTCTCGCACTTTCTATTCAGTAGTCTTTCTTCAAATAATTTTGAAAAAGAGGATAAATTTTAACGGCTTTATTTAAACTTTAGAAAGTGTATTAAGACAAGGGAGAGATTGAGAAAGAGACACTGGCGTCAGAGAGCGAGCTGTGAGAGAAGGACTTCATGTAAATGTTATTTCATTCTTCAAAAAAAAAGATGAATTCTGCATCTAACTAATTATCTGCCTGTGTTTTGTTGACAGCAAGAAAAGGTCATTTTTAATTACGGCTTACACCTGTGAGAGAGAGAGTGAGAGGGCAATAAAGAGAGGGAGAAAAAAACCTGGTAAATTTTGCATCAAACTAATTATGTCACCTATGTTTTGTCAGCCTTAGTTCAGTGGCAGCATTCTCGCATGAGTCCGAAGGTCGGGAGTCATGCTCCACTCCCGACACGTGAATCTGGGCTGACACTCTGAGGGAGTGTTGCCCTGTCAGAGGTCTTTTAGTAGAGACATTGAACCGAGGCCCCATCTGCCCTCTCAGGTGGACATGAAAGATCCCATGGCACTACTTAAAGAAGCACAGGTAAGTCCTCCTAGTGTTCTGGGCAATATTTATCCCTCAGCCAACTCACTAAAAACAAATTCTCTGGTAATTTATCTCATTGCATTTGTGGGACCTTGCCGTGCACAAAGTTGCTGCCACATTTCCCTACATTGCAAAAGTGAATTTTGAAGACAACTAATTACATCCCCGCTGCTTTGTTGACTGTTATAAAATGTCAATACCAATTGCTTACACCTGTGAGTCAGAGATTCTAATCGCTAACAGCCAAGAGACAGACAGAGAAAGAATGGCAGATAGAGTCTTTCTTCGTTCCAACTTGATTTCTTGTCTTAAAAAAAAGTAAGTTGAAATTTCCAAAATCTGGAATGCCATAAGATCAATTATGTCCACCTGATAGGGCATAGGAACAGGAGTAGGCTATTCAGCTGCTCAAGCCTGTTCCGCCATTCAATTAGATCATGGCTGATCTGTACCTCAACTCCGTTTACCCACCTTGGTTCCACATGCCTTAATACCTTAACCTAACAAAAGTCTATCAATCCCAGTTTTGAAACTGTCAATTGACCTAGCTGCGAAAGCTTTTTGGGGGAGAGTTCCAGATTTCCACTACCCCTTGAATGAACGGCTTAGCTCTAATTTTAAGGTTATGCACCCTATGTTCTGAACTCCTCCACCAGAGGAAAAGTTTCTCTCTATCTACCCTATCAAATCATCTTAAACGCCTCAATTAGATCACCCTATAATCTTCTCATTTCAGTGCTTCCGGCAAAACGTAAAGAGCCCGTCGGTGAAGTGGACACAAAATTTCAGAGGGATTGCGGGCATCGGTGTCAGGGATCGTGGGAGTCGGGGATCGTGGGGGTTGATGTCGGGGTTCATGGGGGTTGGTGTCGGGGATTGCGGGGGGTGGTGTCGGGGATCGCGGGGGTTGGTGTCGGGGATCGCGGGTGTCGGGGATTGCGGGTGTCGGGGATTGCGGGGGGTGGTGTCGGGGTTCATGGGGGTTGGTGTCGGGGATTGCGGGTGTCGGGGATCGCGGGGGTTGGTGTCGGGGATCGCGGGGGTTGGTGTCGGGGATCGCGGGGGTTGGTGTCGGGGATTGCGGGGGTTGGTGTCGGGGATCGTGGGGGTTGGTGTCGGGGATTGCGGGGATTGCGGGTGTCGGGGATTGCGGGGGTTGGCGTCGGGGATTACGGGGGTTGGGGTCGGGGATTGCGGGGATTGCGGGTGTCGGGGATTGCGGGGGTTGGTGTCGGGGATTACGGGGGTTGGTGTCGGGGATTGCGGGTGTCGGGGATTGCGGGGGTTGGGATCTCGGGGGTTGGTGTTGGGGATCTTGGGGGTTGGTGTCGGGGATTGCGGGGGTTGGGGATCTCGGGGGTTGGTGTTGGGGATCTCGGGGGTTGGTGTCGGGGATTGCGGGGGTTGGTGTCGGGGATTGCGGGGGTTGGTGTCGGGGATCGCGGGGGTTGGTGTCGGGGATTGCGGGTGTCGGGGATTGCGGGGGTTGGGGATCTCGGGGGTTGGTGTTGGGGATCTTGGGGGTTGGTGTCGGGGATTGCGGGGGTTGGGGATCTCGGGGGTTGGTGTTGGGGATCTTGGGGGTTGGTGTCGGGGATTGCGGGGGTTGGGGATCTCGGGGGTTGGTGTTGGGGATCTCGGGGGTTGGTGTCGGGGATTGCGGGGGTTGGTGTCGGGGATCGCGGGGGTTGGTGTCGGGGATCGCGGGGGTTGGTGTCGGGGATCGCGGGGGTTGGTGTCGGGGATCGTGGGGGTTGGTGTCGGGGATTGCGGGGGTTGGGGATCTCGGGGGTTGGTGTCGGGGATTGTGGGGGTTGGGGATCGCGGGGGTTGGTGTCGGGGATTGCGGGGGTTGGTGTCGGGGATCGTGGGGGTTGGTGTCGGGGATTGCGGGTGTCGGGGATTGCGGGGGTTGGTGTCGGGGATTGCGGGGGTTGGTGTCGGGGATTGCGGGGGTTGGTGTCGGGGATTGCGGGGGTTGAGGATCTCGGGGGTTGGTGTCGGGGATTGCGGGGGTTGGGATCTCGGGGGTTGGTGTTGGGGATCTTGGGGGTTGGTGTCGGGGATTGCGGGGGTTGGGGATCTCGGGGGTTGGTGTTGGGGATCTCGGGGGTTGGTGTCGGGGATTGCGGGGGTTGGTGTCGGGGATTGCGGGGGTTGGTGTCGGGGATCGCGGGGGTTGGTGTCGGGGATTGCGGGTGTCGGGGATTGCGGGGGTTGGGGATCTCGGGGGTTGGTGTTGGGGATCTTGGGGGTTGGTGTCGGGGATTGCGGGGGTTGGGGATCTCGGGGGTTGGTGTTGGGGATCTTGGGGGTTGGTGTCGGGGATTGCGGGGGTTGGGGATCTCGGGGGTTGGTGTTGGGGATCTCGGGGGTTGGTGTCGGGGATTGCGGGGGTTGGTGTCGGGGATCGCGGGGGTTGGTGTCGGGGATCGCGGGGGTTGGTGTCGGGGATCGCGGGGGTTGGTGTCGGGGATCGTGGGGGTTGGTGTCGGGGATTGCGGGGGTTGGGGATCTCGGGGGTTGGTGTCGGGGATTGCGGGGGTTGGGGATCGCGGGGGTTGGTGTCGGGGATTGCGGGGGTTGGTGTCGGGGATTGTGGGGGTTGGTGTCGGGGATTGCGGGTGTCGGGGATTGCGGGGGTTGGTGTCGGGGATTGCGGGTGTCGGGGATTGCGGGGGTTGGTGTCGGGGATTGCGGGGGTTGGTGTCGGGGATTGCGGGGGTTGGTGTCGGGGATTGCGGGGGTTGAGGATCTCGGGGGTTGGTGTCGGGGATTGCGGGGGTTGGTGTCGGGGATTGCGGGGGTTGGGGATCTCGGGGGTTGGTGTCGGGGATTGCGGGGGTTGGGGATCTCGGGGGTTGGTGTCGGGGATTGCGGGGGTTGGGGATCGCGGGGGTTGGTGTCGGGGATTGCGGGGGTTGGTGTCGGGGATCGTGGGGGTTGGTGTCGGGGATTGCGGGTGTCGGGGATTGCGGGGGTTGGTGTCGGGGATTGCGGGGGTTGGTGTCGGGGATTGCGGGGGTTGGTGTCGGGGATTGCGGGGGTTGGTGTCGGGGATTGCGGGGGTTGAGGATCTCGGGGGTTGGTGTCGGGGATTGCGGGGGTTGGTGTCGGGGATTGCGGGGGTTGGGGATCTCGGGGGTTGGTGTCGGGGATTGCGGGGGTTGGGGATCTCGGGGGTTGGTGTCGGGGTCTCGGGGGTTGGTGTCGGGGATCTCGGGGGTTGGTGTCGGGGATCTCGGGGGTTGCTGTCGGGGATCTCGGGGGTTGCTGTCGGGGATCTCGGGGGTTGGTGTCGGGGATCTCGGGGGTTGGTGTCGGGGATTGCGGGTGTCGGGGATTGCGGGGGTTGGGGATCTCGGGGGTTGGTGTCGGGGATCTCGGGGGTTGGTGTTGGGGATCTCGGGGGTTGGTGTCGGGGATTGCGGGGGTTGGGGATCTCGGGGGTTGGTGTCGGGGATCTCGGGGGTTGGTGTTGGGGATCTCGGGGGTTGGTGTCGGGGATTGCGGGTGTCGGGGATTGCGGGGGTTGGGGATCTCGGGGGTTGGTGTTGGGGATCTCGGGGGTTGGTGTTGGGGATCTCGGGGGTTGGTGTCGGGGATTGCGGGGGTTGGGGATCTCGGGGGTTGGTGTCGGGTATCGTGGGGGTTGGGGATCCCGGGTGTAGATGGTAGTTCAGAGACGGGGATAGCGAGCGTCAATGTCAGTATCAGGTGTAGACAGGAGATCGGAGACGGGGATCGCGAGGGTTGTTGTCGGGGATCGCAGGAGTCGGGGATCGCAAAAGTCAGGTCAGATGCAGATTGGAGCTTAGGGAATCCGATCATAAGCTTCAGCGATGGGTGAGGGAGAGGGTCGGGAGCGGCAATTGGGTCCTTTAATGTGGGGCCCGGAGGAACACTCCTATTCCCCACGACTCTACATTAAGGTAAGTTACTTCCCTTCTTTGTTGCAGACGATCCCTAGGGCTGGTTTCCCTGAATATAGCTGGCACTGGCGGTGGCATGGGCTGCTTCAGAGCAAACCAAGCTTATAAAAGGGGGATTCACACAGGCGATAGGGCCCTTATTTAATATGCAAAGAGCCTAACGCCTGCTTCAGGCATGGGTAAAGGACACCTATTGTGTGTCCTTACCCAGTATGTAGGACGATGCACTTCTGGCTGGAAATGCATGCATGCTTCCTGACTACCATATTGGGGCTTTAGTGGTTCGAGCAGCGCCCAAGAAACAGGAGCTGCGCGGAACAATTTTTAGTCCATTGTATTTCTTTGTTGACTGTCAGGCAGTTCCTCTACTTTGGTAACATTAAAGCGTGAAATGCAGTCAGCAAATACTTTAAAATGTATTTTGTACTTTTAAGTTACTAAAATAGAAGAATTGCCTGACCGCCAGAAATGCCATATTACAAGGCCTGATAGGGGCCCAGAATGGGTTGCAGAGAACACTTTTGACAGCCCTAAAGGGGCCAGAGAGAGATATTCTCAACCTCCATTTCCCCTCAATCTTGCCAGATGCTAGATCTTTAATGCTATCATACTCTGAGTCCCCCTATATTTCTGCCAACCACAATTCCATTCCTACTCATCAACCTTAGGATTCTCTTCCCAGTACTTCTGCACCCCAGTATCATCTCAAAGATTCTCAGATCCCACTACATAAAGACACCAGGACCCCTGCTCTCACATCCCAGGACCACCCCATACTCCCATATCCAAAACCCTCTACCCAGTGAAACTCCCTCCCCAAATGGGCCCAGACCCAACAATACTCCCATGTCACAGGACGCCCATTAGTCTCAGATTCAGAGACTCCTCCCCCTACTAGACTCCAATTTCCCCTTCCTAGTGCTCCAAAATACCAGACCCCCACAACCTCCACCCAGTAGTCCATCCAGTGCTCCTAGACTCTGTCACCCCATCAGTTCTTTGACTCCATGACCCCTTCCCTAATACCCCCAGAACAAGGCCAACCCCTACCCAATGCCCTTAGACACTGCTCCCATTATACCACACTCCAGAAATCCTTTACCAGTACTCCCAGATCTCAACAGCACCTCAAACACTCTCAGAAACCCACTCCTAGTACTTCCACATCCCAGCACCATCACATGCAGTTGGTAGAGGCACTTTAGGGAGTCAGGAGGTGAGCCACTTGCTGCAGAATACCCAGCCTCTGATGCCACTGAATGTCAAGGGGAGGTGATTAGACTCTCTCTTGTTGGAGATAGTCATTGTTCTGATATGTAGAATCATAGAATCGTACAGCACAGTAGGAGGCCATTCGGCCCGTCAAGCCCATGTAGGCTCTCTGCAAGAGCACTTCAGTTGTCCCAATCCCCTGCCCTTTCTCTGTCCCTTTTGAAAGCCATGATTGAATCTGCCTCCACCGCCCTTTCAGGCAGTGCATTCCAAATCATAACCACTCACTGCGTAAAAAAGTTTTCCTCATGTTGCCTTTGGATCTTCTGCCAAACTCCTTAAATCTGTATCCTCTGGTTCTCGGCCCTTCTGCCAATGGGAACAGTTTCTCTCTATCTACTCTGTTTAGATCCCTCATGATTTTGAACACCTCTATCAAATCTTCTCTCAATCTTCTCTGCTCTAAGGAGAACAACCCCAGCCTCACCACGTAACTGAAATCCCTCATCCCTAGAACCATTCTTGTAAAGCTTTTCTGTACCCTCTCTAAAGCCTTCACATCCTTTCTGAAGTGCGGTACCCAGAATTGGACACTATACTCAAGTTGTGGCCAAACCAGTGTTTTATAAAGGTTCATCATAACTTCCTTGCTTTTCTACTCTATGCGTCTATTTATAAAGCCCAGCTTTTTTAACCGCTTTCTCAACCTGCCCTGCCACCTTCAACGATTTGTGCACATATACCCTCAGTTCTTTCTGTTCCTGCACCCACTTTAGAATTGTACCCATTACTTTATATTGCCTCTCCTCGTTCTTCCTACCAAAATGTATCACTTCGCACTTTTCTGCGTTAAACTTCATCTGCCACGTGTCCGCCCATTCTACCAGCCTGTCTATGCCCTCTTGAAGTCCATCATTATCCTCCTCACTGTTCACTATACTTCCAAATTTTGTGTCATCCGCAAATTTTGAAATAGTGCCCTGTACACTGTAATAGCACCTCTATTGTTTCTTAACTCTAACCAAATAGATTCTGTCCTTTACCCCTCCAGGACATCCTCTCTCTCCAGCACTGTAATTTTCTCCTTAATCAATACTGGCACCCCACCTCCTTTCTTTCCTTCCCTACCTTTCCTGAACACCTGTGGTGCAAATGTTATTTGCCACTTATCAGCCCAAGCCTGGATGTTATCCAGGTCATAGTCATAGAGTCATAACGGCACAGAAGGAGGCCATTCGACCCATCGAGTCCATGCCAGCTCTCTGTAGAGCAATCCAGTCAGTCCCATTCTCCTGCTCTATCCCCGTAGCCCTGCAAGCTTACTTCCCTCAAGTGCCTATCCAGTCTCCCCTTGAAAACATTGTGTGTCCGCTTCCACCACTTCCGTCGGCAGCGAGTTCCACGTCCTCACCACTCGCTGCGTAAAAAGGTTTTTCCTCACATCCCCCTGTATCTCTTGCCCAAAACCTTAAATCTGTGTCTCCTAGTCCTTGTACCATCAATTAGTGGGAACAGCCTTTCCCCGTCTAGCCTATCCAAACCCATCATAATCTTGTACACCTCTATCAAATCACCCTGCAACCTCCTTTGCTCTAATGAAAACAAATCCAGCTTCTCCAACCTGTCCTTGTAGCTAAGATCCCCCATCCCCAGAACCATTCTGGTAAATCTCCTCTACACCCTCTCAAGGGCCTTCACATCCTTCCTAAAGTGTGGTGACCAGAACTGGACGCAATACTCCAGTTGTGGCCTAACCAGCGCTTTATAAAGGTTCAGCATAACTTCTCTACTTTTGTACTCAATACCTCTATTTATGAAGCCCAAGATCCCATATGCTTTGCTAACCGCTCTCTGAATATGTCCCGCCACCTTCAGGGACCTATGCACATTAACTCCCAGGTCCCTCTGTCTCTGCACACTCTTTAAAGCTGTGCTATTAAGTGTATATTGCCTCTCCCTGTTCCTTCTGCCAAAATGCATCACCTCACACTTCTCTGTATTAAATTCCATCTGCCACTTGTCTGCCCATTCTACTAGCCTTTCTATGTCCTGTTGCAGTCGATTGGTATCATCCTCACTGTTTGCCACACCCCCAAGTTTGGCATCATGGGCAAATTTAGAAATTCTACTCTGTATTCCAATATCCAGGTCATTTATATATATCAAAAAAAGCAGTGGCCCCAGCACTGACCCTTGGGGAACACTACTGTCTACCATCCTCCAGTCTGAAAAACAGCCATTTACCACAACTCGCTGTTTTCTGTCCTTAAGCCAATTCCTTATCCAAGCTGCCACTGACCCACCTATTCCATGAGCCTCAATTTTGTTAACCAGCCTTTTATGTGGTACTTTGTCAAACGCCTTCCAAAAATCCATGTAGACAACATCCTTCTCTTCTTAGGCAGTCCCTCGGAACCAAGGATGACTTGCTTCCACAGTAAAAATGAGTTCTCAGGTGACTGATGAGTCCAATGCAGGACCTACAGTCTATGTCACAGGTGGGACAGACGGTGGTTGAAGGGGCGGGTGGGTGGGGTGCTTGGGTTGACGTGCGCTCCTTGCACTTGGCTTCCGCTTGCTCCCGGCGAAGAGACTCGAGGTGTTCGGCGCCTTCCTAGATGCTTCTCCTCCACTTTGTGCAGACTTGGGCCAGGGATTCCCAGGTGTCGGTGGGGATGTTGCACTTTTTCAAGGAGGCTTTGAGGGTGTCCTTGAAGCGTTTCCTCTGCCCACCTGGGGCTTTCTTGCAGTGTCGGAGCTCCGAGTATAGCGCTTGTTTTGGGAGTCTCGTGTCGGGCATGCGGACGATGTGACCCGTCCATCGCAGCTGATTGAGCATGGTCAAAGCTTCGATGCTGGGGATGTTGGCCTGAGCGAGAACACTGACGTTGGTGCGTCTATCCTGCCAATGGATTTGCAGGATCTTGCGGAGGCAGCGTTAGTGGTACCTCTCCAGTGCTTTGAGGTGCCTGCTGTACATGGTCCATGTCTCTAAGGCATACAGGAGGGCAGGTATCACTACTGCTCTGTAGACCATGAGCTTGGTGCCGGGTTTGAGGTCCTGATCTTCAAACACTCTCTTCCTCAGGTGACCGAAGGCTGCACTGGCACACTGAAGGTGTGAAGTCAAACGCCTTCCGAAAATCCATGTAGACAACATCCATTGCATTCCCTTCATCAATCCTCCCTGTTACTTCATCAAAAAATTCAATTAGATTAGTCAAACACGATCTGCCTTTTACAAATCCGTGTTGGCTCTCCTTAATTAGCTTAAACCTCTCCAAGTGCCCGTTAATTTTTTCCTTGATTATTGTTTCTAAAACTTTACCCACCACTGTTAAACTGACCGGCCTGTAATTACTAGGATTGTCCTTGCGCCCTTTCTTGAACAATGGTGTCACATTTGCCACTTTCCAATCCTCAGGCACCTCCCCCGCATCTAGGGGGAGATTGGAAAATTATGGCAAGCCCTTCCGCTATCTCCTCCCCCAAATCCCTTAGCAACCTGGGATGCAAGCCATCTGGACCAGGCGACTTATCCACTCTAAGCATACCCAGCCTTTCTAGTACATCCTGTCTATCAATTTTCACTCCTTCCATTGCTTCTACCTTTTCCACTTCTACTGATATTCTGTCAGCATCCACCTCCTTAGTAAACACCGATACAAAGTACTCATTGAGTATTCTAGCCTTGCCCTGCGCCTC
Organism: Squalus acanthias; assembly: GCA_030390025.1. Lineage (NCBI taxonomy): Eukaryota > Metazoa > Chordata > Chondrichthyes > Squaliformes > Squalidae > Squalus > Squalus acanthias. The sequence continues at coordinate 72,509,434 of CM059439.1, forward strand.
TAAGCATATATCACCTTCTTTGTCCCTAATAGGCCCCACCCCGCTCTTACTACCCGCTTACTGTTTACATGCTGGTAGAAGATTTTTGGGTTCCCTTTTATGTTAACCGCCATTCTACTCTCATATTCTCTCTTTGCCAATCTTATTTTCATCTTCACTTCCCCTCTCAACTTATTGTATTTGGTCTGGTTCTCCTGACATTCATCATATACCCTCTTTTTTTAGTTTCATCATCTTCTCTATCTCTCTTGTCATCCAAGGAGCCCTTGCTTTGGTTCCCTTACCCTTCCCTCTTGTTGGAATGCACCTAGCCTGTACTTGGAACATCTCCTCCTTAAAGATCTCCCATTGTTCCATTACAATTTTTCCTGTCAGTCTTTGGTTCCATTTTACTCTGGCTAGATCCTTTCGCATCCCATTGAAGTTAGCCCTATTCCAGTTTAGAAGTTCCACTCTAGATTGTTCCTTGCTCCTCTCCATTGCTAATCTAAATCTTATGTTACGATGATCACTCGTACCCAAGTGTTTTCCCACAGACACTTGGTCGACCTGGCCCACCTCATTCCCCAGCACCAGATCCAGCAATGCCTCCTTCCTAGTTGGGCCAAGAACATACTGGTCAAGGAAATTCTCCTGAACACATTTCAGGAATTCCTCTCCCTCCTTTCCCTTTACCCTCGCATTATCCGAATCGATATTTGGGTAATTAAAGTCCCCCAATATCACCACTCTATAGCTCTTGCATATCTCTGTGATTTCCCTGCAGATTTGCTCCTCTACCTCCCTCTCACTATTTGGAGGCCTGTAGAATACCCCCAATAGCGTGATCATACCCTTTTTGCTCCTCAACTCTAACCAAATGGATTCTGTCCTAGTCCCCTCAAGAACATCCTCCCTTTCCAACACTACAATGTCTTCCTTAATCAGCACTGCCACCTCCCTTTTTTCCTTCCCTATCTTTTCTGAACACCTTGTACCCTTGAATATTAAGTGCCCAGTCCTCACCAGGTCTTGCTGCATGCGGGCACGGACTGCTTCATTATCTGAGGAGTTGCGAATGGAACTGAACACTGTGCAATCAGCAGCAAACAGCCCCACTTCTGACCTTACGATGAAGCAACTGAAGATGGTTGGGCCTAGGACACTGCCCTGAGGAACTCCTCCAACCATTTTATTTGTGCTAGATATGACTCCAGCCAGTGGAGAACTTTCCCCGATTGCCATTGACCTCAATTTTACTAGAGCTCCTTGATGCCACACTCGGTCAAATGCTGCCTTGACGTCAAGGGCAGTCACTCTCACCTCACCTCTGGAATTCAGGTCTTTTGTCCATGTTTGGACCAAGGCTGTAATGAGGTCGAGAGCAGAGTGGTCTTGACTGAACCCAAACTGAGCATCAGTGAGCAGGTTATTGGTAAGCAAGTGCCGCTTGATAGCACTGTCGAGGACACCTTCCATCACTTTGCTGATGATTCAGAGTGGACTGATAACTGGCGGGGTTGGATTGGTCCTTTCTGCGGACCTGGTAAATATAGCAAGACAGTTTATCGGAGGAGAATACTCTTTTGCTGAGAAAAAATATAGTTTTTAAAAGAAAAATGCCGTGTGGGTGAAATTATGTGCATTACATTCGAAGAAAAAAAGAGCAGGCAGCAGCTGAGTTTGTGAGCAGGGCGTGAGAGTGCGCATGTAGGCGAGCACCGTCACTCCCCGGGCCATATTGACTGGCAACCGCTTGTGTTTGTGTGTCTCTGGGCGGGCCCCGGCCTCACTCGGCCCGCAGAGCCGCCACGTCAGTGCGCCGGGAGGTGGAGGAGGAAGAGAATGTGAGTGAGGCCCGAGGAGAGGGAGCCCAGGCAGGGCAGAGGGGGCGGGACGGGACAGAGACACTCATCCTGAGTGGCTGGCGGTAGCTTTGATGATGTGACTTTAAATATCCTGTAGCGCGGACACGGATACCGTCAGTGGAACAGAGTTTGCCTCACGCTGCTTTTCTTTTATATATTTATATTCACTCTTCAAAATCCAGGCCTACTCACGGTATTAACGGCTGCCGCGTCCGGGACGGTTCGAAAAATTATTAATTTTAAATTTCCTTTGGGCGTTTAGTAAATACATTCTCAATTTGATAATTTAAAAAAATATCTAGAAATATAGATTTTTGTTTTAATTTTATGCGTGATACTATATATTTCTTTTAATTATAAATATTCAGCGCGGCTCACGCAGTATTTCAACCGTATCGAACAAGGTTCGGTTGGCGAAGGGTTGATTGGAGCGCGCGGCCCCGGCGGGAGGAGGGGTTTTGATTGGAGCGCGCGGCCCCGGCGGGAGGAGGGGTTTTGATTGGAGCGCGCGGCCCCGGCGGGAGGAGGGGTTTTGATTGGAGCGCGCGGCCCCGGCGGGAGGAGGGGTTTTGATTGGAGCGCGCGGCCTCGGCGGGAGGAGGGGTTTTGATTGGAGCGCGCGGCCCCGGCGGGAGGAGGGGTTTTGATTGGAGCGCGCGGCCCCGGCGGGAGGAGGGGTTTTGATTGGAGCGCGCGGCCCCGGCGGGAAGGAGGGGTTTTGATTGGAGCGCGCGGCCCCGGTGGTTGGTGAAGGGTTGATTGGTTGGCGCGGTCTGCGAGGCAATGGATGGGAGCCCGCCGCGGGAGAAGCTGGCGAAGGCCAGCCAGGCTCACTTGCTGCGCTTCTGGGATGAGCTGAACGAGGCCGAGCGAGCCGAGCTGATGGGCGACCTCGGCAGCTGCCCTTTCCCCGAGATCGTGGGCTTCTTCCGCCAGGCCATGCAGGTGTCGGGGCACCAGCAGCACCAGAAGATGGACGAGCTCATGGAACCGGTGCCCAATGAAGTGCGGGGCAGCGTGACCAGGGACTGGGAGCGGCTGCCGGAATGGGAGGCCGAGGGTAAGAGCGAGCGGTCGAGGCTGGGATTTTAAAAAATCCGCTTTGGGATTTAACTATTCAGCAGGCGGGGAGGGGGCGAAGCAGCCACTCTGCATAGCTGGCGCAGCGACTCCTGCAGCAAAGTGTGTCCAGAGACCTCAAATAAGCGCTGTGACGCTCCCACCGCCAAATAGCCAGCCCCTGGACTGGGGCATATCGGAGCGCCACCTAGGGGACAGCTGTGAAACTTTACACCAGCAGGACTGAGTTTCTACAGCAGAGAGAAAGGACAAAACAATTCTGAGTGAATTCCATCGAGCATAGGGGTGCAAATGGGTTATATCCCAGTCATCCAGATGCCACAGTAAACTGCGATTTTTTTGCTGTTATGTTTTATTGGTCTTCTAAACCCAGAGATTAATCCAGGCATTTTTGTTTTTGTTTTTAAACTGCTGCATCCTTTCTCCTACTGTCTTTTTGAATGATGAAACAGAATCTCTCACTATCTTAAAGGTACAAAACAATTTAGCGACGCCCATTTGTTAAAGTGATATGATTCACGGGCTCGGATAGTATTGCTTGCTGCTTATAATTTGCCAACTTTTAATGTCTGGGAGTTCTTTTAAAATCATTTAGATGTGGCTGTTTCTTTTGATGAGGCCATTACGTATGCTGAAATGCAAAAGAGTTTGGTTTTATTGTAGAGAGAATTATGGATATTTGGGACTAGTTATATGGCAGAAAACAGATCGTTCAGATGATTAAATCACAATATTGAACTTCAAATAGTTTATGGTTCCAAACTAAACTCTTGAGGACAACATTGATGATATGGTAGGCGTCTGGCCAAGTTGTCAAATGGAGTTCTTGCAATTTTTTTTATTCGTTTATGGGATGTGGGCGTTGCTGGAGGCCAGCATTTATTGCCCATCCCTAATTGCCCTTGCGAAGGTGGTGGTGAGCCGCCTTCTTGAACCGCTGCAGTCCGTGTGGTACTCCCACAGGGCTGACTTTGTCGTAGTGGTTTGGTACAACTGAATGGCTTGCTCGGCCATTTGAGAGGGCAGTTAAGAGTCAACCACATTCTACGCTGAAAGATTGACAGTTCTATTGAGGATGCTTGTACTTTATCGATACAATGAATGAGATTGAATTGGCAGACAGATCTAGACCGTGACCTTCAAGTGATGGTTAACTCGGACAATGTGGAAAAGTAATTACAAAAGCAAACAAATGATAGCAGAACACTAAAGTGGCAGTTTCCAGAAATTCTGGGATTGAGCAATTAACTGGTCAGACTACACTTTGAACTACTGTATTCATTATGGTTACTAAACATCTACGAGTAGTGGAGAGAATGCAGAGAAACACACCACATTGGAGAGAAAAGCAAAAGCGGAAAATGCTGGAAACCGAATAGGTCAGTCAGCATTTGTGGAAAATGTTTTAAACAATCTTCTGTTCACGAGTAGAAATGAATTCAGTCTTATAGTTAGAATCACTTTTTTAATGTTAAAGTAGAAAAAATAAAATCAAAGAGCAGAGTATAATTTTTTGAGTATAACAATTTACAAGTGGACTTTTGTCAGCATATTTGAACATAGGCTTGAGCTTAATTCTTGTAGGTTTCTCCCTTCTGAAGCTCAACACAAAAGCTTTTTTCGTACTGTTTCTCCTTATCAAACCGAAATGGCCTTGCCTTATATGGTAGCCTCCGGTCAATGCACCATCCTTCAGCTGATCCTTACACACCCAAGTTTACATTTCTCTATAACATACGTACATCAACAATTTTGTTTGCATGTACATCAACATCCTTTTGCATAAGTTACAATGACGTTGTTGAACATGCTATTGGCAGGAATCCCAGTTTCATTCCCAAGGTCCTGAAACTGGTCACTTGAACAAACTAACTGTTGTTAACTGAAATCTCTCGCCTCCTCCCCCCCCGCCCCCGCTCTCTTTCTCCCTCTTTCCCCCCCCCCCCCGCCCGCCCACCTGGGGCTCTCTTGCAGTGTCGGAGCTCCGAGTATAGCGCTTGTTTTGGGAGTCTTTTATCGGGCATGCGGACAGTGTGACCCGTCCATCGGAGCTGATCGAGCGTGCTCAAAGCTTCGATGCTGGGGATGTTGGCCTGAGCGAGAACACTGACGTTGGTGCGCCTGTTCTGCCAATGGATTTGCAGGATCTTGCGGAGGCAGCGTTGGTGGTACCTCTCCAGTGCTTTGAGGTGCCTGCTGTACATGGTCCATGTCTCTGAAGCATACAGGAGGGCGGATATTACTACTGGTCTGTAGACCATGAGCTTGGTGCCGGGTTTGAGGTCCTGGTCTTCAAACACTCTCTTCCTCAAGCGACCGAAGGCTGCACTGGCACACTGAAGGCGGTGTTGGACTTCGTCATCGACGTCTGCCCTTGTTCACAGTAGGCTCCCGAGGTATGGAAAGTGGTCCACGTTGTCCAAGGCCTTGTCGTGGATTTTGATAATCGGGGGTCAGTACTGTGTGGCGGTGGCAGGTTGGTAGAGGACCTTTGTCTTACGGATTAACAACAGAAAACGCTGGAAAAACTCAGCAGGCCAGGCAGCATCCGTGGAGAGAGAAAGAGATTTCCACCCTTCCCTCACCTTCACATGGTCCATCTCCGACTCTTCCCTTCCCTTCCTCGACTTCTCCATCTCCATCTCTGGGGATAGGTTATTGACTAACATTCACTACAAGCCCACCGACTCCCACAGCTACCTGGACTACACTTCCTCCCACCCCGCCTCCTGTAAGGACTCTATTCCATTCTCCCAGTTTCTCCGTCTCCGCCGCATCTGCTCTGATGATGCCACCTTCCATACCAGTGCTTCCGACGTGTCTTCCTTTTTCCTCAACCGAGGATTCCCCTCTACCGTGGTCGACACGGCCCTCGACCTTGTCCGTTCTATCTCCCGCACATCTGCCCTCACCCCTGCCCCTCCCTCCCGGAACCACGATAGGGTTCCCCTTGTCCTCACCTTTCACCCCACCAGCCTCCACATTCAACGGATCATCCTCCGCCATTTCCGCCACCTCCAGCGTGATCCCACCACCAAACACATCTTCCCCTCACCTCCCCTTTCAGCATTCCGTAGGGACCGCTCCCTCCGCGACACCCTAGTCCACTCCTCTACCACCCCCAGCACCCCTTCCCCTTCGCCCGGCACCTTCCCGTGCACGCGCAGGAGATGCAACACATGCCCTTATACCTCCCCTCTTCCCACTGTCCAGGGCCCCAAACACCCCTTCCAGGTGAAACAGCGATTTACTTGTACTTCCTGCAATTTAGTATACTGTATTCGCTGCTCACGATGTGGACTCCTCTACATTGGGGAGACCAAACGCAGATTGGGTGACCGCTTTGCGGAACACCTCCGTTCAGTCCGTAAGGGGGACCCCGAGCTCCCGGTGGCCTGTCACTTTAATTCACCGCTTCACTCCCACTCTGACCTCACCGTCCTCGGCCTATTACACTGTTCCACGGAAGCTCAGCGTAAGCTCGAGGAACAGCACCTCATCTTTCGTTTAGGCACGCTACAGCCCTCTGGACTCAATATCGAGTTCAACAATTTTAGATCATAACCTCAGCTCCAATCACATTTATATTTTATTTTATCCACCCTTTTATTTGTCCCCCCCCACCTTTTTTTTTCCTCCTAGAAGCTGGCAGCTGTCCTTCATTCTGCCAGTGGATTTCACACTTCATTCAGCCTTAATCTGTCACATTAACACCACCTCTAGCCTTGCATATCTCTTAATGTCTCTCCATCTCCCCCTTTGTTCCTTTATCCCCTCCCCCTTTTCCCAGCTTTACCCTGGCCTTAAATCTATTTGATTTCCGGCTCTTCCCAGTTCTGATGAAAGGTCATCGACCTGAAACGTTAACTCTCTTTCTCTCTCCACGGATGCTGCCTGGCCTGCTGAGTTTTTCCAGCGTTTTCTGTTGTTATTTCGGATTTCCAGCATCCGCAGTATTTTGCTATCGTATTTGTCTTACGGATGTTTAGTGTAAGGCCCATGCTCTCGTACGCTTCAGTAAAGGTGTTGACGATGGTTTGGAGTTCGACCTCCGAGGAGTCAGGGAAAGGAGGGCAGCTGGGAGGAAAGAACAAAAAGGAAGGCCTGTTAGGGTGGAGGGTAGGAGAGATTGAATGACAAAAGGGATGATGGTGCAAGACGAAAGAGGGTGGTAATGGGACAAGTAAAGAAACAAAAGATGGGTCTAGAAGAGGTGTAAATAGGAACAGCAGAATCATCAACAGCTGCCGTCCAAACAAATGGGGGCAGAGGCAATTTTCCCTCTTTTGGGTGTGCAAAACTTTACATTGAAAAAGCCGGTCCCAGGCTATGCGGGACCAGCAGATAGGTGTGCATCCGCGCACCTTTATAGAGAACGTTGGGCAGAGGTTATGATCTGAAATTGTTGAACTCAATGTTGGGTCCGGAAGGCTGTAAAGTGGCTAATCGAAGAATCGTAGTCCTGCACCATCACAAACCTGTCTCAAGTCTTCAATACTGATATAGCTGTCACACAGATAAAGCAGTCAATTAATTCTATTACTTTAAAAGGATGTCGCTCACAGGAGTTTTGAATTGAATGGTTTGATACCTCATTGGTCTTTCACAATATTTCAATCAACTTGTGATTGTGGGAAATTAACACCTTTTTTTCCAGCCAGCTATCCAGGGCACTGCTGGACAGAATAGCACAAGCTTGACAGTCAACAGACATTCACACATTAAAGTGCCCATTGTCCCACAGGAACAAGATACAGACATATTATTGTAATAGCAAAATACTGCGGATGCTGGAAATCCGAAATAACAACAGAAAATGCTGGAAAAACTCAGCAGGCCAGGCAGCATCCGTGGAGAGAGAAACAGAGTTAACATTTCAGGTCGAAGACCTTTCATCAGAACTGGAAAAAAGCAGGAAATGGAATAGATTTTAAAGCAAGTTTAGGGGCTGGGAAAAGGGGGAGGGGATGAAAGAACAAAAGGGAAGGTCAGTGATAGGATAGAAAGCAGGAGAGATTAAGAGACATTGAGAGACATTAAGAGATATTCAAGGCAAGAGGAGCTGGTAATGGGACAGGTTAAGGAACAAAGGATGGCTCTAGATGAAGTGTGAATTGTGCTGGCAGAATGAAGGACAGCTGCCATGTGGGAGGGAAGAAAAAAAGGCCAAACAAAAAGTGTGGATAAAAAATATATATATAGGGGCCGAGGTTATGATCTGAAATTGTTGAACTCTATGTTGAGTCCAGAGGGCTGTAGAGTGCCTAATCGAAAGATGAGGTGCTGTTCCTCGAGCTTGTCTTTGGCATGCCAGACCTTACTGTATATTCTCTTCAGTTTACAGAAATAGCTGGTAGTAACTAATTTTAACCCAGTGACTAGCAAGAAAGAATCCAATAAATAATTGGATTATTAAGACAGATGAGAATGCTCTCTTAATGGTGACACGAGGAGCAAAGGGATGGAGATGTCCATGTACAAAAGGTAGTGCAAAGTAATCAAAAAGGCTAATGGAATGTTGGCCTCTATTTCAAGAGGGTTGGCATTCTAAAGTGAGGAAGTGATGTTTTAGTTGTGCAGGGTCTTGGTAAGACCCCATTTGGAGTACTGTGTTTGGTTGTGGGCACCGAACCTCAAAGATATATTGGCCTTAGAAGGTACAGAGCAGATTCCCAGAATGATTTGAGGGCTTAAACAGTTAAATTATGAGGACAGCTTGCATTCAGCTGAGTATAGAAAATTGAGGGGTGATCTGATCAAGGTGTTTAAAATGATAAAGGGATTCAATAGGGTAGATGCATTATTTCCTCTGGTGGGGGAATCCAGAACAAGAGCATAATCTTAATAGTAGAACTAAGCCATTAAGGAGTGAAATCAGGAAGCATTTGTTTTCGTGCAAAGTGCAGTAGAAATCTGGAACTCTTCTTCAAAAGCTGTGGATGCTGCGTCAATTGAAATTTTTGAGACAGAAATTGGTAGATTTTTGTTGGGTAATGGTATGGAACAAAGGCGGATAAATGAAGTTAAGTTATAGATCAGCCATGATCTAATTGAATAGCAGAACAGGCTTGAGGGGCTGAATGGCCTACTCCTGTTCCTATGTTCTTAATTCATTATAGAAAAAATGCTTTTATTTTTGTCACGATTGGCCTATCTTGCAATTCAATTATACATCTATCTATATTAAAGTCTTGAGAACATTATATAAAATTCATCACACTTTGTATAAAACGCAACAATCTTAAGAAAAAGGGGAAAAACGGACACTGGACCCAATCTCGTCCGTTTCCTGCCAAGTATTACCCCATTTTATTCCTATCTTGAGAGGAGCCAAGTAGCTGACAATCTAAAAAAGCTTACGGCAGCAATTATTCCTAAATTGACCGCGAGACCAATTTAGACCACTTCTGCACAGGAAGTACCTGAGCAGTGGCCTTAAAAGGACAGGCCACGTTAGCAGCTAAATATTACAACTGTGCTGTAGACCCCAGATTGCCCATGAGCAGCACCATGAAAGGTTAACTAATGTTAACATACTATTTGTCCTGACTTATAGAGCACGGGTAGTTTACTACCCTTCAAATGTGCGTGTATAAATATTGAAGTTTTTTTTTCCAGCACTAGTCAGAAACGCATCATGAATTGTCCTTTTTTCAACACTATTTGTGGTCATCTTCACCTATATGCTTTTCTATATCAATTACTAATCTTCAAGTTTAGTTCTATAGGCCGAGGATTCCAGTTTGCCATGTAGTATTTATTACATATTAAAGTTAGCAAAATTCTATTGAAAGGGTAGGCATTTGTAAAGTAAGTTACAAAGTATTTACAGCTAAGGAACAGGCCATTCGGCCCAGCAGGTCCATGCCGGTGTTTATACGCCACACGAGCCTCCTTCCACCCCTCTTCTGCTAACCCTATCAACATATCCTTCTATTCCTTTCTCCCTCGTGCTTATCTAGCTTCCCCTTAAATGCGGCTATGCTATTCGCCTACTCCCTGTGGTAGTGAGTTCCACATTCTGATCACTCTCTGGGTAAAGACGTTTCTCCTGAATTCCCTATTGGATTTATTAGTGACTATCTTATATTTATAGTCTCTAGTTCTGGTCTCACCCATAAGTGGAAAACTCTTCTCTACGTCTACCCTATCAAACCCTTTCATAATTTTAAAGACCTCTATCGGGTCTAGGGTTGCAAAATTCCGGGAATTTTTAAAAGAGGAAACTTTCCATGGGAATTTATGGGAATTTTGAGTTTTTTTGCACACTGATGGTTTTTGTCTCTAACCCTTATTATCTTTGTCATCAAAATAGACATACTGTTCCATACAAATAAAAACAGGCTTTCAAAACTTTATTTAGGTTATAATTTTGAACTTTATTGAGCCCCCACAAAAAAGACCCATCTAAAATAAAATAAAAAGAGCGTCAGCTTATTTAGCCTGTAATTTGTTCTTATTTTGTCCCTTTGAGTCTTCTACTCATCATTGCTCCTCCTGATTCTCTGACTCTGGCTCTGACGTGTCCATTTCCTCCTCTGTCACTGTCTAGCTGTGTGGTGGACACTTCTGTATCTGGCTCAATAAGTTGTAGGTTCGCCTGGATAGCCACCAGTTTCTCCACCCTCTTGTTAGTCAACCTGTTGCGCACCTTTGTATGCGTATTCCCAAAAAGTGACCAGTTTCGTTCAGAGGCCGCTGATGAAGGTGGGATTTGGAGTATCACCGATGCAATGGGTGATAGGGCCTCAGATGCACAAAGTCCCTTCCACCAGGTATGTGCACTGATATGCTTGCATGATTCCCATATCCCGTCCCCATTCCAAAGACCTTGCTTGGTAGAGAACTTTGCCCACGTCCAGATTGAGGTGGCGTGAGAGGGTAGAAATCACACTGTAAGCGCTGTTGATCTGTTCTCCAGAAAGTATTGGTCTCCCAACATGCTTTGGGTCCAGCATGTATGCTGCAGCATGAATCGGCTTGACACAGAATTCTTGACGCATCTGTATGAATTGAACAATTGCCTTCTCCTCTGCTTTGAGCAGTAGGGATGTGGGTAGGGCAATGCTGATTTGTTCTTTTAAATCAGCAAAAAGCCTGAGAACATCTGACAAGACAGCGTCATCTCCTTCAATCTGAGCAATTGCAGATGCTACTGGTGAGAGTTTAAGGCTGCTAACCACTCTCTCCCAAAACACATCATCCAGCAGTATTTTCTTGATGGTGGTTTCCATATCCCCAGACTGGGATATTGCCATTTCTTGCAGCGACTCCTTACCCTCCAGAAGGCTGTTGTACATTATGACAACGCCACCCCATCTAGTGTTGCTGGGCAGCTTCAGTGTGGTGTTCTTGTTCTTTGTTGTTTGCTTGGAGTTGTAGGTTACTGCAACTACCTGTTTTCCCCTGACATACTTAACAACTTGCTTGGCTCTCTTGTACAATGTTTCCATGGTTCTCAAACCCATGATGTCCTTGAGGAGCAGGTTGAGCCCATGAGCTGCGCACCCAATAGATGTAATATGAGGGTAGGTCTCCTCCACTTGAGCCCAAGCAGCCTTCATATTCGCAGCATTGTCAGTAACTACAGCAAAGACCTTTTTGTGATCCAAGATCGTTGATGACTGCTTTCAGCTCATCAGCAATGTATGTGCCTGTGTGTCTGTTGTCCTTCGTGTCTGTGCTCTTGAAGAACACTGGGAGAGGAGTGGAGACGATGTAGTTTATGATGCCCTCCCCTCGTACATTTGACCACCCATCTGAGATAACTGCAACAGAGTCTGCCATCTCTATTGTTTCTCTGAGCTTTCCTTGGACTCTGTTATACTCAGCCTCTAGCAAATAAGTAGACAAAGCATGACTGGTGGGAGGACAGTGTGCAGGGCGAATAACATTGAAAAATCTCTTCCAGTACACATTGGCTGTGAGCATGAGGGGTGAGCCTGTCGCATATACAGCTCGAGCAAGGCACTCATCTGCATTCTTCTGGCTATGGTTATCCATTGTATCAAAGAACCTTCCAAGTGGGCCAGGAGTTGCTGATAAGGAGCCTGATGCTGAATGTGAACCATCATCTTCTTGAATGGAAGCAGAGGAACTCTGGGCTGACTGCTGTGAGCTTTGAGTGAAGTTGTTGCATTTGGATAAATGCTGCTGCATCTTTGTGGCATTCTTTACATATGGCTTTGTACAGTGTTTGCACATGTACACAGTCTTTCCATCTTTAATGCCTGGGGTAAAATGCTTCCACACATCCGACGGTAAACGTGGCATTGTTCTATGCAGAGAAATAAAGGGCATTCGTCTCTGTGTCGAACTGCGGTCGATCAGCACGATTGCAACAGGCCAGGGTGAGTACATTTTTCCTGATGCGTCATGTGATGGAAGCATGACCTGTGCACGCACGATGCTACATCACCAATAGAGGGAGCTAATCGCTCATCCACTCATCCAACCAATCAGGACACATTTGTTCACAGTCACACACAAAACTTGTAATTATTAAAACAAGCCAAGTAAGAAGATAAACATATATTGATTAAGAAATTCCTTAATAATTAAGATTCCATCTCTGTTAGTAATTTTAAGAGAGGACCTGTGGGGGGAAAAAAAAAGAAAGACAAAAAAAAAAACAATATTATGCTAGCATGTGCTTTTTTGGGCAAAATTCCCAAGCTAAACCTCCCGTGGAAAATTTCTGGAAATTTACCGGAAACTTTCCACCCCTTTGCAACCCTAATCAGGTCACCCCATCAGTCTTCTCTTTTCTAGAGAGAAGAGCCTCAACCTGTTCAGTCTTTCCTGATGGGTATAACCTCTCAGTTCTGGTATTGTAGTAAATCTTTTTTGCACCTTATCCAGTGCCTCTATATCCTTTTTATAATATGGAGACCAGAACTATTCACAGTATTCCAAATGTGGTCTAACAAAGGTTCTATACAAGATTAACATAACTTCTCTGCTTTTCACTTTTATTCCTCTAGAAGTGAACCCCAGAGCATTGTTTGCTTTTTTTCTGCGTCACTACTTTGAGATTTGTGTAGCTGGTAGGGGCAGTGAAATGAGTCTTTCATTCATCAAGAATGTTCTTGTTCAGAATCCAAGCCAGACATAATGACACAATTCTCCTGCCTGCTCAGTAAAATATTTTTTCAGGAAATGTTAATTCCCAGTGGATACAAGCTTACAGAGCAAAATTGTCAATCCAGTTCATGTTTAATGTAAGAATGTATTCATTGTTTGCTATTGTATACACACAAATGTGAGCATTTCTTAAAATAGTTTTTTTTAGACTTTTGAAAACTTCGAATAGGTATGCCTTCTTCAGGTATTAAAAGGAGATAGTGTCATTTATATGGGTTCCTGTGGATTCTATGCTTCAGGTTGAAATCCTAGAAGAAGGTTATACTTGGAACATTTGCTGGCTGGTGTAGATTTTTATGCTTACATGAGCCCCACTGTGGGGGAATGCTAAAATCCTAATTTGCCAGAGGCACATTAGGTCTAAGGTGTGGATGGAGGTCATTATTAAAACTGGATGGGTAGGTCTATAGAGAGAAAGGAACTCTTGGGTCATTCAGCAAGTCTGTCAGGAGTTTCAACTGACTCGTGATTAATTTTATGGATATATCTGCCAGTAGGGAAGCATTGAGTGAAAATAATGCTGTAATGATGGCCCAGAATTTGCTGGAGCGGGGCATCACGCAGTGTGCCCTGTTAATTAAGACTTTTTCCTCGCCCTTCAGCTCACAAATGTTTTGCCCTGAAAGTTGCTGGAAGTACAAGTTGATAACAGCACGGCGAGGGCAACAGGGCATCTGGGACCTTGGTGAACGACGGGACCAACAGTCTATCTCCTTAACCAATGAGATTTAAGGATTGAGAAATAAAGAGGAATGATGGAGAAGGAAATAGGGTGAATTAGTCATATCTGGCACAAAGAGAAATAGAGAGGGAAATAAAGATTGGATTAATGGAGAGAAAAAAGAGACAACGGTAAAATAAGAAAAAAATGTTTTACTACGTGTAGGAATGAGACTCCACGGTTTAAATTGTTTCCTTTCTGGGCCAGAGAGGTTGAGTGACAATTTCATGAAACTCCCGAGGAGGTTAAGGGAGAGTTGCCATTTTCGTGAGAAAAAATACGGAGCGGCGCAAATTGTCTAGCAATTTGCAACTCATGGGGTATCTCTTCTTCACCAAAAGTTGCTGGAAGATTGACACAATAATGGTGAATGCCATTAAACTCACTGTTATTTTGGCAGCAAAATTTAGGCCATTATATGCAATTAATTATTCCACTCGCTCACAAAAGTTGCAACATTGTATTGGGATAGGCCTGGCACAAGATTCTGACTTACCTGGCTGTTAACTCGTTATATATTATGACTGAAATTAAGGATTCAGCCACCAAATCAGAATTAGACAAAACTTGCTGTTGCATAGTGCATAACACCTTTTATCTGCCGCAACTTAATGTAGAGGCAAGATCGTAGTAATAGCTGGTAAAACAAGGCTGGGGATGCTTATGTATTTTGGCCACTGCTGATTTAAGTTCCCCTGTCTTTGATGTTTATAAGCATGGGAAATTGCACAGGGAGAACCTTGAGGAAAAGAAAGAAAAATTAATGAGTGGGAGTGTGGCTGCTGTTTCCAGTTGCAGAGTTATTTTGCAGTCTTCACAAATACAAAGCAGTGAAAATTACTAACAGTCCAAGAGTTGTAAATTGATAAAGCCCAATAATTTTATAAATTTTTAATATATAAATGTGATGTAAAGTACTTGCACGTATTGAATGAAGGATTATTGTAAAACTAGTTACAACTTAAAACAGCACTATTTCCCTCCCTCCGAGTTGGAATGCAGCAGCTATTTACAGCATTAAATACTCTCCAATGAGGAACAAATTCACAGCAGTTATACTGAATAGCAGAATTGTTCCTGGTACCCCACTGGAAAACCAGCTAATACTACAAGAAACCTTGTTTGCAGCAAGTCTTGTTTCTTGTTACAAATAGGGCTAACGTTGCCAGATACATTAAAAGTAGAAGCTCTGTTCAAATACTACAGCAGCTAATGAAACATTCCTTTCAATAGTAAGTTAAGTTGAAAAACACTAAATATGTAACACACTGCTTAATACTTTTCCATCAAATAAAACTTCTTCACTGGTGCGCATATTATTCCTTGGCTGCTGGTACACTCGCTGATGCTACTTTACAAGATATGGATAGACAAGCAATGCCCACTATTTTCTTTTCTCTTGGCCTAGGCTTCTGTTTTGGTCTTGTTGAAATCAGTAACTTTTTTTGGTGGAGGGAAGGGAAGCAATAAATATACCAGCAGGAAAAGGAGAGCAAGTTCTGTGTATAAACTAATAGTCCCAAATGTAATGAAACAATATTCCAGAATACAAGTCCAACTACATTCTTCAACCCATCACTCTTGTAATATGGAGACCAGAACTGTGCATAGCATTCTAAGTGGTCCAACCAAGGTTCTATATAAGTTTGACATAACTTCACTGCTTTTGAATTCTATTCCTCTAGAAATGAAGCCCAGTGCACTTTTTTTTTATAGCTTTGTTAACCTGAGTTGCTACTTTTAATGATTTAGGAATCGGTACCCCTAGATCCCTTTGTGCCTCTATCCCAGTTAGACTCTTATTATTCAAGCAGTATGTGGCCTGCTTAATTCTCCTACCAAATTGCTCCACCTCACACTTACCTATATTGAAATGAATTTACCAATTACACACCCATTCTGCAAGTTTATTAACGTTGTCTTGTATATTTTTTCAATCTTCCTCCGTATTGACTATACCTCCTCCTTTCTTCCCCCACCCCCCACCACCAATTTGGTGTCCGCTGAAAATTTTGATATACTTCCGATTCCTGACTCCAAATCATTTATTTAAATTCTGAACAACAGTGGTCCTAGTACCGATCCCTGTGAAACACCACTTTCCACCTTCCGTCAGTCATTTGGGAATGAGTTACATTTAAGTGATGTGTTTTAAATCAAAGTGGGTTCACAAGTTTAAAATTCTCTTTAAATCATATACTGCAGCCACCTAGACAAAGAAAGGTTTACTGGTTAATTAGCCATATGTTCATTAAAACTAGATGGACCAGTTTGTGGAATGTGACGTGCACTCCTCTCTGGTGTGTCACAATGCCCTCTGTAAGGGCAGGTTAATTTATATCATTTGACAAGTACAAAAAATACTTAAAACAGCTAATGGAATGTTGGCCTTTATCTCGGGCTGGAGTACAAAGGAGTGGAAGTTATGTTAAGTTATATAAAGCTCTGGCTAGACCCCACTTGTACTGCGTTCAGTTCTGAGCACCACACTTCAGGAAGGATATATTGGCTTTGGACGGGGTTCGGCACAGATTTACCAGAATGAGACCAGGACTAAAAGGGTTAAATTATGAGGACTGATTGCATCAACCAGGCTTGTATTTCCTTGATTATAGAAGATTAGATGGTGATCTAATTGAGGTATTTATGTATTGTAAAGAGTAGCACTTGTTTCATCTTTCCCAATTAGATCTCCTTATGGTATTTCTCAGTGACTTTTGTGGTTTGAGCTTCTAACTCTTTTGCTGATGTGGGTAGTGCTTTACTATGACCTTGCTTTGCTCACTCTACTTGTCCTCTTTTACATTTCTACTGTTTTGACTCTGTTGACCACTCCATTTTTCTTCACTGCATTACCTCTGCAGTTCATCTGTGCAGCACTACTTCTTTGTGATTCTATTCATGTTGGTCCCAACAGAGTCACTACATCATCTTAAAGATTTCTTCTTTAATGCCTGCACAGCCTCCTCTGGTGTGCCCCAGGACTCCATGCTTGGTCCTCCTCCTAGTCATAATTTACAGCCTACCATGGGCAAATAACGCTGTTGGAAATGAATTCCGACTACATATCTGACATCAGTCCTGAATTGGCCTGGATTTTGCGGTGATCGAATGGCGCTCGCCGTTCATTACGCTTACAGGCACGCAGAGTCTAAACCAGGAAGTGTCAGTTAGAATATTTAATTCAATGTCATGTACAGAAAATGCCAGAGAAGTTGTTTGGCAGTAATTAAGACTTATGCCATTAAAAATTAACTTGCACTTGAATGGACAAGCACTCACTCTTTTTATGGCGTGTTTAGTCGGTATCTAGTGGGTAACTACCGCAACTTCACCGAATGCCGAATCTCAACGAGATACTGTTCGAGCGAAGCTTGTGGAGAAGCAGGGCAAATTGGACAGCATTTGTCTGATTTCCATGTTTAACTACACGTATGTGGATGCTGAAAGTTGCTGTCCTATTTACTCCATAATAACGGTGAGCGCAGATAGTCTCACCATTATTCCTACCGCAGAATCTGGGCCATTAAAATTTCCTTCATGTCAGCAGCAACAAAACTGAAGCTATCCTTTTTGTCTCCTGTCAGAACCTATGTTTTTGGCCTCAAGCCCATTAATCTTCCTGGTTGTCTTCCCAGGCTAACTTTGGAGGTATGCAGTCTCTCTGTTCTGTTCAACCAAAGCTGATGATCTTGCCCTATATCCAATATATTATCAAGACTTCTTTCTTGCACATTCCACAATATTGCTTGTTTATGCCTGTAACACGACTCTAATTCCCCAATGCTGTTGAAACTAATCAGAGCCTTCATCATCTCCAGGCTTGATTTTGCCAACACTTGCCCAGCCAGCCTCCATCTTTCACAAACTTTGACTGATTCTGAATTCCGCAGTCTGCATACTTTCTTGCACATTATCATCCAAGTCATTTCTAAGGTTTACTGTCTCCTAGCAAAGTGACTGAAAGATAAGGGGCGGGGGAGGAATTCTAACTACCCCCACCTGGCAGAAACTGAGCAAGGGAGCAGTTGAAATGGAGTGGGAGATTTGCCCATGGCCTTCCATCCCAATCCCGCTGACTGCAATTTTAAATTGCAGGCACCAAGGACGCCTGCCCAAAGCTGATGGGGTCCTTCTTTAAGATTGGGTCCCGATGATGTCATTTGGACCTAATTGCCATTTTAGTGTTGACCTGAGTGGGGAAGTGGCTGCGTCTTTCCCGACTGGCTGAAGCTTGTATCAGTAGGAGAAAAGGCCATTTTCCTCTCCGGGAGTTAAAAATTCCATCCATTGTCTCCAAATCCTTCCACAGCCTTAACTGTACCCTAACTGAATGATTTTCTCATTCTCTGACGCTTGATTGCTGTTTGTTCCTTATTCCTTTCAACCCACTATCTTTCAGTCACTACACCTCTGTCCTTGGTAATTCTCTTACAAAACTATTTTGGCTTTCAATCACCAAAAAAAGGTTTGATTCCCCTTGCTCTGTCTCACCCCAAAATTTTCCTCTTTTACCTGTTTGCCCACCTTTCTTCGTGTTTTGAGACATTTTTGTTAAGTAGCAAGCACGTCTTTCTGTAGAGTTTGTTTTTAAACAGGAAGCTCATAATAGAAACCATTGTGTATAGGGCTGATAACATGCTAACTAAATTTATTTTCTAATCTTTGTTTTTCTTAGGTCTCCTTCAAATCTCTGAAAGCAAAGTAGCTGTACTGCTTTTAGCTGGTGGACAGGGAACACGTCTTGGAGTAACCTATCCTAAAGGAATGTACAATGTTGGGTTACTGTCGCAAAAAACTCTCTTTCAAATTCAAGCCGAACGTATTCTGAAACTTCAGCAGTTGGCGTCAGAGCAGTTTGGGCATAAATGCACTATTCCATGGTCAGTATGTCTGTCCTATTTAGTACTTTTATTCACATGTATGCATTTACTTGTATGAATCAGATTTTAAACTAATACAGTATATTCCTTTTAAGCTGTACAATTAAAATCATTGCTGTTACAAAGGGGATGTAGATTGAATTCAGTTTGTCATGGTCTAAATTGATTCAATCATAGTACAATGTTGCTTTAGCTGCACGAAATGGGTTTCAAATTGTACTTTGCTAACATGCCAAATATGGAAACAGCAATTGCATGTCTCCAAGGATAGGAAGGAATAAATAAAATGTGGACCCCTTGCAGAACTTTGGGTACGTTTGCATAAGAATAAGTGTCACCCTATCCATATGGGAATAATTGAGAATGCTGACCAGTCCAAATTTTATTGATTTACAAAATTAATTCAAAGCTTCTTTAATTCTGGGTAACCTATTAAATGTAATTACTGTAGATCATATGGAGCAACAAAGTGTATCTTTCAGCTAAACCAGTGTGACCGTGATTCTGGATGAGAAAATGTACCTTGCTTTTTTTGGGATTACTTCACTTTTTTTAAACTAGATATTTTTTGGCTTCTGTGTTTGAGTCTGCTCTTGTAGGTGAGCCCTGGCTCCCTATGTCCCAGAGGGTGTTTTCACTTTCTCTCAATATATAGTTTGCTGAGGGATCAAATACACGACCGTCTTCAGTTTATTTCAGCTACTGGTTTTATCACATGCCGTCATATGATCCTCCTTGTCTTTGAACGGTGGAAAAGTAACACTACACTAAACTTTTTCTTGGACTTTAACTGCCAAGCAAAATTCTTAAATACAAAAAAAACCAGCAAATAGTAGCAGCAATGTAATGTCAATTTTTGAAGTAGCTATGGAGACTAACTATCTCAAGTAAGTAAAAAAGTTGAATAGTTTGTGACTGCTGCACTAAATTATTTAAATAATATTATAATGTAATGGTTCCTTTTTCTTGACATCCACGGAACCTGTTTGGCCGGACTGTTTTTCTTTTGAAGGCTTGAGAAAGATTATCCATTTGAACGACAGGTTGATAAACATCTTCAAAAGAAAAATGACCAGGACCAAGCATATTTAAATAACTCTTAATTTGCCAATTACAACAAACCCCACAAGCTGTTTGTATTTGAATTAAATGGCTTTGTCTGTCCTTTAGACACTTGGCTGAGACAAACTGGTTCAAACATTTATATCAAAATAAACAAAGGCATGTTTTTTCTGAATGCAGCTGCTTATTAATTCTTTATGTACAGTACATTGGCATTCCAGTTTTTGTAGAGCACAATGATGTAGGATAGCCATGTTGTATCCTTGCAGAGTGTTGCTCCATCCCAACAGATACATGGTTTTTTGTCATGAGTCAAAGGTAACCACACTAAGCAATTGTGGTCAGAATAAACAATTGATGCAGACCTGTTGTAGTTTCTAGAGTGTCCAGATGAGAAATGTTCTTTTTGATTTCCTGATGAGCCATTTTGGTAAATGACTGAGTATTCCTCCCTGTTGTTATTTACCTGGCAGCAACAGTGTGAACTGTTAAAGCTTGGGAGTATTCTGGATTAGGTCACTCATGGAACATCTTTCCGCTTTACAAAAACATTTTCTGTATCAACAGACCAGATCAATTGGCTGGAATTTGCCTTCCAAGAAAAATCATGATTCAGCTGTCTTACTGTAGTTGAGAATGAGCCTGTCATACTGGTTGCCAAACCAAGGAATGCCCATGCTCGTTTTTAAATTGTGAGGCAGGCTCGGTGTGAGTTGGTATCCACCATTGTCTGCTAGGTTTTTTGTTTCCCTCCACTGACACGGCGGCCTCAGTACCTTACCTATGTCATTGTTGCACTGTTTACCTTTAACAATTAACCCTGCTTTGCTCAACCTGGTTAATACTTTGGTGACATGGGTAACGTGTTCATTCCATTCCAGAGTGAAAATGACAATATCGTCAATGTATGTCCGAGTGTAGCAACAGCTTTTGTATTTATATGGCACCTTTTAATGTACTATAACTTCCCAAAGCACTTCACAGGAGTGTTATCAAACAAAATTTGACACCGAGCCACAGAAGGAGATATTCGGGCAAGTGGGTCAAAGAAGTAGGTTTTAAGGAGCGTCTTAAAGGAGGAAAGAGAATTAGAGGCCGAGAGGTTTAGGGTGGAAATTCCAGAGCTTAGGACCTTGGCAGCTGAAGGCACGCTGCCAGTGGTGGAGCGATTAAAATCGGAGATGCTCAAGAGGCCAGAATTGGAGCACTGATATCTCTGAGGGTTGTAGGGCTGAAAGAGATTAGAGCTAGGGAGGGGCAGGCCATGGAGGGATTTGAAAACAAGGATGAGAATTTTAAATTCGAGGCATTGCTTAACCGGGAGCCAATGTAGGTCAGCAAGCACAGGGGTGATGGGTGAACGGGTCTTGATGCGAGTTAGGACACGGGAGGCAGAGTTTTGGATGACATCAAGTTTACGGAGGGTAGAATGTGGGAGGCCAGCCAGGAGTGCATTGGAATAGTCAAGTCTAGAGGTAACAAAGGCATGGATGAGGGTTTCAGCAGCAGATGAGCCCTTGTCAGAACCAGCCATTGGAAGTAGAGTATGACTGGACCCTCACTTAGTAACACCTGCCAGTAACCTTTTGGTCAGGTCTAGAGTCATCAAATACTTGGCACCCCGAGCATCTCAAGGATCCGACATACGATGCATGGAGTGCAAAAACATCTGTCTGGCCACTTCTGTCAGAGATAGATGGTATCTTCAAAGGGAAGCGCTGAACTTCAAGGTGGAGATTTTTAAGAAGAGAAGTGGTAGTAAATTAAACAGTTACACAAAAAGCAAAATACTGCAGATGCTGGAAATCTAAAATAAAAACAGATACACTCAGCAGCTCAGGCAGCATCTGTAGAGAGAGGATGGTAGTGCTAACATTTTGGGTCTATGACCCCATCAGAACCCTATTACCTGCTAGTATGTGATGTATTTTAAAATTTGTTTGAAATGCATAAACATGAAGAAAGGTATCTCCATTAGTGTGAAGCAGGTAACTTTGTGGCTTTTCCCGAGGTGGTATTAGAAAGGGGAAGGGGTCTTTTGATCTGGGGTATATATTTCAAAAACCTGACACTGGCAGGAGAGAAAAAATCTGCAGCTTCACTCCTGCTACATTGTTAGAAATCGGCAATCAGTTTTTTGACTTTATTGGGCAGGATCTATAGTTGAATCTTGAGAAACAGAATAAAATGCCTTTAAGAAACTATAACTCAAACCATGTTGCAAATGAACTGTAAAATGTTCTATCCTGTGGTTTGCAAAGGAGTGCTGGGTTGTGATTTAAGAATTGTTTTCCTGCTTCTAATGAAGTCCATAAGAAATAAAGGGTATTGTCCAGATGTATTGGCACAAGAAGCACATTCTCAAATCCCCAAGAGATTGAAGATCAAATTTTAGCTAATCTCCAAGGAATATTGGAAGTTATTTATTGCTCATACATAATTCCCTCATTTAACTTCTACATGGGCTTTATGCAAATTGGTACACATTATCAAAGCTATAGTAATGCAGAAATCATTATGCTCATTATTTTAAATGTTAAGCAGTATGACTCCACAATCTTGTAAAGTAGTTTTTAAATTGAGAATCTGAAATAAACTCAATCCATGTATTGGTTAAAAAATAATTTTCAAAAATAAAATTGAGTTTTTTGTTGCCACGGTTGCTTCTCTTAATTCATGCATGTATCTATTGTAAAATGTTTTCTTGCGTTCACCCAAGACTGGCATAATCTGCATTGGATTTTTATTTCTTCAAGTCCTCCTTCTCCACAGGAGCTTATTTTAACGTCACTTTTTTTAATGATGTAAGCCCTGCCCCCTCTTGACTACACTCCAAGCAATGGAAAAGCTTGCCCAGAGAACTCAACAGGGGATTGCAAAAACCATTAGCTGTTAAAGGCATGCAGCTCAGTATTAAAGGGAAAGTTGTCATGGGGACGGAAAAGTAGATTAATTGTCCAGAATGGCACAGTGGAGATATGTAGGCAACTCTACTCCTTCAGATGCTGAAGAACTGGCAGTCTTGCGCAAGGTTGTACCACAAACGAGATGTCCCAGCTTGGAGCTGGAGACTGCCATCCAGATGTTGTATGCAGATCATGGCCTTGTGAAATAGAGGTGGCAAAAGGCGGAGTAGTAATAAGTGGAACCAGAAAGCCTCCGAGGGATAATTGCTTCTGCATTTATTGGCCCACTCTCTTCATAACCCTAAATTTTCCACGGCTTCAAATATTTATCTTAATTTTTCCCTTAAAAGATGCAATGATCTCTGCTTCAACCAGTCCCTGTGGCAAAATATTCCATGCTCCAACAACTAGCTGCATAAAGAACTTTCTCCTAACCCCTCTTCTCATTCTGTTAGTGGCCATTTTAAATTGGCCCTCATCACCACCTCTTGAACCAGAAGAAATATTCTTTCTTTTGCTCGATCAAAACCATTCATTATTTAAAGTACCTCCTCTTAAGCCTTCTCCTCTCCAGTATCTAAAGTGTCTCATAATTATAGTTTCCCATTTGTGGCATCATCCTTGTGAATCTATGGTGTATACTTTTTATGCTCTGTCTTTAACAGGGTACCTAAAACTGCATAAATACTCTTAACTATGGCTTGGCTGATTTTTTACAGATTTATCATTACTTCTCGACAGGCACTTATGCCCCTATTTATAAAACCCAAAATGTTGTTTTTTTATGGCTGTATCTACCTGCACTTGCACTTTCAGGGAATTATGTATTTGAACCCCTCGACGTCTGTGTTCACGCTTCAGCATATTTCCTTTTTTTTAAAAAAAAATGCTCCCATTCCTTGTTTTTCCTCCAAATGTATTTGGCCCAGAAATTCGGCGCTTGTCGGGTGAGTACGCGCTGTGTACTCACCCGTAAGGCCACTTGAAGTGCCGGTTTCCTGTATGCACTGCGCATGCACGGGAAACCGGAACTTCCGGTCTCGTGAAGGAAGGGGTTCAGAAGTCGAACGCGTGCGCGGGAGAGGCTGCGCGCACGCAGCGAACTTAGGTTTTTTTTCAGGTTTCTCTGGGAAGGTAAGTATGGAAGAAGCTGTGCTTTTAAAAAGGAGGCGCAAGACCCGTTTTTAACAAGGTAAGTGGTTAATTAATTACAGTTTAAAAATATTTTCAACAGGTTTATCTTTTTTAGATACTTTAAAGAAAGGTAAGTTTATTTTTAGCACCGTTAAAAAGTATTTTAATTTTTTCAAATTTAAATTTTTGTTTAAAGTAGTTAATTTATTTAACTTATTTAAAAAATGTGATTTAAAAAAAAAATTAAAAAATTTAAGTTTAGGTGTTGTTTTGGGGCCGATTTCAATTCATAGATTTGACAGGTCTTCTTGTCAAATCTATGAATGAAAATGGCCTGCTAGGATTGGCTCTCCATGGCCCACGTGATCCATGGGGACGCTTCTAACTAACTGCGCCCCTGGAACACGCAAGCACTGCGCGCCGGCAGCTGGAGGAGGCCCAAGACCCGAAGTTCTGGTGGGCCCAAAACAACGGCAGGCGCGGTAGGCAAGTACGCGTGCGATGCTTGCACCCGTAGGAAGCCGGAAAACCGAATTTCTGGCCCATTATCTCACACTTATCCACATTAAATTGCACCTACCACCTATCTACCCATTCTCCTCACTGTTGGCTAAGCCCATACTTTTATGCTGTCAGCAGATTTTAAGATTGTGCTCCTTTATGTCCAAGTGCAAATTATCTACATACATCAAGAACAAAAATGGACCCTTAGGGTAAACCACCTTTGTCCAATCGAGCAATACTCATTTACCCTAACTCTTTGTTTCCTGTCCGTCAACCATCTTTCTATTCATGCTGCTTCAGTTCATATATGATGCACCTGAATTTTTCTAATTTGTAACCGGGAGCCAATGTAGGATAGTGAGCATAGGGATGAGATGGGCGAGTGGAACTTGTGCGGGTAGGATACAGGCAGCAGAGTTTTGGATGAGCTGGAGTTTATGGAGGGTGGGAGGTCGGCCAGGAGAGCATTGGAATAGTCATGCCTGGAGGTGACAAAGGCCTGGGTGAGGACTTTGGCGGTGAGTAGCATGTGGCCGGGCCGATATCGCCAATATTACGGAGGTGGAATTGGGTAGTCTGTGATGGACAGGATATAGGTTCGAAAGCTCCGCTCAGCTCAGGCTCAAGTAGGTCCTTGAGGTTGTGGACACTGGCTCAAGCAAGACAATGGCCAGGGAGGGGGATGGAATCTGTGGTGGGGGCTAAAGAGGATGGCTTCAGTCTTCACAACTGGAGGAAATTACAGCTCATCCAGAAGTGGATGTCATACAAGCTGTCTGATAACACAGGCAGTGGGGGCATTGAGAGAGATGGGGTGAGGTAGAGCTGGTTGTCATCAACATATCTGTGGATCATGACCATCATGTCTGGATGATGATGCCAAGGGTTGGCATGTAGATGAGGGGGCCAAGGCTAGATCCTTGGGCGACTCCAGAGGTAAGAGTGCGGAAGCAGGAAGAAAAGCCATTGCTGGTGATGCTCTAGCTATGCCTCGATAGGTAAGAGTGGAACCAAGTGAGGGCAGTCCCACTGAGCTGGACAGCAGAGGAGAAGCATTGAAGGAGAATGGTGTGGTCGGCCGTGTCAAAGGTTGTAGAGGTTGAGAATGATGGAGGGGTGGTGTACCGTGACTTTGATTTGAACTGTTTCTGTACTGTGGCAGGGATTAACCTGATTGGAGAGATTCAAACATGGAATTGCAGGAAAGATGGGCACTGATGGTGGAGGCAACAATATGTTCATGGACTTTGGAGAGGGAAGGTGGAGATGGGTGGTAAATTTGCAAGGAAAGGGGCCAGGTGGGTTTTTTGAGGAGAGGGGACAACAACGGTTTTGAGAGGGAGGTGGACAGCAACTGAGGAGAGAGAACCATTTACAATGTCCATATGGAGGCTGAGAAGGAAAGTTCAGCAGTTTAGTGGGAATGGGTTAATGGAGGATGAGCTTGAAGAGGGCATGAGGGGAAAAGGTGTGGGTTTAGGGCAGGGTGAGACCCCTGGGTGAGTTTGGCTTGGTGGGTAAGGGGAAGAGTGGAGGCTGCTGAATGGATGGTCTTAATCTTAGTGACAAAAGTCCATAGGCATTAGGATTTAGTCATTTGAGTTTCTTTGGGGAAGGATTTATGTATCAATGTTGCTAACAGTTTAACCCAGTGATGTGTAAAAGCTATGGAGTAATCATTACTCATCAACTAAGTTCTCTGCTTATTACAAAAGTGCTGTTTTTATGAAGTCTGTCCGGTAACATTGGATTGTATTTGCCACTAGGGGGAACTCCACTCCATCATTTTTTTTCAACTGCTGTGTGCCTTGTAGGATTAACTGGTTTTATTCTGAATCTAAAAGTATGGTCTGGAACTTTCTACAGAGGTTTTGGCTTCTACACAAGCAACCTTTTTGTATTTAATCAAATTTAAAAATGAAGCTGCTTTTTGCAAGACTTATTTTCTTGTGAAAAGTACCTCGGAATATACCATTTTCTTTCTCAACTTGATTACAGACATACTTAACGGGCATGACTTTCTTCAGTTAGTTCTGCGTAAGAGCATTGTGATTGAATAGTCAAATACTACTCTTCAATGCCTGTTATTTTCAAATCCATGCTGTGGTATGCTGATGCCCCTGGACATATTTCTGGATCATTTTAATATTCCTAAAAACTTTTTTTTTAATTGAACCAAAAGATTAGACTGTGAAGTATTTTTATTTTTTGTTTGTTTTGCCTTTTTAAATCTCTCAGGTATATCATGACAAGTGGTCGGACAATGGACTCTACTAAGGAGTTTTTCGTTAAAAATGGCTACTTCGGCCTACAGAAGGAAAATATCATCCTTTTCCAACAGGGAATGTTGCCAGCAATGACTTTTGATGGGAAAGCTATCCTTGAAGGAAAAAGCAAAATTGCAATGGCACCAGGTTGGTAAAAACTTTGGGAGAGTATTTCCATGCAAAAATTAGTTTCCTATTACAGCTAGCAGTCTGGGTGCAGATCATGAATGCATGTCTGATTTCAGCTGGCTTCTCCCCTCGTCCAAAATGAACCCAGGTGTTTCCTTTCTAACATGCGTGTCATCGTCATTGAGATCACATTTGGATGTTGAGCAATTTTCTAAAGTCACTACCAAAGACATAACTAATACCAGCTTTTATTTCCTTTTAAGAAAAACAAACATCATTGAACGTTTTAAGGTAGAAATTAAGATTGTGCAAGTACTACTTTTATATAAAGTAAATAGGAAGATAGGAACAGGAGTAGACCATTCAGCCCTCGAGCCTGTTCCGCCATTCAATTAGATCATGGCTGATCTGTACCTCAACTCTATTTACCCGTCTTTGCTCCATATCCCTTGATAATCTTACCTAATGAAAATCTCCATCTTAAAAATTTCAATTGACCTAGCATCCACAGCCTTTTGTGGGAGAGTTCCAGATTTCCACTATCTTTTGTGTGGAAAAAGTACTTCATAATTTCACTCAATGATTTAGCTCTGGATTCCCCCACCTGAGGAACTATTTCCTCTGCATCTACCCTATCGAATCCCTTTATCATTTTAAACACCTCGATTAGATCACCCCTTAACCTTCGAAACGCGAGGGAATACGAGCCAGGCTTTTGCAACATGTCATCGTAATTTAACCCCTTATGCCCTGGTATCATCCTGGTGAATCTATGCTGTACCCTTCCAAGACCAATAAATCCTTCCTTAGATTTGGTGCCCAAACTGGCAGTACTAGACATGGAGTCTGACCAAGGCTCTGTACAACTGAAGCATCACTTCCTCACTTTTTGTATTCCAATTCCTTGAGGTAAAGGCTAATATTCTATTAGCCTGTTTGATTTGTTTTGTACCGATGCACAAGCTTTTGGTGATGTGGACACCTAAATTCCTTTGCTCCTCTACAGATCCTAATCTCTTACAATTAAGAAATTATTCCAATTTATCTTTCTCGGTTCTGAAGAGGATGACCTCACTTCCCCACATTGAACTCCATCTGCCTTAGTTTTGTCCACTCTCAGCTCTGCAAGACAAGTAATGGGAATATTATCTTTTTTAAAAAAAATGCCAGATGACCTAATTCTATATCGAACAAACTTGCAAATGTAAATATCATGAGTATTCTTGGTACAGTGGATCCCTTTGTGGCCATGTTATTTTGGTACAGTATTAAGTCTGTAAAGGTGTCCTATCTTTTTGAAGTGTTTACTGTACCTTTTTTGAGAAAGAAGGGCCATTATTTTGCAATAATATGAAGTGATGACCATTTTGTTGCGATTTATATCATTACCTCTAATGCTTAGCAAATTCTTGGTTCTCTTTTAAATTCTGCATTTAACATTTGCTTTACAAACTGTATCACTACCTACAGCTGAGCTTACAGAACCGCATGTTCTTGCAACACCACCAGCAGTCACCTAGTGGCGTTGTAGCCTTGCTTACCAGGCATTCTGCAACATTTTTGCCATTTTTCTTGTTGGTTTGTAGTGGTATTGATTTCATCCTCCATTTTTGGAAATGTAAACAAATTACAAATTCAAAATATACAGAATTTGAAGCTTGCAGTTATATATACATTCCAAGAGCTGCTGAGGTATATAAAATGTCCTGTTTCACAGATGGGAATGGGGGCCTTTACCGAGCACTTGGAAATCAGAAGATTGTGGAGGATATGGAAGATCGAGGCATTGGCTATATTCATGTGTACTGTGTGGACAATATTCTCGTTAAAGTCGCAGATCCAACCTTCATTGGCTTCTGTGTGAAGCAGCAAGCTGACTGTGGAGCCAAGGTATGTGTATATTTTTATACAGTGTTCAACTTCTTTTGACACTGAAAACTTACTGTACAATCCAGTTTATAACTTATTCAGATGAGACTTCTGCCCTCTTGGGTGGACGTAAACGATTCCATGGCACTGAGAGCAGGGGAGTTCTCCCAGTGTCCTGGTCAACATTTATCCTTCAACTAACACCTAAAGCAATTGATCTGGTCATGTGTTTCAGTGTAATTTGTGGGACCTTGCTGTGCGGAAATTGGCTGGCGAATTTCCTATATTACAATAGTGATTGCACTTAAGTACTTAATTAGCTGTGTAGTGTTTTGGGATGTCCGAGATCATGAAAGGTGCTATGTAAATACAAGTTCTTCCTTCTATCTTATTCTGTCAGTTTTCCCCCCAGTATATAATTGCCATTTGTCTACAAGTCATATTGTATAAGTTGCTGCCCACCATCACAAACATCAAAAAAAATGCATGAATGTTAAAAAAGCATACAGGATCCTTGGCTTTATTTAAAAAAAGAAAGGCACAAAGTACACAAGTAAGGGAAGTTATGCTAAACCTTTATAAGTCACTGGTTAGGCCTCAGCTGCAATATTGTGTCCAATTCTGGGGATGTCAAGGCCTTCGAGAGAGTGCAGAAGAGATTTACTAGAATTATACCAGGAATAAGGGATTTCATTTATGAGGAGAGACTAGAGAGCTGGGATTGTTCTCCTTGGAGCAGAGAAGGTTAAGGGGAAACTGTTTCCACTGGCAGGAGGGTCAGTAATTAGAGGACATAGATTTAAGATAATTAGCAAAAGAAACCATGGGGAGATGAGTTTCTTTTTACGTAGCAAATTATGATCTGGAATGCACTGCCTGAAAGAGTGATGGAAGCAGATTCAGTAGTAACTTTCAAAAGGGAATTGGATATATACTTAAACTAATAATTTGCAGGGCTATGGTCAAAGAGCAGGGGAGTGGGACTAATTGGAAAGCACTTTTAAAGAGCCGGCACAGGCACGATGGGCCAAATGACCTTTTGTGCTGTATGATTCTAAAGTGTGTCTTCAGTACCGGATGCAAGAATAATTATCTAGAACTGGTACTCAAAATGGCTGTGAATGGAAAGCTTTTCATAAGAAAAAAATTAATATGATGTGCAGTGTTTCCACTGGGCGAATCAAGTTAGAATTGGACTTGGTATTTCTAGGCTTTTGGGGAGAGGAATCATATCACCCAGGGAACTATTGGGTTTTTTAAAAAAAAATGTTTTTCCCACAAAAAGAATGGACGCAAAACATCTTGATCACATGTTTCCTGCTGTGATTGTGCAGGTGGGTGTTTTAAATCAGGCTGTGCACTTGTGTTGGGTCCCAGTCGTTTTTTTTGTTTTCTCCAAAATGTTTCATTGGTGTTAACAAAATAAACACCAACTTTAAACCTGGGAGCTTTACTTAATATTGGGTAAATTGAGAGTAATAAGGACGCTTAAAGGGGGAATGTTCAATTTTGCTGTTCAGTCTTGGTTAAATCTGTATAGTTTATTCATCTTGTTTCCTGTAACCATGAAATATTAGAGCTGCCTGTTCTTGAGTGAATGAGTAGAGCATCATTGAATACTGGTACTTCTGATACTTTGTGTTTTTAATTTCAGGTAGTAGAAAAGACAAACCCAACTGAGGCTGTTGGTGTCGTATGTAAAGTGAATGGCTTATATCAAGTTGTAGAATACAGTGAGATCACCCTAAATACTGCACAGAAAAGGAATGCTGACGGACATCTAACATTCAATGCAGGGAACATATGCAACCACTTCTTTACACTGCAGTTCTTAAAGGACATTGTTAAGTAAGTTAATACATTGGGTTCATTCTGTAAAGTATGATTGGCTTCAGGATCTATTATGTAAATGTTTGACTATTTCAATGTTACTGAATGAGTCCATGTTTTCTATTTCTTTGTCAGAGTTCATGAGCCTCAGCTGCGGCACCATGTTGCCCAGAAGAAAATTCCTTATATTAATGATCAGGGACAGCAAATTAAACCAGACAAACCTAATGGAATCAAGATGGAAAAATTTGTATTTGACATCTTTCAGTTTTCAAAGTAAGTTTTCTTGTAGTAAATAAAGTTGTCCTGATACAATTTTCTTCTCTCTTCCTCCTGTAAGCAGGGTCACATGCTTTAGTTATGGTTCATATAATACCTCAGCCAAGTGGCCGTTCTTTACGTGTGAGTCTAGTTAATGAGTGTCGGCAAGCAATTTGAATGTGAGGAGTTTTGGGCAGCAGAACCCCCCTCAATCCTAGGACCTCCCTGGTCTGTAGTTTATTAATACACCAGACAGCACTTTTACCCTCTGACTCTCAGCCAATGGGAGAGCATGCCAGATAAATAGTTTGACCCATTTGTGTCTTCTGTGATCCCATTATGCCACTTGCACTTCCATTTATTTGGAGTGCAAACTGTTCTTGTGCCAGTATTAAACATGATTCATAAGACTGCTATGGATAGGAAAAAAAAACATTAACTCCATCCAGAGTCCCTTGTCACTGAGTTTCTCTTTCAGGATCTTTGGCCACTTTTGTCTCGTTCCTACTTATGTTAAACTCCTATTCTTTTGTGCTGCATGGAGAATCATTTTGAACTTTACTGAGTCAGTATTCAGAGCACTAGGTGGCAGCTAGTACCAACTTTGAAAATACAGTTCCTCAGATTATGTTTAGTTCATGTTTTCCTTGGTTTATAATCATGACCTTTGGTTTTTTGAAAATAGTCTTGCTACATTCAGTCTGTTTCTTTTTTTTTTAAACAAACAATTTTGTTTTTTTTGCAGCCAGCAGATGTTGCACTGCTGGCTGCTTAAGAGCTATGTTGTACTCCCCATCAGGTTGAGAGCTTGACAGGAGGGGCAGTATTCTCTTACCTTTATTTTAATTTTAGGAAAGTTTCAAGTGCCCATGCTGTCAATTGGAGTTGTATTATATCCAGTGTGAAGACCAGGTGTTTGAGACTTCCTATAAGATATGGTCTTGGCTTCAGTGCCAAACGGAGTCAGATCACCAACCTAACTCCTGAGATACACTACTGCTTTTGTGCCCATATGCAGCCAAAACCACATTTTTAAATTGCTGTGGTGAATGCTAAGGATTTTGGCTAATACTAGTTTTTTGTCAGTAGAAAGT
This sequence comes from Squalus acanthias, assembly GCA_030390025.1. Taxonomy (NCBI): domain Eukaryota; kingdom Metazoa; phylum Chordata; class Chondrichthyes; order Squaliformes; family Squalidae; genus Squalus; species Squalus acanthias. Next base: position 72,541,164 of record CM059439.1, read on the forward strand.
TCATAATTTTTACAACCAAAAGGGGAAAAAAAAGTGGAAAACTTCTAGACTTTGGGTGGGAAGAGAATAACATCCTGTTCCTGGATTCTACTCTTAGTGACTCAGCCAGGTTTTTTTCGACTACTTTAAGCACTTGGTTGAAACGATTTTACTTTAGGGGCCTATATCGCTGTTCCCATCTCAAAGGTTAGCAATCCTCATTGTATTTCTTATGAATGGTCCTGTTATTGCTTGGGAAATTTTACCACTAGGAGATGGGAGTGATTTTCATCATCCTGGACCTTGGTTGAGCTTAATTCTCGTGGTCATGTTGGCTTCTCCAGTGACCGCTAGAATCCGGCTTATCCAGAATCTGCCTTTAACAGGGTATTTCATTCATCCAATGCATGTACATTTCTTATAATTCTGTTCTCGTGTTACACCCCAATTGATATTGTTCCCCTAAGTACAAATTTCATTTTGTTTTCATCTGAGATTTTTTTTTAAGGAATAAACTTCACTACGGGGATCGCAGGACTGATAACCTGGACTACACAGCTTGTTTTAGTTGCTCATTACAACATTTACCATTTTAGAAAGCGCATTGTTTCTCACCCAGCCAATTCATTTATCTGACTTTAATATTCCTCTAACTCGGGTAGAGTCTCTTATAGATAAGGGGGAAAGTACCAAATTATCTAACAGTTTGAATTTCCAGGGGGAGAGGGGAAAACAAGGTAACCTTTCACTACCCTAACATTTTGGAATAATGTAAGCTTTCCCATGTAACTATAATTACTGTATATTTTCAAGAAATGTATACTATTTTCTTCAGGTGCTGTATTCAGAACCATTTTCACACTATAATTTTCTATATGAAAGGGTAATTTTAACAGTTTCTGCATCATTAAGGTGATTAAAGTATATTTTCATAGGAAATTTGTAGTGTTCGAAGTCTTGCGAGAAGATGAATTTTCTCCACTGAAGAATGCAGATAGTCAGGATGGGAAAGACACGCCAACTACAGCACGTCATGCACTGATGTCCCTGCACCATCGCTGGGTGCTAAATGCAGACGGGCACTTTGTTGATGAAAATGGAACAAGGATTCCTGCAATTCCCAGGTATATAATTAAGCAAGGTTTCTACTATAAAGTTTCTGCCTAACCACATTATGCGAGTACCTTCACCACACGGATTGCAGTAGTTCAAGAAGGCTCACCACCACCTTCTCAAGGGCAATTAGGGATGGGCAATAAATGCGGGCCTTGCCAGCGATGCCCACATCCCGAGAATGAATATATAAAAAAATTAAAGGTTTTGGGTGTCGCAGATGAATTCCTATCTAAATGAACCCATTTCATTTCAGAAGTGTAAGACCTCCTCTTTCAAACTTCCAATGTGTGCTTCTGTCTTCTGTGGTTTTACATCACTACTCATCTGTTGATATAAAATGGAAAATATAATCAATGGGAATTTTCTTGCGGGTTCTTCCGATCAGCTGTTGTAACAGTGGCGGTAGATCAGCAGAAACCCCGTTTACACCTGTATCAAAGGCCTATTGTCTTCATCTACTCTGCACTTTTTGTTCCTGAATCTTGTAAAGGTGCCATCAATATATTGCTATAGCATAGCAGTATTTCATTGCATAAGCTTCAGCACCTGGAATAGAGCCTGTTGTTTAATATGAGAGACAGGCAGAGATGTCAAGGCAGTAATCTATTTGAAGAGTTTGTAACTATTATCTGATCCCTGAGATTGGATTGCAGCCTTCCAGTTCACTTTGTCTGTGGTGGGTACATCTTTGGTGTCCATACGCATGACCACTGTTGACGCAAAGTCTAGATTTTCCAATTGGCGTTGTCTTTTAACAGCTGCAGTAACCATTTGAGAATAAATGGGTTATCACCAGTGTTAAAATATCGGCAATCGGAAAATCTAGGCTCAGCTGTCTGTGCATTACATGTACTTGATGAGTGGTTTTACATTAGTGGCTATCATTAATAGCATAGCCATAAACGATGACATTTAGTTTTTAATTCAATATAGCTTCCCAATTAAGTTAATTTTAACAGCTGTTAATGGATAAAACATGTTTCCCAAGTCCTGTGTGGCTATTTCATACTTCAATTTAACAATCCCTATGTACACAATGTGGTATGAGCTCATGGTGGACTCTCATTGTTCTCTGAGCTCATGAATTTTCCAGATTTCTAGGAAACTAATCATAGGATACATCATTATTGGTGTGTTTTTCTTTTAATGTTTCCTTTACCATGTTGTATAGAAATTTGAACTTCACATTCCCATTTTTGTAAAATAATGAGTGTATAAAAAATACTGAACATTTTTAGAGTTTATTTTCCCCAAATGATGTGGATCTGTATTAAAATGTTTATATTCTGGCTGCAGATAAATTGATAAATCTATATAATATAATCTATTACTTTTACAAAAACTTAATGAACACTGAATGCTATGAATAATTATTTACAACCATTTTATGATGTCTGCATTCTGTTTGAGGTGTCTGATGTATGAAATGTGTGGTTTGAGTCTATTTTCTAACTCACCATTTGAATAGTAGACTAGCCAGTCTAGTTTATTACCCCAGTAAAAAAAAATGCATGATCTCTTAGGAGAGAATAAGGAGAAACTTATGGGGAGGGAAAAAGCTTTGTTATCCATCCTTTATCATGGTGTTTCAAAATCTATAAAAATTCACTTTCAGGCATTATCATGCGCAGTTTTGTACAGGGTGGCTTTTGTTTGTTCAATTTTATTTCGATCCCAAATTGATTTGTAACATTGTGGTTTTGTTGCATTTTATTTTCCCATTAACTCACTTTTTCTTCCCATGTGGCAGTTCGACAACTGGAATGTCAGAAGCAGTCACTGGTGTTGTCAATGACAAGTAAATATTTTGGGTTCAGTTTAATGCATGGTGATGGGTCGTGGCTGCTTTGATGCTGACTAAAAAACCCACTGTAGATTGAAGGGAAAGACTTGCCTCTTTGTACTGCCAGTGTGTAAATGCTCATAAGGCAAAGCAAGAGTCTATAAACATGTTTTGTATATTTAATTGTGTAGTCTACCTCCCTGCTATGAACAGTAATATTATCCTTTGAAAATCTGCTAGCAGGATTAAAAAGGCATGTATAGCTTGTGTAGGGTCCACTATTTTTGTTATGCTAGTCCAAATTTATCATCCCTGCATTGTGATCTAGTTGTACAAATAAATCTGTAGGACTTGCCTTAAATGCAGCAGAGCATATGTCCCTTTGTGGCTACACTATGAGTCAGTACTTAAGAGTATGTGAGGGGTAGTCACCCACAGATCTGATTTGAGTTTTGTTATTTTTACAAGAACTCTGTATTCTTTACAGATCTCCTCAGTGTCTGCTGTAAACAAAACAAAAGTAATGCGAAATTGCCTTGTACTTATCCAGACTGATTTTCAAAATATCAGGAAACCAAAACAGACTTGCTCTTTTTTACAGTTTGTTCTTAATTTGAGAATCCTTTGCACTTTATTTTTATTTTGCTATGAATCACTATCATTCCATTCGTGGGTGTACATCTCCTCAAACCACTGAAATATTGGATTTGGCCCATATTTTTTAGAATGGTATATTCAGTCATTGTTTCTTTTGAAAAAATTGATTTTTTTTTAAATGTTATAATAATGGCATTGAGCATAAGAGAATTGTCCATGCCCATGTTTTCATAGTGCAGTCCTTTAATGCAACAACTGGGTTTAGACATTGGCAGTTGCAGGTAAATGCTGGCTTTACTGGCTTTATTAGATTGGCGGTGAAAAGACACATACTAACACAGAACAAGGGTTGCATGTGTGAACATTTTTTAGCATGTTAATGAGTATTGTTGGTTGGTTTTGGGCTTTTAATTCAGCAGTGCTATGTCTTCTAAAGAATCTATCCACAAATACATTAATCAAAGTTCCCTTTTAAAATTGCAGGTTATTCATTTGATCCCTTTAGCGTTGAGGGTTATTGAATAGAAAAGTGGATCAGAGAGTGCATTGATACTCCACAAAGTCAACTGAAAGCAAAATTGCTTTGGGTTTCACTTTGATTTACAGTGGTTCTTCCAAACCCAATCTTTACTTCCTGATACTGGAATGAACTCCAATCCCTTTGTTCTAACATTCACGTTTCTTATAACTGAATGTTGAAGTACAAGGAAATGGGTATATCATTTAAAACAAGATTTTTCATGTACCATTATTCTAAATTGCAAGCTGATTTGATATTTTTAAGGCGCTCAATGTGAAATGTTCCCTCCACTTACTATTCTGAAGTTTTGATTCATCTGCAGAAGGTCACGGTTGCAGCCAGAGATCTGCAATATGGGTGTGAAACTTCAAGTTGTTGGGGGTTTTGCTACCACTGTGATCCATAGTGACTGAGATTGCTTAATTTTAGCATCACAGGCAAGTAGAAACCACTGTTCTGATATAAAATTGGTATGGAAATGCACACATGCAGTTCCAACTACCTCCAAATGGGGGGATACAGTTGAACAATTCTAATCCAATTATCTCTTTCTGGTTTAACTTGAGTCTTTCAAATTATTAAAATTCTCTGAGACTTTTGTGTGCTATTTTGTGCAAGGTGGTTATGCAAGAATTGTGGTGAATAGATTCTAAGGAGATTTGGTATTTGCTGGGAGAATATTTTTAATAAGTTGCTGAAAATCATATTTTACTTTTCAGTCTGAAGGAATTGACAGATCTTCCAATCAAATGTGAAATTTCAGCACTTGTATCTTATGCTGGAGAGGTGAGTCTGTTTGTTTAACAGAGGGAAGGAGTGGTTGCCTTGAAGTGAATCCTGCAATTATTGTGTGAGTGAGTCAGTTATTGAAAATATATAAACTGCGACAACAAATGTGGTATATAGTCCAACAAGTCTCCTAAAGCTAAGGAATTCCAGCTTTGAAAGCCTTTTTTGATCTAACAAACCTATGAAGTAGCCAAAAAGCCTACCAAGGTGAACTCCTTCAGCGGTGAATGTCTGAGTTGCTGAGGATAAATGCATTCATATGGTGGTAGATGTGCTGATATTTCTCCAGGGTCTAGCGTTGGGTTAGTCCCAGGAGGCACCAGCTCTGGAGATCTTGCAAAGACGTGAAAAGGACATGTTTCTAGTGCCTCAGGGAAGATTGTGTGAGAGTCCTTCTGGTAGAATGTTATATTGCAGTGTTCTGGAAGGAGCCATAGGATACTAACCTCTTGCTGGGACTTGCCTTCCTGCTTCTCCATGGCCTGCCCCTTGAAAGGACTTACCTTCCTGTTTCTCCATGGTCTGCCCCTTGAAAGGATTGAAGTCCCTTATAAAGGCTTCGCCCCCATTACCAAGTGCAGCTTTCTGTTATGGTCTGTTTTCATCTTAAGAAATGAAACCTGGGTGAGGGTTATAATATACTGACAAATTGCATTGAAGAAGCCCATTCTTGAAGGGTGAGTCTGGTAAGGGAGAAACATGCTTCATGTAGGTAAGGAGAAATGGAAGCTTAGGAACTTCTAGGAGTGGATTGAAGACCAGAGGCTTTCAGGACCTCTGCAAGAGAGATTGTGAGGTATTGGGTGCACACAACAACCACGGCCCTACCTTTCTCCTTCTCACGATGTCCATGAACTATTTTCATGCCTGAATCCACGTGCATTGGGCAGTTTAACCGGAGTTTGCTTCCTTTGCTATTTGCTTCCGCACACTGGGGCCGATTTTCACCTGACCAAATTGGCGTTAACGGGGCAGTAACAGCCTCAAAATGAGGTTGGTACCTCCCTGGTAAGGCCAAAGCTCCAGCTGTCGCCATTTTAACCATGCCTTCCCTTGGGTGGCCGAAGTACCAGCCTGTCTCAGGCGGTAGGCCTCCTGCTGATTTTGGTTCCTGCCTTCTCTAGTACCTCCATAACAAAATCTCTTTGTAGGGCAAAGTTGTGCAGCATGTACAATCCTTGAGACCAATGTTCCCTCTAACATTTTTTTGGGATGCGCGGCCCATTTAAAATTGCACACCTGCGCAGTTTTTCCATTTAAATGCCGGTGAGCCGGCTGCGCGGGACCTCCAGACGCTGTGCGGCCGCGCAGCTTAAAGGCAACATTGCTTGAACCTCTAACCAGCATATATTGCCGAGCACACCAAATCAGTCCAAACACTGACTTCCGATTTCCAGTTGTATGCTCTATGATGATGTCTGATGACAAAATGGACCTTATTATAGTAGTGTTCAACTGGTGTCCTGATAACTTGCACAAGTATCATCAGTCTTTGCTGTAGAGGGTAGCCTTGATCTCCCATGATCCACCCAGAGACTTGCATTGTTGGGTCAAAGAGTGTGGGTGAACTGCCTTAAAATAAAAGTAATGTGGCAGCTGCCAGAAAAGTGAGCATTCGTTTGCTGGTCACAAATGTATTAGGCATTGAGGGCATTACAGTAGGTGATGGGATTGGCCATGGGAACACCATATGGGTGCAATCTATAGCTCAGTGGACCTTGGGGGATCCTGCTGCTCTTAAAATTGCAGTACCCTGTCCTGCTGTTGCCAGTTGTCCATGGGGAAGTGGAGATGGGCCGTTGGTCAGGATACAGCTTGTGGCATAAATGGCTCCCTTTGTGAAGTGCAGGCAATGCTCCTCAGTCACATGGAGGTAACAACATTTTGCTTTCTATATTCTGAAATGGGAGTACCAGCAGGTAGGTGACATATCTATTTTTGGACAGTATGAAGAGCAAATTCCAGTATGTTATTTTGTAAGTTAATTGAAGTTAAATTAATTCTACTTAAAATTGGAACTATAATTGGGTTATATTGTATTTTAAATTCAGAAATCAATGACTGTCCTAATATTATGTACAGTTCAAAATTATGAACTTAATAGAACCTTAGCTCAAACAAGCCAAATTCTGGCAATATGTGGGAGTGAGGAAATTAAGAGTTTGGAGAATGTTTCTCTTCCTGTTTGAGACATATGGAATTTATTGCAAATCTTTTCCACTTCTCTAAAAGCCATTTTTGTAACAATTTTGTTACAACTACTAATTAGTGGCTTTGAAAGATGAATTCTGAAATGTATTTGTGCAGTATGATAATTAACTTGGGACAGACTGTTGCAACTTGGTCTTCCTCCCAACTCTCAACTTCACAGCAAAAAGGCGATTTCCATTAACAGACCAAATTTCTTATAAATCAAAACCTGAACCCTTATGAGTGCAGTGAATAGGATAGCAAACCACAGCACTATAAAGTACCTGAAGCCACGTGAGATACCTCCCACATTTTCCTTTCTGCTCCGAAAAGCGCTAAGTACCACATTGTCTCACAATTACAAGTGGCTGGAGTCAACCTGGCACAAAGGAAGATGGTTGTGGTTGTTCGAGTCCAATCATCTCAGCCCCAGGATATTGCTGCAGAAGTTCCTCAGGGCAGCATACTAGGCCCAGCTCTCTTCAGGTGCTTCATCAATGGCCTTCTCGCCATCATAAGGTTGGAAACTGGGCCATTTGCTTATAATTGCACAGTGTTCAGATTCATTCGCAATTCCTCAGATAATGAAGCAGTCCATCCTGCATGCAACAAGACCTGGATAACATCCAGGCTTGGGCTGATAAGTGGCAAGTAACATTCATGCCACACACGTGTAAGGCAATGACCATCTCCAACAAGATAGTGTATAACCACCTCCCCTTGACATTCACTGGCATCAGAGGCTGGGTATTCTGCAGCGAGTAGTTCATCTGACTCCCCAAAGGCGGTCCCTACCACCTACAAGGCACAAGTCAGGAGTGTGATGGAATACTCTCCACTTGCCTGGATGAGTGCAGCTCCATCAACACTCAAAAAGCTCAACACTATCCAGGACAAAGCAGCCCACTTGATTGGCAACCTATCCACTCCCTCCACCATTGGCGTACCATGGCTGCACTGTGTCCTATCTACAGGACACGTTACAGCAACTCGCCATGGCTTCTTTGGCAGCAGCTCCCAAACCTACGACCTCTACCACCTTGAAGAACAAGGGCAACAGGTGCATAGGAACACCATCACTCCCAAGGTCCCCTCAAAGTCACACACCATCCTGACTTGGACATAGATCACCGTTCCTTCATTGTCACTGAGTCAAAATCCTGGCACTCCCTTCCTAACAGCATTGTGGGAGCACCTTTACCACATGGACTTCATCAATTAACTAAGAAGGTCCACCACTCCCTTCTCTGGGGCAAATAGGGATGGGCAATAGATGCTGGCATCCTGCGAATGACTTTAAAAAAGAAAAAGTCAGATTTATTACAAGTAAAATAATTACACAGACCAAAAACAAAGATATTAATGGTACAAGTCATAGAGTCATAGTTATACAGCACAGAAGAGGCCCTTCGGCCCATCGTGTCCACGCCGGCCATCAAGCCCTGTCTATTTTAATCCCATTTTCCAGCACTTGGTCCGTAGCCTTGTATGCTATGGCGTTTCAAGTGCTCATCTAAATGCTTCTTGAATGTTGAGGGTTCCTGCCTCTACCACCCTTTCAGGCAGTGAGTTCCAGATTTCAACCACCCTCTGGGTGAAAAAGTTTTTCCTCAAATCCCCTCTAAACCTCCTGCCCCTTACCTTGAAACTATGCCCCCTGGTTATTGACCCCTCTACTAAGGGGAAAAGTTCCTTTCTATCTACCCTATCTATGCCCCTCATAATTTTGTACACCTCAATCAGGTCCCCCCTCAGCCTTCTCTGCTCTAAGGAAAACAACCCCAGCCTGTCCAGTCTCTCTTCATAGCTGAAGCGCTCCAGCCCAGGTAACATCCTGGTGAATCTCCTCTGCACCCTCTCCAATGCAATCACATCCCACCTATAGTGTGGCGACCAGAACTGCACACAGTATTCCAGCTGTGGCCTAACTAGCGTTTTGTACAGCTCCATCATAACCTCCCTGCTCTTATATTCTATGCCTCGGCTAATGAAGGCAAGTATCCCATATGCCTTTTTAACCACCTTATCTACCTGTCCTGCTGCCTTCAGGGATCTATGTACATGCACACCAAGGTCCCTCTGATCCTCTGTCCTTCCTAGGGTCCTACCATTTATTGTGTATTCCCTTGCCTTGTTAGTCCTCCCAAAATGCATCACCTCACACTTTTCAGGGTTAAATTCAATTTGCCACTGTTCTGCCCATCTAACCAAACTGTCTATATCGTCCTGTAGCCTAAGTCTTCCCTCCTAACTATTTACCACTCCACCAATTTTCGTGTCATCTGCGAACTTACTGATCATACCTCCTACATTCATATCTAAATCATTAATGTACACTACAAACAGCAAAGGACCCAGCACCGATCCCTGTGGTACACCACTGGACACAGGCTTCCAGTCACAAAAACAACCTTCGACCATCACCCTCTGCCTCCTGCCACTAAGTCAATTTTGGATCCAATGTGCCAAATTGCCCTGGATCCCATGGGCTCTTACCTTCTTGACCAGTCTCCCATGTGGGACTTTGTCAAAAGCCTTACTGAAGTCCATGTAGACTACATCAACTGCACTACCCTCATCCACACACTTAGTCATCCCCTCAAAATGCAATCAAATTGGTCAGACATGATCTCCCCCTGACACAGCCATGCTGACTATCCTTGATTAATCCTTGCCTCTCCAAGTGGAGACTAATTCTGTCCCTCAGAATTTTTTCCAATAATTTCCCTACCACTGATGTTAGGCTCACTGGCCTGTAATTCCCTGGTTTATCCCTACTACCCTTCTTGAACAATGGTACTACGTTGGCTGTTCTCCAGTCCTCTGGCACCTCCCCTGTGGCCAGAGAGGTTCTGAAAATTTGTGTCAGAGCCCCTGCAATCTCCTCCCTTGCCTCACACAGCAGCCTGGGATACATCCCGTCAGGGCCTGGGGATTTATCCACTTTTAAGCCCGCTAAAACCGCTAGTACCTCCTCCCTCTCAATACTAATTTGTTCAAGTATATCACAATCCCCCTGCCTGACTTCTATGCCTATATCGTCCTTCTCCATAGTGAACACAGATGCAAAATATTCATTTAAAACCTCACCTACATCTTCCGGCTCTACACACAGATTGCCACTTTGCTCCCTAATGGGCCCTACTCTTTCCCTGGTTATCCTCTTGCCCTTAATATACTTATAAAACACCTTGGGATTTTCCTTTATTTTGCTCGCCAGTGTTTTTTCATGCCCCCTCTTCGCTCTCCTAATTTCTTTTTTAAGTACCCCCCTGCACTTTCTATACTCCTCTAGGGCTTCCACTGTTTTTAGTCCTTTTGTATCTGCCAAAAGCCTCCCTTTTTTTCCTAATCCATTCTTGTATATCCCTTGACATCCAGGGTTCCCTGGGTTTGTTGGTCCCACCCTTGACCTTTACGGGAACATGTTGGCGTTGTACTCTCTCTATTTCCTTTCTGAAAGACTCCCACTGCTCTGATGTGGATTTTCCTACAAGTAGCTGATCCCAGTCCACTTTGGTCAGATCCTGCCTTATCATATTAAAATCGTCCTTCCCCCAATTTAGAACCTTTATTTCCGGTCCATCTTTGTCCTTTTCCATGACTACCTTAAATCTCACTGAATTATGGTCACTGTCACCAAAATGCTCTCCTACTGACACTTCTACCACTTGCCCAGCTACATTCCTTTATAATTAGGTCCAGTACCGCCCCCTCTCTTGTAGGACTTTCTACATGCTGGCTCAAAAAGCTCTCCTGGATGCACTTTAAGAATTCCGCACCCTCTAAGCCTTTCACACTCTGACTATCCCAGTTAATATTGGGGAAGTTGAAATCCCCTACTATTATTACCCTATTATTTCTACACTTCTCTGAGATACATATCTGTTCCTCTATCTCCCCCTGACTGTTTGGGGGCCTATAGTACACTCCCAGCAAAGTGCTTGCCCCCTTTTTGTTTTTAAGTTCTACCCATATGGCCTCATTAGAGGAACCTGCTAAGATATCATCCCTCCTTACAGCAGTAATTGACTCCTTGATTAATATTGCGACCACCCCCCCCCCCCCCCCCCCTCTTTTACACCTCCCTCTGTCTCGCCTGAAGATTCTATACCCCGGAATATTGAGCTGCCAGTCCTGCCCCTCCCTCAACCATGTCTCTGTGATGGCAACAATATCATACTCCCATGTGTTCATCAACACCTTCAATTCATCTGCCTTACTCGCAAGACTCCTTGCATTAAAATAAATGCCATCCAGCCTTGCCATACTCCCTTGTGCCGTTACATATTTGCTCTGCCTTCCAGGCTGACTTGTTTTTTCCTCTATTTGGCTGTGCATCACCCCCTACTATAGCTCCACTCCGTATCCCATCCCCCTGCCAAGTTAGTTTAAAACCCCCCCCCCCCCCCCCCCCCCCCCAACAGTACTAGCAAACCTCCCCGCAAGGATGTTGGTCCCATTCTGGTTCAGGTGCAACCCGTCCGACTTGTACATGTCCCACCTTCCCTAGAAACAGACCCAGTGATCCAGGAAACTAAAGCCCTCCCTCCTGCACCAACTCTTTAGCCACACATTCATCTGCTCTATCCTCCTATTCCTATACTCACTAGCACGTGGCACCGGGAGTAACCCAGAGATTACAACCTTTGAGGTCCTGCTTTTTAATCTGCTACCTAGCTCCCTAAATTCTTGTTGCAGGACCTCATCCCTCTTTCTACCCATGTCGTTGGTACCAATGTGAACCACGACCTCTGACTGTTCGCCCTCCCCCTTCAGAATGCCCTGCAGCCATTCAGTGACATCCTTGACCCTGGCACTAGGGAGGCAACATACCATCCTGGAGTCACGTCTGCGGCCACAGAAACATCTTATCTGTTCCCCTTACGATAGAATCCCCTATCACTATTGCTCTCCCACTCTTTTTTTCCTCCCCTTCTGTGCAGCTGAGCCACTCGTAGTGCCACGGACTTGGCTCTTGCTGCATTCCCCTGAGAAACCATCTCCCCCAGCAGTATCCAAAACGGAAAATCTGTTGGAGAGTGAGATGGACCATGGGGCCTCCTGCACTACCTTCCTAGTTCTTTTACTCTGTCTGGCGGTCACCCATTTCCTGTCTGCCTGTGCACTCTTTACCTGCGGTGTGACCACCTCGTTAAACATGCTATCCACGAAGATCTCAGCTTCGCGGATGCTCCACAGTGACTCCAGCCGCAGCTCTAGCTCCGAAACGCGGATTTCGAGTAGCTGCAGCTGGAGACACTTCCTGCACATGTGTTTGCCCTGGACACCTAAAGTGTCCCTGACTTCCCACATAGCACAGGAGGAACACTCCACGCAGCCGAGCTGCCCTGCCATGTCCTACCCTTAATTTACTTCCTTTTAAATTAAAGAATATTAAATACACTAGGGACCTTACTTCCCTTTAAACACTACTTACTCTAAACTAGAGACCTTACTTTGACTTTAACGACTGGACTGTAGAAATACTCACCAGGTCCTACTTACCAATCAGCTCCTTCCCTGGTTGTGACGTCACTTTAGCGGTTTCGCAGTTGTTGTTTGACTGCTCCCGCTCTCGGACTCTTTCCTTGGTGTAAAGTAAGAACCAATTCCCAACTCGCAGCACTCTGTTTAAACCGCACTCAGTAATTAGATTCAATTATTACACACATCCCTACACCTGATCTGTAAATACAACTTACAGCACTGCGTTTCCTTTATGCCAGCTAATCTACTATTACCACTACTACTATTACTACACAATGCTCCCTGAGTGAGACAAGGTTGAGAACTCTGTGGCTGGGCATGTTTCCCTGGAGTCTTAGAGGCCTGAGGTGGCTCTCATTTCAGTGAAGCAGCCTTTCCCTTCCCGTGTCAAGGCGGGGTTTGGCTAGGACTGCCAACTCTGATTGAATGTATTGATATGTGACATCTAATCATATGTCTGCAAATATTCTTGCATTTACCATATAAAGGCTTAAATAAAAGATGTTTTTCATAAATTTCAGTGCTTTCCAGAAGAATTAAACATTGGTTCCCCAGTATCTGGCTCAAGCATTCCAAGTCCGCGCACACTGTATTGGGCTGTGTGTAGAATAAATTTCCTCTCGGGTTTCTTCTAATAATGGGGGAATGATTTCCTTTACATGCAACAAAATTGTAAACCCTTTGTATTTAAACCGGTTCTGTTGAACAGAAGAACCGAGGAAATCATCCCATTATGTCCCTTAACCCCAGTATCAGAAGAACACCCTCCAATACAAGTGTTTCCACTTTCCACCCCAGCTAGCCCTTTTACCTCTCTGAATGAGATTGGCAAGTTTGTCAATGTTCTGAGCTGAGAGGTGTGAGGGTGTTGTACTGTAGGTTCACCCCTGCTAGGAGCTCAAATGAGGCTACCAATACTGCATGTGGGACTCTTCTAGATGGCAGCCAGAGAGGGAGACGTTTCCTTTTAATCTGGCCGTACTTTCAACTCCGAAGTGACAAGACACTCTTCTAACCCATAACACCACCCTGAGAATTGCTTTTAATTTCATATGCATGGCAGTATTCTCTTGCTGCTCATAAAACTACACAGTCCCATTGCTGGAATTAAAACTGTGAAATTTGTGTTTCAGGGTCTGGATAAATATGTTGCAGGACGAGACTTCCGCCCTCCGCTGATTATAGATGAGCATGGGGCCCGAGAATTGATCACGAATGGGCTCTAAAATGAGTAGAGGCATGCAGCAGACTGTATGAGGATTCTTTTTGAAGTCATCTTTTTACAGCAATTAAACTGCGTGACAAAATGTAACTAGGACCATTTGTACATTGTTAAACATTGCAGGCCACAGTTATAGCCGAACATGTCTGAAATTATAATTTAAAAAAATATTTTCTTTGAAAGAAAATTTAGTAGTAAACTATTTTACAGTTTTTAGTATTTAAATCATTACTTGCATTATTATAGAAACTGGTTTGTTTTTTCAGTAAGAATGGGTTTTGTTTTCTGGGTATGGTTGAATTTTTTTAGGTCTACATGTTAGTATTTCACACGTTAAAATAAATTGAATATCACAAATTAGATAGTGGGTTAAAATAAATTGAATATCACAAATTAGATAGTGGGTAAAACTATGTGCCAGAATAATTGATTTGATTTTTTTTTAAACTCAATCCATGCAATAATTAGAATATCAAGTTGAGTGATGGTGCAACTTAATTGCTGCTTTAATTCATGGGGAAGACCTTCATAACACACACAGTTGCAATACTTATGAGTTATGGGTCTTATTCTTGTGATTAAACAATGACTATATGTTGTCACTGATGCATTATCATATATACTGGTCTCAAGGCTCTATATGAATGGTTTCAATTGGTACTAGGATATTTATATTTGAAACTGAGCCTTTAAAGCATAATTTCCACAGGCTAGAGTTGGTCTGTTACAGTGGCTCTACCCCCACATGGGCTGAATTTGCATTGCAGCTTGCAGTCTAATTTTATTAATGTCTGTTCTGCATGACCCATACTCACTTTCGGCTTTAGCCTGGGCCAATACCCTGGCTTATTGGCACGGATTAAACTTTTCTATTGCAGTTGTTTCACTTGCACTAAAGAAATGAGTAAGAACAATTCCCATTAGGAAAAATCAGGATCCTTTGCAGTCTGGCTTGGCCGGATTTAAATGTTTTTAACAGACCTATCTTGAACTGCTTAGCCTGTTGTAGGGTTCTAAAGTCATGTTCTAAAAATGCTGCCCATTTTCATTCACCTTACTGCTCCAATCATGAAAATGATCTTTCTAGTGTTTTCATTCTGTATTGGTATTGATGGTACTTTTTACTATTAGATTATATCTACAGAACTTTCAATAATGGGGAAAGATGTATTGTCACAGAAGTTCAGAATATGTGGCTTTTGTAACCTTGACATTGATCTACATGGCTGGTTCTTTGTCAAACACTTTTTTAGGGAATGTTTTGACAGTCAAATAAAATAAAATCTAATTTTATTCTGTTTTCTCATTGATCTTATTTATAGATGTTGATCATTTATAAGGGAATCACTGACTGACTTATTTACTAATTCTACCTTTTAAAGCCAGTTTTAGTCAATGGGTTCTCTCTCATGCTGAAACATAGGGACCAATATTAACATGGAGCCGGGGATCTGAGTGGGGGGGTGGGGGGGGGGACACGGTGGGCAAAAAACGTGGAAGGTTGTGGGAATGTTCCCATTGCGCGTGAGTAGGCATGATGCAGACCCACATAACGTGATATCACCTCGACTATTTAAAGGCTCAGTTCACGGATGCAATTTAAAGGAGTTGGGTGCATTGAATGAAGTCAAGTGGAAGTAGAAATGGAATCAGGGAGCGCAAAGGCTGTGCCCTGATTTAATGAGGCATCGCTTGAAGTACTGCTGGGTGCAGTAAGGGCATGAATGGAACCTCATTTAACTATAATAATGGACCTGCCCCTCCAGAGAGGGCTACTCAGACACCCCAATATCCACCGCGGTAAAAATGGAAACATGCGCGGCGGGTTTACATAGAATATACAGCACAGAAACAGGCCATTCGGCCCAACCAGTCTATACTGACGTTTATGCTCCACTTGAGCCTCCTCCCATCCTTCCTCCTCTAATTCTATCAGTATAACCCTCTATTCCCATCTCCCTCATGCTTATCTAGCTTCCCCTTAAATGTATCTATTATTCACCTCAACCACTTCCTGTGATGGCGAGTTCCACATTCTCACCACTCTGAGTAAAGAAGTTTCTTCTGAATTCCCTATTTGATTTCTTGGTGACTATCATGAATTTGATCATTTAGCCCCTGACCCCCCCACCCCCTTGTCTGTCATGAGGGTGGTTAATAGCGACCCTTTAATTTCTCTGCAAGTGTCAGTTTGACTCAATGGTAGCACTTTCACCACTGAGGCAGACGGTTGTTGGTTCAAACTGCACTCAACCCAAGACTTGACCACATGACCTGGGTTGACACTTCAGTGGCACCTTTCAGATGAGATGCTAAACTAAGGCCCTAACTTTCTGTTCAGGTGGATATAAATGATTCCATGGCATTAAGAGCATGGAGCTACATAGAAATTACAACACAGAGGCTGTTCAGCCCCACCAGTCCATGTTGATGTTTATCCTCCATGTGAGCAGTAGTCCTAAATCTCATGTGTCCACCCTGTTCCAATATTTCTTTCTTCCATTTTCCTTCAAACACCTATCCTATTCTTAACTGTTGACCTGGGCCAGGAAATTCTTCACACTACCCCTGCTGTACCATCGTAACTTTGCCATAATTGCAGCGGAAACCCTAGTTGGAGAAGCTCTGAAGAATTTGCCAGCCATGGTCTCTGTTTCAATCACTAACTCCAATAGCGTATTCCACAACCTCATAATTGTAAAAAAAATAAAGTTACTCCCCTCTGTCCTAAATCTCTTGGATTTAATCGTATATCTATGTTCCCTTGTCCTAGACTGCTCAATCACTGGAAACAGTCTGTTTCTATCTACTCTGATCCTTTACAATTTTAAACATCTCAAATCACTTCATAGTCTCCTCTGTTCTAAAGAAAACCGTCTTCATATTTGTATTTCCTCATACCAGACAGCATCCAAGTGAATCTGCACTGTAGCGTCATTATTGTTTCAACATCCTTCCGAAAGTGTGGATCCCAAAACTGCACACACTACTCCCAACTATAGGCTTACTATGTTTTCATAGATTCACCATTACACCTCAATTTTTATTTTCTAAACCTCTTGCTAAAACCCAGTGTTCCATTCGATTTTTTTCATTATTTTATCCATGTGGGATCTGTTTTTAATGTCTTGTGAACCTGAACCCCCCAAATAGCTTTACTGTTCTGCAGCTTTCTCCTATTCAAAATATAATTTTTATTTTTACCAAAATGTATCGCCTCACATTTACTGACATTGAATTCCATCTGCTACTTTTTGCCCATTCCACCATCTTATCAATATCCACCTAGCTGCTTCCTTTGGCCCTCAGAATAATTTACTATAGCTCCTATTTTAGTAGTCTGCAAATTTGGACACCACTTCCTGTATCCCTAAATTCAAATCACTGATTTGCAGGGTGAACAGAAGCAGTCCCAGGACAGAACCTTGTGGGACACAGCTACCCACTTTCAACCACTCTAAGAATCTGCCCTTAACTCCTCTCTCTTTCCTCCCTTCTAACCAGTTTATAATCCACTTTGCTATCTCTCCTGGTGTCCTGACTAATATTGCTCCCTTGACATACTATCAAAACAAGATTAGCTGGTTATTTATCTCATTTGCAGTAATAGGGAAAGATGTATTGCTGCAAACTAGATGCATTCCTTTTTTCGCTTGTGCAAATTGACTGCTGTGGTTCCCTACAGAACAGTGACAACACTTCAGCAGCAATTCATTGGCTCTGCAGTGCGTTGGGACATCCTGAGGCTGTAAAAGATTCTGTATAAATGCAAATAGTTTCTGTATGTTTGTCTTTCTAGAGATTTGGCAAATTTCAGCAGTCCTGTACTGTATGTTCAAGTTTAAAATTTTAAAAAATGAAGTCTAGGTCTTCACATTTTCAGAGTACTTAGATTTATTAATTTATTAAATGCGAGCTAGAAAAAAGTTTCCCGTTGACTTGATTCTAGTTATACATCATCCAACATTTTCTCAGACAGCTGCAGTAAGTAAATAAAATTATATGAACTGACTGACTATTCTGGTTGCCATGTGTATTCAGTTCCACCACAGAAAGGACTGTTTGTGCAATGTAATAGAATAGATTACATTTTTTTGAGATTACTCTTAAGCATTTCTACACACTTATGGATCAGAAGGCCATTGGGGGAGTAACAGAGGGGGGATATAATCCCACAAGGGCTATCTTACCTTTTCTGAGCATGGTGTTGGATTGGATCACTTTCCTATGTTGTTGGAAGCAGGTCTTTCATCTAGCATCTGCCTGCCCCCAAAATGATATTTATGGAGTTGGTGGCTGGAGATCTTGTAGGAGCCTCCTGGAAAAGGGGGTGGGGCAGATGTTGGTACTTTCCCAGTTCTAGGTGGAGGCTATATATAGGACATGCTTCAACTGTCCTATGCTCTACAGGTGCTTCATCCTGAGGTTTGGTGTACTCCTCCCAGCCAGTTAAATACTGAAATAGGATACAGCATCTTTTAATAATTCTGGACAGTGACCCTGGATGCCAGTGTTCTGATCCCCTCAGACCCACTGTCCTCTGGGCCTGTTCCCAGGCGCTCGAGGGTTTTCAGAGATGAGTAGATTAGCACAGTTCTTACTGTAAGCATTTCTTTACTATGCCGCATACGGTTTTATATCTATTACTTAATATTCATGGTGTTTCTATATAAAAATAAATGCAATAATTTTTTTGGCCAAATAATGCGTGCACATGTTGCAGTTTTGTGTTACTGTTCAAGTTCACAGAAAAAAATTGGTTATTTTTTAAGTAAGGCCCTGGATTTGTGAATGTGAACAAAGTACGTCACAACCATAGATTTTGTGACTAATTTGCACTATACTTAAATCATATTGAAGTATAGTTGCTGAGCCTATACGGTACACCGTTACAATACAAGAACAGCTTCCTCAGAAGCTTAGCTACCATTAGTGCATGGTTTAAAATGTTATACCAATTTATATTTCTAAAAATTACGTAAGCAGCAAGGAGAGCACTGACTGTAATTAGCATAAATTGCCCTTTTTAATGTTCTATTCTAACCTTGTATATATTTTTTAATTAATGCGGGATAGAGTTGATGGATGCTTTTGTTAAAGTACACTTCTTAACAAAAGAAAGTTAGAACTTAGGGGGAGGCATGGTTCTGAGATGGTTTAAGTACTGGGAGGGGCTTCCAGGTCTGGTAGCAGTAGGGAAGAGGCCAGGAATCTAGCATCAGTCAAAGACCTTAATCATTTTGAAAACCTCCGTTAGGTCTCCTCTTAGCCTTCTCTGCTCCAGTGGATTCCAATTTCCTCTGACTGTCTTACTGTTTTAATTAAGTAATGCAACATTGTGTTGGCTTTGTTTGCATTGGTTGGACATGTCGAGTGTTGAGTAAATTTTCTTGTATTTCTGTTGATCTATTTTTTATTTTATTTATTCACAATCTTGGAACCTTTTTAGCCTCTTGCCTTCTCTCTCCTGACCTCCGTTTTCATCCACTTCGGCCCTGCTGCCCTGTAAGTGCTTAATATTCCCTTGCCAAGCCTTTGCATGGTCCCTGCTCCCTCGCCCATTCTTCACATCTCCTATTCTGGATTTCCACTTCCCAAGAAGTTCTTCCACCTACCCTGAAATTTTTTCTGGCTGTTTTGGCCTTCCTGACCTGGGCACTAGTTCCTGTGCCACCCCCCACCCACACTTAATTCTTTTTGCAGTCTTCCCAATTTGCGGTGAGGATTATCTGCCAGTGCATGCTTTAGGGATTTGCTGTTGTACGAACAATGTTCTGAGTATTTGGGGATTCTGGCTGGGTATATTTTGTTCCTTATTGTCAATCATTTTGGAGCTTCACTGGTGCACTTAAAAATTATTGAGTGTTTTTGGAGGATTCTTTCCACATGTTGTGCACTGCTGACTATTTTGGGGCATTGCTGGTGGTATGGAGCTATTAAGTACATGTAGCAGGGAGCTTTTGCTGCATTAGCGATTCTTGCTGCTGTTCATTCTTGGCACTTGCTGGTTGTTAGAATTCTAGGGTCTTGCCTCAGATATTCTCACTACAGCAGTGCAAGTCACTCCCATAAGCAGACTGAGTATCTTACATTTAGGAGTGTGCCTGTACTGTTCCACATTTAATTATAGGAGAATATAACCCAAGGGTGTAACAGCAGTATTCCCATATGATCTGAACTGGATATTCATGTCTTTCGCACATGTGTTTTTTCAATCTCTTCAAAAGCAGATGAAAAAACACTTAGTGAGCCAAGGTCAGATGTGAATCAAAAGCAAAATACTGCGAATGCTGGAAATCTGAACTAAAAACAGAAAATGCTGGAAATACTCAGCAGGTCAGACAGCATCTGTGGAGAGAGAAACAAAGTTAACGTTTCAGGTCGATGACATTTCATCAGAACTGGAGAAAGTTACAGATGTAACAAGTTTTAAGCAAATACAGAGGCAAGGGAAGGTGGGTGGGGAGGAAAGAACAAAAGGGAAGGCAGGAGAGATTAAATGACAAAAGGATGATGGTGCAAGGCAAAAGGGGATGGTAATGGGACAAGTAAAGAAACCGAAGATAGGTCTAGAGGAGGTTTAAATGGTAATAGCAGAATCATCCAAGTTTGCTGATGATACAAAGCTAGGTGGGACAGTAAGCTGTGAGGAGAACAGAGTCTTCAAAGGGATATAGATAGACTAAGTGAGTGGGCAGTAAGGTGGCAGATGGAGTATAATGTGGGGAAATATGAGGTTATTCACTTTTTGGTAGGAAGAATAGAAAAACAATATTTTTTAAATGGTGAGAAACTTTCAAATGTTGGTGTTCAGAGAGATTTGGGTGTCCTCGTGCAAGAAACCCAGAAAGCTAGAATGCAGGTACAGCAAGCAATAAGGAAGGCAAATGGTATGTTGACCTTTAGTGCAAGGGGGTTGGAGTATAAGAGTAAGGAAGTCTTGCTACAATTGTACAGGGCCTTGGTGAGACCACACCTGGAGTACTGTGCACAGTTTTGGTCTCCTTACCTAAGGAAGGATATACTTGCCTTGGAGGCGGTGCAACGAAGGTTCACAAGATTGATTCCTGGGATGAGTGGGCTGTCCTATGATTCCTGGGATGAGAGGGATGACCTATGATGAGAGATTGTGTACAATGGGCCTATACTCTCTGTAGTTTAGAAAAATGAGAGGTGATCTCATTGAAACGTACAAGATTCTGAAGGGGATTGACAGGGTAGATGCTGAGAGGTTGTTTCCCCTGGCTGGAGTGTCTAGAACTAGGGGGCATAGTCTCAGGATAAGGGGTAGGCCATTTAAGACTGAGATGAGGAGGAATTTCTTCACTCAGAGGGTTGTGATTCTTTGGAATTCTCTGCCCCAGAGGGCTGTGAATGCTGAGTCTATATTCAAGGCTGAGATAGATAGATTTTTGGACTCTAGGGGAATCAAGGGATATGGAGATCGGGTGGGAAAGTGGAGTTGAGATCGATGATCAGTCATGATC
This sequence comes from Squalus acanthias, assembly GCA_030390025.1. Lineage (NCBI taxonomy): Eukaryota > Metazoa > Chordata > Chondrichthyes > Squaliformes > Squalidae > Squalus > Squalus acanthias. The sequence continues at coordinate 72,562,337 of CM059439.1, forward strand.
TTATTGAATGGCGGAGCAGGCTCGAGGGGCCGTATGGCCTACTCCTGCTCTTATTTCTTATGTTCTTATTACCAACAGCTGCTGTCTAGAAAAAAAATTGAAGCAGTGGTTATGATCTGAAATTGTTAGGCTGTAAAGTGCCTAATCGAAAGATGAGGTGCTGTTCCTCGAGCTTCATTAGAACAGTGTAGGAGGCCAAGGACAGAGAGCTCAGAGTGGGAGTGGGGTTGAGAATTAAAATGACAGGTGACCAGAAGCTCAGGGTCCACTTGCGGACTGAACGGAGGTGTTCCACAAAGCGGTCACCCAATCTGCGCTTTGGTCTCTCCAATGTAGAGGAGACCACATCGTGAGCAGCGAATACAGTATACTAAATTGAAAGAAGTACAAGTAAATCGCTGTTTCATCTGGAAGGAGTGTTGGGCCCTGGATGGTGGGAAGGGAAGAGGTAAAAGGGCAGGTGTTACATCAGCTGCACTTGCACGGGAAGGGGAGTGGGTGTTGGGGGTGATTGAAGAGTGGACCAGGGTGTCGCAGAGGGAACGGGCCTTTCAGAATGCTGAAAGAAGAGATAAGGGGAAGATGTGTTTGGTGGTGGCATCATGCTGGAGGTGGTGGAAATGGCAGAGGATTATCCACTAAATGTGAAGGCTGGTTGGTGGGGGGGGGGGGGGGAAGGGGACAGACACAGTCGAGGACCCTGTCAACCATGGTGGAGGGGAATCCTCGGTTGAGGAAAAAGGAAGACATATCAGAAGCACTGGTATGGAAGGTGGCATCGTCAGAAGAGATGGAGAAACTGGGACAATGGAATAGAGTCCTTACAGGAAGTGAGGTGGAAGGAAGTGTAGTCAAGGTACCTGTGGGAGTCAGTGGGCTTATAGTGGATATTAGTCGACAGCCTATCCCTAGAAATGGAGATAGAGAAGTCGAGGAAGGGAAGATTTGGAGATGGACCACGCGGAGGCGAGGAAGGGTGGAAATTGGAAGCAAAGTTGATGACATTTTCCAGTTCCGGGCGAGAGCAGGAAACGGCACCGATACAGTCATCAATGTACCGGAAAAAGTGTTGAGGGAGGGGACCCGAGTAGGACTGGAAAAAAGAATGTTCCACATATCCCACGAAAAGGCAGGCATAGCTGGGACCCATGCGAGTTCCCATAGCAACACCTTTAATTTGGAGGAAGTGAGTGGAGTCAAAGGAGAAGTTGTTCAATGTGAGAACAAGTTCATCCAGACAGAAGAGGGTGGTGGTGGATGGGAACTGGTTGGGCCTCTGTTCAAGGAAGAAGTGGAGAGCCCTCAGGCCATCCTGGTGGGGACGGAGGTGTAGAGGGATTGGACGTCCATGGTGAAGAGGAGACAGTTAGGGCCAGGTAACTGGAAACTTAAAGTGGCGGAGATGGTCAGAAGAGTCATGGAAGTAGGTGGGAAGAGACTGGACAAGGAGAAAAAATAGAGTTGAGATAGGAAGAAATCGGTTCTGTGGGGCAAAAACAGGCTGCAACGATGGGTCTACCAGGGCAGTCCTGTTTGTGGATCTTGGGAAGAAGGTAGAAGCAGGCTGTGCAGGGTTGGGGAACTAGGAGGTTGGAGGCCGTGGAGGGACGATCTCCAGAGATGAGATGAGATCAGTGACAGACTGGGAAATGATGGCTTGACATTTGGTGATGGGGTCCTGATCCAGGGGAAGGTAGGAGGAGGTGTCAGAGAGTTGGCATTCAGCCTCCGCAAGGTAGAGGTCTGTTCGCCAAACAACAACAGTGCCGCCCTTGTCAGCAGGTTTAATGACAATGTTCAGGTTGGACCTGAGAGAACGGAGTGCTGCAAGTTCAGAGGGAGGTAGGTTAGAGTGAGTGAGTGGAGTAGAAAAATTGAGACGGCCAATGTCACGCCGGCAGTTCCCAGTGAAAAGATCGAGAGACGGTAAGAGGCCAGAGGGAGGGGTCCAGGTGGATCGAGAATTCTGAAGACGGGAGAAAGGGTCTGCTGTGCGGGGCGGAGACGCCTAGCCAAAGAAGTGGACGTGAAGGAAAAGGGAGAAGAGCTCAGTGTCGTACCGAGCTCAAAATTCATTGAGGTGGGGGGCGTATGGAGATGAAGCTGAGGTACTTGCCGAGGACTGATCGTTCGGGGTCAGAGAGAGGAAGGTCAGTGGGGATAGTGAAAACACAGCAAAGGGTGAGATTGGAAGGAGGAATGGGGTCAAAGGTAAGTGAAGGGGAAGAAGGATCCAGAGGGGCCTTCGTATCCAAGAGTTGTTGAAACTTGCGATCCTTGACACCTGAAAGGAAGAAAAAGAGTTTTTTGTTAAAGCGCCAGATGAGGCGAAGGATGAAATGGAACTGCGGACCAGGACAGCTTTGAGATAGAGTGAGTCGGTGCTGCTGAAGAGAGAGGTTGAGAGTGTGCATGTGGCGGCACATGGCATTGAGCGTGGATCTCAGGATACAGCGAGAGCAGTGGTTCGAGGAATGCTGAATATCTTGGGGATATCTGTAATCATTGGTGGATCCAAAATGTGGAATTTCAGTTGGAATCCATGTGGAATAAGTCAGATTTGGAAGCAGTTGCTGAGGAAAGAGATGTGGCTGTGAAAGCGAGTTTTGGTTGATACCTGATCAAGCATGAGAAGGGAAACAAAGCAATGAAGTTGAACAAGGTAAAAGAGACAAAGAAAAGTCAATGGGAATCGGGGGCAAATCTCTCCACTGGCTGGAGTCATACCTAGCACAAAGGAAGATGGTTGTGATGGTTGAAGGTCAATCATCACAGCCCCAGGACATCGCTGCAGGAGTTCCTCAGGACAGTGTCCTAGGCCCAATCATCTTCAGCTGCTTCATCAATGACCTTCCCTCCAACATAAGGTCAGAAATGGTGATGTTTGCTGATAACTGCACAGTGTTCAGTGCCATTCACAACTCCTCAGATAATGAAGCAGTTCATGCCCGCATGCAACAAGACCTGGACGACGTTCAGGCTTGGGTTGATAAGTGGCAGGTAACATTTGCGCCACAGAGGTGCCAGGCAATGACTATCTCCAACAAAGGAGAGTCTAACCACCTCCCCTTGAAATTCAACGGCATTACCATCGCTGAATCCCCCACCATCAACATCCTGGGGGGTCACCATTGACCAGAAACTTAACTGGACCTGCCACATCAATACTGTGGCAACAAGAGCAGGTCAGAGGCTAGGTATTCTGCGGCGCGTGTCTCACCTGACTCCCCAAAGTCTTTCCACCATCTACAAGGCATAAGTAAGGAGTGTGATGGAATACTCTCCACTTGCCTGGATGAGTGCAGCTCCAACAACACTCAAGAAGCTCGACACCATCCAGGACAAAGCAGCCCGCTTGATTGGCACCCCATCCACCACCTTAAACATTCACTCCCTCCACCACCGGCGTACCGTGGCTGCAGTGTGTGCCATCTACAAGATGCACTGCAGCAACTCGCCAAGGCTTCTTCGGCAGCAGCTCCCAAACCCGCGACCTCTTCCACCTAGAAGGACAAGGGCAGCAGGCGCATGGGAACACCACCACCTCCAAGTTCCCCTCCAAGTCACACACCATCCTGACTTAGAAGTATATCGCCGTTCCTTCATCGTCGCGGGGTCAAAATCCTGGAGCTCCCTACCTAACAGCACTGTGGAGTACCTTCACCACACGGACTGCAGCGGTTCAAGAAGGGGGCTCACCACCACCTTCTCAAGGGCAATTAGGGATGGGCAATAAATGCTGGCCTTGCCAGCGATGCCCACATCCCATAATCACTTTTTTTTTAAATGATATGAATCATTCGTTGCCTGTTTTAACGCGGAGTGAACATGCAAAGCAATAGTTAGATTCACTTAGTTCAAACAGTACAACTCCAGGTAATAATACAAAATTATAAACATGCAACTCTTCCCCACATCAGTAGGTCATCTAGCTTGACTTAAACAAAATAACTCCTAACTACCCTCCTCCTGAGCTTGGCCAAAGTTTGCCCGCATGTGCTTCTGTTTAAAATCTGACCCAAGTTTGCTGGGTCTGACTGCCGCTTATGTCTCGTGGGTGAATTTCACGGGGCCTCTCCCAATTGTTTGCCGTAACTTTGGCAGAGTAGACGTGCAAACCCTGGAAAAATGGTGTAAATACTGTTTTTCTGGGGTTTTGCGGCTCTTTCATCGCAGGTACTGCAGAAAAACGGGAAAGCCAAAACAGACATTCTCTGTCTCTTTTTTTTATTTCCCTCTGGCCACGGCCAGAAGGGACCAGGGACTTCCCAACACATTGGGTGGAAGGCATTTTTCAATTGCCAAAACCGTCTAAACAATTGCTTAGTATTTATAATGAGAGGGAACAACATCAAAGCTTAGCGCAGTAGCATTTTAGCATTATATCACCATTTTTTAAATTTGTGTGCGTACACTTTAAGAAACCCCACATTTAAAAATGAAAGGAACCACATGAAATTGGTGCTGGTAGCTCCTAATACTGAGTCAGATGTGCAGCCAGCACAACACTTCTCTTTTTCCCTGCTACCTCACCCTACACACTCTGCATTCGTTGGTTGCACGCCTGTTTGTGGGAGGTGGGACTGAAAATCTGTCGTCCCTGACGTATACTTAAAGGCAGCCAGCACCTCTTAAAGGGCAGGTGCACTCTGGCTGCAGACAGCAGGGAAACTTCCCAGATTAAAATAAATGGCTGGATAATGTCCAGAGAGGGCACCCAGATTCCCTGATGCTGTGTTGGAGGTCCTGGTCCAGGTGGTAGACAGGAGGCGGGAGATCCTATTCCACAGGGAGTGAAGGGGGCAGAAAGCTCTCCAGGCAACATCTCAGCCACCAGTGGGAAGAGGAAGTCACTGGCAGAAGCTTAGCTCCCAGAACATGGCTGCGATGCCAAAAGAGGTTCAATGACCTCACCAGATTTGCCAAGGTAAGAATACTGCTTTCTTACTCTCTGCTCACACCTCCACCATCTGCAGCCACACTGCTTACAATACTCCTCTTGCCCGCTTCCCTTCATACTTCTGCACTCACTGCACCACACTTCACTCCACCTCCTTCTCCTCCTACTCAAACACTCCCTACTTTTACAACTCTCACTTGCCTACACCTCACATCTTACACACTGCATACAAACTATTTGACCAAAACAGGCACATTCTCCAAACACTTCACAAAGATGTCACTAACTCTTGCAGGAGAAGGTCACACAAAACGTGTGCCAGGAGGCTGAGCCCACTTGCACACCCTCTTCCCTGTGCTGACCAGAGGAAGAGTCATGGCCGTGGCGAGTGGCAATGCAGGAGGAGCCATCATGCAGAGTTTCTTCACACACTTCTCTTTTTTCCCTGCTATCTCACCCTACACACTCTGCATGACAAACTGCAGATGCTTTCACCTGCTACTTCTTCTGCTCTCCCATCACACTAAAAGTTAACCATTGTTCCTCACTTCATTTCAGATGCAGAAGATATGGGCATACCTCTGCCAGTTCAGGAAGAGGAGGCCAGCCTTCCTGAAGATGCACCATCACTCAATCTTACCCTTGCAAGCATCAGCTCAGAGACTGGCACCATGCGCACTTTAGAGGGTAGGCCAGAAGAGGGGTCTTCATGTGATGGATCACTGGCCACAGCATGCAGGAGCTAGGGCAGGGAGATAGCTTGCACAGGTGCCAGTTCGTCGAACGGTCACATCACATACCAGCTCTGCTGCAGAGGACTCAGATGCTCATTTTGAGGGCCCAGACCCAACTCTGCAGCTCTGGCTGGGTTCCTGACCGGTGTCATGACCTAAGTCTGAAAGGATAGCCCTTGCCTATGACGGCCCGGTTGGAATAAAGGTGGCACAGAGGACTGTGCAGGATGGATGAATCACGCCTGCTGCTAGGAAACCGGGCACAGATGATGCATGACACACTGCCTCCTGCCTTCTTGGCTGCTCCAACTCCTCCAGCCCCAAAGGCAGCCCGACCAGCCCACCCATGACTGCAGTGAAACTGTTTTGAAGGCAGACAAAAGTACCCCAGCGCCAGCAATAATTTATTATCAGAAGTCAAAAATCAGTTGTAGAAGGAAAAATTAAACAAAAGAAAAACACCCAGAAGTTAATCAGCAGCCTAAAAGGACAAACCAGCAACTAACCTGCATGTAGTGGATGAGACCTTTTAAACAGCACTGTTGAACGGACCTTAATGCCTGTTAGTGCCATGAGTTACTGAGCGAGTTTATCACGTGGAGTGTCCGGCACTGAGGCAGCGCAGTTTCACAAAAGGATCCTGCAACAAATGTAGGACATAATTTAAATATTATAATGAGCTTCCTGAAGCATATGCCCTGCAGACATTTACAGAGGAGCCCAATCTAATATGGCGGGCAGCAAACTTCCGGCACAGATCGGTGGCGCTGCATTGCCCGCCATATTGGATGCTAAGGCACCTGTTTGCACAACGCCAATGAAATTCAGGCCAATATTTTTGTCATTTTTGTCATGCATTTCTGTTGCACTTAAATTTCCAACATCTCATTCTTCCCACAGGATTTGCTCCCAACTCTGGTTCTTTGAGCCCGATTTGCGACTCCCAACTCCAAATAACGCTGATGGCAACAGCTCCAACTGCTACTTTCAATGGTTGTAAGTTTAACGTAAAAATTGCCACCCATCCAGCACCTGATCAAATCTGTCCCTGCCTCCACAGCATTATCGAATAGCGACTAACACTCATTGCCAAGGCTCATACCTGGGTGAGGAAGACAGCCAGATCTGTAGCCACATAAGTAGTTAATGCATTTAGGAGAGGAGAGTGAGCAAAGAAAAGTAGTGAGATGGAATTCAAGTCATGGACCCATTACACAGTAAATAAATTAATAGTCAACACAGTGCAGAAATTCCCACTGATTCATTGCACTTCCTCGGTTTCCTGGTAAAATCTAATGTTTTCATAAAAGGTATTTATTTTCTCCCTTTCCGCTTTTGGAGTCTTTCCATAACACACCTTCCTGGGCTGGAATCTTACATATGCAGTATTTACATTTTACATTCTTTAAAATTCTATAGACAGTCAGTGTTAATGTACAACTCAGTGAGTGAAAGGCAGCAACCTAATTTGGAGGTCGGCTAATGATTGCTAACTGCCTCACCTTCACATACATTGGGGTTGACTGAGTCAGAAGGTTGTGGGTTCAAGTCCCACTCCAGATACTTGAGCACAAAATGTAGGCTGACACTCCAGTGAAGTACTGAGGCAGTGTTGCACTGTCGGAGGTGCCATCTATCAGATGAGATGTTAAACTAAGGCCCCGTCTGCCCCCTCAGGTGGACATGCAAGATCCCATGGCACTATTTGAAGAAGAGCAGGGGAGCTCTCCCAGGTGTCCTGGCCAATATTTATCCCTCAACCAACATCACTAAAACAGATGATCTGGTCATTGTCACATTGCTGTTTGTGGGACCTTGCTGTGCACAAATTGACTGCCGCGTTTCCTACATTACAACAGTGACCACACTCCAAAAGTACTTCATTGGCTGTAAAGCACTTTGGGACATCCTGAGGTCGTGAAAAGCGCTATATAAATGCAATTTATTTCTTTCTTTCTTTCTCTCTTTCTCTCTCTCTTTCTTTCCCTCTTCCCCTCTTTCCCTCTTTCATTTTCAACTGCCACCCATCCGTTTCTAGCCTGAAAAATGGGCAGCTGGCAGTTGTATATCTGGGTTGGGCAGAGGGAAGCACCTCGGCCATCCCATGGATGCCCAAAGCCCACCTGCCTGAATGTTGAGGTGAGCTCGTCAATGGGCAAGCAGCACGCCCACCAGTTGCAGGATGCCGATTGCAATTTTCAGGTACAATGGGCAGAGCATGCACCTTACACGCTTCACCCATTTGTATTAGGCGGTGAGCGGCCTAATTAGCAGTCCTTAAAGAGCTGCTCCACAAAAGGTCCAGAAATGTCTTTGGGAGAATTTTTGGGTGGCCAGGAGGGGCAAGAGTTTGGCACCCGCAGCTCATTCAAATGAGGCCTGAAACTGAAACGCAGAAGTCAAAATTCCAAATTCCCCCTGTTGTTTATGATGTCATCAGAAACCCTCACTTCTTGATATCCATTTTTCTGTCTTTTGATTCATTATATCTGATTCTTTGAGAACTAATAAAGCAACAGCAACTTCCATTTATATACCACCTTTAATGTAGAAAAAACATCTCCAGGCACGTCACAAAGATATCAGGAAAAAATGGATGCTGAGCCAAAGAAGAAGATATTGGGATGGGTGACCAAAAGCTTGGTCGAAGAGCTGGGTTTTAAGGAGGGTCTTCAAAGTGGGGAGGCGGAAGGGTTTAGCGAGGGAATTCTAGAGTGTGGGACCTAGACAACCTCCAATGGTGGGGCGAAGGGAGGGGATATGCAGAAGAGTTCAGAATCAGAGGAATGGAAAGTTCAGGGAGGTGGTGGTAGGGCTACAGGAGGCTACAGAGATAGGAAGGGGCAAGGCCATGAATGGATTTAAAGACAAGGATGAGAATTTTAAATTTGAGGCCAGTAGGTCAGTGAGGACAGAGATGATGGGTGAATGGGACCTGGAGTGAGATAGGATATGGGCAGAGTTTTGGATGACCTAAGTTTATGGAGAGTGGAGGATGGGAGGCCAGCCAGGAGAGCATTGGAATAGTCCAGTCTGGGGGTGACAAAGGCATGGGTGAGGGTACCATTAGCAACTGGCATCAGCACTTGACTGCATTTATTAAATTGAGAAGCAAACATTTTGAGCATCAATTACTATGAGGATAAAAGGCACACAAGGGGAGATTTTACTGGGGTACCGCCGATTTCGGAATATCGGGCAGGTGGAACACCCGCCTGTAAAGGAACCCACCCATAATTAATGGAGGAAAATTGGACAGATTCCGTTCCAGGGGTGTGCTCTGACCCACCTGATTTTTAGATATTCGTTGTGTTTAGGTGATCCAGTGCAAATAGGCCAATCCCAGGAAACTCTCCCTTCCAGGGACTTGCCTCAGATTTTGATCAATTTTGAATAATTAGTTTTAAGAATTTTTTCAGCAACTTTAGTGCTCAAATGTGAATGACACATTTTTTAGTACAAGATTTCTTATATTATTCCTGCTTCAGAATTCCCCCACCCCATTTTTTCATTTTCCCCTTTTTTTTTTTATCTGTCTTGAAACCAGTGATCATGCTGGGCTACAATTCCACATGTCGCCTAACCTTGGGTACCTCTGACAAGAGACCGTTCTTTATGTATGAGCTAAGAAACTCAGCAGGCTATACAACTATCGAGGCCACCCATCGCAGTTCAGCCTGATTCTGCCTTCACCGAGCAGCACCAAGGAATTAAGAGCAGAAATCCTGGCTGATTTTCTTCTCAATTTAGCCCATAATCCTGAGGCCCTCTTTGTCTCCTTAGCTGAGGTCAGCTAATTCAGCTCAGAACAGGGATTGAGTTCAGGACCTTCTTGATCTAAATGGTTCAATAATAGACTAAGTGGCTCTTCTAACCATTGAATGATCATAGAGCCCAGCAATTTCATTCTAATGTTTGAATTGTATTTCTATGGACTTCAAGGAAGTGCCATACCACATTATTTACATATTTTGTTTCAATTTATGTATAAAATTCCCGTTATCTTTTTTGAAACATAATGTGCAAAAAAAAGAAAGCTATCAATGTCTTTTAGGATTTTGTCTTATCAGTTTACCTCGTCTTGCTGAAAAGGCTTGATGGGACGACTGGCACAGCACTGTGCTGCAATGAAGTGGTCCATATCTGAACAGAGGATGGAAAATTGTACAAACCAGTTCCATTCCAATAACCCTACATGTTTTGTTGGTTAACCATAGAATGGCAGAGAGTGCCCCATACCCAAGGAGGGATTATGGTGAAGGTTGCAGCAATTATGCAACTAAGAATAATCATTTCAGAATAAGGGGGCATCCTTTTGCAACGAAGTGTGATAAAGGGCAGTCAGAAAGATTAACTGTAGTCGGCTGGCATTGTTCTCTGCACAGGCATTGATCTCCGTCTATATATGCTGTGCCCATTTGTATTTCTTCACTTCACCTGACGAAGGAGCAGCCGCTCCGAAAGCTTGTGATTTCAAATAAAACTGTTGGACTATAACCTGGTGTTGTGCGACTTCTCACTTTTGTCCACCCCAGTCCAACACATCTCCGCATCATGGCAATTAAGAATGATACAGCTCTGAGGTCTTCCAACAAAAACATGAGTCAGCTTTAAATAAAGCTCTCATTCCATACCTGTGTTACTTTAGGAAATCAAATCCCTCACTTAAAGGAGTAAGACATCTAATGTAAATTCCTTAATGGAAAAAACAACAGTATGAGCATTAAGCACGTACCTTAAACATAAGAACATAAGACGTAGGAGCAGGAGGAGGTCATTTGGCCCCTTGAGCCTGCGCCGCCATTCAATAAGATCGTGGCTGATCTGATCTTGGCTGATCTGATCTTGGCCTCAACTCCACTTCCCTGCCCGCTCCCCATAACCCTTGACTCCCTTACCTTTCAAAAATCTGTCTATCTCCACCTTAAATATATTCAATGACTCTGCCTCCACAGCTCTCTGGGGAAGAGAATTCCAAAGATTCACGACCCTCTGAGAGAAGAAATTCCTCCTCATTTCCGATTTAAAAGGATGCCCCCTTATTCTGAAACTATGCCCCCAAAGTCATCACCAATAGCAATAACTTCACTGAGTTGGTTTGGCCATTGATCTGTACCAGTCTGTCCATATCTGTTATTTTACAATGGGATGGAATGCCGTGGTTTATTTTTAATCACTTACTTTGCACGAATATGAAATATGTCTTTGTAAAGGCCTGGAGCCCTAAATCAGAATCGTAGTAACCGAGCCACAGGTCTGACCACAAGTTTATTGCATTCCCCTATGTGCCATGCAGTCTCTAGTGTAGAAGCACTAAGGTTCTCTGACAGCTAATTGTAACTCAGGTCCCCAAAGTGCTCACCCTAAGCTCTTGCACAGTCCTGAAAACAGGGACCTGGTGCCTTGCCAGACAAACCGCAGTGAAAATTTACTTAAGTTGTACAATGTAAAACTTTAGACTCTCTAAGCCAAGCAAATCAATTATTGAATTCTTCCTCCAAGGCAGGATTTTGAAAAGTTGCAAAACAAAGCTTGATTTGGAAAGGGTAGAGGTGAGCACTGAGAATCCTGCTGATGGGGACATGCTGATTTCATGAGATTTTGTAATAAATAAGTTTTGGTAATAAAAAGTCCAGCTAGCTAAGAGCTTCCAAAACTCTAGCACTGGGTCAAAAAGAGTCTCACTTAAATAGACCTCGAGTTCCTGTGATGGATCAGTCATTATTTTAGTTCTGCTTTGTAAGAGCTCCCCCTGAGAAGTCTCAACCTCTTCCTCCCAGACACTGCTAGGTGCCAAAAAGAGCTTCACTGCAGCTGCCCAAGATTTTTAACAGTTTTGTTGGAATCAAGAAAATGCCTCGTTGCAACAGTGTAATTGCCAGGTAAAGGGGCACAACAGCTCAGATGAGTTTGGCTACAGGCATTTTTTTGAATCACTGTACCAGTGTCATTGATTGTGGGAGAACATGCCTACTGCCTTGTCTAGTATTGCAGTGCGGCCTGGAATTTCCTGTGTATTTGCACCCAGAGACACGTGTAACTGGGGAGCAACTCAATTACGCAGCTTAAAAAATTGGGAACATTTTGGGTGTAAGTGAGTTATGCTCTTACGTACAATACGTCCAAATCATCTTGAACTTTTACAGTTAGCTATCGATCACTTTGCCTGAATGCATCTCTGCCCATAAGACTGGCCCCGCCCCTAAGTTACAGAGTCTTATATACGAGTTTCCTGCAATTGCGTTTGCTCAGAGTCTCTCTTCCAAACACGACCAGATTTTCAGGAGCAGCAGGAAACAAAGCCATTTTTCTAGTGTTTAACTGCAATTTTGTTTGAGCATTGTTTGTAAAGTTATCCTCACTGAGACATGCTCTGTATTTTATATTTCTTTTAATGCATTTTATGGTTATCAGTATAAGTCACGTTAAAAATTGAAAAGCTTCCCCGATTGCGAGTTCTTAAAGATGCTGTTCCTGATGTGCATGAAGGATGGTTGAATGAGTTGAAACTTTAATTTTCATACTTAAGGAAAAGAAATATATGGTGTGGGTTTAGTGCTTTCCTTGTGCTCTGATTGTTTACACTGATTTACGCCAATTTTTACATTCAGGCATATTCTAATGAGATTGGCAGGAGATTTGAGCATAATGGGTGCAGGAATGGGCACATTTCCAGGTTTAACTTTTGTGTTGCGCTCACGGAAGAAATTCCAGGCCACGGCGTGAAGGAAAACATAGGAACAGGAGGAGGCCATTCAGCCTCTCGAGCCTGTTCCGCTATTCAATGAGATTATGGCTGATCTGTACTCAAACCAGTTGTCGGCTCCACATCCTTTTATACTGTTATCTAGCAAAGGTCCCTGTTTTCAGGACTGTGCAAGAACCTCAGTTTTAAAATTATTAATTGAGCTAGCGTCTACTGCTTCTAGTGGAAGATTGTTCCACACTTCTACCACCCTTTGCGTGAATTGATGTTTCCTAACTTCTCTCCTGAATGGCCTGGCTCTGATTTTAAGGTTATGTCTCCTTGACCTAGACTCTCCCACCAGCGGAAAACATTTGTCTCTATCTACCCTACAATTACTTGGAAGCTAAAAGCCTTGTTATTCTCATTCCTATATATTCATAATGAGTATTGTCAAGACACCCACTGAATCCTTGGCTATCGTCTAAAACAAATAGCTGAATAGTGAATTTTGTGAATGTGAGCCTGCAGCAGTATCATAACTTACCAGTGTTAACTCTTGCCCTCCTGACTGCTGTCACTACACTTGAGTGTACTATTGGAGACTAAAGTCATCTGTTAAAATAAAGCATCTGGTTATTTTGTGCTATGCTTCACCCTTGTGCCAGTTGGTGTGTTTAGCAAGTAACAATATATAAGCTTGTAATTCCCTTGATGACTCAATGGGTAAATGCACCAACTGAGGTAGTGCTGAATCGTACAGACCAGGAAGATTCAAGATTCAATTCCTGGTCTGTGCTCAGTTAAGTTGATCTCAGCCATGATGGCATTGGGGGAAATACAATTCTCAGAGCCCATGGTCAGTCCCATGGGCTGTATCTGCTACTGGAAAACCAAGTAAGGAATCGTGCACACAGCATGAAACAGGCAGGGTGCTACTGAGTGCTGTTACCATGATTTTCTGAGCCCCATTCGCCCAGTTCCTATGAGCAAAAGCCCTTTTACCAGCAAGAATTTTCCACTTTATAGAGTCTGCACACCAATCACTTTGGAGCCTGTGACTGCAAAAAAGATGAATAAGGATTGGGCAAAGATAAAGAAAAGATTATAATTGAAGCGAACTTTGAATATAAAATTGTCAGAAAGATGACAAGATGAAGAGAATTGATGCTTTTTACGTTTCTTAAAAACTGCAATGTCAATGAATGCAATGAAGTCTCAAGTTTCAGTGAAAATCTACCCCAGAGGGTCGTAATTTCTTTTCAATCACAGCATTCACTTTTTTTTTAAATCAGAATAATCTGCTATATTTTCAAGGGAAGTAATTCTAAGTAATTAGATTTTTAAAACTCAGCGTTTTGTTTTCCTGGCCTTGCACAGCACAATTTGAGGCCTATAATTTATGCTCTAAAAACTGTCTTTTGTGAAGACTACAATCATAACTCCTAGGACTGTGTTTACACAATCGCAATGTCAAAAATAACCACAAAGCATTGAAATTACATATTACAATGATTTTTTTTTGACAAACTTTTGTTTGTTTCATCATAATTTTACTGAAGGATAATTTACTTGCCATCTTCTGCATATTAGAAGTGTATAAACAGAATCATAGAATCTTACTGCGCAGGAGGAGGCCATTCGGCCCATCGTGTCTGTGCCGGCTCTTTGAAAGAGCTGTCCGATTACTCCGATTAGTCCCACTCCCCCACTCTTTCCCCATAGCCCTGCAAAATTTTTCTTTTCAATTATATATCCAATTGCCTTTTGAAAGTTATTATTGAATCTGCTTCCACTACCCTTTCAGGCAGTGCATTCCACATCTGCAGAAAATTCCAATGAAGCTGCCGTTGATTTCTGCAATGAAGACAAAGCTTCTGAGATGTTGCCACAAATAAGAGCTATAGACACGAGAATCGCACCTGTCAGTTGCCACACGTCATTGGAGAGTGACCTCAGAGTCTGCATGTGATGTGATGTTTCTCGAACCTCCTTTTCAGATGATTACCCATGAGTTCTGGGTCGCACAACTCCGAAGTAATGAGCAGTCTTCTCCTCAGCCTTCTGTGGGTGGGGGGAAGGTGGTAAATCTTCATCCTCATCCATTTCTCCAGCTCCCTCGTGCTTTGTGAATCGCCCGGGGCCATATCCTCACTAACGCTATCTAATTGCCCCTTGGGTGAAAGTATCTGAGCAGGTGCCTGGAAGTGAGGAAACAAGTGACTCAGGCAATGAGTTACAGGAATAAAAGCAGAAAATGCTGGAAACACTCAGCAGGTCAGGCAGCATCTGGAGAGAGAGAAACAGAGTTAATGGGCTGGATTTTGAATGACCCATGGAGTCGGGTTTGGAGGCGTGTGGGGGGTTAAATTTGCGGAGTCGGGGTTTCCGACCCTATCCCGCCTCCACGCAATTTTGACATAATCAGTCGCGGGGTTCCCGATTCCGTCCCGCCTCTTGGAGGCGGGAGAGGCCATTAAAGCCCTTAACAAGCTCTAAATTGGCTCTGTAATGCCATTTTGAAACGCTGTAGCTAGTTTAACCCTCTTTTGACGTGAAGCACGCCTGGTGTGAAACACTCCAGTGAAACCTGGCGGGAGCACAAGTGGATAGCTGACTATCGGCTGCAAGTCCACTATTACAATGAGATGTGATGAAGGTGGTAGTAGTATTAGGTCTGAACATTGCCTCTGATGCTGCTGCATTGAATGTCTTCAGAGACTTACTTGTCAAAAAATCAATCAATCAATCTCTTTCTCTCTCTCTGTCTCTGTCTCTCTCTGTCTCTCTCTCCTCTACACCCCCCCCCCATTTTTGCATCCAGGTCCACTCACATCAAAAGCCAGGCAGGTCCTCTCTCACCAACAGTCTCTGAGACTAGGCAGTCAGCAATGATGACATCATCAGAGGCGACTTTCAGACTGAAACCACTAATTAGTTCATGGGTTCCCACATGCTACAACTCAATTGCCCAATTAAGTGAAAATTGTATCAGGCATCCACATTAATCTGGAGTCAGGGGGGAAAACACGAAATGCGGATTACACGACCCCGACCCGAAGACAAAATCCAGCCCAATGTCTCAGGTCGATGCCCCTTCGCAGAACTGGAAAAAGTTAGAGATGGAACAGGTTTTAAGCAGGTGTAGGGCCAGGGAAAGGGGGGAGGGGAGGAAAGGACATAAGGGAAGGTCTGTGTTAAGGTGGAAGGCAGGAGAGATTAAATGACAAAAGGGATGATAATTGCAGTTCATTTCTGACAAAAGGTCATCGACCTGAAATGTTAACTCTGTTTCTCTCTCCACAGATGCTGCCTGACCTGCTGAGTATTTCCAGCATTTTCTGTTTTTATTTCAGATTTCCAGCATCCGCAGTATTTTGCTTTTGGAGAAGCTACATTGGTTGAACTCTGCCTCTTTGGGAGTAAGTGGACAGAGAATGGGGTAGAAAGTCCTCCTTGCATGGTGATGCCAGAGCGACAGTGTAGGTGTTCAGTCACTAACCTGGCTCTGGCAAGATGCAGGTGAAGTCGTTATCTGCCACAGCAAGAGCAGGATGCCTCCCCGTGATCTCCATTTCCTTCCCCTCGGAGGCCATGAGGGGTATAAAGGTGGGGGTGCCCCCTCTGGTGGCCTGCCTCTGTCTGACATGGTGACCATTTTCTCCTGCAAGAGGAAAGCTTGTAATTGAATAGCGTGTATTAAGCGGCATGGGAGAGCTGAAGTAAGAAATGTGTGGGTAGGAAGTTGTTAAAGTGAAGGATCTAGGTAGCCATTGTACAAAATGCCGAGTTGCAGCCATTATGAAGGGTTAGTTATGCAAATATTGCTTTAAGAAGGTGAAGTGTGTGCTGGTGCCCAGGGTGGGCAACAAACAACAGGAAGAGTGCCCAGTGTGTTACCTTGCCTGCCCTGGTGAGGTCGTTGAACTTCTTTTGGAACTGGTCCACAGTCTTGGGTGTGAGGGAGTTGGCACTCAGCACCAGTGCCACCTCTCCCCAGGTAGCACAAGTGTCATTTCTTGCTGGCACTGACATCCAGGAGTCTGTGCCTTTGTCTTCAATCTCATCTAGGAGGGTTTGAAGGTCAGAGTTAGGAAAAGTTCTGGGTTCTTCTTCCCCTGCTAGGTGACATGCCCTGCGGCTTTGTCTGGCTGCTTGATGCTGATTTTCCTGCCCTAGACATTCTTGAAAAGTAGGATGAAAAGGTTGAGGAGACGGGCAGCGAAATTATCTGAGTGGCCAAGCACCACTCCTTCCTTATCTGGTTGTCCCCTGGTCTGGTCCTGACGTGTGCAGATTGAACGGTATTTTTGAAGACTGTACTCCAGTTTCCATGCATCCCAGCTAATTGCAGCTTTTTTGCATGAGATTTATGCTAATTACGACTCCAACAGGTGTGCAAATAAACCCTTGTGTAACTACGTCTTCAGAGATCTGGGCGCAAATCTTTTTGCATTGGCTTGGAACTGTTGTGCAGCTCACCATGGGGAAATTCTAGGCCACTGTTTAAAGTGAGTGCTAAACACTTGCATCCTCAAGTAGCAGTTCATTGGTTTAATTTTCTAAAGAACCAATTCTATAATGGAGGCTAAGGAACCTATAATTCAAGGAAAATTACACATATATTTACCTGAACAAAAGATCACTTTGCAGTAAATGCCCCAAGCATTTAGAATGAAGCTTAAATGCTCCCGGTACGTACGCTGCAAATACTGCTGTCATAAAAACATCATGATGTGGAGATGCCGGTGTTGGACTGGGGTGGACAAAAGTGAGAAGTCGCACAACACCAGGTTATAGTCCAACAGTTTTATTTGAAATCACAAGCTTTCGGAGCTGCTGCCCCTTCGTCAGGTGAAGTGACCTGACGAAGGGGCAGCAGCTCCGAAAGCTTGTGATTTCAAATAAAACTGTTGGACTATAACCTGGTGTTGTGCGACTTCTCACTTTTATAAAAACATCAGTCTGTGTTTGTGGCAGTCAGTTGTAATCAACACATCATCTCAGTCAACTTTCAAAATTCATTCTGAGGGGGTGGGGAAGGAGTAGCAAAGCTTATTGGCAAATTAAATTCTGCTGTTTTTATCTTCAAAGGTAATCTTCAAAAGGGGACTGGGTGGTACACTATCCTTTGATCCCCGGCACTTGGGTCTGAATCAAGCCCGATCTGTTAGGATAAGGCCTCGTCCGTCTGCTAGCCATGCAGTCCCTATGTAAAAGTACTCGAGGCAGTTTCAGCGTAGTTCTGAGTCCCCAGTGCAAAAACTGCCCATAATTGGGCCCATAATTGCCAGTCTCATTCAGTGAAGCCACAAGCTTGCTTGGTGTGGGAACTAAAAATGTTGCACTGATACAACGGGGAGAAGGGATGATTTTCTGAGGTTGGAGGTTAAACCAGATTGTAGAGCATTGGGGGTCCAAACTTTTTCTCTTCATGGGTCAATCATCATGAAGCCTGTGGGCCACGTATAAAAGGCTGTGTGCTACTACTATTACTACCACCACCACTGGGAACCTGCTTAGGATAAGAAGGGAAGGAGCTGGCAGTCACCCGTTTCCCATTTTTTTGATACTTTAGCATTCCTTTCCCCTCCCCGCCAGTCTCAGACCCCATGGGGCGGAAGAGCAGGGGAGTTCTCCCCGCTGTCCTGGCCAATATTTATCCCTTTGCCAACATCAAAAACAGATTATCTGGTCATTCCCTCATTGCTGTTTGTGGAACCTTGCTGTGCACAAATTGGCTTCCGCATTTCCTACATTCTGACGGTGGCTACATTTCAAAAGCACTCCGTTGGCTGTAAAATGCTTTGGGACATAGAGTCATAGAGTTATACAGCACAGAAAGAGGCCCTTCGGCCCATCGTGTCCACGCCGGCCATCAAGCCCTGTCTATTCTAATCCCATTTTCCAGCACTTGGTCCGTAGCCTTGTATGCTATGGCGTTTCAAGTGCTCATCTAAATGCTTCTTGAATGTTGTGAGGGTTCCTGCCTCTACCACCCTTTCAGGCAGTGAGTTCCAGATTCCAACCACCCTCTGGGTGAAAAAGTTTTTCCTCAAATCCCCTCTGAACCTCCTGCCCCTTATCTTGAAACTATGCCCCCTGGTTATTGACCCCTCTACTAAGGGGAAAAGTTCCTTTCTATCTACCCTATCTATGCCCCTCATAATTTTGTACACCTCAATCAGGTCCCCCCTCAGCCTTCTCTGCTCCAAGGAAAACAACCCCAAAAGGTCATGAGGTCATGAAAGGCGCCATGTAAATGCTAATTTTTCTTTCTTAAGGTGACAGTTTTCTCCCCCCTCCTCCTAATTCAAGCTGGTACTCTGCCCCACCATTTCAGGCTTCTGTCCTTTCACAAACTTCCCCCCCCCCCACCCCAACCACCCCCCGCCCCCCCACGCACACACAGTTCAGGCTGTGATTCCTCACCCACAGTTTTAGTCTGTCACTATTGCCTCCCCTCCAGTTTCATGCTGGCACTCATTGCTTCCTCTTCAGTTTTATGTTGGTACTGTTGGTCCCCTCTAATGCATGCTGGCACCATTGTCTATCTCCCTCTCCATTTTTCCAATTTCACACTGGCACGCTCAGTACAGCGCCAGGCTTTATAGTGAATATAAAATTGGGCCCATTGACATTTACAACTAAGACTGAGGTTACCGACATATCTGAAAGGCTGTGCAGTGAAGTTAAACTATGAGTGCTGGCTGTGAAGAAACTATTTGAATTAGGTGGTCTCAATCCAGTTAGAGCAGGCATGAATCCTTTGTGTAAAAGTACGAGGCTCGATTTTAACCTGGAGGGGGAATCAGGCGGGCAGGGGGCCGAGGTGAGTGCCAACCCCCATGACCTCAGCAGCATGAGGCCAAGGCGATTTTATCTCCCGGGCCTCAGCTTCATGGATCCGGCCAGTTGCCCACCCGAAGCGGGCAGGAATCGGCGAACGGGAGCGTAATTGCGGGCAGCAGGAGGCCGCTGCACAGCACCGAAGGAACGGTCACCAGCACACAGGTAAGTCGCAGGGAGGGCAGTTTTGGGATGGTCTTGTTTTTGGCCAGGTGGGGGAGGGTTTCCAGGACAGAGGAGGCCGAAACTTTCCTTGTGGGGTCCTCCTGGTCCTACAAAGGAACTTTTTAAAAATAACTTGTGTGATTGGGCCTCTTTGGGTCTCTAATCTCCTTCCCGCTGTCTTCACCTGTTGGGAAAGCCGCAACAGCTTTGCAGCTCAGGCCAGCAGTTAAAATAGCAGTCGGGCCCCGATGACGTTATCGGACCCCGATCTGCATATTTAAAGAAGGATCCCGCCAACTTCAGGCGGACGTCCTTGTTGCTTGTTCAGATTAAAACAGAAGACAATGGGAGCAGATCGGGGTGTTGGCGGGCCAGTCTCCTGGACGATTTTAACTGCCTGTCTGCCCGCTCGGTTCCCACCAGGTCGGTAGAGTTAAAATCACCCCTATGGTTTCTGTTGCAATCTGTTCTCTCAGAAGCTTTGATGTAGAATTGTTTAATGGTTTTTTTTAAATCGCATTGTAAGTGAAATCATTTTTGATTCTTCAATATTATGGCTGTCCGCTCAACGGGGGAGGACAAAAATCATTGACGGATTTTGTTCAAACAGTATGCATTGCAGCGTAGCGATGGACAAAAGAGTTTTGTTTCCAAAAATATGAGTACATTAGATCTCATGAGTGCTTAAGTATAGTTTGGCTAATTTAAAGCACATTGTACTTGCTTTCAGCAGATGTATTCTGGGAGAGGGGGAGGTCCGAAATTTTCTGGTTAATTTCAAAATCTGCCCAATCAAAATTTGGGACTATAACGCTGACATCGCAGCCTCATTTCCATCCCCCCTTTAGCTGTCAGGGGTTTTTTTTGGTCTTGGACAAGTTATAATTGTGTAGCAGAAAGAAGACCTCCTGCATGACCTGTGGACTGACAGCGCTTTTCATTCAATGCTTGTTGTCAGTAATAGGCAGAGTCCCTTGGGCCAGGGAAAAATGGGTCTAAACTGCTGTGATTGGTTATAATCACCACCTCTAATTGAAACAGCCTGTGTTACTCGTGGAATTCTGGGATCCTTGGCTGGCTCCCAAGAATGCCCAGAATGTTAGGGTTTTTTTTGCAGGCATCTTACATCAGCTTAGCTTATGACAGAGAAAGTACGGAATTCTAAGAAACTTCAGACCAAAGACAGATTGGTGAAGATACACAGACAAAAATATATATTCTAGACGTTCATGTTGAGGAAAGTGATCTTCATCATAAAAGGTACGTTTTCTTTGTAAATCCTTTGTGACAGCCCTGTACTGGACTTCTAGTGTTTTTGTTTAAACCGGGAAAATCATATTAAATTTTTTAAGACATAGATATATAGATGAATTGTGGCTCCTTAAGATCTAACAAAAATGAAGAGCAAGCACATCATTTGTAACCCTCGTTTCAAGGAAAACCGATGCAATGTGGAAAAAGAAAAGTTTTGGGGTAAAATATAACTTTTTTTTTGCTGTCTGCATGGCAGGCATAGCCAGATGATCATCGACAGCACCGATAACTCTGGTGCTCGCTATGCATCCAGATGCAGTTTTCGCATGCACTTTACTTGCAGCAACCATGGAAGTGGGAAGCTTCGGAATTACTATCCATCCCCAGGCTAATGTATATTGTTCTCGTCATGCATTAACGTTATAATATCTATTCACAACCTTTTCGGCCCAAATCTACTTTTTCTCAATTATCTTATCATACTTACAAGGACTAACTGTTCTTCTATATAGATTGTACATTACCAATTGTTTTTACAGCTGTTTAATAGTGGTACATGTACTCTGGTAATATTATTTCCGCATATGTAGAATCAGTTTCGCAAGCTCGTTCATTTAATTTCCCTGCCATACTCTTGCTGAGCCACTCAAATCCATCGAGCTTCGGACTATAAGTCTGTCTTGCCAGATCCATGTGCAGAAATGTTCCAAAATGTAGATCAGAACTATGGCTGGAGTTGGGGGCCTGGGAAACTCTCTAAGCAGATGACTGCCCCATTTTTCAGACAGTTGCCAAAGAAGCCAACTGACTCCGCAAGTGCCACCCGTAAAATATCGGGAGCCAAATGTTTATTTTTCCTGTATTCAAGTCTGAAGCACCTGCGCTATTAATCTTTGATTTCAGAAATCTGTATTTACCTGGAGACTTTAAAAGTGCACAACACATTGAAGTACAAAGGATAAGTTGATGTATCAAAGCAACTCACTGCATAGGGAAAAATGTTGGAAAAATGAATGGCTTGTTGTAAATATTTATTGAAAATTAGTTTCGTCTTTTGAGACATAGATATATAGATGAATTGTGGCTCCTTAAGATCTAACACAAATGAAGAGCAAGCACATCATTTGTAACCCTCGTTTCAAGGAGACATTCGTATTGAAAACCGATGCAATGTGGATAGCACACTCGCCTCTGAGTCAGAAGGTTGTGGGTTCAAGTCCCACTGCAGGGACTTGAGCACATAAAGCGAGGCTGACACGCCAGTGCAGTGCTGAAGGAGTGCTGCACTGTCGGAGGTGCCGTCTTTCGGATGAGACGTTAAACCGAGCCCCGTTTGCTCTCTCAGGTGGATGTAAAAAATCCCATTGCACTATTTCGAAGAAGAGCAGGGGAGTTATCCCCAGTGTCCTGGCCAATATTTATCCCTCAATCAACATATCAAAAACAGATTATCTGGTCATTATCTCATTGCTGTTTGTGGGAGCTTGCTGTGCGCAAATTGGCTGCTGCGTTCCCTACATTACAACAGTGACTCCACTTCAAAAGTACAGGAAACTCTTTATTAACCGGCACCGACGGGACCGGCATGGTGCCGGTTTATCGAAAGTACCGGATAACGGAGAGTTATATCTACCGAGGCTATTTTTAACAAAGAAAAATAAATAAATCAAGAAATGTGCAGTATACAGTATTTGGGTACTTTTGAAAACTACCCCTACTGACTAAATCGGCGTTCGCGGACTCGGACTCGGGATCGGCAACATTGCCGGTTATTTGAGAGCAGTTTTCGGAGTACTCGGCATTCGCGGAGACTCGACTGCGACTCGGCAACATTGCCGGTTATTTGAGAGGAGTTTTCGGAGGATGATTTTTGCCGGTTAAGCGAGAATTCCGGATATTTGGGTGCCGGATAAACAAAAGTTTCCTGTACTTCATTGGCTGTAAAGCGCTTTGAGAGGTCCGGTGGTCGTGAAAGGCGCTATATAAACGCAAGTCGGATTGCAAAGTTGCAACAACTATTGAACAAGGAGTATTGGACTTCTTGAGGGGAGAAATTCCCCTGCTTAGCACCGGCAGTCAAGATCGGTTTCGGCAGAAAAATGGCAGCCGCCTTGCTTCTGCCCACTTCCAGCGCCGGTCGTGGAGACGCCATTTTGGTAAGGGCAAGAGGTGTCATTTACCCACAGTCTGAAACAGGCACTAGGCTATTACCATATTCAAATAGTGGCCTAACGCCTGCTTCTGCTCCCTCTTGCAAATTTGGTTTGTGTCTGAGGCAGCCAGCACCAGCGATGTTTACCCCCAGGAAAACCAATGCTAAACAGCACTGAATTAAAAAAGGTAACAACTTACCATTATTACCAATGCTCCCGGGCCCAAGATCTCCAACCTCACTCCCGACTCTGACCTTTAGGCCCCCCGATCTTCCTCCGACCCCAGCCTCAACTTCCTCGCCCCCCCACCGCCCTCCCCGATAGCAATGCCGACCCTCCAACAATACTGCAGGCCCCCTGATCTTCCTCTGACCCCGTCAGCCCCCCGATCCCTCCAGGACATCTGTACTGACCCCCCAACAATATAGCAGGCCCCTCCGATCTTCTTACACACTTTTTTCCCAATGTGGCAGGGTTCAGTTTTTAATTAAATGATGGATGGATCGCTGGGTCATTGTAATACCTGGATTGAAATAAATCTTAGTACTTCACCTAGGACTACAGGATTAATCTCTGTCTCTTCCCCGACCCCCCAAGCCAAGGAGAGATCGTGAGGGCAATTTTAACCTAACCCAATGTTGGGGGACAGACGGGATCGGGTGGAACGCTGGTCTTACACCCCGCCCGATTGTACTCTCCATTGGTCAGCGGAGAGTAATATCAGGTGGGATGTAAAACCAGCGTTCCACCCGATCCCGTGGGTTTCCTGCCCGGTGAGTTAGGTTAGATTGACCTCCCACTGAGTTAGTGGCAAGGGAGCGGAGCGGAGTGGAGTACGTGGTGGGAGCCTGGCTTCATTATTCCCAATTTTGAAATGGAGGAAATTGTTATCATTCATGACTTGCTCCCTGACGCCACTGAGGCAGTCAAGGGTTCAAGAGAAGTGGTTTGTTTATGACTGTAACGAGGGCTGTTTCAATGCAGTGAGGAAAGCAGAATCTGGGCCTGGGGGGAATCAAACAGGGAGTTTTGGGAGAAATGAGCAGGGGTTAAAATCTAGTATTAGGAACGGTATCTATAGAAGGGGCAGCACTGGGCTGATTCACATGCAGCTTGTCCACAGTGTAAATAGCGACTCCTGTCGTTAAGTGTCACACAAAATTAGTTCCGACCTGTAACTGAATGAAATTTGTGCCATCAAAACAGTTTTTTCATCATTTTACAATTTCCAAGTGAGACACTGTCACGTGGGGCTTTTCCAGTGTTACAATTATGGAGAATTCCATTCACTTGGAGATTTAAAGATAAATTTGTCTCCTGTTAATCAATCAATTGTTCAAATAATAATTTAGTTATTAATACATTTGGAAATTAATTCCAGATGTATTCATTTTGAAATGATATACCAATTTGTGAAAAATGAAATTCAAACTTTCAAATCAAATTATGTGGATTAATCTTCACATGAAACCCACCATTTATTATTATGTTTATAATTTCAAATGTAACTACTGTAACATTCATGTTATTTGAACAGGATGCTTTCAATCTAAAGCTATCAATCACAGCAATCAATTAGACCACCACAACTGCTGTGCTGGAACAAGTGGGATTTCCTGGTGCAGGCATCGAGTGATTATTATGAGAATAATTGGCAAGGTTTTCTATTAATCATTATAGACTGAGTAACTAGAACTGAAAGCGCTGGTAGCTCCAGAACAGATGAAATGATCGGATTGATTTGCAGGGAACTGTGATTACAGCTTGTAAGAAAGCAAGTTGAAAGTATGGTGTGATATGCTTTGTTCTCTATCTATATATGCTTTGGCGATTCTGTATCTAATTTACTTCACCTGAGGAAGGAGCAATCGATAGCTCCGAAAGCTTGTGATTTCAAATAAAACTGTTGGACTATAACCTGGTGTTGTGCGACCTCTCAATTTTGTCCACCCCAGTCCAACACCAGCATCTCCGCATCGTGATATTAAATGCAGACTGAGCAAGATGAAGGGGACAGCACTGTCAGCCTTGGCTCAGTGGTAGCACTCTTGTCTCTGAGTCAGAAAGTTGTTGAGACTGTTGTCTTTGACTGCACAGGGGAACGGTAGCGTAGTGGTAATGTCACTGGGCTAGTAATCCAGAGGCCTGGACTAATGATCCAGAGACGTGAGTTCAAAATCCCACCATGGCAGCTGGGGAATTTAAATTCAGTTCATTAAATAAATCTGGAATAAAAAGCTAGTATCAGTAATGGTAGCGGTAACCATGAAACTATCAGATTGACGTAAAAACCCATCTGGTTCATTAATGTCCTTTAGGGAAGGAAATCTGCCGTCCTTACCTGGTCTGGCCTATATGTGACTCCAGACCCACAGCAATGTGATTGACTCTTAACTGCCCTCTGAAATGGCCTAGCAATCCACTCAGTTCTAACAAACAGCTATGAAACAAAATAATAAGAATGAAACCGGACAGACCACCCGGCATTGACCTCTGCACCGGCTACTGACATGGCAACGGCACACCCAGCCCAGTCGACCCTGCAAAGTCCTCCTCACCAACATCTGGGGACTTGTGCCAAAATTGGGAGAGCTGACCCACAGGCTGGTCAAGCAACAGCCTGACATAGTCATACTCACAGAATCATACCTTTCAGCCAATGTCCCAAACTCCTCCATCACCATCCCTGGGTATGTCCTGTCCCACCGGCTGGACAGACCCACCAGGGGTGGCGGCACAGTGGTATACAGTCGGGAAGGAGTGGCCCTTGGAGTCCTCAACATTGACTCCGGACCCCATGAAGTCTCATGGCTTCAGGTCAAGCATGGGCAAGGAAACCTCCTGCTGATTACCACCTACCGCCCTCCCTCAACTGATGAATCAGTACTCCTCCATGTCGAACATCACTTGGAAGAAGCACTGAGAGTAGCAAGGGCACAGAATGTACTCTGGGTGGGGGACTTCAATGTCCATCACCAAGAGTTGCTCGGTAGCACCACTACTGACCGAGCTGGCCGAGTCCTGAAGGACATAGCTGCCAGTCTGGGCCTGTGACAGGTGGTGAGAGAACCAACACGAGGGAAAAACCTACTTGACCTCGTCCTCACCAATCTACCTGTTATAGATGCATCTGTCCATGACAGTATTGGTAGCAGTGACCACCGCACAGTCATTGTGGAGACGAAGTCCCGTCTTCACACTGAGGACACCCTCCATCGTGTTGTGTGGTGCTACCACTGTGCTAAATGGGATAGATTCAGAACAGATCTAGCAGCTCAAAACTGGGCATCCATGCGATGCTGTGGGCCAGCAGCAGAATTGTATTCCACCACAATCTGTAACCTCATGGCCCGGCATATCCCTCACTCTACCATTACCATCAAGCCAGGGGACCAACCCTGGTTCAATAAGGAGTGTAGAAGAGCATGCCAGGAGCAGCACCAGGCATACCTAAATGAGGTGCCAACCTGGGGAAGCTGCAACACAGGACTACATGCATGCTAAAAAGCGGAAGCAGAAAACTATAGACAGAGGTAAGCGATCCCACAATCAACGGATCAGATCAAAGCTCTGCAGTCCTGCTACATCCAGTCATGAATGGTGGTGGACCATTAAAAAACTAACGGGGGGAGGAGGAGGCTCCATGAATATCCCCATCCTTAATGATGGTGGAGCCCAGCACGTGAGTGCAAAAGACAAAATTGAAGCGTTTGCAAACATCTTCAGCCAGAAGTGCCGAGTGGATGATCCATATCGGCCTCCTCCTGAGGTCCCCACCATCACAGAGGCCAGTCTTCAGCCAATTCGATTCACTCCACGTGATATCAAGAAACGGCTGAGCCCACTGGATACAGCAAAGGCTATGGGCCCCGACAACATCCCAGCCATCGTGCTGAAGACTTGTGCTCCAGAACTAGCCGCGCCTCTAGCCAAGCTGTTCCAGTACAGCTACAACACTGGCATCTATCCGACAATGTAGAAAACTGCCCAGGTATGTCCTGTCCACAAAAAGCAGGACAAATCCAATCCGGCCAATTATCTCCCCATCAGTCTACTCTCAATCATCAGCAAAGTGATGGAAGGTGTCCTCGACAGTGCTATCAAGCGGCACTTACTCACCAATAACCTACTCGAGATGCCCAGTTTGGGTTCCGCCAGGAACACTTGGCTCCCGACCTCATTACAGCCTTGGTCCAAACATAGACAAAGGAGCTGAATTGCAGAGGTGAGGTGAGAGTGACTGCCCTTGACATCAAGGCAGCATTTGACCGAGTGTAGCATGAAGGAGCCCTAGTAAAACTGAAGTCAATGGGAATCGGGGGGAAAACTCTCCACTGGCTGGAGTCATACCTAGCACAAAGGAAGATGGTTGTGGTGATTGAAGGTCAATCATCACAGCCCCAGGACATCGCTGCAGGAGTTCCTCAGGGCAGTGTCCTAGGCCCAGCCATCTTCAGCTGCTTCATCAATGGCCTTCCCTCCAACATAAGGTCAGAAAAGGGGATGTTCGCTGATGACTCCACAGTGTTCAGTGGCATTCACAACTCCTCAGAAAATGAAGCAGTCCATGCCCGCATGCAACAAGACCTGGACGACATTCAGGCTTGAGCTGATAAGTGGCAGGTAACATTCACGCCACAGAAGTGCCAGGCAATGACTATCTCCAACAAGTGAGAGTCTAACCACCGCCCCTTGACATTCAATGGAATTACCATCGCTGAATCCACCACCATCAACATCCTGGGGGTCACCATTGACCAGAAACTTAACTGGACCATCCAGGACAAGGCAGCCCACTTGATTGGCACCCCATCCACCACCTTAAAAATTCACTCCCTCCACCACCGGCGTACCGTGGCTGCAGTGTGTACCATCTACAAGATGCACTGCAGCAACTCGCCAAGGCTTCTTCGGCAGCACCTCCCAAACCCACGACCTCTTCCACCAAGAAGGACAAGGGCAGCAGGCGCATGGGAACACCACCACCTCCAAGTTCCCCTCCAAGTCACACACCATCCTGACTTAGAAGTATATCGCCGATCCTTCATCGTCGCTGGGTCAAAATCCTGGAACTCCCTACCTAACAGCGCTGTGGGAGTACCTTCACCACACGGACTGCAGCGGTTCAAGAAGGCGGCTCACCACCACCTTCTCAAGGGCAATTAGGGATGGGCAATAAATGCTGGCATTGCCAGCAACACCCACATCCCATAAACAAATTTTAAAAAACTGTCAGAGATGCCGTGTTTGGGATGAGACTTTAAAACATCTGCTCTCTCAACTGTACCTAAAAGATCCCGCAGCATATTCAAAGAAGAGCAAGGGAGTTCTCCCGGTGTCCCAGCCAATATTTATCCCTCAACCAACATCATTAAAAACAGATGATCTGGTCATTTACTTAATTGCTGGTTGTGGGAGCTTGCTGTGCGCAAATTGGCTGCCAAGTTTCCTAGATTGCAACAGTGACTACACTTCAAAAGTACTTAATTGGCTGTAAAGCGCTTTGGGACGTCCTGAGGTGGTGAAAGGTGCTGTAGAAATGCAAGTTCTTTTCTTTCTTTCACTGCATTTATAAATTTCAAATCAAATCATGTTGATTTGGTGTCAAATTTTGTCTAATTACGCTCCTGTGAAGCGCTTTGGGATGCTTTACTACGTTAAAGGCGCTATATAAATGCAAGTTGTTGATTTATCAATTTTCATTTAGAAATTAATTTTGTGGGTTTTTTTTAAATCAGTTTATGAATCTGATTCTTGTCTCCCTTACTAGGAAGCAGGCCGCAGTGGCCTGGACATAGCAACTTCTGATTTTTGTTCCCCTACTTCCCTGTACGGCAAGATGCCCATTCCCCACTGAGCAGTTTCCCCATCGTACATCAGAGATTGGGAACTCGGCGGAATGAGGGATCGCTCCTATCTCCCACCACACTGTGAGACACCATGTTAGGGCAGGGTGCAGCTCCTCTCTCTTCAGTTATATTGTAGGTTTATAAATGAACTTGCGGGTCTGAACATATTCATAAACTAAGCAATTTTGTACATTTGAAAACTTTATTTTAAATTGAAATTAATTTTAAAATGCATGGTTTGATACATGAATCCAGTTCAGTTTAAGACACACACTGTGACAACTTAATTTCATTACTATATGAATTAAAATGAGATGGGTGAAATAATATGTATCTGTGAGCATGATGTGCTATTTTTCACTTAATCCTGTATAAAATAGTCAGTTCACAATAAGAAAGAAAGAACTTGCATCTATTTTCGCACCTTATATCATCAGGACCTCCCAAGGCACTTTATGGGCAATGGAATCACTTTGGAGTGGAGCTACTGTTATTATTTAAGCAAAAGCAGTAGCCAATTTGCATACAACAAGATCCGACAAACAGCAAATGAGCGAACAATCAGATAATCTGTGGTGGTGTAGGTTGAGGGAAGAATTTTGGTTGAGCCACCAGGAGAGCTGTCTGTTCTTCTTCAGACAATGCCATGGGATCTTTTACATCGACCTGACTTAGCAGGCAGGACCTCGGTTTAATGCCTCATGCTAAAACAGCTCCTCCAACAATGCAGCACTCTCTCAATACTGCACTGAAATGCCAACTGAGATTATGTGAAATGTTGGTTGTAAACTAAATTAATGTCCAGTAGGCTTGAAAGCCTCCTCTAACCTTTAAGGTTTTTATGTCTAGCGACGAGCATTTGCATGTAAGGGTCATTACTGCAGGCTGTAAACAATCAAAGGGGAAAGGGGCTTTGGTAATTTCACCTCGTACCAAGTTTATAGGAATTTCAACCATGAAACTGCTGAAACTTTGACAATTGGTCCAAAGGCCTGACGTGCTTAAAGACCAAATTTAAAGCGTATATATAATAGAAAGGTCATGCGTCACATGTGGGCAATGGACTGGAAAGTAAAGGGAGAGTAAAGAAGTTATCAGTAAATAATTGTGCGATAAATTATTTTAATTCAATTTGTGGATTTAAGGAAACAATGGGCTGTAATTAGTTAGTAGAGCTTTAGTTGTTTGTTTAGCCAGAGGCTGGAGGTCAATTGGTTTGCAGCATCTTTTCCACAACACAAAAATATAATCTTAATCACTTAATCGCTTCCTATTTGTAATATTATCAGGTGTAAATTTTGAAATTGGGCAAATAGCGAACCATCATGTACTTAGTATGCCTTTATTTCATCATTTTTAACATTTTTGCAAAAGTGGGCATTGTAAGGATTTCAGAAATGCATTTGTTTGAAAATAAGTGGCTCATTCAAAATTAAGGGCAGCAACTCATTTAAATTTAAACTGGATTGAAACATAAAGACATCAAGTCTCCCAAATTCTGTCAAAATTGGTGCCATACTGCTCTGTATTCTTGGATGCCTGTGGGCTCATTTATATTGGTGAGTACCACACTCTGACAAGCTATGTATGCTAAATTTGAATGACTTTGTATGAATTCACAGTTGTCACTTATGCACAAAGTATTGCAGGCGTCCATTTGATGTAAAAATGTATCCCTGCTCTGTTTATTAATGTGGAGCTCCAGTCTCACAATAGCTCTTTTGATAAAATGAGTGGAGATGCATACTGTTTCCAATCCGTGGGTTTGTAAAGAAGCCAGAAAGAAAATAGGAAAAAATTAAAATTGGTTCATTCAGTTATTGGCACGTTTTCTATTGACATAGCTGTTTGAAAACTCAATTCCATGTGTAAATTGTTCACATCCCTCGAAATACTCGATGACAAATTTTACTATAGTTCTCTTTAGTGTCACTGAAGAACAATTAGTAATTTAGTTAATAAGAGTAACCCATCAAAACAGCGCTCTTTCTTGTAGTGGATGACCATGTCAGAAGCTTGGTTATACCACTAAGTTAACTATTTCCTTTTCTTCTCTGATCGTTTTTAATTTATTTGACTTCTCCTCTTTCTTCTCCCCTACACCCAGTACAGAGCCCCTGTGCTTCACATCATTCTCTCACTCGGTGGATGTGCTACTGTTCAATCTTCAGCTGTGCTTTCTGTCCCTCTCTACCAATTTCTGTCTCTCTATCCTCCTCTCTTTCATATATCAACATCACAGTTGAACCAGTCACATAGAGGTGCATGAAAAATATGCCTTGTCTCCACACATCTCTCCTAATTAGGCTGTGATTCGAAATCTGCTGTGTGGACAATCATGAGTGCAGACCCACATTCTAATAATGTATGGCACAGAGTTGTGCCAATGAACTATGACTTTCAATGAAGTTTGAATTTCTGTTTCTATAAGTGTCTCTATCATTTCAGCTGAACTATTTTAATGAAAAGTCAATCATCTTGGAATTTAAAATGTGGTATTTTCAATACTCCAGCATTGATGATGGCCGGTACTGCAACTTCTCCATGTTGGCCCGTAAAGTATCTGTTCCATGTTGGCCTGTACAGTATCTGTTCCATGTTGGCCTGTACAATATCTGTTCCCTGTTGGCCTGTACTGTATCTGTTCCCTATTGGCCTGTACAGTATCTATTCCATGTTGGCCTGTACAATATCTGTGCCATGTTGGCCTGTGCAGTATCTGTTCCATTATAGCTTGTACAGTATCTGTTCCCTGTTGGCCTGTACAGTATCTGTTCCCTGTTGGCCTGTGCAGTATCTGTGCCATGTTGGCCTGTACAGTATCTGTCTTATGATGGCCCGTTCTGTATCTCTCCCGGTAATCTTTTAAATGTAACCAGCTGCAGCATGGGGAAATAATTCACTTGTAGCAGTTTAAGTTCTACTTTTAATGCGCTTTGAATACATTTGACAAGCCAAAGTGACAGCATATGTTTTAATTAAGCAATAGATAATTTGTCATGATTTGAGGAGTAGGAGAGGTGACCGAAAGCTTGGTCAATACGGTGCGTTTTAAGAAGGTTTTCAAGGTCGGAATCCAGTTTGTAAACATACAGTCCTTGCATTCCTGAAATGGAACACTGCTGTGAAAATTTGAATATTTTCACAATAAACAAAATGAGAAAAATCTCTTTAAAGAGGAAGTTTCTTTAACTCCTATATGTAGAACAGGAAAAAGTGCGTGGTGAGTGTTACAGCTTTAATAAGTGTCCCGATATTAAGCATTGCCTTTGTTAATACTAATCCAAGGCTGAAAAGTTAGTAAAAAATATTATTCCAGGTCAATTACACCTGTTGATCATTCCCGAGCAATAACACTGTTTTTGTCATTCCCAGCTGGTAACAATTTTCTTGTGTTGGCAATTACCCCCGCGTCATGATATTTATCATTTTAGAAGATTACACAATGTCTGTTGCTCTGAATTATAGAACAAATTATAGTAAGGACAGATAGCTGAGTTTATAAAGACATTGGTGCCAGCAAATGATGGATAGTCAGACAGCTAGTAAGGAGCCAAGATAAGATTAGAACAATCCATGTTTACCACAGGAAAGTAAGAGTATGATATGAGGCGAGTGATAATGGCAGATCACTCTATTATAAGATATGTGGAGGTTGTGACTTGCTAGTCATAACAATCCCATAGTTACATGCTACCAAGAAGAATGATTTTATGGAGTATGTAGGTCGTATTTTGAAGGAAGCATGGAAGGAGGTAATGCTAGTTTTGCATATTTGCTGCTCACAGTCTACCATTCCCATTCTAATGTCACTGGAGTGGAATTTCATTTACATTTACCTATATCAGACAATTAGAACATTTAGCATAGCACCAGCATTAGTGCAAGGGTATATTAGAGGCATGACCAGTAGTGGGGGTAAATAGTAAGAAGTCCATTTTTGATGGGTAATACTCATCGACAGCTCAGGATAGGACCAAAAATTAAAAAAATAAAGTGAGAGCTACATACTGGAACAAGGCAGAGACTAACCTGACGAAGAGACAACAGGCAGTATGTGGTAAAGAAGCTGAATAGTTTGTAACTTTGTATGTTTACTCTCCATCTATTCCTAGAATCAGCATGTGTATATTTAACTGAGTATAAAAAGGTCAGAATTTAGGCCTTGCTTGGCCAGCGAATTATATCGATACGCTGCTCTATCAGGGCAACATAAAGGATAAATTGCCAGCAGATTGTCATATTTTAAGAGAACTGAATGACCTGCTACCTGCGTGCTTGTGTGATCATGAACTACTTTAGTTTTTACAACTGTGTTCTGCGTTTTATTTGAACCAGGGGCAAAGGTTTTATTGCAGACGTAAGGTTTTTGCTACATTCCTGTCACTTGTAAGAGTTTGTTGCTCTTGTGTAATAAATTCTACTCTCTAGATTTTTGCTTGGAGCTATACAGGTAATTCTAAAGGTGACTCCTGTTTCTATAGAATCTAAAAGCAGATCCTTAGCATGTCGGCTTTTTGTTGAGGAGCTAAATGAACAGATTAAATACATTTTGAATTGCTCATTGTAGCAGATGACTCATTTCTGGACTTCAACAAGCACAGACTGGCGCTTTCAAATTTTTACTTGTGTTCATTAATCCATTTTTTTGAGAAATATGAATCTGCAGATTAGTGCTATACATAGGTTAATAATCTGTGTGTGGTTTGTATCAATATTGCACTGCTTACTCATATCCACTTTATCATTAAAATGATTGAACAAAGGAATATATGACCAAAAGATGTGCTCAGCGCATTAAAAATGCTGTAAAATATAGTTTCCTAATTGAACTAATGACATCTGCAGAAGTAGATTCTACAATAAGGCCCCAAAAGTCCTTGGTTTAGGGAGGGTAAAAAAGATTTGTGCTTGGGGTGTTGGTAAAGAATTTAGGGTGAAAACCATTCCACTAGGATTCCGCCCTTCCAAAGTGGCCCTTTAAATTCCAGTAGGGAGCCATCTACTGCCCATCCCTTCACATCTGTGGGCTATGTTTGGGGCAATTCCCAGGCTACCCGGGGAAATTCCATCCTTATATGAGTGAGAGCTGGCATGAGCTCCCCTGACGCCCTTATGAAGGCTCTAAACCTCTACTAGAGCAAGGTAACCAGTCCCGTTACCTTCCCCGAGAAGCCTGATGACTCCATTGGAAGCACGAGGTAAAAAAGGGAAGATTTTCATTGCACTGCCGGGATCCCTTCTCCAACATTCCAATTGGTGGTTCAGGGCGGGAACCAAGGATGCGTCCTTGCAGGCACGACAAGCCTGCCCCAGCATTGCAAGTGTCACAAGTTGTATAAAAATTGTAAGGCACGTTTGGCAGCGATGTGTTCTCCATTTTTCTTTTCAAGAGTTGTCCATGGTGTCTGATTTTAACACTACACTACCAGAATTATAAATTTTCGTTTTCACATCATATCACATGATGTAATATGGTAATTAAAACTTATTCTTAAAGTAATGCTGTAGGTTCCCTACATTGGTAATCACTGGAATTGTAACATCGATGTTACTGATTTTTGTATAACTTTATTGTATTATTTGGGTTTTATCTGCATCCAGCAGAAGTATGCCAAAACTGACCTAGTTTATAGAAGGTACATCTGTCCCTATGCTGTATTTCGCAGGCTCAGTGTCCCCATGCCACCACTACTGCATTGTTACCCTTTCTGAAGTTACTGCTAGTTCCTTTCTGAATGCTGTCATAACGCTGTACAAGGAAACCTCCAATTCAAATATGATGGGCATCAAAAGATGCTAAAAGAATCGCTGTGGGAAATTAAAGAAGGAAGAGGAAAGCTCATGTAAAAATTATCAGCTATATTTTCTTTTGCATGTTAGTTTTTTTTCCAGGAAAAGTAGAAGTAAATAATAAGATGGGTACAAAGCAAGCTGCCCTTTATCTCCATGTTACTCTTTCTCAAGTCATGAAACTTCTTTTGGACCTCCTCCCAGGTATTTATAATAGTCAACCCCAAACTGGCTTGACCTGTAATGTATTGCCTTGCTCCTTGTACCTAATGTCCAGAGCAAGTATGACTTGCCGCTGTGACTCTAAAAGTTCATTGTATTTTTATAAAATGCTGTTGAGCAAAAACCTCCAGGTCCCGATCAGTGAAACAGGCTTTTCATTGGGTCATTCTTTTTAAGAGTTCTCCACATGCCACAGCTGGAAGAATGAAATGTCTGTTACTTAAATAACAATCTAGCAACTTGAGATGTGTGAAAGAAACATTATTACAGGTGTGGCATGATTGGCTGGTTCTCATTTGGCAGCAAAATCGCACAAGCTTGCCATGTTGATTTTCTTTAGTTAAGCTCTACTATGTAAGCCCATTATTCACAAAAGAGGAAAATAAGGCCCAATGAAAAATAAAATAATTCAAGTATAGGTATTTCCTTGCAAATGTGCAAAGCAGTTTCAATAGAGTCCTGCGATGCCACAAGAGATGAATGCGGTCAATATTAGCAAGAATGCTGAGATGTGGTTTGGTCAAGGCATCGTAACCTGGCTACTGGTATCTCACATGGTCACTGGGGCCACATCTCATTGCCCATTCAGTACAAGCCACTACTTTGTGAGTGCATCCGTTTGAAATGAATGGGGAATCAGTTGACTGCTGTTCCTTGCTGAGTTAATCTATAAAATTAACTCAAGCGGTCATACAGAACAAACAAAGCGTGACTCGTGACTGAATACTCAGAAGCACGGACCATGACTTGATTTCATGTTGAGTTCTTTAGGGATGGGCAACACAAGATAGTGGGCCAAAAATTGCCGGAAAAATAACGCCAACTTCACAACGCCCGCCATTATTAGTACGTAAAAAGCCCAGCAATTTGTGGTGAGGAAAAGATGCCCTGTGAGTTGTGAATCACCATAAGTTGTTGAATGATTTGTGCCGCTCCGCCATTCGCCTTGCAAAAACAGGAGCTCATCTTCAACCTCTCGGTGAGTTTCAAGAAATTGCTGTATTTGCGC
Source organism: Squalus acanthias (assembly GCA_030390025.1). NCBI lineage: Eukaryota > Metazoa > Chordata > Chondrichthyes > Squaliformes > Squalidae > Squalus > Squalus acanthias. The sequence continues at coordinate 72,597,950 of CM059439.1, forward strand.
CGTAAATACGAATGAATCTCGCCGCAGATATTTAGGGCTGCTTTTTCATGTTGTAAGGACCCTGTCAAAGATGTGATTTATGGTCCTGACATGAAACTTAACTTTTCTGGCCCAGAAAGGGAACAATTAAAATTGTGGAGTCTCATTCCTGCATGTAGTAAATTGTTCCAAGAGGTTTTATAAATTTTAAATTTTACATTTATAATTTTTTTTCTTACCTTTTCTTTCTGTCTTTTTTTTTCTCTCTCTCTTAATCCAATCTTTCTTTCCCTCTCTTTATTTCTCTTTCTGTACCTGATTTGACTTTAATTCATCCCATTTCCTTCTCCGTTGTTTGGTTAAGGAGTTAGACCAGTGGGCTCCTCCTTTAAGACGGTCCTTAAAACCTACCTTTTTGACCAAGTTTTTGCTCACCCATCCTAATGTCTCCTCCTTTGCATCTGTGTCAATTTTTTGTCTGTTTACGCTCCTGTGAAGCACCTTGGGACATTTGACGATGTTAAAGGTGCTATATAAAAATAAGTTGTTGATGTTGAGTGCTGCATTATCAGAGGTGCTGTCTTTCAGATGAGACATTAAACCAAGGCCCAAGAGCAGGGGAGTTCTCCTGATGGCCTGGCCAACATTTATCTCTTGCTTTCCTTCCTTCCTTCCTTCCCTCCTTCCCTCCTTCCCTCCTTCTTTCCTTCCCTCCTTCCCTCCTTTCTTCCCTCCTTCCTTCCTTCCCTCCTTCTTTCCTTCCCTCCTTCCCTCCTTTCTTCCCTCCTTCCTTCCTTCCCTCCCTCCCTCCATTGGTGGCACCCTTGCCTCTGAGACAGAAAGTTGTGGGTTCAAGCCCCACTCCAGAGACTTGAGCACAACAATCTAGGCAGACACTCCAGTACAGTGCTGAGGGAGTGCTGCACTGTCGGAGGTGCCGTCTTTCAGATGAGACGTTAAACTGCAACCCTGTCTGCTCTCTCAGATGGATGTAAAAGATCCCATAGCACTATTTCAAAGAAGAGCAGGGGACTTCTCCCTGGTGTCCTGACCAATATTCATCCCTCAACCAACATCACTAAAACAGATTATCTGGTCATTATCTCATTGCTGTTTGTGGGAGCTTGCTGTGCACAAATTGGCTGCTGCGTTTCCTACATTACAACAGTGACTACACTTCATATAGTACTTCATTGGCTGTAAAGCGCTTTGGGACGTCCGGTGGCCGTGAAAGGCGCTATATAAATGCAAGTCTTTCTTTCTTTTTCTTTCTTTCTCTAAATTCCTGTACAAACATATTTTTGGACAATGTGGGCAAGATGCCACGTCAAAGTTAGTAATCTAAATGTTGTCTTAACTTTTTTTAATTGTTTACTACTGTAAAGCTCATGTTTGTTTAACTTATCTGTGTTTGTGTCCATGTGCACCTGTTTCTACATTGGCTGCACTACTTGGTCTCTAACTCCCCCCATCCTCAACCCTGCTTTAAATAGTCAAATACATATTTCCTTCTGTTGTTGTGGCAGCTGGAAGTTCTTAGTGAGAGATGCTGATTAGTAAATTCAGCCAGAGCTCAGCACCCAGGGAAAGAAACCACACCAGAGCTCCAATGTTGGATGTTTTACTCCCAACCACAAAAGGGAAGAAAAATCCAACATAAACAGAACGATTTGGATGCTTCAAAAACAAAGGCCTTTGCAAAAGTTGCGTCGACATGTCTGGTTTCTGGTCTGTGAGGTACTGTCGGTTTTATTAAAGCTTCTTAAAAGCACATTTTAAAATAACTTGGCTCCTTGTCTATTGGGAATTAATTTCCATCAGATCAGCTCTGTTGTGAATCATGAAGGTCAGTGATTCCCTTCTCTTCTTATAACATCTGACCTCCCCTGCTGCATTGAGCATAATCTATTATATGCCAAATCCTTATTATCTGAACCGTATCTTCTTTTTGACCCATTCCTCAATCACTACATGTTGTGCAAAAATATAACCATGATGATAATTTAAAACAAGCTGGGGGTGAAATTGGATTTGGGCGGAGATGCAAAACAGGCAGAATCGCTTTTGCCTCCCGTGATGGGACACGCCCGATACAGAGTTCTGCTGAAGTCAATGGAACTGAATATCGCGCGGGGCGTGTAGCGGGTGACTGTTGCGATACTGCCGGTATTGCGTCGCTGTCCATGTCCAATATCACCCCACTCTTTCTCAACCAGCCAAGTCTCCCACTGTCCCCATGAAAGTACCCACCGATCTTGCAGTGCATTGATGCTACTGTCTCACAACACCAGTTTCTTTTCCCCCGTATGTGGATTTCAAAATTGCATTCTTTGCTTCTCAATATCTTGGTCACTTCAGATGTATTCAGGCAATTTCAGCACCACAACCTCCAAAGTGGTAACTCTTCTTGTGTGGGATGGACTTAGTTAGCATGTATGTGGAAATTAAATTATAGGTCGGCTGTTTTTGAAATAATGAAAAACTTTTTCAAATCGACCTAAATATATTGCTAAGGCTGTTTGGCAATACCATTTCTTCTAACTCATTGGATATTGCAACATTTACTATTTTTCACTGAAATTGCTTCCCTAAACCACTCTCACTTCACCTCCATCTCCTCCTTTAAGACCCTCCTTAATAACCAATTATTTGATCAAGCTTTTAGTCACCCCTCCTAACATCTTGGCTTGGAATCTATTTTTGTTTCATTACGCTTCTGTGAAGCAGCTTGAGATTTGTTTTTCTACATTAAAGATGCTATATATATGCAAGGTGTTCCCATAATAACCATTCAGGCTCTAATTTAGTATCTTAAAATGACTGAGACAATCTGGCAATATTTACCGACGAGCTGCATTAGAGTCTAACCAATTTCAGCCAGTGACGAGGCCCACAGGTAACTCCGGGGAGGGAGGGAAGGCGATCAGGAGGGGAGTGAGGGCGGGCTGGTAGCGGCTTGCAGTTGTTTTGCGGAGCTAGGAGGAGCATTCCTGCGCAGTTTCTGGCACTTTTTTTTGAGCGGCCGCCAGCGGTCCTTTTAAGGACCACTGGTTTGGCAGCTCAAGATCCAGAAATACTAGTCAGGGCTTGCACATCGCAAGTCCGACTAGTCTAAACAAATTCAGGAATCCGGGTCTGAAAAAAGCCTTATTTCAATATTGAAATGAGTTTTGTGCTCATTTCGGGCAGCTGCCAGGGCCACCTAAAGAATTACCATGACCAATTTAGCAGCGGCCCGAGCTCCTGTGCAAATCGGGGGCTGGCCGCTGCCCTGCTAAATTGGTTATTGTTGCACTCATTTTAAGTCCGTAAAACGGGGGCAGCGATGTTGAATATAGGCCCCAGTCATTTTTAGAGGGGCTGTTGTAAGACGTTTAAATTCACCCTTGTCCTTTAACCCATCCAACAATTTCCAAAGTTCAGACCCGTCGAACAGACAACACAAAACACAGGATTCGAGAATAACTTTCTTTTTACTTAAAATCCGCAAGAGGGTACAAGTGAGCTCACACAAAACTGTTGCATATAATACTCCTGATTATATCTAAGCACACACAGGTTCATTCCCTTACTTTAAGATCAAGCGATAATAAGCCAACACTACATACGTACTAACACCAGCGAGTGGTCAGTTCGGCGATGGCTAGACGCACGACTTTAACTGGCAACTGACCAGATCGCCTCCCCCGACTGCAGCAGCCCCGAGGGTCTTAAAATAGCATCTCTTATACCCTAAAAACACTGGGCAGGCTCCTCAATGCGTATGTGTCCCAAACTGTGTGACAAATGGTCGGCAGTTGTTTTCCTCTTCTTATCAGTGGGCCCCAAAGCCCTTCACACTTTTTGCCTGAAGATGTTCCTGTTTTTGTAACGCTCAGCCGTTTGACCCTGTTCAGGGTCTGACTCTTCCATATCTGATTAACAGCTTTCGTACAAAGTTCCCACAGGAACCAATCTCTCAGCCTCCCGAAGCATGCTGGGATATTAAATTTGGTCAACTTTTTAAGTTTGGTCAAGTTATAGCAAATTCTTACAGCAAACGGCTTATTCTTACACTGTCCTGTTAATCTGACAGCCTAGCTGGTATAATTCAATTGGAATTTCAAAAAGCTCTTTCCATCAAGACTCAGAACTGAGTTGTTTTTATTGTCTTTTTTTTCTTCCTCCCCACCAACTACATTTGTTGACAGGTATGAAGGAAACATGATTCCCATGAGTGCTTGTGTTCTATATGTGCAGTTTGAAAGTCGAGTAACTCAACTTCAGTATTGCCTTTTCGTTTGTACCTGTATAAAGGGTACTGTTATACATTATGATCTACATAGACTGTCATTGTATAGCTTCTCTTTCCTTACTATTGCTGCACCTGATAAACTAACACCGAGTTCCTCAATATGATTTGGCATTTACCTCATTAAATTTGTTGGGCACACTTCACTGCTAATGCTATATTGATCTTTGGGCTTTGGTCAAATAGAATACATTGGTCTAATCAGCTGATAACACTTGCTCAAAATTCATCCCATGCTTCTGGCCTGTACTTCACTGATAGTCGTCCACTGTGATTGTGAGAGTGGCTCAGAGGGGGAAGAGAGAGAGTGGATCGGAGTGGGAGAGAGAGAGGGGATCGGAGGGGGAGAGAGCAAGGGAATTGGAGGGGGAAGAGAGAGAGAGGGGATCGGAGTGGGAGAGAGAGAGGGCATCAGAGGGGGAGAGAGCAGGGGATCGGAGGGGGAGAGAGCGAAGGGATTGGAGGGGGAGAGAGAGAGTGGATTGGAGGGGGAGAGAGAGAGTGGATTGGAGGGAGAGAGAGAGAGGGGATTGGAGGGGGAGAGAGCAAGGGGATTGGAGAGGGAAGAGAGAGGGGATCGGTGTGGGAAAGAGCAAGGGGATCGGAGTGGGAGAGAGCGAGGGGATCGGAGTGGGAGAGAGCGAGGGGATCGGAGTGGGAGAGAGCGAGGGGATTGGAGGGGGAGAGAGAGGGGATTGGAGGGGGAGAGCGAGGGGATTGGAGGGGGAGAGAGAGGGGATTGGAGGGGGAGAGCGAGGGGATTGGAGGGGGAGAGAGAGAGGGATCGGAGGGGGAGAGGGGAGAGAGAGAGGGATCGGAGGGGGGAGAAGGGAGAGAGGGGATCGGAGGGGGGGAGAGAGAGAGGGGATCGGGAGGAGAGAGAGGGGATCGGGGAGGAGAGAGAGGGGATCGGGGAGGAGAGAGAGGGGATCGGGGAGGAGAGAGAGGGGATCGGGGAGGAGAGAGAGGGGATCGGGGAGGAAAGAGAGGGGATCGGAGGGGGAGAGAGGGGATCGGAGGGGGGAGAGAGGGGATCGGAGGGGGAGAGAGAGAGAGGGGATCGGAGGGGGGAGAGAGAGAGGGGATCGGAGGGGGAGAGAGAGAGAGAGGGGATCGGAGGGGGGGAGAGAGGAGATCGGAGGGAGGGAGAGAGAGGGGATCGGAGGGGGAGAGAGAGAGAGGGCAGGGATCGGAGGGGGAGAGAGAGAGGGGAGGGTAGAGAGAGGAGAGAGAAAGAATGAGGGGAAGGAGAGAGAGAGAGAGGGGGGAGGGGGAAAGAGAGAGAGGGGAGAGGGAGAGAGAGAGAGGGAGAGGGAGGGAGGGAGGGAGGGGGGAGAGAGAGAGAGAGAGAGAGTGGGGGGAAATGAGAGTGAGAACGTGATCCAGATGGGAAGATGGATCATGTTCTTCCAACCCCAACCTCGCCCACTTTACACCCGCACCACGTTCTCCCTCTCCTCCCCCTAGACCTGGTTGATTTCTTGGAAAGCTCGGTGTGTGTGCAGCAAGTGACATCATTGGACTGGACGAAATCCGGAAGTCATCACACTGTCACTATTCACTCCATGCCCAATAAACCTGTTAACAAACCGTGACCCACACACAATGCCCCATCTATGGGGAGGCGGCGGAAGGTCAGGAACTTGTTGTGGGGAGGTCAGGAACCCAGTGGGGGGGGGTGGGGAGGAACTTGGGCAGGGAGAGAAGGTCATGAACTTGGTCAGGAACTTGGGCAGGGGGAGGTCGGGAACTCGGTGGGGGTGAGGTCAAGCACTTGGTCGGGGGAAGAGGTCAGAAACATGGGTGGGGGAAGGTCAGGAACTTGGGGGTGGAGGTCAGGACCTTGGTTGGACAGGGGGGGAGGTCAGGAACTTGGGCAGGGGGGGAAGGTCAGAAACTTGGGCGGGGGGGAGGTCAGGAACTTGGGGGTGGAGGTCAGGAACTTGGGCGGGGGGGGGAGGTCAGGAACTTGGGCGGGGGGGGAGGTCTGGGTCAGGAACTTGTTGGGGAGGAAAAGGTCAGAAACTCTGGGTGAGAGGAAGGTTAGGAACTTGTTGGGGTGGGCAGGAACTTGTTTGGGGGGTGGGAGAAGGTCTTAACTCGCGAGGGTGAGAGCTGTCTGTTCTATGTGAGCTCTGTTCTGTCTGGATCATGGCAGTCAGAATGGCTCGAATTACACTTTGCAAAAATAATTGATTACTTCGGCAGGCAGGATCCAGTGAATGTGATGGGTCAAGTGGAGCAAGTGTCAGTAGGGGAACATTTAGGGAACAGTGATCATAGGATCATAAGGTTTAGACTAGCTATGGAAAAGAACAGGGAGCAATCTAGAGTAAAAATACTTAATTGGAGGAAGACCACTTTCAGCGGATCAGGCCCGGGTAAATTGGAATCAAAGATTGGCAGGCAAAACTGTAATCGAACAATGGGCTGCCTTTAAAGAGGAGATGGTTCGGGTACAGTTGAGGTAAGTTCCCACGAGGGGGAAAGGTAGGGCACCAAAGTCAGAGCTCCCTGGATGATGAAAGAGATAGAGAGTAAGATGAAGCAGAAAAAGGGGGCGTGTGACAGATGTCAGGTTGAGAATACAAGTGAGAACCAGGCTGAATATAGAAAGTTCAGATGGAAAGTGAAAAAGGAAATAAGAGGGGCAAAGAGAGAGTATGAGAATAGATTGGCAGCTAAGATAAAAAGGTAATCCAAAAGTCTTCTATAGGCATATAAATAGTAAATGGGTGGGGCCAAATAGGGACCAAAATGGAGACCTATGCATGGAGGCAGAGAACATGGCTGAGGTACTAAATGAGTACTTTGCTTCTGTCTTTACCAAGGAAGAAGATGCTGCCAAAGTCATAGTGAAAGAAGAGGTAGATAGGATAAAACTTGATAAAGAGGAGGTACTAGAAATGCTGGCTGTACTTAAAGTAGATAAGTCACCAGGACCAGATGGTATGCATCCTAGGATGCTGAGGGAAGTGAAAGAAGAAATCGCAGAGATATTGGCCATAATCTTCCAATCCTCCTTAGATACGGGGGTGGTGCCAGAGGACTGGAGAATTTCAAATGTTACACCATTGTTCAAAAAAGGGTGCAAGGATAAGCCAAGCAACTACAGGCCAGTTAGTTTAACCTCGGTAGTGGGGAAGCTTTTAGAAATGATAATCCGGGACAAAATTAACAGTCACTTGGACAAGTGTGGATTAATTAAGGAAAGCCAGCATGGATTTGTTAAAGGCAAATTGTGTTTTTAACTAACTTGATTGAGTTTTTGATAAGGTAACAGAGAGGGTTGATGAGGGCAATGCGGTTGATGTGGTGTACATGGACTTCAAAAAGGCATTTGATAAAGTGCCACATAATAGGCTTGCCAGCAAAGTTGAAGCCCATGAAAGGAAGGTATACAGTGGTGTTCCCCAGGGGTCGGTACTAGGACCACTGCTTTTCTTGATATATATTAATGACTTAGACTTGGATGTACAGGGCACAATTTCAAAATTTGCAGATGATACAAAACTTGGAAGTATAGTGAACAGCGAGGAGGATAATGATAGACTTCAAGAGGACATAGACAGGGTGGTAGAATGGGTAGATCAAATCTAACGCAGAAAAGTGCGAAGTAATACATTTTGGTAGGAAGAACGAGGAGAGGCAATATAAACTAAAGGGTACAATTCTAAAGGGGGTGTATGAACAGAGAGACCTGGGGGTATATGTGCACAAATTGTTGAAGGTGGCAGGGCAGGTTGAGAAAGCGGTTAAAAAAGCATACGGGATCCTGGGTTTTATAACTAGAGGCATAGAGTACAAAAGCACTCTATGCACCGCACTTTAGGAAGGATGTGAAGTGGTTAGGATATGGAATGCACTGCCTGAAAGGCTGGTGGAGGCAAATTCAATCATGGCTTTCAAAAGGGAATTGGATCAATATCTGAAGGAAAAAAATTGCAGGGCTACGGGGAAAGGGTGGGGGAGTGAGACTAGCTGAAGTGCTCTTACAGAGAGCTGGCACAGGCTCGATGGGCCGAATGGCCTCCTCCTGTGCTGTAACCATTCTATGATTCTAACAAACTGCTGAGTGTGTCTTGTCCTCCAAGAGGACCAATCAGAAATCAGGTCTTGTCCTCCAAGGTGACCAATCAGAAATCTGGTGTTGGAAATAAACGCGACCAATATTTATCCCTCAACCAAAATCACTAAAACAGATTATTTAGTCATTATCACATTGCAGTTTATGGGACCTTGCTGTGCAGGAATTGGCTGCCACATTTCCTACATTACAACAGTGAATATACTTGAAAAGTACTTCATTGGTTATGAAGCGCTTTGGGAAGTCCGAAGGTAGTGAAAGGTGCTATAGAAATGCAAATCTTTCTTTTAGTGTTCCGTTATCAGTGAAACATGATTATTGAGCTATCTTTTTGTAATGTGGAATCTAATAATAGTCATAATTAGGTAGATAATCTCATGGTGTACCTGAACTTTATCTATTCAAAAAAAACCTTGGACAGAAAATCATAGGCTCAGGATGGACAATTTCCCGATTTTGCACTCCCGGCAAATGCAGTGATCGCTGAAGTGGAAATCTCCTCTTAAGTTCATGCACAATGTTTAACATTAATTAAGTTCCTTTAATATGGCAGTACATATAATTTGGACAAGTAATATACTTACGTATTCCCTGTGACTATTTATTATTATTTTTAAATGTCATAAAATATAGTGAACAGCAGTTAAATGGAAGAGCTGGGCAATCACCTTTTGTAACAATACTGTGGAGGAGGAATTCCTGGAGTGTTTACGGGATGGTTTCCTGGACCAATATGTCGAGGAACCAACCAGAGAGCAGGCCATCTTAGACTGGGTATTATGTAATGAGAAAGGATTAATTAGCAATCTTGTTGTGCGAGGCCCCTTGGGTCGGAGCAATCATAATATGATAGAATTCTTCATTAAGATGGAGAGTGAAGTAGTTGACTCAGAGACTAGGGTCCTGAATTTAAATAAAGGAAACTACGATGGTATGAGGCGCGAGTGGGTAGGATTGATTGGGGAATGTCACTCAAAGGGTTGATGGTGGATAGGCAATGGCAAACATTCAAAGACCGCATGGATGAACTACGGAATTTGTTCATCCCAGTTTGGCATAAGAATAAAACAAAAAAGGTGACTCAACCGTGGCTAACAAGGGAAATTAGGGATAGCATAAGATCCAAGGAGAGGACATATAAATTGGCCAGAAAAAGCAGCAAACCTGAGGATTGGGAGCAGTTTAGGATTCAACAAAGGAGGACAAAGGGATTAATTAAGAAGGAGAAAATAGAATATGAGAGGAAGCTTGCAGGGAACATAAAAACTGACTGTAAAAGCTTTTATAGATATGTGAAGAGAAAAAGATTGGTGAAGTCAAGCATAGGTCCCTTGCAGTCAGAATCAGGGGAACTTATAATGGGGAACAAAGAAATGGCAGACCAATTAAATACATATTTTGGTTCTGTCTTCACAAAGGAGGACACAAATAACCTCCCAGAGATGTCAGGGAACATAGGGTCTGATGAAAGGGAGGAACTGAAAGAAATCAGTATTTGTAGGGAAATGGTGTTAGGGAAATTGACGGGATTGAAGGCCGATAAATCCCCAGGGCCTGGTAATCTACATCCTAGGGTACTTAAGGAAGTGGCCCTAGAAATAGTAGATGCATTGCTGATCATCTTCCAACATTCGATGGAATCTGGAACAATACCCATGGATTGAAGGGTAGCTAATGTTACCCCACTATTCAAAAAAAAAGTGGTAGAGAGAAAACGGGGAATTACATCGGTAGTGGGGAAAATGCTAGAGTCCATTATAAAAGATATAATAGCAGAGCACTTGGAAAACAGTGACAGGATCAGACAAAGTCAACATGGATTTACAAAAGGTAAATCATGCTTGACTAATCTACTGGAATTTTTTGAGGATGTAACTGGTAAAATAGATAAGGGAGAACCAGTGGATGTGGTGTATTTGGACTTTCAAAAGGCTTTCGATAAGGTCCCGCATAAGAGGTTAGCGTGTAAAGTTAAGGCACATGGGATTGGGGGCAAGGTATTGACTTGGATAGAGAACTGGTTGGCAGACAGAAAGCAAAGAGTTGGAATAAACGGGTCTTTTTCCGAGTGGCAGGCAGTGACTAGTGGGGTACCGCAGGGATCGGTCCTTGGACCCCAGCTATTCACAATACATATTAATGATCTAGACAAGGGAACTAGATGTAATAGCTCCAAATTTGCAGACGACACAAAGCTGGGTGGCCGTGTGTGCTGTGAGGAGGATGCCGAAAAACTCCAGGATGATTTGAACAGGTTGGGTGATTGGGCAGAAGCATGGCAGATGCAATATAATGTGGATAAATGCGAGGTTATCCACTTTGGTGTCAAAAACAGGAAGGCAGATTATTATCTGAACGGCAATAGATTGGGAGAAGGGGAAGTGCAACGAGATCTGGGTGTCCTTGTGCACCAGTCGCTGAAGGTAAGCATGCAGGTGCAGCAGGCGGTTAAGAAGGCAAATGGTATGTTGGCCTTCGTAGCGAGAGGGTTTGAGTACAGGAACAAGGATGTCTTGCTGCAGTTGTACAGGGCCTTAGTGAGACCACACCTTGAGTATTGTGTGCAGTTTTGGTCGCCTTATCTGAGGAAGGATGTTCTTGCCATGGAGGGAGTGCAGCGAAGATTCACCAGACTGATACCTGGGATGGCAGGAATGACGTATGAAGAGAGATTGGGACGATTGGGCTTATACTCGCTGGAGTTTAGAAGAATGAGAGGGGATCTCATTGAAACTTATAACATTCTGAAAGGACTGGACAGACTAGATGCAGGAAGGATGTTCCCGATGGCCGGGGAGTCCAGAACCAGGGGTCACAGTCTAAGGATAAGGGGTAAGCCATTTAGGACAGAAATGAGGAGGAATTTCTTCACCCACAGAGTGGTGAACCTGTGGAATTCTCTACCACAGAAGGCAGTTGAAGCCAATTCATTAAATATATTCAAGAAGGAGTTGGATATATTTCTTAAGGCTAAGGGGATCAAGGGATATGGGGAGAAAGCAGGGACAGGGTTCTGAATTTGGATGATCAGCCGTGATCGCATTGAATGGCGGAGCAGGCTAGAGGGGCCGAATGGCCTACTCCTGCTCCTATCTTCTATGTTTCTATGTTTCTATGTCTGCAGCAAATCAATGGGAGGAAACAAAATGAAGTCTGTTCAATTGAAGCCTCAGGATTTTACAGTGTTTCAACTGTAAAACAGACATTTTGTTTTGTTTTAACTTTAGCATTTCCAACGCTGCTGATTGCATTCTGAGGAACTGCACCGAAACTACCAGTCCACAGTGGCAAAAAAACCCTAGTGCTGCAAGGCAAATGATGGAGAGGGAGCTACAGAGCAAGATGTTTCTGTAACAGAAGTAAAACTCATCTAATGTAAGTAAAACAAAAGCTGCCCGCCATGTATGTGTTCACCTTCAGCGGCATCGCACTGTCGAAAAGTCACTGTTGTAGCTTTAATTTAAGTGTGAAAGGAGCTTTATTGCTCCATCACAGACAGTTGTGGTGATGATCCCCTCAAAGGCAGAGATTATACTTGTCGCCTTCAACCAATCCCTTCCCCCTTTACCCCGTCCTCATCTAGATTCGCAGATTTTCCTTTCCACTTTTACTGGTGCAATAAAGTCATGAATATTTTTAAGCCTCTGTATTGGAGCGTTGTGTCACAAGTACATTTTCCTTGGGGCTTCATTGATTTTTCATCTCTTGTACTTTCCCATGTGACACAAAAGGATGTTCTTTTGTTTTGAAACCATATTTCTGTTATTTGAGGGAATAATTATATTCTGTACAGTCATCTCCACAAAACAGCACACTTGATTGGAGCAGGATCCTTTCCCAAGGCAAGAACTGCAATGAACCAAATTCTGTAGAATTCCTAGCTCAGCTATAGCACTGATTAATAAGTATTTACTTTAACCCCTACTTAACCTCTTTCATATTTTCAATTCCACACCAATTTTCTATGCTAATTCTCTCCCCATCTCTCCTGAAGGTGTTGACTCCTGTTACAGTACAGTTCCACAGGTGCTAGTTGCCCTCCAAGGTCTTACCCAAGTGTAGCATAGACAGTGACTGTTGGGCAAGGTTTTCAGTAATGGAGATGAGCCCAACCTTGTCCTAGCCCTACACCTACAGACATGCACCTTCTGACAGGGGTTGTCACACTGTGACCAGGAACACGGAAATTGGCTTATTTTTCTTAGAAGACCAGCGATCTCACCACAAACTGGGAATCATACCTTCTGGTCTGTATTTCTCAGCTACACACTTTCTTTACCAATTGAGTCGCCCAAGGGACATTTCCAAGCCAATTTTCTATTGCAGTGGTTGGACTAGCAGTGAGCTGACAGAAAATACAATGCTTTGCACAAACTCCCATTTCAGAGATCCAAATAACAGAAAATATTTGATCAGATTGTAATTGGATTTGGATCGTGATCATTGCAGCTCCATCCAATTCTCCAATTCCACCCAACATATGCTTATTCCTAGTTAGAAAATGACTATTGCATAAAACTCCATTGCACAATGTTTATCTCCAGTTAGAAAAACACTCGATTGCATGATAAATGGAGTATAATTTTGTTCAAAAGTGCCTGCCTCTTCCCCCCCTTGTTATGAAATGCACCCATCACATGTTTATTCCTGATTAGAAAATGGCTCTATTGCACAATGCTCTATTGCACAATGTTTATCCCGAGTCAGAAACACAGTATTGCATGATAAATGGAATCCAGCAAAAGTATAATTTTGTTCAAAAGTCCCTTTTCTAACAAAATCATCTGGTAGCTTTACATTCCCTGAAACATTTGCCCAATATCCAGCTGCCAGTGACATTTTGATTAAGACCATTTGCTGTAGTGATCTATCCCACAGGTCAAACAATATGAATCAAAAATAGGTAGGTTTCAATATCCGTAGTGCTGGGAGCATTCTGTTCTATTTTAAAACGTGCTGTTTTTCTGTAGCATCAGCTATAATAAGGCCCAAAATACTTCACCATGTAAAGAGCTGCTCCAACCATAGGCTTCCTCGGTTCCCTGAATTTGTTGATTTGCAAGACACCCGCCCAGTGGAAACCGGGCGGGCAGTTAAAATCACCCAGGTTACGTACCCGCCGTAAAGCCACCAGGAACTCATCATCCTGAATTTTAACCTGCTCTACTGAGCAAGCAGCAAGGACACCCGTCCAAAGCCCATGAAATCTTATGCTATGAGCCTGCCGCTGTTGGCGCAGTGGAAATCTTGACTGGCAGGTCAGGTATGCCTGCTGGCAGTGCACCAAGTGTCCCCCAACCACATAAGTCAATTGTTTATTGAAACCGGTGCACATATTAAGGCGGATGGAGTGGCGGCAACTGCTTTGGTGCAGTCCATAATTGGGTGATATCTTCTGCTTCCTTTCATAAATTTATCTAGAATATAGTTGTGAATGTTGGGCTCAGTCAGTGGCTCGGTTGGTTGATGCTCAGCCTAGCGTGTCTCTTGCTGGATTTTGGTGAGCACTGAGTGGCCTGATTTTGGTGAGCACTGAGTGGCCTGATTTTAAGTAGAGATGCTACAATTGACCTTGCAGTACCTGGGATCGTGAAGGTAAATATCAGCCAGGGTTCCCTCTCCTGGTTGCTATTCAGTGACTCTTGCTGTTAGGTACGGAAGCACAAAGTCTGCTGAGGATAAAAAGAAAAGAAAGAAAGACTTGCCTTTATATAGCGCCTTTCACGACCACCAGACCTCTCAAAGCGCTTTACAGCCAATGAAGTACTTTTGAAGTGGAGTCACTGTTGTAATGTGGGAAACGCGCCAGCCAATTTGCGCACAGCAAGCTCCCACAAACAGCAATGTGAAAATGACCAGATAATCTGTTTTTGTTATGTTGGCTGAGGGATAAATATTGGCCGGGACACCGGGGATAACTCCCCTACTTTTCTTCGAAATAGTGCCATGGGATCTTTTATGTCCACTTGAGAGAGCAGACGGGGCCTCGGTTTAACGTCTCATCCGAAAGGACGGCACCTCCGACAGTGCAGCACTCCCTCAGCACTGGGATGGGATTTGGCTACGATGCACCCCACAGTTGAATAGCCAACTTATAGTCACTATTTAGGTTCACACATGTAAAGCACTGGAGGGCAGCTATCACCTGTACCCAGGAGTCAATACTCTTGGGGAGGAGAGAGGGAGGGAAAGGTTTTTTTTTCCATTTTTAAAAGTTTCAGTCACTTACGTGGCAAGCACTATCTGGATTTAATTAAATCAAGAACCTTTTTTGACTCCAATTTAATATTTTTATATGAAAACGACATATTTGCATCTTATTCATATCATGCTGGAGGCTGTAAGTTCTGATTAATAAATAGCACATGTTGCCCATAGTATTCACTGTAAGATAGAATATTCTCATTTCATCTGTGAGGGAGGACTACAAAAAGGCAGTCTGTCATTGAAGTGAAGACCTCCAATTGATTGGAATTTTCCAGATAACAAAAGCCTACCTCTGGTCAAAATATACTTATTTACAAGCACACCATTGACAAACTGAAGTTATCACTACCTTTGTCAGCTGTGGCTCAGTGGGTAGCACTCTTGCCTCTGAGTTAGAAGGTTGTGAGTTCAAGTTCCAGTCCAGTGATTTGGGCGCAAATCTAGTCCAACACTCCAGTGCAGTGCTGAGGGAGTGCTGCACTGTTTGAGATGCCGTCTTTCGGATGAGATGTTAAACCGAGGCCCCGTCTGCCCTCTCAAGTAAAAGATCCCACGGCACTATTTGAAGAAGAGCTGGAGAGTTCTCCCCAGTGTCATGGCCAATATTCATCCCTCAACCAACATCACTAAAACAGCATTATGACATTGCTGTTTGTGCGATCTTGTTGTGCGCAAATTGACTGCCTCTTTTCCTACATTGCAACAGTGACTACACTTCAAAAGTACTTTATTGGCTGTAAAGCGCTTTGGGACGTCCTGAGGTCATGAAAGGTGCTATAAAAATGCAAGTTCTTTCATTTTTATTGCTATGACAGGCTGTGAGTATGATTCTCCTACCGAAGTGGTTTGATCCGAATATTTCTCATTACATGATCTGAATATTCCTCATTACATTACTCACCATTACCAGTAGCACAATACTATCTTAACCGTTATTTTTCCTAAAACCATGCAAGCAGGTTCTGAACTCAGCCACAATCTTGAGTACTTGTGCAGGTAGATCTGTGCGCAGATTGTTGGACAGTTTTTGCCTGCTATTTTTCAGTTAACCTTTTCCCTCCAGTTCCACACATTTTTGCATTGTTGATGTTGAGAGATTTCTTGATACGGTTTCTGATTATAAATTTGGGCGGTGTTATTCCTCTTGAATGTAATAGGTCAGAACAATAGTATAATCTGGAAATAAAAAGCTGTTGTCAGTAAAAAGTGGCCATAAAGCTATCGGACTGTCGTAAGATCCCAACTGGTTCACTAATGTCCTTTCGGGAAGGAAACCTGCCCGGTCTGGATTATATGTGACTCCAGTGCCACACCAACAGTGGTTGACTCTTAACTGCCCTCTGAAGTGGCCTAGAGAACTACTCAGTTGCATCAAAGAAAACACTACAAAGACTGCAGCGGTTCATGAAGCAGGCCCGCCATCACCTTCTCAGAGTAACGAGGGATGGGCAATAAATGGCGGCCTTGCCAGCGACGCCTGCATCCCGAGAATGAATTGAAAAAATAGAGTAGCTTAGAGCCAGACTTGTATTTCGGAGAACAGACTCTATCAGCATGTGAGGAGTAAATTGGATCCTGATAAAATTTGTTTATACTTGAACTTTCCCAGGAAATGAGTTGAGGAAAGATACACTGTCAACCCAGTAGTTTTTATGCAGCGTTTTTATAGAGTGAAAGGGAAGTCTGATTCCTGCTGAAATCTAACTTCTTTTGCCACTATAAACTACATGAGCCATAATTTTTGAATTGGCAGAAGCAGAGGCCAGACGTGCCGGAAGAGTCGGTCACGTGCCAGTGTGTAGATGCGCTTCTGATACTAAAATAAAAGCGGATTCGTGACCTGAAACCCTAGCTGGAAACCCCGCGCATTCCACCTCCTCCTGTTCAACAGTTCTCCGTTTACTGCCCCGCGAGTCTGAATCAGCACCGCCATAGTCGAAACGAAGCGAGTAAAAGGCTCAATGAGTTTGTCCAATGAGACTTGTGAGCCAGGAAGGCCCCCCCAGTTCGACTCCTGGTCTGTATTGAATTAGTTATATCTCAGTTGAGGGAGCTGTAGGAAAGTTATAATTGTCCTCAGTGTCCCTGACTTGGGATGGTGGGGGGCGGGGGGGGGGGGGGGGGGAGACTGGTTAGGGTTGTCAAATGCAGCAAATATGTGAGTGTGAACATTGGGCGAGCGCAGGATTGGCCTTGGCTGTGATGGTTCCAGTGGTTGAATAGCCTGCCACCACTTACTATTGAGGCTCGTGTGATTAACGTCACTTGTTATTGGACGATGACAAAGGAAGGTAGAAATCGGAGAAAAATTTGAAGTTAAAATGATGCAAGGCAGGCGGGAAGGAAAACAGATTTAAGATAATTGGTTAAAATAACGGGTGGTGATGAGGAGAAATCTATTACGCAGCGAGTTGTTGTGATCTGGAATGAAAGGGCGGTGGAAGCAGATTCCACAGTAACTTTCAAAAGGGAATTGCTTCTAACCTTGACGCAGAGACATTGCAGGGCTATGGGGGAAGGGCAGGGGGATTGGGTCCAATTGGATAGCTCTGTCAAAGAGCCGGCACAGGCACAATGGGCCGAATGGCCTCTTCCAGTGCTGTAAGATTTTATGAATATTGGGGGAAATTTTATGAGAGCGAGTTGCTAGCGGGCGAGGAATATCGTGGGCCATGCTTATCTGAATTTCCAATTGGTGCTGCCATTGGGGGAAATTCCCAACTGGCAATGCAGACATCTGAAATCACCCCCAAGTGTGCGAGTGTGCTGGTTTACATACGCACGCCCGTACACACATTTTTCAGCATATACTTCAGTGTAAAGTCACAAACTGAAAGCTGGGCTTCTCCCCTCCCAGTTTAAACAAAACAGCTCCACTTAATGTGTGTTAATGAATTCAACGACTTAGCGCAGACAATGACATGACATGACTTCACTGTTTGCAACTGACTTTCAGCTGTGAATTTGACTATTCTAATTGGCTGCGTTTAGTGACACCACCCAATATAATTAACAAGATTTCATTTTGGTCCCTCCAGGAAGTGGTAGAACAATATTCATCCAACACTTTTCCTGGAATGTGTAATCTGATCCACTCAAGCTTTAGACTCGCAGCACTTCATTGAAGTTCTCTACGTGGCTAGGTTCAATGTGTAATTTGACCCAGAAACTGTCAGGCAGGCTACAGTGTTCGGACAATGCACAGCGCTACCACTCCAGAGTTCAGATAACACAGCGCTAACACTCCCGAGTTCAGATAACACAGCGCTAACACTCCCGAGTTCAGATAACACAGCGCTAACACTCCCGAGTTCAGATAACACAGCGCTAACACTCCCGAGTTCAGATAACACAGCGCTAACACTCCCGAGTTCAGATAACACAGCGGTAACACTCCCGAGTTCAGATAACACAGCGCTAACACTCCCGAGTTCAGACAGTGCGCAGCGCTAACACTCCCGAGTTCAGAGAACACAGCGCTAACACTCCCGAGTTCAGATAACACAGCGCTAACACTCCCGAGTTCAGATAACACAGCGCTAACACTCCCGAGTTCAGACAGTGCACAGCGCTAACACTCCCGAGTTCAGATAACACAGCGCTAACACTCCCGAGTTCAGATAACACAGCGCTAACACTCCCGAGTTCAGACAGTGCACAGCGCTAACACTCCCGAGTTCAGACAGTGCACAGCGCTAACACTCCCGAGTTCAGAGAATACAGCGCTAACACTCCCGAGTTCAGACAGTGCGCAGCGCTAACACTCCCGAGTTCAGAGAACACAGCGCTAACACTCCCGAGTTCAGATAACACAGCGCTAACACTCCCGAGTTCAGATAACACAGCGCTAACACTCCCGAGTTCAGATAACACAGCGGTAACACTCCTGAGTTCAGATAACACAGCGCTAACACTCCCGAGTTCAGACAGTGCGCAGCGCTAACACTCCCGAGTTCAGAGAACACAGCACTAACACTCCCGAGTTCAGATAACGCAGCGCTAACACTCCCGAGTTCAGATAACGCAGCGCTAACACTCCCGAGTTCAGACAGTGCACAGCGCTAACACTCCCGAGTTCAGATAACACAGCGCTAACACTCCCGAGTTCAGATAACACAGCGCTAACACTCCCGAGTTCAGACAGTGCACAGCGCTAACACTCCCGAGTTCAGAGAACACAGCGCTAACACTCCCGAGTTCAGATAACACAGCGCTAACACTCCCGAGTTTAGATAACACAGCGCTAACACTCCCGAGTTCAGATAACACAGCGCTACCACTCCCAAGTTCAGATAACACAGCGCTACCACTACTGAGTTCAGATAACGCAGCGCTAACACTCCCGAGTTCAGTCAGTGCACAGCGCTAACACTCCCGAGTTCAGATAACGCAGCGCTAACACGCCCGAGTTCAGATAACACAGCGCTACCACTCCCAAGTTCAGATAACACAGCGCTACCACTACCGAGTTCAGATAACACAGCGCTAACACTCCCGAATTCAGACAGTGCACAGCGCTAACACTCCCGAGTTCAGATAACACAGCGCTAACACTCCCGAGTTCAGATAACACAGCGCTAACACTCCCGAGTTCAGTCAGTGCACAGCGCTACCACTCCCGAGTTCAGATAACACAGCGCTACCACTCCCGAGTTCAGATAACACAGCGCTAACACTCCCGAGTTCAGATAACACAGCGCTAACACTCCCGAGTTCAGATAACACAGCGCTAACACGCCCGAGTTCAGATAACACAGCGCTAACACTCCCGAGTTCAGATAACACAGCGCTAACACTCCCGAGTTCAGGTAACACAGCGCTAACACTCCCGAGTTCAGATAACACAGCGCTAACACTCCCGAGTTCAGATAACACAGCGCTAACACTCCCGAGTTCAGTCAGTGCACAGCGCTAACACTCCCGAGTTCAGATAACAGCACTAACACTCCCGAGTTCAGATAACACAGCGCAAACACTCCCGAGTTCAGATAACACAGCGCTAACACTCCCGAGTTCAGACAGTGCACAGCGCTAACACTCCCGAGTTCAGATAACACAGCGCTAACACTCCCGAGTTCAGATAACACAGCGCTAACACTCCCGAGTTCAGATAACACAGCGCTAACACTCCCGAGTTCAGACAGTGCACAGCGCTACCACTACCGAGTTCAGATAACACAGCGCTAACACTCCCGAGTTCAGATAACACAGCGCTAACACTCCCGAGTTCAGATAACACAGCGCTAACACTCCCGAGTTCAGATAACACAGCGCTAACACTCCCGAGTTCAGATAACACAGCGCTAACACTCCCGAGTTCAGACAGTGCACAGCGCTAACACTCCCGAGTTCAGATAACACAGCGCTAACACTCCCGAGTTCAGATAACACAGCGCTAACACTCCCGAGTTCAGATAACGCAGCGCTAACACTCCCGAGTTCAGACAGTGCACAGCGCTAACACTCCCGAGTTCAGATAACACAGCGCTAACACTCCCGAGTTCAGATAACACAGCGCTAACACTCCCGAGTTCAGACAGTGCACAGCGCTAACACTCCCGAGTTCAGACAGTGCACAGCGCTAACACTCCCGAGTTCAGACAGTGCACAGCGCTAACACTCCCGAGTTCAGAGAACACAGCGCTAACACTCCCGAGTTCAGATAACACAGCGCTAACACTCCCGAGTTTAGATAACACAGCACTACCACTCCCGAGTTCAGATAACACAGCGCTAACACGCCCGAGTTCAGATAACACAGCGCTAACACTCCCGAGTTCAGATAACACAGCGCTACCACTACCGAGTTCAGATAACGCAGCGCTAACACTCCCGAGTTCAGTCCGTGCACAGCGCTAACACTCCCGAGTTCAGATAACACAGCGCTAACACTCCCGAGTTCAGATAACACAGCGCTACCACTCCCAAGTTCAGATAACACAGCGCTACCACTACTGAGTTCAGATAACGCAGCGCTAACACTCCCGAGTTCAGTCAGTGCACAGCGCTAACACTCCCGAGTTCAGATAACGCAGCGCTAACACGCCCGAGTTCAGATAACACAGCGCTACCACTCCCAAGTTCAGATAACACAGCGCTACCACTACCGAGATCAGATAACACAGCGCTAACACTCCCGAATTCAGACAGTGCACAGCGCTAACACTCCCGAGTTCAGATAACACAGCGCTAACACTCCCGAGTTCAGTCAGTGCACAGCGCTACCACTCCCGAGTTCAGATAACACAGCGCTACCACTCCCGAGTTCAGATAACACAGCGCTAACACTCCCGAGTTCAGATAACACAGCGCTAACACTCCCGAGTTCAGATAACACAGCGCTAACACGCCCGAGTTCAGATAACACAGCGCTAACACTCCCGAGTTCAGATAACAGCACTAACACTCCCGAGTTCAGATAACACAGCGCAAACACTCCCGAGTTCAGATAACACAGCGCTAACACTCCCGAGTTCAGACAGTGCACAGCGCTAACACTCCCGAGTTCAGATAACACAGCGCTAACACTCCCGAGTTCAGATAACACAGCGCTAACACTCCCGAGTTCAGATAACACAGCGCTAACACTCCCGAGTTCAGATAACACAGCGCTAACACTCCCGAGTTCAGATAACACAGCGCTAACACTCCCGAGTTCAGATAACACAGCGCTAACACTCCCGAGTTCAGACAGTGCACAGCGCTAACACTCCCGAGTTCAGATAACACAGCGGTAACACTCCCGAGTTCAGATAACACAGCGCTAACACTCCCGAGTTCAGACAGTGCGCAGCGCTAACACTCCCGAGTTCAGATAACACAGCGCTAACACTCCCGAGTTCAGACAGTGCACAGCGCTAACACTCCCGAGTTCAGATAACACAGCGCTAACACTCCCGAGTTCAGATAACAAAGCGCTATCACGCCCGAGTTCAGATAACACAGTGCTAACACTCCCGAGTTCAGATAACACAGCGGCAACACTCCCGAGTTCAGATAACACAGCGCTAACACTCCCGAGTTCAGATAACACAGCGCTAACACTCCCGAGTTCAGATAACACAGCGCTAACACTCCCGAGTTCAGATAACACAGCGCTAACACTCCTGAGTTCAGACAGTGCACAGCGCTAACACTCCCGAGTTCAGATAACACAGCGCTAACACTCCCGAGTTCAGATAACACAGCGCTACCACTACCGAGTTCAGATAACACAGCGCTAACACTCCCGAGTTCAGATAACACAGCGCTAACACTCCCGAGTTCAGATAACACAGCGCTAACACTCCTGAGTTCAGACAGTGCACAGCGCTAACACTCCCGAGTTCAGATAACACAGCGCTAACACTCCCGAGTTCAGATAACACAGCGCTACCACTACCGAGTTCAGATAACACAGCGCTAACACTCCCGAGTTCAGATAACACAGCGCTAACACTCCCGAGTTCAGATAACACAGCGCTAACACTCCCGAGTTCAGATAACACAGCGCTAACACTCCTGAGTTCAGATAGTGCACAGCGCTAACACTCCCGAGTTCAGATAACACAGCGCTAACACTCCCGAGTTCAGATAACACAGCGCTACCACTACCGAGTTCAGATAACACAGCGCTACCACTACCGAGTTCAGATAACACAGCGCTAACACTCCCGAGTTCAGATAAAAGCACTAACACTCCAGAGTTCAGATAACACAGCGCTAACACTCCCGAGTTCAGATAACACAGCGCTAACACTCCCGAGTTCAGATAACACAGCGCTAACACTCCCGAGTTCAGACAGTGCACAGCGCTAACACTCCCGAGTTCAGATAACACAGCGCTAACACTCCCGAGTTCAGGTAACACAGCGCTAACACGCCCGAGTTCAGATAACACAGTGCTAACACTCCCGAGTTCAGATAACACAGCGCTAACACTCCCGAGTTCAGATAACACAGCGCTAACACTCCCGAGTTCAGATAACATAGCACTAACACTCCCGAGTTCAGAAAACACAGCGCTAACACTCCCGAGTTCAGATAACAGCACTAACACTCCCGAGTTCAGATAACACAGCGCTAACACTCCCGAGTTCAGATAACACAGCGCTAACACTCCCGAGTTCAGATAACACAGCGCTAACACTCCCGAGTTCAGATAACACAGCGCTAACACTCCCGAGTTCAGACAGTGCACAGCGCTAATACTCCCGAGTTCAGATAACACAGCGCTAACACTCCCGAGTTCAGACAGTGCGCAGCGCTAACACTCCCGAGTTCAGACAGTGCGCAGCGCTAACACTCCCGAGTTCAGATAACGCAGCACTAACACTCCTGAGTTCAGATAACACAGCGCTAACACACCCGAGTTCAGATAACACAGCGCTAACACACCCGAGTTCAGATAACACAGCGCTAACACTCCCGAGTTCAGACAGTGCACAGCGCTAACACTCCCGAGTTCAGATAACGCAGCGCTAACACTCCCGAGTTCAGATAACACAGCGCTAACACTCCCGAGTTCAGTCAGTGCACAGCGCTACCACTCCTGAGTTCAGTCAGTGCACAGCGCTAACACTCCCGAGTTCAGATAACACAGCGCTAACACTCCCGAGTTCAGATAACACAGCGCTAACACTCCCGAGTTCAGATAACACAGCGCTAACACTCCCGAGTTCAGACAGTGCACAGCGCTAACACTCCCGAGTTCAGATAACACAGCGCTAACACTCCCGAGTTCAGATAACACAGCGCTAACATTCCTGAGTTCAGATAACACAGCGCTAACACTCTCGAGTTCAGATAACACAGCGCTAACATTCCCGAGTTCAGACAGTGCACAGCGCTAACACTCCCGAGTTCAGATAACACAGCGCTAACACTCCCGAGTTCAGACAGTGCACAGCGCTAACACTCCCGAGTTCAGATAACACAGCGCTATCACTCCCGAGTTCAGATAACACAGCGCTAACACTCCCGAGTTCAGATAACACAGCGCTATCACTCCCGAGTTCAGATAACACAGCGCTAACACTCCCGAGTTCAGATAACACAGCGCTAACATTCCCGAGTTCAGATAACACAGCGCTATCACTCCCGAGTTCAGATAACACAGCGCTAACACTCCCGAGTTCAGATAACACAGCGCTATCACTCCCGAGTTCAGATAACACAGCGCTAACATTCCCGAGTTCAGACAGTGCACAGCGCTAACACTCCCGAGTTCAGATAACACAGCGCTAACACTCCCGAGTTCAGACAGTGCACAGCGCTAACACTCCCGAGTTCAGATAACACAGCGCTATCACTCCCGAGTTCAGATAACACAGCGCTAACACTCCCGAGTTCAGATAACACAGCGCTATCACTCCCGAGTTCAGATAACACAGCGCTATCACTCCCGAGCTCAGATAACACAGCGCTAACACTCCCGAGTTCAGAAAACACAGCGCTACCACTCCCGAGTTCAGATAACACAGCGCTAACACTCCCGAGTTCAGAAAACACAGCGCTAACACTCCCGAGTTCAGATAACACAGCGCTAACACTCCCGAGTTCAGATAACACAGCGCTAACACTCCCGAGTTCAGATAAAAATGAGAAGTCGCACAACACCAGGTTATAGTCCAACAGATTTATTTAATTTTACAAGCTTTCGGAGCAGTTCGCTCCTTCGTCAGGTAAGTTTAGCAGTTCAGATAACACAGCGCTAACACTCCCGAGTTCAGATAACACAGCACTAACACTCCCGAGTTCAGATAACGCAGCGCTAACACTCCTGAGTTCAGACAGTGCACAGCGCTAACACTCCCGAGTTTAGATAACACAGCGCTAACACTCTCCAAGTGCTAATATTGAACGTGCAGTGCTTACAGTGGAGGAGCCAACACTGCGCACGCACAGAGGATGACGCCATCAAGTTGACCAAGAGCTGAAAGTTCCCATACTGTCTCTAATCACTCTGTCAAATAAAACACTCTGGGAGAGAGCTGCAGTGACTGAAAGGGCATTGTGTGTGGGTCACGGATTGTTTTATTGTTTTCTGGTTTATTGACTAGAAGGTGGGGGTGGGGGTCACCTTTTACATTACGAAGTGAATAGTAACACTGTGAACTAACTTCTGGATTTCGGGCCATCCAATGACGTCACTTGCCGTGCCTTCCAAGAAATCAACTCACTGCCGTTGCTGCTGAAGAGCGTGATCCAGGTCTAACGGAGGTGGGGGGAGAGGGTGAGCTGAATGTCATTGTTATTAGGCCTATTGGGATGGCGCTGGCAGATGAGATACTAATGTCTCACAAAGTACGTCATAACATTTGCGAATTAGACGTTTTTTGGCTCCAGCCTAGATTGACTGGTTGAAACATTACTCTCGCTGGCTGTTATAAGGGTTCTATGTGTAATGGAGGGTGAAGGTCTCACCCTAGCTCCTAGAAGGTGTAAATTCGAAGTACAAAACTGGTTTTCTGGAGGCTTACGGAGGTGTGGAGAGATGGAGCAAGGCAGATGGACTTGGGAAGGGAATTCCAGAGTGCGTGATATGACGACTGGAGTCTTTGCCACTGATGGTAGGGAGAGTGTAGTCTGGACCATAGGGGAGGAAAATGTTGCAGAGGTAAGAGTGAAGCAAGACCACTGGACATAATCACTGGCGTGGGGTGACTGTCAAAGACCGCATGGACGAACTACAGAATTTGTTCATCCCTGTTTGGCATAAGAATAAAACAAAAAAGGTGACTCAACCGTGGCTAACAAGGGAAATTAGGGATAGCATAAGATCCAAGGAGAGGACATATAAATTGGCCAGAAAAAGCAGCAAACCTGAGGATTGGGAGCAGTTTAGGATTCAGCAAAGGAGGACAAAGGGATTAATTAAGAGGGGGAGAATAGAGTATGAGAGTAAGCTTTCAGGGAACATAAAAACTGACTGTAAAAGCTTCTATAGATATGTAAAGAGAAAAAGATTGGTGAAGTCAAGCGTAGGTCCCTTGCAGTCAGAATCAGGGGAATTTATAATGGGGAACTAAGAAATGGCGGACCAATTAAATACATACTTTGGTTCTGTCTTCACAAAGGAGGACACAAATAACCTCCCAGAGATGTCGGGGAACATAGGGTCTAATGAGAGGGAAGAACTGAATGAAATCAGTATTTGTAGGGAAATGGTGTTAGGGAAATTGATGGGATTGAAAGGCCGATAAATCTCCAGGGCCTGATAATCTACATCCTAGGGTACTTAAGGAAGTGGCCCTAGAAATAGTAGATGCATTGCTGGTCATCTTCCAAAATTCTATAGACTCTGGAACAGTTCCTATGGATTGGAGGGTAGCTAATGTAACCCCACTATTTAAAAAAGGTGGGAGAGAAAAAACGGGGAATTATAGACCGGTAAGCCTGTATCAGTAGTGTGGAAAGTGCTAGAGTCCATTATAAAAGATGTAATAGCAGAGCACTTGGAAAACAGTGACCGGATCGGACAAAGTCAACATGGATTTACAAAAGGTAATTCATGCTTGACTAATCTACTGGAATTTTTTGAGGATGTAACTGGTAGAATAGATAAGGGAGAACCAGTGGATGTGGTGTATTTGGACTTTCAGAAGGCTTTTGAAAAGGTGCCGCATAAGAGATTGGCGTGCAAAGTTAAAGCACATGGGATTGGGGGTAAGGTACTGACTTGGATAGAGAACTGGTTGGCAGACAGGAAGCAAAGAGTTGGAATAAACGGGTCTTTTTCCGAGTGGCAGGCAGTGACTAGTGGGGTACCGCAGGGATCGGTGCTAGGACCCCAGCTATTCACAATATATATTAATGATCTAGACGAGGGAACTAGATGTAATATCTCCAAGTTTGCAGACGACACAAAGCTGGGTGGGCGTGTGTGTTGTGAGGAGGATGCAGAGAAACTCCAGTATGATTTAGACAAGTTGGGTGATTGGGCAGATGCATGGCAGATGCAGTATAATGTGGATAAATGCGAGGTTATCCACTTTGGTGGCAAAAACAAGAAGGCAGATTATTATCTGAACGGCAATAGATTGGGAAAAGGGGAAGTGCAACGAGACCTGGGAGTCCTTGTGCACCAGTCGTTGAAGGTAAGCATGCAGGTGCAGCAGGCGGTTAAGAAGGCAAATGGTATGTTGGCCTTCATAGCGAGAGGATTCGAGTACAGGAGCAAGGATGTCTTGCTGCAGTTGTACAGGGCCTTAGTGAGACCACACCTTGAGTATTGTGTGCAGTTTTGGTCGCCTTATCTGAGGAAGGATGTTCTTGCCATGGAGGGAGTGCAGCGAAGATTTACCAGACTGATACCTGGGATGGCAGGAATGACGTATGAAGAGAGATTGGGACGATTGGGCTTGTATTTGCTAGAGTTCAGAAGAATGAGAGGGGATCTCATTGAAACTTAAAAAATTCTAACAGGACTAGACAGACTAGATGTAGGAAGGATGTTCCCGATGGCGGGGGAGTCCAGAACCAGGGGTCACAGTCTAAGGATAAGGGGTAAGCCATTTAAGACTCAGATGAGGAGGAATTTCTTCACCCAGAGAGTGGTGAACCTGTGGAATTCTCTACCACAGAAGGGCAGTTGAGGCCAATTCATTAAATATATTCAAGAAGGAGATAGATATATTTCTTAAGGCTAAGGGATCAAGGGATATGGAGAGAAGGCAAGGACAGGGTACTGAATTTGGATGATCAGCCATGATCTCATTAAATGGCGGAGCAGGCTCGAGGGGCCGAATGGCCTACTCCTGCTCCTATCTTCTATGTTTCTAGACTTTAGACACCTAGTGAAGTGCAGTCAAGAATAGCCAGACATGATGCAAAGCTGGCCTGAAGTGTAGGGGGGAGATTCTTTGGCCTCCCGCCCGCATAAACGGAACGATAGCACCCTGAAAATCACGGGGCAGAACTTACCGCCCCATCCCCGCCGTTGCCGTGGCTGTGGTCGTTTTGCCGGGGTCCTCAGAGTAGGCGCCCACGCAGCTGCCTGAAGCACGCGCACAGCTGATTTAGGGATTTACATCGGGATCCTATGACGTCAACAGGACCCTGCTGCCATTTTAGGACTCAACTGGGCGGAGCCTCCGCGATGGACACACCGCCCAGTTTCAGCTGGCGGTCTAACCGAAGAGGAGGCAAAAGGGAAGTTACTTGTTTATTTTTGTGGGGCCGGAAGGAGTAGGAGTGCTGTATAAATTGGGCCACTGCTGCCCGGGGTAACCCACACTGAGAACAGACCCCCACATACCCAGACGAGGGGGAAGAAAGGCCATCCAGTATGTATGGCAATGTATGTCCTAAATTAGAGTTATTGATACAATTTAATATATTTGTCCTGGAGCCAGCAAACACTGTTATGTTTACAGTGAGCTCTTCCTCTTTGCTAAAGCTATTGGGACCCCAATCCGATGTTATAATCTTGTTTTGTTATAAAGAAAGAAGTAAACTCTTGTTGTGTAAAGTAAACACAGAGGGTAAATTTTCTGCTTCACCGCATGCTGGGAGTGCATATTGGGAAATTGTGCATCCCCCTGCCCTCGATTTGCGATTCATTAATTTGAATGGATGGAATAAATGGCTGTGGGGCCTTATTTTGCAGAGGTAGAGGATTCAATGTCAGAAGTCCAGAGTGTGAACGATGAGTGTCTTGAGTGTGTTCATGCTGTTCGAGATCGGATGAAGTACTTGCACTTTGCTCCCATTCTTTTTCAAAATTTTTTATCTGAAACCTAGAGAGAATGTGATATCTTATGTTCTCCAAGTTACACGTGTGTGAACTGTCGCACGACAGTCCATAATCGGTCAATGTATTCAGGAGTGATTGTTTTTCCCAGACCAACAGAATTCTCTCAAATAAGAAAGAGCTGAAGGTCCAATGGGAACATCCACTGGGTGCTGTGGCTCTGAGTGACGCTAGTCATGAGGGATCGGGGTTGTGAAATTTAGCCAATTTCACCGAGGGCAATGATGGTGGCGGAGTGTGTGGGGCCGGGGGGCGGGGGGGGGCGGGGGGAAGTGGCAGATGCTGAAATTGGCTTCAGCTCCGTCCGCTAGTCAGAGGGGACAAAAACAGCCTCGGATTTCTATCTAACAGCAGCAGATCCTGCTGAAGAGCACATTTGGTGATGGTGAGTGTCCTTGTAGTGAAATGGCCGATTGACACTCCCCAGCTCACAAAGGAAGATGGTCACCTGGAGGCCTGTTAACCCACCGTGGAACTGCATCTGAGCAAGTAGCACAAGGCACTGCCTTCAGGAGACGAAGGGTAATGAAACAGCAATAAAATCACGGAGAAATAATATAATCACAGTTGGTGTTGCACGAACATCCTTTCACTCATGGGAAAGATATTTTTAACTGAGTGCGATGGTAAAACACTATCACGAGCATTGTTACACAACTGCCAGCTACAGGGGAATAGAGGCATAATTTAGAATGGTAGCATGTAGGTTTTCACTTGCAGGAGGGAATTTTAATCCCCATTACAGGCGGGAGAGGGGCTGGGGGTTAAAGTTTAAAAAATCGGAAATCCGACCTCCAACGTGCCCACTTCCAGTTTTAATATAGGAGGTTTGGGGGGCGCGTGACTAACCTGCTCTCGAGAGGCGGGTCAGATATTTAAATATGTTAATAGGACTGCGTGCCTCAAATTTTACCAGAGTTTTACTTTTTACGCCTGTGGGCCGTGTTTCCCAGGGCTCGGGAAACACGGCAGCTGAAGAGAGGCGTGAAGGGCCAAATCCATCAGGTAAGTGCCTTTCCAGCACTGCTTGTGGGCCGGGAGGAGCAGGAGTGTCTCTCCCCCGGCCCCCCCCCTAAGCTAGCCTGCTTTCCCCCCACCTCCCCCGTGATCCACCCACCCCCCTGCCCAGTGATCAGTCCCCCGCCTCGATGATCTTCCCATGATGTCCGATCTCCCCCCTCCGCCCCCCCCACGACCACCGATCTTCTCCCCGACCGCCGATCTCCTCCCTGACCTCCGATCTCCGCGCCCCCCCCCCCCCCCCCAGCCCCCGACCACTGATCTCCCCTGACCTCCGATTTTCCCACCGGCCCATGATCTCTCCCTCCCTCCTCTCCGCTCCCCGGCTGCGGCCTGCCAGTGCAGGCCTTCCCACCCGACAGCCAGCCAGCCTCTCAATCTGGCTGGCTGCAGGCCGGGAAATGGGAAAAGGGATGAAAATCCATTGCAGGCTTTGTCTCTGATCATACTTCAGTATCCCATGAGAATCATTGGTAAAATGACTGGAGAAGGTCTCTCAGCTAAGGCACAGTCTGCAGCCTAATAAGCTATGATGGGAACTAAAAATGGAACTAAATTCACAAAATTAACTGAAACAAATGTTGCTTATTTTGATGAAAAGGTTTTCACTGCCTGTGTTGGATACAGAATCTGCCTCATATATCTGTTCAACATTTCCAGAAAAAGGTCACATTGGGATGGCTCTAACAGCCAACAGAAAGCAATTCCTGGAAAAGGCAGCATGCGAATGAATTATTTTGTAGCTTGACAATTATGTTGTCATTGAAAACTACTTTCTTTTTGTCTTTGAAATGGATATCTTGGCTGTCACCAGTTGATGCTGTTACGGATTATCAATGAATTTAGCACAACCTCAAAACTTCCAGGAAAAATAAATCTGAAAAAAGTCCCTATTCAAAACTCTTTCAAGTAGAGTCTATCTGAAATGCAGGTTTTGCTGCATGGTGCTAAGTTTTCTTATAACCACTGTTAGAAACTTTGTATGCTGTCTCCAGAGTATGTTTAGAAACTCCTTAGAACTTTTTTAGTGAGTTTATATTATGCTGCACCTTCTGCATTTGAAAGAATAATATTTTTGTTTTGTTAGCAATTCTTAAAACCATCGAGTGTCTAACATAATTGTACAGACTTGCTGCAATCTACCTCTGCAACATTCTTCATTCCAGGAGTGCCCAGGGAGTCCTCAATGTTGACTCCAGGCCCCATGAAGTCTCATGGCTTCAAGTCAAATATGGGCAAGGAAACAGTTATCACCCTCCCTCAGCTGGTGAATCAGCACTCTTCCATTTTGAACACCACTTGGAAGAAGCACTGAGGGTAACAAGGGCACAGAATGTACTCTAGGTGGGGGACTTCAATGTCCATCACCAAGAGTGACTTGGTGGTACCACCACTGACCAAGCTGGCCAAGTCCTGAATGATATAGCTGCCAAACTGGGCTTGCAGCAGTTGATGAGAGAACCAACACGAGGGAATAACCTACTTGATCTCGTCCTCACCAATCAGCTGGTCGCAGATGCATCTGTCCATGACGGCACTGGTAGGAGTAACCACTGCACAGTCCTCGTGGTGACCAAGTCCCGTCTTCACCCTCCATCATGTTGTGTGGCACTTCACTGTGCTAAATGGGATAGATTCAGAACAGATCTATCGGCTCAAAACTAAGCATCCATGAGGCGCTGTGGGCCATCAACAGCAGTAGAGTTGTACTCCACCACAATCTGTAACCTCATGGCCCGGCATATCCCTCACTCTACCATTACCATCAAGCCAGGTGACCAACCCTGGTTCAATGAAGAGTGTAGAAGAGCATGCCAGGATCAGCACCAGGCGTACCTGAAAATGAGGTGCCAACCTGATGAAACTACAACACAGGACTACATGCATTGCTAAACAGCGGAAGCAGCATGCTATAAACAGAAATAAAAACAGAAAATGCTGGAAATACTCAGCAGGTCAGGCAGCATCTGTGGAGAGAGAAACAGAGTTAACGTTTCAGGTCGATGACCTTTTGTCAGAACTGGACAAAGTGCCTAATCGAAATATGAGGTGCTGTTCCTCGAGCTTACACTGGAACAAAGCTCAATGGCTATAAACAGAGCTAAGTGACCCCACAACCAATGGATCAGATCAAAGCTCTGCAGTCCTGGCACATCCAGTCACAAATGGCGGTGGACAATTAAGCAACTAACAGGAGGAGGAGGCTTCATGAACATTCTCAATGATGGCGGAGCCCAGCACGTGAGTGCAAAAGACAAGGCGACATTTTCGCAACCCTCTTCAGCCAGAAGTGCCGAGCAGATGATCCTTCTTGGTCTCCTCCTGAGGTCCCCACCATCACAGATGCCAGTCTTCAGCCAACTCGATTCACTCCACAGTGCGGAAGACATGTGCTCCAGAATTAGTTGTGCCCTTAGCTCTTTTTCCACTGTGAAAACGGATGCAAAGTACTCATTTAACAAGTCTGCTGTTGCCTTATTGCCTTATTGTCCATTGTAGTCTTGTCTGCCTCATCTGCCTTTTCACTCTGCAGCAAACAGCCACAGCCCATTCATGTATTATAACCGCAACCGTAGACTGGTTAGATATTGAGCTGAGTTAATGTCTGAGAATGATGGATTTCTTCATTATAGAATGTTCTTTCATTCAAATGACATTTTCTCTTTGATTGCATCTTAGTCACTGCTGGTTGTCATGTACTTACATGTCAAGAAATAGCCGCATTCCAAAGACATTTGATACATTCAAAGGTCTATCCTTGTAATGTTAAGCCCTTGTGATGCTGGATTACTTGATCGTGTTACACTGACACAAGGCATACCATGTGGGGTAAATTTTCTGTGAAGTGCTTCGTGATGTCCTGAGATTGTGAAAGGCGCTCTATTAATGCGCCTTCTTTTTTCCTTCATGATAACATAAATCGTGTTGAAATTCTTGTGTACAGCTCCTCTCCATCCCCAGTCAAAAAGATTTGCCAAACATTCCTTCTTGAAGGTAGTGGTGCCCCCTTTAAAAACAAAAATCCTTTAAGGCCCTGGAATACATTGAGAAATGCCTTCCATATTGCAGAGAACAGGGGAATGTCTTAGAAAGGCATGTGTTTTCTGTGTGTATATAGCAAGAGTAATGTGAAATGATATTCCGATTCATTGTACTGTGGGCTCCAGATAGCTGTCCATTGGGTAATTTTCATTTAAAAACAAACATCGCAAAGGATTTTTTTTGAAGAATAAAGAAATTGTGATTCTGGAAAGCTATTTGCGCCACACAAATTTTATCACGAACTCTCCTCGCAGACTTGTTTTTGGACTGAGATTAATTTTCAAATCCTGGAGGAAGAGAGACCTGGAAGAATTTCAGAATCTGGGATGAAGTATGGAAACAGCCGTTAGGGCTGGACAAATCCATGACTTACAATATTTTCCCCTTGTAAAAACTGTTATCCCGACTGCTATTTCTGACAAAGTCAATTTTTTTAAGTGGGGGAGGCGGGTGGCAGAGGGGAAAAAACTCTTGCCTTATATGGAGCCCCTACTGGCCAACTGCCTTTGTCCCGAATTGCCAGTCTGGCTGCTTCTTTCAAATCGAACATTTTATACGTTGGCAAGTTGTGACCTCTGGAACTTGCCAGACTTTTCCATTTTCCCTTCCAGCGCAGACATTTTGTGGTGACGTTCTCTTGTAATAATTTCATGCCCTTTACATGCCAACCAAATAGAAAAATACTCGAGAGGCAGCCATTTTGAGAACGTTGTACTAACATTGAAAAATACTTTTGCTGTGAAAGGACTGTAATGGTTCCACGTAGACAGACATACGAGTGTTGCAACGAGATACACACATTCTTTGTTTTATATAAAAAAAGGTCTTTTGTGATAACATTGCCGTTATAATAAACATGCGTGTCCTTAAATTTTTCATACTAGTTAATCTACAGACAAGAATGTAAAAAATATATATTTACCAAATTATATTTTTACACTATGGGAGTAATTTTGTGAGGCCTTCTAGGGCCAGAGATAGGGCTATAACCAATGTTCCCTTTAATCTGCGCGGTGCCCTGGAGCTCCCGCGCAGCCGACTCACCGGCTTTTAAATGGGAAAACTGCGCACGCGCAGTATTTTGAATGGGCTGCACTGGCCCCTTAAAGGGGCCCAGCCAAAAAAAATTAAAGGGAACATTGACTATAACATGATGAATTCTCCAAGCCTCGCTTGCCACTAGCAACACTGCTGGCAGTGGAGCCTCACAATATTTTCTCTTGTATTTATTCATATATCTAATCCTGACAGTCCATTTCTCATCTACATCTGCTACATATACCTTGATTTCCAGCTCGACAGGCAGCCGGCCTGTCTCTCAGGCTGACTGTCAGGCGAAAAACCTGTTGAAAAAACGTAAAAGACGTTCTGGCATTAAATTCGCCAGGACGTGCGGGAAACCCGTATTTCTGTGTTTCCCGTCCAAAAATCCGTCCCACCCTCCACTCTCTTCACGGCCCCGAGTAAATATCAGGGCCACAGTTACTCGGTGCCAATAATATATGAGATTTTTCAGTTACATTGCTCCCACAAATCAATGCCACTGTTCAAAAATGAAGTCATAGAATGGTTACGTGATTGCTATTGGTCAACACAAATATTCGGAAGAGTCAGAAGCTTACTATTGGCCAACAAGCTGCTTCAAAGAGACAAGCTACAATATGGTTTAGATTCAATCTAATGCAGACCAGTAGAAGGGGTATGGTATCAATCAGCACCTACACCACTGGCAGACCGAGACGCAAACCAGACCTGGTTTTTTTTCGGGGTGCATTGAAACGTTTTACCTTCATACTTTATACAGTTTCTTGTAGGATGTAATTAAAATAAGAAATGGCAGTGAACTTCACACATACTCTCTGGTAGAGTTTCTCTTAGCCTGGTGAATCTCTTATCTATTGTGCAAAGCTTCCCAGGAAACATCAATGAGTGTTTATCATCCAAGATGTCGTGAAGTTTGCAGTAAGCATTAAGAACAATGACTGAGTCTCTTTGGCGTGTTCACAAATTTGAATTATTGGAATTGCCAAAAAAAATTGTGTGTGTGAGGATATCAATGTCTTTATTTTTTGGTTTCTCTCGTCTCTCCAGAGCACATTCCACTTACCATGTATGACCGAGAGTGTTGGGGGCTGATCACACCTTAGCAATGGAAATGTATCTGAGGTGCTACAGTGTGCTCCAGTATACACCGTACATACATTTTTATTGCTAAGTAGAGAAAATACATCATCTGTTTACTTCCACTGTAGTCAAACTTCATTGTAATGAAGTTGATGTTATTAAAAACCACCCATCAACATTTCACAATAATTTAGATAGGTGGTTGAATGAAAGTGGGATAAAGGGATTTGGGAACAGGACAGTCACATGGGATTAGGACTATCGCTTGTGTGGGGGTTAAACACCCCAAGACGTACTGTTTGGACTGAACAGCCTGTTTTCATGTTAGAATTGCAAAGGAATTTAATGTAATCAAAGCTACTTATTTTCCTGCTCCTGGCTAACTTCATCATCTACGCTGGAGTACTGCCACAATAATAAGCTGTACTTCATTACAATACTCCTCCCACTCTTCACATGTAAGAAATGCAGTACTGAGTCCCACAGACATCCAGACACAATTGTTTTTGGGGCTTCCAGGATGTGTCTAGTGCCATTGATACTTCCTACAAGTGAAAAATAGGGTGTAGCAGCAGATTCTTCATAAAAGACCACAGTAAGAGAGAAAGGGCAAGAGAAGAGCTTATTTTTTCCCCTCTTTTTGTTATTTCAATATTTAATAAAAACTGCGTACACTGGAAAGAATACAATCATAATACACTTTTTAATGCACTGCCACAATTTTAACACACATAGGACTCAGCTGCTGGTCACGCTAATGAAACAAAACCTTTGGCAAGACACCATGAAAGGAACTGCTCCCTTTCTGTGTGCTATTTGGTTAAAGCGGTGAATGCATCTGAATCTGGCGGGTCCAAAGTGGTCCAGGCTTAAGAAATTTCTGAATCGATATGAATTGGCCCAATGTAACCCAGGTCAACTTCCAACCAGAGACGTGCTCATCTCTAAATCATACAGCCTATAAATGACTGCTTGTGACTCCAGAGTGTGAATGCTTAGCGTGTTCATGTGACATTCCTCTGTCCTCTGTTTTAAGAGAGGTCTTAACCTAGTTCGAAGAAAAGAGTTAGTGTCTCCCTTAGAATAATAGACAGAAGAATACCCTGTGAATACATTAAGCACTCTTGCACAAACAATAATTTCTAGGCTTATATCACCAATTTACCTATTTAAGAGGATCGCCCACACCCATTTACAAGAATAATCTAATTAGTAGACAGGGAGTATTGGAAAAAGAAAGTCTTGCATTTACACATATACACATACATAAACAAAATTTGGTGATGTTGGTTGAGGGATAAATATTGGCCAAGACACCGGGGAGAACTCCCCTGTTCTTCTTCAAAATAGTGCCATGGCATCTATTATGTACATGATGCGGAGATGCCGGTGTTGGACTGGGGTGGACAAAATTGAGAGGTCGCACAACACCAGGTTATAGTCCAACAGTTTTATTTGAAATCACAAGCTTTCGGAGCTATCGATTGCTCCTTCCTCAGGTGAAGTAAATTAGATACAGAATCGCCAAAGCATATATAGATAGAGAACAAAGCATGTGTACCTTACAATTGCAGACCACTAAATTAAATCATCCTGACTATCTGCCGAGGTGTGATAAAGTTAATCAAGTCAGCCAGGAAGGTACCACATCAAAGACATAGCAAGATACAACTGAGACAATGAGGTGTAGTCGCAGGGGTTCTAACGTGTCAAAAGCTGCCGTCTGTATGTAAAACGAAAAGCTTTAAAATTTTTACTTTTTTACTGGGAAAATTTTTACTTTTTTACTTTTTTACTGGGAATCACATCTGTGAACAAGCCAGCGACGACTCGAGTCCGGATCACGTCATGTATCGTGACATAAACCCAAGATCCCGGTTGAGACCGTCTTCATGAGTGCGGAACTTGGCTATCAGTTTCTGCTCGATGATTTTGCGTTGTCGTGTGTTTCTAAGGTTGCCTTGGAGAACTCAAGCAGTCAAGGACATTCAGCCTCGGATCTGCGGGTAAGCATTCTCCAAGGCAACCTTAAAACTGTTGGACTATAACCTGGTGTTGTGCGACCTCTCAATCTATTATGTACACCTGAGAGGGCAAACGGAGCCTCGGTTTAATATCCCATCCAAAAGTCAGCACTTCTGACAGTGCAGCACTCCCTCAGTACTGCCGACCTAGATTTTGTGCCAGCAACCTTCTGACTCAGGCGAGAGTGCTACCAACTGAGCCACGTCTGACACTCCAGTCGTAATCTTTGCAGTGGCCTTGATAACCTATTTACATGATGTCTAATGTATCAGGTCAAATCAGTATCATCTCATACCAGGTTTGGTTTCGTTTTACTGCGATTTACATTAAAAATTCCTATTCACTCCTCCAAGGATCAAAACTTCCTTAGCTGGAGTAGGAATCTGTTAGAACCTCCTAGAAATGACTGCTACCTGTCTTGGTGGTTACTCTCCACTGAGTTTTCCCAAAGTTATGTCACAATATTATCATTAAAATCATAGGACCATACAGCACAGAAGGAGGCCATTTGGCCCATTGTGCCTGTGCTGGCTCTTTGAAAGTGCTATCCAATTAGTCCCACTCCCCTGCTCTTTCCCCATAGCCCTGCAATTTTCTCCCCTTCAAGTATTTATCCAATTCCCCCTTGAAAGTTATTATTGAGTCTGCTTCCACCACCCTTTCAGGCAGTGCATTCCAGATCACAGCAACTCGCTGTGTAAAAATATTTCTTCTCATCTCCCTCCGGCTCTTTTGCCAATTATCTTAAATCTGTGTCCTTTCATTACTGACTCTTCTGACAGTGGAAACAGTTTAACTTGTAGATGGGCTGCACTTTAAAAAAAAATCAAGTTGGGGATGCGGCCTACATGCTAGTTAGTAATATTTTTCTTTTCCCTGGGAGGATGGTTTAAGTTTGCGGTGCAGCCTATATGTGCATCATTCGTTCCCCACAGCTGACCAGCTCTTCCATTAATTATTAGTGACATGTTTGATGGTCTTGTTTGATAACCAACTAGAAGGGAGTGAAGTGCTCTCTTAGTTTTCACATGTACAAGCAAAGAAATCCGAGTCTAAGCGCAACATTAGCAGAGACCTGGGAGCAAGTCCGTTGCCTGCTGTCTTGCTGGGAAATGGTGCATGAAGTAGATGCCAAGAGTTAGGGATGTCAAAAAGGAGAAGAAACACTATTTTTCTCACATTATTAGGGATTTTGTACATCTGCATCCCTTGCTGTTTTGTTGCAATCCTCAATGTGTCTTTTTTTCGTGAGACACTGTTCTTATAAATAACTGCCATTTCAACCAGCATGGGGTATATCGTGCATAGATGACTAAACAGTATTAACAACATCTGGATTTGCTGGCAGCTTTTGCACACAAGGCGGAAAGCT
This sequence comes from Squalus acanthias, assembly GCA_030390025.1. Classification (NCBI taxonomy): domain Eukaryota; kingdom Metazoa; phylum Chordata; class Chondrichthyes; order Squaliformes; family Squalidae; genus Squalus; species Squalus acanthias. The sequence goes on from CM059439.1 coordinate 72,635,829, forward strand.
GAGTTTCCCTTGGATTGCTCTCTTCATGGACGAATGCCTCAGAGGCACATACTGAATCTGAGAAGAGATAAAGGGGTAAAGTCATACAAGTCAGTGTCTAGAGAGAGTAAACATACGCAAGCCAGGCAGAATATGTGAAGTCAGAGTCCTCCGCTAGATGCAGACAGTTAAAGTGTGCCTGAAGGCGCACAAATTCTACATTATGTAAGCAGTGGATACCATGATCGCTTGTCTATATAGTGTGACCTTAAAACGCTTGGTGACGTTCATCTCGGTGTTTGAGAATTTTTGAATATTCTTTGCCGGCGCGTGCTCCATTTAAGCCTTATAATCCTGAAGTGCAGACTTCATTTAATCGGAGCCAAGAAAAACGCTTCAGCACTCGGGCCTGCAGGCGTGACCTGATTGCATGATTATCTGTGCCCAATTTCATTGGATGAAAGTGGCAGATGGAAACATAAATTATGTTAATGTGGTGTTTTGTATAAAAAGCAAGATATTACCTGCCCTTTCTCAGAGCTGGACTCTCTGCCATTTAAGAGCAGGTCACTGGCGCCAGGAGCTGGACTCTGGACGTAATGTGTGACATTTAAAGCATTGGGAAAATTGTACTGATTGGATTTGGAAGTGGCTGAAAGCCTTTTGGAGGAAAGTTAGGATTACCAGAATATTCCTCATTCAATCGGCTAAGGTACGTGAAACACAGAACAAAGCTTTCTTCCCACTTTAGTATGTGCTTGCTGATTTTCTGCTCCAACTTGCCCCTCTTTAATCCTGTCCTTTTGCTTTTTACTGTCTTATTTTGATTACCATGCACCCAGCTATGGTGGGGCATTTATCCCATACTTCTAATGCTGGTATTGTTCAGTGAATAAGCTGATAGCAGGAAATCTGTGCGTTTCAGATGGTCTCTCATGACCTGCACACTTGTTGCACGATAATCTTTACAATTACTAGCTAAAGAAGTGTGACTGATGGCAGATCAGAAGCACAGGGTCAAGTGGAGTGCGGTGCTCCAGCAATTTGCCACAAGCGTTACTCGCGTTTTTCTGGGTACTCAAGATTGCTGGTTGAATTGAAACTTGTTCGCCCTCCCTCCCCCAGCACTGAGCATTCCTGTTTCATATCTCAATAACATTTCACTGTAATGTTGTTAACGTCTGTTCTCAGAAGCATTCATTTCAGCTTCTCACTTTTCTTATGTTAGAAACTGTAACGGAAAGAAGTTACTAATAGTACTTCCACGAATCACACAAAAATATCTGCAGGACTTACATTAAACAAAAATAAAATCAACTTGTTCCCACAACCACCCCCCCCCCCCCCTTCAAGAATTGTCAGTGAGGGGGTTAGTGCAGTTCTCCCATGCCCACAAGAGAGTTGACTTTACAGGAATGAATGCACAAATCTGTAACCACTTCCTGTCCAATTTAAAACCCACATCTTTAATAATTTTGTTCAAATAATAATCCTTTAGTGGTTACAATCCACCCATGTGCCCCTCAGAACATTAGAAGTAAGGGGATTAGTGCAGTCCTCCCATGTGTCTCTCAGAGCATTGACAACAACAACAACAACAATTTGTATTTATATAGCGCCTTTAACTTAGTAAAATGTCCCACGGCGCTGCACAGGAGTATTGTAAGACAAAAAATTTGACACCGAGCCACATAAGGAGAAATTAGGGCAGGTGACCAAAAGCTTGGTCAAAGAGGTAGGTTTTAAGGAGCGTCTTAAAGGAGGAAAGAGAGGTAGCGAGGCGGAGAGCTTTAGGGAGGGAATTCCAGAGCTTAGGGCCTAGGCAACAGAAGGCACAACCACCAAAGGTTGAGAGATTATAATCGGATGCTCAAGAGGGCAGAATTAGAGGAGCGCAGATATCTCGGGGGTGGGGGGCTTGTGGGGCTGAAGGAGATTACAGAGATAGGAAGGGGCGAGGCCATGGGGGGATTTGAAAACAGGGATGAGAATTTTGAAATCGAGGTGCTGCTTAACCAGGAGCCAATGTAGGTCAGCAAGCACAGGGATGATGGGCGAACGGGACTTGGTGCGAGTTAGGACACGGGCAGCTGAGTTTTGGATGACCTCAAGTTTACGTCGGGTGGAATGTGGGAGGCCACCCAGGAGTGCGTTGGAATAGTCAAGTCTAGAGGTAACAAAGGCATGGATGAGGGTTTCAGCAGCGGATGAGCTGAGGCAAGGGCGCAGACGGGCGATGTTACGGAGGTGCAAATAGGCGATCTTTGTTATGCTGTGGATATGTGGTCGGAAGCTCATTTCAGGGTCAAACATGACACCAAGGTTGCGAACAGTCTGGTTCAGCCTCAGACAGATGTTAGGGAGAGGGATGGAGTCAGTGGCTAGGGAACGGAGTTTGTGGCAGGGACCAAAAACAATGGCTTCAGTCTTCCCAATATTTAATTGGAGAAAATTTTTGCTCATCCAGAACTATATGTCGGACAAGTAGTCTGGCAATTTATAGACCGTGGAGTGGTCGAGAGAAGAGGTAGTGAGGTAGAGCTGGGTGTCGTCAGCGTACATGTGGAAACTGATGCTCTGTTTTCGGATGATGTCGCCAAGGGGCAACATGTAGATGAGAAATAGGAGGGGGCCAAGGATAGATCCTTGGGGGACACCAAAGGGGCAATCTTCCCACAATCTCCTGGACAGTCAGCCATTAAGGCCTAGTGCAATCCCCCTAGTGCTCCTCAGAAAGTCATCAAGGGGGCCAGTGCAAATCATCCCATGTGTACCTCAGACTCAACTGCAAATTGGTAGTTCAGTCCTCCCACCTACCCAGCAAGTTGGGGCTAAATGTTGTAATTTATGTTCTGAGTCAACATTAAATAGATTAATGTAACCTTTCTCTCCTGGTACCTCCATGGAGTCAACAACAATGGATTGATGGAATCACCTCCCACTCTATCCTTAATAGAGTAACATTAAAGTATTGGCTGAGCAGTAATTTCCTCCAGTTAAATATTGGGAAGACCAAAGCCACTGTCTTCGGTACTCACCACAAACCCCGTTCCTTAGCCACTGACTCCATCCCTCTCCCTGGCCACTGTCTGAGGCTGAACCAGACTGTTCGCAACCTTTGATGTTCTACTTGACCCCGAGTTGAGCTGACGACTCAATATCCGCTCCATCACTAAGACCGCCTACTTCCACCTCCTTAACATCGCCCTTCTCCGCCCCTGCCTCAGCTCATCTCCTGCTGAAACCCTCATCCAGTCCTTTGTTGCCTCTAGACTTGACTATTCCAATGTTGCTCACTGACCTACATTGGCTCCCGGTCTGGCAACACCTCAATTAAAAAATTCTCATCCTTGTTTTCAAATCTCTCCATGGCCTCACCCCTCCCTATCTCTGTCACCTCCTCCAGCCCTCCGAGATCTTCATGGTCCTCCAATTCTGGCCTTACGTGCATCCCCCATTTTCATCACCTCACCATTGGTGGCCGTGCCTTCAGCTGCCTAGGCCCTAAGTTCTGGAATTCCCTCCCTAAACCTCTCCACTTCTACCTCTCTCTCCTCCTTTAAGACGCTCCTTAAAACCAACATTTTGGCCAAGCTTTTGGTTACCTGTCCTAATATCTCCTTATGTGGCTCGGTGTCAAATTTTGTTTGATTACACTCCTGTGAAGTGCCTTGGGACATTTTACGAAGTTAAAGACGCTATATCCAGAGTCAGTACTGAAGTAAGGGGTTAAAGTAATTCTTTAATCAGCACTGGAACGTTGATGTAGTTGACTGTAGTCACTTTCTGTCTAATTTAAAACCTGCATCTTTGATTAAATAATAATGAGTTTGTGAACATGTACAGTAGTTTAACTGAATCGATGAATAGACTAAAAAAAAGAATGGGAACATCAGGAAAGGGCATCTGGGGATGAACTCGCATTGTGCAATAGTGCAGACAAATGCCTAATGCTTTCCTATGAATTTCCTTTGTATGCTATTTTAGCACAGGTGTTAACATCTCCATTGAAATAGTGGAGAAAGGAATTTCACACAAATGTGTAAAATGTATCTACATTTATATCAAACCGCACCATTTCATCCCCTCAGAGAATAAAGGATGCACTTTGACATACCACAAGTGGACTCTTAAACATAGAAACATAGAATCTAGGAGCAGGAGTAGGCCATTCGGCCCGTCGAGCCTGCTCCACCATTCAATACGATCATGGCTGATCATCCAAAATCCAGTACCCTGTCCCTGCTTTAATCCCCACAGTACACATATCCCACCCTACCCCCGTAACCCCACGTATTTAATTCACCCTAACATATCCCATCCTATCCCCACATATTTAATCCCCCCCTAACACTAAGGGTCAATTTATCATAGCCAAATCAACCTAACCCGCACATTTTTGGACTGTGTGGAGGAAACCGGAGCACCCGGAGGAAACCCACGCAGACACGGGGAGAATGTGCAAACTCCACACAGACAGTCACCCGAGGTCAGATTCGAACCCAGGTCCCTGGCGCTGTGAGACACCAGTGCTAACCACTATGCCACTCTTGTTCTTAGCTGGTTGTTCCTACATCTTTCTCTTTGTGTTAACCTGGTTCCCCCCTCCCCTTCCACCAAAAGAATATTTTCAATAAAGACAGTGACTGAAACAAATTAAATTGGGCCTGACTGAAAATTGAACCCCGCAGGCTTACTTTGAAGGGCTGCTCCTCAACCGCAGATTTTCCCAGTTTGCAGCTTGTTTGTAAAAGTCTAATGTGGCACCAAAAAAAAAAGGTTGGTGTGGTGCGTAAGGAATAAATCAGTTTGGTCTTTCAAAGCCGAGCTTGAAGTCCTCATTGTGAAGGTAGTTAAAGATCACGTTGCAGTGATGTGATGCTACAGTTTGTTGTGGCTCCAATGTGCCATCCCTCGGAACGGTCAAGTACCAATTTTACACCATGGATTGCTCCTTACCCCTGTTGTCTGGGGGAAAGGTGCAGAGCAGTGACTTGGCGTTTTCATGCATGGAGAGAAGGAAGAAATCGGGCAACAATTATCCATCGCCATGCCCGCGTACTCAATGGTGGCCGGGTCAAGACTACTGTTGGTGGAGCCCTGGCAGAAGGCATTCTGCCTCTGCTGTCGGTTGGCAAGTGGGGCCTGGCGTGATGAGATTCAAAAGCAAAAACCTGAATTCTGCTAACATTGCCAGGGGCTTTAAATCGTATTATATCCCACCGCAGGTTAGTATATATTATTCGTCATGATGCTCTTTGTATGTCTGACTTTTTTTTAAATTTCCTGTAGTGCTCTGCGCAGAAAGGCAGCTGTTGTTTATGTAACGTGAGGGGACTTGTGCTGTGCCAAAAACAGCAGTAAAATGCCTTCTTAAAGGGACATTTTCATCTTGCAAAAATACTTGCTAATTTAATGGCAATGACATCCTGCATAAGTTTTCATATGTTTCACTCACTTTAATTGGGTTTTCAAACAAATTACTTTTTTCATAAAGACGGTGCCTTCACTAGTCAGTAACATAAACGTAAGCTGAGACAGAGGTGGCAAGTTACGGATGATACAAATAACCAGAAAACAATTAAGATTGAATCAATTTGCAAGAATTTAAGAGAGGTTCTCCAGAATGTGTTTCTTACACAGTGCAAGTATTAGCAAGAATTTGAAGTCTTGTAGTCTTTCCTAGACTTCCTGATATACTGTTTGTACATTGGTAAAGTAATATTGCTTCTCACCTAATGGAGTGCAAATGTCAATACTAGAAACTGAATTAAACTCAACTAAAGATGAGTAGGTATCAGAAGAAGCTCTTCATGTGTCACATAATAATCTTGAAACATTAACATTCTTCCTTTCAAATTATCCCTTAATGTATCAGCCACCCAAGATAATGAATTTATGTGCTTCTCTGCAAACTTATGCGTATTAATACTTGGAAGCAACCAAAACCATTCTTAAAGTCTGATGGACAATAGTTGAACTTAACCAAGCAATTGTGTTTTAAGAGATCACTAATTCAGTGATCACCTATCAATAGTTATTGTCCTTCAAGAGACTATTAATTAAATTAACTTCGAGAACAGAGCTCCTGGACTCTGGGTGACGTTGCTATCAAACAACTTTATCTTGTTGACAATGCGGATGTATCAGGACAGTTTTGTGTTTTGACTACCCCCGATCACAGAGACAGAGGAACTCTTCCCCAGTTTGTAGGTATCTGAAGCCAATTTTGAATTCACTTATGCCCTGTCTATTCATAGTACTATAGAAAAAATATAATGCAGACATCTTCTCTATTTGATGCAGAATGGAAACTCTGCTTCTGTCACAATAACAACAACTTGCATTTATCTAGCGCCTTTAATGTAGCAAAAAGTCCCACGGCGCTTTACAGGAGCGTAATCAGACAAAGATTTACACTGAGCCAAAGAAGGAGAAATTAGGACAGGTGACCAAATACTTCGTCAAAGAGGTAGGTTTTAAGGAGCGTCTTAAAGGAGGGGAGCGAGGTGGAGAGGCGGAGAGTTTGAGGGAGGGAATTCCAGAGCTCAGCGCCTAGAACGGCTGAAGGCACAGCTGCCAATGGTGGAGCAGAGGAAGTGGGGGATGCACTAGAGGCCAGAATTGGAGCAACAAAGATTTCGCTGAGGGTTGTAGGGCCAGAGGAGGTTACAGAGATAGGGAGGGGCGAGGCCATGGAAGGATTTGAGAACAAGGGTGAGAATTTTAAAATTGAGGCGTTGCCGGACCGGGAGCCAATATAGATCAGCAAGCACAGGGGTGATGGGTGAACGAGACTTGGTGCGAGTTATGATACGGGCAGCAGAGTTTTAGATGAGCTCAAGTTTATGAAGAGTGGAAGATGAGAAGCCAATCAGGGGAGCATTGGAATAGTCGTGTCTGGAGGTAACAAGCATTTTCCATTTGAAAAAGTTAACTACGTGTTCTAGTAATATATTTTGTGAAACTATGAAAGGAATAAACAAATTTAAAATAGGAAATGTTACAATCATACCACTTGAATGCAGGTACTTGACTTTTCATAGAAAGCCCTTAACTTTTTGATGTGGTCCAGTTACTAGTACTCAGGTATTCACTGTTCAAACTAAACACTGTGCCATCTATCTACAATGATGCTGACTGTAGTGTTGTCTTTCTGCGAAGGGGTGAGAGAGTTGTAACATTTATGGGAGTTGTGGTCAATAAAAGAACATGCTGTTATTGTTTCTTCTGCAAAACACCAGCCAAAATATTGAAGCTGCTCATGACTTTCATAAATCCTGTTTAGTGCTCCACTGACATGTGTGAACAATTCAGAAAGTCAAGCAAGGAAAGACTCTCAGTTTTCACCAAAGCACGAAGAGTAAGAAAACATTGGAGTTGGGTTTGAAAACTTAGCATTTTCTTTGGGTTATACTAAAAGCAATATTGCGAAGACTGGAAGGAAATTGATTATTTTAACCATTTCCACTATGTACTAGTAACCAGATATAGAATAAACCACCTTCACATCACTCATATAGAGCCACAGACCTTTCAATACATTTTCATTGTTCAGTGGCCTCTCGCTTGTTTTTAACTCATTAGATGCGAGGGCCTGGACATTTCCATTGTTCAGTTAACGCCACAGAATCTACTAACTCCTACACATGCTTTGAAAATAGACAGTATTGAAATTTAAACTGCGGCAAGTTATTCAAGTGAGTGTTATAAAAGGCTGACGTTTTAAGTGGGATGTGATGTTGGTTCTTGGTTGCTTCTATCAGAGGCTGTGGTGTGTGTGTGAGGGATTTACTCTGTCTCTGCCGTGCATGTATATTAGGGAGGAGAATTCAGGTCCGGAGCATTCAAGGGCTGTAAATTTCGGGGATTCCTGAAATTGAAATTCGATCCAATTTACCCTCATCCTTTGTAGCCTATCAGGGAGCATAGATGTGTCCCCCACCATGAGTCATCATCATCGTTACCAACAACAACTACCCAAGGCACTTCACAGAGGTGTAATCAAGAAAAAAATAGTGCAGAAATTCAACACTACACCATCAAGAAATTGGACATGTCATAACTCCTCTCCCAAATTTATTTAAAGATTTTCATTATTCATGCAGGAATTTCCTCCTCATCCACTCCTCATAAATGTGTTGCATGGTATAATACTGGCCCACATGGCCCAGAAGATGCCCCTGAGTGCTGAGGTAGCTGATCTCAGCCAACAATGGCATCTCCACAAGTGGCCCCATTATACCCTAGGGCTAGGAGGTGAAAAAAAATCAACTGGTGATCCCAGCTCTTGAATGCTATCATGGAGCTCTGTCAGAAAGCGTATCTGGATAGCTGTCAGGTTAATAAGAAAGAAACTTGCATTTACATAGAACCTTTCACGACCTCAGGACATCCCAAAGTGCTTTACAACCAATGAAGTTGTTTTTGAAGTGTAGCCACTGTTGTAATATAGGAAATGCGGCAACCAATATGTACATAGCAAGCTCCCACAAACAGCAATGTGATAATAGCCAGATAATCTGTTTTATTGATGTTGATTGAGGGATAAATATTGGCCAGGTCACTGGGGTGAACTCTCCATCTCTTAGAAATAGTGTCATGGGATTTTTTACATCCACCTGAGAGGGCAGATGGGGCCTCAGTTTAAGATGTCATCTGAAAGATGGCACCTTCAATAGTGCAACACTCCCTCGGTATTTCACTGGAGTGTCAGCTTGGATTCTGTGCTCAAGTCTCTAAAATGGGACTTGAACCCACAACCTTCTGACTCAGAGACAAGAATCCTACCACAGAGCCAAGGCTGACAAGACAGGATTGGGCTTGGCTATGATGCTCCTGCAAATAGCCTCTGATATTCAACAGGTCGGCGGCCTGCACATGGATTAGCCACCTCTTAGGGAAGATACTGGAGAGCTTCAGTTACTTATGAAACCATAAACCCTGCATTAGTTGTCCTCAGGAGAGAAGGGATGAGAGAAAAAAAAATGGAAGCGTAAAAGTTAAAAAGATTTGATGGCAAAGAAAAATAGTCATAAAGCAAACAGGAGCATTTCACTTTGGGCAGGGTTCGTTTTACATATTCCACCAGCAGTAGGAAAGAGCATCATAACTTACTCATATTGGCTTGAATATTTCCCTATAATGATAGACCTATTACTGTGCTATATCATTTTTACAGGCACAGTCATTTATTTTGACTCACTGAAAATGTGACAGTAAAAATATTAAACTGTTTCAGACAGTCGTTTAGTCATTTTGAAATACTTCTCGCATTCCCTTTCAATGCCATGATGCGTGCTGCATGTACCAGCCCACACTGATGTGTCATTTAAGTGTGCCATTCTGTCTCAATCCAAACGCTTTGAAACTTTATGTTACAGGCATCTTCTGTTTCCACTGAAATCTGGTTTTCATTACTGCTTTGGAGGGTAGATATATGAGCCCTGAGTTGAAGGACAGGCAGTAAATATTTCTGCAGCAGGATATATCTTTTGACGTTTGATGTGCTTTTAAAATCAATTGATTTACTTAGTATTCTTCTCCGGGGAGCTTTTATTGACAAATGAGGAATTTAAAAGGTTTCAATTTTCTATCTTGTGCATTTCAAAGATTGTTCACCTTGTTCACCAAAAATGTGCGGGTTAGGTGATTTGGCTATGATAAATTGACCCTTAGTGTTAGGGGGGGATTAAATATGTGGGGTTACAGGGATAGGATGGGATATGTTAGGGGGAATTAAATACGTGGGGTTACGGGGATAGGGTGGGATATGTGTCGGTGCAGGCTCGATGGGGATTCTGTGTGAGGGGGCAGGGACAGGGTACTGGATTTGGATGATCAGCCATGATCGTATTGAATGGTGGAGCAGGCTCGACGGGCCGAATGGCCTACTCCTGCTCCTAGTTTCTATGTTTCTATGTTTCTATGTTTGCTGAAATTCTAGCAGCTTTCGGTGATGTGCCTGTTTGGCACATGGAGCTGGTCTGCTAAGCAAAAAGTGATCTTGATTCCTTTCAAATTCTCAAAGAATGCACAGAAGCCTGCTAATAGTGCAGGCTGATGTGACATTTAGTGGCAGCAAGAAACTAATCAATTAAGGGGTTTGATAGTTGAAAAGATTAACCTGCTGGGATAGAGCTTTTTATATATTATCAGATGTGCATTGAGAATGATTGGGATAAGTTGTTTTGCACTGTACCAAGTTGTGTAATGTTCAGAGATTCTAAAGGAAGAGAACGACAGTGATTGTTTCTGTACCTTTAGGCTGCTATTTCTTTATTTGGTGACGATATTGATTTGCTCTCGGGATTTGGATGACGCTGGCAAGGCCACATTGATTGACCATCCCTAGTTGGTGGTGTTTTTTTATTCATTCTTGGGATGTGGGCATCGCTGGCAAGGCCAGCATTTATTGCCTATCCCTAGTTGCCCTTGAGAAGGTAAGCCTTATTCTTGAACCACAGTCCATGAGGTAAAGGTGCTCTCACAGTGCTGTTAGGTAGGGAGTTCCAAGATTTTGACTCAGCGACGATGAAAGAACGATGATATATTTCCAAGTCAGGATAGTGCGTGACTTGGAGGGGAACTTGAAGGTGGTGGTGTTCCCATGCACCTGCTGCGCTTGTCCTTCTAGGTGGTGGAGTTTGGGGGTTTGGGAGTTGTTGCAGTGCATCCTATAGATAGTACACACTGGAGCCACAGTGTGCCGTGTTGAGGGTATTCCTGCCATGGACTATCCATTGTGTCTTGCCCTAAAGCAGGTCCGAACTCAAGTCTTACACATAAGATTCTTGAGCCACTCGCTAGGGAGGAGTAGCTGAGATCGTTTCCCGTTGCCTTCCTCATGGTTTTTATCTTCGAAGTACCTTAACCTGGTTGGGCTGCAGCCAAGACTAAAGAGCCCCACCTATTCTTTACAATGGTGGGGGTACCCACAAGTATGCCCACTAGATGTAAATCCAGTATTCAGTGTTGGCACTCCAGTGTTTTCTGGAGTGTGGCCTGAGCCCAACACTTCAGTCTCAGAGGCGGGAATACTACCACTAAGCCCGTCACTACATCTCCAACCGTTGTATTACGTAGGGAAGTCCAGGATGCTGATCTAGCGATGTTGAAGGAACTGGAAGATATGTCCAAGTCAGTTTATGCGTGACTTGGAGGTGATGGTGATTGTTTCAAAATGCCTAACTTAATTAATGGATTGACATGAGTATCGTCTTGTCCAGATGAGGATTCACTAAAGAGCTGAGGAACTAAGACTGAAGGTGGAATTAGCCTGTTATTTAGTGAAAGTTGCCTCTGTTCTCATTTCTCATTTTAGAGTTTGGGTACAGCTCCACATCAAAGATGGTCTAAAAGGGAGCGATCGCATCCCCCTCCTTTCTGCACGGCACTGATTGTCTGGACAGTAGTGCTAAATGTGTGTAACTGAACTGGGCTGGGAAAAGTAAGCACAGCATGTGAACATGTAAGTTCAAGATGGGTGCTTGCAAACAGTGAAAATACAGCGGTACAGAGGGGCATAGTACAGCTGTGGTTCAGTGGGTAGCACTCTTGCTTCTGACTCAGAAGGTTGTGGGTTCAAGTCCCACTCTAGGGACTTGAGCACAAAAATCTAGGCTGACACTCCAGTGCAGTGCTGAGGGAGTGCTGCACTGTCAGAAGGTGCCGTCTTTCAGATGAGACGTTAAACCGATCAGGTGGGCGTAAAAGATCCCATGGCACTATTTTGAAGAAGAGCAGACGATTTCTTCCCAATGTCCTGGCCAATATTTATCCCTCAGCCAACATCTCAAAAAACAGATTACAAAAGCAAAATACTACGGGTGCTGGAAATCTGAAATAAAAACAGAAAATGCTGGAAATACTCAGCAGGTCAGGCAGCATCTATGAAGAGAGAAACAGAGTTAGCGTTTCAGGTCTGTGACCCTTTGTCAGAACTGCTCAAAAAACAGATTATCTGGCCATTATCATGTTGCTGTTTGTGGGACCCTACTGTACTTGCAAGTCTTTCTTTCTTTCATAATACAAATTACCTCCTTGTGCAGCAGAACATTTTACTAACAAAAGTTTCTAAATCTAAGAATTTTTAAAATGAGAAAAGGCTATTCAGCTCATTCACCTCACCGAACCATTGAAGTCATTTTTTAGAACCTGATTTGATAATTTTTTTACAGCTTTCCTGACCCAGACCCAAAGTAGCACAGTGTTAACAAACTCTGACGCTTCTATATTTTGAAATGCTTTGCAAAATTGCTTGTGGACGTCAGTGTGATTTACACAAGCAGAAATCCACATGGTTTGGCCAATTCCTTTTGGGCATCTACAGTTAGTCTGACGTCAGCTGTGGGCAAATCCTTAGAAGATAAAATTAGTGAACATTTAGAAATACATAAGAACATAAGGGGCCAGAAATTCGGGCCTCCACGGGTGAGTACGCGCTGTGTACTCACCCATAGGCCCAATGAAAGTACCGGTTTCGCGCATGCACTGCGCATGCGTGGGAAACCGGAACTTCCGTTCCCTTGAAGGAAGGGGTTCATAGGTCAAACAAGTGCGCCAGAGAGGCAGCGCGTACGCATCGAACTTCGGCTTTTTTTACAGGTTTCTCCGTGTGGGTAAGTCCCTAGCAGCTGCACGGGGAAAAAGCAGGTGCAAGGCCTGCTTTTAACAAGGTAAGTGGTGAATTAACTAAAATTAAAACATTTTTTCCACAGGTTTATTTTTTTAAATACTTTAAAGAAAGGTAAGTTTATTGTTAGCCCTGTTAAAAACTGTAATTAATTTTTTCAAAAATTTAAGTTATTGTTTAAAATAGTTATTTTATGTAATTTATAGCTATTTTAAAAATGTGATGTTTTTTAAAAAATTTATTTGAAGTTTTAGTTAGGTTTTGGGGCCGATCTCTATTCATAGATTTGACAGGTCTTCCTGTCAAATCTATGAATGGAGATTCCCTGCTCCGATTGGCTCCCCATGGCCAGCGTGATCCCAGGGGACGCTTTGAACTAACTGCGCCGCTGGGATACGCGAGCACTGCACACCGGCAGCTGGAGGAGGCCCAGGATCGGAATCCCATGCGGGCCCACAGCACAACGGCAGGAGTGCTATGTAAGTGCAGGTCGGGGGCTTGCACCTGCGGGAAGCCTCCGACCCGAATTTGTGGGCCAAGAAATAAGAGCAGGAGTAGGCCATACTGCCCCTCGAGCCTGCTCCGCCATTCAATAAGATCATGGCTGATCATCGACCTCAACTCCACTTTCCCGCCCGATCTCCATATCCCTTGATTCCCCTAAAGTCCAAAAATCTATCTATCTCAGCCTTGATGAGCCTTACATGATCAAGGACAGCCAGCACGGATTTGTTAAAAGCAAATGTGATAGATTTTGAAGTGACCAATTGGATGGATAAAAGCACTGCCGTAGATGCAGTGTACATGGATTTTCAGAGAAATTCACACATATGGTATAAGAGGAAATGAAGCAGCCGGGATAGAAACAAAAGGTTAGAGTAAACGTGCATTGCTCAGATTGGAGAAGGGTTGGAAAGGGTGTGCCCTAGGGGTGAATGCTGGGTCCATTTTTGTTCTCTGTATATCGATGATTTGCACATGGGCACAGGGAGCATAATCGCAAAATTTGCTGACAACACAAAAATAGGAAGTTTGACAATAGCGAGGGGCCTGTACAAGACTTCAGGAAGACACGGAAAGGTTAACAAAATGGCAGACAGGTGGAAGGTGCAATTTAATGGGAAGAAGTGTGAGATCAGACATTTTGAGAGGCTGAACAAGGAATGGGAGTATACACTCAGTGGTGAGACACTGACAGGTGTGGGTGAACAAGGAATGGGAGTATACACTCAGTGGTGAGACACTGACAGGTGTAGGTGAACAGAAGGACCAAGTGAATCAAATACATAATTCAATGAAAGTGCAAATAAAAATAAATTAATCCATAAAAATGGCAATTTTTACAAAGCAATGGTTAGGCCATAGTTAGACTAATGGGTGTCCATTATAGAAAAGACATTAAATGATGGAGAGCGTACAGCATAGATTCACCAGGATGACGCCAGGAATGGGAAACTATAGTTATGAGAAGAGACTTGAGATGCTGGGACTATTACAGCACAGAAGGAGGTCATTCAGCCCGTGGTGCCTGTGCCGGCTCTTTGAAAGAGCTGTCCAAATTAGTCCCACTCCCCATTAAAATGTGCCTTCTATTTCTTTTTAAGTATGGGTTAAAACAGCATCCAAGGAGTGGTTCGAAAGGCAATTTTTGGACTGACCCCTAAGATGTCCCTCATGAGTGGCTGGAAAGAACCTCTGGCACTAAAGCAGACCATCACTGCCACTGTTAGTGACTGCAGTGGGCTGACTGTCCCTGCAGGTCTCCATGGACCAGCCCCCCACCCCCCCCACCCCCCTGGTGAGCCTGTGCTTTATTCATGGACTGCCATTCTGCAACACCTATTCAAATAATACTGTTGTACCAGGGCCCCTGCTCAGGACTGTGAATTGTGCGCATTCTGCGTTCACAAGCTCCTCGTCCGTCCCTCCCTCCTTCCCTTCCTTCCCATCTCTCCATCTCTCTCTTCATCCCCATCTCCATCCTTTACCCATCAATGGTCACTATAACCGCACCCTCTGACAAAAAGAACCTCTCTGTACTCTTCACTTCTCTCACTGCTATGGTGATACATTGAAGGTTCCCAGTTGTTAAGCTCACTCGGTCCAGATTTTACATGCATAAAATACTCACGCTACAGTTTAATTATGCAGCTGTGGAATGTTACACAAGTTCATCAGCAATGATCTTCACTGGGTTTATTTCTCTCTCTATTTTTACCGATGTTCATTGATCAATTTCTGGAGGGGTAGCTGGATTGTCAGAGCCATGCTAAACATGCTCAGGTAGTCCATGAGCTCTTTCTACTGACATTACAGCCCTTTTGCTCATGTCTACTTTGGCAAGCAAATTATCTAACAGACAAAAAATACAGCCAAAACAGTCTCAAATACTCGCAATAACATATGTTTGTACAGACCTCCCAGGAGAACAGTTTGGCGAGAGCATCCCATAAATATAAAACATCCTTCTGAAATGCTGTTACCGAATCCTTTGTATGTGAAAGGTGGACAATATGCTGGATTGGATGGTAAATCCCCCATTATAATCCAGTTTAAATAAAGGACATTGCTTTGCTCTGTTCACCCTTGGGTCTACTGCAATTCCACTTGTGTGAAAACAGTTTGATTCACACACACACTGAAGCCACAGAAAGAAGGAAAGTAAAAGCAGGCAATGCTTTGAGACACCCAGCCGGTCAGTCAGCCCTGACAAAGATTCCGCACATGAATCATTAATTTGTCTCTTCTCTCTCCAAATGCAGACTGACTCGTGGGGTTTTTCCAGCAGTTTTTTTGCTTTTGTTTCAGCATCTGCAATTTTTTTTCTCATTATTTAAGGAATAAAAGTAGATTAATGTGAAAGTACGCACTGTCGAACCTTCTGCAAGTTTACACAATATTCTGCTTCTGTACAGATAACAACCTGGCTGCACTTCACAATGGGAGGTCCTGTATGTGAGTGAGTGTGTGAGAGTGTGCGTGTGAGCACCTGAGAGTGGAGGTCCTGTGTGTGCGTATGTGTCTGGATGTTCTGAGTGCGAGCGTGTGAGGACTTGAGAGTTGAGGTGCTGTGTGTGCATGTGTGAGTGAGAGTGTGTGTGACACTGGAGGTCCTATGAGTGTGTGTGTGAGTGGAGGTCCTGTGAGTGTGAGAGAGAGTGGAGGTTCTGTGTGTGTGTCTGTGTGTGTGTGACACTGGAGGTCCTATGAGTGTGTCAGAGAGTGGAGGTCCTGTGAGTGTGTCAGAGAGTGGAGGTCCTGTGAGTGTGTCAGAGAGTGGAGGTCCTATGAGTGTGTCAGAGAGTGGAGGTTCTGTGTGTGTGTGTGTGAGAGAGTGGAGGTTCTGTGTGTGTGTCTGTGTGTGTGTGTGTGAGTGGAGGTCGTGTGCGAGAGTAGCGGTCCTGTGTGCACATGTGGGTACAAGTGGATGTCATTGTGAATGAGTGTGCATGTGCACACATATGTATAAGTGGAGATCCTGCAAGTGTGTGTGTGCATGTACAGGTTCTGTCAGTGTGAGTGTGTGTACGCGAAGTAGATCAGTGGCACTTAAATGAGACCCGGGAGTTATAATACTCCAAGCCCGAAACTAGCGTACTTGCCCCGCCCCCCTCCCTCTCCAGCTTGAAATCCGCTCCAGGTTAAAATCAACTCCTGTGTCTTGCTCAGTCCCACACCACATGATCCATTTACCCAATGAACCACAAGGCAATCCACAAGTTGTTCTTTGCTCCCAGTTAGCATCAGAGGTGGATTTGTCATGGCATTTTTTTGGATTCATTTTGCCTGATCGTGCCTCACCAGGCTGTGCCATTTCTCCAATAACGAAGCTCTATATCTTGTCCACATAGTGCATGATGCGGAGATGCTGGCGTTGGACTGGGGTGGACAAAAATGAGAAGTCGCACAACACCAGGTTATAGTCCAACAGATTTATTTAAAATTACAAGCTTTCGGAGCTATCCTGCCCCTTCTTCAGGTAAAGTTACACTGAGTGAATCTACAAAAGTTCACAATATAAACACAGATACTACAGAGATACAATCTTTCCTTACATCAAAGACACACCAAGAGCACAGCCAAGACAATGAGATGTGTCCCAGGGGGTCCAACGTGTCAAATCCTACTGTCTGTAGCCGATCTCTCTCAATATCCCTTCCTCTCTCTCCGTCTTTTTTGGGGTTTGTATTATGTGTTTGTTTTTTAAAAACTGGAAAGACAGACAACGATGTCAAGTCACGTTCTGTAGCGTGACATGAACCCGATATCCCTATTGAGGCCATCCTCATGAGTGCGGAACTTGGCTATCAGTTCATGATAGCATTTATCTTTGGAATGACAACTTATTTGACCAGTTTTATTGGCTCAAATCAGTCAGCACATTCTGAGACTGCAGCCTGGATGTTTTGGCAGGTGGCAATTCTGCACCTCTGCGTCAACAAATTGAAATCACAAATTATATCACATAATTTTCAAATTTTTTTGTTGCCTTCAAGTTCTCGAAACTTCTCAGAAAGAGATAAAGCTGCTTGTGTTACAGAGAACTACAAAAGTTTGTTATTTGACTTTTTAAAAAATATATTAAGATGACTGCCAATTATTCACAGGAAAGCTTTGTAAAATATTGAGAAATATTCTTGATTTCTCTCTTGCAAGTACATGATATTATGTACAGAAAATGATTTTTAAAAATGTACCTCCTGGAATGTAAATGGTGCACTGGGTTAATATTGAGCTTGAATCCAGCTCAGTCTGCTGTAGTGGACGCTTCCTCCCTCTGCTGTGTCTCAGCTGCAGTCATTTTGACAGCCTCGGCCCAGTTTCAAATTCAGAACGAATTCCGCAATAAATGGCATGAAATTTGCAGCACCACCCAGAGAGGGATGGACAGTATAACTTTTGTAGGAAATGGAAGTATCCCGCTGGAGCGGCTCTTCTGAGCTTTGGGCCAGAACAGGAAGCGTTTTAATCCTGAGAATTCTCCCTTGCTGTAGCTGTCCTGGGTCTGATGCTGATACTAGATGTAAAAATGTTCCTTTGCCTAGCACCGACATCTATCATCATGTCAAACTTAAAATCTTCAATAGCTGGCCAGTAACTGCTGGAATAATTAATTTTAAAATGCTAAAAAAAAAATCAATTTATAAGTAATAACTACAGTTTAAGCATTTTTTTTTAAAAATCAAGAGTATTTTAATCAAGCATTTTATGCTTTTTGCTCTTTTGGTTGGCCACCGTTTGTTGGACAACAAAAATGGACTAGTGCTTTTCATGGTTTCCATCCAAACCTATTACAGTTTTAGAGGAACTGATGGAATTTCCAGTTATCATGCCAAGAA
Organism: Squalus acanthias; assembly: GCA_030390025.1. NCBI lineage: Eukaryota > Metazoa > Chordata > Chondrichthyes > Squaliformes > Squalidae > Squalus > Squalus acanthias. The sequence continues at coordinate 72,653,781 of CM059439.1, forward strand.
AAAAAATAAGGTTGCTATGCGAACTGCAGTGTTTTGGGAAAACAACATTATTTTTGCCCATATGTTGTTCTCGTGATTGGAAGGTCTAACACTGACACTATACGACAGCCAAACAGCACCGTGCTTACTTCATTTGAAATAACTTTAATCCATTATTCCAAGAAGAGGCTTGCTGGATTTTGTTTTGTCCAGTCCAAAATATCTTGAGAGGTTTGAATTGGTATAGAAACAGCGGAGAAAAGAATAAAACCATCTATGTTTTTTAATCAAGTAATTTATAGGATTTGAGGAACAAACTCCATAAGAAGAAGATTAAACAAATGTCACATTTATTCAATAAAAGCAGAAAATGCTGGAAATACTCAGCAGGTCAGGGAGCATCTGAGGAAAGAGAAACAGAGTTAACGGTTCAGGTGGATGACCCTTCGTCAGAACTGGAAGATGTTCGAGATAAAAAGCGGTCCATCTCTTTTATGGGTTTTATGAAAGGGAAATCGTGTTTGACAAATTTGCTAGAGTTCTTTGAGGATGTAACAAACAGGGTGGATAAAGGGGAACCAGTAGATGTAGTGTATTTGGATTTCCAGAAGGCATTCGATAAGGTGCCACATAAAAGGTTACTGCACAAGATAAGAGCTTGGGGTTGGGGGTAATATATTGGCATGGATAGGGGATTGGCTAACTAACAGAAAACAGAGAGTCGGGATAAATGGGTCATTTTCCGGTTGGCAATCAGTAACTAGTGGGGTGCCACAGGGATCAGTGCTGGGGCCTCAACTATTTACAATCTATATTAATGACTTGGATGAAGGAACCGAGTGTACTGTAGCCAAATTTGCTGATGATACAAAGATAGGTGGGTTAGCAAGTTGTGAGGAGGACACAAAGAGTCTGCAAAGGGATATAGATAGGTTAAGTGAGTGGGCAAAAATTTGGCAGATGGAGTATAATGTGGGAAAATGTGAGGTTATCCACTTTGGAAGAAAGAATGAAAAAGCAAATTATTATTTAATTGGAGTGAGACTACAAAATGCTGCGGTACAAAGGGATCTGGGGGTCCTAGTACATGAAACACAAAAAGTTAGCATGCAGGTACAGCAAGTAATTAGGAAGGCTAATGGAATGTTGGCCTTTATTGCAAGGGGTATGGAGTATAAAAGTAGGGAAATTTTGATGCAACTTTACAGGGCGCTGGTGAGACCGCACCTGGAGTACTGCGTACAGTTTTGGTCTCCATATTTAAGGAAGGATATACTTGCATTGGAGGCAGTTCAGAGAAGGTTCACAAGGTTGATTCCTGGGATGAAGGGGTTGACGTATGACGAAAGGTTGAGCAGGTTGGGCCTATACTCATTGGAGTTTAGAAGAATGAGAGGAGATCTTATTGAAACATATACGATTCTGAGGGGGATTGACAGGGTGGATGCTGAGAGGATGTTTCCCCTAGTGGGGGTATCTAGAACTAGGGGGCATAGTTTCAGATAAGGGGGTCGCCCATTTAAGATGAAGATGAGGGGGAATTTCTTCTCTCAGAGGGTCGTGAATCATTGGAATTCTCTACCCCGGAGAGCTGTGGAGTTGGAGTCATTGAATATATTCAAGGCGGAGATTGACAGACATTTGAACTACAAGGGAGTCAAGGGGTATGGGGAGAGAGCAGGAAAGTGGTGTTGAGACCAAGATTGGATCAGCCATGATCTTATTGAATGGCAGAGCAGGCTCGAGAGGCCGATTGGCCTACTCCTGCTCCTGTTTCTTATGTTCTTATGTAACATCTTCCCGTTCTGATGAAAATTCATCGACCTGAAACGTTAACTCTGTTTCTCTCTCCACAGATGCTGCCTGACCTGCTGAGTATTTCCAGCATTTTCTGTTGTTAATTCAGATTTCCAGCATTCGCGGTATTTTGTTTTCATCCAGTTTATTGACCCAGATTTATCTTAAGCTTATGACGTTAATGGGTAAAACAATTTGAGGCAAAGCACGAAGCAACACAAAGTTCTTCTAACTGTTCTCGTAACAAAGATCTTCTACTAAAGAAGTAACGATGTATTATTTGGCATATGACCAACAAATAGACCATCTGACAATAGCTGTGCACAGCAGTCCACAAAATAACAAGACCGAATGACCCCCAGTTTATATTGTCAGCAATAGCAAAAGATAATATTTATTTTACAACAAAAAATAAATACAGCTGTTAAATAAACAAGATGATACTCAGTAAAATATCAGGCTTAATAAAACAGTACACTGACGTCAGTTGTACCCAAAGGGTTGGTGCTACAGAGACTATCTTCTGCACTTTCTGCATCAGCACAGACATGTGAGCTGAATATTGATCATCTTGCTGGAGTTGAAGCAACAGTACAAGAGCTAAATGGCCAAAAGTGGGACCTCTTGGCAATTATCAGATGGTGGTTGACTTCTCATTTACCTGTCTATCTTCAGATAGTTGAAGATGCAGTGCTCAGGTTAGACTGTTGACCTTTAACCTCTGGCAGCAGTGTTCCTAGCCTTCACAGGTGAGGTTAAGGGTTTTCTCAGTCTCTCTATTTCTGTCTCTTACAAGGGTCTTGCATCATGGTGAAATGCATTTTGGACAGTATAAACCCAGTTACTAGCGTTCACAAGTGGACGAAGTAAAGCACTGATTGACACTAACAATTATGGTTGGTTTGGGAGATGGAATCCTCACATTGGTGCAGGGATCAGGTGCTGTTCTGAGGTGGGGGATTGAGGCATTATCGTTAAGAATGGTAGGCTGATTGTGTGTCAAATATACATGCTAATCTCTTGTGTGTACTTCTTGGTTCTGGAAATTACAGAGCCAGTGAAGAAGAGCAGAAGTCAGTGCCTTAAATATAGAAATGGCATGCTAGTTGCAATAGTGAGGAAAAGCTTCAATATCTTCAGAATAGTGCTAGGAAGACATTTTTCCAAGAGGTAGATTCCTTAGCTTCTGCTCATAGATTAGAGGCAAATTATTCTTTGACTACCTGTGGGACATCTTAAAAAGGAAAATATAGCAGAAGAAGCATCTTAATGGTGACATTAATTTCACTAATTCAGACAAGTTATGTTTTTTGCAGTGATCATATCACACCCATCAATGAACACTTAGGCGTATATTTGAACATGCAAAAAGAAGAGCAGGAAGAAACCATTTAATGTTTGCCCAATTCATTGGATAGGTTGGGTACCCACTAGATGGTGCAACCTTGAATTCTACCCTTGGCAGCCACAGGTAATACTGACTCCTGGGAGTGCCAACAAATTTCTGTGACTAGTTTCAGAAATAAACTTGAGGACATTCTTGCTGATCCCATAAAGTGGTCAAGCAAGCCCCAGAAGACCATGGTTATCCATGAAGTAACACTAGTTGAACCCAACTAACCCAAGCACCTCAATACATCCCATGCCCACCTCCCTCAGGAACTTTTCAAGACCCTTCTTAAAATATTTTAAGTGGAGAATGCAACATCGATTTTCCGTTTTGTATGTAAAGTTCATTGAATTAATTGTCATGCTAAAAAGTGTTAAACTGAAGTTACGACTTATAGATTTTTAATCAGTTTGTTTTTGTCATGTTTTCTATGTCATTCCCTGGAGCTCTGTTTCATTTTACTCAGAAGTATACCTAACTGTCTCGTGCTGACCCAGAGTTGTTTGGCCATGCATCAGACAATTGGGATATTTCTTACTTGCCTACTTACACTCCAGTGCATTTTCTTGGAATCAGTGCCTATTAACAGAAAATGCGAGAGTCAAATGTATGACGTGTATGAGATATCAATTCTTGCAATAATTGATGTCAATACATGCCGTTAGGCCATCAATATAGATCTGTAATACATTGGCTGCACTGCTGGACTATTCCAGCATATCACTGAATGTAGCCTCAGTGTGTACACTCAAACAAGTACCTCCATCTCCTGCACCCTTAAGAGGAAAGACCCTTAGGATTGTGCTTCTTATGGACCCATCTTATTGCTAAGTTGTGACCTGCAACATCTTATGCACAAATTCATACAACCTGCCTGAAAATGTCATCACCAAACTGGTTTAACCCAACCAAGTGGAATATTATCCATGGGAACCATTCTTTTGACAACATCCATTGTGCCTTTTCTAGATGTAGGAAAGGCATTTAGTCAAATTGAATGATTTTCAGAGGTGCCATCTTTCGGATGAGACGTTAAACCTTGCAGGTGGACTTAAAAGACCCAATTTTCGAAGAAGAGTAGGGGAGTTCTCCACGTGTCCTGGCCAATATTTATCCCTCAACCAACATCACCAAAAATAAATTATATGGTCATTACATCATTGCTGTTTGTGGCACCTTGCTGTGTGACAATTGGCTGCCACGTTTCTCTACATTACAACAGAGACTACTGTGACCAGATAATCTGTTTTTACTGATGTTGGTTGAGGAATAAATATTGGCCAGGACACCAGGGAAAACTCCCCTGCTTTTTTTCTAATAGTGTCATGGGATCTTTTAAATCCACCTGGGAGGGCAGACGGGACCTCAGTTTAACGTCTCACCCGAAAGACAGCACCACCGCCAGTGAAGGACTCCCTCAGTACTGCACCAAAGTGCCAGCCTAGATTATGTGCTCAAGTCTCGGGAGTGAAGCAAAAATGCTACCAGTGAGCTACAAAAGTTGAACTTTTGTAAGACATTAGGCCACAGCTGCAGTTTTGGGCACACAATTATAGGAGTGATATATTGATGTGAGGAGTTAGGGGATGACCTGATTGAGGTCTTCAAGATGCTGAGGGGTTACGTTAAGGTAAATAGAGATAAATTGTTTCCAGCGATTGGCGAGATGGTAACACGGGGTCACAAATGAAAAATAATCACAAGAGGAATTGAAGGGGAGGTTAGAAAGAAATTGTTGCACATAAAGTGGTTACAATGTGGAATTCTCTGTCACAAGCCACTGTTAAAACAGAAACTGTTTTTCAATAAAGGAACTAAATAGTTGCTTGAAAAAAGCAATATTAAGGGATATAGGGAAGAACTCGGAGAGTGGAATTAGACTAGGTGGCTCATGCAGAAGAATACTGACAGATTCTACGGACCAAATATTTCTGTAGTGTAACGTTCTGTGATTCTATGATGGGCTATTTTTAGGGTTAGATTTATTTATCCCTTTTTTTTTGTTTTGGTTTAACCTGGCTATATTAACTTCATCGTTGATTCGTTTTGGTTGGTTACGTCCTTTTTCTTTAGGTTAGTTCCTCATCTCTAATTTCAGTGAAGTCCTTTTACCCAGTTTGATGCGTCTGTACAAGCTTAGTGCATATATTACATATTGCATGTTTCATCTTTATTTTATTGATACACTATTTTCATTATAGTTTTCTTTTAGTATCAATGTTTTTGTTATTGTCCTATCATTAAAAAAAAATTGCAAAATAAACAAGTAAAAAATATATCCTTTTTCCAATGGGAATTTCATTTGATGGTTCGCCGGCTAGCTGGACAAGACTCAGATAAGCAGCCCTGCAATTGAAAGGCATGGACATGCTCCGTGCCCCGACTGCCTGGTACATTGAGTACACCAGGGAGGCAGTTGGCAAAGTGAAATGGAGCTTAAAGATATCTTGGAGGAATTTATATATGCTTGTGCCAGTGAGTGCATTGAACACACAGTCATGCATGTTTATGACAGGTGGCATCTTGGGGAGACTTCAAACAACATTGGTGGTCGTCTGCCCATCTACTAGGTTCATCAGCTCACAGCTGAGCTGCAAATTTAGGAATAGGGAGGCCAGCTACTATGAGGAAACCTGACAGTCGCCCATGCCTTTTTCCCTAGCTGAAGTGATCATCAAACTAATGACCGTGAAATAAAACCCTGATCATTCATCCAACTTCCTAAGCCATTCTCCAAGTTGGAGGGTCCCATCATAAGACACGGGGAAGCGATGGTGGAAAAGTGATGGTAGAACCTTACATAAGACTATAGCTAATATCAAAGCTCTGACCTTTCTTTAAGGGATCCCTCTGTATACTTGCACTTTGTAAGTTAAATAGGTTTTGCGCAAGCTGAATAAATAGAAAAAAATGAGGTACAAATGACAAAATAAAGAGGACTGCAGTGATGTGGGTTTCTGTTACTGTAACATGGGAGTCGTAAGTGCTGTACCAAATGTTACAGTGGAAAAAACTTCCATTATCCAGAATTGTCAGCTTCCCACTACCATTAAAAAAAAAGACTTTTCAGCGACTCGCCCTTATCAAATGCGTTGAATATTTCAAAAGATACAATTACTTATAATCTTCCAGCCTGTATATTATGAGATTCTCTGGGTTTTCATTTAGTACTTTTCTTTGTACGTGTAAAGAAAACAAAGAATTTGGAACTCAGAAGGCAGTGGAATATTTTGATTTTAGTCACTTCCTCTCTGGGTATTGCAAGATCACATGTGATTTGGAGCGGATTGGGATTGAAGCCTTTCCCATAGCTCCCAGCTAGAGTAACTGTTGAAACTTCTTTGCACAAATGCCTCAGACCCTGAATAGGAGTAACAAGTACGAGCACGGCTATGAGGGAATTTTGTTATGCCAGACATTGACTTGCAACAAACCAAAGAGGCGCTTTGCTCGGTGGAGTAGTGCCAGTGTGACTGGAATACGTTGCTCCATGGGTCTGCTTTTCATTAGTGACACTGAACAGATTCAGAATGGCATTTATTGCTTCATTCGTCCTCACAGAATCACAACAACAGAAACATTCTGACTTTGTGCGAGTATAAAACGGGTGATAGCGAGTCAGACGCCCGTTTTACATCTCTCCCCCTTGAAGTCAACAGAACTAAAAATGGGAAGAGATGTAAAACGGGCGGCCGACTCGCTATCACCCGTTTTACACCCGCACAAAGTCAAGATCTACCCCTTTTGTGTCTGAGCAGACACGTTATTTATATTTTTCTCAATGTGGGTTATTTTTATATATGTTTACTTTCTCCATAGACATTGGACAACAAACTCCTTTCTCTAGACCGAGACTTCCTGGAGACTGGAGGCCATTCAGTTTATGTCTGTAATAAAGCCATCAGGCCTCTGGCATATCATGGTGCAGTATAAAACAAATTATGTGGTGTGAGACAAGTAGCCTTGTAGTGCAACTTGGCTATGTGCAAAACAAGCTTGTGTGTTTGAATCCACACCATTGTTATATCTTGCTTTTACGTTATTCAGTAGGTTAACCTTGCAGTTCTGGTGATAGCAACTGATGATTAAGAATAGGCTCAAGCTTGGGGCACCACTATTAATTTAAGGCTGACGTAACCAAAAATAATAGCAAGGCCTTTTATTTTGTGTTTAGGATACGTACAGTCAAATTACAGTATTGTCAGCAAAGCAGTTCTGGTTATCAGACTTCCTCTTACTGATTTCCTCTGGGTGGGGGAGTTAAAATTCTCCCTCCCCCCCCCCCCCACCCCGAATATCATCAGAACAACAAAACTGGTATTTAGCTAATGAAGCTTTTTAATCATTTGTTAAGAACTGCAAACCCCATGTAGGCTAACTCCCACAGTGACAATGTGTAGCATGTTCGTACACCTTTCATAGCTATTGCACAGATCAGCTGCAAACATATGACACTGTCAATAATGTTTTGAAGTTTGCGATCTGCAATTGAAAATAGAACTGAGAGTATCCTAAGCAAGGTCAAAGTTTTGTATGAAAGTTACTGCAGAAACACTGCATCAGTTTGTTTTTAAATGATAAAAATGACAAATGCAGCAACACAGTAAACTTTTACCACAAAATATAGGAAGTTACTAGCACATTAACGAGTCAGGGAATGACAGTTATTGCTGTTTAGAGGAAGTTTTTCTATAGCTATTAAATATTTTGATTTTAAAAGTTAACTTGAGAAAGGTTTGATTTTTCCGTAACATGCAGGGATGGGAGGTTGCAGAAGTTCAAGAAAATTAAACTGTACACCACTGTGATGTAATCTTGCCCTGACCATAATTCTACCACAATAAACTATCCATGTGAACCAAAGCAATGTAACCTATCTGCCGAGCTGCCTGCTGTGGCTCAGTGGTACCACACTCGCCTCTGAGTCAGAAAGTCATGGGTTCAAGTCCCACTCCACAGACTTAAGCACAAAATCTAGGCTGACACGCCAGTGGTAGTACTGAGGGAGTGCTGCACTGTCGGAGGTGCTGTCTTTCGGATGAGACGTTAAACCGAGGCCAAGACTGCCCTCTCAGGTGGACGTAAAAGAACCCATGGCACTATTCGAAGAAGAGCTGGGGGGTTTCCACCGGTGTCCTGGCCAATATTTATCCCTCAATCAAATTCACTAAAACAGATTGGCTACTGTGCTTCCCTTCATTACAAAGCATTTTGGGACATTCTGAGGTTGTGAAAGGCGCTATATAAATGCAAGTGTTTCTTTCTTTCTATGCCTGATACTGACTGTACTGATACAAACTGCAAATAACGTGGAATGTTACTTAGACATAAGAAAGAAATAACAGAAAATGTTATCAACGCATTCATTTTTTTTTAAAGTAAAAACTCTATTAATGGTTGATATTTTTTAGTAATTGTGGCATATTCCACATTCAGATTATGAATATTACATCACACCTGCCCAATTGAATAAGTTGCGGCAATGATTTGATGCAGGGATTAACCATAGCTGTGGAGTGCAATGCAAACGCGCGATGCATATTTTGCATTGATTTCATCAGGGGAGGCGAGGTTTAACAGCTGTTTATAGTCTCTGAAAAATATATACACTGACAACAGTGGGGCTAATGAGTCTCCAGGCATGGTTTAGAAATAAGGCAAATGTACGCGGGCAAAATATAGTTTAGAAAGGACGATGCCATTATTTGTAGCTCAGCACTAACTCTGACTCTCTCCTCAGGCCTGAAAATCTGCTCACATGAGATGATTGACACTGCCTTTCCCAGAATGCACTTGCTGTTGATGCTGCTACATTGCCTCGGTCTTGCAAGTGCTCAGGTGAATCCAGGTAAAGTGCCAACCACTGCCAGTGCAACTGGTCTAATGCTTCTGAAAATAATTTCTTAGGATTAAATACATATCTATGGTTCCATAATTTGTTAAATTGAAAAAATAACTCTACAAACCATCTTTTCTTCTCCCCAGACTTACATTTTGTTACATTATACTTGAATTACAATGCACGCTTAAAAGTTGTCTCTTAATCAAGACGGAACCTTTTTTTATTAACGTTATAGTTTTCCTTTATTCCATGCCACTCTTGCTAAATCAGCTCCTTGTGACCTGGCTCTTTGCCTTGGGCAGGTCAGATGCACATACCACCTCAGCCTGTTGAATCTCCACAGCTGCTGTTAAAATTACTTTTTTTTTTGATTTACCGGGAGGTACACTTCAGTAACGCAGGAAGGAGCACTACTGAAGCCCTGAGCAGGATTATGGCCCCGTTTGCATTGATTGGATATGCTGGCTATCACCTGTTTTACAATATCGCACAAAGTCAAGATCTACTCCATTGATAGAGATTGATTGCTATGATGAGTCAACAACGCCATTATCATTGTATCCTGCCAATCCAGGGCGACTTGAACAACCTACCACCAACCCGTCTCAAATCTAGAAGGCCATTTTGAATCATCGCCAAAGCCCTTCGGCGATCTCCCCTCAGCCTTGATGACCGATGGCGAAATGCTTGGAAGAACTGTGACATACGGAATGGATTCCTTGTAGAGGACCCCCACAGTATGTGCGGGTTAGGTTGATTTGGCTATGATAAATTGACCCTTAGTGTTAGGGGGGATTAAATACGTGGGGTTACGGGGATAGGGTGGGATATGTGTCGGTGCAGGCTCGATGGGCCAAAATGGCCTGTATCTGCACTGTGGGGATTCTGTGATTCTGTGAGTACAAACTGAAGGATCAAACCTTCCTCGCAAACAGTGGACAACCATCAACCGCCTCAGAACCAGTCATGGTAGATGCTGCCACCTTCTCCATAGATGGAAGATGAAAGCATCCCCATCATGCGACTGTGGAGCTCCTAATCAGACCCTGGAGCACATCATCGAACACTGCCCTCAGAGGAAATTCACAGGCAGCCTACAAGATATCCACGCTGTTACACCGGAAGCTTTGACCTGGATATCTGACTTAGATATTGACATTTGATTTGCTTTGCTACTACCATAGGAAAGAAGAAGAAGATTGTATCATGTGACTACCAGGATGGTAGAAGGTGAACTAGACAAACTAAATCTAAAATAAAATCAGAAAATAGATCAGGATTATCATTATTTGTACATTAATATTTCAGAGACAAAATTCTTCATCAAAACTGAACATTCAGTTTTAGCAAAGGACATATAACCACAATCTTAATCCCCATTTTTTTCCTTTTTGGATGTTGACAGACCTGCTGTACATTTTCAACATTTACTGTTTTTATTTAGGATCATATATAATCTATTTTGTAACAATTTATTTTCCTCATAGATTTATAATATTTACTTCTTTTGTCAAGATAAGAAGCAAAGGCAAATATGTACATGCAGGTACTGAGATAAATAACCCCCTACTTCAAGATGTGCCCTGAAAGAAGGTCCAGTGAGTCCTGCTTCAATTAGATGAAAGGCAAAAATTGAGATTAATTTAGGAGGTGATTCTTCACGAAAGGAATGATTAACACATCTTTGGTAGAGTAGTGGAGGCTATAATTTTGGAACCATTTATTGGGTGCTGTGATGGAAGAAGCCAGTATATTCTTCTAAATGAACGAGATAAGATGAGCTGAAGGGGCCTTATCCGTACTTACCTTGAGATCTCATGAAATGAGACTGGCTGAAAAATTCCCAAGTGATGGCTTATGGGCAGGTTGAGAATTGGGATATTTGCTTTAGTCAGTTGTCGACACAACACATTATTTTTGGTGCATTATAGTGTATTTCCAACGTGAAAAAAAAGAACATTTTTGCATTTAATGCAGTGCAAGAAAATCAACTGAAGCTGCTTATGGTGTCACTTTGTCACTGTAACGTTAAGCAGTAGAAATAGGATTCCTTCTTCCACTGGTATTTCTCCATGCAGGTGTGAGAGACTGAAATTTAAAACGCATGAAACAGAAGCACGTCCAACAGCTGAAATCACACTCCACCTGCAGGCCCTCATGATTGCTCGATACTTTCACCACTTTGAAGCTGTGGAATTTTTAGCGGTTGTGTTTTCATACTTGGAATTCTTGCTAAACCGCAGGCTGGCTGAATCAGACCAGACTCGTCGTATCCGAGTATGTACCTAGCAACGCTGCAAAATTTCTGAGGCATAATCTTAGGCACGGTCAGAACCAATCACCAAAGCATCACTGCACACCGTTCTCATTGGTAATGATTGAATGGTCAAATATTCATCCAATAAAACAACTAATTACACAAGTTAAATTAGCCAATAAGACTACCAGAGAGTCTTTGATACCTTGTCCAAATGGCCCCTTTTTCATGAGTGAGCCTGGACAGTGAGCAAAAGCAGGTCATTTGATCATAACGAGAGGGGGCATCACGACTAAATTCAGGTCCCTGCAAGTTAACTTTCAAGCATTTGCTCTCCCCATACCCACCACCGCCCCCCACCCCCAATAAGGAATGCAGGTGGACTGGGATGTGAGCTACCGCTGGCATGGCCATCCTCAAGCTAGCCACAGGGAGATGTGTAAGACTGCAACCTGCATTGATTCATAGTCTGATTCTTCCTCTCTCCATTTTGGAAAATGCCTCTCCTCCATTCGATTCCAGTAGCCAGGCTGAGATTGGGCACTCATGAGATAGGGAAATTGTGGGTGCAAACTCACGCTCTGTATTTCTAGTGCAGTATCTGGCTACACCAGTACATTTGCCCAGCAAAGCTGCAACTTCTGAAATTAAGTCACAATATTTAAGAAGAAAAATTTATTTTAACAATAAAGGAGGTCCAGAATAGGATGTTTTTTCTAATAATTCTAATACAAAAGCAAAATACAGCGGATGGATGCTGGAAATCTGAAATAAAAACAGAAAATGCTGGAAATACTCAGCAGGTCAGGCAGCATCTGTGGAATAACGTTTCAGGTCGATGACCACTCATCAGAACTGGAAAATGTTAGAGATGCAATAGGTTTTAAACAAATACAGAGGCAGGGAAAGCGGGGAGGGGAGGAAAGAATAAACGAATAGGTCCGTGATAGGGTGGAAGGCAAGAGAGATTAAACAGCAGCTGTTGGTAATGGTTCTGCTGTTGCCATTTACACCTCCTCTAGACTTATCTTTTGTTTCTTTAATTGTCCTATTACCATCCCCTTTTGCCTTGCACCATCATCCCTTTTGTCATTTAATCACTCCTGCCCTCATTGCACTGGCATAATAATGAATAGAGCAGGAAGGTTCTCTTGTGGCATTTCTCACTGGCATTGCCAATTAGAGTTAACTTGGAACTTGGTTGAAAGTACCGAAACCCATTTTCCTTAGGCCCCTTACAGGAGTGAGGCTTGAGCCATTCATGGTTGAGCCAGTTATCAAGCAGCCCTTGGAGGTCCGCAGAAGATGGCAACACCCCCCCCCCCCCACCACACCCCCCCCGCTTTTTGGCAGCATTTCCTGTTAGATACTATTGCGTGTCTCAAAATATGAACTGTGCTAGATTCTGTCCATGTATAAGCATGAAAACGGCTGATTCATTTACTGATAAAGCAATTCCTTAAGCCTTGGAGCAGTGCAGTTACTTCCAAACATCAATGTTTATTAAGCAGAACTTTTTATCAGATGAAAAAAACTGTCAATGTTTAATCAGGAAGAATATAGGCCAGATATTCAAGGGTTCCTTTTCTTAAACATAAATATCTTTTTTTTTTGTATCTACATCCTCTGTTTTGTTTCTCAAGAAGTACAGCTGTAGTATCTGACATTAGTTGACTCTCTGCTCGAACTGGATGATACACATTAGCCGAGTCTAATGATAATGTATGTGTGCTGGAGCCAGTGGTAAGACGGTAAATATTGGGGAAACAAGTAGACCATTCATCTTGCTTTTTTTTTCCCACATTGCTGCCAAGGCCAACAGTGCCGGCTTAGGACTGTACCAAACAACTGCAAAGTCAGGGTGGAATCGAGGCTAGTACTTTTCCACTCTTTGCATTCAAAGCTGAAAGTCTTCTTTCATCATACTGTAACCTATACATGCTTCCAATCCATGAATCTGCAGCTGAGATGCAGGCACTGAGTATACTGCTTGATACCGGGGGCTGGGGCGGGGGGGGGGGGGGGGGGGGTGACAATTTGGAATAGACTCCAGACTGAAGCTCATGAGCCTGACAACTTAATGAAAATAAACCCAATACACTTTGGAAGCACAGTGATTGTGTAATGTCTGTAGATTCGACTCTGCTCGCTTTGCCCAATACCAAGCCAAGGACTCTGTTTTCAAAATACTTACTTCAGAAACCAATACTCCCCCCACCCCCCCGCTCTCTCACTGTGCTGCCTCCACAGGGTGGAGATTGAAAGCTGAGATGCCCTTGAACTTCTAACCTTTCTCTTGTGGATCGCGGTATCTTGCTGCCATAATGAATTTCATGTACGTTCAAAAGAAAAACAGGCTTGTTTTGTTTGGAGACATTATCAAACAGTACTAACAGACCTCCGAGTGTTTGCCACTCTGAGGAAGGTCCTTTCGTACTGAGCTTTGAAGTTTGCCATTTCTTCAAACCAGAGAAGAAATAAGGCTTTTCAGCAACATGCAGCTTATCCCCAAATTATTTATTGCATTATTATTTATTAACATTTTTTAAAAAGTGCAACGTAAGAAATGCATTCAACAAATATAGCTTATTCAATCAAGGCAGGAATGCAAATAAAATGCTAGCTATGGTTTCACTACAGCAGCTAACACTGCTTTCAAGAAATTCATTGAACTTTGAATTAAAGTTGCACTGTGTACCAAATGATGACTTGGCTCTGAGGGTAGTATTTAAAGATAAATGTCTGTGTGGAATTTGGGTGCATGCAGTAATGGTTACCAAATGTTCTGGATGAGTACCTTCATCCTATGTTAGTGCATTAAGCTTTACTGCTGAGAACAAAACAGGGACATTGTGGTAGATCGTGACTTTGTGCGACAGTGTAAAACGGGTGATAGCAAGTCGGCAGCCCGTTTTACATCTCTCCCCATTTTTATTCCCATTGACTTTAATTGACACTATCGCACAAAGTCAAGATCTACCCCATTATTCCTTTGCTGTCATATAAGTGACTTGTAGGTAATCAAAAATCATGTACATATTTTTTTTCAAATAACTTTCAGTCAGAAGGATGGCACTGCAACAAGCATATATATATAAAAAAATAATGTAACTGGGGGGAAATTTCAAGAGATTACAATGTGATTGATCCCCTTGATTGAATCACAGCATGCCAGGAACGATTATGTAATATTATCTTTGGACATTATTTGTTTATATGAAGCACAACTTCTACAGACTGGGTCTGTTCAGTGGCAGTTGTGAACTTGTGACTAAAAAAAAAGTTTCTGTTTACAAGGCAACCTACTATCATAGAATCATAGACATTTACAGCACAGAAGGAGGCCATTCGGTCCATCGTGTCTGTGCCGGCCAAAAAAGAGCTATCCAGCCTAATCGCACTTTCCAGCTATTGGTCCGTAGCCTTGTAGGTTACAGCACTTCAAGTGCATATCCAAGTACTTTTTAAATGTGATGAGGGTTTCTGCCTCTACCACCCTTTCAGGCAGTGAGTTCCAGACCCCCACCACCCACTGGATGAAAAAAGTTCTCCTCAACTCCCCTCTGATCCTTCTACCAATTACTTTAAATCTATGCCCCCTGGTTATTGACCTCTCTGCTAAGGGAAATAGGTCCTTTCTATCCACTCTATCTAGGCCCCTCATAATTTTATACACATCAATCAAGTCTCCCCTCTGCCTCCTCTGTTCCACGGAAAACAGCCCCAGACTATCCAATCTTTCCTCATAGCTAAAATTCTCCAGTCCTGGCAACATCCTTGTAAATCTCCTCTGTACCCTCTCTAGTGCAATCACATCCTTCGTGTAATGTGGCGATCAGAACTGTACGCAGTACTCTAGCTGTGGCCTAACTAGTGTTTTATAAAGTTCAAGCATAACCTCCCTGCTCTTATATTCTATGCCTCGGCTAATAACGGAAAGTATCCCGTATGCCTTCTTAACCACCTTATCTAACTGTCCTGCTACCTCCAGGGATCTGTGGACATGCACTCCAAGGTCCCTCTGTTCCTTCACACTTCTCAGTATCCTACCATTTATTATGTATTCCCTTGCCTTGTTATCCCTCCCCAAATGCATTACCTCACACTTGAATTCCATTTGCCACTGTTCTGCCCACCTGACCAATCCATTGATATCTTCTTGCAGTCCACAGCTTTCGTCCTCACTATCAACCACACGGTCAATTTTTGTATCATCTGCAAACTTCTTAATCATGCCCCCTAAGTCTAAATCATTGATGTATACCACAAAAAGTAAGGGACCTAGTACTGAGCCCTGCGGAACCCCACTGGAAGTGGCCTTCCAGTCACAAAAACGCCGGTTGACCATTACCCTTTGCTTCCTGCCACTGAACCAATTTTGGATCCAACTTGCCACTTTCCTTTCCCTAAAATCCATGTAGACTACATCAAATGCACTACCCTCATTGACCCCCCTTGTTACCTCTTCAAAAAATTCAATCAAGTTAGTCAGACACGGCCTTCCCTTAACAAATCCATGCTGACTGTCCTTGATTAATCAGTGCTTTCTAAATGACGATTAATACTGTCCCTCAGAGTTTTTTCCAATAATTTGCCCACCACCGAGGTTAGGCTGACTGGCCTGTAATTACTCAGCCTATCCCTTTCTCCCTTTTTAAACAACGGTACAACATTAGCAGTCCTCCAGTCCTCCGGCACCACACCAGTAGCCAGAGAGGGTTGGAAAATGATGGTCAGAGCCTCTGCTATTTCCTCCCTTGCTTCTCTTAACAGCTTGGGATACATTTCATCCAGGCCTGGCAATTTATCTACTTTCAAAGATGCTAAACCCTTTAATATATCCTCTCTCATCTAGTTTCACACTCCTTCTCCTTAACTACAGTGTCAGCATCGTCCCTCTCTTTTGTGAAGATAGACGCAAAGTATTCATTAAGAACCATACCCACATCTTCCGCCTCCACTCACGGGTTACCTTTTTGGTCTCTAATAGGCCCTACTCTTTCTTTAGTTATCCTCTTGCTCTTTATGTATTTATAAAACATCTTTGGGTTTTCCTTGATTATTGTTACAGGGCAACCTGCTATCACTGTAGAGAAACCTAATATTATTGTAGAGCAACCTGCTATCACTGTAGAGAAACCTAATATTATTGTAGAGCAACCTGCTATCACTGTAGAGAAACCTGATATTATTGTAGAGCAACCAGCTGTCATTGCACGGCAACCAGCTGTCACTGTAGCATCATGATCTGTTACCTGGTTGATAGAGGGCGCACAGATTGCCTGTGTGAGGGCTTGCTTGTTCCAGCACAAACTGGCACCCTACCACTCTTGGGTACCAACCTACTCTAGCGCTGCACACTCCTGAGCTGGCATTTTTAACATTTACCAGTCTTGTGGGAAATAAATCCATTTCACTTTTTTTTTTAAACGCTCAAATGTTCTGAATTATATTTCCCAAATAAAACAAGCTGTGACCACAGCCATCTGTCACTCCATGTGAAATATATTTTAAATGCTGAGTGAAGTTTTGCAGGAAAGCTGCAGGGTATTAACGCATGTCGATATTTTGCCCTGTGCAGTTTAGCAAATTTGTAAATGGGATTTACAAGCAACACGTTCATGAATTTGCTAAAGGTAACGCACAGAGGGAAGGATCAGCAGTAAACCTTCTATAGTCGCTGTTTTTACAAAGTTTCTGAACGTCACCCCAGTGGGAGAGACATAGGGGCAATTTTAACATAATTCGCCCGTTGATTTTACTGAAGTCAGCGTGAAGTAATATTGGGCGGGATGTAAAATTGGCGTTCCACCCACTCCAGTGAGTTAGGTTAAAATTGCCCCCCTCGAGTTACTGTGGGATCTTCCTGGAGAAAGATAGTTGTGGATAGAAACATGCAATGTCAAACTCCTGACCTTCTGTGATCTTCTCCAGCTGTGTGCCGCTACCCACTGGGGATGTCGAGTGGGCATATCCACGATGAAGACATTACAGCTTCCAGCCAGTGGTATGACTCTACCGCGGCCAAACACGGAAGGTGAGTGGATATTCTGATTGCAGTTGCAAGTTAATTGTTAGGTAGCATGGGATTTACACAATGACCATATGGTAAGGTACCAGCTGTACAACATCAGGACCTTTTTAATATGTCTCAGGATTTACCATGGTTTTGTCACAATGTAGGAAAACCTAATTTTAATGTCAAATACTGAATAGAAATAAACAGAAGGGTGGGAATCTATGATTCTATGAATTCATGACAGTGGTTTGACTGCTGATATGTCATAGGCAGCACGATGATATGAAAAAATATTGCCACAGGTAAACGTAACCAGATACCTTTTAGGTTTTTATATTTCATTCCTTGCCCTAAGGTATTCTGTTCATAACATGGTTTTTTGGCAGCTTTTTTTTGTCCTCGTGATTGTGAGGGATATCCATTGTGGAGAATGCAACTTCATTTCCACCTTTGCAACCTGATGTAAATACTATGTGCTCTCAGTTTAGATGCAGCCTAGAAGCAGAGTAAAGCTCCCTGTTTTGGAACTCCAGTCTCAGAATAGAATCCTTACTGCACCAATTTGATTTCTTTGCATTTCACGGGACACCACACTGTGGCTCTCTGGTCGAGACTGCAAATTAATGCCAATTTGTGCCAAATTGTAGAGCATTAAGTGATGCGAAGCCATGTCCATTGAAAACCGAGCTGAAATTGCCTGAACTCATTTTACATACAACGTTTGCAGTCAGTAGAGAATGACGGACTCAAACCTGGACTCCACAGGTGACAGGCTGATGTGTTAATCTCCTGTGCCACCTTGATGCTTAATACAACACGTTCAAAAGGTAATTTTAGGAATAGAATAACTGGAGTAGGCTCAGATAGAGCTTCAAGTCCCACTCCACTCATTGCCTGATCTCAGCCTTGGTTCCAGGCGAAGGGATGTGGCAATTCCAAGTAGGGAAAATCAGAGGGAGGTTCAAGCCTGGATAGTGTCTGAGACAAAAAACAGGAATACGCAGCAGATCAGTCGGCAGAAGTAAAAAGAAATGGCAAGTTAATGTTTCAGTGGTGTGCCCTTCATCAGAACTGAAAACTAGAGAAAGAAGAAAGAACTTTGCAGGGCTATGGGCAAAGAGCAGGGGAGTGGCACTGATTGGATAGCTCTTTCAAAGAGCCGGCACAGGCACGATGGGCCTTCACTGTCTCTAGTTTGTCACATTGTTTGTCCGACATCCAGTACTGGATGAGTAGAAATTTCCTCCAACTAAATATTCGGTCCCCGCCACAGACACTGTTCCCTAGCCACCGACTCCATCCCTCTCCCTGACAGCTGTCTGAGGCTGAACCAGACTGTTCACAACCTTGGTGTCGTACATGACCCCGAGATGAGCTTCTGACCATATATCCACTCCATCACCAAGACTGCCTACTTCCAACTCTGCAACATCACCCGACTCCGCCCCTGCCTCAGCTCATCTGCTGCTTAAACCCTCATCCATGCTTTTGTTACCTCTAGACTTGACTATTCCAATGCTCTCCTGGCCAGCCTCCCATCTTCCACCCTCCATAAACTTAAGCTCATCCAAATCACTGCTGACCATATCTTAACTCACACCGAGTCCCATTCACCCATCACCCCTGTGCTCGCTGACCTACATTGGCTCCCGGTTGAGCAGCACTTCCTTTTTTTAAATTCTCATCTTTGTTTTCAAATCCCTCCATGGCCTCGCTCCTCCCTACCTCTGTAACCTCCTCCAGTCCTACAAACCACCGACATATCTGCGCTCCTCCAATTCTGGCCTCTTGCGCATCCCCGATTTTAATCACTCCACCACTGGCAGTTGCGTCTTCAATTGCCTAGGCCCTAAGCTCTGGAATGCCCTCCCTAAACTTCTCCACCTCTCTACCTCTCTTTCCTCCTTTAAGACACTCCTTAAAACCTACTGTCGTAAGAATGAGCCTTACGCGTGGTAAACTTAATGTAAGCTTTAATCAACTTAAAACGGTGCTGCATACAAAAGAGGTCTTACCCTATGCCTCTTCCAGAGCTAACTGATCAGTCCAGTATTTATCCTGGACTGATTACAGGAAGTGATGTCATACAGGAAGCTGAAAAGTGTTACCACATTCTCCCCCCCCAAAAGATTAGGAGGCCGGAATGCTCCCTCCATTTCGTAGCCGTTGGATGAGGGAGAGCCGCACCCGTTTGGGTTCTCATAGCGGTAGAGGGCCCCTAGCCCGTTTACCCGCTGCGGGCCATGGACCAGAGTCCGAGTGCTCCAGCCCGCTCTGTGAGGGGTCAGAACGATCCTGACTGTGTACTGGTACCCGAATGGGTGTCGGGCAGGGCTGTGGCAGATCCGTTTCTGAGCGTACGGTACAGGGTTGATCGTGGCTGCGCGTGCGAGCCCCGACGGGCTCATAGTCAGTCTGCCCCAGGTCGGCACGCTGGAGTGAGGTACCAGCCGGCGTCAGATCCCGATCATGATGAGAGGCACCTGGCAAGCCCAGAGATGTGCCTGGTACAATATCATCCCCTGGTGTCCCTCTATGTTTCGGCGGGCAGGGAGCCAGATCCCGCAATGACACGGTAGATTCCCGACCGTCAGGATACCGAATATAGGCGTAGGTAGGGTTGACGTCAGTGAGCTCAACCTCATCTACCAGGGGGTCATTCTTAGACGCCCGGACATATCTTCGGAGTAGCACTGGTCCCGGTGCAGTCAGCCACGACGGGAGAGATGTCCCATAGGATGAGCGACGCTGAAATCGGAAGAACCGTTCATGAGGCGTCGTATTTGTGGCGGTCGAAAGGAGGGACCGTGTGGAGTGTAATGCGTCTGGAAGTACTGCTTCCCAATGCTGGTTGGGTAGGCCCCGAGATCTCAAAGCCAGACGTACCGCATTCCAGATGATAGCGTTAAAACGCTCGACTTGCCCATTCCCAACCGGATGATAAGGCGTCGTTTTGCTGGCAGCAATACCCCGTTCCGAGAGATAGGCCTTGAGTTCTCCCGACATAAAAGAAGGGCCCCGATCTGAATGAACATAGGATGCCATGCCACAGAAAGCAAATACCTGTTCAAGGCAGCTGATAACCGTGGTTGTCAGCATATTGGGGCAGGGAAAGGCAAACGGAAAACGAGAATACTCATCAACCATTGTTAATAGATAAGTGTTGCGAGTCGAAGAGGGCAACGGCCCCTTAAAATCGATGCTAAGCCTTTGCATTGGCTGGGTCGCATGTATGAGTATACCACCCGAGGGGCGGAAAAACCGAGGTTTCAATTCCGCACAGACTCTGCAGTCCGAGCACATCTTCTTTACATCCCCGGTAGAGAATGGGAGATTTCGGGACCGCACGAAGTGCAGCATGCGAGTAACGCCTGGATGACACAACCCATCATGGATGTCTACGAGCGTAGAGGGTGCCATGGCGGAGCAGAATGCTCGTGTGAGGGTATCCGGAGCCACATTCTCCTTGCCAGGTCGATAGTGGATGGTGTAACCAAAAGAGGCCAATTCCAGCCGCCAAAGCTGGATTTTATTATTTTTAATTTTGGTCCGTTTTCGATTATCGAGCATGAAGGCGACCGATCGCTGGTCCGTGATTAAGGTAAAGTGCTGGCGAGCCAGGAGATGACTCCACTTCCGTACTGCCTCTATGATGGCTGTAGCTTCTTTCTCGACTGGAGGATAATGTAGCTCAGCCCCTTGAAAAGTCCTGGACAAAAATGCCACCGGACGACCTTCCTGATTCAGAGTGGCTGAGATTGCCACCTCCGAGGCATCACACTCAACCACGAAAGGAAGACTCTCATCGATGGAGTGAAGAGCCGCTTTCTCCAACTGCTTTTTCAGGAGGTTAAAGGCTGCAACAGCCGTTGTGTCTAGTGGGAATGTGCTGGCCTTCAGTAGAGGTTGGATTCGGTCCGAGAAGTTAGGAATCCATTTCGCATAGTATGCAAACAGGCCGAGGGCCCGGCGCAAGGAGGCCGGATTCTTAGGTGGCGGGAGTTCTTGGAGTGGGCGAAGCCTTTCAGGGTCAGGTTTAATGATGCCATTGCCCACACAATAGCCAAGGATGTTGATAGTTGGTTGTGACTCAATGGATTTAGCCGCATTCAATGTCAAATTACGGTGCTGGAGTGCATCCCAAAATCGTTGGAGATTGGCGTCATGTTCCTGCTGATTGCGACCTGCGACAGTAATATTGTCCAGATAAGGAAACGTATCCTTCAAGTCTTCCTGTTTGACCAGGTCATCCATTGCTCGCTGGAAGACAGCCACTCCATTAGTGACCCCAAAGGGGAGGCGACGAAATTGATACAGCCGCCCATTGGCTTCAAAGGCTGTATACTGCTTGTCTGAGACCTTCAAGGGTACCTGATGATAGGCGCTTTTCAGATCATAAGTCGAGAACACCGTGTACTCAGCCAATTTATTAACCATATCATCGATGCGCGGCAATGGGTATGCGTCCAAGTCCGTATACTGATTGATGGTCTGTGAATAGTCAATGCACAGCCGTTTCTTGTGAGGTTGTAGAGGGTTCTTAACAATAACGACCTGGGCGCGCCATGGCGACGAACAAGGCTCGATGATATCCTCTGCTAAAAGCCGAGAAATCTCAGCCGCAATAAAAGACTGGTCTTCCTGACTGAAACGGCGTGACTTTGTTATAATCGGTTTGCATCGAGGAGGGATACTGGCAAACAGTGAGGGTTCATCCAGTGAAGCTGCTGACAAGGCACAGAACGGTAATCGAGGTCGTATATTAGAAATAGTGAGTTCAGGTTTGGATCCGCCGAACTCAATGGTAAGCTTCTTATGCTGCTTTTGAAAATCCAGCCCTAAGATAAGATCACTACATAAGTCCTTGAGCACCGAAAGCCGGGTGGAGGGATACCTGTGACCTTTAAGCATTATTTCAACTACACAGAAGCCAGAAATTCTGGTATTAAATGATGACTGAGCCATCGCAACTGCCTGGTCCGATGGAAAAACATGTAGCTTTAACTGTGCAACAGTCTGTTCCCTAATGAAACTATCAGTGCTACCTGAGTCAATTAAGGCATCTAAAGTATGTCCATTAATTGATGCTTTTGTAGCTGCATGGAATAGATTCTGAGGACAAGCAGCTGTAATTGGTGTCGTTGCACAAAGAGTGGCTGAAATTCTAGGTGTGTTTCTTCGAGAAAAAACCCGAGAGGAAGCACGATAGTTTTTAGTTGGAACATCCTGATAGGCCCTTACTGGGGCAGTTCGGTAGGACTTAGCTTGATAAGCCCTCGTAGAGGCTCTTGATAGGCAAACCTTTACAAAATGACCCTTTTTGTTGCAATGACTGCAAAACGCATTGCGAGCAGGGCAGAATCTCCGAGGGTGAAACTCATCACCACAAAAAAAGCATTTCTTAGATTGCCAAGAGGCTGCCACAGTGGGGTCATCATCCTCTTCATCAGTGAAGTCATCAGATCGATCGTCAGGGATAAAGTCCTCCCTAATAGAGTTCACCTGTGGCCTCTTAAATTGCCTGACTGTAGTTAAGGCAGCAGACCGAGGTCTGGGCACTGTAAAAAGGTCTGCATTTCTTTTTGCCAGATCTAGAGAGCAAGCCAGGTCATAAGCTCTCTGCAGCTCAAGTGTCTTACTTTCCAGTAGACGCTGGCGTATAAATGGGGAGGCAAGCCCGCAGATGAACGCATCACGGATCATTTCTTCGCGGTATAGCTCAGCTGAGGCTGCCCGAAAGTTACAGTCCATACTAAGTCTGCGAAGCTCTTGGAGGAATTTATCAATGGATTCCTCCGGCCCTTGTTGGGCTGTAGCTAGTAGATGTCTAGCATAGACCTCATTCGGTGTCTTAGTATATAGTCTCTTAAGCGTCTGAATTGCCTCCTCATAACTGTCCCAGTCTTCCACATACTGAAATACATTCGGGGTGACACAGTTGATGAGTATCCGCAACTTTGAGTTATCATCAGCTTTGCAATACTCAAGAAAATTCTCAAACGTGCGATACCAGTGTTTCCACACCTTACCGGCTGCTGGGGTGTTTGGGTCCAAGTCAAGACGCGATGGTTTAAGGATGTTTTCCATGATGGGTGATTCCCTGGATCCTTAGCTCCGAGTTCGTCCAAAAAGTTTGAGTGCGAAGTTTTCCAAAGTTGATTAAATTGTCGTAAGAATGAGCCTTACGCGTGGTAAACTTAATGTAAGCTTTAATCAACTTAAAACGGTGCTGCATACAAAAGAGGTCTTACCCTATGCCTCTTCCAGAGCTAACTGATCAGTCCAGTATTTATCCTGGACTGATTACAGGAAGTGATGTCATACAGGAAGCTGAAAAGTGTTACCACACCTACCTCATCTGCCCTAATATCTCCTTATGTGGCTCGGTGTCAAATTTTGTTTGATAACGCTCCTGTGAAGCATCTTGGGACGTTTTACTACGTTAAAGACGCTATATAAATGCAAGTTGTTGTTGCATGATTTTTTAAAAATTATTTGTTCCTGGGATGTGGGCGTCGCTGGCAAGGTCAGCATTTATTGCCCATCCCAGATTGCCCTTGAGAAGGTGGTGGTGAGCCGCCTTCTTGAACCGCTGCAGTCTGTGTGGTGAAGGTACTCCCACAGTGTTGTTAGGGAGGGAGTTCCAGGATTTTGACCCAGCGACGATGAAGGAATGGCGATATATTTCCAAGTCAGGATGGTGTGTAACTTGGAGGGGAACTTGCAGGTGATGGTGTTCCCATGCGCCTACTGCCCTTGTCCTATGAACTTGCATTTATATAGTGCCTTTCATGTCCTTATGATCTGCCAAAGCACTTCATAGCCAATGAATTCCCGTTGAAGTGCAGTCACTTTTGTTTTGAACAAGGGTATCCTGGAGGGTAAAGTCCCTCTGGAAAGTAAAGAGGGGAAGATGTGCTTAGTGATGGGATCATGTTGTATGTCGTGAAAATGGTTGAAGATGCTCTGGCAGCTGCAAAGACTAGTTGGGTGGAAGGGAACAAGAGGGACTCTATATTGTGAGGGGAGGGGTTCTGAGCCGAGTCATGGGTAATGGATTGGATACGGTCAAGGGTCCTGTTAACCAGTATTGAGGGGAAACCTTGGCTGAGGAAAAAGAACTTTTCAGGAGCTCTGGTGTGGAAAGTGGAGTTATTAGAGCAAATGTGACTGAGATGAAGAAACTGGGAGAAACGAATGGAGTCTTTACAGGAAGTGGGGTGAGAAGAAGCACAATTCAGGTTGTTGTGGAAGTTGGTGGGCTTGTGGCAGCAGTTTGTGGAGAGAGACAGTCAGAAGTCCAGGAAGGAAGGGATAGGGCACCTAAAAGTAAGAGACGGTGGAAATTGGAAGCATAGCTCATGAAATTCTGAAGATCAGAGGAAGAACAGGACACAGCGCCAACACAGTCATCAATGCAAAGGCAGAAGAGATCCAGGAGGAGGCCAGAGTAGGATTTGAATTAGTTCCACATTAGTTCCATACCTCCACCCAGATGGTCTCTGGCACCTCCTGGCAGCAGGTTAAAGGAGGCGATGACACCAGCCTGACAGTGGCCTGTGTCACCAACATTTTAGCGGCAAATTTCAAAGCATTTAGATGAAGAAAAGAAGATTTTTTTTAAATGGGGAGAATGTATGCAAATACACAAAAAAAGGAATTTGAATTAAAAACATAATAAATAGATTTTCTAGGGTGATATCACTGCTCTGAAAAACATCATTAACTCCAAGTTAGGAGATGGGAAAAAAAAATTAGGCATAACTTTCACAGTCAGAAAGTTGGTTGTGTAAACTTGCAATTAACTTTCATAGTTAAAATTTTACAGCACAGAAGGAGGCCATTTGGTCCATTGTGTCTGTGCCGGCTCTTTGAAAGGGCTATCCAATTAGTCCCACTCACCCTGTCCTTTCCCATAGCCCTGCCTGGCCCCTGACTGCACGTGCCCTGACAGGTGGCGTGGGTGGGAAAAACAATGCAGTCATTTCACTTTCAATATTTCACCCTCCCCCCTCCCAACAAATTGCTTTTTGTTTACGCCGGTCCCGACACCCCTTTAAAGTCATTGGGGGAAGAACTTGATTACAGCCCCGTTTGGGGCGCTAACTTTTAAAAGTTGAAAAAATTAGCGCCAGGCGCTAATGTTTTACAACTTTAAAAAAAATTGGTTTTGCGCTCCAGGAAGGAAGTGGAGCGCTAAATCAAGCGGGGCGGGGCGGGGCGGGGCGGTAGGTGTGCCTGCTGCACAATGGGCCGTGCAGCGCTGCCGCGTTGGAAGGCTCCTTCTCTCCCGTAAAGGGAAGGGCCATCGCTGCAGGCTCTGCAAGGAAAAAACTTACCTGGTCCCCGACGGCAGCCGCGATCCGGCCCGATCAGCCCGATGCACTGCAGCAGAGTGCCAGGCTGATCAATCGCTGGTGAAGAAAAATGAAAAAAACCAGAAAGACTATTTGAGAATTTTTTCCACTTACCTCGGCCACCTCGCCTTTAAGTATCGCCCCCGATGTGCCCGACCTCCTAATGAACGCCTCCTGCAGCTGCCGGTGTTTTTGCATGGTGATGCTGCAGGGGGCGGAGCCGAAGTTCGGGACTGGGGAGATGCGCACACCGATGATGTCACGATCTCCGGGCGAAGGAGATTGGGCCGCAACGGCGTACCGCTGCCGCAAACCTCCCACCGAATATCGCGGGAGTCGATCTTCTCGCCGCGCCCGGTCGGTAAGTGATTAGCGCCCCGTTATCACCCCCGGAGGCGATAACGGGAGGCGCTAAGGTGCCCAATTTCTAGCCCATTCAGTTAGAACACTATCTTATTCCGCAACCAGTAAACCTGGCAGTGAAAAACTCTCTTGCCGTCCCATAGACTGGAGTTTGAAGACGGGGATGGAGCCTGGTGTCCAGATGGTCCAGTAGATCCTGACGACATGGAGTTCCTTCAGGTTGACCTGCGAACTCTGCACTTTATTACCCTTGTGGGGACTCAGGGTCGCCACGCTGGAGGCCATGGCAATGAATTTGCTCAGATGTACCGGCTTGACTACAGTAGGGATGGAAACCGATGGAATTCGTGGAAAAATCGACATGGGAAACAGGTAAATTCCACAATAAAGGCATGCAAAATATTTTTCCATGTAATGTAAAATTTGGTTTGTCCGCGCAAGGGAGCAGGTGAGCATTGTTGGTGCTCGATAACACCTACTTTGTGTGGCTGGAGTACAAATGGTGAGTAAGAGATAATTGTGGTTGAACGTAACTGGTTAGAGCTTACTATTTATCTTCCAACTAAGCTAAGTTGAAATAAATTAAACTGAATAAATTTAATCACAATGGGGGTAATTCTGACTTTGGCCGAATCAAGAGAGATGTATAAGGGGCGGCTGAATCGATATCGCCCGTTTTACACTATCTTCCAAAGTCAAAATGACCTCCAATGTTTCTGAGCTAATTCCTGTTGAAGATCCGATCACACATCCTGCGAACAAATAAACCACCATTTGCATCTTTTATTAGGGTATCTTCCTCCTCCTCACTCTGGTTTTATCCCTTACAAGCCCCTTCTGGGCCATGCACATCTTGTAGGCTGAGATTTGGGGTAGGCAGCCTGCTCCCATACTTTGGCCAATGCTACGCTTTGGTAGACAACTGCTGATTCTCTGACCTGTACTACTTACAGCACAGCACCTTGCTGGGAGCAGGGGATTGGTGAACTTAGCCTATTTGACAAACATTATGGGCTGGATTTTCATTGACCCATGGAGGCGGGTTTGGAGGCGTGTGGGGGGTTAAAATTGCGAAAACTGGCGGGCGGGCACAAGCCCGCCTCCATGCAATTTTCATTAAATCGTGTCTGCTGGTCCCGACTCCGTCCCGCCTTTAAGAGGCGGGATAGGCTGTTAAGGCCCTTAACAAGCACTAAATTGGCTCTATAATGCCATTTTGAAAGGCCTTTGCGATTTTAACCCTTGATCTACGTGAAGCACGCCTGTTCTGAACTACGATTGTGAAACCTGGTGGGAGCACATTTGGATAGCTGACTATCAGCTGCAGGTCCACTATTACAACGGAGATGTGATGAAGGTAGTAGTAGTATTAGGTCTGAAAGTCGCCTCTGATGCTGCTGCATTGAAGGTGTTCAGAGACTGCCTGGCCTTTGCTGGGAGAGGAGCTGGATGCAAAAAAAAATCTCTCTCTCTCTCTCCTTAGAGCTGCTGCTCATTTTGCATCCAGGTCCTCTCACAGCAAAAGCCAGGCAGTCTCTGACCTTCAATGCAGCAGCAATGATGACATCATCAGAGGCGACTTTCAGACTGAAACCACTAATTGGTTCATGGGTTCCCACATGCTGGAACTCAAGTGCCCAATTAGGTTAAAATTGCATCAGTCTCCCACATCCAATTGCAGTTGGGTGGATAACATGAAATGTGGATGACACGACCCCAACCTGCCCCAGTATCAAAATCCAGCCCTATTAGTCTGTTACATAAAACAGATGCTGTCAGTATGGAATATATAGCAAACATTATCAGTATGCAATGTACAGCAAGCGATGTCCATATGGAATATATAACAAACACTGTCACTATGGAATATATAGCAAACATAATCAATATAAAATATGCAATAAACATTCTTAGTATGTAATGTATAGCAATAACACCGTAGTGAGGTGCAGAGTGATACGGAATTAAGAATTCAGCATGCACGTGCTCATTCATTATTCTTTAATGATGCAAGTAAGATTGTAAAACAGTGTTATTTATCAGTCAACTAACCCCAATTATAATAATAGTCTCCCATCATAATGGGAGCTGTTCCCTCTTTCTGTCACAAAATCTCTAGTTGGAATGGTAGTTAGTGGCAATAACAAAATGCTTCAATTGTAAAATCCCAGCATAATAGGTTCAAAAGCATTAAAATAAATCAAATCAAACAGATTTAAAATAGGTTTTTTGGCATGTCTGCAAGTCTGTAACATCATTTACATTCTCTGTTTTGCATACAGCAGCCTCTGATGACCTTCCGTGCTGTGATAATCTTATCACTGTAACTATCAGACTAATATCTGATTTGTGGTGTCTTCTTATCCCTTAAAGCTCCAGTTTTTAATCAATGGAGCCTTCAACAGTATCCAACACGAATAAACAAAACTGTTTTTGTTTTGACTTTACTGAAAGAAAACTGGGATCTGTGAGTGTTTACGTCATAGATGAATTTTATTTTTAACTCTCGGTTTGTTCTTACTTTTCCTTTCTGTCTCTTTTCTCTCTCTCTCCATTAATCCAATCTTTCTTTCCCTCTCTTTATTTCTATTTCTGAACCTGACAATATGGGTGAATGAAGAAGTGGACCAAATACATCAGTAGTCCTGCTTTGTGCTCAGAACTGGAGGGTTGAGGATTGCTGGAGAGGAAGATATCAATTTAAAAAAAATACAAAAGCCTTTTAATCTGCCACATCCCATTGTGATCCATCTACCAGCTCAACAGGTGACTGGCAAGAACCAAAGAAGGTAACAGAGGGGTAGATTTTGATTTTGTGCGATAATGAAAAATGGGTGCCAGTGATTGACTTCAATGGAAATAACAATCGGGAGAGATGTAAAACAGGCTGTCGATTCACTATCATCCATTTTACACTATTGCACAAAGTCAAAATCTACCCCTATCAGTCCTAACACTTGCAATCTAGGCTACTGAGTTGGGAGCCAAGCACTCAACTGCTTCAGCTACCACACCGTCAACAACTTACATTTATGTAGTGGCTCTATGTAGTAAACATCCCGATGCAATTCACATCGGAGAAATGAATTCCAAGCAGTAGGAGAAGTGTTGGTAGAGATGGTCAATGAGACAGGTTGTGAAGGAACTTCAGAGCGTTGGGCCCAAGCAGCTGAAGGCACAGGAGGCCAAGTCAGACGAATGGATAGTTTGGGAGTAGATAGCACTGGCGGGGCTTACAGAAATGGGGAGAGGCAAGGACATGGGTGGATTTAAACACAAGAATGGCAATTTGAAATATCAGGTGTTGGGGGACCAGGAGCCAATGTAGGTCACCGAGGGCAAGGATGAGGGGCGAGTAGGACTTGGTGTGGGATAAGATAAGGGCAACTCTTCTATGACTGTTCAGCATCCACTTCTCCTCTATGAAATGCCTTTGGGTTGTTCCTCTGTTAAAAGTGCTATGTAACTGCAAGTTATTTAGTTTGGCTTTAGTCTGTTTCCCGACAAGAAGTGATTAGAGTATATTTAGCAGAGGAATGCCACTTCGAGAGGTGCAATTAAAACAAAAAGATATTTTGGTTTTATGACCTATTATCTTGACTGATTCCAGCCAAATCTAGTGTCATTTAGCTTCGTACAATGGATGTGGTTGCAAACTGGTGGATTATGGGCAAATAAACCACTTGTGTCACGGTGCAGTGGTGTTAGTGAGTTATGCGGTATCACTCTATGGTTTGTTTTCTCTAATCCATCGCTCCCTGAAATTCATTCTGTATTATTACACAACATTGTAGACTAAAACAAAATGTTTAAACTCAAACACGTAAATGATAATTAATGTTTTGTATAATTCTATCAGCCTCCAACACTACCAGGAGGCTGGGTACTGCATTAGGCTTCGGTGATTTTTTTAAGTGCTCTATTTATGCTAGTTTTACTTCTTGTAATTACCTATTGAAAAAGGACTGGTGGGTCATTTATCATACAGGTATATCTGGAGTAAAATTCTGCTCCTGTGTGCCAGGCACAAAGAGAACAGAAAACCGGGATCTCAGTCAGTGGACCGGATTTCTGCTTGCCCTGGGTTTTCCAATAGGCAAGCCTTAATAAAACAGTCTATTGGGACACCTTGGAGATGCATCTTTGTTGCCCAGTAATTCTGATGAGTTGTGACCTTGGTGCCAGGTTGGTGCTGTGCACCTTGGGGTGTCAACCTTGGCTCAGTCAGAAGGTTGCGTTTTCAAGCCCCACTCCCAAGACTTGAGCACATAATGTAGGCTGACACTTCAGAGCAGTACAGAGGGGGTGCTGCACTGTCGGAGATGCCATCTTTTGGGATGAGCCATTAAACCGAGGCCCTGTCTGCCCTTTCAGGTGGACGTAAAAGATCCCACTGCACTATTTGAAGAAGAGCAGCGGAGTTCTTCCCGGTGTCCTAGCCAACAATTATCCCTCAACCAACACCACTAAAAATAGATTATCTGGTCATTAACACATTGCTGTTTGTGGGAGCTTGCTGTTCCCAAATTGGTTGCCATGTTTCCTACATTACAACAGTGACTACACTTTGAAAGTATTCATTGGCTGTAAAGTGCTTTGGGAGGTCGTGAGGTCATGAAAGATGCTATATAAATGTCTTTCTTTTATTCCATGTTCCTGTATATTTCATCACAGTCACTGTATAATTTACTGAGGTTCTGCTGTCAGCTCAGAACTTAGTAAAGATGTGCTAGCTTTTTTTGATAGTTCTTGTTCACAATAGAAATGGTTTTCCAGATGACAACAGCAATTACACCCCAGGACATTGATGAAATGCAATATACATCATTATACATACAATAAACATAATACGAAGAGGGCCGCCAGTATTCATCTTATACATGTCAATGATTGGGGCAGTAACGAATTCTCAGCTGTCACATATAAAGACTTGCATTTACATACCGCCTTTCACAACCTCCACGTCCCCGGACTCTCTGGGTCGCCGCCCGCTTTGCGGCTCTCACGCACTGTACCATGACCCCTTTAAAATCGGGGCCAAGACTCTAGAGTAGGATATGAACCCACAAACGTCTGACTCGGAGGCGAGAGTGCTACCACTGAGCCACGGCCAACGCCAATCTTTGCTGAGCACCTTGAAGTGAGTCACTGAAGACCCAAGTATGTGAAAGTAGGCTTTGTCTCATTTTAACCGGACTTTTGTGTTTTCTTCTTCTTCAGGTAATTGAAGGAAATGTAAACCCCTATGATCCTGTACTGAGAGACCTGGAGCCACCAATGATAGCCAGATTCGTCAGGTTCATACCAATTACTGATCACTCCATGAGTGTTTGCATGAGAGTGGAACTCTACGGCTGTGAATGGTTAGGTAAGTGCATGAACCGTTTCAGAAAATAAGACAATAGGTTAAAGGCAGAACTAGGTCAAGTGATAGGGGACCTGTGCTGCCCGTTTGTATTTCCACTTCCTCAAGAGCAGCTATTACAGGATTACCTCCACTCCACCCAATGTGCATACAACTATGCCAACAAACTCAAGACATCTGTCCTTGATATGTATGTGTATGTATAGATTATATGTGGGTAAATGTGTGTATATATGGTGTGTGTGTATAGCATCTCAAACACAGCAGCATCACCTTGTCAGGTGAATTAAAGAGGACAAATGTGAGAAGTCGCACAACACCAGGTTATAGTCCAACAGTTTTATTTGAAATCACAAGCTTTCGGAGCGCTGCTCCTTCTTCACCTGACGAAGGAGCAGCGCTCCGAAAGCTTGTGATTTCAAATAAAACTGTTGGACTATAACCTGGTGTTGTGCGACTTCTCACATTTGTCCACCCCAGTCCAACACCGGCATCTCCACATCATGGGAATTAAAGAGGGGGAGAGGAATGTATAAAAAAGATTCTCCCAAGCTGAGCTATTTTGGGACTGGCACAAAATGGGCTAAACCTAGTGGTTGGTTGGTTGGTATTTAAATCCAAAGCTATCCTGCCAACAATTGCTGACATTTATATCGCTTCACACAAACAGATGATGTCTCGGAGCACTATACAGAGCAGAGGGAACAAGTGGGCACAGATCACAAGGGAAAAGGGAAGCAGCAAGGTTATGGGATGGTGGGGGGGGGAAGAAAGCATATTTGAAGAGAAGGGTTTCTAGAAAGTTTCTGAAAGCAGGGAGAGAGGTGTTAAAGGGGAGGGATTTAGGGGGGTAAGGGCATTGCAGCTGAAATAAAGATTATGCCCCAACAATCCACTCTGTCTATAGAATCCCCGCTGATGAACATTTAAAGTGCACTGTCTTTGTGAAAACAAGTTTGGCAATGCATTTTTAAATTAAATTATAAATACAATGCATCTTGATGTAAATCACGTTGAAATGCGTCATTATGCTGAGAGCATAAGTGGCAAAAAGGATACACAGCTCTTCTGGTTTGTCATCCTCCCAAAAAAAGAAAATTGGCAAATAATTTTTCGTGAAGACGACCCCACTTTAATAGAGGTGCAGTCTGATACACAGCTAGAACCCTTCTTGTTCTTCTTCCGATCCTTGTTGTCAGTGCGGCCTCTTTAGAACAGTTCCTCCTTGTAGTACTGGGCTGTGTTACACTCCTGGAAAATCTGCATCATTATGGCCTGCGAAGGCAGCACAAATTCAGTCTTTCCAAACTGCAAAAATTAGACTCCGACTGACTAATCAATGAGTTAACTATCATTGTCCTGGGAGGTTGAAACGAAAGCTGGGTTTTCTTCTGGGTACAAACCTCAAAACTTCTGTAGTGCTGCAGATTGGCGGCAGAATGGGCTACAGCATGACTCATTATCACGAGAGAGTAGTTGGTCTGTTTTTTTTGAAACTATCTGAGGGACTCACAGCATGCCAATGTTAACAGTGCATGTAAAGGAAGGAAGCAGTTGCATTCATATGGCACTTTATTACAGCCTCAGGACATCCCAGGGTGTTCGTGTCCAACGGATTACTTCTGAACTTACTTCTGAATTACTTAGGATGATACCAGAACTGAGAGGATATACTTATCAGGAAAGGCTGGGGCTCTTTTCTCTAGAAAAGAGAAAACTGAGAGGTGATCTGATAGAGGTCTTTAAATTATGAAGGGGTTCCATAGGGTAGATGTAGAGAAGGTGTTTCTGCTTGTGGTGGAGTCCAAACTAGACATCATAAATATAAGAAAGTCACTAATGAATCCAATAAGGAATTCAGGAGAAACTTCTTTACACAGAGTGGTTAGAATGTGGAACTTGTGACCGCGTGGAGTGGTGGAGGCGAATAGCAAAGATGCCTTTAAGGGGAAGCTGGATAAGTACATGAGGGAGAAAGGATTAGAAGGATATGCTGACAGGGTGAGATGAAGTAGGGTGGGAGGAGGCTCGTGTGGAGCATAAACACTGGCATGGACCTGTGGGCCAAATGGCCTGTTTCTGTGCTGTACATTCTATGTAATTCTGTGAACTGTACTCACTGTTGTTATTATAGATAAACATGGCAACCAATTTGTTAAAGGTGAGCTCCCACATACAGTGAGATGAATGGTGGTGGTAGTTGAGGGAGGGGTGATAGCCAAACACTTTGGGAGGTAAAATTCCTCCTGTTAATTTTGTGGTAAAGTTGGCGCACATACAAAGTGGAATATTGCGATACACCATTATTGTCAATATAATTATTGACTGTAGAAATTCTATTGTCATTGTTTCGTTCAGCTGATATTGAAGACGCTGAGAGTAAAATTGAACAGGGGGACTTGAACTCCTGAGCGGGCTGACGGCTGAATGCCTGGGCAGACCCACCAGGGAGTGTCGCGCCTCGCCGTGCCCAGTCTACTTTAATGGCTGGGCCTCATTTCAATGTAAGCCCACCCCGATTGGGGCAGCTTCCCATGATTGGCTAGGTGCAATATTGGGCAGCCCAGTCGGCAGCAAGGTAAGTCATCGGGTGGGGCAGGGAGGTTCGGGAGGGTTTTAGGAACATAGAATTGGGTTGAGCCCGGTCATCAGTGACCCAAACTATTTGTTGTAGGGTCCGGAGGAGCACCACCTGCCCCCTCCTGGCCCCTCAAAATTATATATTTTTTTTACTCACCTTGGAGGACCTGCGCTTCTGGCCAGACTGCTTCTACACAACGGAGTTTCCACAGCAGGCGACCCGCTCAGTTGGCTATAAAACTGGCTTTGGGGTCCTAGCGATGTGATCGATCCTGATTAACGTCAATTCACGAGGCTCCCGCCTGAGTCAGGCAGTGCCTCAGCCACCCGGCTTTAAGACAGTGTCGGGGCGGAAACAGATTGGTAAATGGGCCCACTTTGATTTTAACTCCTGTACCGTTCGGTTTCCATCAGGTGGAGGGAGTGAAATTGTCCAACAAAATGTGCAAAATGTTTAAATCTAAGTTAGCTGCAGATGGTGTATCTTTGATGTGACCTGTTTGTGTCCTTGTGCAGATGGTCTAGTGTCTTACAATAGTCCAGTGGGCCACCAGATTTTCTCAGCCAGGAACCCCACTGTTTATTTGAATGATTCAGTCTACGATGGTGCAATCAGTTCAAGGTAAGATGTCCTTAACAAATTTCCATTAGCTCTTATTCTCCATACTTTTTTTTTACACTATTTTCAGTAGTTACAATTAGAGTTGGTCTCAATGAACTTGTTTGCATGGAAAAAATTGAGATTGCAACAGTGCGAGTTCTTATCCACATCTTTAACTTTTCTGTCCTATTTATAGTACAGAACTGCTTCTACTTGACTTGTCAGTGCTGCAGAATCCAACCATTTACGCAGTGAGGTGGATTCCACAGCACCAGTGACAAATTGTCCTTTTAATTTTTACCTGCCAGAAAGTTCATACCCATCAGGATATTGCAGCGATTGAAAGGATACAGAAGAGAGCAACCAGAATGATTGAGGGGTTGGACCAATTGGATTATGAGGAACGATTATGTAAATTAGGCATGTTCTCACTGGAAAAGAGATGATTGAGAGGTGATATGTCTGCTGGTTTTAGGACTCTAAAAACTAGATAATGTAAACCATGACGAGCTGTTTCACCTTGTCCAGAACTGTAGAACCAGAGGACACGGCCTGCGCTTGATGGGGGGGTAAATTCAAAACGAATCTGCGGAAACAATATTCCAGTGAGCGAGTGGTCAATCTATGGAACAGACTGCCTGGGGAGATGGTGGAAGCAGTTAGTATTGATTCATTGAAATATAAATTAGGAAGATTTCTTTCAGAAAATAACATTTGGGATACGGTGTATGAGTAATTTGAGACATGACGTGGTAAGTGTAGCATTCTTGGGAGGAACAGGTGACTTTGGACCTATGGTTCCCAAAGCTTTCCACCACTGGGGTTTTCCTCGCCTCATGTCTGGGTCTGTTCTAGACTAATTGATAGAGATTGATTGCTACGATTAGTCAACAGCTCCATTATCATTGTATCACGTAACTACCAGGATGGTAGAAGGTGAACTAGATGGGCCTTGGTCTTTATTTATCTAGCAATTCCTATGTTCCTATGTCACTGCTGTGAAAACTGCTTGCTGATCTGTGCAAGAAACTGACCATTCAACCTCTTATGCTGAGCAAACCTTAAATAAATTAAAACAATTAAAATCAGTGACGTAAGAAAACTACTAGGCCCTTGGTCTAAGCGTTAAACAAAGCTTTAATCAACTGTTTTTCAACATGGAGATCTAGTTGTGTTCTTCACTAGTTCCTGTTGAGGAATGTCCTAAGCAAGCTGGGCCCATGCCCGAGTATTTATACTCTCCCTGGACAGCGCCCAGTATTACTTCATACATGAATGACAAGATTCATGTCAATCAGCCTGGTACTAAATTTCCCATGCAGCACCGTTTCCAGAGATATATTCTTCCAGTACTGTACAATTACATTTCCTGATGGTCCTGCTAAGTTTTACTATCAGAGAAGTTAGAATGGGAGAGACTGATCTCAGTGAAAGGGAGAGAGCCAGAAAGCAAACGATGGGAAGGTCAAACTGCATGGTTATATTCAGCACCTTGTGAATCAAAAGCCACCAACACCACCTACTTGGTGACCTATTTCCTAGCTGTGCACTGTGTACTGTTTTGGTCTCCTTACCTAGGGAAGGATATACTTGCCCTAGATGGAGTGCAACAAAGGTTCACCAGATTGATTCCTGGGGGATGGGGGGAATCGTCCTACGAGGAGAGATTGAGTAGACTAGGCCTACATTCCCATGAGTTTATAAGCATGAGAGGTGATCTCATTGAAACATATAAAATTCTTAAAGGGCTTGACAAAGTAGATGCTGAGAGGCTGGTTCCCCTGGCAGGGGAGTCTAGAACTAGGGGTCATAGTCTCAGAATAAGGGGTCGACCATTTAGGACTGAGATGAGGAGAAATTTCTTCTCTCAAAGGGTTGTGAATCTTTGGAATTTTCTATCCCAGAGAGCTGTGGATGCTCAGTCGTTGAGTATATACAAGACAGAGATCGATAGATATTTGGATTAAATTGTCAGCTGTGGCTCAGTGGGTAGCACTCTCACCTCTGAGTCAGAAGGTTGTGGGTTCAAGTCCCACTCAAGGGACTTGAGCACAAAAATCTAGGCTGACACTCCAGTGCAGTGCTGAGGGAGTGCTGCACTGTCGGAGGTGCCGTCTTTCGGATGAGATGTTAAACCGAGGCCCCGTCTGCTCTCAGCTGGACGTAAAAGATCCCATGGCACTATTTCGAAGAAGAGCAGGGGAGTTATCCCCGGTGTCCCGGCCAATATTTATCCCTCAACCAACATAACAAAAACAGATTATCTGGTCATTATCACATTGCTGTTTGTGGGAGCTTGCTGTGTGCAAATTGGCTGCCGCGTTTCCCACATTACAACAGTGACTACACTCAAAGTACTTCATTGGCTGTAAAGCGCTTTGAGATGTCTGGTGGTCGTTAAATGAGCTATAGAAATGCAAGTCTCTTTTTTTTCTTTTACTAAGGGAATCAAGGGATATGAGGATCGGGCAGGAAAGTGGAGATGAGGTAGAAGATCAGCCATGATCTTATTGAATGGCGGAGCAGGCTCGAAGGGCCAAATGGCCTACTCCTGCTCCTATTTCTTATGTTCTATGTTCTAACTCTCTCCCCTTGAGCACAGGGTGTGTCTCCCATACCTGTTGCATTAGTAATAGTTTAGTCTGCTGTAAATGGCTCATTACAACACAAAGGCACACCCTTTATATTGGCTATTAAGCTGGCTGACAATTTTCAGCCTCTTATATATTTTTTAACTTTTCTAGACGTAATTAGTCCATTACATCAGCATTTGTGTCACCAATCTGTTGAAAGAATTTATGGTAAATTCTTCATTCACAGATAAACCAGATTGTAGTAAGGAACCTGTAATATGCGGCTCGTATTTCATTTCCATTTCTGGGGGGGTCCAAAAAAAGGGGCCATGGATATAAGATAGTTACTAATATATACAACAAAAATAAAGAAAGGGGCTCGATAAGTACATGGGTCAGAAAGGAATAGAAGGCTATGTTGATAGGGTTAGATGAAGTAGGGTGGGAGGAGGCTCGGGTGGAGCATAAACACCGGCATAGACCAGTTGGGCCAAATGCCTGTTTCTGTGCTGTACATTCTATGTAGTCCTATGTAATTAAACCAACTGTGTGCTTTCAAGTTGCTGCTTGATTAGTTTGGATGTCGGGAGAGGCGAGAGTGCCTCTGACACTTTGTGTTGTAAATGCTGTAACCTAGACACTGGAGGCCTGCTGTTGCCATTGTAGTATAAATTGGAGGGGTGGTGGCAGGGTGGGGGGGGAGGGCTGGTGCGGGTGGGGGTGTGGGGGGCTCTGTTGGGAGGAAAGAGAAGGGGAAAAAACTGGAGCACATGACCACTAAATACAGCACAATGTATAGGGACTGAACTGGTGCCTAAATAAGTATCTAGAATCATAGAATGGTTACAGCACAGAAGGAGGCCATTCGGCCCGTCTAGCCCGTGCCGGCTCTCTGCAAGAGCACTTCAGCTAGTCCCACTCTCCCGCCCTTTCCCCGTAGCCCTGCAAATTTTTTTCCTTCAGGTACTTCTCCAATTCCCTTTTGAAAGCCATGATTGAGTCTGCCTCCACCACTCTTCCAGGCAGTGCATTCCAGATCCTAACCACTCGCTGCGTAAAAAAGTTTTCCCTCAAGTCGCCTTTGGTTCTTCTGCCAATCACCTTAAATCTGTGTCCTCTGGTCCTCGACCCTTCCGCCAATGTGAACAGTTTCTCTCTATCTACTCTGTCTAGACCCCTCATGATTTTGAACACCTCTATCAAATCTCCTCTCTACCTTCTCTGTTCTAAGGAGAACAACCCCAGCTTCTCCAGTCTATCCACATAATTGAAATCCCTCGTCCCTAGAACCATTCTTGTAAATCTTTTCTGCACCCTCTCTAAGGCCTTCACAGCCTTCCTAATGTGCAGTGCCCAGAATTGGACACAATGCTCCAGTTGAGGCCGAACCAGTGTTTTATAAAGAGTCATCATAACTTCCTTGCTTTCATACTCTATGCCTCTATTTATAAAGCCCAGGATCCCGTATGCTTTTTTAACTGCTTTCTCAACCTCTCTTAAATAGGTTTTCTTGTTAACTGGTTTTATTTTTCTAGAATTATCTGCCAGCGATTTCAGCTTCATATTAAATCAAATGTTCACTCTTCCAAAATGGAATATTCCGACCTGGAAGTGGTGCTGACCATATCACATGACTTAAAGGCACTTAGGAATTTTGAGCCTATTTTGAAACAATGGGCCAGAAATTCGGCTCTCCGGCTTCCTGCGGGTGCAAGCATCGCACGCGTACTTGCCTACCGCGCCTGCAGTTGTGCTTTGGGCCCACGAGGACTTCGGGTCCTGGGCCTCCTGCAGCTGCCGTCGCGCAGTGCTTGTGTATCCCAGGGGCGCAGTTAGTTCGAAGCGTCCCCTGGGATCACGTGGGCCATGGAGAGCCAATCCTAGCAGGGAATTTTCATTCATAGATTTGACAGGAAGACCTGTCAAATCTATGAATAGAGATCGGCCCCAAAACCACACTTAAACTTCGAATAATTTTTTTTTAAAACATCACATTTTTAAAATAACTATAAGTGACATAAATTAACTACTTTAAACAGAAATTTTAATTTTTGAAAAAATTAGTTATACTTATTAACAGTGCTAAAAATAAACTTACCTTTCTTTAAAGTATCTAAAAAAGATAAACCTGTTGAAAAAAAATTTAAATTGTAATTAATTAACCACTTACCTTGTTAAAAACAGGCCTTGCGCCTCCTTTTTAAAAGTGCAGCTTCTTCATACTTACCCTCCCGGAGAAACCTGAAAAAAAACCTGAAGTTCGCTGCGTGCGCGCAGCCTCTCCCGCGCACGCGTTCGACTTCTGAACCCCTTCCTTCAGGGGAATGGAAGTTCCGGTTTCCCGCGCATGCGCAGTGCATGCAGGAAACCGGCACTTCAGGTGGCCTTACGGGTGAGTACACAGCGCGTACTCACCCGACAACAGCCGAATTTCTGGCCCAATTTTGTCCTACCCCTACACCAGCATGTGGTGCTGATCGAATAACAAACTTTTTTGAGCATTGGAATCTCACAAAAAATGTAACTTGTTACAACAGGAAGCTTGAAAATCACTCAGGTTATTTTGCTGTGCCTCAAAGCTTGTTGTCACTTATTCTGTTTTAAATTGTTCAGTTAGTTATTTTCTCTCGTTGAATTGCTATGATAACCCAGCTCCTCCCTATCTCTGTAACCTCCTCCAGCCCTACAACCCTCACAGAACCCTAGCCTCTTGACCATCCCCCACTCCCTTCACCCTGCCATTGGCGGCCGTGCCTTCAGCCGCCTTGGTCCTAAGTTCTGGAATTCCCTCCCTAAACCCCTCTGCCTTTTCACCTCTCTGTCCTCCTTTAAGATCCCGCTTAAAACCTACCTCAGCTTTTAGTCACCCCTAATAATATAGC
The DNA here is from genome assembly GCA_030390025.1 of Squalus acanthias. NCBI lineage: Eukaryota > Metazoa > Chordata > Chondrichthyes > Squaliformes > Squalidae > Squalus > Squalus acanthias. Next base: position 72,693,786 of record CM059439.1, read on the forward strand.
CTTCTTTGGCTTGGAGTCAATGTTTGTTTGATCACGTCTTGGAACGTTTTCCTACGTTAAAGGAGCTAGGTAAATGCAAGTTATTGTTGTTGTTTTCAAGTACTTCCTTCACAGTTCTAATTACCTGATCCTTCTACACATGCGTGTGATCTACAAAGATTGATTGACAGTCTTAAATTGTTAAATTGAGAGGGTGCTGCATTTTCCGGGTTGCCATCTTTCAGATGAAGCACTGACAATGTGGCTCCATCGGCCTGTTCAGATGGGCGTAAAAGATCCCGACTCTATTTGAAGAAGAGGAGGGGGCGTTCTCCCCGTGTCCTGCGAAACAGTTATCCCCAATCAACACCTTGAATAACAGATGAACTTTTCATTCATCTCACTGCTTTGTGGGACCTTGCTGTGCACAAATTGGCTGCCACGTTTGCCTATAAAACAGTGACTGCAGATCAAAAGCAATTAATTGGCCGTGAAGCACTTGGACCTGTCTAATGGCGCTGAACAAATGCACGTTTTTTATATGAGAAATGTTGCCTACTGTTGATTTTTGTCTGGTACAAGAGTTAGCAAAGTGGATGTAAATTTGACTAAAAATAAAGATAGCTGTTTAAGTTACTTTATTGTTAGTTATTTCTTCAAACGTACGAAAACAGTATATTCGTATGTCCACTATTTCTTAGTAATTCAACGTCTGTTTAAGAAAAGCAGCTTATAAAGGTGACGGAGAGTGCATTTACACTGGGGTAAAATTGTATCAGGGTTGTGAACTGGAATGGATCTTCAGTGAGCTACACTGTGCATCACTTGTGGTGAACATTCCCGCCAAAGAAAAGCAAATTTCACCCACTGTTCGGGAAAGCAGATTGTTAAACCTCATCATTGAAAATTTTTAGGGACTCGCTAGCTGCTTCTTCGTAGCAAGGCCTCAACTTATTGAAGTTTGAGCTCCTCCACTAACTAGAATAGAACATCTGCTGACACCGGGAATAAAACATTGCATTAATAAGACATTTTTAATCGTGAGGTGATGCTGTATCACTTGGCTGCTAATGCTGTAATGTACCTATTTAATTATCCCACTGGTTCCAGCTGTGAAGCACATGAAGGTACACTTATGCGACAAATTTAGCATCGGTGCCAAACAGTTTCGATTTTGCACCAACGCTGTGTAGTATTACAAAAGCAAAATACTGCGGATGCTGGAAATCTGAAATAAAAACAGAAAATGCTGGAAATACTCAGCAGGTCAGGCAGCATCTGTGGAGAGAGAAACAGAGTTAACGTTTCAGGTCGATGACCCTTCGTCAGAACTGGAAAAAGCTGGAGATGGAACAGGTTTTTAAGCAAGTGCAGGGGCAGGGAAAGGGGGGAGGGGAGGAAAGAACAAAAGGGAAGGTCTGTGATAGGATGGAAGGCAGGAGAGATTAAAAGACATTAAGAGAGATTAAGAGATGGTGCAAGGCAAAAGGAGATGGTAATGGGACAAGTTAAGAAACAAAAGATGGCTCTAGATGAAGTGTAAATGGCACTGGCAGAATGAAAGACAGCTGCCATGTGGGAGAGAGAAAAAAAAAATGAAATAAATGGGAAAAAAAGGATAGGGGCAGAGGTTATGGTCTGAAATTGTTAAACTCTATGTTGAGTCCAGAAGGCTGTAAAGTGCCTAATCGAAAGATGAGGTGCTGTTCCTCGAGCTTACGTTGAGCTTCATTGGAACAGTGTAAGAGGCCGAGGACGGTGAGGTCTGAGTGGGAGTGGAGCGAAGAATTAAAGTGACAGGCGACCGGAAGCTCGGGGTCACCCTTACGGACTGAATAGAGGTGTTCCGCAAAGCGGTCACCCAATCTGCGTTCGGTCTCTCCAATGTAGAGGAGACCGCATCGTGAGCAGCGAATACAGTATACTAAATTGCAAGAAGTACAGTAAATCGCTGTTTCACCTGGAAGGAGTGTTTGGGGCCCTGGACAGTGGGAAGGGTGGAGGTAAAAGGGCATGTGTAGTATTAATTGGGTGTTAAGGCCCAAATTGACTCCATAGTGAAGCAGAATGAAACTCCGTCCATCAGTGAGTTGCACACTGCTTCACTCCAATGTCAGGCCGGGCCCTGGTTTATAATAGATTCAAGCCGCATTTCACTTTGCATCAATGCTACAGTTTTAGCGTGAATGCAATGCGAAGAGCAGCAAAAAAAACACTGGAGAACTACAGTAATGGGATGAGTCTAAATCCATGCCAGTGAATGTTGGAGAAGTAGAGTTGCTGTGATATACTGATAGTGGGCTATCATGGTGTATTCGTACAGCAGCGAAGCCACCTTCAGATAATGTTGATGGCAGGTTACAACACTGCCATGCAGGGACGTTGGCCTAGAAATTGCGGTTAGGGGCGTGCTTCCGGAGTACGCCTCTGACCCGCAAAACAATTCCGAAAGTACCTTCTGGCGCCGAGGATGTGAAGAGTTGCGGTCTCAGGCCTCCAGGCAGAGGGCGGCGTAATGGCCCAGGGATGCAGGCGGTTCGGAAGCGTCCCTGGGATCACGTGGGCCCGGTCCTCCAATCACAAAGGAGAATTCCATTGGAATCATTTACGAAGGGAATCCCCTAATGATATGCAATGGAATCCCCAAATAATCATACAATGTACAGAATTCTAATAATTAAACAATGTACTGAATTGCAAATTTATTCATAAGTTCCTTCATCGCACCAACCTCAATAAAAATTAGATTTTTTGATAAATAATTTCAAACAACTTAATCTGAGCCAATATTTGCATAAATCATTTTAAGTGTATGTGCATAATTTTGGATTTTTAAATGTTTTATTTAAGCCTTACATATACCCTTACGCTGATGCAAGCAGGCCCTACGCTTGCTTTTACCAGCCGTAAGAGTTGCATGGGCAGTTGTTGGGAAAATAGTCCAACTCTGCGCAGGGAATATTCATTTTTCAGGCGGTTGGGATGATCTGTCGAGGCGTACCTTGACAGATCGCAAGTTTCAGATTTCTGCGCATGGAAAGCAGGAAGTTGTGGGGCCTTTCAAATGGATTACGCCAGCGTACTCTCAGAGTACGTCGTCACGGAGACCACAATTTCAGGGCCAATGTATCCAGTTTCACAAAATATTTAGCACAATGCTAAATTGAAAAGCACGAAACACAGGAGTACTTGATTGCCGTGCTTCCTTCTGCAGGGTGTTTTTGAAAGAGCAACAGCCCATTTAAAGAAATGTAAATAGAACACAGCTACCATTAACCTTTACTTTTCCCAGTTCTTTTTGTGGAAAATTTATACTGAGAATTCATCATTGGAAAAATCATCCAGCTAATGGACTAACTATTCTAAGTATTCATTTTCTTAATCTTCTGGCTCTTGGTAGAATAAAAAAGCTGCGGACAGATGCAAAGCAATTTGGTTTGCCCACATTGAATCCCATAATCCATGTAATGACGGTCGCGGTGATTACAGAGTATTTTAAACCCAAGTTTATTCTATTGTTCTGGGTTTCTGAATAAACCTTCATCATGTCTCCTTGTTCCCAGGATGGTTTCAGAAGGACTAGGTCAGATGACGGATGGCGTCTGGGGTTTGGATGATTTCACACAGAGTCATGTGTACAACGTGTGGCCAGGGTATGACTACTTGGGATGGCGGAACGACAGCTTTGAAAGCGGCTACGTGGAAATCCTCTTTGAGTTTGATCGGATCCGAAATTTCACAGCAATGAAGGTGCAAACCGCTCTTTTTAAAAAAAAATTCTTTCTTTCTGAACATCAGCCAAAGTTTGACTGTCAGATAGTTTACAGGAGACATGAGATTAATGGACCAACAGCAAGAACTTGCGGCTTTAACATAGTAAAACGTCCCAAGGTGCTTCACAGGAGCGTTATCAAACAAAATTTGACACTGAGCCACATATGGTGATATTAGGACAGATGACCAAAAGCTTGGCCAAAGAGGTAGGTTTTAAGCAGCAACTTAAAGGAGGAAAGAGAGGTAGAGAGGCGGAGCGGTTTAGGGAGGGAATTCCAGAGCTTAGGCACGGCCGCCAATGGTGGAGCGATGAAAATCGGGGATGCGCAAGAGGCCAGAATTGGAGGAGCGCAGAGATCTCGGAGGGTTGTAGGGCTGGAGGAGATTGCAGAGATAGGGAGGGGAGAGACTGTGGAGGGATTTGAAAACAAGGATGAGATTTTTAAAATCGAGGTGTTGCCGGACCGGGAAACGGGGGAAAAAAAACCTGCCTTCATTGGAGTCCAACTTCCCTAAAGCACAAGGACCCCAAATTTCCTCGAGGGTTCCACTGGACTTCAGCTGTAATTGCAGTGGTGGTCTCACGGACCCCACCGGAAAATGGCATGGAGTTCCCAGTTAGCTTTGTAAAGAGTTGAACCTCCACCTTTCCATTACAAGGGCCAATGACATCAGGGGCAGACGTCCGAGCCACTCACGGCTGTTTCCACTGCTTACAATAGCTGAACAGATCCCCACAGAAAGAGATGAAAAAAATGGCAGGAAAGGGAAATAATTAAAACTACCAGCTCCCCCTTCTGGCTCAGTGAATTTATCCAGTAAACCTGCAAAAGTTCCAAGTTCAATCCCCAGTCTGTGTTGAGCTAGCTTATCTCAGCTGGGATGGCAGGAGGAGTTCTGTATCTGGTCTCCCTGCTCCTTGCTAGGATAGGAAAGATCAGCCTGGATTCCTGTTCCTTATGGCTATTCAGTGATATCTGCGGGAAGTGCATTAATGTGGATCTCAGGAGCACACTTGACTTCAGTTGAAGAGTCTGTCACACTCACTGCGGAAGCTTACACATGAGCAATAGCCACTTTGGTGAGGTACAGGAGAGCAAATGGTGCCTGTGCTAGTTGTCAGCCGTGGCTCAGTTGGTAGCACTCTCGTCTTGAGTCAAAAGGTTGTGGGTTCACGTCCCACTCCAGGAACTTGAGCACATAATCCAGGCTGACACTTCAGTGCAGTACTGAGGGTGTGTTGCACTGTCGGAGGTGCTGTCTTTCAGGTGAGACGTTAAACCATGGCCCTGTCTGCTCTCTCAGGTGGACGTAAAAGATATCACATCACGATTAGAAGAAGAACAGGGGAGTTCTGGTGTCCTGGCCAACACTTATCCCTCAAACAACACCTAAAAAAGATTATCTGGTCATTCATTTCAGTGCTGATTGTGGGACCTTGCTGTGCACAAATTGGCTGCTGTGTTTTCTGCATTACAACAGTGACTGCACTTCAAAAATACTTCATTGGCTGTAAAGTGCTTTGGGACATCCTGAGGTTGTGAAAGGCGCTATATAAATGCAAATCTGTCTTCTTTCTTGTGGAATTGTACCCCATAAAGTATTTAATGCCTTCAGGAGAGGAGAGGATGGGCTGAAAATTGGCAAGTGATTTTTTTAAAATAACTTCCAGCATCTCCTAGCAGGTTTTTAAATTATTTTTTAACATTACATGTATGGGGGAAATTCTTTCTTCTAAATGTACTTAACTCCTATATTTTCCTTCTCCTTAAAGTACGGTTTGACATTTATTGAAAAAGAAAATAAATTGCCACTGTCCTTTTGGGCTTCAAGAGCAACTAGAATTATAAAACCAAAAGGCTAAGTAATTATTGTTCTTTATGGGACCTCACAAAGTCATAATTCAGGCATCACTATGGCTCCCAGCATTCGTAAGTTAACAAAAGGTTACTGTATCAAAAAGAGTCAGGACCTCGCGTGCATAGTGCTCATTAAACAAAACGATTCTTGATCAGGGTCTTTAACAGCAGGGGCTGCCTGGGGCGTGGAGCCCCCCCGCCCTTTCACTCTGGCCATGACTCACCATTATTTGTATCCATGGCATTCAGACATGAGCCCTGAGGAATGGTTCGTTCAGTAGAGTTTCATTTGAAAAGAATGCTGTACAGGTCACGATTTGAGAACCAATAAAACCCTTCAATTAAGTATCATTCGGCCCTGCAATATCTCATTAGAACTCGACTTCACTAAATCCCAATCCACATGAATTGAAATATTTGAAAAATGGCATTTTTAAAGGTGGTATCATGATAGCCAGTGTCACTGCATAATACAGCACCTCTTACAAATAGTTGGGAATTTCATCCCTCGTTTGCGGAGTTTCTGCAGCACTTACCTTGTTGGACTTGCCGTGCCGTGTGAATGAAGCTCGAAGTCGTTTCCCGCAACGATTAGGCTCTCCATCGCTCTGTCAGAATGATTGCATAGCTCAGCTTCTGTAAGATAGTCTGGCTGACGGTAGATCTATGGATGAACTCTATTCCCACATTTTTCCCTATCAGCAATCCTGGGAAATAGACAAGGCTCAGGATTACATGCATGTCCGACAGATTGAGGTGTCGACCTCTTGTTAAAACTCAAAGTTGTAACTGCAGAGGTGCAAGAGAAACTTTAGCGCTTTCGTTTCAGGTTACCACAAGCAGATACCAGTGCAGTCAAGCTTTTGTTAGTAACTACAGTTGCTAGCTTTTGCCAAATTCAAACTGAACAGAGGGTGGAACGGGGCGCTCAGGAGGAGACCATCGTTTTTGAGCTCCTCTTCTGATGCACTGAAATTTTTTAATAGCTAGCGGGCCCCACATCATAAGACACAAGTAAGTATTTTTTTTAAGTTTTTAGAAATTTCCGGGCAGACGGAGAGAGTTCAGAGACAAGGGTGCTACCACGAAGCTAAATTGACACAAGCCTGCTGAAAATTGGACTATCAGATCCAAAAAACCGAGAGGTTTTTATATTTGCTCAATATTAGCTCTATATTAACCCTTTATTAGCTCCTGGGATACAGTAAAGTAATTAATCTCATCAGGAATACATTATATTGAGGTTTGAGTCCCTCCCTAATTGTAATGCAGCTTCCACTAAGAGTAGTGTAGAATTGTACTAGAAAATGACTAAAGCAGCTTGCATCGTTCAAGAATATGTTCTATTGGAGCAATTGGTGCTACGTGAATAAAGGACCAAAGGTTGCAGTTGAACTTTATATTAAGAGTGAGAAGACTTGTTTTATATAGCGTGTACGGCAGTTCGGGGTGAGGGTGGCGGGGCTTGTGTTAAATTTGGCATACAAATCTAACAAGTAATGTTTCCCCTTTCATCACCACAGGTCCATTGCAATAACATGTTCACAAAGGCGGTGAAGATATTCAGGGAAGTTCAGTGCTTTTTCTGCTCCGAACCGGGTAAATGGGAGCCAAACCCGGCTACATCTGTTCTGGTTCTAGATGATGTCAATCCGAGCGCTCGTTTTGTCACCGTTCCACTACAACAGCGTATGGCAAACTCCATCATGTGCCAATTCTACTTTGCTGACACATGGATGATGTTCAGTGAAATTTCCTTCCAGTCAGGTAGTGCCAAACAATATCTCGCTCTCAATCTGTTAGAAATGTTTCCCCCCTCCATTCCCACAATATTATTCTGATATTTCTCCCCATTGGGTGCTGCTTGTCTTTATGTTCTCCACCCCAGCACATGTGGACATCAGTGACCCCAACCTGCCCTGCAACATGGCTGCCATTTTTGTCCAACATGAGGTAAAATTCAAGTGAGGCAATTTTTGCCTTTTTTTAAAACTCCCCCTCCCCCCCCCCCCCCCCACCCCCCGGGTGTCTCATGTGCTGTGTCCAGTGCTTTAATGAAGAAGCTCACTTTGCAAGGAAATTGAGCTTCAGTGGCAGTTCTCGCTTTAGAAACTGGTGACCTCGTGTGGAGTCAAGTACTGAGCGACCTCTCACCCAATGACCCTTTCTAATGTCCCCATCACAGCTTCTTTTCTCCATCCAGCCTCAGCTTGGTTTACAGGGAACAGCGAGCTCCCTTGTACTTTTTTTTTGAAAACCGCGGCAGATAAATTTGGTCAGATAAATAGTCGATTAGGGGAACAAGTGGTGAGACCAACAAAAAAAAATGATTGTCGATGCTGGAAACGTAAGACAAAAACAGAAAATACTGCTAACTCCCAGCAAGTTGGGCACGGCATTTTGAGGCGAAGAGCAAAGCTAACTTTTCAGGCATTGCCCATCGTTAGAACAAATAGCGAGATGTGAGGTGAAGAGGTAGCGGATTCTTACAGAGAAAGGTTTGTGGGCAGCACTGCTCAGTTCCTGTACAAGAGGGATGCTCTGTCATTTCAGATATAACTGTCCACGCGGCACCAATGGCAGCAACCTGATGAAACTCGATTTATTATTGTTCCGGAATCTCCTTTAAAAATATACCTCTGACCACATAGAGTTTCAAAAAATGATTTTCCGCAAAGCTCTGCCGTTTTAAAATTATATACATGGAGTCAAAGGAATGTAAAGAGTAAAATGTTTAATAGTTTATATGGAGACTTTCCTTGATGGCTGCAGCAGGCGGTGGAGGAGAAAAACCCGGACTCATAATCAACACCTCTTTTCTGAAGGAAGGTGTGCTCAGTACCCAGGGGTTGAAAATCGCACTGTGTTATTAGTAACAAACACCTTAATGGATTTGTATGAAATTCCTTTGTTTGCTATTTGAAGGAAGCCGTTAACCTATTTATTTTTACATGGGTTAACTCATTAAAAAAGGTAGACAGGAGAGTTTCACACTCATGCGTTAATGCATTAATTACTCATTTTGCGCAGTGCAATTTCAAACTGTTTTCTTTTTCATGAGAGATTGAGGAAGGGAGAGTCACATTCTGTGGTCCCAGAAGTTTAAACTATTCTTGGTGTACACAGTAAAATTGTAAGCCTGGAAATCTTGTTGGATCAATGCAATTGTACAAACACTTAATGCATTTTTATCAAATACCTCTCTCCACTATTTTGACAGAGGCACTTAAAATTAACAGTAAATTCCCAGTTCTAATCTAACAATATATGTCTGTATTATATTTAACATTAGTTTTTCCAAAAGTTTAAAAATGCCATATCATTGCTGTTGAGAAAAGTTTCATCACACGTGGAAAATAAATTGTAGGATAGGTTGCTTTCAGAACAAGAACCAACAATATATATATATATGGGCAATATACAATAAGTCCATGTGCTGGGCTACTGCTTTCATTTAATCATTTTTAAGGATATGAAATCCCTCTATTTAGTCACCCTTTAGGTCTCTCAGGTTCACACCTCCTGTACCTGCTCCCAGTCCTCTTTCAGTGCTCGGCCAGTCTCTCAAAGACTGGCCTACCTCTCCCTCTGATTTCTCTCCCCACTGTTGGAACCCACTGACCCATACTTGGAACTTACCCACTGTGGTGAACATCTGCAGCCCTCCACTCCACAATAGCAGACGGTGATGCCCCACCATGCTATAGCAGCATGTTGCCATCTGATCCTGGAGGTACTAGAAAGGCTGGCTGTACTTAAAGTAGATAAGTCACCAGGACCGGATGGGATGCATCCTAGGATGCTGAGGGAGGTAAGAGTAGAAATTGAGGAGGTACTGGCCATAATCTTCCAATCCTCCTTAGATACTGGGGTGGTGCCAGAGGACTGAAGAATTCCAAATGTTACACCCTTGTTCAAAAAAGGGTTTAAGGATAAACCCAGCAACTACAGGCCAATCAGTTTAACCTCGGTAGTGGGGAAGCTCTTAGAAATGATAATCAGGGACAAAATTAACAGTCACAAGTGTGGATTAATTAAGGAAAGTCAGCACGAATTTGTCAAAGGCAAATCCCTAGCCCAGAATCAGTGCGCTACGGTCATCAGTGCGTACGCCCCAACACTGGAAGCCACAGATGAGACCAAAGAGGAATTCTACTCCAGCATCGAACAATCCCTGTCCCGAGTCCCAACGGGCGACAAGCTGATCCTCCTTGGTGACTTTAACACCAGAGTTGGAAAGGACACAGACCTCTGGGGAGGTGTGATCGGCAGAGAGGGGGTAGGGAAAGCCAACTCCAACGGTACCTTCCTCCTGACGAAATGCTTAGAACATGGCCTTGTCATAACCAACACCTTGTTCCATCAGAGAGACAAGTACAAGGCTTCATGGCAGCACCCTCACTCCAAGCACTGGCATCTGCTGGACTACGTCATCGTCCGAGCGAGGGACCACAAGGACGTCCGCATCATCCGCGCCATGACAGGAGCTGACAACTGCTGGACAGACCACCACCTAATCCGTTCTGTCACCTCCATCAATGTAGCCCCAAAACAGCGGCGGCAACAGAAACAATGCCACAGGAAAATCAACGCTGGAGCACTCAAAGACCCCGCTAAGAAAGCCCTATCCAGCCTGCGCCTCACAACCAACCTGATGACTCCCAGTGATGCAGAGACACAGAGTGTCCACAGCGCTTGGTCTGCACTCATGGCCTCCATAATCAGCACCTGTGAGGAGACGCTCGGTCACTTGACCAGGAAACACCAAGACTGGTTCGTCGAGAACGACCAGGAGATCCAGGAGCTAATAAGCCGCAAGCGCAAGGCATTCCTGATCTGGAAACGGCAACACAACTCGATAACAAGAAAGCAGCTCTACAGACGCCTGAAGGCCAAGGTCCAACAAAAAACTCGCGACCTAAGGAACAGATGGTGGGTGGAGAAAGCGCAGGAGATCCAGCAGCTAGCCGACAACCATGACGTGCGTGGATTCTTTAGCGCCGTCAAGACCGCCTATGGCCCAAGCACCCAAGGTCCTACCCCACTGTGGGCCAAAAACAGAGAGGTACTCATCAAGGACAGGGATGCAGTCAGTGCCCACTGGAAGGAGCACTTCGAAGATCTCCTTAACCGATACTCTGTCTTCGAAGCGACCCGCCACCACCGCAACACAACCCTAGCCCGGTAAGAGGTTGAAAAGGCCATCCGACAACTGAAGAACAACAAGGCCTCAGGAGCAGATGGAATCCCTGCTGAGGCTCTAAAGCATGGTGGAGAAGCACTACTGGCACGAATTCATGAACTTATTTCTCTTATCTGGAAGGAGGAGAGCATGCTAGGAGATCTCAGAGACGCCATAATTGTGACCATCTTCAATAAAGGTGACAAGTCCGATTGCGGTAATTACAGAGGAGTTTCCCTGCTGTCTGCCACAGGGAAAGTCATCGCAAGAATCCTCCTCAATCGTCTTCTCTCAGTGGCTGAAGAGCTCCTCCCAGAGTCGCAATGCGGATTCCGCCCACTAATGGGCACAATGGACATGATCTTCACCGCGTGCCAATTACAAGAAAAATGCAGGGAACAGCACCAACCATTGTACATGGCCTTCTTTGACCTCACAAAGGCCTTCGATACTGTCAACTGTGAGGGTTTATGGAGTGTCCTCCTCAAATTCGGCTGCCCTCAAAAGTTTGTCACCATCCTCCGCCTGCTTCATGACAACATGCAAGCCGTGATCCTGACCAACGGATCCACCACAGACCCAATACACATACGGACCGGGGTCAAGCAAGGCTGTGTCATCGCACCAACGCTGTTCTCGATCTTCCTTGCTGCAATGCTCCATCTCACCCTCAGTAAGCTCCCCGCTGGAGTGGAGCTGATTTACAGTACAAACGGAACTGTTCAACCTCCGTCACCTCCAGTCCAGATCCAAGGTCATCCCATCCTCTGTCGTTGAATTACAGTATGCAGACGATGCTTGTGTCTGCACACACTCCAAACCATCGTCAACACCTTCACCGAAGCATACGAGAGCATGGGCCTTACACTAAACAACCTGCCACCGCAACACAGTACTACCCCTCGATTATCAAATCCACGACAAGGCCTTGGACAACATGGACCACTTTCCATACCTCGGGAGCCTACTGTCAACAAGGGCAGACGCCGATGACGAAGTATAACACCGCCTTCAGTGTGCCAGTGCAGCCTTCGGTCGCCTGAGGAAGAGAGTGTTTGAAGACCAGGACCTCAAACCCGGCACCAAGCTCATGGTCTACAGAGCAGTAGTAATACCCACCCTCCTGTATGCTTCAGAGACATGGACCATGTACAGCAGACACCTCAAAGCACTGGAGAGGTACCACCAATGCTGCCTCCACAATTTCCTGCAAATCCATTGGTAGGATAGGCGCACCAACGCCAGTGTTCTCGCTCAGGCCAACATCCCCAGCATCGAAGCTTTGACCACGCTCGATCAGCTCCGATGGACGGGTCACATCGTCCGCATGCCCGATATGAGACTCCCAAAACAAGCGCACTACTTGGAGCTCCGACACGGCAAGAGAGCCCCAGGTGGGCAGAGGAAATGCTTCAAGGACACCCTCAAAGCCTCCTTGAAAAAGTGCAACATCTGCACTGACACCTGGGAATCCTGGCCCAAGACCACACAAAGTGGAGAAGAAGCATCCGGGAAGGCGCCGAACACCTCGAGTCTGTTCGCCGGGAGCAAGCGGAAGCCAAGCGCAAGCAGCGCAAGGAGCGCACGTCAACCCAAGCACCCCACCCACCCGCCCCTTCAACCACCGTCTGCCCCACCTGTGACAGAGACTGTAGGTCCCACATTGGACTCATCAGTCACCTGAGAACTCATTTTTACTGTGGAAGTAATTCATCCTTGGTTCCGAGGGACTGCCTAAGAAGAGAAGAAAAAAGGACAGTGGCAGTATGAATATGAAATTGGCTAAGTGACAGGAAACAGAGAGTCGTGGTGAACAGTTGTTTTTCGGACTGGAGGAAGGTATACAATGGTGTTCCCCAGGGGTCGGTACTAGGACCACTGCTTTTCTTGATATATATTAATGACTTGGACTTGGGCACACTTTCAAAATTTGCAGATGACACAAAACTTGGAAGTATAGTGAACAGTGAGGAGGATAGTGATAGACTTCAAGAGGATATAGACAGGCTGGTAGAATGGGCGGGCACGTGGCAGATGAAGTTTAATGCAGAAAAGTGCGAAGTGATACATTTTGGTAGGAAGAACGAGCAGAGGCAATATAAACTAAAGGGTACAATTTTAAAGGGGGTGCATGAACAGAGAGATATGTGCACAAATCGTTGAAGGTGGCAGGGCAGGTTGAGAGAGCGGTTAAAAAAGCATATGGGGTCCTGGGCTTCATAAATAGAAGCATAGAGTACAAAAGCAAGGAAGTTATGATGAATTTATAAAACATTGGTTTGGCCTCAACTGGAGTATTGTGTCCAATTCTGGGCACCACATGTTAGGAAGGATGTGAAGGCCTTAGAGAGGGTGCAGAAAAGATTTACGAGAATGGTTCCAGGGATGAGGGACTTCAGTTACGTGGATAGACTGGAGAAGCGGAGGTTGTTCTCCTTAGAGCAGAGAAGATTGAGAGGACATTTGATTGAGGTGTTCAAAATCATGAGGGGTCTAGACAGAGTAGATAGAGAGAAACTGTTCCCATTGGCGGAAGGGTCGAGAACCAGAGGACTCAGATTTAAGGTGATTGGCAGAAGAAGCAAAGGCAACACGAAGAAAATCTTTTTTATGCAGGGAATGGTTAGGATCTGAAATGCACTGCCTAAAAGGATGGTGGAGGCAGATTCAATAGTGGCTTTCAAAAGGGAATTGGATAAGTACCTGAAGGAAAAAAAATTTGCAGGGCAAAGGGCAGGGGAGTGGGACTAGCTGAAGTGCTCTTGCAGAGAGCCAGCACGGGCTAGACGGGGTGAATGGCCTCCTTCTGTGCTGTAACCATTCTATGATTCTATATAAGCAGTGGCATAATATGAATATTGTATTGGGAATTTAGACATCACACTACCACAAGGAAGAAATGACATATTGATCCCAGTTTATTTTCTCTCAACTTAAATGGTAATTGAAAGAGAAAATCAGGGGTTTCTGAATTTGACCTCTTAGTGCTGTTGAGCTCACCTAGCTCTTCTGTGCAAGATGATTTGTCCACAATGTTGTTTAGTATCAGCTGAAGGTTGGCATGGGATCACTTTTCGTCAACATCTGAACTTGGTGTGAGATGACTCTTTGCTGCCAGCTGAGGTTCGATTGTCTCAATAACCTTGCTGCCTTCTGAGACCTGGTTGTTAAATTTCCTGGCAAATCAAAGAATCATAGAATAGTACAGCACAGAAGGAGGCCATTCGGCCCATCAAGTCTGCTCCGGCTCTTTCAAAGCTACTCTTGTACCAGCTCCAATCCATACAGGAGGTTACTATTTGGCAGCTCTTCAAACCCGACAATGAGATTGCTCTACCACTAGAGTGGGGGAGTGGGACTAGCTGAAGTGCTCTTGCAGAGAGCTGGCACGGGCTCGACGGGCCGAATGGCCTCCTTCTGTGCTGCAACCATTCTATGATTCTACTAACTGAGACATTGGCCATCAAGTCATTCAACGCCAACTGAAATGTATGCATAAGGCTTCTCTGTAGTACGAGCGGAAACCTGACCACCAAAGTGTTTTTTCAGCCCTTTTAAATAAAACTGTTTGATAGTGGCAGATATTTTCTAAGCCTCTTGTGATGTGTTACTTGCTTCCGTCGATCGATCGGCTAAATATGTTTTCACAATGGCACAATTGTTTTTCTTTGTAGACACCGCCATGTACAACACATCAGGGGTTTACCCAACTGTGAATGTAGACAGCACAACCCACAGTGACATAGGTAAGAAGTTACCGATTCACCCAAAACCTCAGTAGATGTTTGAACAAGACCTCTGTTGGCATTCCCCAGTTGGTTTTCCAAAAGAATTATTCGTTGGCCTTTTTGCTTAAATACACATGCAGTGCAGAACATGTGTTTGGTACCACCTCGTATCAACTGCTGTTTGATAGCCCTTCATTGTTTCTTTGTCTTTTTTTCTGCTTTCATCAAATCATCTCATGGGAAACTTCTTCACCCAAAGAGTGGTGAGAATGTGGAACTCGCTACCACAGGGAGTGGTTGAAGCGAATAGTATGGATGCATTTAAGGGGAGGCTGGACAAGCATATGCGGGAAAAGGGAATAGAGGGTTATGCTGATAGATTTAGATGAGGAAAGACGGGAGGAGGCTCGTGTGGAGCATGGAATGGTTGGGCCGAATGGCCTGTTTCTGTGCCGTATAGTCTATGTAATCCTATGTAATAGCAGCGATTTGAAAAATGTCCCAATTGTATTATGATATGTCAGAATCTAACACGATTAGCTCCAGCGTTGCATAAGTTAGGTGCTATTGTATAGCTTATTGTCCTGACAAAATGCCTTGGGTATAAGAGTACCCCTCCCCACCTCACTGCATTGTTGTAAGAATGTTTCTCGCACTCTATATTTACAATTTATCTGAGAGGCAATATGAAATTCGTGTCTATTCATGTCAGAGGTACACGCATGTTATTTAGTCGTGATGAGTTTTTGTTTGAACCTGTACGTTATTCTCGCTCCATTTGTGCAATCCATTATAACAATTCCCATTTTACCCATTGTGTACTCAGACATCAACCCAATGCACAAAGTGGACGACAGCAACACTCGAATCCTCATTGGCTGCTTGGTGGCTATTATTTTTATCCTGGTCGCCATCATCGTCATCATCCTTTGGCGGCAGTTTTGGCAGAAGATGCTGGAAAAGGTCTTAATAACGACTAAAGCTTTTCCCAGCTCTGTTTTAGGAGCCACTAACGGCACTTTTATAACTCTTCCGCGTGAGATGGTGTGACCGGAAGCAGACACCACACTTCATCAATGAGATAAAAAGCAGAAACACAGATGCGGGAAAAAATGAAGAATTCTGGAAATGAACAATAGCTCAGTAAACATCTGAGAGAGGAAGGCAGACTAACATTTCTGGTGGAACTCTTCACCAGAACCTACAATTCTGATGAAGACTCCCACCCACAATGTTAATCTACCTTTCTTGCTCACTGATGCATTGTGCATTTCCAGCATTTTCTGGTTTCACCGCCACCACCCAGTGTCGGATAAAAAGCTATGCCCTAGAATTTGTGATGACAATTGATTCATGTATTTAGCTGCGATGCTACTTGGCAGAAATCTAAGGAACAAGCAAGTCCTGTTATTGTAAAGATAATCAATGCTTGCACGGCTTCTTGCGGGTCTGGTTCCAAGGCTGGCAGGAGCCCTGCAGTGCTCAGCGAAATGGCCATATTTCAGATGGGAGCCCGGACACCGAGTTTCAGCAAGCCTTTTGACCATTGGAGACACCATGGCCGAACCAATCCTCACTGAATTTCCACTTCCGGTGACTGGATAGGATCAGGAATGGGAACCCTGGATGATTTTTTTTTTCTGCGAATGGGAACCCTGGATGATTTTTTTTTCTGCCCTGTAGTCCAAGGTTACGTAAGACAATTGAAGAACCCCAATTGTTGTCTCAGCTGATAGTGCAGTAACTCAGCACAGACATGAGGATCAAACCTGCAACATTCGGCTTGGTGCCACATCAGACAATACATTTAGCCAAAGAGCATTTAGGGCAGCTGTGTAACAAATGTTGACCCTACTGCATATGGATTCCATCGTTTAGACTTTCCTGTAGATTATGATTATAATTTCACATTACCTAATTTAGCTGTAATATTTTTCTGTGAGATAACATATGCAAAATAACCAGTTGTTTAAAATGAATTCTGGGGATGTGGGCATCGCTGGCAAGGCCAGCATTTATTGCCCATCCCCAGTTGCCCTTGAGAAGGTGGTGGTGAGCCTTCTTGAACCGCTGCAGTCCGTGTGGGGAAGGTACTCCCACAGTGTATAAATCAATAACCAGTTGATTTATACAGACAGTATATGCACACACTCAGGAACATAAGAATAGGAGTAGGCCATTCAGCCCCTCGAGCTTCTTCCACCATTCAGTTAGATCATGGCTGACCTGTATCTTAACTCCATTTACTCACCTTGGTTCCATGGGGGAAAAATTGGGTGGCACACTAACGTCGCCGGGGCGCTAAATTTAGCCCCTCCGCCGGAAATTCAGTAGTAGCGCCCCAAGCAGGAGGTGGAGCACTACTGGAAGCGCTCCACCTCCTTCTTGGGGCGCTACTACTGAAGTTCGCAGCGTTACGTGCAACAGCGCCACGCGTAGCGGCACGCAGTGCTACGTCATTGCAGGCCTCCTCCCCTGATTAAAGGGGAGGGGCCTAGTGCTAAGCACACCGGGGCCCTGCTAGACCACCGGGAAAGGGAAAGGGGGCAGGTCCTGACAGTCGGCCGAAATAAAAGTGGCCGCCCGACACTTGCCCTTCAAGTAGCGCCATCGCCGCTGCAAAAATGCCCCCTGATCCTGCCGAACATATCGTCCGGTGATAGGTCAGGGGGCGCAAGGGAAGTTTGCGGGCGGGGCGCTGCGCACAGCGATGACATCATTGCCAGTGGCGCAGCACCGTGGAGCGCTACCAGCTACCGCCGCCGCTAACCTCCCACTGAATTTCGCGGGCGGCGTCAGTGGTGCTGCGCCCAGGCACTAGGGGATTTGCGCCCCATTAGCGCCCCCCAGGGGCACT
Source organism: Squalus acanthias (assembly GCA_030390025.1). Classification (NCBI taxonomy): domain Eukaryota; kingdom Metazoa; phylum Chordata; class Chondrichthyes; order Squaliformes; family Squalidae; genus Squalus; species Squalus acanthias. The sequence continues at coordinate 72,711,165 of CM059439.1, forward strand.
ACCGAGAGGCGCAAATCAACCCAATTTTCCCCCCATATTCATTAATACCCTTATCTAACAAAAATCTATCAATCTCAGGTTTGAAATTTTCAACTGGCCTATCCTCAACAGCTTTTTGGGGGGCAGAGAGTTCCAGATTTCCACTACCCTTTGTGTGAAGAAGTGCTTCCTGACATCACCCCTGAATGGTCTAGCTCTAATTTTAAGGCTATGCCCCTTTGTTCTGGACTCCCCACCAGAGGAAATAGTTTTTCTATTAAATCCTTTAATCATCTTAAACACCTTGATTAGATCACCTCTTAATCTTCTATACTCGAGGAAATACATGTATCAGTAATAGCTTCCACACCAATCACTCGTTAAGATAGGATTTGGAGTCTGATGATTTTGCACTGATTTCATTGACTGACGGCTTCTCTTTTAGGCTTCACGCCGAATGCTGGATGATGAGCTCACAGTGAGCCTCTCACTGCAGAGTGAAACCATCATGATAAACGACAAGTCCTCCCCACCCAGTGAACAGGAGTCCAATTCCACATACGACCGGATATTCCCACTCGGCCCCGATTACCAGGAGCCGTCAAAGCTGCTCCGCAAGCTTCCCGAATTTTCCCTGAGTTGGGATGAACCAGGTGAGGATATTGAAAGCGACATAAGCTGCTGAATTTATTTATATAATTGCGGCAAATTGTTTTAAATGTAGAAACATTTTGACCCAAGGGGGCACTGGTTTCGGCTGGTCTTTGAGGGACTTGCTTGAGACGATGTTTTTGGTGTTTGATTCCGTGTGCGAGAACTGTTCTGGATTTTCCTCCCACTCCATGAGGAAGCTCCCGGCCTCCACTTGGACCGTCCCCCTGGTAGCATGCCTGAGATCTGGATCTCACTAAAAGAGAGCCCACATCCTAGCACCTCACTGACAGTGCACAACCCCACCTCCTCATATTTATTTCTGTGAATATTTCTCCCAGATACTTGTGATCTGGGCAGACGTAAGCATCTTCACCAGTGAAATAAGGAAAATGCTAGTGATCTGAAATAAGAGAAAATGTTGGGACGACACAGCAGGTTTGAAAAGAGCGAGGACAGATTAATATTTCAGATGGAGACTCCATCTTTTTACCAGTGACGGTGAACAGTGAAGGATTTTTTCAATAGACCAACTTTATTTAATTTGCAGATTTTAGTAGCACACATCAATTTAGTTAGAAGGGGCACTAGCTTCATGAGAAAAGGGTTTGCAAGCCTTTTATTGTTTCATTTTTAGCATGATGATGCTACACACCCAGTGACATGATAATTTATTTCAGTAGGATTTCTGTAATTAAAATATGTGTTTCCAAGCAAACAGAAAATGACTTCCACGCAGTTTTACGCAGTGATATTGTCCCTTCAAGGAAACAATTAACAGTAGCAGGTTCTTTTTTTTCTCTTTTTAAACGTCAACATGAAATTTGCATCGCAGAGGAAGCCTGAGTAAAATGTTGCTCTTTTTCACTCAGGGTGTAGCAGTGACTACGCGAAGCCACTCGGAGCACCGCAGGATAACGTGCCGCACTACGCCGAGGCTGATATCGTGAACCTGCAGGGTGTCACTGGAAGTAACACCTATTCTGTCCCTGCTGTGACCATGGACTTGCTGTCCGGTAAAGATGTGGCTGTGGAGGAGTTCCCGCGCAAACTGCTGACGCTAAAGGAGAAGCTTGGAGAGGGACAATTTGGGGAGGTTAGTGCAACGCTTTCGGTATAATTAACCATTGACGTTGGAGCGTAGGAACATCAGGAACTGGAGTAGGCCATTTAGCCCCTCGAGCCTGCTCTGCCAATCAATTAGATTGTGGCTGATCTGCCTCAACTCCATTTTCCCACCTTGACTCCATATGTCTTGATAGTCTTGCCTAACAAAAATCTACCTGTCACAGTCTTGACCCAGCATCTGTTGCCTTTTGGGAAAGAGAGTTCCAGATTTCCACTATCCATTGTGTGAAAAAGTGCTTCCTGATTTTGCTCTTGAAAGGCCTAGCTCTAATTTTAAGATTATGTCTCCTTGTTCTTCATTCCCCCACCAGATGAGATAGTTTCTCTCCATCTACCCGATCAATTCCTTTAATCATCTTAAATACTGCAATTAGATCAGCTCTTAATCTACCCTATCAAATCCTTTTAACGTTCTCAATGCCTCGATTATATCACCCCTCAATCTTCTATACTCAAGGGAATACAAGCCAACTTTATGCAACCTGCCCTTATAATTTAACCCTCTAAGCACCCCCAAGGCCAATATATCCTTCCTGAGGTGCAGTGCCCAAAACTGAACACGGTTTCCAGATGGGATCTAACCAAGGCTCTATACAACTGTAGCACAAGTTCCAACCCTTTGTAACCCACCCCCCCTTGAGATAAAGGCCAACATTCCATTAGCCTTTTCGATTACTTTTTGTATCTTTAATGATTTGAGTACTTGGGCTCCCAAATCTCTTTGCTCCTCTACAGTGCCTAGTTTCTCACCATTTAAATAATATTCCAATTTATCTTTACTTGGGCCCAAAGTGGATGACCTCACACTTGCCCACTTTGAACTCCATTTGCCACAGTTTTGCCCACTCACTTAATTGTACGAAAGTCAATTAGCATAAATTTGGGGCCTCGTTTTATTTTGCTTACCTGGAAGCAAGCAGAAATTCCTGCAGGAGAATGTAGTTTCTCCTTAAAGGAAGCACAAAAATATGTTCCTCAATCTTCCGATCCCTGTTTTCATTCCTCCATGAACCGGAGCTCTCCTTTCTTGCAATTATCACCATCGTTTCCTTAACTTTGCACCTATATTAATTGACCGCCCACATCTCCAAGGAGCTAGGTCACTGCAACACATGAATAAAAGGTTCCTTCTATAATAACTGAGCAAAACCTAAAATAAAAGGACAGGAGAAAGAGTAAATACAAGAGGGACCTTGCAGTGTAATTGCTGCACTTTGTTTTCTCCCATCAGGAGGACATCTAGTTAATTGAGTTAAAATTATGCAATCAACAAGGACACAGTGTAGCATAAATTTCCAACGTGTGAGACCTTTGTTTTGAAACCTATTTACTTTGTTGGTTGGCAGTGGTTTGAACGCCACAGCATTAACCAAACCTTCAATGCCAAAATCTATGACTTGTCTTGGTGTAACTTTATAAGCTTCAAATTCTGATCTCCTCAGGTCCATCTTTGTGAAGCAGAAGGGATGCAAGAATTCATGGACAAGGAGTTTCCATTTGACATTTGTGCCAACCAGCCAGCGCTGGTTGCAGTAAAAATGCTTCGATCAGATGCCAACAAGAACGCCAGGTAAGTGCTCCTTGTGGCTCTTTCACTGAAAAAATAATTTCTGAGAACCCTGACAGGACTTCACCACCAAAGCTAGAAGCAGATTGTCCTTTTGCTTCAGTTGACAAATATTTTTGCTTGGCTTACAGACGAAGGATCGTTTTCTGGTTAACTAAGAATGAGATTCTTTCGGGAAAAACTGCAATAAACAGATTGTTTTGCCCAGCCTCCACATTGCCCAGTGCCTTGCAATAGAATGCCAATGTGAAGTCATGGACAACAACATAAATATTTTTGAACCTGTAAATACAGAATCTAAATATCCATCATTACCTAGAGGTGCATTTATCCAGATTCAAACTCGCCAGCTGTTGGTACTTGGCGTCACCCTGTACAGTGGCATAGTGGTTATATTACTGGACTAGTAATCCAGAAGCCTGGACTAATGATCCAGATGAATGTGAGTTCAAATCCCACCATGCCAGTTTGGATTGTCGTAAAAGTCCAGCAGTATCACAAATGCCCTTTAGGGAAGGAAACCTGCTGTCCTTACCTGGTCTGGCCGATATCTGACTCCAGTCCCACCTTTTAACTGCCCTCTGAAGTGGCCTAGCAAGCCACTCAGTTGTAACAAATGAGGGATAGACAATGAATGCCGGCCTTATCAGCAACACCCACATCCTGAAAATTGCTTTAAAAAAAAAGAACTATACCTTCTCGTGTAACATTGCCACCATTTATTTAGTGCCATTAATGTAGAAAAACCTCCACGGCACTTCGCAAAGACATGACGGAAAATGTATGCCAAGCTAAAAAAGGAAAAAATTAGGAGAGGAGACCAAAAGTTTGGTGAAAGCGGTGGGTTTTAAGAAGAGTTGTAAAGGAGGAGAGGGAGATGGAGCGGCGGAGGGGGTTAAGTAGGGAATTCCAGACTGTGGCACCTAGGTGGCTGAAAGCAAGGCCGCCAGTGATGGGGGAGAAAGGAGAAGCATGGACCAGAGGCTGAGTTCGAGGAATGGAGAGTTTGGGAGATGGGAGGCCAGAGCAGGTAACAGAGATAAGGAAGGAGGATTCAATGGAGGGATTTAAACACAAGTGTGCCTTTGAGAAAATATTACCAGTCCCTAAGAGCACTTCAAAGTAGTAAGCCAGTTTAACTATTTTTTTAAGTAAAAATGGAATAATCTGTACTTCCCTCTAGAGGAATCAAATTAACAAGTATGTTTGCTTTGTCTTTATCTATTGCCTTGATACCTTTAAGAATGAATTTAAGTGAAACACAGATTTTATTGATATGAAATCTGATTTTAATTTATTTTTCACTGGGTTGTTAACTATGATTTTTGAGTTTCAATATTTAAGTATTTTGTGTTTTCTTTCCCGGTTCAATTTTCTCCCATTCCTGCGCTGAAGATCTCGTGAGTAATTTTCAACCTCACCAACTGGTAACCTGCTGGAGCGGATCGCTGGCCCATTGTAGAGCCCAATGGAATGATAATTGGGCGGGTTCTAGAAAGGGCAAGTGATCTGCTTCTCCGCCAGGTTACCGCCCAATATCGAAGCTGACAATGACCCTCAGTGAGTCCCTAACTGAAGTCTGGTCCCATGGGCAGGCACTCTCCAGTACAGCAACAACATGCATTTATAAAGCACCTTTAACATAGTAAAACGTCCCAAGGCGCTTCACACTAGTGTTATCAAACAAATTTTGATGCTGAGACACATAAGGAGATATTAGGACATGTGACCAAAAGCGTGGTCCAAAAGCTAGGTTTTAAGGAGCGTCTTAAAGGAGGAGAGAGGGGTAGAGAGGTGGAAAGGTTTAGGAAGGGAATTCCAGAACTTAGTACCTTCCTCAAGTGACCATTATACTGCTGAGAGCATGGATAGTGAGTTGTCGGCATGTTACCCAACAATGGAGGGCATCACAGCCAAGGTTGATCCTATCATCACCTGGCATTGTGCACGCGCATTGCAGGAATTGCTATGTCGAACCCTGGCCAATTTTCTTCCTTCCCCCCAAACCTTTAGACCTTGTGCCCAAATTGACCACCTCTACCACTGCCCTGGCCATGGTCAACTAATTCAGCACAGACCAGGGATTGAATCTGAAACCTTCCTAGTCTGAGAGACGGTGACTTAACCGGAGGCCCATAAATATTTCTGTGGGTTTCTGTCTTAATCCTCATTGCTATACAGTGTAATGCATTATCACGTGGTTTGGTATCAGCATGCTCAGTTGACTCTGGCCTAATAAAGCAAGCATATGGACTAGCAACTCATCGGCCCAAAATTTGCGATCGGAGGCTTCCCGCGGGCGGATGCCTCCGACCTGTAAAAAATCTACGAATGTACCTGGTGGCCCGGGAGGTATGGAGGTTTGCGATCCTGGGCCTCTCCGGGTATGTGTGGGCAGTGGCCCACGTATCCCAGGGGCGCATGTGGTTCGCAAACGCCCCTGGGATCACGTGGGCTGGCCCAACCAATAAAAGAAGGGAATCCCCATTCATACTTATGGGAGTATCGTACGTACAGAACTCCCATAAGATCACTTAAAAAATACACGAACACATGAAATAATGTTTTTTTTTAAATGTGCATAATTAAAATGCCATTTAATTAAATATTTGAAACAAAAATTTAAGTTTTTTAAAATGTTTTAATGTCTTAACGGGGCTAAAAATCAACTTGCCTTATTGGACAGGGTTTTTAATGTATAAATGAGTGATAACATTTTATTTTTCTATTTTTTGTAACTCTTAAGCTGGTAAAAGCAGGCCTTACGCCTGCTTTTACCAGGCGTAAGAATTTCACAGGCATTCAGCGGGCGGAAGTTGGGCAAATAGCGCAACTCTCCACTCACAGAGACCCTTCTCCCGGGGATGCAGAGGATCTGTCAAGAGATTCTTGACAGATCGCAAGTTCCGGGTTTTAGCGCATGCGCTTCGCATGCCTATACCCGGAACCTGCACGGCCCCCTTGGGCATGTGCACACCTCGTACGCACCTGTAGGGGTCGCAAAATACAGCCCATCGTGTCTCTGTCCTTTTGAGTCTCATCTGCAATCTCAGTTGCATTCATGGGAAAGTCGCTATCAACTGCGTGAAAATCGCACCTTCACTCCCAACACACGAGTCCTCATGTGGAAACCTGGACAAGGCATCTGCGATTGTATTTTGCTTTGAAGTGCGATATTCAATCGTGTAGTCATATTGTGACAACAACACTGCCCAATGTTGCATTCTTGATGCGGCCATTGCAGGGATGGCAGATTTGGGCCCCAATATTACTAGGAGCGGTTTGTGATCGGTTATCAGGGTAAACTTTCTGCCGATCAGCAACTGTTGGAATTTCTTGATTCCAAACACTGTGGTGAGTGCTTCCTTTTCAATTTGCGCGTAGTTTCTTTCGCTCTTTGCTATGCGAACGCGATTGGTTTCTCTTGGCCGTCATAAGAACATAAGAAACAGGAGTAGGCCATTTGGCCCCTCGAACCTGCTACGCCATTCAATAAGATCATGGCTGATCTTCTACATCAACTCCACTTTCCTGCACTATCCCCATATCCCTTGATTCCCTTAATATCCAAAAATCTATCGATCTCTGTCTTGAATATACTCAACGACTGAGCCTCCACAGCCCTCTGGGGTAGAGAATTCCAAAGATTCACCACTCTTTCTCTGAGTGAAGAAATTTCTCCTCATCTCAGTCCTAAATAGCCGACCCCTTATTTTGAGACTGTGACCCCTGGTTCTAGACTCCCCAGCCAGGGGAAACATCCTCCCTGCATCTACCCTGTCAAGCCCTGTAAGAATTTTGTATGTTTAAATGAGATCACCTCTCATTCTTCTAAACTCCAGAGAATATAGGCCTCGTCTACTCAATCTCTCCTCATAGGACAATCCCCCCATCCCAGGAATCAGTCTGGTGCACCTCCGTTGCACTCCCTCTATGGCAAGTATATCCTTCCTTAGGTAAGGAGATCAAAACTGTACACAATACTCCAGGTGTGGTCTCACCAGGGCCCTATATAATTGCAGTAAGTTGTCTTTACTCTTATACTCAAATCCTCTTGTAATAAAGGCCAACATACCATTTGCTTTCCTAATCCATTACATGGCTGGAAGCATCACACGCTAACTTAAGCTCATGCTCTGTGCCGTTGTGTACAAGTAGAGTATCGCTTGAGAGACTACTCTTACAAGCGTCATAAGCTTCCTGTTGCGCTTTCGTCCACTTCCACTGGATATCCTTCTTGAGGAGCTCGTGCAATGGAGCTAACATGGTCGCTAACTCAGGTAAGAAATGTGCATCGTACTGGACCATTCCAAGGAAAGATCTTAACTCAGACACGTTCTGTGGCTTTGGAGCATTGATGACAGCATCAACCTTTTCCTTCACTGGATGCAAGCCATTTGCATCAACTTTCAGACCAAGGTAAACAACCTCGGGCTGCACAAAAGCACATTTGCTCCTTTTCAATTTGACATTGTGGGAATTCAACCTCTAAAGCACTATATCTAACACTTCTAGATTTTCTTCCTCGCTGCTTGTTGTGATCAGCACATCGTATTGATTGCATAAGCAATTTGGAACTCCTTGCAAAATCTTATCCATCATAGCCTGGAAGATTTTTGGGGAGGACTTTACACCATACGGCAGCTTGATGTATGAGTACAGTCCCTTGCGTGTGTTGATAGTGAGATACTGTTGACTCTCTTTGTCAACATTCAGCTGAGCGTAAGCGTGCGACAGGTCAAGCTTAGAGAGTAAGTGACCCAGAGAGTGCTGCATACAAATCTTGTGATGTAGGTAACGGGTACTGCTCATTGTCAACTGCTTGGTTGATAATAACTTTGTAGTCACCACACAAGTGTACAGTTTTGTCTGCTTTGGGCACTACCACGATCGGGGTAGCCCATTCACTTTTGTCAGTTTTTAGCAGCACTCTGTCTCTCAGCTTTGCTAGCTCTTCCTCCACCTAACTTTTCAACGCATAGGGGACCAGCCTTGCCTTACAATAGATAAAAATGAGAAGTCGCACAACACCAGGTTATAGTCCAACAGATTTATTTAATTTTACAAGCTTTCGGAGCTGTCGCTCCTTCGTCAGGTAAGTTAGCAATGAGAGAATCTCCCAGAATTCACAATTTAAACCCAGACAAAATCTATTCACATTATTCGCTACAGCTCCGAAAGCTTGTAAAATTAAATAAATCTGTTGGACTATAACCTGGTGTTGTGCGACTTCTCATTTTTGTCCACCCCAGTCCAACGCCGGCATCTCCACATCATTACAATAGATAGGCTTCGCGTTGGACTTCGTGGATATACGTGTCATACCCCGTGATGCTCTCATAGCTGTCTGTGAACATGCTTTTGTACTTGTTCAGCATTGTATCAAGTTACTTCTTTGAAGCATCTGCACTGAAGATGTTTTTCCAGTCTAGTTTTAACTTTCTCAACCAGTCTTTGCTCATGAGGGTTGGCCTGTTGTTGTAGCTCGCTACAATAATAGGCAGCTTTACTGACTGGCCATTGGGTTGGACTGTACATTCCATTTGTCCACATGTCTCTAGGATTTCTCCGGAGTAGGTTTTTAACTCTACGGTACTCTTTGTAAGTGGTATTTGATTAAACTTACTCTCATATGTGTCCTTACTCATGATAGAGCAGTCCGCCACCGTGTCAATACACATATTAATATATTGCTCGTTGATCAAATGTTTTGTACGGAAGTCTTTCTCACAACTGCTAGCGTTGCCGGTAGTGGCATAGATACAGTGAATGCCTAGATCTTCAACATCAGGTGTGTTCACGTTGTCAATGGCCCAGTCTCCATTAGAAAAATTGCTTTCTTCTGTTCACGAATTACTTTATTTTGAGCTTGAACATTCTCATCTGAACCTTTGGTCTCAATAATGTTATTGGCCCTAAAAAAAATCTCTATCTGCTCAATGTAAGAACTGAATAGTTCACGAGCTCGGCCATACATGCCGAGGCTTCTGATGAATCCCATAGGCGCAGCCATGATTGTCCCAATCCCATCGAACAGTGACTCAGCACGTTACCTGTGTACCTGTGTGAATCAATGCCGCTGTTGCTGTGTATACACACACGAAGGCGAAGCACAGACGATTCTGCATCAGCATTAACAGTAAAACATCGCAAAAATTCAGTTTAGGTGTCACAAATTCACCTTAAACTTGTCCACTCGAAGGTTGAACATTGTGTCCTTCCATGATCCCTAAAAATGGCTTTGGGATCCTATCCTCGTCGCCAAAATGTAATATACTTGGGTCGAACAAATGAAGGACAGAGACACGCTAGACCATGTGCGTGCTTTGTTAGGCCAGAGTGAACTGAGCATGCTCATACCAAACCATGTGATAATACATTACATACAGCATACACCATGTTTTAATAAAACTCAATCAATATATTTAACCTTCTGCAGAAATGACTTCCTGAAAGAAATCAAGATCATGTCACGGCTGAAAGATCCAAACATTATCCGGTTGTTGGCAGTCTGTATCAGGGATGACCCCCTCTGTATGATCACAGAATACATGGAAAATGGGGACCTTAATCAGTTCTTAACTCGTCATGAACCAGAAAGTGCAGAGCCAATGGCAAGCAATGCACCCATTGTAAGGTGAGGCTTCTATAAGCAGTTGTTCAATGTCACTTTGATGCGTAGCATGAGACTTTGTAGCATTACAGTGTTGCTGATACGTCTGAACAGCACAGGTAGGTATCAATGTAAAAACGGAGCTCATGCAAATGTGGTTAGTTCAAGTGATACAAGCCTTTGCTAATAAGTTCATGCATATACTTTGGTTTTTATACTGTAATTGTTTTCTATTAATGGCAAACTGCATCCTCAAAACTGAGAATGTACCACTAAGCTAAGTGAGAGAATAATAATATGAACAGATTGGAGTTGGCTCAAATTCAGTGGGAGGTTATTCACAATCTTTACCCTATCATGACTTGTTTACCAGTATATTTAGCAGCTGGCATCAATTTTTTTTTGTCAAACTGACTGTACAAAGTAGCAGTAATCCTTTTCCTGGGCCTTTGTTCAAGCTATGCTGCAGTCTGCAATCAAAAACTACAGTCCTCTTTATACAATTTTGCAATTCTTTGGTTCCAATATTCGCGACACAAAACACATCAAGGGGTATGGGGAGAGAGCGGGAATATGGTATTGAGATAGAGGATCAGCCATGATCATATTGAATGGCGGAGCAGGCTCGAAGGGCCGAATGGCCTACTCCTGCTCCTATTTTTCTATGTTTCTATGTTCCACAAATTTCATTTAGAAAGCATTCGCATGTCATATCTGTTCTTCATATGTGAAGCTTTCAAAAGCACTGAAAAAACACCTCCTGTCATTTGCCTCTGTTTTGTTTTTTAATCCCAGCTATGCCAACCTCATATTGATGGCCATGCAGATAGCTTCTGGCATGAAGTACCTCTCTTCCCTCAACTTCGTTCACCGTGACCTTGCCACTCGGAACTGCCTGGTGGGTAAGAATTACACAATCAAGATAGCCGACTTCGGCATGAGCCGTAACCTGTACAGCGGAGATTACTACCGAATCCAAGGCCGAGCTGTGCTCCCTATTCGCTGGATGTCCTGGGAGAGCATTCTACTGGTGAGGACCTTGAGCTGGATTCTAACTCACTGGCTGCATTGTTTTATTTTAATGTTGATGTTTAATAGAATAAAGTCCTTTTTGTGTGTGTGTGTGTGTGTGTTGTGCACGTACAATTCAGCAGTGCGCCGCTGTCCTGTACCTTGGACTGGTAATTCCTGATTCTGTTTTTATTACATAGAATTACATAGAATTTACAGCATAGAAATAGGCCATTCGGCCCAACTGGTGCTAATGCTCCACACGAGCCTCCTCCCACCCTACTTCCTCTCAACCTATCAGCATAACGAGAGTTAAGGGTAAAATTTAAACTAAAGAAAAAGGCATACACTAAGTACATGGACAATAAAGGAGAGGATGACAAAAAGGAATACGAAGAGGTTAGGAAAGAAGTCAAAAAAACAATTAGAAAATCAAAGCGGAACTACAAAATTAAATTATCAAGGAACATATAAAGAAATAGTAAAGTATCTACAGATACATAAATAACAAAAGAAAGATCAGGATAGGGATAGGACCATTCAGGAATACACACGATAAACTCACAGGTAATGAGAGCGAAATGGCAGACATATTAAATCATTACTTTGCCTCGGTATCTTTGCCAGGGAAACTAACATGGTGAGCATGGCTTTAGAAGAAGAGATCAAAAAGGATAAAAAGACATTGGAGATAGAAAGGGGGGAGATAATTGATAAACGAATCAAACTTAGAGACCAAAAAACCCCTGGCCAGTGGATTGCATCCGCGCATATTAAAAGAAGTTAGGGATGAGATAGCAGAGACACTATTACATATATATAAAAATTCAATAGAAAAGGGAACAGTGCCAGAGGACTGGCGGACCGCTAATGTTATCCCTCTATTTAAAGAGGGTGATAGAACAAGTCTCAGGAACTATAAACTAATTAGCTTAACATCGGTGGTAGGAAAGATAATGGAATTTTTACCCAAGATGTAATAGAAAAACATCTAGACTAAAAGTAAAATAAAGAGTAGTCAGCACATATTTCAAAAGGGGAGGTCATGCTTGGCCAACCTTATTGAATCCTTTGAAGCAGTAACAGAAAGAGTAGGCAAGGGTAATACAGTAGATGTAATATATTTGGATTTTCAAAAGGCCTTCGATAAGGTACCGCATAGTAGACTCATGTCTAAGTTCAGAACAGGCAGAGTCAGGGGATAGGTAGCAGATATGACAGCAAGCTGGCTACAGAACAGAAAACAATTATATAGAATGTACAACATAGAAACAGGCCATTCGGCTCAACCCTTTTCTGATTTCAGTTGTACCACTAGATGGAAGGTACCAAATGGAAACCAGGTGCTTTCCCTATAGGGAAGCAGGGAATATCAGAGGACCAACTTACTAAATCCACTTATTAATTATTAGTTAATTAGCAAAAACTTTTTTTTTAGATGTGGAGGCAACTCTAATGAGCATTGATGTCACATGAATTTGACCCTGGCGATTGCTAGAAATGTAGAATAACTTGGGAAAACTGTACTCGGATACCAAAGGCACAAGTCACATATTTCTTATATCCAAATGCGCTCCAGCAACTCTGATGCAGTAGGGGCATGTTAATTAGAAGTAATTATGGTACTGGTGACCCAGAGGTCATGAATTCAAATTCCACCATGGGAAATTGAGCAGTTGAGTTCAATGAAGCTGATCCTTTGTGAGCTGGAACCAGAGAAAAACATAATGACCATGAAAGCTGCAAGGTTGTCGGAAACTAATAGGAAGGAAACCTGACCCCCCTACCTTATCTGGCCTATATGTGACTCCAATATCACACGACATGGTGCACTCTTAATGCCCTCTGAGTGGCCTAGCAAGCCACTTAGTTGTAAAACAATTGCTATTCTGAGGGCGAACAAGGATGGGGAATATATGCGGCTTTGCCAGCGTCACCCACATCCTGAGATCATAAAAAGGGAGAGATGGTTAACTCTGCATTTAAACTTTGGGACAAAACTCCAGGCATGTGGGAGAGAGTTGCATGGGCAAGAAAAGTGGCATATGAGTTGGATTGATGCAGAATGCTAAAGGTAGCAGCTCTAACTCTTGTGTGTTTACCATGGAGATCAGACTTAAATGCTAGCAACTCTTGTGGTGCTGCACTAGTCACAATGCTTACTGCAGATAGTTCAACTGCATCTCAGAAGACATGGGGTAGGCCATTTTCAGCAAATGGGAGAAATGGTCGGATCTTTCTGAATGGATGAACTACGGCCAAATGGCCTTCCTTGTCCGTAATCAGATTTGCTACTTTTGATTGTGTCTTTGGACTGTTTTTGGTCATCTGTCCTGATAGTTCCTTCTGTGGCTCAGTGTCAAAATGTTTTTATTGATAATCGCTCTTGTTAAGCACCTTGGGACGTTTTGCTATGTTAAAGGTGCTATATAAATGCAAGTTGATGTTGTTGTTGTGTCTTTAAACTTTACTAACCCTATAGCCTATCGAATAGGTCGACAATATTCCATCACCTTCCGGATATAAGGCTTTGAAATTGCCAATGAGTTGAGTTTTCTTGAGAATTCCCACTCTGCTGCCAGTTTATTGGCTGCCCTCACCACTTCTTTTCCCAATGCAGCTGGACAAGGAGCTAGTGGCTTGCAATGGAGCTTGTTACTTTATAGCATCATGGTCAATATTTCCAGATGGAATTTTTGGTCGTCGTCTTGATGCTGCAAGTAACAACCATTTGTCAGACCATGGTCCAATTCAGTCACCGTTTCTCTTTCAGCTGAGAAAGTCACCACATGTTCATGGTTCTTTAATAACGATGGAGATGCATGTTTATTTTGCCTGCTTTCTATTCAGGGCAAGTTTACTACAGCAAGTGACGTGTGGGCTTTTGGAGTGACCCTGTGGGAGTCCTTGACTTTCTGCCGAGAACAGCCCTACTCCCAGCTGTCAGATGAGCAAGTCATTGAAAATACTGGCGAGTTTTTCAGAGATCAGGGGCGACAGGTAAGCTTGGGTTGCATTGATCTTGAACTTATTATGTATTCATGATAGCAAAATAATAACTCAAGGAATACTTCAAAAACCAACACTGTTCAAACCTGCTATATTTCCTCTTGTACCTTATGCCTGAATATTTTGTGACAATCCTTCAATGAGACACCTTGTCAATATATGCAAGTTAATGGGTATATGGATTTAAACATTATATACGGCCCCCAAGGTTCCTACTCAACAATGTGGCCCAGACCTGAACCCATAACCTTCTGGCTGAGGCAAAAGTTCTATCAACTGAGCCAAGCTGATACATAAACAACAAAGAAATGTTAGGAATGAGATTATGATCAAAAAGACTGATCGCAAACAGATTTAAATAAATGAAGCTGTGTTTATTCTGGGATAGGAGTGAGATACTTCAAAACGGTATATTTTTAAATCAAAATGAGTGAGCTGTACGCCACACACTTATATATCAAAATACATTAGTCTGCCCAGTTCCCCTTACATTAAAGGGTTTTCAATTGCACATAAAGTAGCTGGAATTCCTTTCAACGCATTGTTTAAAAGACAAGGTTGCAGCTCCAACTAAATGACAGAATTAAAACCTCTAGAGACCACGAAATGAAATGTCATTTCTGTTTCAAACACAACATCTGAAGTGGTTCTCTTCTGCTAAATGTGTCCCAGTAACTTTATGCTGTGAAATAGATTAATGCAAAGCTACACCAAGTCAGACATGAAAATCTGGTCACAAGGGATTAATTACAACTTGATCATCAGAACATTTCAGTAAATAAAGGGCCTCTTACCCTTTTACTAAGTCTTCCAAAGAGTGCGCACTTCCTGTAAGTGTCGCACTTATTTCCTGTAACATTTTCCATGTCACACTTTATTGACCACACCTTTATCATTGATAAACATTTTTCTAACTCAACGTGAGCAATGCTACAGGTGATTTGCTAGAATAAACAAAAACAAAGATTGTTGGAAATGTGTAGCAGGTCAGTCAGCATCTGATAGAGAGAGGCTGTTTCAGTGTAACCATCTCTTTCCAGATCTGTTGTGTATTTTCAGCATTTTCTGGTTTATATATTTATTAGGTGCCAGTTGTGGCTCAGTGGGTAACACTCTCGCCTCTGAGTCAGAAGGTTGTGGGTTCAAGTCCCACTCCAGAGACTCGAGCACAAAATCTAGGCTGACACTCCCAGTGCCAGTACTGAGGGAGTGCTGTACTGTCGGAGGTGCCGTCTTTTGGATGAGATGTTAAACCGAGGCCCCGTCTGCCCTCTCAGGTGGCGGTAAAAGATCCCACTGTATTGATGAAGAGCAGCGGAGTCCTGGGGCCAATATTTATCCCTCAATGAACATCAATAAAACAGATTATCTGGTCATTATCACATTGTTGTTTGTGGGACCTTGCTGTGCAAAAATTGGCTGCCGACTTTCCTACATTATAACAGTGACTCCACTTCAAAAAGTACTTCATTGGATGTAAAGTGCTTTGGGACATTCAGAGGTCGTGAAAGGCGCTTGATAAATGCAAGTCTTTTTTTAAATTTCCGACTTGCCCGGTTTTTCATTTAATCCCTGCCAATGGATTTCTTACACTGGTTTTCGTTCTTTGTTGCATTGTGGGCAGGTCTATCTCTCTCAACCAGCGATCTGTCCAGACGGCGTGTACAAGCTGATGCTCAGCTGTTGGCGACGTGAACCCAAAACCCGGCCCACGTTCCAGGATATTCATCGCGTTCTGCGGGAATCCGCCATCGCATCTGGGCTGGAGGAATGAGCGTGTTCTGAGGGGAGACGTCAGAACAGTCGTGACTTTAAATAGACCTTTTCATGTCTGATTATTAGTGCGCATTTTGGCGTGTTTAAACTGAGGAGGGTGTGGAATGAAGGCCACGGTTTCCAGTGCTGGGAGATGGAAGCATAGTTGAAGGAAGAAGAATCAAAAAGAATATATGCAAGTGGAAAGTGTTATTTTCGCAAAAAAATAGGTGGAAAATATAACTTAATGATATGGCGCAGGACAAACATCCTTTCCTTCTTGTTCATTCGGACTTCCTACAATTAAATGAACATGATCGTGAAAGCAGAGCCATATCAGATTAGAAGGTTTCCTGGTAAGGTGCAAGGACTTGTAGAGACTGAAAGAATAAAAGCAATACGTGTACAGTAGCATATAAGCAGTAGAAATTCCTCCTCACGGACACCTTTATTCTAAATGTTCTAATCACATTTTTCAGTAATATTTCAGGAGAGTTTGTAAATGCTGTTTGGAATAGGAGGGACAAAATGTCTGGTAAAGTCATTGGTGTTTTTTCTAGGATTTTTCTTTAGTATTTGGTTCACATCAAAGAACGTCGCTTAGGAATCCAGAGAAACTATTTCTAGGTTATTTTTTAAAAGAAGCACTTTTTGCTACTAATGTATAGGAAAAGGCTTGATCAGGAGTCCTTTTAAAGTGCAATTTAGTACATATTCAAGAGTAAGGTTGCTTATGGCTTAATGACAGGTATTACAGCATCAAAAGTATGTCTACTAAAGCATGTTGTTCTCTGAGTTATGACCAAGCCATAAAGATGCTGGTTTAATTTAGGTATCAAAATGTCTATTGGCAGACTTACGTCATTGCTATATTATTTTGATTTTGGATATCTGTATATTGTCTAGATGTTTTCATTTTGAGCGCAGTTACCCAACTGTATTTAGATATTTATGCAAATTTTATTAAATATACGTGCAAATATCATTCTTCTCGGTGCCATCTTACTGACTGAAGCCTGTCATCTAACTTGTATTTTCATTGCTTCACACATATAGGCACGCAAACGCGCAATTTTACATGCATATACACATTTGCATGCACACGCAAGTACACAATTGCATGTATACATGCAGTACACATTTGAATGCAGAAGAAAAAGATAGATTCATACAATTTATTGGAAATAGATATTGTTTTTATCACCTGAGACCTGGTGAGGAACAGAGGCCAGAAATGGAGGGGATGGAGAGGCATCTAAGGCTAGAGGGCTGAGGAATGAGCAGCTGGAGGTGGAGAGCAAGGGAAGAGGCTGATTAGCTTTGAAGCTGGTGGCTCTGGGGTGGGGAACTTGCTGACACAAGGCTAAGTTACAACATTTTTCTTGTTTGCTGGGCTGTAAGGGGAGTTAATTTTTGCCCAGTTTTCTGATCAATCAAAAAGCAATTCAGAATTTGTGAGTATTAGTAACAGCAAGAACACCGAACTCATCAGCAAATTTGCATACGAGCCTTCAGACAAACGAAGTAACGATTACGTGCAAGTGTGCTTCTTCCTCTGGCAAGATTTTATGCAATTCCTTGCGATCTCCTTCAGAAAGATCGCCAGGACTGTCCAGGCCACAGGCTGATGAACACTACTAAATGGAGGAGCGTAAGCGGTGACGAACAGCACCACTGGGAATAAAATGGGAGCGTGGGAGACCAGAGGCATTTGGAACGCTTCCCAAGGTGTAACGTACCCAATATTTATGCATCTGCTTTTCTTCGAACATTTCACCTTTAGAAACTGTTCAGCAGTGCTTTTATTTTTAACCAAACGTCCAACTGGCCAATGTGTCCATTGCTGTGTTTGATTCCCCGAACTGCATCTCTGTTTGTACACAGGTCCAGGGATGTTTGGCAAGCAAGCCAGAAATTCCAGACAAATGTAGTACTTTGGCCACTGGAGACGAGAGGAGTTAACAGACATGGTTGAAAACTTCTATGCCTTATTTCCAATTCCCGGTTAAAGCCCAGGAGCAAAAAGAGCTGCTCAACTGTCCACTTATGCAATAGTTTGTACAAGTTGTTCTACCGATTCCAAGTAATGATTTTCAGAGATGCTATGCAGCATAATACCGTTATCCAAAAGTAATGTGATTAGTTTTAGATGAAGTAAGGAGACAATACCTCTTCATGTTTCAAATAATGTATTATTGATTAATTATGTATTAATACTGCTCACAACTCATTTTATTCAGTTCAGTGGTCTCAGTTACCTGAATTTGGACACCTTGGAGTAAACTTTGCAAAGTGAGGCTGCCAGCGCCAGAACCTTGCTTGACGTGAATCGTATGGCTGACCTTGACATCCAATTCTCTGATATGTACGCATGAGCAAGGCTCTGTATCAAGAGCCTTGCCCCAGAAAATTGATCTACTCTTGCATTATGTATGCTGGGTTGTGAATGAGCTTCACGGGTGCATTTGTTGTATAACAGCAATTAGCCCCGATTTGAACCCAGCCTGCCCGGTGGGAACGATGCGGACGGAGTTAAAATGCAATCTGGTGGAAGTCGCTGCGTTCCCCCCGCAGCCGTTCTAACTACTGGCATATTAAAAGGGAGGAACAAAAGCTTTTTCAATATGGTGGGTTTTAAGGAGGGCATTAAAGAAAGAATATAGGGACCAGGAGTAGCTCATTCAGCCCCTCGAGCGTGTTCCGACAATCAATTAGATCATGGCTGATCAGCACCTCCATCCCATTTACCCAGCTTTGCTCCACATGCCTAACAGAAATCTATCGATCTCAGTCTTGAAAATTTCAATTGACACAGCTTCCGTAGCTTTTTGGGAAAGGGAGTTGGAGAGGCAGAGGAGCTTAGGGAGGGAATTTCAGAGCATGAGGCCTAAGTGGCTGAAGGCATGGCCGGCAAATGTGGGGCAAAGGGGGGGCATTGTGGCGGGATGCACAAGAGGATGGAGTCAGAGGAACAGAGAGTGTAGGGAGGGTTATAGCCCTGGAGAAGGTTACATAGATAGGGAGGGACAAGGCCATGGACCAATTACAGACAAAGATGAGAATTAAACATTTTTAAATAATACAAAATATAAACACACGACACGTCCCACATCTTTGAGTTGCCTTATTTAATTTAAACAGAATAATATCTCTGCATTCTGTGCAACAGCCAAGGGCAGAACCTCCTCTCGCTGCAGCCTCCTTCCTTTTTTTTAACCTGCCTATTCTGGGCCGACTATGCTTATGCAGATTCCCTCTTGTAAAAAAAGTCCCCTTCTCTTTTACCTCTCTTCACAGACAGATCAAAGGATTTTCCAAAACAATATGGAGTAGATCTTGACTTTGCGTGATAGTGTAAAATGGATTTTTAATCAATGGTGACTCCAATGGAAATAAAAATGGGGAGAGGTGTAAACCGGGTTGCGATTCGCTATCACCCATTTTGCGCTATCGCACAAAGTCAAGATCTACCCCACTGTGTGAAATGTGTTTTCAATTACCCAGCAAGCTAACAGATTGTTCATCGTTTAGCTCTTGGGAAAACAGCTTCCATTTAGCATATTAACCACCTTTCGTCTGGGTGCTCCCTTTTATACTTCAGTATACATTCTTGCTTGAAAAAAAACCCCCATTAAAAGTAACTCTTAATTTTCAAATCATTTCGGTGGAAAAAAGGTCAAAATATCCTGAAACACGACAGGAGGAGGGGAGTCTGAGGAAGCAGCTCACAAGCTACAAACTGAGTCAGATAAAATATATAAATGGGCAGAAACGGTGGCAGATGAAATCTAATATGGACACATGTAAAATATTGCACATAAGGAGGAGAAAATGGGCTGCACAATTAAGCCATGAATGTTGTCGAAATCGCTAGGGGTGAAGTTGAAGGAAATCCAGAGGTCTTTACTTGACATTGCAGAGGTCAGACCACTGTCAGCTGTCTCAGTACGAAGCTCTGGAATTCCCTCCCTAAACCTCTTCGCCTCGCTACCTCTCTTTCCACCTTTAAGACGTTCCTTAAAACTTACCTCATTGACCAAGCTTTTGGTCATCTGCCTTAATTTCTCCTTATGTGGCTCAGTGTCAAATTTTTTGTCTTTATAATACTCCTGTGAAGCGCCTTGGGACATTTTACTACGTTAAAGGCGCTATATAAATACAAGTTGTTGTATTCTGGTACTTGGTGCTGGGGGGTTCAAGGGAATACAAGAAAGATCTCAAGGAAACTAAGGCAATAGGGGAAAGGTGTAAATGATTCTGGGCCGCGAAATTCGGCATCTTAGCGCCGGCAGTTAAGGCCGGTTTTGGAAATAAAATGGCGGCTGCCTCGCTTCCACCCACTTCTACTTATGTGGCTTGGTGTCAATTTTGTTTGATAATCACTCCTGTGAAGCGCCTTGGGACGTTTTACTACGTTAAAGGTGCTTTATAAATGCAAGTTGCTGTTGTTCTTATTGTATTTCTCTCCATATGCCATTGAATTTTGAAAAGTACGAGTGGAACCAGTGTAAGTGGATTATAAAGACCTGCTCGGTTCTTTTCATGGAACTAAATTAGTAGTCATGTGAAACAGGCACTCACTGAGCTATCAAAGAAAAACAAAAGTCTCGTTCATAGGTTCCATTTAATTTATTGATATTCCGGGGAAGAAACAATAACATCTCCTCAGCAGGTTGGGAAAGTCAATTCTAGTGTGAATTCTTAACAAAATCCCAGAAAATGTCAATCGCTTTTACCGAGTCACTGGACTGATCTGGAAAAGTTTACTGGAATGTTCGGTTGGTGAACAAAACAAAATAAATATAAAATGTAGTACGAACAGCAGAAGCCGCCAGCAAAAAGACAGGGAACAGTATGCAACGAGGTATGTCCTTTGGAATGTGTGCCAGTGTGTGTCAAGTCCACAGGGATTTCAGCAAGTTAAAGAAGGAAAGTTAGTACTATCCTCAATGACTAAGTGTGTCTTTGTGAACACTTTTGATTTGAAAGATATAAATCATGAAATGTAAAATGCTGTTCCTTGGAGCATAAACACCGGCATAGACCAGTTAGGCTGAATGGCCTGTTTCTATGTTGTAAATTCCATGTAATGTAATTCCAATCAGTGGGAAAGGAAATGAACGAGTTGGTTATTCTGACTGACACATCCATACCCTGTTTGGTACATTGTCGGGCAACGCATTGGGTGATACTGCAGATGATCTGTATAAAGGCCTGGAAGGAAATGAAAGCAGAAATGTTGAGGGCGGTGGGGAACCTGACTGCCACTGGCAGTGCCATCCCTGTAGTGCAGGGCGGTTACACACCTCCTTACTGCAGGCAGCACCACTCTGCAACTGTCTCCCCGCTGTCTCCCCGCTGCACAAGCTGTTGTCCTCGGTCATTCTCAGGTAGGCGTGCCAAGGCATGCAGATACGGTGGGTGGTAGAATGGTGGATGCAGGCAATCCAGCTCTGCTGCTTGGCTGACCTTAGTTAGGATACAGATCAGCCATGATCTCATTGAATGGCTCGATGAGCTGAATGGCCTACCCCTGTTTCTATTTTCCTATGATTTCTCTGGTACACCCTCTTTCCTGTATCACTTCAGTTATGAAATAGGGTTTTTAAAACCAACCCCAATCATTCACTTTAACTTGAAGCTGGCTCCGGTCATAGGACTCTGTAGCTTGCAGTTCGATGCCCTGTTGCTCCCAGGCATCTGGAAACGTATGTGTGCCTCCCTTTCTTAAACTCTTCCTGTTCTGCTGAAGTCTTGTAAATGCTTCAATTATATTGGGCTTGCCGATGATTTCACAGGCTTTCATTTCAACAGGAACATTCTCCACATATTCCGATACATTCTAAAAATAAAGAAATCAGAAATACAAAGAGAAAAATACCCCTCCATAGAAATAAAAAAAGGATTTTTATTTAAGTCACAACAATTAGCACTAATTATGTGCTGGGAAAGTGAAAATTTAAAACATTACACAAAAAAAGCATCTGTCCCTTTAAGGGCTGCATCACACATTTCTCTCGGGTTTTTAAATCCACTTATACGTTTTAAGTCATTTAGAATAGTTATAGAATAGTACAGCACAGAAGGAGGCCATTCGGCCCATCGAGTCTGCGCCGGCTCTTTCAAAGAGCAATCCAGTTAGTCCCACTCCCCGCTCTTTCCCCATATCCCGGCAATTTTTTCTCCTTCAAGTATTTATCCAATTCCCTTTTGAAGGCTACTATTGAATCTGTCTCCACCACCTGATCAGGCAGCGCATTCCAAATCCTAACCACTCGTTGCGTAAAAAAGTTTTTCCTCGTGTCGCCTCTGGTTCTTTTGCCAATCACCTTAAATCTGTGCCCTCTGGTTATCAACCCTTCAGCCACTGGAAACAGTTTCTCTTTATTTACTCTATCTAAACCCTTCATGATTTTGAACACCTCTATCAAATATCCTCTTAGTCTTCTCTGCTGGAAGGAGAACAACCCCAGCTTCTCCAGTCTCTCCATATAACTGTAATTCCTCACCCCTGGAACCATTCTAGTAAATCTCTTCCATACCCTCTCGTCCTTCCTAAAGTGTGGACACAATACTCCAGCTGGGGCCAAACTGGTGTTTTATAAAGGTTTAGCAAAACTTCCTGGCTTTTGTGCTCTGTCTCTATTTATAAAGCCCAGGAGCCCATATGCTTTATTAACTGCTTTGTTAACCTGTCCTGCTACCTTCAAAGATTTGTGCACAAACACCCCCAGGTCTCTCTGTTCTTGCACCCCCTTTAAAATTGTACCATTTAATGTGTATTGTCTCTCCTCATTCTTCCTACCAAAATATATCTCCTCACACTTCTCTGCGTTAAATTTCATCTGCCATGTGTCCGTCCATTCCACCGGCCTGTCTATGTCCTCTTGAAGTCTATTACGATCTTCCTCACTGTTTACTACACTTCCCAGTTTCGTGTCATTTGCAAATTTCAAAATTGTGCCCTGTACCCCCAAGTCCAAGTCATTAATATACATCAAAAACAGCAGTGGTCCTAGTACTGACCCCTGGGGAACACCACTGTATACCTCCCTCCAGTCCAAAAACAGCCATTCACCACAACTTTCTGTTTTCTATCCCTTGGCCAATTTTGTATCCATGCTGCTACTGCCCCTTTTATACCATGGGCTTTAAATTTGCTGACCAGCCTAATATGTGATCATTTATCATATTGTTGTTTGTGGGACCTTGCTGTGTGCAAATTGGCTGCCCGTTTCCTATATTACAACAGTGACTACACTTCATTGGAGGTAAAGCACTTTGGGACGTCCTGAGGTCATGAAAGGTGTTGTAGAAATGCAAGTCAGTCTTTCTATCCTTCTCTCTCTCTCTCGCTCTCTCTCTCTTTCTTTCCTTCTTTCTGCTTCCTCGGCCTCCAGGCCAGCGATCTCCCTTCGCTTCCCGCCCGAAACAGTTGCGAAGTGGGCCAGCGGGATTTCAATCAGGCCCGGGAGTTAAAATTGGCTGGGCCTCAGTTAGGGAGCAGAGGGTGAGTTTCTAACTCACACCTCTACTCCCCCGCCCAAAACAGGCCCAGAGTTAAAATCAGGGCCAGAGTCAAGCGCTTACAACTTCATTTGTTTTATTATACGAGTTCGATTTAAAAATTCTCATCCATGTTTTCGAATCCCTCCATGGCCTCGCCCCTCCCTATCGCTGTAATCTCCTCCAGCCCCACAACCCTCCGCAATCTCTGCGCTCCTCCAGTTCTGGCCTCTTGCGCATAATCTTCCTACATTACAACAGTGACTACCCTTCAAAAAGTACTTCATTGGCTGTAAAGCACTTTGGGACGTCCTGAAGTTGTGAAAGGCGCTGTAGAAATGGAAGTCTTTCTTTTTCTCTATGATCGATTTCCATCGCTCCACCATTGGCGGCCGTGCCTTCAGCTACTGAGGTCCTAAGCTCTAGAATCCCCTCCCTAAACCTCTCCACCTCTCTCTCCTCCTTTAAGACGCTCCTTAAAACCTACCTCTTTGACCAAGCTATTGGTCACCTGTCCAAATATCTCCTGATGTGGCTCAGTGTCAAATATTGATGGGCAACGCTCCTGTGCAGCGCCTTGGGACGTTTTACCCAGTTAAAGGCACTATATAAATACAAGTTGTTGTTGTTGTAGAAGCCAGTGCTACTCATCCTTCACTACAATGAACTGTATCTCTACATGAGGCTCAAACAGGTTTTGCTAGACTGAGCGTTGACTAGAGTATTAATGTTGTATGTTTTCCCCTGTCTTTTTGCTTTGTGACTCAAGCTTGCATTTATTCAGGCACTGTGTGTCAGCTAACTGTGTTTTTAAGAGAGCATCAAAAAAAATACCCAGACTTTTTGTTATGTTTTAGAGCAGCCTGCTTAAATATATGGAGGACATCTTCGTGAGGACAGTGAGTTATGGAACATGTCTCATTACTGGAGAGGACCCATTATTCATAAGCGCGTGGGATTTGGATGAATTATGAAAGCATTTCTCATGATGAGAGGCTACCTGAAACTGACTTACATTGGCGGGTGAATTATCATTTATGATTTCTGTACCTATAAAATGTCTGGTCTCAGGCAGCAGAGTTAACAATCTCATCCACCGAGTAATTATTAACTACATGGAGCTGCTATCAAGATATAAGATCGCAATACAAGTGCCCGCTGTTGCTGTGTTGTTTTCTGATTTTAGCACATTGGGGAGATTTTCCTATCCCCCTCACCACCAGCCTCCCCCACCCCCGCATCACTCCCCAGCCCACCCTGTGTTGCTGCAGGAGTGCCAGGATTTAGTACCGAGGGAGTGCTGCACCGTCGGAGATGCCGTCCTTCGTTAAACCGAGGCCCCGCCTGCTCCCCCAGGCGGATGCAAAAGACCCCACGGCACCACCTCAAAGAAGAGCAGGGGAGCTCTCCCCAGCGTCCCGGCCAACATCCATCCCTCAACCAACATCACCAAAACAGACGATCTGGCCACCACCACACCGCTGCCCGTGGGATCCCGCCGTGCGTAAACCGGCCGCCCCGTTTCCCTACAACGCAACAGTGACTACACTTCAAAAAGCACCTCATTGGCTTTGACTTTGTGAAGCCCTGTGCACAAGTCTCTGGAGTGGGACTCGAACCCACAACCGTCTGACTCGAGAGTGCTACCCACTGATCCATGGCTGAAATGACAGCAAGGTTTAGGGAGGGAATTCCAGAGCCTAGGGTCAAGGCAGCTGAAGGCACGGCCGCCAATGGCGGAGGAATTAAAATCTGAGATCTCAGTGGGTTGTGGGGCTGGAGGAGATTACAGAGATAGGGAGAGGGCAAAACCATGGAGGGATTTGAACATGAGGATGAGAACTTTAAAATTGAGGCGCTGTACATGCACAGAATCCCCCGCTCTCAAAATATTTAAATTCAGGTCAAGTACATTTAACAAACAATCCAATCGAGTGGTTGAGCAGTTAGAAAACCAGGACTGGATTTGAACACCATGCGATCCCAAACCAAAGGGTTGTGAGGCTACCCACACGAGGGAATCTCACTCCACTTTCTTCAGCAGCACCTCCCAAACCAGCGACCTCTACCACCTAGAAGACGAGGGCAGCAGGCGCATGGGAACACCACCACCTCCAAGTTCCCCTCCAAGTCACACACCATCCCGACTTGGAAATATATCAGCCGTTCCTTCATCGTTGCTGGGTCAAAATCCTGGAACTCCCTCCCTAACAGCACTGTGGGCGTACCTTCACCACATGGACTGCAGCGGTTCAAGGAGGCGGCTCACCACCACCTTCTCAAGGGCAATTAGGGATGAGCAATAAATGCTGGCCTTGCCGGCGACGCCCACATCCCAGAAACGAATTTTAAAAAGTCCGGAGTTAGGTGAGGCTGCGACTCTGGGTTTTCCCTGCAGGTTTATCATTGGTGCTCAGCGTCCAGCGCACGATGAACCATGAGGCACAAAGTAGTCTCGGTGCTGCAGGACCCATGTGCAGCTGTCGGGAGCGTCTGGGAGACATTTACTGTCAGCATGGGGTGGGGGGGAAGGGCGATTTTAACCTAACCTGCTCTGGTAATTTTAATCTAACTCAGCGAGCGGGAATCCCACGGAATCGGGGGCAACGGTTTACATATTGAAGGATCCTTTGATCCCCACTCCAGAGAGGTGACAAGACCGCACAGCGTGATTCCCTGTCCGAACACAGAGGGGGACTCACACTGTGCCTAATTTCCCTACATATCAATTAAGTTCCCACACATTTTGTGCAAAAGCACTTCAGGCCAACCTGTATGGCCAAGGGACCGGCAGGAAGATAACACACTGCCGACTCAGGCAGAGATCTCACGAGAGGACTTACGGGCCATTGTTTCTCAAGCCCCACTCACACATTCCGCGTTGCCAGCACCGAGCCCAGTCCACAAGCCACAAATATGGCCCAGGGTCTTTGAACATCCTGCAAGACCTCTTGAGCGATTATAAAATATTTTCATGGAGCAACATTCAATTAAAGGGAAAATTGTGCAGAGTGGCGGAAAATTATAGTGCGGCAAATTCACCCATCTAAGCCAGAGGGAAAACCCTATTTTGAGGAAGCACTGTCTTCACAAGAATATTTTTGGTAATTGCTTTCATTAGGGCAGTGAGAAAAGCCAGAGGTGCATTATTTCTTTCTCATCGTGAAATCGGGCATGGCTAATGCAAGAATTCATTTGAATGGGTTTTACATTATTTGCCACATATTTGTGAGTAAAATAGTAAAAGGAGTAAAAAAATACTCCTTTTCAAGTATTTAACTTACTGCTCTCAAGTAAATTTCAAACAACCCTTTCTCTAAAGAATAATGTGGAGATGCCGGCGTTGGACTGGGGTGGACAAAAATGAGAAGTCGCACAACACCAGGTTATAGTCCAAGGTTATAGTTAAAGAATAAAGCAGTGGAACTGGCACGGTTTTGCTTTATTGTCATTTAGATTCTCGTATGCGTGCAACCTGTTGGTAAGCTGGGCATTTTCTGGTCATCAGGAATTTCAAATGATTTAGAGAAACTGACTGGAATTGGACTATGCAATAAATATCGAAGTAAACAGCTCATTTGAATAGTTAAAATGGTTCAACAACAACAATAACTTGTATTTATGTAGCACCTTTAACGTAGTAAAACGCCCCAAGGCGCTTCACAGGAGTATTATAAGACAAAAAAATTGACACCGAGCCACACAAGGAGAAATTAGGGCAGATGACCAAAAGCTTGGTCAAAGAGGTAGATTTTAAGGAGCGTCTTAAAGGAGGAAAGAGAGGTAGCGAGGCGGAGAGCTTTAGGCAGGGAATTCCAGAGCTTAGGGCCTAGGCAACAGAAGGCACGGCCACCAATGGTTGAGCGATTATAATCAGGGATGCTCAAAGGGCAGAATTATAGGAGCCCAGATATCTCGGGGGGTTGTGGAGCTGGAGGAGATTACAGAGATTGGGAGGGGCGAGGCCATGGAGGGATTTGAAAACAAGGATGAGAATTTTGAAATCGAGGCGTTGCTTAACCGGGAGCCAATGTCGGTCAGCAAGCACAGGGGTGATGGGTGAACGGGACTTGGTGCGAGTTGGGACACGGGCAGCTGAGTTTTGGATGACCTCAAGTTTACGTAGGGTAGAACGTGGGAGGCCAGCCAGGAGTGCATTGGAATAGTCAAGTCTAGAGGTAACAAAGGCATGGATGAGGTTTTCAGCAGCAGATGAGCTGAGGCAAGGGTGGAGACGGGAGATGTTACGGAGGTGGAAATAGGCGGTCTTAGTTATGCTGCGGATATGTGGTCAGAAGCTCATTTCAGGGTCAAATATGACACCAAGGTTGCGAAAAGTGTGGTTCAGCCTCAGACAGATGTTAGGGAGAGGGATGGAGTCAGTGGCTCGGGAACGGAGTTTGTGGCGGGGACTGAAAACAATGGCTTCGGTCTTCCCAATATTTAATTGGAGAAAATTTCTGCTCATCCAGAACTGTATGTCAGACAAGCAGTCTGATAATTTAGATGTGGAGATGCCGGCGTTGGACTGGGGTGGACAAAAATGAGAAGTCGCACAACACCAGGTTATAGTCCAACAGATTTATTTAATTTTACAAGCTTTCGAAGCAGTTCGCTCCTTCGTCAGGTAAGTTAGCAATGAGAGAATCTCCCAGAATTCACAATTTAAACCCAGACAAAATCTATTCACATTATTCCCTGCAACAAAGAGCACAGCCAAGACAATGAGATGTGTCCCAGGGGGTCCAACGTGTCAAACCACCTGCTGGCTGCATATCCTGTCAATTTGTGTTCTTGTGTTAGCCTTTTTAAAAAAAAACACCTGGGAAGACCGGCCATGATGTCAAGTCACGTTCTGTATCGTGACATGAACCCGATATCGCGATTGAGGCCATCCTCATGAGTGCGGAACTTGGCTATCAGTTTCTGCTCTATGATTTTGCGCTGTCGTGTATCTCGAAGGCCGCCTTGGAGAACGCTTACCCGCAGATCCGAGGCTGAATGCCCCTGGCTGATAATTTAGAGACCATGGAGGGGTCGAGAGAAGTTGTGGTGAGGTAAAAGAAAAGAAAGATTTGCATTTATATAGCGCCTTTCATGACCACCGGACGTCCCAAAGTGATTTACAGCCAATAAAGTACTTTTGAAGTGTAGTCACTGCTGTAATGTAAGAAACGTGGCAGCCAATTTGCACACAGCAAACTCCCACAAACAGCAATGAATTAAATGGCCAGATAATCTGTTTTTAGTGATGTTGATTTAGGAATAAACATTGGCCAGGGACAATGGGGAGAACTCCCCTGCTCTTCTTTGAAATAGTGCCATGGGATCTTTTACATCCACCTGAGAGGGCAAACGGGGCCTCGGTTTAATGTCTCATCCGAAAGACGGCACCTCCAACAGTGCAGCACTCCCTCAGTATTGCACTGGAGTGTCAGCCTAGATTTTTGTGCTCAAGTCTCTGGAGTGGGATTTGAACCCACAACCTTCTCAGGTGACGAGAGTGCTACCCACTGAGCCACAGCTGACACCCAGGTAGAGCTGGATGTCGTCAGCATGCATGTGGAAACCGACGCTGTATTTTCCGATGATGTCACCAAGGGGCAGCATGTAGATGAGAAATAGGAGGGGGCCAAGGATAGATCCTTGGGGAACACCAGAGGTAATGATGCGGGAGCGGGAAGAGAAGCCATTGCAGGTGATTCTCTGGCTACGATTAGATAGATAAGAATCACTGCAAAATCAGTGCATATCAGAGTTTCATTAAAGTATTGGAGTCATTGATCCAATGAAAACCATGTATCATAAAGTCATATAATCATAGAAATTTATGGCACAGAAGGAGGCCATTCAGACCATCATGTCTGTGTTGGCCGAAAAAGAGCTATCCAGCCTAATCGCACTTTCCAGCTATTGGTCCGTAGCCCTGTAGGTTACGGCACTTCAAGTGCATATCCAAGTACTTTTTAAATGTGATGAGTGTTTCTGCCTCTACCATCCTTTCAAGCAGTGAGTTCCAGACCCCCACCACCCTCTGGGTGAAAAAAGTTCTCCTCAACTCCCCTCTGATCCTTCTACCAATTACTTTAAATCTATGCCCCCTCGTTATTAACCTCTTTGCTAAGGGAAATAAGTCCTTCCTATCCACTCTATCTAGGCCCCATATAATTTTATTCACCTCAATTAAGTCTCCCGTTAGCCTCCTCTGTTCCTAAGAAAACAACCCCAGCCTATCCAATCTTTCCTCATAGCTAAAATTCTTCAGTCCAGGCAACATCCTGGTAAATCTCCTCTGTACTCTCTCTAATGCAATCACATCTTTCCTGTAATGTGGTGACCAGAACTGTACGCAGTACTCTAGCTGTGGCCTAACTAGTGTTTTATACAGTTCAAGCATAACCTCCCTGCTCTTATATTCTATGCCTTGGCTAATAAAGCAAAGTATTCCGTATGCCTTCCTAACCACCTTATCTACCTGACCTGCCACCTTCAGGGATCTGTGGACATGCACTCCAAGATCCCCCTGTTTCTCTACACTTCTTAGTATCTTACCATTTATTGTGTATTCCCTTGCCTTGTTCCCCAAAAGGCATTAACTCACACTTCTCCGGATTGAATTCCATTTGCCACTTTTCTGCCCACCTGACCAGTCCATTGATATCTTCCTGCAGTCCACAGCTTTCTTCCTCACTATCAACCACACTGCCAATTTTTGTATCATCTGCATGCCCCCTACATTGAAGTTTAGATCACTGATATATACCACAAAAAGCAAGGGCCCTAGTACTGAGCCCTGTGGAACCCACTGGAAACAGCCTTCCAGTCACAAAAACACCCGTCGACCATTACCTCTGCTTCCTGCCACTGAGTCAATTTTGGATCCAACTTGCTACTTTCCCTTGGATCTGGGCTTTTACTTTTGTGACCAGTCTGCCATGTGGGACCTTGTCAAGAGCCTTGCTAAAATCCAACAACAAATGCGCTACCCTCATCGACCCTCCTTGTTACCTTCTCAAAAAATTCAATCAAGTCAGACACGACCTTCCCTTAACAAATCCATGCTGACTGTCCTTGATTAATCCTTGCCTTTCTAAATGACGATTAATACTGTCCCTCAGAATTTTTTCCAATAATTTGCCCACCACTGAGGTTAGGCTGACTGGCCTGTAATTACTCGGTCTATCCCTTTCTCTCTTGTGCACACACACAAAATATTCCAAACATTTTATATAGAAAATCACAGTAGTTATGTCAGCAGGGTTCCCATCAGTTTCCAATTTCAGTCCTTTACTGCAATTTAAACATCGCATACTTAATACTTGGGAGAAGATGTTTAAATGGTTGACCAGAAGAATAGAACTGAAGAAAGAAACTTATGGGTCGCAATTTTCTCCGTGGAGGCGGGTTGGCGTCGGGCCGGGTGCTCAGCGGTTTCCAGACCTGCTGCCGGCCCCAGCCAGCCTGCTGACACAATTTTCTGTTAATTGGGCTCGTTAAGCCCGCCGTGTGGGTTCCCCGCCCTGATTACAAGGTGCGGGTCTGTTCAGCTGCTCTGCTGACGCGTTTGCAGCCGAGTATTTAAGGGGGCCATTTCACATTTACATCGGAAGTCGTTCCTGCTGCTCCTGACTGCTGCTAATGCTCACTATGTCTGCAGAGAGGCAGAAGGCAGCTCCCCGCTTCACTGAGCAATCCCTCCATGTTCTTGTGGAGGGAGTCAGAGGTCGTCGGGAGGTCCTATACCCGGGAGATGGAAGAAGGAAACCTCCTCAGCAGACGAAGGCAGCCTGGCTGCGAATAGCTGAGGCGGTCAGTGCCAGGTCTGTGTTCAGACGCACCTGGGTCCAATGCAGGAAAAGGTTCAATGATCTCCTGCGCTCTGGAAAAGTGAGTATAAAAGCACATTGACCTTAATTCTGCTGTGCCTGTCATCACTTCCCCATCACTCTGCATTGCCAACCCACCCCCTGCACATCCTAACTCATCCCAACATCCTTTTCATCACCCATCCCTCTCTCCCTATGTACAGAATCACTTCCCCATCTAACTATTTACCCCTCACACCCACCCTCAAGGTTATGCAATGACAACAACTAGCAACTCAAAAGGTGGGAACTTGGTAATGGGAACCCACTCCATCATAGTCTCCCTCTAAACATCTATCCTATCCATTCTTTACACTCATTCCATCACTCTTCCTAAACTCCACTTCTTTCCCTCATTGCAGGAAAAGAGATCCCACAATGAGAGGGAGAGGAAGAGAACAGGAGGAGGACCACCATCCGTGGCGCAGCTGACCAACGCTGAGGAGACAGCTCTCGAAATTGTGGGATCGGTGGAACAGCTAGAAGTGAGGGATGGAGAGAGGGGCTCAGTTGAACAACCTGGTGACAGAATGCTTCTCCATCCATCTTATTTGGCTTTCATGAGTGACACATATGGCATCTGATGTCAATAGAATTTGAATGCTCATCATGTGCACAATGGGATGTGTCTGCAATCTACTCCAGTCTTTACTCTCCCACAGGACCAGCAAGAGCCCCCTTCCCTTCTATCCAGGAGGAAGAGCAAGAGGACTCCACAGAGGATGCTGCATCCTCTGAGGGAGCAGCGTCAGCAGCAATCAGCGCACCTAGCACCAGCGCAGAGACACACACCTCAATCTAAAGCATCTTAGTTATCAAGATAGGCTAAAAGAGTTGGGACTCCATACCTTAGAGAAGCGTAGACTTTGGGGGGATCTGATTGAGATTTATAAGATAATGAAGGGAATTGATTGTGTTCCAGCTGACAGTTTATTTCAATTAAACAGGTTAGGCAGGACCAGGGGTCATAAATTTAAGTTGTATAAGCCCAGATCTAGGTTAGATGTCAGGAGGTGGTTCTTTTCCCAGAGAATAGTGGACCTCTGGAACAGGCTACCGTCTCGTGTGATGGATGCTGATTTGCTGAATTCCTCCAAGCGAGAGCTGGACCTGTTTCTGGCTGGGGCGGAGATCACCTCTTACAGAAGGTAGGTACTGGAGGGAATTCAGGGCCAGAGTGATCTCCTGGACTAGTTTCGATCGCCTAGATGGGTCGGAGAGGAATTTCCCAGATTTCTTTCCCCAAATTGGCCTGGGTTTTTATCTGGTTTTTCGCCTCTCCCAGCAGATCACGTGGTTTCGGGTGGGGTGGAGGGTATATATTGTGATACACAAGATATCATAATTGTGTGGGACAGGCTCGATGGACCAGAGGGTCTTTACCTGTCCGTCATTGTTCGTATGTATGTTCGTATGAGCTTCAGCATTCTGTAGCAGGCCACAAGCGATGATAAAGTTAACAATGGCGGTTGGTTTGGGTGCAACGACTTCAATGGAAATGAAAATTGGGAGAAATGTAAAGAACAGGCGGCTGAATCAATAGTGCCCTTTTTACACTATCGCCCAAAGTCAAAATGACCCCAATATTTCATGGTTGAAGTGGTACAGGATGAACGAAGGCATGCCAGAGAGATCAGCAGACACCAGAGCCGCTCTGGCAGCACCTGCCTTTATGCTACCAACCATATCTGCAGCCCTTCGGACACCTATGTGCCAAAGACCAAGGACCACAGCCTCCACTGGTCAGCAGGGAGTCAGTTGCAGAGCTGTATCATCTGCTGGAGAGACAACCCCAGGTAACTTGCAGCACAGACACGGCACCACCATTGGCAGTGGCGATCACCGGCGCCCTCGACGCTTCTGCCCTCGGTTCATTCTAGGCTGGCACTGCTGTATCAGCTAATGCGCTAGCCACACATATCAAACCGGTGACTGAGGCATCAGTCATCACTTTCATCCCTTTTCCATTTGAACTCCCAACAGTAGCATGATGCTATTGCCCAATTTTACCACAATGCTGCATTTGAGAAAATACAGAGGGTCATTGACAGCAGCCATTTTTGGCTATCTGGTATGCGGGTCTCTGCTCCTCCTTTGCCACCATCACTTGCTCTTTTCCCATGTACTCAGTCTCAAATGGTGCTACCTTCTCAAGTTCAGTGACTGCGTGTAGTTGCGCTGGTTCTTGGTAAGAGGAACAATCTGCAGTGCACGATAGCAAAATACTGCAGATGCTGGAAATCCGAAATAACAACAGAAAACGCTGGAAAAACTCAGCAGGCCAGGCAGCATCCGTGGAGAGAGAAAGAGAGTTGACATTTCAGGTCGATGACCTTTCATCAGAACACTTTCATCTGCAGTGCACTGCAGTCTTCTTCTGCTCTTCCAGGCTTACAATGACAGAAAAGGCACAAATGCCAGAATGTTAGCTCCAAGAAACATTTTTTAAATAGAGCTCGCAGATCCCCATCAATTCCGGGAGTTTATATTTTAAAAGCGTGGGAATGGAATTGTGAGATTAAATAGCCCATTGTTATGTTGTTGAGTAAAACCAATTAATAGCTTGTGCACACCCTCCATTTTAATTCTGGATTATTGCCATCCATAATGGAGCACGTTTACTTTTCCCAACTTCGGTTGACGGTGGTGAGACACAGATTCGCTAAGGAACTCTGTTATAAGCTGTGGTTGCTTTTTTTTTGCATTCATTTTTCCCACATTTCAGCAGCAATTACATAGGATTACATAGGACATACGGCACAGAAACAGGCCATTCGGTCTGTTGTAGGGGCTAATCGGAGCCTTAAGCGGACCAACCGTGAAGGAGAGTCGACGCGTTACCCGACTTAGCCCGACTGAGCAATAAAACTCAAACACCAATTCACACGGTTAAATGCGGGAGTACACTTTATTGCAGAGCGCTCTGGGAGAGAAATGATGCACCCGCGTGCAGTCACCGACCTCTCAGATAAGTCACTCCGGGGCACAGTATTTTATGCATCCATCATTGATCACATCGTGCTCACATGAGCGCGTGATAGTTATTAGAATCCAATCAATTTTATGTATACAATTGTTAAGCATGGTAAATAAATTCAATTAACGTCAGGGTACAGTTGATGTGATCAGCCTCGTCTATGTGACAGTGTTATCTCGAGCCCTGTATGTTGTAGTCCAACCACTAACGTTGTCTGACAAGGCAGACTGCCAACCCATTGCAGCATGTTAAAGTCCTGTGTCAGCGAATTTAAAGTTCATTAACTGGATGAGTTTTTCTTCTCCGACATTTCTTTAATAATTTTCTTCTCCAACACTTTAATAATTTTCTTCTCCAACAGGTCCAACCAGTCCATGCTGGCGTTTATGCTCCACTCGAGCCGCCTCCCGTCTTTCCTCATCTAACTCTATCAGCATAACCCTCTATTCCCTTTTCCCTCATATGCTTGTCTAGCCTCCCCTTAAATGCATCCATACTATTCACTTCAACCACTCCCTGTGGTAGCGAGTTCCACATTCTCACCACTCTTTGAGTAAAGAAGTTATTCTGAATTCCCTATTGAATTTCTTGGTGACTATCTTACAGCGATGGCCTCTAGTTGTGCTCTTCCCCACAAGTGGAAACATTCTCTCTGTATCCACTCTATCAAAACCTTTCATAGTTTTAAAGACCTCTATTAGGTCACCCCTCAGCCTTTTTTCAAGAGAAAAGAGACCCAGCCTGTTCATCCTTTCCTGATAGGTATACCCTCCCATTTCTGGTATCATCCTTGTAAATCTTCCCTGCACCCTCTCCAGTGCCTCTATATCTTTTTTATAGTATGGCGACCAGAACTGTATGCAGTACTCTAAGTGTGGTCTAACCAAGGTTCGATACAGGTTTAGCATAACTTCCCTACTTTTCAATTCTATCCCTCTAGAAATAAACCCTAGTGCTTGGTTTGCTTTTTTTTATGGCCTTGCTAAGCTCTGTCGCAACTTTTAGTGATTTGTGTATTTGTACTCCTAGATCCCTTTGTTCCTCTACCCCCACCTAGACTCGCACCCTCCAAGTGATAAGTGACCTCCCTGTTCTTCCTACCAAAATGTAATACCTCACATTTATTTGTGTTGAACTTCATTTGCCAATTATATGCCCATTCTGCAAGTTTATTAATGTCCTCCTGTAACTTGTTGCAGTCCTCCTCAGTATTGACTACCCCCCCCCCAATTTGGTGTCATCCGCAAAATTAGAAATTGTGTTTTTGATTCCAAAGTCTAAATCGTTAATGTAAATTGTGAACAGCAGTGGTCCCAGCACTGATCCTTGTGGAACACCACTAACCACCTTCTGCCACTGTGAATAGCTACCCTTTACCCCTACTCTCTGCTTTCTGTCTTGAAGCCAGCCAGCTATCCATTCTGCTACTTGTCCCCTGACTCCGCATTCTCTGACCTTGTTCATCAGTCTATTATGGGGTATCTTATCGAAGGCCTTTTGAAAATCTAGATAAATTACATCTACTGCATTACCATTGTCTACTCTCTCTGTTACCTCTTCAAAAAATGCAATGAGGTTGGTCAAGCAAGACTTTCCCTTTTGAAATCCATGTTGACTATTTCTTTTTATATTTTTGGTTTCTAGATGTTCTTCTATTTTCTCCTTTAGTAGGGATTCCATTATTTTTCCTACCACCGATGTTAAACTGACTGATCTATAATTCCCTGGACATGTTCTATCCCCCTTCTTAAATATCGGTATTACGTTAGCTATCCACCAGTCTTCTGGCACTATACCTTTTTCTAATGAATTATTAAATATGCGTAGTAATGCCTCTGCTATCTCTTCCCTAGATTCTTTTAAAAGGCGTGGATGCAATCCATCCAGACCAGGGGTTTTATCCTCTTTGAGTTTGATTAATTTATTTAATATATCCCCTTTTTTAAATTTTAAATGCACTTATCTCATTACTAATCTCATCATCCAGTGTCATGTCTACCTGTTCTATCTCCCTGGTAAATACTGAAGCAAAATAATGATTTAATATTTCTGCCATCTCTCTATCGTTACCTGTGGCATTATCCTGTCTATCCCTTAATGGCCCTATTCCCATCCGAACCTTCCTTTTTTTATTGATGTGCCTATAAAATATTTTACTATTTTGTTTTATGTTCCTTGATAATTTAATTTCATAGTTCCTCTTTGCCTCCCAAATTGTTTTTTTGACTTCTCTCCTAATCTTTTCGTATTCTCTATAACTCCAATTCTGTCTGTGTACTTAATGTATGCCTCTTTCCTTACCCTCAATTTTTCCCTTATGGCTTTATTCATCCATGGAGTCTCATTATTGTTTAGTTTGTTCTTTCTTTTTAGCGGAATATATTTTTCCTGCACTTTGTTGAACCATTTCATGAAATATAAGCCATTTATAGCATATGCAGCAATTTAAATTCCTCTGTGATTATTAACTCCTTTACCTTAAACTCAGAATTTTCAATTAATTCTTCATTCATTGATTATATGTTCAAGTTTCATGAGTGGGGCTTGAACCCATAACCTTCTGACTCTCAGGCAGGAGCTATGTTGTCATTCAGGATGCAATGGTGTTATAATCAATGTTGCCCTAATTTTTTGGGGGGTGCATGGCCCCTTTAATGGACTGTGCGGCCCATTCAAAATTTCGCGCATGCGCAAAATGTCCCATTAAAAAGCCGGTGATCGGCCTACGCGGGACCTCCAGACAGCTGCGTGGCCCGCAGCTTAGTGAGAACATTGGTAATAATTATGCTCTGTGGCCCCGATTTTAACTCCAGGTGGATTCCCCGCTCAGGCCTGAGCTAAAATTACTATCGTGTCTCAATGATGTCATCGGGCCACAACATGCATATGTAAAGAAGGTCCCTGTTGGCCCCGGGCGCGTGTCCTTGCTGCCTGCTCAGGAGAGCAGGTTAAAATTGCAGATGTTGTGATCACGGTGGCTTTCGGACAGGTAAGAGCCAGGGCGATTTTAACTGCCCACCCGCCAGGTTTCTGCTGAGCGAGTAGGGTTCAAATGGTCCCCTTGAATCTCTACATTGTAAACATGATAGAGTTTTGATGTAAATGGCAATGACACCTACTGGCAAGACATTAGTACTGCTCATTCTCCACTTCTGTTAAAAAAATTGCAAATGCTGGACATCCGAAACTGAAACGAAAAAAGAATGTTTAAAATACACAGCAGGTCACTCAGCATCTGTGGAGAGCAAAGACTGGACAACAAATTGGGCTGGGCCCTTCTGGAAAACTAAAATTCAAATGATGAGCAAGCAATTTAACTGATAGGGGTGAGAGAAAAGAACAACAGATACTTCGAGCAGAGAGAGGAACTTAATGGGATGAAGTACCCGCTTGAAAGAAAAAGCAGGATATTGTTAAATGATTTAAATGATCAGCTCAGTCAAAAAGGAGCCTTAAAAGAAATTAAGAATATTTTAAAAAGAACAAGCAAATAGTCAAGACAGTGAGAGGCCCACGCAAGGAGATTCCAACTTAAGCCCTGAAGTCAGGAGCGTGCAGAGTAGAAGCATGGGAAAAAAGGAGAGGGAACAAAAAATCAGGAAACAAGTCACTTCTCAAGTATTCTCATGCACTTCCAAACGGTTAGAACAACAGCGGTCATAGCCGAGACCTGGGAGCAGGTTGCCTGAGTTCTGACGAAGGGTCTTCGACCTGAAACGTTAACTCTGTTTCTCTCTCCACGGATGTTGCCTGGCCTGCTGAGTTTTTCCAGCGCTTTCTGTTGTTATTTCAGTTTTCCAGCATCCGCAGTATTTTGCTATTGCCTGCTCACCCTATGGGCTCGATTTTGCCAGGCACAAGGAGGCGGGATTGGAGGCGTGTGAGGTGTTAAAATCGCAAAAAATGGCGGGCGGCTCTGATCCCGCCTCCAGCCCGTCTCCGAGCAATTTTCCCAAAATCGGGGTTTCAGACCCTGTTTCCATCCCGCCTCCAAAAGGCGGGATAGGCCCTTAAGGCCCTTAAGAGCCAGTTAATTGCCTCTATAATCCCATTTTGAGAGGCCTTTCTGATTTTAACATTTTTCCCCCATCCTACACGCCTCCTCTGGAACACGCCAGTTAATCCTGGCGGCCTCACAATGGATTGCTTACTAACAGCTGTAGCGCCACCATTAAAAAGGAGTTTTCACCAATGATCATTTGCAGGTGGCAGAACTTTTTTGTCTCAGGTCTGAGGGAACTTTCAGCAGGCCTACTCATTGTTGTGGAAGTTTGGAGTCTGACACCCATCTCCAGTGTGACCTCCTGGGAAACTCCTCTCCCCACCTTGACTGATTGCTTCCTCAACTGAGGCATATACCAGAAGCATGGGAACCATTTATTTCCTTTCCTCCAGGACATCAGATTTGGATGAAGACAAGCCGTGGCAGCAGCAGAACCATGAACAACAGCAGCACCAACAGCAGCAGCAACAACAGGAGTGCCAAGCTACTGCTCACCCACCTGAAGCTGCACAGGCCAGAAGGTGCCAGCACGCGACCACATTGCTGCCCGGGATGCAAGGGACGCACTTATGTTGGCCAGATTTGCTTAGCCTGCACAATTAAACACTTTTGCCTCGCGCCTTCTTACCAGAGCATTGACAATGGACAAGAACCTGCGGATTCCTATCACTCTGACCACCATACTGACAATTGCAAGTCGCTCTAAGCCCTCAATGTGGAAGTCCCATTTACGAAATGACACAGGCCACAACTTCAACAGATTGCCATCTGAATTTTTTATCACAACAAGCAACTGATGGCATTTCAAAAATAAACACAACATAACACCCAAGTGACTACCCTTGTGGCTACTTGTGCATTGTCTTTCTCTTACGCGTGCTCCTACGTGGTGCTTCCCCTGTGGCTTCAGCTGATGTGGAGGCCCCTTGCTCACTTTCTTGCTGCTCCTGTCTCGACACCTTTGGCGGCTGTCCTCTGGGATTGTGAATCTGTGAGGGCTCGGCAACAGTCTGCTGTTCCTGCGGCTGTGCAGGGGATGAGACACCCATCTCAGTTGGGTGAGGACTCTGGTGGGGCTCTGACCGAGGGCTTTGCAGTGGCATGGTCGTGTGAGTGTTTGGAGAGGAGCTCCCACTTCCTCGTTGTCTGCCACCAACATCCCTCTCATGGGTCAGCCCCACTTCAGAGCTAGCAAGTGGCTTGACAGCACCTTGCTGCACTTCAGGGGGGCCATGAGAACCCGTTTCTGCACTGGAAGTCCTACTCCAGAGGACTTCCATGAAGGTCTGGTTTCTATGCTCAATAGCTGACCATCGCTCCTCAAGAGATGCCAGTCTATTCTGAACAATGACCATGTTTTCAACACTCTGGCGACTTAGCTCCTCCATGGCCGTAGCCATCCTCTCCTCTACCATAGCCATCCTTTCCACGGAGGTTGCCATCTTTTCCGTGGTGACGCATTCATGCGCCAATGCCTCCACAAAGGCTCTGCTCATGTTCGCGATGGACTCCTCCATTCGCTCCACACTTGCAGCGACCCTGGAGACAAAACCTGCCAGAGACTCCTGCACCTGTTCCTGGAGTTCCAGCACCGCTCTCCTTCTGGATGGACCCAGAGGTACAGGGTCGGCATGCAGCTGGGCCGAGCTGGCAGAGTCCTGCGCCCTCCGACGAGGACTCTCCACTGCTGTCCCTGTCTCCACCATCTGCTGATGCTCACTTGTGAGCTGTCACACACCAGGTGACAACACTACTCTATCTCACGAAGGTCCAACAAGGTGTGAGTGTCTGCGCTGGTGCTGGGTGCGCTGAATTCTGCTGATGCTGCGCCCTCAGAGGTTATAGCTTCCTTTGAAGAGTCTTGAAGCTCAGGCTGTTCCACCTGGACAGTGGGGATGGGGGCTGGAATGAGGGACACAAGTGGAGTTTGAGTGAGAATGAAGGAGTGAGTGTAGAGAATCCATAGCATAGAGGCTTAGAAGGAGACAAAGGGCCCTCCCTGTGTGTTGTAAGTTGTTGTCATTGCATCACAGTGATAGGGAGTGCAAGGGCTGCATGGTCGAATAGTTAAGTGAATGTGACCATAGAGAGGGAATGGGTAAGGGTGCAGAGATGTCAGTGTCAAGTGGGATGTGGAGGAAGAGGTTGGCAAAGCAGGGTGCTGGTGAGGAGAGGCAATGGGGATCGGATTGAGGGTGATGGGAAAGTCATACTCACTTTTCCTGTGCAGAGAAGGTCATGAAACCTCTTCCTGCACTGCAGCCAGGTTCTGCGGCACATAGAGATTGAGTTGACCTCCTGGGCCACTTGCATCCACACAGCTTTTGTCTGCTGGGGAGGCTTTTTCCTCCCTGAGGAAGGGAAGAGCACCTCCTTATTTGATCTTGCTCCCTCCACCAGAGTTTGGAGGGAGGCCTCATCGAACCTTGGAGCACACTTAGGCCTACTGCTGGACATAGTTGCTGAATGAAGCGATCACAACAATGGGCATAAATTTAAAGTCTCCAGAAGAAGCAAGGCTGCTTGCAGGCCTTAAATCCAGCAGCATTGATGATGTCATCGGAGACGACTTTCTGTATGAAAAGACTCATTGGGCCAGGGGTTTCCACACGCTGGAAATCAAGTGCCCAATTAGGGCAAAATCGCACTTTTTTCCCACTTCACATCGGAGTCGGGGTCCTGACACGAAAACCACCTGACACGCCCCAGCCCGCCCCCAATGGCAAAATCGAGCCCAATATCTTTCATCAACTCTTTAGGTTCATTGTTTTTTTGGCCCTTGAATTCAGACATAGACCATCCAAAAAATAATCTAGATTCACAAGAGCAGTCAATGGCAGTTATGAAAATGTGTTTCCATGTGCTATTGTGCCTTCTGCTGCGTATCTCTAACTCTTTAAATAAATTAAAAACATGAAAGATAAACTATTCTGGCCATGCTTTTACTTAAAGTGATGCGTTTTCTAGCGTTTGTGAGATTTAGGGCTGGATTTTCATTGACCCGTGGAGGCAGGTTTGGAGGCGTGTGGGGGGTTAAAATTGCGAAAACTGGCGGGCGGGCTCAAGCCCGCCTCCACGCAATTTTCATTAAATTGTGTCTGCTGGTCCCGACTCCGTCCTGCCTCTAAGAGGCGGGATAGGCTGTTAAGGCCCTTAACAGGCACTAAATTGCCTCTATAATGCAATTTTGAAAGGCCTTTGTGATTTTAACCCTTTTTCTACGTGAAGCACGCCTGTTGTGAACCACGAATGTGAAACCTGGCGG
This sequence comes from Squalus acanthias, assembly GCA_030390025.1. Taxonomy (NCBI): domain Eukaryota; kingdom Metazoa; phylum Chordata; class Chondrichthyes; order Squaliformes; family Squalidae; genus Squalus; species Squalus acanthias. The sequence goes on from CM059439.1 coordinate 72,752,494, forward strand.
GAGCACATTTGGCTGGCTGGCTGGCCGGCCTGGGAGTGGTGGTGGATGGGAGACATATCTGGGAGTGGTGGTGGATGGGAGACATATCTGGGAGTGGTGGTGGATGGGAGACATATCTGGGAGTGGTGGTGGATGGGAGACATATCTGGGAGTGGTGGTGGATGGGAGACATATCTGGGAGTGGTGGTGGATGGGAGACATATCTGGGAGTGGTGGTGGATGGGAGACATATCTGGGAGTGGTGGTGGATGGGAGACATATCTGGGAGTGGTGGTGCAAAAATATCTGGGAGTAGACTTAGGGCTGCTGCTGCTCATTTTGCATCCAGGTCCTCTCACAGCAAAGGCCAGGCAGTCTCTGAAGACCTTCAATGCAGCAGGAATGATGACATCATCAGAGGCGACTTTCAGACTGAAAACACTAATTAGTTCAAATGTTCCCACATGCTGGAACTCAATTGCCCAATTAGGTGAAAATCGCATCAATCTCCCACATCCAATTGCAGTCGGGTGGATAACACGAAAAGTGGATGACACGACCCCAACCCGCCCCAGTATCAAAATCCAGCCCTACAGGTCTCAAATCCGGCAGCTATTTAGATCTGGTGGAACAGTTGTTGGATCCAGTTGGAACAGCCTTTAGAACCAATATAACAGGACAGAAATAAAGCGTTTCATACCTTTAGTTACCTATTGTCCAGACAGTATCCTTTGATTAAAGGATGTTAGACCACTTTTAATGAGCATTATATATTACGCTCAAAATATAATCTTAGTTGGTAAGGGATGCCTGGTGGAAAGCGATAATGGAGAGCTACATCAACCAGAAAATAGTCTACAGTTTTGCAGGGGAAGGGTGGTGCGGGAGTGGTGGGTTGGGGAGGGTCACATTGGGAAACACTTCACTCAACTGTTGGAGTGTATTCTGGTTCCCAGGTCCATAGGTCCACATTCCATTTCAGGATACTTTGACCATTTTTCCACAGGAAAGATTTGGAAAAAGTTACTTTTAATGTGTTTTCTAGTGTGTTATTGTAAGTTAAAAAAAAGGGTCTTAGATGGTAGGTATTGAAGATGCTAATAAGCTAGCCTTGATGTTGTTTCTTCATAGACAGTAAATAATAAGCAATTTAATTAATAAATATTTCCCACTCATTATGTTGGAAAGTTGTTGACCTTTTTCTGACTGTGAACAGGCACCTTCCCCGATTTTAACTCCAGGGGGATTCCCTGCTCAGGCCTGAGTTAAAATTACAGTACATTACAGTACAGTTCTGACGAAGGGTCATCGACCTGAAACATTAACTCTGTTTCTCTCTCTACAGATGCTGCCTGACCTGTTGAGTATTTCCAGCATTTTCTGTTTTTATTTCAGATTTCCAGCATCCGCAGTATTTTGCCATTGCTAGACGAGTTCCACTAACCACATTACCATATTGCATGGAGATAAGTTGTATTAATATAACTGAGCGAGTCTGATCGTAACTATTATGTTGTACATTCACCTTCTTGTGGCATAAAGCAGTCCAACGATTTGAACCATGCCTCACCAGAGCTACTGTTAACTCGTTCCGGCTGCGAATAGATTGAAGAAATACAAGTGTAAAAACACATGGATATCTGGTTCAGGTAATAAGAGGGTTTGATTTTTACACCCAGGCTCTCACTATCGTACGAGTAAATATAGAGCAGCGTGAGCCAACACCCGTAAAAATAAGGTGCTCAGACCAAATCAGGGAGCAACTGACGCCACTGAAAGGGAGAAGGTATCTGCGACAGACACGTATTTGTAATAACTGGGCACATGGGGTTTAAAGCCATGTAAGTAGCCATACAGTGTCCAATAAAGAAAATATGCAAAAGAGAGAACTAAAGAGTTGGCAAAGATCTGGGATCAGCAGTGAGGACAGTACATATAACCGAAAGCTGGATTTAGAATAAATCTGACCTTGCACCCAATGCTTTTATAGTATACGAGGATGCTGGACAATCTGCCATGGTGTTGCACATGGGAGGGAGTCAAGACCAAGTGTAGTCTTCACATGAAGTGGGATTACAGAGCCCAAGGTAATTGGACCAGCACACAGAGATATAATTCAATCCCCATTTTAAAATCAGACATTTTGTCCTTATTTTTATATAATACTTCGATTTTGTAAGACTTGATCAAGGGTCACAGATTACCCAAAAGGGCCGAGGAGTCACAAGCAGTTTATTGAGGAGCGACGGTTCAAATACAACACATAATCAGGATAGACGCAGTCGACATACGACCCGTAACAGGTGAGAATGGTTTACCGGGCCCGGATCGGACGGATGAGGCGGGACGACTTGATCTTTGCAGCCTGCGGTAACGATCTCTTCTTCGGTCATCTCCCAAGCTGGCTGAGGTTTTTGCAGTAGTGCCCGATTGGAATGATTGCCCGGGTTATGCTAGAGGCATGGAAGACCCCTCTGAGTTCTGGTCTCAAACTCCTGTTTTCAGCCCGGGTACCAGGCCATGGTGGATAGTTTCTCCAGGGTGGTCTTTGCTGAATAATGACCCCCTACGGGGTGGGCATGCAATAATTCAAATAATTCGGCTCCTATAGCCAGGGGGACGCAGGCAACGCAAACACCGGGGGTGTCGCCATACATAAGGATGAGTGTCAGGGTGCCAGGTGCGTCCTGATAGAGGGAGGTGAGTTGGGCCCAAGGGGTCAGAGCCGGCAAGGGCCAACCCTGCTTATGCCATGCCATGACAATTGAATAAGGATCGTATGTGGCCTGCAAGGAGGCTAGGTCATTGACTGGGCTTACAGATGATACAGGTAGCGGGCCAGGTTCCTGGGGATTTTCCCACATGGGGACACCTATAGCGGCCTGCTTTGTGGCCTTGTCCGCCATTGAATTACTCTTGGCGAGCGGTTCTGTGGAGCGGGAGTGTGCTCTAACTTTGCCTACATAGACAGGCCCCGTTCATTTCCGCAACACCACATCTAGGATTCGAAATAAGCTGGCATGAAGCAAGGGTTTACCGTCGGTAGTACAAAAATTATTCCGCGCATACAATGGTAAGGACAGCAGTGTGTTGATAGCATAGGCACTGTCGGACCAAATGTTAACACTTTGAGAACTGGTAACTTGGATAGCAGTGACGAGTGCAGCGTCCTCGGCGTACTGTGCAGAGTGAGGGATGCACCTGTACTGAATAATCTCGTTCGGCATGATAATGGCGAACCCGGTATATGGTTTGCCGACCTTGTGAAACGATGATCCATCGATGAAGACATCCGGTGCCCCTTTAACCGGTTCTACCCGGACCGAAGGGGTGTGGAAGTCTAACGGGGGAAGGGGACATTCATGCGGCGGTCTGTTGTACAGGAGACGCTGAGGCAGCAAAATAGTCTGTTTAGAAGTGACTTGCAGGTCGTGTTGAGTCAGTTCCAATGTCCAATGGCTCAGCCGAGCTGATGACACCAGTGTGTCCCCTGGTCGGAGTTTAGGGGAGTATGTGGACTGTGCAGTATCACTCGGTTGAACCCCGTGATGTAGGTGAAGTGTTTGATGGCCCAGAACGTGGCTAACAAGTGTCTTTCGCAGGCAGAGTAAGCCAGTTCAGCCCCCCTTAGGAATCTGGAGGCATACGCAATGGATAGTAATCTGCCCTGGTTTTCTTGGTATAGGACGGCAGCCAGGCTTTTCTCTGTGGCCCCCGCTTCCATGTGGAAGGGCTTTTCTGGATTAGGTGAGCTAAGACACATGGCCTGGACGACAGCTTTCTTCAATTGTGTTACTGCTTCTGTGCACCCCTCAGTCCAACTGGGTTGGGCCTGGTCACCATCACCTTTAAGTAGTTCATAAAGTGGTGCCGCAGTCTCTGTGAGTTGAGAGATGAAGGTCCACTGATGCCCTACCAGTCCGAGAAAAGAATGCAGGGCAGTCTTCAAGGTGGGTAGGGGCAGACGCTGGATGGTGTCAATCTTATGCTGTTCTGGGCTGATGCTGGACGATCCGATCTGGTCGCCTAAAAAGGTGACACAATCTTGCACCAGTTGGGCCTAACGTGGATGGACCTTCAGTCCGGCTCCCAAAAGTAGCTGCAATAGTTCTTGTAAAAGGGTTAAATATTGGACGCGGTCTGTGGTGGCAAGGAGGAGATCATCGACATATTGGAGCAAGCAGGAGGGCTGTGAAAAGCTCTTCAGGATCCCGGCCATACGTTTGTGGAAAATAGTGGGGGCATTATGGAACCCTTGCGGCAGACACGTCCAGGAATAACTTTGGTCCTCAAAGGCGAATGCAAATTTGAATTGATTCTCTTGTTTGACTGGGATTCTCCAAAAACCATTAGAGATATCCAGGGTGGAGAAGACAGTACTGCCACTGGGAGAGTAGGGTGGGTGTCTCTCGGAACACCGGGGCACACGCGGGGGTGATTGAGTTGAGTTTGCGGTCGTCAATAGTCAGTCGCCAGCTGTCATCCGGTTTTCTAACCAGCCAAATCGGGGAGTTAGTAGTGAACATGCCTCTGCGAACAACGCCCTGCTTTAACAATGACTCGACGGTGGCTCGAATATATGGTATACTCTCGGCTGGGTAAGAGTACTGCTTCACGGGAGCAGGTACCGGTCCATTAATTTCTTCGGGTTCGGTCATGTTTCCACAATCATGTTCATGGGTCACGAATACACCCGGCACCGACTCTATGATCGCCTGTACCTCTTGGTCATCAGAAGTGACTGGTCCGTACTCCTCTGATTTTTAATTGCGAATACCGAGTGCACGCTAGACACCGGAGTAGGGGGTCCATTTTTAAGGTTCACCAGATACAATTGTTGGCATAATCAATTACTGCCTGATAACTTTGGAGCACATCACTACCCAGTAGTCCCTGCCCATTATGCATGGCCATATAAATGGGAGACAGGACTGTGTCTAGCTGTAGGGGAAGGGATCCTTGTATAGTTGTCTGGGTTGAATTGTCAAAGCCTGATAAAACTTGGGGCACGCCCTTCGTAGGGTCGGAGTGGGGATCATGAATGATGGTGCCGGAGGAGCCGGAGTCAACTAACATTAATTGTTGATGGCCTCCAGTATCAACAGTGCTGACTACTGGTCTCCCAACACCATCGTATCGGAGAGGGGAAATCGTCTCTCCCCGAGAGGCCTGCTGGAGTCACTGGGGATCTTGAGCCATTTGCCCGGGTTGCTGATGCACTGTGGCAACCGGCCGAGCACCCTGACTAATCTGCATGGCCTCTATTGCTGCCTCCATCTTCTCCAGCCGCTGCTCGACATGGTCGGGACCCGTCTGTCTCGGAGGATAGCAGGTATCACCATCGCTGTCAGCCTCAATAATGCACCTATTGCGACAGTTACAGGCATAATGGCCCAGGCGGTAACAATTAAAGCAGCACACCGAGGCACCCTTCTCTGGCGCAGGGGTTTTAGATGGCCCTGATCTCTGACTGGGTAGTGGGCCCTCAACGGCCGCTACCTTAGCTTTAGTGGGTGCTCGGGGAACATTGGCACGGGTCTGCTCCCAAGCAGTTCCGGAATGGGTACGCAGTTGTGCCCAGGGTGTGTTTTTGGTGACGTAAATGCCCAGCGCGTTACGGATTAATGGTTGGAGGCCGTTCAAAAAGAGGGTTTTGAAGCCCGGGGAATCAAAGTGGTTCCCTCTACCATCTCTAGTGCGCCGAAAGATGTCACGTAGCTTATCTGCGAAGGCATTCGGGCTTTTGGTAGGGCCTTGTTTGGTAATGGCCAGGACTTGGTGGAAGTCGATGCCCTCCTCCCCCAGCGCTCTGCACAGGTCAGCCTCAATATCCCCTACCGTGCCCTCGACCATGATTACCTGATCCATCTCTTGTCTTAACTCCGAGGCACACGCGGCCAGGAGGACCTATTTAAGGTCGTTCCCTTCTAGTTCTGGATGAGTCACCTTAAAAATTCTCCACCATTGCATGAGGTCGAGGGAGGTGGTGTTCATGTCCACCGTCCCCAGGTCATCTTTTAGCGCCCAGACCTCAACGGGGGAAAGGGACCCATGTGTGGTGGTTTCTCCCTCGTCATCAGTCGTTGTGGATGGTTAGCCTTTGGCCTCCTCTCGGTCAATCCTGTGCCTAAGCTGGCGTTCAGCCCTGGCTCGGGTGAGCACACACACTGGTATTTTTTCATTTGTCTTGCTGTCCTTGTACAGAGGAGGCGGAGCAGAGGGGGCGAGGTTCTCAACTATATTGTCCCAGCAAGGGCCGGGGTCTCCTGCTTCGGTTTTGGAGACAACAGCCCTCACTGCCTGCTGTTGGCCGATTTGTGCCTGAAGCTGTCAGATTTTAGCTAAACACGGGGCATGATCTGCTTCAGGGGAGGCGATGGTTTGGCGCCAGTCTAACTCCCTTAGAGCCCCCCTCGCATCTTCTAACTCCTCACCTAGTCTGGTATTTTCCACCTGTAACTCGATATTTTGTTCCAGTATTAGTTCCAGCTTTTTCTGCATATAGCGCACTCCGCCATGCGCTTCCTGTTCCCACCGTAACTGATCGTGCAGGACGGCAATGCTTTCCTGCCAACCTTCGCTTTCCTTTTGTAACCTGTCTACCTGTTTCTTCAATTCTTTGTTTCTTTTATTTAACTTGTGAGGCCAACTTATCTCGGCCTTTTTTTAGCTTAAGGTTGCGTTTCTGGACGTCCTCAGAGAGCCTGCCGAGAATGCAATCGTAATCTCCATTGCACTCCTCTAAAATCCTTAGGATGTCCATCGCCCCAGGCTTGCCTGTTTTCTCTGTCAGGTTATCTATCAACTGTTCCCTGTGAAATGCCAACGCCATTGTAGCTCTGGTTTCACTTATTCGGAACGCCCTCTCTCTCTCATGTTTCCTACCCAGTCTTAGCGATGATCGCACGCGGTTGACCGAGTTTGCCGGTTCTCACAAACCAAGGCCTGTGTGACTCCTACTTCTCTGATCCCACTTCTGACACCACTGTAAGATTTGATCGAGGGCCACAGATTACCCAAAAGGGTCGAGGAGTCACAAGCGGTTTATTGAGGAGCGACGGTTCAAACACAACACATAATCAGGATAGATGCAGTCGACATACGACCCGTAACAGGTGAGAACGGTTTACCGGGCCCGGATCGGACGGACGGATGGATGAGGCAGGACGACTTGATCTTTGCAGCCTGCGGTAACGATCTCTTCTTCTTCGGTCGTCTCTCAAGCTGGCTGAAGTTAGCATGGATCCACCTCGGGGAGCTCTCCTCCGTCTGTCCTTTTTTCCCTTCTCGACTGCCCGTTTATATACCTTATTTTAGGGGCCGGTGGATACCTCACGTCAATCATTCATTTAATTACATTTACCCATTCCATTGTTGAATTACAGGGGGAATAGATACCCAAGGCGGACCCCTTCTAACCTAGGCTCCAGTCCCATGAGATCATTCCTTCGCTTATCTCTTGTATGGACATCTTGTTACCTTCTCTCAGACAGTTTGTTTTAGATACGTGGATCATGAGCCTCCTTCCCCAACAACTTATCAGACCCAGTCATACCTACACAGAGGCTTGTTTCTACATTATGTCCTTGGCCTCACAACAAGCCCTTGTGAAAACCCTTATCTAGCATGATTAACATTGTTCTGTGTCAGTTCAGGCAGATGGCTGAGGAATTTCCCTTAACTAGAGAAGCCTATTTCTTATGATTCTATATTACCACTATTTCTTACAATTTGATGTTACTATTTATAGTTGAATAGCAAAACATACAGGAATTTGGGAAGCAGAGATATTAGACTGGAATTTGCAGTGGGTAATAACGGCGAACTAACAGTGTTCTCTGTGAATCTCCCAGCAACTTCAGGATGTAGTGCATGCGCATCTAAATGTGGAAATCCTGAAGTTGCAGTCAGTCATTCACTGCTCTGACACTCAGCCCCCGCAGCTCCACCCCCCCCCCCCACCACCACAGCCGGCAATCAGTGTAATCCCTTGTCTCACCTCCTGACTCCCCAAAGCCTTTCCACCATCTACAAGGCACAAGTAAGGAGTGTGATGGAATACTCTCCACTTGCCTGGATGAGTGCAGCTCCAACAACACTCAAGAAGCTCGACACCATCCAAGACAAAGCAGCCCACTTGATTAGCACCCCATCCACCACCTTAAACAGTCACTCCCTCCACCACCGGCGTACCGTGGTTGCAGTGTGTACCATCTACAAGATGCACTGCAGCAACTCACCAAGGCTTCTTCGGCAGCACCTCCCAAACCCACAACCTCTACCACCTAGAAGGACAAGGGCAGCAGGCGCATGGGAACACCACCACCTCCAAATTCCCCTCCAAGTCACACACCATCCTGACTTGGAAGTATATCGTCGTTCCTTCATCGTCGCTGGGTCAAAATCCTGGAACTCCCTACCTAACAGCACTGTGGGAGTACCTTCACCACACGGAGTGCAGTGGTTCAAGAAGGCGGCTCACCACCTTCTCAAGGGCAACTAGGGATGGGCAATAAATGCTGGCCTTGCCAGTGACACCCACATCCCATAAACAAATTTAAAAAAAATCAGTGAAATCACTGAAACCGATGAAAACTTGAGCTTTTCCATGGTAATATCGCTGTTAAATACCCCATTAAATGTTAGACCTTGTTCAATTAGGTGTAACTGGGGTTTTAACAGCGTATTGACTGTTAAACAAACGTTCTGGCCCTCAAAAAATAATTTTAATTTTGTGGAGTGTCAAATTTCTCCATTATGATAAAAAATTTAATTTTTAAGAAACTTTAAAAAGAATTTTTATATTTTTTAAAAGTTTATTCATATTTATTTCAGGTTTACCTTTTCCCCATGTGAGAGCCGCAATCTTTGTTTTGCTCCCTATAACACTTAAAAAGTCAGAATAAAAGCAGCTTCTTCACTTCTTGGCTCTCTGTCTGTGAGAATTCTGCATTGTGATTGGCTGTTTAGACAGCTTGTTGATGTCACAGCAGAGCACACTTGGGATTCCGCATTATATTACAGTGAAATCACTTATGTATCAAAAAAGGTAAACTTCTCGCCACAGAGATCGCGAAAGCTTTCTTCGGGGCCAGTGGTGAACGTCTTTGCTTTGCCACTGACCGCAAATTCTGGGCCATAGTGTTGGTTGGGGCATGAGTTTGTGTGCAGTACAGGCTGAGGAGCTGGGAGACCCACAATTGAGGTGCTACATTATCACCTCTGGTGGGAGAATGTAAGTCAGTCGTGACGAGTTTATATAATTCTATAGATTATGGAACAGTTCCTGCAGATTGGAGGGTGGCAAATGTAATCCCACTATTTAAAAAAGGAGAAAACAGGGACCTACAGACTAGTTAGCCTAACATCAGTAGTAGGGAAAATGCTAGAGTCTATTATAAAGGATGTGATAACAGGACACTTAGAAAATATCAATGGGATTAGACAAAGTCAACATGGATTTATGAAAGGGAAATCGTGTTTGACAAATCTACTGGAGTTTTTTGAGGATGTAACTGGTAGAATAGATAAGGGAGAACCAGTGGATGTGGTGTATTTGGATTTTCAGAAGGCCTTTGATAAGTCCCACATGAGAGGTTAGTGTGCAAAATTAAAGCACATGGGATTGGGGGCAATATACTGGCATGGATTGAAAATTGGTTAACAGACAGGAAACAGAGAGTAGGAATAAATGGGTCTTTTTCGGGGTGGCAGGCGGTGACTAGTGGGGTACTGCAGGGATCAGTGCTTGGGCCCCAGCTATTCACAATATATATCAATGATTTGGATGAGGGAACCAAATGTAATATTTCCAAGTTTGCTGATAACACAAAACTATTGTGAGTTGTGAGGAGGATGCAAAGAGGCTTCAAGGCGATTTAGACAAGTTGAGTGAGTTGGCAAATACATGGCAGATGCAGTATAACGTGGATAAATGTGAAGTTATCCACTTCGGTAGGAAAAACAGAAAGGTAGAGTATTATTTAAATGGTGCTAGATTGGAAATGTTGACTTACAAAAGGACCTGGGTGTCCTTGTACACCAGTCACTGAAAGCAAACATGCAGGTGCAGCAAGCAGTTAGGAAGGCAAATGGTATGTTGGACTTCATTGCAAGAGGATTTGAGTACAGGAGCAAGGATGTCTTACTGCAGTTGTACAGGGCCTTGGTGAGACCACACCTGGAGTACTGTGTGCAGATTTGGTCTCCTTACCTAAGAAAGGATATACTTGCCATAGAGGGAGTGCAGCAAAGGTTCACTAGACTGATTCATTGGATGGCAGGACTGTCGTATGAGAAGAGATTGGGTTGACTAGGCCTGTATTCACTCGAGTTTAGAAGAATGAGGGGAATCTCATTGAAACGTATAAAATTCTGACAGGGCTAGACAGACTGGATGCAGGGAGGATGTTTCCCCTGGCTGGGGGGTCTAGAACGAGGGGTCACAATCTCAGGATACAGGGTAGGACATTTAGGACTGAGATGAGGAGAAATTTATTCACTCAGAGGGTGGTGAACCTGTGGAATTCTCTACCACAGAAGGCTGTGGAGGCCAAGTCACTGAATATATTTAAGAAGGAGATAGATAGATTTCTAGACACAAAAGGCATCAAGGGGTATGGGGAGAGAGCGGGAATATGGTATTGAGATAGAGGATCAGCCATGATCATATTGAATGGCGGAGCAGGCTCGAAGGGCCGAATGGCCTACTCCTGCTCCTATTTTTCTATGTCTCTATAAGCAGTTTCCGTTATAAGTGTGGACATTGGAATTTATAATAGAAAAAGTTGACACAAAAATATGACAGGAAGTAAACTTTTGTATACTGGTGTGCGTGCAGATATAAGATTTTCAATATGTTATACATATATATTTTATGTTAAAATGTTGTCATATACAAACTGCGTGATGTCGTGTGACATTGGCCATGGGTAGTCTGGGGTCTGCAGTGTGGTTGTGATGGTTAATTGCTAACCTGGCCTGCTCCTTTAAAGTTGCTACTCAGATACTCCCTGTGGGGAAGTTGTCTAAATAAGTCCTGAGGTCAATAAGAATGTTATTGCTGTTTAGTGAGAGAAGTTTGTACATTGACAATGACTTGTACCTTTCAAGCTACAGTTTAGAGAAAAACAGTAAGCCCCCTTATTATTTTAATGCTTTGGATTGTGACATCTGGTGGTCAACTTTCCCTGCCTTCTCCTGGCATGGACAGGGCAATAGTGGCCTCAAAATGGGGTCGGTAGCCTGACCGCCTCATGAACACCGGCACTGCGGCCGGCTTCATCTTGAAAGGAGCCGACCGCCAGGTGTTCAAAGCGCCCGACTGTATCAGGCGATCGACCCCTTTTAATATAGACATCAGGGGATCTGATGACATCAATAGGACCTTGATTGCCATTTCTGGTCAAGAGCCTGTGCCGTGCAAAACTGCCACACAAATACAATAGGATTACAAAGGAGATTAAGGGGAAAAAATACTATTGATTGACTACATCTAAATCAGATGTGGCAGTTGGCGGGGCGTCATTTACAACAAGGGAACAAGACTGGGTGGGAGAGGGAGCTGATGACTACTGGACAAATAATGTAGGCGCCAGTTAATGGCAGGAGTTTCTGTTCCACCTGCCCAACAACTGAGTTCAAAAGTCATTGAAAGTGTTTGGATTTTGTACCAAATCTGGCCTCCTTTTGCTTTGCAATTGACTCAATGTGGTAGTTTAGAAACATCTGTAATACACTGATTGTGCTCCTGTTATATGTTTCAATGTCTATTGAAAATCTGAGGAAGGGACAATCGATAGCTCCGAAAGCTTGTGATTTCAAATAAAACTGTTGGACTATAACCTGGTGTTGTGCGACCTCTCAATTTTATTGAAAATCTGCCATGGAAAGTCATCTCCAATCCATGTCTCCTGTCGATGCAAACAGATGATGCTGTGCAACTGAGGAGAATAAAGAATGAAATAAAAACAGAAAATGCTGGAGATACTCAGCAGGTCAGGCAGCATCTGTGAAGAGAGAAACCTTTCGTCAGAACTGGTCAGAAACGTCAGAACAGAATAAAGAATGAACGGAGAAGAGGGGATAGGAAGAAAGACTGCACTAACTTTAAAACGAGAAGAAAATGGCCATTTATCTAAAGCTGCCGATTCTGACAGTCACTCTCCTGTACAAATTCCCCGGTTGCACTGCAGCTATAACTGTCTGTATTGTTGATGCCCCTGCGGCTGTAAGCTCTGCTCCTCCCGTGTGTTGGGACCCCGAGTTCCTGGCAGCGCGGGCTGGCCTCCGACCACTTCAAAATCTCGCGCACTGGGCGGCCTGGCCTTTCTGGCGGCCGGCGCACGCCGTACTTGCACAGCGGCTCGGGTGACGGTGACGCGCGGTGGTCCGAGGAGGCGGAGCAGGAGCCCCCCCCCATCTCCCTTGGGCTTCACCGACTCCGTACCTGGGAGGAGAAGGCGGCGCGGGTGAAAGAAGCTGTCTGCAGGCGCCGAGCCGAGCTCCTACTGCCTGGGCACCGCGCTGACATGGCTCTGCCGGCCGTTTCCCGAGCAACGTGCGCGCGCAAGGTTGTCCTGGTGACAGGTGCTAACAGGTAACCATGGAGTGGAGATGCCGGTGTTGGACTGGGGTGGACAAATGTGAGAAGTCGCACAACTCCAGGTTATAGCCGCGGGGACTGGAGTGCATCGTCACCCCGGACTTTCAAATTTTAATTTGATTTATTAAGTTTCATTTCAAGTTTTAATTGATTTACAGTTAATTTGGGTTCTGTCCAACCAAAAAGAGGAACACCAGGTTATGGTCCAGCAGTTTTGTTTGAAGTCACAAGCTTTCGGAGCGCTACTCCTTCGTCACCTGACGAGGGAGCAGCGCTCCGAGGGCTTGTGATTTCAAATGGAGCTGTTGGACTATAACCTGGTGTTGTGCGACTTCTCACAGGTAACCATGGAGATTAAGACGGGGGCGACCCGGTAACCAGCCAGTGATTCCACTGCCTCCTGCCATAAATGTACCTGTAAAGCACAGGGCTGGTTCTGGCAGCGACGTCTGCCTTTCTCTTTCCCTTGGCACAACACACACTGTGCTCATAAATGAAGAATGGCCACTTGAACACGGGACTACAGCGTTGTTTGATCTGCCATAAGGCAGAAGGGGAACTAAGAAGAATATTGGAGGAGAAATTGCTCTAATTGTTGGAAGCCTGCAAATTGGTAGCCTGCATGCATGGTTGGAAGCACAGCCAGGCAATATGCAATGGTGTTATTACATTATTATGCTCTGGGAAAAATATCAATATCAGATATATACATGTGCAGAATATAGCTTGTATCTTATTACCAGTTATGAACTGTTTGGGTCGCTCTGGCTATTTGCCTCTCACTTCCACGGTTTTGCCCAAGCCAGGAGCGGGAATGTGTAGTGCCCACCGGCAAGCTCAAGGCCTCCCGCGACCGGTGGGCTCCGCAACACAGGCACTGTATAATTGACATAGATAACAATATTATGATTCAATTTTAATACAAGCTTCTTCAGTTCTGATTGGACTTCACGTTCAGGATAGTATATTAGTGGTAACAACAGAAAACGCTGGAAAAACTCAGCAGGCCAGGCAGCATCCATGGAGAGAGAAACAGAGTTAACGTTTCAGGTCTGGGACCCTTCATCAGAACTGGAAAAAGCTGGAGATGTAACAGATATTAAGCAGGTGCAGAGACAGGGAGGGGAGGAAGGAATTGAAGGAACATACTGTGCTTTTGTAAGAGGCAGGAAAGATAAAATGTTGCAAATGGGAATGGCAAAATCATACAGCATGAAAAATGGGGGCAGGGGTTATAGTTTGAAATTGTTGAACTCAGTGTTGAGTCCAGAGGGCTGTAGAGTGCCTAATCAAAAGATGAGGTGCTGTTCCTCGAGCTTACGTTGAGCTACATTGGAACAATGTAATAGGCCGAGGACAGAGAGATCAGAGTGGGAGTGAAGCGGTGAATTAAAGTGACAGGCGACCGGAAGCTCAGGGTCACCCTTACGGACTGAATGGAGGTGTTCCGCAAAGCAGTCGCCCAATCTGCGTTTGGTCTCCCCAATGTAGAGGAGACCGCATCGTCAGCAGCGAATACAGTATACTAAATTGCAAGAAGTACAAGTAAATCGTAGGGGTGTTTGGGGCCCTGGACAGTGGGAAGGGAGGAGGTAAAAGGGCAGGTGTTGCATCTCCTGCGCTTGCACGGGAAGGTGCCAGGTGAAGGGGAAGGGCTGTTAGGGGTGATTGAGGAGTGGACCAGGGTGTCGCGGAGGGAGCGGTCCCTTCGGAATGCTGAAAGGGGAGGTGAGGGGACGATGCGTTTGGTGGTGGGATCACGTTGGAGGTGGCGGAAATGGCGGAGGATGATCCGCTGAATGTGGAGGCTGGTGGGGTGAAAGGTGAGGACAAGGGGAACCCTATCCTGGTTCCGGGAGGGAGGGGCAGGGGTGAGGGCAGAAGTGCGGGAGATAGAACGGACACGGTCAAGGGCCGTGTCAACCACAGTAGAGGGGAATCCTCGGTTGAGGAAAAAGGAAGACATGTCGGAAGCACTGGTATGGAAGGTGGCATCGTCAGAACAGACGCGGCGGAGACGGAGAAACTGGGAGAATGGAATAGAGTCCTTATAGGAAGCGGGGTGGGAGGAAGTGTAGCTGTGGGAGTCAGTGGGCTTGTAGTGGATGTTTGTCGAAAGCCGATCGCCAGAAATGGAGATGGAGAAGTCAAGGAAGGGAAGAGAAGAGTCGGAGATGGACCATGTAAAGGTGAGGGAAGGGTGGAAATTGGAAGTAAAGTGAATGAACTTATCTAGTTCAGGGCGAGGGCAGGAAACGGCACCGATACAGTCATCGATGTACCGGAAAAAGAGGTGAGGGAGGGGACCTGAGTAGGACTGGAACAACGAATGTTCCACATATCCCATGAAAAGGCAGGCATAGCTAGGGCCCATGCGGGTTCCCATAGCAACACCTTTAATTTGGAGGAAGTGAGTGGAGTCAGAGGAGAAGTTGTTCAATGTGAGAACAAGTTCAGCCAGGCGGAGGAGGGTGGTGGTGGATGGGGACTGGTTGGGCCTCTGTTCAAGGAAGAAGCGGAGCGCCCTCAGGCCGTCCTGGTGGGGGATGGAGGTGTAGAGGGATTGGACGTCCATAGTGAAAAGGAGACGGTTGGGGCCAGGAAACTGTTAAAGTGACGGAGGGCGTCGGAAGAGTTGCGAATGTAGGTGAGAAGAGACTGGACAAGGGGAGAAAAAATAGAGTCGAGATAGGAAGAGATAAGTTCCGTGGGGCAAGAACAGGCTGAAATGATGGGTCTACCAGGGCAGTCCTGTTTGTGGACCTTGGGAAGGAGGTAGAGGCGGGGTTGGGGGACTATGAGGTAAGCGGCCATGGAGGGAAGATCTCCAGAGGAGATGAGGTCAGTGTCAGTCTTGGAAACAATGACTTGATGTTTGCTAGTGGGGTCATGGTCCAGGCGGAGGTAGGAGGAGGAGTCGGAGAGTTGGCGTTCAGCTTCCGCACGGTAGAGGTCGGTATGCCAAACAACAACAGCACCACCCTTATCAGCAGGTTTAATGATAATGTTAGGGTTGGATCGGAGAGAACGGAGTGCTGCAAGTTCAGAGGCAGGTAGGTTGGAGTGAGAGAGGGGAGCAGAGAAATTGAGACGGCCGATGTCACGTCGGCAGTTAGTAATGAAAAGATCTAGAGAGGGTAAGAGGCCAGAGGGAGGGGTCCAGGTAGAACAAGAATTTTGAAAGCAGGAGAAAGGGTCAGCTGTGCGGGGGGAAGACTCCTGGCCAAAGGTGTGGGCACGGAGACGAAGGCGATGGAAAAAGAGCTCAGCGTCGTGCCGAGCTCGAAATTCATTGAGATGGGGGCGTAAGGGGATGAAGCTCAAGCCTTTGCTGAGGACTGATCGTTCGGGGTCAGAGGGGATAGTGAAAACACAGCAGGGGATGAGATTGGAAGAAGGGATGGGGTCAGAGGAAAGTGAAGGGGAAGAAGGTATATTAGTGGTGCCTCCTTAGATGAGCTGTAGTGCTGTAACCCAGTGTCGCCTTTATTGGTTAAATCAAAAATAGGCATGGCTTATTCTGAAACACTACAGATCATGGATGATATTCAATAGATTGTGTGGAGGAAATCAGGGTTGGCGTGCAGCAGAAAGTCCTGATTTCCTCACAGCCCAGCAGTGGACTCTACAAACAGGTCTGGATGCAGAATGCACATCAGTTCCAATGCCAGAGTCTCAATAGACCTTACACAGTTTGTGTGGGAGGTTTGGAATACATGGTTTGCCAGTGACAAACTTTGAAATGACACATTGAATAATGAATGGACTTAACTGCATAACCTACAAGTAGCTACTGTGAGTATATTATGGCAGTGGGGTTGACACAATGTATAAATTTGTTGCATTACACTAAAATCAATGTGGTTTGTTTTTGAAGTGGTTTATTTCTGTGTTGTATGCATGTGCATCTGTAGAACAACATTTCTCTTATGCTTGTGTCTGAGTTCTAGAAATATTGGCCCAAAAATTTGTGTTGCTACGCGAGAGTACGCACTGTGTACTCTCGCGTATTCTGTCTCCAATTGCCGGTTTTCTGCATGCACTGCGCATGCGCTGAAAACCGGCACTTGGTGAATGCAAAAGGGGGCGGTTCCTAAGTGAACCGCGTGCGCGCTACAGGCTGCGCGCACGCAGTGCACTTAGTGCTTTGAACGCGCAGGTAAGCATGGAAGATTTTACACATAAAGAAAGGAGGTGTAAGACCCTCTTTTAACAAGGTAAGTAGTTAATTAAGTATTATTTTGAATTTTTTTTAACAGGTATATCTTTTTTAGAGACTTTAAAGACAGGTAAGTTTATTTTTATAACTTTTTAAAAGATTTTAAATTTTTTCAAAAATTTAATTTTTTGTTTAAAATGGTTAATTTATTTAACTATACTTATTTTATTAATGTGATGGTTTTTTAAAAAATTTAATTGAGGTTTAGCTGTTCTTTTGGGGGGGTATAGTATTCATAGCTTTCACAGCACTTATGTGAAAGCTATGAATGAAAGATGGTGTGCTGCCATTGGCTCTAACTGAGTCACGTGATCCCACAGCTCGCACGAATTAACTGCGCCTGTGGGATACGGAAGCACTGCCCAGCTGCTGTCCAGAACATCAAGTTCGTGCGAGCTGGGACTGAAAAAGCCAGCGCGCAGTGAGAGATCGCGGGGAAGCCTTACCCTCGCACGAAGGCTCCCTCACGAATTTTTGGGCCATTATGATGGCAAAGAAGCTTATTCTGTCATGGTGGATAAATAAGTAATTGAAGTTGTGACAAAATCTCTGTGGCAGGTGAAATGTAGGCATCTGATAGTGTAGGATATAAAAAAGAAGCTAAAACAAAGCAAGATAACTGTCATATGGACATGATTGCGTGAAAGAAGTTATTGTAAATCAGGTCAAAAGAATTAAGGAAAGGATACAGGAAGGATGGTCTGAATGTAATTAGACAAATCATGGTTCAAAACATAGCAATTAATATTCAAAAGGCAGCAATTAATATTAATTTAAATTGGAAGTGGAGGTAGTGGGCTAATACTTTGGTGAAGATAAATAGGTTAATATTGAAGGGTGAGTTTTTGGGCCATGTAATGGCAGATAGTATTCGGTATGGATAAACATAAAGCATTATGCTTTGGCTCCGATAACATAAATCATTCACATTCGCCGCTGACTGCAAAATCCGGGTCATGATCTGGTCATTTATTTCATTGCTGCTTGTGAGACCTTTCCATGTGCAAATTGGCTGCTGTGTTTGTCTACATTACAATAGTGACTACACTTCCGAAGTACTTCAGTGGCTGTGACATGAAAGGCGATTATATAAATGCAAGTTCTTTCTTTCTAAAAACAAAACACTGCTTTTACTGTAACCACCCAAAGTGTTTCAAGTTCATATGAAGCCATAGCCGAGTATATTTAATAATATAAAATAATAAGAGACTTCACGAAAAGTTGAAGGGATAATTACTAGTCCTAGCCCCTTTTAGGGCTACCCCAGATCAGGCGTATTCCCCAGACATTCACTTTCAACTAAAGTTTGAGGTAGCCAAATCCTAAAGACGCTTAATTGGGTCTAACGGTCCAGACTATCTCTCCCTAAAGGAAAGGAACAACTTGAAAATGTTACCGTCCTCCAGGTAACACTTTTATTAAGTTTAGCTAGACTGTAACGATCCGGATATTATGAGGGTGCGGAAAACTCCCTCAGAATTCTGCAACTCCACACCAAAAAGCGTACAGAGATTGAGTTCGCGAGTTTGATACAGAAGTATTATGTGAGACAATTCTAAAAATATATAGATTTATTAAAGAACCAACATGTACTGACATGTTGGTGATTCAGTCGCAACATTAACAGTTCCAAAAACAGAAATCTTACAATTCTATTATCAGAGATCCTTATTCTCAAATCTTAACTTCGTTACATTTTTACAGTTCTTAGTTTTTATTCCAGGATATTCACCAAAATCAAATACCTTTGATACCTTTGATCTCCGAGGTACAAAAAGTTGTAGACTTACAGAGCTTGCCTCTGAAGCCTGAGATCGCTTTGCCCCTTTACAGCGAGACTATCATCCCATTTGAAAGTTCAATTTTTATACCCTTTTGCAGTGGTATTTCCTTTGAAGTTTTCTGCTGATGTAAGCTAATTATCTCTAGTCATTTTTCTGCTGACTTCTGCTATTCTTACAGTCAGTTCAGCTGGTAGCATTAAGAATCGTGTCTCTACCTTTAGGTGTTCGAAGCTTATCATAAAAACGATGTGGAGCAGGTGCATCTATTTGATGTCATTCTTACCAAAGTCTTCTGTTTGTGTCTTTTTACGACGTGTAAATTAAAAGAATCTCAACCAGGGCGATCTATGCAATTCTTAAGTCACCTCAGCTGGTTGCAACACAGAATTGTGTCTCCTGTCCGTAGGTGTTCTAAGGTTAACATAAAAACGATTTGACGGCAGGTGTTTCTTTTACTTGATGTCTTTTTTGCGAAGGCATATGTTTCTTCTTTTATGTGCCTGTTTACGAAATGTACTTTGGAACACCTTAACAGGGTGTACCATTGTCTTTTTTCCAATGCTGCAGACTTCAGGAGCCTCCAACCTCCTGTTTCAATAAGGCTATTGATTCAGTGTCAACAACTTTTCTTATCTCAATAGCCTGTATGCTGTTTACAGCTTCTCCATTGTTAGGTTTTTAGATTTTCAAGCCCAGTTTGTCATGTTACAAAGGCCAGAATTATTTCATAGAATGGTGTATTTTTCTGAATATGGCTTATTCCTGCACAAAGTGTGGCTGTCATACTAATAACTACACTGGATAACATTTGTGAATGGAGTAAATATGACACTAAAATGGTTTGTTAACTCTAGTCTTAAAATGCTACCTTCACCTAAATGTTCATTTTAACCCTCAAACTGCATACCCCTGAAATGATAACTTAATATCATGTACATAGATCAGAGAGGAAGTGTTTGGAGATAATAACTTACTGTAGCAAAAGCACTTGTTAAATCAGATCCTTTTCCTTCAATCCCAAAGTAAAGTTCTGTCATGCTCACCTTGGCTGTGGTTACACATATCTCTAGTATAATGCTTGCCTGTGTGCACACTCCTGAACTAATACATTGTTATGTTGTGAGAGCACAGGTTGGAATGTCTGCTTTATCAAAACCTATAAATGGAAGCAGAACTTATTTAAAAGTTGCCAAGGAGATCCAACAGACCCCCGGAGCGCTTTTTAGACTCTGCTTGACACTGCACTGCAGTTGCACTGTATCTGATACGAAGCCCAAGTGGTGTGAGATGCCTCCCAGGGTCCCTTGCCACTGTGTACTAGAGTTGAGCTACACATAAGTGGCAGTGCAACTGCACCTTTAATCAGCAGTCCCACAGATAAAATATGATCTGTCTCTATTATAAAATCAGGTAACTTTTTCAAACAAAACTTTTTTTTAACCAACTAAATGTCTCGCTGACCAGAACAATTGATCAAGTATAATCGGAGTATCTTTTATTTAAAAAATGTTATCTTCATAACTAACCTAAATGTTTCCACTTTTTCATTGGGTTTTCAGCACTATTTTAATCATCGCTAACACAATTAACCATAAAATAAAAGTTGTAGACACCTGTAGTTTTACTGGTTTTTATGTATGCTGCTAAAAGTAGTAGAGCTAACAGCATTTTGGTCAGAATGTATGGGTTCAGTCAGTGCAAATACAAGAGCTGCATCCTATTTCCAGCTGTGATGAAATGGAGAAATAACAGCAAATGTGCACTGGGCCCTATATATCTGTTGCTGGCTTGTTTGTCGGATGAACATCCCAGACTTTATACGCTACTAAAATTGAAGTTTAAACTTCAGGGAATATCGCTTCCTTTCTAAAATATTGAACTTAAATGAAAGATTGTCAGAAGATCAAAAACTGTTTCCCTGATCCTATCACTTTTTCTAGCACACTTGCTTTGCCAGTGCCAAAATAGGTCTTCATATTAGACACACTTAGCTGTGTGTTCAGTTATAATTTGTGGGGTTTTTTGCAGACACAAGCTGTGTTTGTGGTTTAGTGCAATTCCTTCTGACTACTCAACTTTCTATGGCTGTGTACACCACTGCCTTTTTTATAAGTGACATTTTGTGCTTGAATTTTTGTCAGTGAAGTTCATGTGGTGCAAATCTGCTTTAATGACATAAAACAATTAACAATTTTAGAGACATTCTTGAGGTTGCAATATAACACTAACAAGAACTGCAGATTTCTTCAAACAGCTTTATTTCCTTCCCAGTGGCATTGGCCTGGCTCTTTGTGAACGCATTCTTTCTGAAGATGACCAGATACACTTGTGTATGGCATGTCGAAACATGCAGAGAGCTGAGGCTGCTAAGTCTGAACTTTTGCTGTCCCATCCTGAGGTTGATATTAGCCTTTTGAAAGTCGACGTTGGGAATATTAACTCGGTGATCAAAGCAGCAACAGAAATAAGGCAAAGGTACCACAATAGCATTATTAATAATATCATTAACGTAGCATGAATTTAATCGCTTGATATTTGCCAAGTTGATTTTCAATGATTATTCCAGCAGACCAATATGAGACGAGGTTCTCAGTGCCACGTTATGTAGCTGTAATAAAACTCATTTGCTGTAAGTTTGAAGAAGAATACACTCGTTAAAATTTAAATACTGTTCATTTGTTAAGTTTGTATTTTGTGAGTATAATTATGGCCTGGTGGCTCGTCTCTGCACTGCCTTCAATGCTTGACTGTCTCACTCGTATCTCCGACACCAGAAATAGACACATTATTCAAGTTGTGGTTTGACCAGGGCACTACGCAGTTTGGTCATGACATCCTCTAATTTGTATTCTTCTATTGGTTACATAGGTCAACATGCTATTGGTTTTGTTGATTGATGCTCAGCATTGTTTGGACATTTTGTGCGTTGAGCCTAGGTCTTTTTCAACTTCATCCTTAGCTATTTCAACGTTATTCGTGGAATAGCATATGCCCATTTTGCCTTCCTGTGTGCAGTACCTTACACTTGTTCACATTAAATTCATCTGCCATTTTTTGGCCCACTTACATATTTTGTCCAACTCATTCTGTAATTTCTCAGCTGCCTCCTCTGATTCTACTGCCCATCCTAGTTTAGTATCAACTGCAAATTTAACCAGTTTGCATTGAGTTTCTGAATCCAGGGCATTGATATAAGTTAGAAACTGTAGGGGTAGATCTTAACTTTCTGCAATAGTGTAAATTGGGTGAAAGCAAGTCTGTCATATAGAAATATAGAAACATAGAAAAATAGGAGCAGGAGTAGGCCATTCGGCCCTTCGAGCCTGCTCCGCCATTCAATATGATCATGGCTGATCCTCCATCTTAATACCATATTCCCATTCTCTCCCCATACCCCTTGATGCCTTTTGTGTCTAGAAATCTATCTATCTCCTTAAATATATTCAGTGACTTGGCCTCCACAACCTTCTGTGGTAGAGAATTCCACAGGTTCACCACCTTCCTACCCAGTATCCTGAGTCTGTGACCCCTCGTTCTAGACACACCAGCCAGGAAAAACATCCTCCCTGCATCCAGTCTGTCTAGCCCTGTCAGAATTTATACGTTTCAATGAGATCCCCTCTCATTCTTCTAAACTCTAGTGAATACAGGCCTATTCGACCCAATCTCTCCTCATATGACAGTCCTGCCATCCCAGGAATCAGTCTGGTGAACCTTTGCTGCACTCCCTCTATGGCAAATATATCCTTTCTTAGGTAAGGAGACCAAAACTGCACACAGTACTCCAGGTGTGGTCTCACCAAGGCCCTGTATAACTGTAGTAAGACATCCTTGCTCCTGTACTCAAATCCTCTTGCAATGAAGGCCAACATACCATTTGCCTTCCTAACTGCGAGCTGCACCTGCATGTTTGCTTTCAGTGACTGGTGTACAAGGACACCCAGGTCCCTTTGTACATCAGCATTTCCCAATCTATCAGCATTTAAATAATACTCTGCCTAATCTGTTTTTCCTACCGAAGTGGATAACTTCACATTTATCCACGTTATACTGCATCTGCCATGTATTTGCCCACTCGCCCAACTTGTCTCAATCGCCTTGAAGCCTCTTTGCATCCTCCTCACAACTCACAATCCCACCTAGTTTCGTGTCATCAGCAAACTTGGAAATATTACATTTGGTTCCCTCATCCAAATCATTGATATATATTGTGAATAGCTGGGGCCCAAGCACTGATCCCTGCGGTACCCCACTAGTCACCGCCTGCCACCCCGGAAAAGACCCATTTATTCCTACTCTCTGTTTCCTGTCTGTTAACCAATTTTCAATCCATGCCAGTATATTACCCCCAATCCCATGTGCTTTAATTTTGCACACTAACCTCTTATTTGGGACTTTATCAAAGGACTTCTGAAAATCCAAATACACCACATCCACTGGTTCTCCTTTATCTATTCTACCAGTTACATCCTCAAAAAACTCCAGTAGGTTTGTCAAACACGATTTCCCTTTCATAAATCCATGTTGACTTTGTCTAATCCCATTGATATTTTCTAAGTGTCCTGTTATCACATCCTTTATAATAGACTCTAGCATTTTCCCTACTACTGATGTTAGGCTAACTGATCTGTAGTTCCCTGTTTTCTCCCTCCCTCCTTTTTTAAATAGTGTGGTTACATTTGCCACCCTCCAATCTGCAAGAACTGTTCCATAATCTATAGAATTTTGGAAGATGACAACCAATGCATCCACTATTTCCATGGCTACCTCTTTTAGTACTCTGGGATGCAGATTATCAGGCCCTGGGGATTTATCAACTTTCAGTCCTATTAATTTCTCCAGCACTATTTTTTTACTAATACTAATTTCCTTTAATTCCTCCTTCTCACTAGACCCTTGGTTCCCTCGCATTTCTGGGAAGTTATTTGTGTCCTCTACCGTGAAGACAGAACCAAAGTATTTATTTGTTTAATTGCTCTGCCATTTCCTTGTTCCCCATTATAAATTCTCCCGTTTCTGACTGTAAGGGACCTACCTTTGTCTTCACTACTCTTTTTCTTTTTACATACTTGTAGAAGCTTTTACAGTCCGCTTTTATGTTCCTTGCAAGTTTACTCTCATACTCTATTTTTCCCCTCTTAATCAATCTCTTGGTCCTTTTTTGCTGAACTCTAAACTGCTCCCAATCCTCAGGCTTGCTACTTTTTCTGGCAACTTTATATGACGACTCTTTGGATCTAATACTATCCTTAATTTCTTTTGTTAGCCATGGTTGGGCCGCTTTTCCTTTTGTGTTTTTGCGCCAGAAAGGAATGTATAACTGTTGCAATTCATGCATTTGTTCCTTAAATGTTAGCCATTGCCTATCCACCATCATGCCTTTTAATGAAGCTCCCCAATCTATCATAGCCAACTCACTTCTCATACCTTCGTAGTTTCCTTTGTTTAGATTTAGGATCCTAGTTTCGGATTGGACTTCTTCACTTTCCATCTTAATGAAGAATTCTATCACGTTATGGTCATGTGTGATAAATTTCATCAACCTTTAGCTGCTCCGCTGGGTGTGATGTTTTGGGCCAAAAATTGCGGTCGGCGGCGTACCTCCGGAGTATGTCTCCGACCTGTGAAAGAATACGCACCTACCTGATGGCGGCCCTCCTGCAAAAACTTGCGATCTGACGCTGCGAGGCGGAGGGCAGCGTAATGGCCCACGGAGCCCAGGGATGCAGGCGGTGCGGAAGTGCACCTGGGATCATGTGGGCCTGGCCCTCCAATCACAAAACAGAATTGGATTTTAAACATTTCTGAAGGGAATCCCACAATCAGATTTAATGGAATCCCCAAATCAGATTTAATTACAATGTACAGGATTGGGATTTAATTCCTAATTAGCTTCATTCCATCAACTTCATTAAATTTAATTTTTTGATAATTTTCAACATCATTAAAACTCTTATATTTTCAGAAACATTGAAAAACTCATTTGATACAGTGTATGTGTATGATTTCCGAGATGAAAATGTTTAAATCATGCCTGAGGTATCCCCTTACGCTGATGCAAACAGGCCCTGTTTCTGTTTGCATCAACTGTAACATTTCTGCACGCAATTGGTGAGCACCTCTGCGCCAGCAGTTATTTTTCCGTGGGCCATGCGGATGGCCTGTCAACGCATACTCTGAGAGTACGCCGCCATACCCACTGCAAAATCCGGGCCATTATTTTTTACATTTTTGGGCTCATGAAGGTGAGAAATAGCGGTGCTGATGAATGGAACAGTTCCTGTTTTTGGCATCCAGATTCAGCACCAGATACTCGTAAGACAGATGTAGCACAGTTAGATGCAAAGAATAAACTTCTCTCTGCTCTGCCCAGAACTGAAGATGTGAGGAAGATAAACTGCCTTAATTTGAAATCTGTAAATATAATGTGAAATCAGTAAGAGTTTTTTTTTCAATTTTATGTGTCAATAACTGACCTACACAAGCTTCTACTTGATTCATTCAGGCGATCTAACCTTATTTGTAATCTAAGAGCCTGATCAACCAGCTGTAATCCTGCATCCAGTATTAATTGCAACAGATACTCTGCATTTTATGGGTATTGTGTATATAAGTCAACTTTCACTAAATAGTTAATACTTTGTTTTGATGCAGGTATCAGCGTTTAGATTATCTCTACCTAAACGCTGGGATTATGCCAAATCCTCAGTTCAGTTTGAAAGCCTTTCTAAGTGGTCTGTTGTCCAGGTATTGTACCAACAGTGTTTAGAAGTAATTGCTTAAGTTGCTGATTCACATTGAACAAGAATATGCTTAAACCTCCTTTTTTTATTTTTTTAACCCACTGAGTTGGCTGTAAAAACTATAGTCCTGAATTTAACTTAACCCTGTGGTGGGAATGGGGTGGGTTTGGGTCAGGCACCCGTTTTACACCTCGTCCAATGTTACTCTACATTGAAGTCAATGGAGCGTAAAATGGGGAATCCAGCCCGAACCCGCCCTGCTCTCGCCGGACAACTTAGGTTACAATCTTGGCTTACATTTTATTTACTATTACTTGCCTTTTGAAACTTTCCATTTTGTATCTCAAACATACATCCACAGTGACACCTACCTTAGAGCAGCTAAACTCTGAGCTGTGGCTGCCCACCCCATGTGCCGTTGCCACTACTTGCTGCTGCCTCTTCCCCAAAACAGAGCCCAACATTCGCTTGACACTCTCAAAAGTCAAGTTCCTAACACCCAGCTTGAAGTTTCTGAAGTCTGTTTTCAGCCTTTTTAAAACAGTAAAAACACACTTCGGGAACTTTTAAACCAAGCCTTGAGCCATTTGAGAAAACTCCTGTTTCTTGTTTCTTCCCTCCACCCTGTCACAAAAGTTGTATTGACATTCTGCCTCAAGGTCAACTCAGGGTCTTGTTGATGGGGTTACTTAAAAGGGTTTCCCCAGCAGTGACCAGGACTAGGATTTTAATTCTGGGAGCCCATTTAGATCACAAGGATGGGACGAGTGGAAATGATGTGGAACAGGATACAGGAGCTGCGTTTGGGACCATTTGGAGTTTTCACAGCATGGGAGAACAACAAGGAGGACATTACAGACATTGGGCTGGATTCTCTTTTGCGATCCCACCTGAAATTTGGGATAACGACAGAGAGTGAGGAAAAACTCCACATTGCCGCCTGCCCTGCATTTCTCTCTTCTTGCCCACTCTGGGATTGCCAGTGGCCACTCCTTTCCTACCCACTGCATGTAAATAGTGGTGGGAGTGTGGGGCCTGAGTTTCATGGGGATTTGTAGGGGCCTCGTATCCCTCCAATCTGGCCCCCAATTAATTACCTGTGTAGGCTTCAGTCTCTGCCGAGATTTACAAGGCTGCAGCTCCATCAATCTTTGGGCCGATTCTGCCCCTTTAACTGCCTGACTGCTGCAGTGACGGCAGTGTAGCAACACCAAGATTTTGTGGCCGGGCTCCCTCTTGGCGGCAGGATCCCCACCAAGACTCCGCCATACTACATCTGTAATGACCTCCACCCAGGAAACTGGGTCAGGTTTGCAGCGCTGTCAGAGAGACCGGTAGAAGTCTCACCTTGCCAGAACACCGCTGCTGGAAAGAAAATCTCCAACATTGAGTCTAGAGGTGACAGAAGCTAGGGTAAGGGTTTCAGAAGTGGAGGGGGTGACAGAGGCGGGCAATGTTGTGGAGGTGGAAGTAAGCAGTTTGGGTAATAGATAGGATGTGTGGTAGTGTATCATCCAGCTTGCTGTGAACAATGCACAAGAGATCCACTTTCTCAAAAGAAATTGAAAAGATTTTTGCATCTAGTGCACATCCATCACACCCCTCTGTTACAGATGCCAAGAGGGAGCCCAGCCACAAAATCTTGGTGTTGCTGCACTGCCGTCACTGCAAAAAAATGTTAAAATGAAAGGGAGAGTCACACATTTTATCCTACGGTCTCCTAATGTGTTTCACCGGCTGTTTACTGATCCTTTGACCTCAGCAATTTACAAGCAACTACAATTACTTGAATTTCAGAGAGTATTTAAAAAAGTGGTTAGCTCCTAAACATCAGTACTGTGCTGTAGACTCCAGAGCAACGCCACAGGAGATTAGCTAACCTTACGAAAATCAATTTGTCAACAGTTGCTTGAGGAGGGAGAGGTGGAGGGGGAGACATAAAGAGTAATTTCAACACATCTCAGCATGTGATCCCATTGGTTAATGACCACAAGCAAGATGACTCTAGCTCATTGCAGTGCACACTCCTTTTCCATAGGAAAAGAAAGTAGAGGTAAATTGCCTCTATCATCTAAGTACATGAAAAATGAATTCTTGGCAAAACCTACAATTAAAATTTACAAAAAAGTGAATTCCAGTTATATATTCTGCTGAGAATACAGTTCTGAATGTCTTTTAATGCTCAGTCCACTGCTCACATTTACCATTAAAGCTTTCTCCATTTAATAAAATGGTGATTGACTTCTGACTCTGCGCTATCCATAGCATGTAAATCAACCAATGAATGAGACAGCATGCGTTATGTATTTGTGATCAAGATTAATTGAAGCTAATAATCATGTTGCCTTGTGATGGTGTTTCAATTTGGCAGAAACATTTTCAGTATGTTTGCAACGGGGGAAGGATTGCTTACCCAGGAAGATTGGCTCACCGATGATGGACTACAGCAGGTCTTCATGACAAATGTCTTTGGACATTTCTTACTGGTAAGAATGTATATGTATTCATTACACTGGGCGTGCTTTCATATAAAGTCCATCCGTTGTGTTCTGCCGTAGGGCAGATCCTAACTCAAGTCTCACACATGAGATTCTTGAGCCACTCAATAGCGAGGTGGTTTCCCATTGCCTTCCTCACAATTTTTATCTTCCCAGTACCTTCTCCCAGGTGGGCTGCAGCCAAAGCTAAAGAGCCCCACTTACTCCTTACAAGACGTGGGGGGCACCCACAAGCACCCCCACTAGACATAAATTCAGTATTCAGAGTCAGCGCTCCAGTTTCCGCTTGCCGGGGCTGTCTGGAGTGGGGCCTGAACCCATCCTTTCTGACTGAGGTGGGAATACAACAACTGAGCCAGAGGTCCCTCTGTCTAGACGCAAGTAAACCAACCCCCCCCTCCCTCCCCAACCATCCGCCTTGCTGGATATCACCCCAGTATTTAGAGACCATATTCTAGTCTCCACTCACCGGGGTTGTCTGGAGTGGGGTGTGAACCTTCCACCTTCTCACACAAAGTACTAGTTATAATTGCTGAAGTAAGTTTCCAGCTTTGTCTTCTGCAGGACCTTAATCATCAACCATAAGTAGTGTTGCAATACATTGTTGGAACCAAAACCAATCAGCTATCTGATTGAAAACTTCAACTCCATATTTTGTGTTTCCCATTTAAACAACTTGATACAAATGTCCTAGAATGTAACAGGGGATATGAATTTTCTCTAATTTTTTTTTTCTCTATGGTATATTTATAGTATTAGTTATCTTTTTTCCACCTCCTTACCTTTTTAGTCTTTGCCTCTAGATACAAAACCAAAGATTCTTTTTGTCATCAGCTCCTTCCTCAAAAAAAAAATCGACAACCTTGTAGTCTTTGCAAACTACAGCCCCATCTTCAACCTCCCTTTCCCCTCCAAAGTTCTTGAACGTATTGTCGACTCCCAAATCCGTGCCCCTCATACCTGCAACTCCATGTTTGAACTTTTCCACTCAGGTTTCCATCCTTTTCACAGAACTGAAACTGCTATAACCAAAGTCACAAATTGCATCCTCTGTGACTCTGACCATGGTGCATTATGCCTCCTTGTTCTCCTTGACTTCTCTGCAGCCGTTGATGTGGTTGATAACATCAACCTCCTCCAGTGCATTTCCTCTGCTGTCCAGGTCAGTGGAATTGCTTTCACTTGGTTCCAATCAAAGTGAGAAATACCTGTTCAATCATAGCCCAAGCATCAATGGTTTCTCTTCCTGCTTCCACACCGTTACCACGGAGTCCCCTAAGGATCTCTACTTGACCCCCTCCTCTTCCTCATCTATATGCTGCCCCTTGGCAACATTATCCTCAGACATGGGGTCAGCTTCCACATGTAAGCTGACGACACCCAGCTCCACCACTTCTCCCGACCCCTCTACTGCCCCTGTGTTGTCATACTGCTTGTCCAATATCCAGTCTTGGATGAGCCACAATTTCCTCCAGTTAAAGCATTGGGAAGACCGAAGCCATTGTCTTCAGCCCCCGTCACAATCTCTGTTCTCTAGCCACTGATTTCAACCCCCTTCCCAGCCATTATCTCAGGCTGAACCAGACTGTTCGCGATCTCTGTTTCCTATTTGACCCGCGCTGAGCTTCCAAACCCATTATTCTCTGCTGGAAAGACCGCCCACTTACATCTCCATAACATTGCCTGCTGCATTTAATGACCTGTATATTTACATTTAAAATCGTTCCATATAATAAACATACAATATATTATGCAGCTAAACTATTCATTTTTTAATAAAATTTTCATTTCCTAGATACGAAACCTGGAACCGATACTCGGTCAAGCTGGTTGTGCATCGCAGGTAGTTTGGACATCTTCTAGCAATGCAAGGAAGTCTGCCTTCAGTCTAACTGACTACCAGCATAGCCAAGGCCAGGAATCCTACAGTTCATCCAAATATGCAACTGATCTGCTGAGTGTAGGCTTGAACAAGCACTATAATAGCAAGGTAAACTTGGTATCAATTGTTGCAACACACTTGATGAAAATGTAAAGACTGTGATGAGATATATTGTAAATTTGAACAAGCTGCTTTACTTGTGAACAGTAACATTGTCAAAGTTTGGACTCGATTAGAAACAACTTTTGAAATATTTGGCTGATATAGTGAATGGTAGTGGACCCGTTTATTTATTATATATATATATATATATATATATATATATATATATATATATATATATATATATATATATATACTTTAAGTCCTGAAGAGCTTACTACACAATTGGAGTGTCAGGGATTTATCTGCCCATTAATAGACTATAGCAATGTAAGCCAAGGGACTCCTTGCATTGTGCCCCTTCCCAACTTTCCTGTTAGTAGGACTGGCCTGTTTATATATACAGTACATATACACACACTAAGTGCACTTCCAGTCAGTAAGAACCAACTCTAAGACTGTGAAGAAGTCACAACCTTCAAGAGAAAAGGCTTAATGAAGTTGGCAAGTTGTATAACAGATGCTGAATTTTTATCACTGTTTTGGTGCGAGGGTTGTATACTTTTATTGTGTCTTATGAAAATCAGTTCATAAAAGGAGGGAGGGATGCGAGTGAGAAGGGAGAAAGTAATGTCAACACATTCCAGCACGCACTTTCATTGCATTCCATAGGAAAAGAACATAGAGACAAGTTGTCTCAATTGTCTAAACACATGAAAAATTAAATTCCTGGAAAACCTACAAATTCACAAATCTTTTAACTTTCAATAGAATATGTTCTAAAACATTATTGGCTAGAGCTGTAGATTTGGTGCCTCACATGTATCATAGAAGGAATCTGTCCATGAGCCTGCACTTCAGTTACATTGCCAAAATTACATCTTTGTCAATCGAATTTTTATTCTTTCAACATGTTACTGCCTTCAGACACTAGTAGGGCTTTAGGAATTGGTCAAACACATACTTTAACTTGGTCTTTCTGACTGCCCAATTGCTCTATTGTTTCCAGGGCCTGTTTTCTAGTGTGGTGTGTCCGGGTCTTGTTTTGACTAATTTGACCTATGGTATACTTCCTCCTCTCTTCTGGACATTAGTTACACCCATTATGTGGCTGGTGAGTAGAATATCTCGTGCGTTTTCAAACCATTCAGTACATCTGCTGTGTTGCGTTTGCACTTTTAATAATGTTTCTGTTACTTGTTCTGTTCTCCAGATTCGTATATTCACAAACTCGTTTACTCTGAGCCCGTGCAATGCAACAGAAGCATTGGTATGTAGTCTGAAAAGAAGACAACGGTATTGATATCACAAAATAAATTGTTTTAATCCTTTTATTATCATCAACAACTTGCACCACTTAATGTGAAACAAAGTTTTAAGTTCTTTAGGGGTCAAATTTTATTCCCAAAGGACAGTCACTAAATTTCTTCATCTGCCCACGTTGCTAATGAAATTGTCCAGTAGAGACAAGTCCGGTAAATTCCCATTAAGAATCATCAGATGAAATGCAAACTTTAAATGCCATACACATTAAGGCATAAACTTCTGCATGATACAGCCGGTAGTGGTAACATACTGGTGGTTCAGTACTGCGATTCGCAAGAGATTTTTTTTTTAAACAAACGTAATGCTTTGGCACAATAGGAAGATGTGGGCTCCCAAATCGCTCTCGCTGCTCTTCTGTTCCTATGTAACTAGCTCAACATAACAAAGGCCCACTTCTCAGTCTCTGAATAGTCCACGATGCTAGGAGAACCTAAAGAGAGGAGGAGGAATAAAATGAATGGGGAGTATTAACAGTTTATGGACATCTAACCTTGGCAGAGTATAGGTTCTAAAGAGCCTTGAGTTGTTTTCCAACAATAAGTGACTGTTGCTTATGGCAGTGCATTCTGGAAACTGGCTACTACAATCTGCTCAGTGGTGTTGCCAGCCTTTTCCCCCCAGTGCTGCACGCAAGGTCAGGCAATGCTAGTTTTTGAATTTGTATTGCAAGTAAAATTTAAAATATTGCAGTGGAATTAGAAGTTGCAAGAGGATTGCACAAATAGAATTCCAGTTCGCACTGTATTTTATAAGTTGTGGAGCTGTCTTTATACAGCCGAGCCTACTGCTTGACTTGACAAAAGATGGATCCTTAGATCTCTACAAATAACCCAAGATTCAAAAGGATACACACTTATTCACTGCATTCATTTAGAATATAAATGATTACTTTTTGTTAAGACACTTTTCCGAATTAGTTCAGACCTCTTGTACTATTGAACTTTTAAAAATAGATCACCCCCACTCATGGTCAAAACGTCTAGCAAAGCATTTTAGTAGCAAAGAGACTAATTTAGCCATGTTAGGACCAGGAATGGATGGGGATATAAATGGTGTATTGCTAAAAGTTAGAGCTTAAAGTCCAGTTCAATTGCATGAAAATACAAAACAAATATTTGTTTTGTCACTTGGCTTATTTTGCACATTGGTACCATTACATTAGAGGAAATCTCACACAAGCCAATAACTTTTAATGTTGTGCAATGTGCATTTTAAGCGATGTTCTTAATTCATCACCTCCAATTACTCCCACCAGTACCAGCATAGCTTACAGACTTGTAACCACCTGTACTTCACTCTAGTTCCCTGTCCCCCCAATGCATTAAATTCAAAGTCCTAGTCTTTGTCCAAAAATCTCGACATGGTTTTGCCCCTCTCTGTCTCTGCACTCTCCTCAAGCCCTATATCCCTTCCTGAGTGTTCTGTCCCAACACAGGGCCATCTGCGCCCTTTGCTGCACCATTGCTGGCAGAGCTTTCAGCTGCCTTAGTCCTACTGTTTGGAACTCCCTGGCTAAACCTGTCTCTACATCTCTTTCTATGGTTGGAAACCATCTCCTTTGGTAACTCCTCCTAACCGGTCCCTTCCTGGCTCAATGTCTGATTCCCTTGTACCTATTTGGGAAGTACCTTGGGATGTTTCTCTGTATTAAAGGTACTATATAAATGTAAGTTGTTGCTGCAGTGGTGGTACTGAGTTAACTGATCTCACCCAGATTCCAGTTAGTTATTCTAATTGGCCTCTGTGTCCCAGGGACACAATCATCCAGGGCTCCTGGGAATTCCTGTTTACTCTCCATTAACCCCAACTGGAAAGTACGTGTATGGAAGAATGGGATCGTGGTTGAATCTCCTACCAATACTGGGCTCACACATGAAGAATGGTCACTTGGGTGAAGTACTGGAGTGTAGATGTCATTAATTGAACCATACCCTAGCATGAGTCCCTGTTTTCAAGGGACTCAAAAACACGTACAGTATGGCTGGGCTTTGAACAGTTTTTCATAGCTTCAAATTTGTGATGAGATGTAGTGTATTTTAAATGTGAGATACAAATAGAATGGTTGGCTAAGTATCATCACAAGTGAGGCTGGCCATAAAATATTTGATCCCTTAAGTTGATGAAAATAATTATTTGCTGGTATCTTTTCTGTTTCTTTGCAACCTGATTATAAACAATTCAGTGTCATTGTGTACATAGAAAGTACCAAAATAATCATCAATTTTATCATAAAAATCTTCCATCAAAAAACTTGACCTATATAAACAATAAGAAGTCATGACTGATTTATGCAGGTCCAATTATCTCGCAGCTGATGTTTTCAGTTTTGTAGCTATGTGCACTCAGTCCGTGTAGTCCAAAGTTCAGTGGATTCTTGGAGATTACAGTATAATTCAGTTGTCCCACAAATCCCCACCATTACAAAATGGCAGAACAAGCTAACTTTAGTGCACGGATCAGTTCTCTGAAGTCATTAAATCATGACAAAAGTTAATTATTTTCAAATGATTACATTTTTTAATTCTAGGGCATATTACCCTTGTCTTGCATCTTTTGGCCTTACTGGGCCACAGATCGCTGGATATACCATTGACCTGCTCCTCAGAGTCCAGCTATGCTGCCAATGACTGGCTACTAGAAGACATGTGAGCGTGACCTATTGACCACTATTGGTAATTCTCTGCATGTAGGGGAGGCAGTGTACCTCTGCCTCTGTTTGTGATCTGCCCACACCACACAAAAGTTTATGATTGACCTGCATCCTTTTTCAATCTGCCTATAACTAAATAAAATGCACTAGATTCTTTCCATAAGGCTGGTTTAGGGAGTGATGTAAGATGTGGATTCCTTATTTGAGAGGTAATCATAAACCTGTCCTGTCGTAGATTGTGTTGGTGTGAGGAGTTGGTGCACTGCAAGAGAAATGCCACAAACTTTCCCATTTGTTTTGTGTGTTTTTTATTAAAAAAAATAACTTTTTATATGGCGATTGCCAACAGTGCTATTATGCTTCTTATTCCATTTCTGTTCTTTTTAAATTTTCTAGGTTTGGTTGTTCACACAGAAGCCAGAGTCACTGGATCCATTGGTGAAATACCACAGCTGTACATCTGGATTAGGGAATAATTATGTAACCCCATGCAAGGTTAGGTGACTATAAGTGTATTATAACAAAAATACAGTGAATGTCGCCAGATTATTTATAATCCCTTTTATTGGATCTTTTACAACAACAAAGAACAATACTTGTGCATTGGATTATATGGCATCGAATTTAAGTACAGTTGAAGCCTGCTAATTTGGATACTTGGTGAAAATGAACTTTTTCTATGTATCAGAATGTTTCAATATTGCCATCAGTATTAGTCCAAATAGATTAGGACTCTATTGTTACCTGAGAAATTGTCCTTATAAATCAACAACATCATTGCTATTCAGAATTTATGAAGGCTGCCAGTGATTTTTCAATTAATGTAAATAATTGTGGTGATCTGTCTGCACAGCTTCCTTTGAGATAACGGGCCTTTTGTGTTCTTCCTAGATGGACGTTGATGTTGAAACAGCTGAAATATTTTATCAAGAGTTGTTGAAGCTCGAAAGCAAGATGAAAACAAATAATGACATTACTGGGGACCATAGCTAGCATATTGTAATGTTATTAATGGTGCATGCAACAATTCTTAATGGGAGCATATAGAAATTACTTTATTAAATGATGATTTGTAGGTATTGTATTCTTAACACGAGTATAAACCCTTTAATTATGGAATTTATTTTGCACTTAATTCAAAACAATTCAGGTTACTGTCTTTATTATCCAGTTTATTTCTGGAATATTCTATTGACATTCCTCTGCTTGTATGCCCCAAAGAATTAACCACAGTCAAAGGATTAACCAGGTTTCTGTTTAGGTAGGGGAAAAATATATTTTGCTGGCCAACCTGGGTATGTTTTTTGGGTGAGATTATTGTATTCCTAGTATAGATGGTACTTAGAAAAATGATATTGAATCATCTCCATTCCAATCCTTCCCAATAAATTTAGGTATCTGAATCTTCTAAAAATGGGGGAACATAATTCATGTAATAGTTTTTAAGCAATATCCATAGGAACAGCACAGTTAAATTCCAGTGAGTTGTAACCAATCATGATTTTTTTTTAAATCACACATTTGACCTTAATGACATCCATTTGGTTTAGCAGTGAGCTCAAGAGGAGCATTACCGGTGAGTAAGGAGTTGGTTACCTCCCTGCCTCCTTGCCCAGAGAATGTTGCATAACATAAGGAAATTTAAAGGGGGGACAGGGGAAAATAGTGTCCCATTTCCTAAGAAAGAACTTGCATTTATATAATGACTTCACTTCTCCAGGACAACCAATTAATTTTATTTGAAGTGGAGTTACTGTTGTTAAGTAGGCAAATACAACCACCAAATTCCAGACAGCAAGGTCCCACAAACAGCAAATGAGATAAATTATCAGTTTTGGTGGTGTTGGTTGAGAAATAAATGTGGACTGGGACACTGGGAAAACTCCTCTGCTCTTCTGGGTGCCATGGGATCTTTTACATCTACACCTCAGTGTAACATCTCTTCCAAAAGACAGCGCCGCTGATAATGCAGAGCTCCCTCAGTACTGCACTGCACTGTCAGCCTAGATTACGGTCTCAACTTTGTAGTGGGGCTTGAATTCACAACCTTCTCACTCCGGTAATAAATGCTACCAACTGAAACTTAATCTAGTCGTAATAAACATTTTAAACAGTTTAGTCTCAGTTTTAAGTTGTACTGGTTGCCAGGAATAAATCAAGTATAACCTACATGTAAATAATTGACTCTGTTGAGCCAGCCAGTATTTTTGGCCTTTAGTTTATTATTCCACAATGTACCATTATTGTTATTTTAGACCAGTTCATGGGCTAAATTGGGGAATTTAGCAACAACAAACAAATGCCTGGAATTTTACTTTCTTAGCTTGGCAAATCATGTCAGTGAAGAAGCTGCAGTTCACTGATTTTCCTATAACTTGGTGCAGCATCTTACTGGAAAATGCTTTCCATTTTGTTGTAGTCTGGGGAAGTTAACTGATGTATCAGAGGGCACTGTTTGAAAGCGCTACTGACTCAATAATCTGAAACACAAATATCTACCTCCAATGAGTGAAGCTAGTAATCGGACAAAGCTAAATGTTAAAATTTAAGAATAGGAAGTTATTTTACTGCATTTCTGTATTTTTTCTGTACTGTGTATTGTAAGTCACATCTCCCTATGAGTAAGGCCAGTTTTTACATCATTGATGATGTATCCAGCTATTACAGACGAGGGATTATGGATGAGTGGCCAATGTTTGATATTGTCCCTTTTCCATCAGTTAGTAATTACTTTTAAATATGATGGGGGTTAAATTGGGCTGTGTAACTCACGTTTTTCAGGTGCTACGTGGCCTCCTATGGCCTCAAAATGGCGGGCAGGAAGCTCTTGCGCATTTCCGACTGGCAGTGTGTCCCCCGCCGTATTGGGTAAGGACGAATGAGGGTCGCGCTTTACCCACTCCTGAAACAGGCGTTAGGCCATTTGTACAAACAAATAAGGGGCTGCTTCAGGTCCCTGCTGCAAAATTGTTTTGCTGCCTCAGGGAAAACCAACCCTAAAGATCGCCTACATTAAAACAAAGTAAGCTACTTACCACAATCAGCATCCTGAACGCTGCCGCTGCCAGACCCGGGTCCCCCAATCTCCCTTCTCACCTGCGAGCCTAATCCCATCACTTAGCTGTGGAGTGTAGGCTAACCAATGTGTAACTAAAAATGATAAATTACTAATTGATTGTAATAATATATCCGTATCAGCACTATATTCTTCTTTAGACAAGGTCAGTATGTAATTTGTGCTGTTTCCTGCCGTGTAGCTGTAGCAATCACAAGCATCAGGAAAGCCTAAATGACAAAGGCAGGTGGAACAGCAACAACTCTTTAGAACATTTGCAGTGGTGCATACTGAACTAGTAGGATCCGCTCCCAACTAAGACTGCATGAAACACAAGTGCTTCTCTTCACAGCCTATAAATGGGGGAATGAGACGCGTCACATTACTCTTGTGCTGCCCCCCACCCCATTTGCTATGTCATCGCAGCACAAGCAGAGTCCGAGCCTTCGGCTGACCACCTGACTTCTCGGTAGAGATTAGTTCACGCTGAGGGAGGGGGTCATTTCAAACAAAGAAGAAAAAGTGTAGGGCGGTAGCCTGACCACAAATTCATCGTCTGTAATTTTAAATTATTTCTGCAAATGCAACTGTTATAGTGACATTGTAGACCGGTAGGGGAACAAATAAGTTGCTTTTTTTAAAACACGAAAGCCCTACCTATTAAATATTGTTGTTTAATTACTTTGAGTTAATTTATTAATCTGGTTTATTGTAGTTGATGTTTGCGACTAAATAAAATATTGGTGTATGCATTCATTAGTTTGTGAAATTATTATTAACATCTAGAGACACATTTCTGGTTTGCAGATATTCTTAGTGAGTACAGCCAAATAAATGTTTTGGCATAGTTAATTAAATGTATTTAAAATATTTTATCCAAATCCCACAAGAGTGTGCATTTTTAAAAGCTCAAATGGAGAACTTTCTAAATTAACTTGACAGAGGAAGAAGCCAGAAATGGAGTTTAAAAAAAAATTGCAGCTGATAAATAAGGAGCTTGTGTTATTTTCTTTTCAATTACTACCAACAGATCTCTCTCGGTGTTGCTGATGCTGAGTCAGACATTACGGTTTTGCAACCACTTCTCTCCATTTCTCTCCCTCCCTTTCTGTCACACATCCACCACACACAAAATTGAGCTCAGCAGTCATCCAGGTGTAGTAACAATGTTATTTGGCTACACATTTAGATATAATATAAAAATCTACATTTACTCAGCTGGTATTACATAAACTAAAGCACACAAACCAGGTTTTGGTTCCGTTTTAACCACTTTTGTTCTAAACATTGCTATTTTATTTTAGATTTCCTTCTGTTTTCTTCCTCAGAGCTCTAAAGTTAAATGTTTTGAATAAAAAATAATTAATGGCCCGTATTTTCCAATCCCTATGGGGTGTGTATAAGCTGTGTACACACCCGTAGGGACCTCGCAAGTGCCGGTTTCAGGCATGCGAAGTGCATGCGCTGAAAACCGGCACTTCCGATCTGTCAAGAATCCACTTGACAGATCCTCCGCCTACCCTGGAG
The DNA here is from genome assembly GCA_030390025.1 of Squalus acanthias. Taxonomy (NCBI): domain Eukaryota; kingdom Metazoa; phylum Chordata; class Chondrichthyes; order Squaliformes; family Squalidae; genus Squalus; species Squalus acanthias. The sequence continues at coordinate 72,790,863 of CM059439.1, forward strand.
AAGGGTCTCTGCGGGGGGAGAGTTCCGCTTTCTGCAGAACCTCCACTCGCTGAAAACCTTTAAAAAATCTTACGCCTGGTAAAAGCAGGCATAAGGCTGCCTGCGCCCCTGGGATACTTGGGCCCTGCACATTTCGTAGAGCAGAGGCCCAGGAGAGGAAATGTCCGGACCTCCGGAGCCCTCAGGTAAGGGCGTAGATTTTTTCCAGATTGGAGGCCTCTGCATGCAGGATGCCTCCGATCGGAAAATACGGGCCAATATAAATTATAAATCTTTTCATGAACAGTCCTTATGTATAATATCAAACAGAGAGGCTGTCCCATGAGTTTATGGTAGAACATAGAAATATAAAAGTGAAGAGAAGGTTAAACTAATTGCTATATTTCCTTCTTTGCTAAATAGTTCTAGCATTGTACTTGGTGTTGCTAAAGGTTCTGCTTAAATGAAACATATTTAAATCAGGACTTTATTCAGCACCTCACTCTAAACTTAAATGACAGTGCAATCCTTCTGGAAGTTGATATTCTTCCTGCCGTTTTGAATTCTCTGAAACACTAAAAGAAATACAGCTGTTTGAAGCATTTATAATTCATTACACAATACAGAAAAAATGAAACAATGCCAAAATCACAGTTTCACTAATCGCATGTGTTATAGGCTACATTGTCTAAATAGCCAACCACATGAATATAGTAACTTGTATTGCGATACTGGGAAAGTTGCCTCAAATAAAATTGAGGTTTATGTTTTGATATACAAAAGAAAATCAAATTACCTGAAAAAAAGAATGTCTTCCCTAGGTGTGTAAGTTGTCAGCCCCATCCCATCAAAGGATAGCAGGGGAGAAGAGGCAGGGCTGTCAAACAGCAGATCCTGGCACACTATGAATGGCCAGCATTGCTGTCAATCAAAAGAAAATTCTGGGTGTTGTAGGTACAACTGTATGCCGGGAACTACCTTGTTGAGTCTCTTCAACTGAGCATAAGGACTCTGGGTTCCCCCATAAACCCCTTATTTTGGCTTCCCAGGCACAAGCTTCTGATGGAAAATGGAGGCATTTCAAACACACAAAATGCTATTGCATACATAAGTTTAATCATTTTCTTGTAAATTTTGTAATTTTCTTGTCTGCTATGTAGTAAATCTTATTTCTAGCAGTAATTGCTTAGGTTAGAGGAAAAAAAAGGTAATATTTTCACAATGTACTTCTGATTTAACTGGCTCTGCTTCCTGTTTACTGGTAGACTTCATGGTGTCTTAAAAGTTTTGACCTCTGCTTATTGCATCTCTTGTTTGAAAGACAAGATTGTGCTGAAAAACTGCACGTTTGCTGTCTTGCATGCCGAGTACAAACCAGTATAGTGATGCCCATTAAATTAAGTATTTGTGTTGTAGATGGGTGCTTCATAACTGCCCGAGTGTGGAAAAAATGTATTGAGTACAGAAAGTTCCTCGTTAATCAGAGGCAATGATGTAACCGTGCCTCTGTGTTTCATTTACTTTCATTCTGTGAAGACTTGTTTCATGTGACCCAGAGGCTCTATGCACTATAAGCCAGATCACATAAACAATCCAAGAGATGATAGGTACATTGATGACAACAAATAGGTCAAAACTGTTGGGAGAAAGCTAGGATCATCCATGCCATAATAGTAGATACCACTCCTCTCTGAAAAGAGAAAGTTAGTTCAACTGCATGGGGGATTTTACCTCAAAAAGTTGCATTTCAATTTGATGAAGCTCTAATGTCACAAACTTTTATTTAGCTTTTACAGTGAGAGTTGAAAAAAACTATGTGTAGTAAAACCCAATGCAAAACTGGTTTTAAAACTCCTCTCCCCGCCATCCCCCCCCCTCAGCCCTCAATGATGGCTAAGTGGATAAAAGCATCATATAGCGGAGAGCTGAATTGTATAGAACAGGAAGGTTCCACATTCAAACCAATGTTTGTCTTGGCCAAAGCAGCAGCAAGTGTCCTACAAAAGGTCTCAGTGCCTTTGAGTGAGGAAGGGACAAAACCCATGACGGTCCTTGCTTCTGATCGCTGTCCAATCACTCCTGCTGAAAAGTGTACATGTTGATGGGAATCTTACTTAGCTGTGATACTCTTCACAGTTAGTTAGCCCATCAGTATTCATTATCTGTGTTCGCACGTGAAGAAACGCCAGTTCAGTTAAGGTACTGAAGGGTTACTTGTATCTCTGGCACTGTACCACAGCATGAGTTTATGCTTTCAGGAGAGGAGGGAAGAAAGGTAGAAAATAGCTTACTCCTAACAATTTAGTCATTTGCATCCTCTCACACCTCTGCTTCACACCAACCTCAGGATGGTTTAATTTAGTTGTCTGCAATTGTAAGGTACACATGCTTTGTTCTCTATCTATATATGCTTTGGCGATTCTGTATCTATTTACTTCACCTGAGGAAGGGGCAATCGATAGCTCCGAAAGCTTGTGATTTCAAATAAAACTGTTGGACTATAACCTGGTGTTGTGCGACCTCTCAATTTTGTTCACACCAACCTCAGCATTGCTTCAAGTGGTCTCGGGAGGACTTTACCATCCACCTGAATAGGCAGGCACGGTCTTGGTTTAACATCTCATCCAAAGGACTGTACTTCTTTTAGTCAGGTACTCCAATGCTGTGCTAATGTAGGCATGCAAATTGTGGAGTGAGTCTTGAACCCAAAAGCTTGTGGGAGTGAAAATGCTACCAACTGATCCAAACTAACACTTTGGTGCAACATTTCTGGCAGGAGGTACAGAGAATGGCTTCAGTCTCGCCAATGTTGTACTGATCCAGGACTTGATGGGGGTGGAATTGGTCTTCGCCAGTGGGGTGGAATTGGTCTTCGCCAGTGGCGTGAAATGGACTCGTAGCGAATCGGCAGCTTGTTTTACACCGCACCTGATTTTCTTTTCCATTGAAGTCAATGTAACCTCTTTCATTGTAAGTTTAAAATGCAAGAGGAATGTGTATAAGTTCAGTTTACCTGCACAGAAACTTTCGGTCTGTACACAAAATTACAGAAGCAATACATGTAGCTTTCTGCAATGAAATAGTGTGTGCAGGCACAGTGTATGCATGTTCAAAAGACCAGCAGAGACTGGTGAGGTTACAAATTGATCTATTTGTCTCAAATTTACATTTAGGAGATTCCTTATTGAGATATAAAATAACATTAGGACCATGAAATGATAGACAATTATTTGATATTTATAAAATTTCCTTTTACATTCAATGCTTTTTTGAAAAAAGGTAACTGCTGTTATAAGTAGTAAAAAGTCGAACACTGTAATTATTTCCTGTAGAAAAAATTTTCAGAATACATTGATATATTTTTATACAGATTAGTAAATTGTCCTTCCTGGGAACTGTTACTAGACCCATCATTAGAATTTTAGAGACAGCCCTGCTCATCAAGTTGTACACTACATACTCCTTGAAAGATAGCAACAGGAGTAGGCCATTCAGCCCCTCAAGCCTGTTCCGCCATTCAGTTAGATCATGGCTGACCTGTACGCCAACTCCATTAACCAGCCTTTGCTCCATATCCCCTGATGCCCATATCCAATCCATCAATCTCAGTCTTGAAAATTTCAATTCTGGGAGACAGAGTTCCAGATTTCCACTACCTTTGCGTGAAAAAGTGCTTCCTGATTTCACTTCTGAATGGCTGAGCTCTTATTTTAAGAGTATGCCCACTTGTTTTGGATTCCCCCACCAGAGGAAATAGAGTAAATACAGAGAAACTATCAAATCCCTTTATCATTTTAAAGATTTTGATTAGATCGCCCCTCAACCATCTAAAGTCGAGGGAATACAAATCAAGTTTATCCAATCAGTCCTCATTATTTATCCCTTTAAGCTCTAGTATCATTCTGGTGAATCTGCTCTGTACCCCTTCCAAGAGCAATATATCTTTCCAGAGGTTTGGTGCCCAAAACTGAACGCAGTACTCCATATGGAGTCTGACCAAAACTCAGTACGGCTGTAACATCACTTCCTCACTTTCATATTCCAGCCCCCTTGAGACCAAAGCTCAACATTCCATTAGCCTTTTTGATTATTTTCTGTACCTGTGCACTAGCTTTAGTGTACTGTATATATGGATGTAGATGATCTAATACTTCTTCACCTTGAACCAACCACCTGCCATAGTTTCGCCCATTCACTTAATCTATGTCCCCTTGCAACTTCCTGCTCCCATCTACACAACTAACTGTCCCTCTTAAGTTAGTGTCATCTGCAAACTTGGATATACAACGCTCTGTTTCTTCATCCAAGTCATTAATATACATGGTGAAAAGCTGAGGCCCCAGTACAGATCCCCGGGGAACACCACTTATCAGATCCCACCAATCACAGAATTCCCTTTATCCCTACTCTCTGCCTCCTACCTCCCAACCAATTACCGATCCATGCCACGAGGTTACCTCTAGTTCCGTGTGCTTTCATTTTTGCTAATAATCTCTTGTACGGAACCTTATAAAATGACTTCTGGAAGTCACTTGTACAGCTGGCATTTTGTCCTCTTCTGCAACTGTGAAACGATATAAATTTTAACCTAAAAAAACAGGTGAGTTTGAAGCGTGGAGGTAGTTAAATTGTTAAAAATCAGATTCCCGACCTGAACACCCCCCCCCCAACTTTCGGTTTTAACGGAGGCGGGGCAGGGGGCGGGCAGCTAACCCGCTGCCAGGAGGCGGGACGTCAATTTAAATATTTTAATGAGGCTGGAAGCCGCTTTAACCTCCATTTTGTCTTTAACTGTAGCTGGTCGGGTTTTACACACATTGTAAAACCCGTCATTTACAGCAAGGCGCAAGGACTGCTGCATCCAGGAGGTAAGTGCTTTTACACTTACCTCCTGGATCCAGGGTCCCTGCCTCCACCCCCTGCGAGCAGAGAACCCTCACAAGGCCTCTGATCGCCTTCCCAGACACCGCCCCCCCACCCCGGCCCACCGATCATTCTGAGGCTGTCTCTGATCATCCTGAGGCCGGACCTGATCCTCCGGTGGCTGGCCATGATCTTCACTTTCTCCCCCCACCCCCCGATCATCCTGAGGCTGGGCCCGATCGTCTCTTCCCTCTTCCCCCCACCCCCTCCCCGGTCCTCCAGTGGCCAGCCACGATCTTTCCTCCCCCACCCCCAATCATCCGGCCACGATCCTCTCTCCCCCCCCCCCCCCACACGATCCTCTCTTCCCCCCCCCCCCACCCGATCCTCCTTTTTAAAAGCGCAGCTTCTTCCATACTTACCCTCCCGGAGAAACCTGAAAAAAAACCTAAGTTTGCTGCGTGCGCGCAGCCTCTCCCGCGCACACGGTTCACCTCTGAACCGCTCCCTTCACGAGACCGGAAGTTCCGGTTTCCCGCGCATGCGCAGTGCATGCAAGAAACCGGCACTTCAGCAGGCCTTGCGGGTGAGTACACAGTGCGTACTCACCCGGCAAGTGCCGAATTTTTGGCCCATTAATTTAACAAGGCTGTCATTTCCTAATTGTCCATTATAGTCCTGCCAGCATCTGCCTTTAATGGGCTCACATTCCCTTTACCACTCTGTCCTCTTAATATATTTATAAAAGCTTTTAATGTTAGTTTTGATACCCCTTGTGAGTTTTTTTTCCCATATTCCCTTTTTGCACCTCTTACTGCTTTCTTTGTATCTCTTTGTTGCTTTTTATAGCTCTCCCAGTCTGCTAAATTTTCACTTTTCCTTACTATTTGTGTAACACTCTTATTTTAGCTTGATACTCTCTTTTACCTCACTTGTTGACCATGGTTGCTCAGCTACACAAGCCAAAGAGCTTTAACTTGATTAATTATTCAGAATATTCTGTTGCTGGAGGGAGAGGTGATAGAATCATCATGGTAGTGTTTTAAAATACCTAACAATAGTAACGTGATGATGTAATGTCATCCATCTTAATTATTCAGACCAAAACCTAGGGTCAAGTGACCCAAACTCGGACCACAGAAATGGTAAGGGAATTCTCAGTTCTGTACTATGCTGGAGCCTAGTGAAAGATGTATCCGTGAGTTCTCTTCCAGTCATTCCGTCTTGCTCCAGAAGGGAGCATTGGTAAGAAGGTTAATAGATTGGGGACCGAGCATACTCTCACGACTCTCTCCATTTTGATATTTTTATTTTAACTCTTTGATTTTTTTTCCCCCCTATTGTTTTGTTTCCCCAATAATTTTACTGTTTCGAGCTCTTTCTTACATCTGTTGTTCTTCCTCTACTAATCTTCTTCTTCAATTTATTTTCTTTCCTGCCTGCTATCTTTGTATGTTTATTGGAGTTTCCTGTTATTTCTGGAGATCAGTCCTTTATAGTGTAGTAGGTCTCAGCCTCGATCCCACTGTGGGCTGCTTGCTTGATCCTATTGACTGGCTCGCTTGTTCCCTTCTCCCTTCCCTTTACGGTTGAGAGAATATTTATCACTGTTGGAGACAGAGTTTATTCAGTTCCACAGTGAGAATTAAATCATTGTGTAACCAGAAGGATGAGCAAAATAGATGATATCGTACAATTGACTGCAAGGCAAAGGCCTTGCATTCAAAGAACCAAAAATCCTTGCAGATATATAACTTTAGTGGGAGCACTAGCAGATTAATCTGGCATTGGAAATTTGGGATTTATTTTTTCCCCAGTGCTGGGCAAGTGGGACTGATTTTTCACCACTGCAATTAGGATATGCTGCACAATCCCAAACACTTGAGAGCTCCAATTCAGAAACTACATTGGGGATTTGAAAATAAACCACTAATTACTTACATTCAGGATATATTTCTCCAACATTTATTCCCTACTCATCTCTTTATTCCAAACACTCAGAAGCCTTCTTTTGAATTATTACTGCCCATTTAATTTCAATATTTACGAACAAACCTACATTTAAAAAGTAATTGACCTAAGAATGTAAAAGTGTACTTAAAGGTTTTTTATGCTGGGATCAAGAATTCTCAGACACCCTGCGAGGAAAAGCTGATTGGCACATTGAAGTTAGACTTTAAGTGAATCGCTGAGTATAGAGGAGCTCAATTAAGATCCTTTGATAATGTAACGATTTTAAAAGTAAATTGGAGAGATTGGGTCGACTAGGCCTGTATTCACTAGAGTATGGAAGAACGAGAGGGGATCTCATTGAAACGTATAAAATTCTGACAGGGCTAGACAGACTGGATGCAGGGAGGATGTTTCCCCTGGCTGGGGGGTCTAGAACGAGGGCGTCACAGTCTCAGGATACGGGGTAGGATATTTAGGACTGAGATGAGGAGAAATTTCTTCACTCAGAGGGTGGTGAACCTGTGGAATCCTCTACCACAGAAGGCTGTGGAGGCCAAGTCACTGAATATATTTAAGAAGGAGATAGATAGATTTCTAGACACAAAAGGCATCAAGGGGTATGGGGAGAGAGCGGGAATATGGTATTGAGATAGAGGATCAGCCATGATCATATTGAATGGCGGAGCAGGCTCGAAGGGCCGAATGGCCTACTCCTGCTCCTATTTTTCTATGTTTCTAAATTCAAACGAGGCTTTTAAATTCATCAAGTTAATAGACTTGAAGTAATGAATTAAAAAGTGGAATCTTTTAAGGCAAGTAATGAACTTTGTTTATAGTGTCCACACAAACTTTGTACAGCGTATAGACGAAAAAATTAATGGACTCAATCTCATCATTCAGTTATTCAATATGCATTCAGTTTTGGCATAGCAGCAAACATGCATGTCAATTAATTAATTGTTTTGTAAGTGGACATCGAAGAGATTCCTGCATCCTGTACTTGCATCATTTCAATAGTAGTTCTGTCATTTCAGCTAAGGCGCCATCAATTAACCAATGACATGAAATAAATCCTTCATTATTTACCATGCGTTACCTTAAAATAATGTTAGTAATGAGAACTAAGATTAGCACAATAATAACTGTTAGCCAGCATATTAAAGTGATGACATAGTAATGACGACATAAGCCTCCTGTAGACCACAAAGTGAGCCAAGAGCTTGCATATTGTGCAAATCCTTCAAACAAGGTTAATACTCTCCTAAAAGGCCTTATCCCCTCTTTGACCCTCAGCCTAAGCTGTTGAACTTTATTCATATCTAACTCTTTATTAGTTTCAGTGTTTGACAGGCGCAAAGCATCTTCTTGAGAGACGCTGTCCATATAGTCGATGTCAGAGTAGACTTGCGAGATCCTCGTTGTAATGGTGTGGCAGAATGGACACCTTGGTGCTTGTAGAGTTAACCTTGGATCTTTGGAATCCATCATTACCTAAAATAAAACATTTATTCATCCTCTCACCAGAGAAAATATTTACTTGAAAAAAAGGCTTCATTTCTATGTAATTGCATTTAAGATTTTTTTTAAACTCATTCAAAGATTCATACCCAGTATGTAGCATCATGTATGTCTTTGTTCTTGCAATCTCGATGAGACTTCACACCTAAGTAAATTAAGAACAATTTCTCATTGATATACAGCTGGATGGATACCACCATGTTTATGGGAGACCAGTTCCTCATCAGTTCCATCTTGCAAATTAAAATAATAGAGGTTAAAAAGAAGCTTATGATTTATTATTTACTGCAAAAAAAAGAGTTTGAGAAATTGAGAACACCATGGGCTTTGTTTCTCAGAAATGCAGAAGACCTCCGTTCAGTTCGTAAGTGTGTCCCCGAGCTTCCTGTCACTTTAATTCTCCGCTCCACTCCCACTCTGACCTCTCAGTCCTCGGCCTCTTGCACTGTTCCAATGAAGCTCAATGCAAGCTCGAGGAACAGCACCTCATCTTTCAATTAGGCACTTTATTGCCTTCTGGACTCAACATCGAGTTCAACAATTTCAGACCTCAATCTCGGCCCCTATTTTTTCACATGGCAGCTGTTGATGATTCTGCCATTCCCATTTACATCTCTTCTAGACTTATCTTTTGTTTCTTAACTTGTCTCATTACCATCTCCTTTTGCTTTGTACTATCGTACCTTTTGTCATTTAATCACTCCATCCTATCACAGACCTTCCCTTTTGTTCTTTCCTCCCCTCCCCACTTTCCCTGCCCCTACACTTGCTTAAAATCTGTTACATCTGTAACATTTTCCAGTTCTGACGAAAGGTCATCGACCTGAAACGTTAACTCTGTTTCTCTCTCCACAGATGCTGCCTGACCTGCTGAGTATTTCAGGCATTTTCTGTTTTTATTTCAGATTTCCAGCATCTGCTGTATTTTGCTTTTGTATTAATGTTAAAATGAAAGTTGACCTTTTGTCTTGACACCATCAACTGAGAACAGAATCCAGCTGTCTACAAGAAAACGAGCCCAATTGTTTGATCTGGCAGTTGATGAGCTAAGGGGGAGATATGTATGTATGACAGGTGGACATTGAGTTAGCATAACCATTTCCTGAGTATTGGAGGTACTGGGTGCCATTGCTCATTAACATGATACACTACCATTGTGTCTTGTTCTTGTTTTGATTGACAGTTCCACAGCCAGAAGTTTCCAGAACCTGGGAATACATATAACAAGCTTTTGCTGGTTCTCTCGTTTAGTTCATGCAATTCACTCACTTGTATCACACAACCAAGTCCATGGGCTGGATTTTGTCAGTGTGGGCGGGCTGGGGCTTGTCAGGTGGAAATCGTGTCAGGACCCCGACTCCTAAGTGATGTGTTGAAAAAGTGGGATTTTCCCCTAATTGGGCAATTGATTTCCTGTGTGTGGGAACCACTGGCCCATTGAGTCTTTTCATACAGAAAGTCGCCTCCGATAACGTCATCAATGCTGCTGGATTTAAGGCCTGAAAGCAGCCTTGATTCTTCTGGAGACTGCGAAGGCTCTGCAATTTATATGAAAGAGTTGAATTGTGGAAAATGTCAACAATCAAGCAAAAGTGTGCTCCTCGATTTGATGAGCCCTCCCTCTAAGCTCTGGTGCACGGAGCCAGCTGTAATAAGGAGGTGCTGTTCCCTTCCTCAGGGAGAAAAAAGCCACCCCAGCAGACAAAAGCTGTGTGGCTACAAGTGGCGCAGGAGGTCAACTCCATTTCGCTGAGCCGCAGAACCTGGCTGCAGTGCAGGAAGAGGTTTCATGACCTTCTCCGCACAGGAAAAATTAGTATGACTTTCCCATCACCCTCAATCTGATCCCCATCGCCTCTCCTCACCAGCACTCTACTTTGCCAACCTCTTCCTCCACATCCCACTTGACACTTACATCCCTGCACCCTTACCCATTCCCTCTCTCTCTATGGTCACATTCACTTAACTATTCGACCATGCAGCCCTCACACTCCCTATCACTGTGATGCCATGACAACAACAACTTTCAACACACAGGGAGGGTCCTTTATATCCTTCTAAGCATCTATGCTATGGATTCTCTACACTCACTCCTTCATTCTCACTCAAACTCCACTTGTGTCTCTCATTACAGGAAAAGAGAGCCCACACTAAGAGGGAAAGAGCGAGGACAGGAGGAGGGCCACCCTCAGTAGCCCAGCTCACCGCCTGGGAGGAGGTGGCCCTGGAAATCGCCGGGATCGAGGAGGATACCCAAGTGGGGACGGACAGACAGGCGCATCACAGCAAGCTGGTGACAGAATAGTTTGGAATCTCTCTCATTGACATAGCATGAGTCACTGATAATGATTCTGATGCTCTAACAGATTGACTTATGATCATCAGCACTATTCAATGTGCATGTAACCTTGGCCTCACATCTCTAACTCTTTCCTTTACTCCCCCACAGGACCATCGAAAGCCTCTGTCCCCACTGTCCAGGAGGAACAGCCTGAGCCTCAAGACTCCTCAGAGGAAGCTGCAACCTCTGAGGGCGCAGCATCAGCAGAATTCAGCTCACCCAGCACCAGCGCAGACACTCACACCTCGGTGGGACATTCGCGGGATAGAGTAGTGTAGTCACCTTGTGTATCACAGCTCACAAGTGAGCATCAGCAGATGGTGGAGACAGGGACAGCAGTGGAGAGTCCTCGTTGGAGGGCGCAGGACTCTGCCAGCTCGGCTCCGCTGCATGTCGACCCTGTGCCTCTGGGGCCATCCATAAGGAGAGCAGTGTTGGAACTCCAGGAACAGGTGCAGGAGTCTCTGGCAGGTTTTGTCTCCAGCGTCGCTGTGAGTATGGAGCGAATGAAGGAGTCCATCGCTAACATGAGCAGAGCCTTTATGGAGGCATTGGCGCATGAACGCATCACCGCGGAAAGGATGGCAACCTACATGGAAAGGATGGATACCTCCATGGTAAGGCTGGCTACCTCCATGGTAAGGATGGCTATGGTAGAGGAGAGGATGGCTACGTCCATGGAGGAGTTTAATCGCCAGGGTATTGAAAACATGGTCATTGTTCAGAATAGAATGACATCTCTTGAGGAGCGATGGTCAGCTATTGAGCAAGCAAACCAGACCTTCATGTAAGTCCTCTGGAGTTGGACTTCCAGTGCAGAAACGGGTCCTCATGGCCCCCCTGTAGTGCAGCAAGGTGCTGTCAAGCCACTTGCTAGCTCTGAAGTGGGGCTGACCCATGAGAGGGATGTTGGTGGCAGAGAACAAGGAAGTGGGGGCTCCTCTCCGAGCGCTCACATGACCATGCCACAGCAAAGCCCTCAGTCAGAGCCCCACCAGAGTCCTCACCCAACTGAGATGGGCGTCTCAGCCCCTGCACAGCCACAGGAGCAGCAGACTGTTGGCGAGCCCGCATAGGTTTGCCACCCCAGAAGACGCCCGCAAAGGCGTCGAGACAGGAGCAGCAAGAGAGTGAGCAAGAGGCCTCCACATCTACTGAAGCCACAGGGGAAGCACCATGTAGGAGCACACATAAGAGAAAGATATAAGAGGAAGATAAAGCACAAGTAGTCACAAGGGTAGCCACTTGGGTGCTGTGTTGTTTTGTTTTTGGACCAGCCATCATTGTGATTGTATTATAAAGTGTTTTGATGGCAAACTGTTGAAGTTGTGGCCTGTGTCATTTCGCAAATGGGAATTTCACATTGAGGGCTTAGGGCGCCTTGCGATTGTCAGAATGGTGGTCAGTGTGATAGGATTCTGCAGGTTCTTGTCCATTGTCGATGCTCTGGTAAGAAGGAGCGAGACTAAAGTGTTTGATTGTGCAGGCTAAGCAAATCTGGCCAGGATGAGTGCGTCCCTTGCATCCCGGGCAGCAATGTTGTCGCGCGCTGGCACCTTCTGGCCTGTACATCTTCAGGTGGGTGACTAGCAGCTTGGCGCTCCTGTTGATGCTCCTGCTGTTGGTGCTGCTGTTGCTCACGGTTCTGCTGCTGGCGCGGCTGGTCTGCGTTCGAATCTGATGTCCAGGAGAAAAGGAATTAAATGGTCGCCATGCTTCTGGTATATGCCTCAGTTGAGGAAGCGCTTAGTCAAGGTGGGGAGAGGGGTTTCCCAGGAGATCACACTGGAGATGGGTGTCAGGCTCCAAACTTCCACAACAATGAGTATGCCTGTTAAAAGTTCCCCCAGACCTGAAACAACAAAGTTCTGCCACCTGCAAATGATCATTGGTGAAAACTCTTTTGTAATGGTGGAGCTGCAGCTGTGAGTAAGCAATCCACTTGTGAGGCTGCCAGCATTACCTGGCGTGTTCCAGAGGAGGCGTGTAGGATGAGGGAAATGTCTAAAAATCGGAAAGGCCTCTCAAAATGGGATTATAGAGGCAATTAAGTGGTTGTTAAGGACCTTAAGGGCCTATCCCACCTCTTGAAGGCGGGATGGAAAGGGGGTCAGAAAACACGCATTTGGGAAAATTGCTTGGAGGCGGGATGGAGGCGGGATCGGGCCCACCCGCCATTTTTGGCGATTTTAACAACTCACACGCCTCCAATCCCGCCTCCTTGGGCCTGGCAAAATCGAGCCCACTGTGTCAGGACAGTAACGCATGGAGTCTGAAATGTCCATGATTACGTATTCCTAAAAGATAATGTTAAAGAATCTGTAAAAGAACTAAGGGTCCCAATAACCATTTGTTACATTGGACTGAGAAAAACAGCTAATATGGCTGCAGTGTGTACCATCTACAAAATGCACTGCAGCAACTCGCCAAGGCTTCTTCAGCAGCACCTCCCAAACCCGCGACCTCTACCACCTAGAAGGACAAGGGCAGCAGGCGCATGGGAACACCATCACCTCCAAGTTCCCCTCCAAGTCACACACCATCCTGACTTGGAAGTATATCGCCGATCCTTCATCATCGCTGGGTCAAAATCCTGGAACTCCCTCCCTAACAGCACTGTGGGAGTACCTTCACCACATGGACTGCAGCGGTTCAAGATGGCGGCTCACCACCACCTTCCCAAAGGCAATTAGGGATGGGCAATAAATGCTGGCCTTGCCAGCGATGCCCAAATCCCATGAACAAATAAAAAAAAATGATTGCAGTGCTTTCATAGCAGCAACTGAATTGCTAGACGAAAAAAGAGCAAGCTCCATCTAGTTCACCTCCTACCATCCCGGTAGTTGCATGATACAGTGATAATGGAGTTGTTGACTAATCCTAGCAATCAATCTCAATCAATTAGTTTATAACTGACCTAGCAATGGCATAAGGAAAACCCCAGTGGTGGAGAGCTTTTGAACCATAGGTCCAAAGTCACCTTTTTTCTCCCAAGAAAGCCACGCTTACCACGTTATGTCTCAAATTACTCATATACTGTATCCCAGCATGTTATTTTCTGCAAGAAATCTATCTAATTTGCATTTCTGAATGTTGAAACCGCTTTGCATCCTGAAAACTATTGTCTTCCAATACCAACAGGAGTGTGGATGGCAAGACTGTCAGAAAAGAGAGATAAAACAGATTTTTAAAAACTCTAGGTCCAAGGTTGAGTGTCATGTCAGAACCATAGATCGCATCATTGATCGGGTCCTTATGTCATGAATTACCAACTCTAAACGGCTGCAGCCAGAATAATTTGCATTAATGTCCTAAATCCAGCAATTTCAGGATGGCAATAAACTTCAATGGGGAGCCTCACGGCGAGAAGGTAATTTTATCGGTTTTGGCAAGGCTAACAGCGCAAATCGCCCAGCAATTTATAGAGGATCGGAACTCATGGAGTATCTCTTCTTCGCCTCAAATTGCTGGATTTTTTAATGAATTAATAATGGCAATGTGAAACATTTTATACTCCCCAGCCAACTGAGTTACATGTCAAAGATCTCTGGGCAGACTTTTAGAGAAAAATTTGTCTCAACCCACATTCTGAGCTTTCCTGGGCCATCAACCAGCACCATCCAATTTTTGCCAGACTTGCAAAATCAGGGCTTCTTGCTGGTGCTAATGCCTCCATATAATTTGCAAGCCTGTCTGAAATTATCTTTCCCATCTTTTTTCCAACAATCCTGGTTCTGCCCTTGTCCGCAGCTCGCCAGTCAATGAGATAGACACGCCCTAGATACAAAACTGTGTTTGCAACTAAGTTACCTTCCTTTGATGGATCTGATGCACTGGCTGAACCACTCAAGTGGTCACTCCTGTTGGTGTGGTAATGGAGTGATGGCGGTGGTGTGATGTCAGAGGCTGAAGTTGTATTCATGTGGCTCGATGCTGGGACTGATGCAGGTTTTCCATTCGACCACTCACTGGATGAAATTGGCATCTGGCAGCTTTTGTACTGGGATGTTGATGATGTACTGGCTGACACAGTAGTTCGGCTACAACACGACCTATGGAGTGAAGCTGATGTCCTGTTGCTATGAGAACTAGCTGGCATGTCTCCATTATCCAAAGCAAAAGAAGAATCCTTTGAGTATAGGGAATGCACACTCCTCTTACTTTGATCAATCTTTCTTTCCTTACTGCTTGCCCCATCACAGCCTTCTGTGGATATGACACTAGTTGATGGAAATATCTTGGATTGCCTCATTCTGATGTTCGTAACTATGGAACCATCAAGCCCAGTGTTTGGGATCATGGAGCTTCCTGTTTATGCCCTACAACTCCACTTCAGATTTAGATCGAAATTCAATTTGTGTAAAAGGTTAGAGGAAATGTGCACAGAGTTGGCTCCCTCTCTCACCGCAGACTATCTCTGCGAAAAGCATCATGCAATGTTAATGAAAGCACTGCGTTCGGCAGGTGATGAACAGGCACATCTTAAGTTACTAATAAATAAAAAAAAGCTAACAGCTCTTTTCTCTGTTTTATTAACCTGCTAAACTACAGTCTCAATTATTATACTGAAACCCTTCCCTGTACAGTCTGTGTTTCAAAATTAAATACAAGTAAAACAAATAACTCCCTTCCTCATCTGATGAGAGGAATTACGTGATCTGAAAACTGTTGCATAATAAGCTCATGAAAGGCATCATATCTCAGTTACCACAATGAAGCTTCTTTGTTTTAAAAGTTACTTAAAGATTGTGCAGTAGCCTATGGATGTACTTGCCCCAATACACGCAGGTCAGTCTTTCAATAATTTAGCATTTTTAATCTGACCATTGATGAAAAACATCTATGGATTGGCAGACACCAAAAATGAGAAGCTGCAGGATTCTATTTTCAATCTAGTTGACTTAATTTGTTTAAAATAATAAGCACAATCAATGATGGTAGGCATAGCCATTAACATATCTTTTACATAGCAGAGTTAATGATACAGATTCAAGCTAGAGAAGGAATAGGCCAAATTTATTATAGATTACAAAAGGCTTCAGCAAGGTCAGGGAAAATGGATACTGCATCTGATGAAAAAGGAGATGGAAAAAGAGAGAGGAGCCGAGGGTGATGAAAATGGGAAATCAAGTATAAGTCCTGCAAAGACTGTGATGAGATAAGCAGCGAAGAAATAACTGTCTGAAAAAAGAGTAGATGAATTGGATAGGATTACACTAAACATTTCCAATCCCTATCAGGAAGCACTTCTTCACACAAAGGGTAGTGGAAATCTGTGGAACTCTCCCCCAAAAGGCTGGTGAGGCTCGCTCAGTGGAACTGAGATTGATAGATTTTTGTTAGGCAAGGGTATCAGAAGGTTGCGGGTTCAAGTCCCACTCCAGAGACTTGAGCACAAAAATCTTGGCTGACACTCCAGTGCAGTACTGAGGGAGTGCTGCACTGTCGGAGGTGCCATCTTTCGGATGAGACGTTAAACCGAGGCCCCGTCTGCTCTCTCAGGTGGACGTAAAAGATCCAATGGCACTATTTCGAAGAAGAGTGGGGGAGTTATCCTGACCAATATTTATCCCTCAATCAACATCACTAAAACAGATTATCTGGTCATTATCACATTGCTGTTTGTGGGAGCTTGCTGTGCACAAATTGGCTGCCGCGTTTCCTGCATTACAACAATGACTACACTTCAAAAGTACTTCATTGGTTGTAAAGCGCTTTGGTGGTCGTGAAAGGCACTATATAAATGCAAGTCTTTCTTTCTTTCTATTAAGGCATATGGAACCAAGGCAGGTAAATGGAGTTAAAGTACAGAGCAGCCATGGTCTATTTGAATGGCGGAACAGGCTCCAGGGGCTGAATGGCCTACTCCTGCTCCGATGTTATCCCAAACATCGCTATACTGTAAATGAGATGAACCAAAAACAGACGATAACTGAATCACAAAACAATTTCACAACAGGGTGATATATTTTGTCCAGTATTAAAAGCCTGGGTTGTTTCTCCCCAGTGCTAATTACTGTGTGATTGTGTTTCTTGACGCTGAAAATTTCTCTAGTTTTCTGAAGAGATAATGGCCCATATTTTCTGATTGCAGGCCTCCTGCGGGCGGAGGCCTGCGATCTGGAAAAATCTGTGCCCTTACCTGAGGGCTCCCAGGAGGCACACAGTTCAGATGCTGGGCCTCTCCAAACTGCCGGTGTGCAGGGCCCACGTATCCCAGGGGCACAGGTAGTTCGCAGCGTCCCTAGGATCACGTGGGTCATGGGGAGCCAATCAAAGAAGGGAATCTCCCTTCATACATTTGACAGGAAGACCTGTCAAATATATGAATGGAGATCACCTCCAAAACAAGGTAAAACTTTAAATACATTTTTTTTAAATCACATTTTTAAAATGACTTGAAAGTCCAATAAATTAACTATTTTAAACAAAACTTTTAATTTTTCAAAAAATAATTAAAGATTTTTACGGGGCTAAAAATAAACGTACCTTTTTTTAAAGTATTTCTAAATGATAAATCAGTGGAAACATTTTTAAAAAACTTTTTTCAACTCTTATCCTGGTAAAAGCAGGCCTTACGCCTGCTTTTACCAGGCGCAAGAATTGTAAGGGTTTTCTGCGGGCGGAGGGTCTCCAAAAAGCGGAACTATCCGCCCGCAGAGGCCCTTCTCCCGGGCAGCCGGAGGATCTGTCAAGAGCTTTCTTGACAGATCGGAAATGCCGGTTTCCAGCGCATGCGCAGTGCATGCCTGAAACCGGCATTTCCGATGTCCCTACGGGTGAGTACACAGCGCGCACACACCCGTAGGGATCGGAATATCCGGCCCAATGCATTTTGAATGACGTCTGTTTAAATCTCAGCTAAAGTCACAGTCTGTGTATGTCAGAGGCAAAAATCAAACAAATTTCTATTTAGTAACAAATGTTTTGGAGAGATCAAATATAATAAAAGTTCCTTTGCATCTTGATCATTGTGACATATTAATGTTTCACATTCTGAATTATGGTTATTTGCCTCCTGATTTTACTATTCCAATCAATCTAAAGATTTTTATATTATAATAAAGAATTGCTTCCAAGTGCTTGCGCTCCCTCTCTTGAAAATCTTTGAGAAAGACAATTAATAGGTTGCCAACGACACAGTCACAATAACAATTGTGGAAGTTAATAGCTGTGTAGATTCTGGTCACCAAACAGTGACAAATAAAGTAATCTGAATCCAGACCCTAACTGTAATTGTAACTGTGACTCTAATTGTAATTGTAATTCAAAGCTAAACCTAAACCTAATCCTAACAGGAAAGTAGACTGTGAGACTCATCACTGTCACAGATCATCTGATAGAGGTAATGGCCATCATCCATCTGTCCACACATATCTTGATAATGTTTGTAGCCTGTTGTGCTGCTTCTCGATTGGAGTGCCCAACGTAATTCTGTAAAGTGCTTACAATACTGTCTGATTTCAGCCAAAATCTATATGCATTGGCAAGTATAGATGTTCTCATGTGTGACTATCGAAGATGTCTTTAGGATTTGGAATGCTCTGCCTGATAGGGTGGTGGAAACAGATTCAATGGTACCTTTAAAAAGGGCATTGGATAAATACTTGAAGGAGAAAAAATTGCCGGGATATGGGGAAAGAGCGGGGGAGTGGGACTAACTGGATTGCTCTTTGAAAGAGCCGACGCAGACTCGATGGGCCACATGGCCTCCTTCTGTGCTGTACTATTCTATGATTCTATGTAGGCAGAGATATTGAAGTGTGGTTGAGCAATATAGACACCACAATGTAGTGTAACAGACACAGTACAAACAAGAAAAATAGCAATGCTGGAAATGCATAGCAGGGCGCTCAGCATGTAAGGGAGTGACAGATTCGCCTGCAATTCTGATGAAAGGTCACGTCCGAAATGTTAAACTAGCTTTTGCTTTCAGGTGCTGATTGAGCTGCTGTGCATTTCCAGTCATTTGTTTTCTGTTTCAGATTTCCAGAATTTTCTTTTTAGCTAAAACAGTTGTGATAATGTGCGTGTCCTTTATTTGTAGTCCATACATTTCCACCGAACTTGACACTTATGTAAATTTAAATTATGTTAAGAGATATTCAGCATTTTGAGTGCTTAAGTCACCACTCAAGGAATGACGGGTAAGGAGAGAAAATAGGGTTCTGGGAGAAAGGGGGCAAAGAATAGAGATTTTAAACACTCTAACAAACGATAATATCGTCACTTCTGTGCCATTAATGAGATCACATGACTCATAAAAAGGAATTACATCTCTTTGTGACATCATAATTGATTGTAATCCTGGAAAGATACAATTGGAATGTCATATATCATCTTTAACCAGGACGACAGTACAAGTGGATATGCAACAAGGTCAGACAAGTTAACACGCTCGATTTCCAATAGAAAAGGATGATACAAGATTAGCAACACCACTAAATGCTACAAGCAAGGTGAGTGACTACAAGTGGAACAGACTCCTAGATGAGATAGTTGATTTGAGATTGATTTACACCTTTAAAAGGGTGCTTGATCAATATCTGTTAAGATGTGGAAATGTGGGTTTTAGAGATGTTATTCAACTGTGGTGGAGAGAAGGAGCTATCACAGCTGAATCAGTCTAGTCCTCCCCTAACATCCATAGATAGATCTCCTTCTACCACCCTGCCCCTAGGATACACATACATTTGCTCAATTCCCAATCCCAGTTTGTTACGATTGGGAGACCAATCATTTCTCCTTAGGGAAAATCATCCTGGGCTGCTCTTGTAAACTTCCTCATAGCTGCTAAGTAAATATTTCCTTGGGAATTCCAACGTCAAAATGTCCAGACTTATCTGTTACACTTATCGGTTATGCTTCCCTGTAATGGCAGTAGAATCATAGGATGATACAGCACAAAAGGAGGCCATTCGGCCCATCGTGACTGTGCCAGCTCTTTGGTTGGGCTATCCAACTAGTCCCACTCTCCTGCTCTTTCCCCATTGCCCTGTAATTTTTTTCCCTTCAAGTATTTATCCAATTACCTTTTGAAAGTTACTATTGAACCTGTTTACACCACCCTGACAGGCCGTGCAACTCACTGTGTAAAAAAATGTTTCTTCATGTCACCTATGGTTCTTTTGCCAATCACCTTAAATCTGTGTCCTCTGGTTACTGACCCTTCTGCCAGTGGAAACAGTTTCTCCTTATTTACTCTAT
Organism: Squalus acanthias; assembly: GCA_030390025.1. Lineage (NCBI taxonomy): Eukaryota > Metazoa > Chordata > Chondrichthyes > Squaliformes > Squalidae > Squalus > Squalus acanthias. The sequence continues at coordinate 72,810,724 of CM059439.1, forward strand.
CAAAACTGTTCATGATTTTGAACACTTCCATTAAATCTGCTTTTAACCTTCTCTGCTCCAAAGAGAACAACCCCAGCTTCTCCAGTTTCTCCACATAACTGAAGTCCCTCATCCCTGGTACCATGCTAGTAAATCTCATCTGCACCTTCTCTAATGCTTGCCATCGTTCCTAAAGTGTGTTCTCCTCCTCCTCCTCCTCCCCCTCCCCCCTCCCCCCCCCAGGTTTCACCGTCGTGTTTCAGAGGAGGCATGCGTGCATCACGTCAGAAAGTCTTAAAATCAGAAAGGCCTCTCCAAATGGGATTGTAGAGGCAATTACGTGGTTGTTAAGGCCCTATCCCGCCTCTTCGGGACAGAGACAGGATCAGAAACCACGCATTTGGGAAAATTGCTCGGAGGTGGGGTCGGGCCCACCCGCCATTTTTTGCAATTTTAACACCCCACACGCCTTCATTCCCGCCTCCTCGGGCCTGGCAAAATCGAGCCCTATGCCTCTCTTAATAAAGCTAAGGATCCCATATGCTTTTTTGACAGCCTTCTCAATTTGTCCTGCCACCTTCAAAGATTTGTGTACATACACCCCAGTTCTCACTGTTCCTGCACCCCCTTTAAAATTATATCATTTAGTTTATGTTGCCTCTCCTCATTCTTCTTACCAAAATGTGTCACTTCACACTTCTCTGTGTTAAATTTCATCTGCCATATGTCGATCCATTTCACCAGTCTGTCTATGTCCTCCTGAAGTCTGTTACTATGCCCTTTATTGTTTACTACATTTCCGAGTTTCGTGTCATTTGCAAACATTGAAATGATGCCCTGTATACCCAAGTCCAAGTCATTCATATATATCAAAAAGAGCAGTGGTCCCAATACCTGGGAAACACCACTGTATACTTCACTCCAGTCTGGAAAAACAACCGCTTACCACTACTCTCTGCTTCCTGTCCCTTAGCCAATTTTGTATCCACAGTACCACTGTCCCTTTAATTTTGCTAGCAAGTCTATTATATGGTACTTTGTCAAATGCCTTTTGAAAGTCCATATACACAACATTAACCCTCTTCCTTACTTCATCAAAGAACTCAATCAAACACGATTTGCCTTTAACAAATTCGTGCTGACTTTCATTTATTAGCCCATACTTTTCCAAGTGCCAATCAATTTTGTCCCGAATTATTGTCTCTAAAAGTTTCCCCACCATCGACATTAGGCTTACTGGCCTGTATTGCTGGGTTTATCCCTCTCCCTTTTTTTAAACAAGGGTGTAACATTTGCTATCCTCAAGTCCTCTGGCACTACCCTCATATCTAAGGAGGATTGGAAGATTGTGGGCAGAGCCTCTGCAATTTCAACCCTTACTTCCCTCAGTAACCTAGGATGCATCCCATCCAGACTTTTCTACTGTGAGGACTGCCAACCTTTTAAGTACATCCTCTTTATCTATTTTTATCCTATCCAATATCGCTACTGCCTCCTCCTTTACTGCTACATTGGCAGCATCTTCTTCTCTAGTGAAGACAGATGCAAAGTACTCATTTAGCACCTCAGACATGCCCTCTGCCTCCACAAGAAGATCTCCTTTTTTAGTCCCTAATCAGCCCCACCCTTCCTTTGACTACCTTTTTACTAATAGGTGGCAATTTAATAGCATTTCCAAATACTGACCCTATAACGACTCCCTTTAACAACACTGCATGGTGCTGTATTATCCGTTCCCCCACAAATTACTCAAAAAGCTTTCTGAAAAAAAAATCATTAGTTTTTTTTCTCAGTAACGGATATTTCTAATCTCCAAATTAGGTTTTAAACAGTTTTTTTTATCAAAAAATACATGTTTCACAATATTCTGGTTAGATTTATCCATTGAATTGTCTTTTGAAAAATGCTTTCATTAAAGTTTTTACTTCAAGGCCTCGGCCTCTCCCAAAAGTTGGGGCTTGGACCTGATATTTTTGCCCAGTGCTGTGATTCCATTAGCTGAAACCAGATTGTGAAGTCTGAGCATGTGTAGTGTGCCCAATGTCCCAGGATGCATCAGTACCATTCTGTGAGCCATACTGCTAAATATTTTTCTTTAGATTCTGTTCTGTTGTTTATTTGAAGAAAAACAAGAGGGCAAATTTCAGAAGCTTTTTTCAGGTAAAGTTTATATTCAGTTTTTTTTTAAATATAGAAGTTGGGTAGGTGAGAGGAGGAGAAAATGACAAACTATACTATTTACACATTTGTAGTAGCTTCTTTTCCAAAACCTTCAGAAAGTGTATTAAGCTTCGCGTCTCTTTCTCCATCCTAATTTGAGTTAATTTTTCAAACAAACCTGTTGATTTTTGAAGCACATAGAAAGTCTTTTTCTCCTGTGTTTTGTTGATGGAAAATATAAACATTCCAATTACTGACATCTGGGAGAAGAGATAGAGGCACATACTGATAAAGAGATCCACAGATAGAAAAACGAAGTCAAAGAGTGTTTTTCCTCATCCTAATTTGAGTTCTTTAAAAAAAATAAAGCAAGATGTTGAATTTCGAAAGCAAGCAAAGTCTTTTTGAGCAAAATGAATAGGAGAGGAGGCAAGGATGGAAACAGGTTGAGGGTAAGGAGCCCTCTGCCTCTTGTCATTCACCCTGTCGAGGGGAGGAACTGGGAGTGAGGAAGGTGTGGATAGATGGTTGTGAGATAAGTACACAGCAAGGGAAGAAAAAAATGCAGAGTTACTCAAATAGTTCATAGGATTGTCATAAAGAAAGAATTTTCCTTCACAACCTCAGGATGTCCCAATGCGCATTACAGCTAATGAAGTATATTTGAAGTGCAGACACTGTTATAATATGGGAAATGCAGCAGCAATTTGCTCACAGATTATTTGTTTAGGTATTGGTTGATATATAAATGTTGGCCAGCAGACCAGGAGAACTCCCTTGCTCATCAGTAGTGCCACAGGATCTTTTATGTCCAACTGAAATGGTCCATGGGGCCTCGGTTTAAGTCTTATCTGAAAGACAACACCTCTGACAAGTGTCAACCTAGATTATCTGCTCAAGTCTCTGGAGTGGGACTTGAACCCACGACCTTCTGATTCAGAGGTGAGTGTGCTACCACTGAGCCAAGGCTGACACCTCCAAAGAAGTGCAGGAGTGGTAGGAAGGGGTAGGGGTAGTGGAAGGCACAGGGACACAATGGGAGCAAGGGGTTGGAGAAAGCACAAGTGATGGGACGGGATGAGAAAGGAGTCACTGAGGGCTGCAAGTCACATTTTTTCCCACCACCCTCACCAGAAAATAGAGCCTGCAGCTGTTACTGGTTTCTTACCACACCATGCCACACCTCTCACCTAAAAAGGAAAAGACAAATAGAAGCAGAAGAAGAATCAAAAATAGAGAAAGAGAAGAAAAAGAGAGATAGAAGCAGAAGAGGAAAGGCAGAGAGAAACACCAATATGAAGACAACAGAGACAGTTTAAGAGAGAAACAATAATTCTCCAACTTACTGTGTGTACTAACACCATAGCAGATCAGCCAGTTAATTAAATGCCTTGAAATTTACAGAGAAAATAAATCAGAAATAAGGCAGAGAACATCACCACCATCTTGAGGAGCAAATCATCAGCAGAAGCAAATGTAAATAGCAGCCTCTGGTGCTTGCCCTTTCAGGGACACCATTTTGTTTTGGCTTCAGACAACCTGAGTTCTCAGCACACCCCCACCCCTATATAAGGCAGCACTGTGAATTTCACATTGCCAGCCCACTGAGCCTATCCCTGAACATCTGCGGCCAGAAGTGTAAAGTTGCAAAGGCGACTTTGAAGCAACCGCACATGTGTGAATCTTGCACATGGATAATTGCTCCAACGTTGCCTCTGGCTTCCAAATCCACTCCATAGTGTAAACAGAGTTCAGCTGCCAGAGGGATTATCATATTAGGGAAACTCTTCCAATGGAAAGTCTTGTATTTATATAGCGCCTTTCATGACCTCAGACGTCCCAAAGCGCTTTACAACCAATGAAGTACCTTTGAAGTGTAGTCACTGTTGTAATGTAGGAAGCATTTCCCCAATATAAATGAGCATGAGAGACACCAAAGTGGCTTGAGAAATCTTATCTCCTTTTATAACATTTAGGATTATGTGTCAATTCAGATGAACACATTTCCCTTTTAACAGAAATCAATTAAAATGTCTAATGGCGCTAATGGGCTGCGACCTCATGGGACTCCCCCCATGATAACGTTGGGATTTTCTGCATTTAGTGTGAATTAAATATAACCAGTGAGTGATCTTACGATTTTAAAATATTTATAACCCCCACGATGATCTTGCAAGATAATCTATTTATGTGTATTTACTTGTAATTTGAACATGCTGACCTTAAACTTGTGAGATTGCTTTTGAGAAATCAGTACAGGAATCCTGTAGTGCTGTTTGCTGTGGATAATGGAGATGTGTCTAGTTGGATCTGATTTCTGTCATAGGATTGCTTACCTCCAAATGATCTGCATTTATAGACCATTTAGAGACAACTGATCTGGACAATAGACATCCAATATTGTTCAGCATACTAGTATTGTCCTTTATGCTCTGGTTCATTCAAAATACTTTCCACATGTTCCTATGTGTTTATATAAAGTAAAGCAAGACCCTTCTAAATGACTTTTAAACTATATACTGATTTAAGACTTATTAAACCTTATTTGACTTTACTTGAAGATCACAATATGCAGTAGGATCTTTGTCAGTTTAATTCTTTAATTTTGCTAAGTTAATATATATCTTTGTATATTTAACTGATAAAGATTTATGTCCTGTTCCTGAAGGCATGGACGTCTTGCCTGGGTACTGTCCCACAGGCCGCAGGTACCCTCCACTACCTTGTTCAAGTGACCATTGTCAGCCCAGATAGTGAGTGCTGCCAGGCTGTGCTTTCATGGGACATCACAGTTGAGGCCAGTCCTAACTTCTGGGGGGAAAAATTCAGTTGGTTGCGCCTCCCATTAGCGCCTTAAGAGGGCGCTAATGGGGCGCAAAGCAACTAGCGCCCGGGCGCGGCGATGTTTGCGCCGCTCGCGGAATTAACTAGACATTTTGCGGCGGCGCTAAACACTACCGCCACAATATCCTGCGCCGGCAGATCGTGACGTCAGTCGAGTGCGCAACGCCCCGGTAGCACCCCGGAGCGGATATTGAGTGGCACCCCCTGCCTTACCGCCTGCCGCTAGCAACGACAATTTGAGCGGAGCGTTTTGCAGTCAGGAAGGGACTGGGGAAGCGCTATTTAAAGGCGACCGCTTCCTGCCTTTTATTGTTGGTGGCATTTTTGAACCACGCATTCTGAGAGAGAGAGAGAGAGAGAGACTTCTGGAGAGATTCAACGCTATGTGAAGGAGTTTTGGGTACTGAGCTGCACTTTGCAGGTTCATTTTGATTTGCCCTTCCTTGTATCGATTTAGAAGATACTGTGGGGGCTGCACTCTGAGCTCTTTCCCTGGACCTCTCCATTGTTCTTTCCAGCAGATTTGATGTACAGGTCTCTCCAGGCCGAGATTCAAGGCTGCAATGAGCAGGATGTGGATGGAAAGCAAGATCAACCCTCCCCTTTAAGAACTGGCCGGCGCCATTGTGTGTGTGTTCCATTGCTGACTGACATCACATGAGCTTCGCCAGCGCTCTGAGGTAGCGCCTCGCTCCTCGGCCTTTGCGCCTTAAGACAGGTGTGAAGCGCTTTCTAGACTTCTTTAAAGTTGCCTAAAGCCTACAAGGAGTGGTGTGGCACGTGTTCAGGGACTTGGCACTGACTTGCCAGGGGTCTGCTCAGACCAGTTGCTCCCAGCCATGAGTGCAGTAGTTTGTATCCCCGTTGGCCTGCAGCATGATGGGGAGAATGAGCAGAGGTGACACAGAGCAGGACAAGCTGCTAGAAGAGGCAGGAGGAGGAGGGGGAGAAGGGCTCTCAGCAGGAGGCCATATCCACCCAGGGTCTTCAAGGAGCAATTCTCCTACCTCAACCTCAGCGACGAACAGTCCGTACAACGTCTCTGTGTTACTAAGGAGGTGCTCACTGAAATATGCCACCTCAGTCCAGGGCGAGGATGGCATTGCCAGTGGCTGTGAGGGTGAGCATGGCCTTGAATTTCTTCACGTTGGACTCCTTTCAGGCTGGAGCAGGCGACATCTGTAACATCTCCCAGTTCGCCGTCCACTCCTGTATAAGGAAGGTGAGTGAGGCTCTGTATGCAAAAGAGAGCTGAATACATTTCATTCTCTCTTGCCAGAGAGAAGCAGATGGAATGAGCATGTGGCTTCGCCAGGATAGCAGGTTTCCCCATTGTGCAGGCTGCCATTGACTGCACACTTGTTGCTTTGTGGGTGCCGCATCTCAATTCGGAGATGTACCACAACCGGAAGAGGTTCTACTCCCTCAATGTCCAGCTGGTGTGTGACCATACTCAGCGCATCATGCAAGTCAATGCTTGGTATCCTGGCAGCAGTCATGATACCTTCATTCTGCAGCAGTCTGCTGTACTATCAGCATTTGAGCCACCACGACAAACCAGAGTGTGGTTACAGGGCGACAAAGGCTATCCGCTGACCACATGGCTTATGACTCTGCTGCACGTCCTCTTGACCACAATGCTACAATAAAAGCCACCACAAAACCTGTTGTGCGAGGCCCCTTGGGTAGGAGCGATCATAATATGATAGAATTCTTCATTAGGATGGAGAGTGAAGTAGTTGACTCAGAGACTAGGGTCCTGAATTTAAAGAAAGGAAACTACGATGGTATGAGGTGCGAGTTGGGTAGGATTGATTGGGGAATGTCACTCAAAGGGTTGACGGTGGATAGGCAATGGCAAACATTCAAAGACTGCATGGATGAACTACAGAATTTGTTCATCCCAATTTGGCATAAGAATAAAACAAAAAGGGTGACTCAACCGTGGCTAATAAGGGAAATTAGGGATAGCATAAGATCCAAGGAGAGGGCATATAAATTGGCCAGAAAAAGCAGTAACCCTGAGGATTGGGAGCAGTTTAAGATTCAACAAAGGAGGAAAAAGGGATTAATTAAGAAGGGGAAAATAGAATACGAGAGTAAACTTGCAGAGAACATAAAAACTGACTGTAAAAGCTTTTATAGATATGTGAAGAGAAAAAGATTAGTGAAATCAAGCATAGGTCCCTTGCAGTCAGAATCAGGGGAACTTATAATGGGGAACAAAGAAATGGCAGCCCAATTAAATACATATTTTGGTTCTGTCTTCACAAAGGAGGACACAAATAAACTCCCAGAGATGTTGGGGAACATAGGGTCTGATGAAAGGGAGGAACTGAAAGAAATCAGTATTTGTAGGGAAATGGTGTTAGGGAAATTGAAGGGATTGAAGGCCGATAAATCCCCAGGGCCTGATAATCTACATCCTAGGGTACTTAAGGAAGTGGCCCTAGAAATAGTAGATGGATTGCTGATCATCTTCCAACATTCGATGGACTCTGGAACAGTACCCATGGATTGGAGGGTAGCTAATGTTACCCCACTATTCAAAAAGGGTGGTAGAGAGAAAATGGGGAATTACAAGCCTGACATCGGTAATGGGGAAAATGCTAGAGTCCATTATAAAAGATGTAATAGCAGAGCACTTGGAAAACAGTGACAGGATCGGACAAAGTCAACATGGATTTACAAAAGGTAAATCATGCTTGACTAATCTACTAGAATTTTTTGAGGATGTAACTGGTAAAATAGATAAGGGAGAACCAGTGGATGTGGTGTATTTGGACTTCCAAAAGTCTTTTGATAAGGTCCCGCATAAGAGATTAGCGTGTAAAGTTAAGGCACATGGAATTGGGGGCAAGGTATTGACTTGGATAGAGAACTGGTTAGCAGACAGAAAGCAAAGAGTTGGAATAAACGGGTCTTTTTCCGAGTGGCAGGCAGTGACTAGCGGGGTACCGCAGGGATCGGTCCTTGGACCCCAGCTATTCACAATATATATTAATGATCTAGACAAGGGAACTAGATGTAATATCTCCAAGTTTGCAGACGACACAAAACTGGGTGGGCCTGTGTGCTGCGAGGAGGATGCCGAGAAACTCCAGGATGATTTGGACAGGTTGGGTGATTGGGCAGAAGCGTGGCAGATGCAATATAATGTGGATAAATGCGAGGTTATCCACTTTGGTGTCAAAAACAGAAGGCAGATTATTATCTGAATGGCAATAGATTGGGAGAAGGGGAAGTGCAACGAGATCTGGGTGTCCTTGTGCACCAGTCGCTGAAGGTAAGCATGCAGGTGCAGCAGGCGGTTAAGAAGGCAAATGGTATGTTGGCCTTCATAGCGAGAGGGTTTGAGTACAGGAACAAAGATGTCTTGCTGCAGTTGTACAGGGCCTTGGTGAGACCACACCTTGAGTACTGTGTGCAGTTTTGGTCGCCTTATCTGAGGAAGGATGTTCTTGCCATGGAAGGAGTTCAGCGAAGATTCACAAGGCTGATACCTGGGATGGCAGGAATGACGTATGAAGAGAGATTGGGTCGATTGGGCTTATACTCGCTGGAGTTTAGAAGAATGAGAGGGGATCTCATTGAAACTTATAAAATTCTGACAGGACAGGACAAACTAGATGCAGGAAGGATGTTCCCGATGGTCGGTGAGTCCAGAACCAGGGGTCACAGTCTAAGGATAAGGGGTAAGCCATTTAGGACAGAAATGAGGAGGAATTTCTTCACCCAGAGAGTGGTGAACCTGTGGAATTCTCTGCCACAGAAGGCAGTAGAGGCCAATTCATTAAATAGATTCAAGAAGGAGTTGGATATATTTCTTAAGGCTAAAGGGATCAAGGGATATGGGGAGAAAGCAGGGACGGGGTACTGAATTTGGATGATCAGCCATGATCGCATTGAATGGCGGAGCAGGCTAGAGGTGCCGAATGGCCTACTCCTGCTCCTATCTTCTATGATCTATGATTTATGATCTATAAAACAAACATTCTAAACCAATTTTATGAATCAAACCATTACAATATTTCATTCAAAAGTCAACTAATCACCCTTGTGCATTCCCTTAGTGCCTGTCTTCAGTGTGCTTTTGCCTGTCCTAGTGCTCCTATGCAGTGCTACCCCAGTGGCTGCAGCATGGCTGGTGGAAGGCTGCTGACTTTCAGTGGGGGAGACTACAGATGGCCTTGCAGGATGACCTCAAGCAGCTCTGGACCTAGTAGGCCTGGCTTCAGACTGCACCATCTCGGCATGGGCGGCAGCAGTCTGGGTTGGCTGGCTGACAGGCAACAGCAAGAGCACTGGCAGAGTGGCAGTGGTGGGAGGATGAATGCTGTGATCCTGAGAGAGGACTGCAGGTTCATCCTTCACAAAGCCACTGCCACTCCCCTGGGGGGGTTGCCTCAGCAATCCTAGTAATCTGCTGGAGAACACCCTGCAAGCCCCTTACAACACTGGTAAACCCAGCCATGATGTGCTTGTGTGGCAGCAAGCTGAGCTTGCATGACTTCAGTCTGAGCTTCCACTGCAGCACTCAGATGTTGGGTGGCTTCTGCTTGTGCTGCAATGGAAGCTGAGACATCGGCCATCAGACACTGCATGATGGTTGGGTCCACAAGTGCGCTAATGGATCTGCCCACCCCTTCCACGCTGGAAAGGATGGGCTCCAAGCTCTGCGTAAAGTCCTGTGCAAGGTTGGAGCTGGACTCCTCCATGCTCCTTGACATTGCATTTAGGCGTTCTGGTAGTCCTGCCAATGCACCAAGCATTTCGTTGTGCATACTTCTGTAAGGGGTTTTCTCCGATACTGGTTCCCCATTACACACAGTTCTTGGACGTCAGGATTTATAAGAACAAAATACACAAGGCGCAGGGTTTTGGCTCAACCTTTGATTCATTTGTTTATTGAACACACACACACACAATTACTTCCCCAGTATAAATCCCTACGATTTATATCAGGCTAACAACCCCAAAATACAAACCCCTACGCAAGGGTCATTTGCATCGACACAATATGACACAGTTAAACCTGTCCACGATTTGATTGTTACATATAAAGTTACCCAGACTCAATCACAAAGCCCTTATTGTGATCTGACTGAAACTCACAAACTTACTCAGACTCAATCATAAAAGCCCCCTCTATGATTTGACTGAAACATACAATCACCACTCCCGAACGGCTGTCTCTTGGAGTTGATTGTAGGCCCGAATCTCTCTGTTCGCTGTTCTGCCGTTGGCTTCCCACACCAACTTGCAATCTTGAAACACATTTCCTGGCCCCCTCCTGAGCAAACGATGGCCATTTCAAAATGTGTGAATTGTATCTCGTATTGTCAATTGATTAGAGATACCTTTCTGACAATGCAACCTTCCCAAAGTGACTGCATATGCGAAGTTGTTGGTTTTTGTCAGCATTCGTATTCAAATGATTCAAGGCCCGGCCCATTGTCTTAGGCCTGCACTGATACCATGGTCCAAGGTGAACAATGTAACCCCTTAAGGTACATGAATATGCAAATGTTCTTGTTCAGATTTTAGATTGTCTGTGATCCAGTCGTAGTTTCGGCTGCAATGTTTGAATTAACCCTTTATTGCCGAGCCCTTTTTGCGGGCTCTGCAGTTCTGGGTTTTTATATTTCATAGTCCAATTTTTACCGTTGTGGGGGGAGGAATGGATCCTACATCATCAGCTTTGTTCTGTAGGCCGCCCCATCAAAGTCCTCATCTTAGTCCTGTGCAGCAGAACTCGTGTGCGCCCTCGCCCGCCGGGGAGCTGGCACCTGCCCTACCTTTTCCCCCTGCCCTGGCTACAGGCCACGCGTGCCCGATGACTCACCATGTGCAGATCCCGCCTCTAAGCTACCCTCAAATGTCCGCGCAGTGCCAGTATCTGAGCTGGTGGCTGCGACTGTTTGATTGAGTGATGGCGTTTCTTCTTCATCAGCACTCTCCTATTCCTCTTCCTCTTGCACCACTGCCTGGCCAGGTTGGATTTAGAAACATAGAAACTAGGAGCAGGAGTAGGCCATTCGGCCCGTCGAGCCTGCTCCACCATTCAATACGATCATGGCTGATCATCCAAATCCAGTACCCTGTCCCTGCCCCCTCACACAGAATCCCCATCGAGCCTGCACCGACACATATCCCACCCTATCCCCGTAACCCCACGTATTCAATTCCCCCTAACATATCCCATCCTATCCCTGTAACCCCACATATTTAATCCCCCCCTAACACTAAGGGTCAATTTATCATAGCCAAATCACCTAACCCGCACATTTTTGGACTGTGGGAGGAAACCGGAGCACCCGGAGGAAACCCACGCAGACACGGGGAGAATGTGCAAACTCCACACAGACAGTCACCCGAGGCCAGATTCGAACCCGGGTCTCTGGCGCTGTGAGGCACCAGTGCTAACCACTATGCCACCATGTTGCCATTTCTTGGGTCTCTGCCAACAAACCAGGTAGTCTTTCTAATTAGCATTCAGTTTCATTTCTACTGATTCATTTTACAACTTAGAGAAAAGAATTGTATATCATCAGCAAGTCTTATCTTCTCAAAAACGCAGAGTTTTGCTCTGGTGTCTGGCCATTAACTTCATCCTCAAACACTCTCAGGTTCACTACGGCATGTCTTCGGTCATGAATGGGGGACCTTTCTCTGATGCTGTGTTTCTAGACTTTAACAAGCTATTCAATAATGTATCCCGTTGATCTTTACCAAGTACTTTACCAGTACGGCAGATTTCCTTAGTCTGCTAAGTATTGTGAAATCATAAACATGTTCTTTCCAAACATGTCACCACACCTAACACACAAGAGGAAATCTTCCCATGTTGTTTTGCTCCCGCTATGTGCCACGCTCTCCCAGTCTAGGTGAATTAAGCGCCAGTAAAATGCATTGTAAAACTCCTCATCAATTGCTCCAATAATGTGCCATTGCCCCAAATTACAACATGAAAGAGTGAATTGGTTTTCTACCTTCCAAAACAATATTAGGAGTTCTATTCCAGGATGGCTTACCACACACATGCATGTCATTCATTGTTGTACTCAACATACTTGACCTCATTAATGTTTGTCCCATAACTATTGGCTCCAAAGGAACAAGGAAGGCAGTTTCACAACGCTATGGTGGAGGGTGGAATTCGGGGTGCCCACCCCCCTTTTTGGCCTGAATCAGAAATCCCAGCAATTTTGGGGGTATGCTTATGATCGGCCTGCCCATAAACCACATATTTCCCTCAGTTACATCCTTTACAGCATTGGATGCCAGGCCAGGGGCACAAGGCGATTGATCACAGTGCCAAAACTAACAGAAGAAGGAACGGCAGGGAAGTGTTTTAAATTTGGAACCACTTGGTTGGGTGGATCAAGGGCAAAGCAGAACCTGTGCCTGCCACTGATGTCGCCCTGGCCTCATCAGATATCCTGGATCCAGGCCGATGTTCATGTCCTGGGTAGGTGCCTGCGCCTTTCTGGCACAACTAGGACACTCCCGGAGCTAGTGGGGAGGAATTTCGCTGCCGTACCTTGCCACGGTATTCACGGGCCCGCAGGACTCAGCTGGTGGTTCAAAATTTTTAAAACGTTCCTGATTTTCCTTCTTCTTCCACTTTTGGCACTGCAATTGATCACTTTGTAACTTTCAAAACTTTCCCCATGACCCTAGTAATGCAGGATACATCCCTGACGACCATACTTGTTTAAGAACGTCACTGAGAGAAATCCATTGTAGGATGTACATTAGATGATAATATGCCCGGATTAATTATTAGATTGGGCCGCGCTAACCCATACACCGCAGAGCATTACACACGTATGTTTTGGTTCATGAGAATCTGGTCTGCTTATGGAAAATGTTGTCAAGACAGAAACACAAGAAAAAGTGGCCTCGCCCCTCCCGATCTCTGTAACCTGCTCCAGTACTACAACCTTCCAAGATTTCCAAGTGGGCAACACGGTGGCATAGTGGTTAGCACTGGTGCCTCACAGCGCCAGAAACCCAGGTTCAAATCTGGCCTCGGGTGACTGTCTGTGTGGAGTTTGCACATTCTCCCTGTGTTTGCGTGGGTTTGCTCCAGTTTCCTCCCACAGTCCAAAAATGTGTGGGTTAGGTTGATTTGGCTATGATAAATTGACCCTTAGTGTTAAGGGGGGATTAAATATGTGGGGTTACTGGGATATGTTAGGGGGAATTAAATACGTGGGGTTACGGGGATAGGGTGGGATATGTGTCGGTGTAGGCTCGATGGGGATTCTGTGTGAGAAAGCAGGGACAGGGTACTGGATTTGGATGATCAGCCATGATCGTATTGAATGGTGGAGCTGGCTCGAATGGCCTACTCCTGCTCCTAGTTTCTATGTTTCTCCCTCTTCCTTGAAGATTATCTTTAAAACCGACCTCTTTGACCAAGCTTTTGGTTACCTGTCCAAATATCTTTTTATGTGGCTCGGTGTCAAATTTTGTTTGATATCGCTCGTGTGAAGCACTTTGGGACGTTTTACTACATTAGTCAAACTGGGCAAAACTGTGCCAGATGGAGTTCAATGTGGGAAAGTGTGAGGTCATCCACTTTGGACTTAAGAAAGATAGTACACAGTATTTTCTAAAGAAAAGCTAGGAACTCTAGATGAGCAGAGAGATTTTGGGGTCCAAGTACAGAAATCACTAAAAGCTACTGGACAAGTACAAAATGAATTAAAAAGGCAAAGGAATGTTGACCATTATCTCAAGAGGGCTGGAATACAAAGGGGTGGAAGTTATGTTACAGCTGTACAGAGCTCTGGTGAGACCGCATCTGGAGTCACTCCATTCAATCCTGGGCACCGCACCTCAGGAAGGATATATTGGTCTTGGAGGGAGTGCAATGTAGATTCAACAGAATGATACCAGGGCTAAAAGGGTTAAATTATGAAGACAAGTTGAATATAGAAGATTAAGGGGTGATCTAATTGAGGTGATTAAGATGATTTAAAGGATTTGATAGGGTAGATAGAGAGAAACTATTTCCTCTGGTGGAGGAGTTCAGAACAAGGGGGCATAACCTTAAAATTAGAGCTAGGCTGTTCAGGCGTGATGTCAGGAAGCACTTCTTCACACAAAGGGTAGTGGAAATTTGGAACTCTCTCCTCCAATAAGCTGTCGAGGCTGGGGGTCAATTGAAAATGTCAAAACTGAGGTTGAAAGATTTTTGTTAGGCAACGATATTAAGGGTTACGGAACCAAGACAGGTAACGGAACCAAGGCAGGTAGATGGAGTTAAGATACCGATCACCCATGATCTAATTAAATGGCGGAACATGTTCGAGGGGCTGAACGGCCTACTCCTGTTCCTATGTTCGTATATTAAAGGCACTATATAAATGAAAGTTGTTGTTGTAGTTTGATTTTGTTAACCAAACAAACGTAATTATCATGACATGCCCACCAAGTCAATTCTTAATCCAGTCTGGAGTTCTAAGCTCCTTTAATTGTAAGCTGTTTGAAGGGTTGCAGTTAAACAAAGTTGAATTTTTTTTTGAATGAATGCAATCATGTTATTTAAAACATTGGGCCAGAAATTCGGTTTTCCGGCTCCCTGCGGGTGCAAGCATCGCGCGCGTACTTACCTACCGCGCCTGCCGTTGTGTTTTGGGCCCATGAGAACTTTGGGTCCTGGGCCTCCTGCAGCTGCCGACGCGCAGTGCTTGCGTGTCCCAGGGGCGCAGTTAGTTCGAAGTGTCCCCTGGGATCACGTGGGCCATGGAGAGCCAATCCTAGCAGGCCATTTTCATTCATAGATTTGACAGGAAGACCTGTCAAATCTATGAATTGAAATCGGCCCCAAACTTCAAATAATTTTTTTTAAAAACATCACATTTTTAAAATAACTATAAGTTAAATAAATTAACTACTTTAAACAAAAATTTAAATTTTTGAAAAAATTAAAATACTTTTTAACGGTGCTAAAAATAAACTTACCTTTCTTTAAAGTATCTAAAAAAGATAAACCTGTTGAAAAATTTTTTAAATTGCAATTAATTAACCACTTACCTTGTTAAAAACGGGTCTTGCGCCTCCTTTTTAAAAGCGCAGCTTCTTCAATACTTACCCTCCCGGAGAAACCTGAAAAAAACCGAAGTTCGCTGCGTGCACGCAGCCTCTCCCGCACACGCGATTCACCTCTGAACCCCTCCCTTCACGAGACCGGAAGTTCCGGTTTCCCGCGCATGCGCAGTGCATACAGGAAACCGGCACTTCGAGTGGCCTTACGGGTGAGTACACAGCGCGTACTCACCCGACAAGCGCCGAATTTCTGGGCCAATGTTCCTTCTGTACGGATGTTTAGTTGGCCTAGAAAGGCACCAATTTGTTTGCCTTTAACAGAGCAGCTTGGAAGATTAGATGGAACTTATAGACGTCACACATCAGCAAATAACATTGTAAAACAGCATTGTAAATATGTCATGTTGGGGGAATCTTTAAAAAGTTTCTACATTTTCAGTTTGAAATTACGTTTTTCAAATTGTAAGAATTTGTATGAATTTTCCTAATCCTCTATTTTAACACAGGTGTGCTACTCCTGTTTATTTTAAAACAGGATAGTCCTCCACTGAAACAGAGGACAGAACAACTTCATACAAACACAGTAAGCCCGCATGCACCAATATTCGGAAAGCCTAATTCCAAGATGTCATCTCAACACTCATGTAGTTTTAAAACATGTGGTACCTTGGGTAAAGGGTTTACCCAGGAGTGCCCCAGGTTCAGTCCCTAGTTTGTGCTGAGTTAGATGATCTCCATCAAGGTGGCAGTAGTGGCACTATCATTGGCCTCAGTTGGCCCCTAGAAAGAGGAAAACTAGGACCGCCACTTCTGATCCAGAATGCATGTATGGATGCACGGTAAGGATAGGACTAGGCTTTGCTGTTATGTCCTCCTCACTTAAATGGCCCATCAACATTTACTAACTAGACTCAGAGGTGAGCAATGGACAGCTGGGGAAGGTACGAGAGGGGTTGCCAGCATTCATACAGCTGTATCCAGCTGAGTCAACACCTTCAGAAGAAAAGTGAGAAAACTGTGGGGAAAAACGCAGAAAGCTGTAGGTGGTTTGCTTTGGTGGTTCGAATCACCCCCCCTACTTAGTTCTATATGACAGGAATTATAGTGAACAGGATTGGAACACAGACAAGCTTTTCGGACTCAACCGTACGGTGTTTAATAAGGTTAACACACACACCCACCTCCAGCACGTAAAATGCCTGGTGGCGTAAAACAAACAGTACAACAATACAACTTGGCCCGTCGAACAGGCCTCTGTCTCGTATTAAGATGCCTAAAATCACACTGTGTTGCTATACAGAGTATAACATGGACTTGTCCCACAAACCCCGGAACATACACTATATAATACACACAGAACCTCCCCACTAAACCCCTCTGGATTGGTTGGGACACACAACACCCCCTCACACAGTACCGGTGGTCTTAAGGATGCGAGGGCTTGGACAATGCTCACCCCGATTGTCCGTTTTCTTGCTTGCTGCTTCCCTGTGTAGAGCGTGTCTCCTGGTTCCGTATCCAAGTCCCAGTTTCGAGGTTCGTTCCTACAGTCAAAGAGCAAGGCAAGGTTCTTGTCGCTCGTGGTGGTTTAGAGCAAGCGAGAGAGAGAGAGAGAAAAATGGCCAAAGCTGCCTTATGTTCTTATGTTCTCTGTATACCCTAAAAGTTCACTTCAGGTCTGTGTATTGCAGTGATGTCTTTTAAATCACCCTCTTTGTCTGGTTCCCGCCTTTGAGAGTCCGGGCCATCCCCCAATCTTGTATTCCAATACACACCCAGTAATCCAAACCACAGGACATGTACAGGGCTGGGGGATGGAAGACAATTCCTTATCTTGTCTCCCCCTCCCTGTGGTACATATTTGATGTGATTTAGTCTTACTGCTGATGTGTTTTGCCCAAGGTTAAAGTGTTTTTCTTTGAGGCCAGGAAGTCTATTGTTCCAGCGAAACTGGCATCGTTGTCTTATCCAATTGAAGATCCATCGAAACCCATTAAAACACGAAGTCTCATTGTCCAAAGTTAAATCACCTATTCACAGTTAAATCACCTATCGAGACACTCATTGTCCAAAGCAAATGTCTTTTCCATAGTTAAATTGAAACTCACAGGTGTGTCTGTGCTTCTAGGTCCAACTGCACCACGCCCCTCTCACTGGGCCAAACAGACTGCTGGTCGAACAGCAGTAACAATCATACAAGCCCTTGGGGCCTGCTCCGATGCTTACAGAGCCTTGATGCACTGATTCCGATATCAATGGGGGGGGGGAGGAATTATCCTTATATACTCAATGCACCACACTCAGTCATTGACATGGTAAAGTCTCAGATTTTGGAAATAAGTATAATAAAGTTTATTGGCATATAGTTTACAAAATAAATTTGTACTTTTGATAATATATAAATTGCAAAGGAAGTATAAACTAATTAGAACTATGATAATTTAACAGAGTGATACACTCCAGTCCTCCACAACAGTTCATTGCATTGATCCATTGGCTAGTGAATAGTTTATTTCAATGAAGTTCATATCATGAACCATCCTACAGATGTCCTTGGTGATCAACACACGTGCACTGATAGCATGATATTTCTGTAAGGTCTCATATTATGTGTTGATGTTGATAAACCTCACATTAAACTTCATTTGTTGATAGTGTGTCATTTCTATTTCATCTTCGTCTTCTGTAAACTTCTTTCGACGTTCAAAGCAGACCATGATTGTACCTGCAATCGAGGCAACAACGATGCCGTTGATAAATACTGCAAAACCAACCATTACGAAAAATAAATAGTCGTAGTAATCCAGGGGTGTGCGACAAATGTTGAAAATCTTGAATAAAGCTTTGGAGACAGGGATTCCAGCCATTGATTTTGGCAAAGTGCAGATAGTATCATCATCATCTGTTAAATCAAAAGCAAATGATTTCCCTTTATTTATTTGTTATTAGAATGACATTGAAACACAACCAAGAATACAGACAAGTTAAAAAGTATGCACACAGCCATATATAGAACTTAAAATTACATACTGTTGTGTTTTATTTTGTGTTATCTGTCTTTGAACAAAGTTGGTCTATTTAACCATTATTCTTAAATCATCTCTGAGGAAAACCCAATGAATGCTGAGAGGACTCGGCACTGCAGTGTTTCTTGTGTGCCTATGGGCAGAAACATTAGACACCACAACGTCTCATTTATATGTGTAAAAAATCTGGCTATGGTCGAACCCAAAGTTGAGTTTGAATTTATTAGAATACTAATTATCTGAGCAAAGTAAAGTAGCAAATATGTTGCTGCCAAGTTTCCTGGGCTATGTGATGGGGACGACTCAGGAGAAAATAACTCTTTTTGTAAAACTGAAGGGCAAATAAAACTTAAGTATTTTCAGAGGAGCACAGAGAACAAAAGATTGAAGGTGGCCCACATGTCAGCATGACTCCGTGGTAGCAGTTACATCGGAGAGTTCAAATTTCCCACATTTCAGAGAGGTGACCAATCAGTTGCTCCAGTTCCCCTCACCATGGAAAAGTTGAATCTATGACCTAACTAGCTCCCAGTGACATAGGGGGTGATTTTATTAATGGGGACGTGATGGAGGCGGGACTGCTGCTTGTCAGGTTTTAGTCCCGCCTCCATCAACGTCCGGCCAACCCACGCTATTTTCCCTTGATTGATCTTGTTAAGCCCGCCCAGCGGGTTTAGCAGGCCAGTTAAGGGAAAGCCGGTGACAGAGAACGTCAGCGTGTGACGTTTCATCTGTCAAGATTTTTTGACAGATGAATTGTCATCGTTTGACAGCTCTGTGAAGCTGTCAAACACTGACAATCTGTCTTCTAATTTGAGTCCTTTACTCAAGACTCAATTAGAAAGCTTTCCTGAGCAGAAAGCAGAAGGCTGCTGCATTTAAGAATGCAGCGACCATTCTGCTTTCTCTGCCGGTGAGATGAGGCAGCTCCGCAGCCTAAAGGGATGAAGCCTGGAGGAAAGAAGCAAAGGTAAGTAATCTTATTAAAACACTTTAGAGTCACCTCACACACTTACCTCTCCACACTTGCACTCATCACTCACCTGCACACCGGACATTTCGGCCCCACCGACCCCCGCAGACCCATGGCTCACCTCGCTGACCCTGGCGAGGTTCGGAGCCGTCGGGAAGCCCACATTTTAGGGCTCAAAATAGGGATTAGCCAAAAAACTGCCTGTTAACTGCCTGTTAACAGGCAGTTAATTGGCACTAATCCCCTTCCCGCCTCGAGGAGACGGGACCCGGTGCGGGTCGGGGACCCTCCTCCTGGGAAGATGGCACGGAGGGGGATTGGGGGCAGGATGGGTACCCGCCCCCAGATTCTGCCATTTTCCCGGCAGTCCCGCCTCCATACCCGCCTCCCCAGGGCTGGCAAAATCACCCCGAGTGTGACACTGGGAGAGCCAGTTGCCCCTCCTAAATCCCCTAATACTGATCGTGGTAGGTTTCCCATGTAATTAAGAATTTTTCAGCCATTGTTTTGCATATTTTGTTTATGGCGAATTTGATTTTGTAGTCATTTAATTTTCGTCTGTGCTCTGCATTTAGCTGTTATTAGACTGTCGCCACTTGCAGTGCTTTCAAGGGGTCACCAACTGGTGGTGAGTGCATCAGCTCACCTGGGGGAGATTAATTGATATTTAATGCAGGAGCTGATTTAACTTTGTGCTGGTTGACCTGTTGTTACTGCTGAGGGTGAGTTTGGATGTTATTCCAACCTGTGAATGATCAGACACAAATGTTCTTACCGCACCCTGTAGATACATCTTAGAATTTGCAACAGAAGTGGGGAATAGGGGATTCTGCTTCAATGCAACAACTTAATCAGTTTAGATAATGTCATAAAGTACAACAGTCATACTTGAGGAATTTATGTGGCTCAGCAGAAACCATGATTGGATTCCTCTCGTACACCAGTTGTACTGCAATTTTTATTAATGTAGATTCAGTAGGTCAAGATCACAAGCCCATGGGCCAGTTTGGAATGTTGCATATTATGAGTCATGATCTTATGCTGTTGGACACCCAATCAGTGAGCAGTCAGAGGGTAAATGGGTAACCTCACTTCAGCACTGTCACCTGATATTAGTCATTTTACTAGGCAGCGACTGCTGCCAACAAAGTTGAAGTAGTTGCTGCATGTGTGCAGTCTCAGTGTTATTTTGGTTGTTTGCTTTGGGACACAAGGGCGCTGGGGAAACAAAGCAGAAACAGCAGCGATAGCGTAACTACAACATTATACATTAATACTTAAACCAGATTTATGCACGGAACGCTTCTGCGCAGCTTCCGGTCGTTGGCAGCAGCTTCCGGTTTGTTGGCAGCAGTGACTCTGTTTTACTAAAGCATTTAATTACATCACCAGTGCAGGCAACACTGAGGAAGAGATAGGACCCACATTTATGGTCAGTAAAAGTTTTCAAAGTGGGCCCAGATTTCTGTCCATCTGGGGCTGGGCAAATGGCACATTCTGAGCAGAATTCTATATTTTGTTCTGTATTTTCCCGTTATTTGTTGACATACTGCCATGTTATTTATGTAGGTAGAAATCCTTTCTTTCACGAGCAGGCAGCAAGACAGCACCAGTTTCCATTGGGTAGTTTGCTTTGTGTCAATATTGGCACAGGTACACCACATAGAACAGTTTGAAAATCAGCGAGCAAGAGTTACACAGCCTGCAATTTAATTTCAATTCAGTATGTGGATCTGTGCCTTGCGTTAAAATATCAACATAAGCAAAACATGTGATTGGCACTTTAGCAAGCCTGCATTAGTCTTCTATTTTTATATCCAGTGGCAGGAAAACAGGTCTGCTCAAGTGAAACACAAACAATCGAGATCTTCCTAAAAGTGAAATATATTCTAGAGTTACGCGATGTTAAATGTGTATGGCACTTGGATTCGCCTTGCCTCAGTATCCAGTAAGTAACACAATATTGTCAGAAGTTAATTTGAAAACCTAGGGAGCTAAATTGGATAAGGCCTGAAAACGGGCGCGGGGATTGCGATGCGTGATTTGCCCGCACCCATTGAAAGTAGCGCAGGCAGCAGCGAAATTCGTGCTGCCTGCTCATGAACATGATTGCAGCGCTGAGCCCAGCTCTAAACACGCTGCTGGCTGGCTCAATGCTCAACAGGGGGCCCAATATCATGTGGACTCTGCTCTCTATTTAAAGGTTGCCTGCAGAGTGAAAGGCTGTCTGCACTTCTTAAAGGGGAGGTGCTTTTTGAGAGAAGTACCTCATTGTGACTGCAGCTGCATCTTAGCAACGTCTCAACAGGGCAGAGAAAGGGCACCTCGGTTCTCCGATTCAGCACTGGAGCAGGCCTTGGTGCAGGTAATCTATAGGAGGAGACAGGTCCTCTACCCGCAGGGGGGCAGGAGGCATTGCAGACACACTGTTCGAAGGCAGTGGGAGGAGATCGCTGAAGCCATTAGTGCCATCAGTATGTACCCCCAGGTGGATCCAGTGCCGGAAGAAGTTTAATGACCTCACACGAGTGGTCAAGGTGAGTGAATGCATCTTCAAATGCCATATCCCACCAAATGCACCACTAGCCTCACACACTGCTCAATGCACCACACCCCCATCACTCACCTACCAACAAACTCTAGCAATTACAACTCATACCTCACAATCATAGCTTCACCTCACCCTCACACATTTACCATTGCTGCAAGCCTCACACCCACATCTCCCACCTTGCACACAATGCCAGCTATCCAACCATGATAGGCACATCACCCAAAGAAATTGCACCACACTCACTGACACACTTCCCTTTCTCTTACAGGCTAAGGTGGCTCACAACTGGCGCGAACAGGAGCAAACAGGCAGGGGGCAAGCACGGCTGCAGAGCCTGACCCAGCTGGAGGAGATAGTGCTGGAGATAATTGGAGGAGCCGTCATTGAGGCCGTGGTGATCGGCGAGGCTGAAAGCACTAATGATGACGGTATGCTCATACCTAATCCTTCTTCTCACATTCCACTTCCTGCTCATCGCACAAGCTCTTCTCACTTACAAGCTGCTGATGGTGTAAGCATGCACATCTTGCTTCCCCCCCTCCCCTCACCACAACCCGACCCTTGTGCCTTTCTTCTTTCAGTTACCCAAGAACTGCAACCAGTCCAGCCTGTACAGGAAGAAGTAGAGGAGGAGAGTGATGGAGAAGAAGAGGCACCGTCACTCGATCTGACACTGCCAGGCACCAGCTCAGAAAATGGCTGCACGAACTTTAGAGGGTAGTATAGAGGCGGGATCTGCACGTGGTGAGTCACCGGGCACGAGTGGGCTGCAGCCAGGCCAGGGGGAAAGGGTAGTGCAGGTGCTAACTCCTCGGAGGGCAAAGTTGCACACGAGTTCTGCTGCAGAGAACTCAGGTGAAGACTTCGATGGGGCAGCCTTCAGAAGAAGGGTGATGGGCATGCACACAGAAATGCTTGGTGCAATGACAGGCCTGCCAGAGAGCCTCTTGTCACTGTCCAGGAGCATGGAGGAGTCCAACTCCAACATTGCACCGAGCTTAGTGCGGAGCTTAGAGCCCATGATTTCCAGGATGGAAATGATGGGCAATTCCATTAGAGCACTTGTGGACTCAACCATGATGCTGGGTGTGATGGGTGATGGGCGATGTCGCAGCTTCCATTGCAGCACAGGCGGAAGCGACCCAATGTCTCAGTGCTGCAATAGAAGCTCAGGCTGAAGTCATGCAGGCTCAGCTTTCTGCCATGCAAGCTCAGACTGGGTTTATGAGTGTGGAAAGGGCCTTGCAGGGCATCACAGCAGTCCAGCAATCTGTCCTCCAACCGATTACTAGGAATGCTGAGGTGCGGTCCTGGGGGAGTGGCAGTGACTCCGTGGAGCACAAACCTGCTGTCCTCTCTCAGGATGACAGCGTTCGTCCTCCCACCACTGCCACTCCGCCAGTGCCATTGTAGTTGTCTGTCAGCCAGCCAGCCCAGACTGCTGCCACCCATGCCAAGGTGGTGCAGTCTGCAGCCGCGCCTTGTAGGCCGGAGCTGCTCAAGGTTGTCCTGCAAGGCCATCTGCAGTGCTCCCCATGGAAAGTCAGCAGCCTTCCACCAGCCATGCTGCAGCCACTGGGATAGCACTGTGTAGGAATACTAGTCATGATTAATTTAGTTGTCTGCAATTGTAAGGTACACATGCATTGTTCTCTATCTATATATGCTTTGGTGATTCTGTATCTTTTTACTTCACCCGACGAAGGAGTAGTAAGCTCCGAAAGCTTGTGATTTCAAATAAAACTGTTGGACTATAACCTGGTGTTGTGCGACCTCTCAGTTAGGAATACTAGAGCAGGCAAAGAACACGAAAGATTGGGCTGGATTTTCAATGACCTGTGGAGTCGGGTTTGGAGGCGTGTGGGGGGTTAAAGTTGCGGGGTCGGGGGTCCCGACCCCATCCCGACTCCATCCCGCCTTCACGCAATTTTGACAAAATCGGTCGCAGAGTTCTCGACTCCGTCCCGCCTCCAAGAGGTGGGAGAGGCCATTAAAGCCCTTAACAAAGCTTAAATTGGCTCTGTAATGCCATTTTGAAACGTTTTAGCTAGTTTAACCTTTTTCCGACGTGAAGTACGCCTGATGTGAAACACTCCAGTGAAACCTGGCGGGAGCACAAGTGGATAGCTGACTATCAGCTGCAGGTCCACTATTACAACGGAGATGTGATGAAGGTAGCAGTAGTATTGTGATGAAGGTAGTAGTATTAGGTCTGAAAGTCGCCTCTGATGCTGCTGCATTGTCTTCAGAGACTGCCTGGCCTTGCTGTGAGAGGCCCTGGATGGAAAAAAAATTCTCTCTCTTCTCTCTCTGCTGCTGCTGCTGCTGCTGCTGCTGCTGCTGCTGCTGCTCATTTTGCATCCAGGTCCACGCACACCAAAAGCCAGGCAGTCTCTGAGACCAGGCAGGCAGTCTCTGACCTGCAATGATGACATCATCAGAGGCGACTTTCAGACTGAAACCACTAATTGGTTCATGGGTTCCCACATGCTGGAACTCAATTACCCAATTAAGTGAAAATTGCATCATTCATCCACATTAATCTGGAGTTGGGGGGGCAACACGAAATGTGGCTAACACGACCCCAACCCGACCCCAAGACAAAATCCAGCCCTAAGGGAATGCACAAGGGTGATTAGTTGACTTTGTAATGTAATATTGGAATTAATCATTTATAAATTATGTTTGGAATGTTTGTTTTGTGGTGGTTTTCATTTCACCATTTTGGCCAAGAGGACGCTGTGATGTTCTGTGAGAGAGGGATAGTAAGGTGGGGAAATCTTGAGCAATGGGGATCTGGGGTTTCATTCAGGGGAACCAGAGTCTGATGACGTGCTCACGGACAACCCATCCGGAACGGGGATTTGCAGGCTGCTTCCTGCCTTCCGCCTCCTCTTCCTCTTCCTCCTCCCTTCCTCCTCCTCCTCCCTTCCTCCTTCCTTCCTCCTCCTCTTCCTCCTGCTCCTCCTGAGGTGGTCGCGGATCACGTGGTGGCAAAGGCTGCACCCTCATGATGGCCAAGTTGTGGAGGATGCAACAGACCATCAGGAATTGGGACACCCGCTCCGGTATTTGAGAGCTCCTCCTGAGCGGTCAAGGCAGCAAAAGCATTGCTTGAGCTCGATAAGGTTCCTCGTGGCAGCATGGCTGTCATTATATGATTGCTGGCCATGAGTGGTGGGGTTGCGGAGGGGAGTCAACAGCCAGGTGTAGAGCCCTTGTCACCTAGCAGCCACCCTCATGTTCGACGTCATGGCTGGAAGATTGCTGGCACAGCGTCTGGTGCAGGATGAAGGCATCATGACTGCTGGCAGGATACTGGGCATTCACCATCAAGATGCGCTGGGCGTGGTCGCACACCAACTGCACATTAAGCGAGTGGTAGCCTTTGTGGTTACGGTACATCTCAGCATTGATATGCAGCGCCTGCAAAGCCACATGTGTGCAGTCGATGGCGCCCTGCACCATGGGGAAGCCCGATATCCTGGCAAAGCCACATGCGCGCTCCTCCTGCTTCTCTCTATTTAGAGAGAAGGCAATGAAGTCCCTTCTCCTGGAGTATAGAGCCTCCGTGACTTCCCGGATGCAGCAATGGATGGCGAACGGCGAGATGTTAGCTATGTCGGTGTTCCAGCCTGGAAGGATCCACTGGCAAAAAAATTCAGGGCCATGGTCACCTCAAGTGCGAATGACAGAGCCGTCGTCGACCTACTCTGAGTGGTTGCAGGTCTGGTTCCAAGAGGTGGCCGAGTTCAATGACCACCTCCCTGGTGAAGCGGAGCCTCCGAATACACTGCTCCTGGCTTCGGTCGCGGTAGGAGAAATGCTCCCTGAAGACCCTAGGTGGGTAAGGCCTCCTGCTGAGAGCCCTCCTTCCCCTCCCTCTGCGAGCAGCTTGTCTTCTTTGCTGCCTCTGCTCCATTTCCATGTCATGCTGCAGCACGAGGGCGAGTGCAAGTAGAGCTCACATGTCTGGGAGCAAGTGGTGTAGTCAGAGGCCTTCCAGTAGCAACCAATGCCTTCCCAATGTCCAGCAGCACTCCCTGCACCCTTTAACAATGTTATAAATGTCTTCCAGCAAGCCAGTATTGATATAAACTCTGCAAGAGCCAGTACAAGGGAAATAATCAACTTACCTGCAAGTTAGATGTTTCCCTTTAAATGGCGCTGGTGGGGGGGGGGTCCCTCATGTAGCTGAACATATGTTCAGGTGTGCGTGTTTAGGAGAGGGCGCTGTTTGGAACGGCGACGTCAAAAATGGCAGGTCGTGCATCAAATCAGCATTGCACGCTGACTGACATCACGATCTGCCTACTCTGCATACTGCCGGCGCACACATGTCCCGCCCACGCTATCGCCCTTACCAAGATGGCGACCAGCACGAGCCGCGCCGGAAGTGGGTGGAAGCAAGGCAGCCACCATTTTTTTTCGAAACCGGCCTTAACTGCCGGCGCTAAGGTGCCGAATTTCGCAGCCCTGAATCATTTACACCTTTCCCCTGTTGCCTTAGTTTCCTTGAGATGTTTCTTGTATTCCCTTGAACCCCCCAGCACCAAGTACCAGAATACCAAGGAGTCTGCTACACTCTGTGCTATACAATGTCCCGGTGGATAAGGAGTTTGGACTTTCCTTTTGAAATGAGGAATAACATTTTATACACGTTTTAAGATTCCTTACAAGGGTTGCTTGTTTTTCTTTAATTAACCGAGACTATTACTAAATTAAAAATTAAGCCCATTTTCAATAGAAGGATTCAGAGTTCACCAAACATATGTTCCTGGGAATAGTCACAAAGGTTTATCCAGGAAAAGTCAAGTGATGTTTAAACCTTGTACAGGTTTGAATTTACATATTTTTAAAAAACTATTGGGCAAGAATTTGTGGTTGGTATGACGGCGTGCTCTGAGAATACGCCATCATACCGCCTTTGGGATGGACAGCAAGTTCGGGATTTCCGCATGCGCATGCGACTGCGCTAAATCCCGAGCTTGCGATCTATCAAGTTCCGACTTGACAGATCATCCACATTGAAATCCTAATGGCTGGTGCAGAGTTGGGCTAATTGCCTACCAACTGCCCAGCGATTACGCACAAAAATTTTACGGCTGATGGAAACAGGCGCAGAGCCCGTTACCACAGGGTAAGCAATATAAAAAATCTTCATCCAATGCTTTATTACTGTATTGGATGCTTTTCTTTTCAATTAGATGACATCCAGGAACGTTGTAGAACGTTGTCTCATTTGGGATGGCACCCGGAAAAAATGGGGAATAGCACAAATTGACAGGCATGCACACAGAATCAAGTATTCAACTACACATCAATAATTAAAACTGCACTTCTTCATATTTTGATAAACAAATGCTTGATCTTATCCCGGTATCATTCTCGCGCCATCAATTCATCAGACAAGAGGCAATATGCAAAACGCACTTTGGACGAAGGCTTAAAAATCAGAATGTCCTTGCTTTAATTGGAAGTAAAATCGGAGTTTTTGTGTATCCGAAGTTTATTTCAACGTTTATTCTCCAAATATAAATACTTCAAAGATGAATTCTCAATGAGAGACCTTCTGCTTCCTGATTGGAGCACCGGCCCACGTGATCCCAGGTACACTTCCGCACACGCTGCGCCTCTGGGATCTGTGGGCCATTACGCTGCCCTCGAGTACGCAGCGTTGAACAGCAAGTTCGTGAAGGAGGGTCCCCATCAGGTAAGTTCGCATTCCATTTGGATGCCAGCGGCGTACTCCGTAGGTACGCCGCCGACCGCAAAATCCAGGCCAATGTGTCCAAAAGTCCAACAATGTGATAACGTTCTTAGTGCTTGCTGATACTTAAGAGAAGAAGAAAGGATATCAAAATCTAGCAACCAATTGTATTTGTAATTGATGGGTCAATTCACGATAGCTTTTTATAAGATGGAATGAGACAGCAACAAATTTAGAAATTGAAAGCTTTTTGCTTTAACAGTTTTGTCACAATGGGCCAGCCCTGATCTCAGGTGAATTTAGGAGGAGACTCAGCAGCTAGCATCACCCCCATTAACAACAATTCTCAAAGCAATCCCTGGGCCCTGTGCCACAGAAAGACATGATCACACGATCACGAGATAATTACAGATGAGGTAAGCTGCCCATCTTAATTCATCCTAATGTCCCCTGCATTGCAGCAGCATCCAATTGTTTCTCACAGGATCACAACGTTCTTGCCTCCACTGCTCTATCTGGATGTTCATTCCCCACATTGGTCACTCTTGGTGCGCTGAATAATTTCCTGATATCTGCCCTAAAATTACCTTTTGCTAGTTGGAACCTGCGTCCCAAAGTTTAATTTTTTTTATATACCCTTAAGAGTCTTATATAAATCTGTAAGATCATCCCTCAGAGGCCTTCTTTCCAAGATGGAAAGCCTCAGCCTCTCCTCATAATTCAGGGCCCTGACACTGGGGATTAGCCTGGTGGCTCTCTCTGCACTGCCTCCAGCGCTTGAATGTGTCTCTTGTTCCTGGGTGGCCAGAACTGGATGCAGTATTCAAGGTACCCACTATGCAGTTTGCAGTATTGCCAACTCCTGCGATTCCATCGCAAGAGATGCGATTTTGAAGTGAAACTAAGCTTCACTCGCAATCTCGCGATGGAATGCCTAAATCTCAGGGTAAACGCCGATTTGTGCACGCACGAAAAAATACGCGATTCATATTTTTCACGCATGCACAAATCAGCGTATTTTTTTTCCGAGATTTAGGCATTTCTGGATTCAGGAGATAAGTCAAGGATCTCGTCCCTGCAGTCACAAAGCAAACCTGCACTTAATTTATACCAATGCTATTATTTTCACAAAAGCTATTTGATGGACCCGTTAACCTCTTTCACTGGAAGAGACTAGCCTTGAAACTACTCCTTTAATGGTGCAGCTTTATCGGGGCTTGCTACTGTGTGGCTCAACAGGGGCACACAGCTCTCTCTCTGCTCTCCCATAAAGTCATAGCCTAAATATTGATCCCTTGACATGATCGGTATAACAGTCACGTCTGTGGACAAGGCCTTCACGGCAGAGCTGGGCTGCATCCTCTGAACTGACTAGGAGGAATTCGTATTGAACTAAAGTGAAAGGTTCAGAGTTGGAGGCAGGGTGTGAGGTGTGATTAATGCCTTTGCAAAGGGTGAAGTGCTCGCTGCGATCAAATCGTGTAATCAGGCGGGCGGTGACAGCTTATGATTTGCAAAATAACAAAAAAGCACCGACATCAAAAACAAGAGAAAGCAGATGAAAGAGAGAAAGAGAGAGCGACAGAGACAAAGGCAGAGGTTAGTGACAGCCGAATGCGTTTCCTGTCTGGGAGCAAAGGTCAGCGAGGGGTCAGGTCGGGGGGTGGGAAATAGCAACTCATGATTATTATACCAAATCTCATGATTTTTAACAGCTTGTCTCTTGATTTATGAGGCTGTGGGGTTGGCAATAATGAGTTTGATTATTACTGTACCTCCTTTGACTTACATTCTATTCTTTTGGCTATGTCGTTCAGCATCCTATTAGCTTTTAAAAAAATTTGTTCCTGGAATGTGGGCGTCGCTGGCAAGACAAGCATTTATTGCCCATCCCTAATTGCCCTTGAGAAGGTGGTGGTGAGCCACCTTCTTGAACTGCTGCAGTCCGTGTGGTGAAGGTACTCCCACAGTGCTGTTAGGGAGGGAGTTCCAGGATTTTGACCCAGCGACGATGAAGGAACGGTGATATATTTCCAAGTCAGGATGGTGTGTGACTTGGAGGGGAACTTGCAGGTGATGGTGTTCCCATGCACCTGCTGCCCTCGTCCTTCTAGGTGGTAGAGGTCACGGGTTTGGAAGGTGCTGTCAATTGCTGCTCTGTATCGATTGGACATATTTAGCATGTGGTCTACTAAGAATGCTGGGTCTCTTTCAAGTTCATTCTTAACTATTTCAACAACATTCGTGAAGTATACGTGTCCTCTATTTTTCCTTCCTATTTGATGGGACATTAACCCAACCGTAACTCCATGCTAACTCAAACCTTTGTTTTCATGCAAAATTAAATTTTAATCTCCTTTTTTAAAGGTTGATTCCTTTAACTCCAAACCCTGATGTGCAAAAAAATGGGAAACACTGGAAATACACATGTATCAGTCTGCATCTGAAAGAGAAAGAAGGATTAATGTTTCATGTGCGACCCTTCATCAGAACCGACTTGGCCTGTTTTCCAACTTCATTGGTTGGCTGAACTTTTGTATCTTTCCAACGTTCATAGTTTTTTTCCTTGTTCTGTCTATTTCATGTATAAAAATCTGTTCATCTCATTGGTTATCCAATCAATTAGATTCACATCTGCTCTCTGTTGGGACAGTTCAAATCCAGAGGAGAAGTTCCTGGAGCCAGCTATTCAATTCTTGGCATTTTTTTGACTGCTCACTTTGTTTCTCTTCTGTTCAAGTATTCACAACTCTCATTATTTCCGCTAATACCATCCTTTTTGGAACTATTAATATTAAAGTCAGCACACTTTGTGGTTGATAGTAAGGAAGAAAGCTGTAGACTGCAGGAAGATAGCGATGGATTGAAGAAGAAGGTCAGGAGGGCAGAAAAGTGGCAAATGGAACTCAATCCAGGGAAGTGTGAGGTAATGCATTTGGGGAGGGCAAACAAGGCAAGGGAATACACAATAAATGGTAGGACACTGAGAACTGTAGAGGAACAAGGGACCTTGGAGTGCGTGTCCACAAATCCCTGAAGGTAACAGGACAGGTAGATAAGGTTGTTAAGAAGGCATACGGGATTCTTTCCTTTGTCAGCTGTGGCTCAGTTGGTAGCACACTCGCCTCTGCGTCAGAAGGTTGTGGGTTCACATCCCACTCCAGGGACTTGAGCACATAAAGCTAGGCTGACACTCCAGTGCAGTGCTGAGGGAGTGCTGCACTGTTGGAGGTGCTGTCTTTTGGATGAGACGTTAAACCAAGGCCCCGTCTGCTCTCTCAGGTGGACGTAAAAGATCCCATGGCACTATTTCGAAGAAGAGCAGGGGAGTTATCCCTGGTGTCCTGGCCAATATTTATCCCTCAACCAACATAACAAAAACAGATTATCTGGACATTATCACATTGCTGTTTGTGGGACCTTGCTGTGCGTAAATTGGCTGCTGCGTTTCCCACATTACAACAGTGACTACACTCCAAAAGTACTTCATTGACTGTAAAGCGCTTTGAGACGCCCGGTGGTTGTGAAAGACGCTATATAAATACAAGTCTTTCTTTATTAGCTGAGGCATAGAATATAAGAGCAGGGAGGTTATGCTTGAACTATATAAAACACTAGTTAGAGTACTGCGTACAGTTCTGGTCACCACATTACAGAAAGATGTGATTGCACTAGAGAGGGTACAGAGGAGATTTACGATGAAGTTGCCAGGACTGGAGAATTTTAGTTATGAGGAAAGATTGGATAGTCTGGGGTTGTTTTCCTTGGAACAGAGGAGGCTGAGGGGAGACTTGATTGAGGTCTATAAAATTATGAGGGGCCTAGATAGAGTGGATAGGAAGGGCCTATTTCCCTCAGCAGAGAGGTCAATAACCAGCTTTAAAGTAATTGGTAGAAGGATTAGAGGGGAGTTGAGGAGAACTTTTTTCACCCAGAGGGTGGTGGGGGTCTGGAACTCACTGCTTGAAAGGGTGGTAGAGGCAGAAATGCTCATCACATTTAAAAAGTACTTGGATATGCACTTGAAGTGCCGTAACCTACAGGGCTATGGACCAAGTGCTGGAAGGTGGGATTAGGTTGGATAGCTCTTTTTTGACCAGCACAGACAGGATGGGTCGAATGGCCTCCTTCTGTGCCATAAATTGCTATGATTCTGTGATTCACACACTGCATTACATATAATGTCACCAAAATGATATCATGCACGCATAGAACTACAATATTATAGATTTTGACATTGAACCTCACCTGGAAAAGTATCATTGCTTTCAACCATCCATTCACTGAGCTGTCCAATTGTGCATTGACATTCCCAGGGATTACCGGCCAAATATATGGACTTCAAACCTTTAAGCTTCTTTAATGAGCTGACGTTTAAATATAACAAAGAATTGTTGCTGAGATTAATTTCCCGAAGCCCCAAGTTTGTTACAAAGGCGCCATTGTCGATTTCGTTTAACTCCGGGTTGTCATTGAGTTTTAACACGACCAAGTTAGTTAAAGGTTCGAATGTCGTCTGATGAATTATTCTCAAGCGATTGTGACTGAGATCGAGGTAAACCAGTTTTATTATACTGAGGAAATGCAGCTTTGAAATGTCGGATATTGTATTATTGCTGCAGTCCAGGTGCACCAGATCACTGAGCAGGCTCAGTTCGAGGGAATTGATTTCGCCGATACTGTTGCCTGCGACGTCGAGATGCCTGGTGTTCAAGGGGAGACTTTTTGGAAATGCTTTCAGGTTCAGGTCTCTGCAATCCACTTTAAGTTGACCGCACGTACACTGAGGGGGGCAATCAGCAGCCAACATCACTCCCATCAACAACAATTCCCAAAGCAGTCCCTGGGGCTTTGTACCACAAAGAAACATGTCGATGAGCTGTTATCCAAACCGCAACTCCATGCTAATTCAAAACTTTTCTTTTTGGTGCAAAAATTACATTGGATGCTTCTTTTTTTAAAAAAAAGAAATAATATATATATTTAAAAAGTTTGATTTGACGGAGACTTCAGCGCGTTGCAACAGCTAACTCATCATGGTTGAAACCAGAAATTGCTCAGTACCTATATACTGGCGACAGGGTTTACCTGATAGAAGAGATAAACCTGAAAGTTAAGAAGAGTTGGCTGTTGTGCCAGTAACTGCGACCCAACCCCTTGATCCAATGTCACACCAGTTGCCAGTCAACGCATTTGTGACGTCCTAAATGTAACGACAGTCTTCAAGGAGAAGTGGGAAGTGTTTCGTGTTAATTTCAGTACTCGCCGGACAAGGCCTCCTCATTGGAAGTTGCCGAGGCTAAACAGCTACTTTGTCGAAACGCCCTATACATAGTGTAGTATATAATATATTATCTAGTGTAGCCTTCATCTTCTTTGCAATAGTATTGCCCCCCCCCCCCCCACTGATGTCCCCCGCTTACAAAATGAATTGGGTTCATGAAACCACCATCACATTTATCAGTAAGATCATCAGTCAGTGGCAACCGTGGCTTTGTAGCAAGGCATTTGTTGGCAAGCAGGCAGCGACTCCTGAATGGTTTTAGTCCAGCGGAATGAGCCGAACTATCTTCATGGCCGTAGCTGCTGCGTCAGTCATTAATAAACCTAGAAAGGGCCGAAAATACTTAACGACTTGGTCGAATAGTTGCACCAGCGGGCTGTTTGGTTGGCCTCAATGAAGAGAATGGCAGTGTCTTTGTGTTTTTTTTTTACATCATTCCCATTTAAGAGGCACAGAAACATACAGGTTTAACTCACTGCCATTCAGAAAGAGTTAAATTTTAAACCTGGACATGGAGTGAACTCGATCTTGAGCAGTTTGATGTGTATGGGGTGGAGGGGGAGTCGTATGAAATCAATTACAAATTAAAGGAATGTTTTTGTATTAATTGAGAAATCAAACTGAAGGGCCAAGGCCCACATTGCAGCCTGCCTCCAAGGTTGAAAGAAGACGAGGTAATTCTGGACACAATAGCAAAATACTGCGGCTGCTGAAAATCCAAAATAACAACAGAAAACGCTGGAAAAACTCAGCAGGCCAGGCAGCATCCGTGGAGAGAGAAACAGAGTTAACGTTTCAGGTCGAAGAGTTCTGACAAAAGGTCTTCGACCTGAAACGTTAACTCTGTTTCTCTCTCCACGGATGCTGCCTGGCCTGCTGAGTTTTTCCAGCGTTTTCTGTTGTTATTTGAGGTAATTCTGGAAGTAGTTATGCCAGACTCGGGAATTCAATGGCTGAAGATTGTAGGAGGAAGTAAAGACTAAGGGAGTTAAGGGATTTCACAGTTTGCAGGTTTGAGACTGTGTAATGAGTCTTGATTTCAACAAAATAGGAATTTAGCAGAGATAGAATCATAGAATAGTACAGCACAGAAGGAGGCCATTCGGCCCATCGAGTCTGCGCCGGCTCTTTCGAAGAGCAATCCAGTTAGTCCCAGTCCCCCTGCCCTTTCCCCATATCACGGCAATTTTTTCTCCTTCAAGTATTTATCCAATTCCCTTTTCAAGGCTGCTATTGAATCTGTATCCACCACCCTATCAGGCACAGCATTCCAAATCCTAACCACTCGTTGCACAAAAAAGTTATTCCTCATGTCGCCTCTGATTCTTTTGCCAATCACCTTAAATCTGTGCCCTCTCATTATCAACCCTTCTGCTATAGGAAGCAATTTCACTTTATTTACTCTATCTAAACCCTTCGTGATTTTAAACACCTCTATTAAATCTCCCCTCAATCTTCTCTGCTCCAAGGAGAA
This sequence comes from Squalus acanthias, assembly GCA_030390025.1. Taxonomy (NCBI): domain Eukaryota; kingdom Metazoa; phylum Chordata; class Chondrichthyes; order Squaliformes; family Squalidae; genus Squalus; species Squalus acanthias. The sequence goes on from CM059439.1 coordinate 72,844,787, forward strand.
CAACCCCAGCTTCTCCAGTCTATCCACGTAACTGTAATCCCTCATCCCTGGAACCATTCCAGTAAATCTCTTCTGTGCCCTCTCCAAAGCCTTCACGTCCTTCCTAAAGTGTGGTGCCCAGAATTGGACACACTACTCCAGCTGGGACCAAACTAGTGTTTTATACAGGTTCATCATAACTTCCTGACTTTTGTAGTCTATGCCTCTCTTTATAAAGCCCAGGATCCCATCTGTAGGTTTAGGTGGAAAATTTATAATTGTACCCAATGCTGTCCTCTACCCCTTGCCTTGAGGCTCCTGTGAGGGGGGGGGGGGGGGGGGGGGAGGAGAAATTTACCCTGGGAACTTGAACTTTTTCATTAAAAATGGTTCATTTTAATTTGAATCACTTTTTAATTACATAGGATTACATAGGATATACGACACAGAAACAGGCCATTCGGCCCAACCAGTCCATGCCACCGTTTATGCTCCACTCGAGCCTCCTCCCGTCTTTCCTCATCTAACTGTCTGCATAACCCTCTGTTCTCTTCTCCCTCATATGCTTGTCTCGCCTCCCCTTAAATACATCTATATTATTCGCTTCAACCACTCCCTGTGGTAGCGGGTTCCACATTCTCACCACTCTTTGGGTAAAGAAGTTTCTTCTGAATTCCCTATTGGATTTCTGGGTGACTATCTTATATTGATGGCCTCTAGTTATGCTCTTCCCCACAAGTGGAAACGTTCTTTCTGTAACCACTCTATCAAAACCTTTCATAATTTTAAAGACCTCTATTAGGTCACCCCTCAGCCTTTTTTCAAGAGAAAAGAGACCCAGCCTGTTCATCCTTTCCTGATATGTATACCCTCGCATTTCTGGTATCATCCTGGTAAATCTTCTCAGCACCCTCTCCAGTGCCTCTATATCCTTTTTATAGTATGGCAACCAGAACTGTACGCAGTATTCTAAGTGTGGTCTAACCAAGGTTCGATACAGATTTAGCATAACCTCCCTACTTTTCAATTCTATTCCTCTAGAAATAAACCCTAGTGCTTGGTTTGCTTTTTTTATGGCCTTGCTAACCTGTGTCACAACTTTTAGAGTTCTGTATTTGTACTCTGAGATCCCTTTGTTCCTCTACCCCACCTAGACTCGCACCCGCCAAGTAATAAGTGACCTCCCTATTCTTCCTACCAAAATGTAATACCTCACATTTATCTGTGTTGAACTTCATTTGCCAATTATATGCCCATTCTGTAAGTTTGTTAATGTCCTCCTGTAATTTGTTGCAATCCTCCTCAGTATTGACTATCTCCCCCAATTTGGTGTCATCCGCAAATTTAAAAATGGTGTTTTTGATTCCAAAGTCTAAATCGTTAATATAAGTTGTGAACAACAGTGGTCCCAACACTGATCCTTGTGGAACACCACTACCCACCTTCTGCCACTGTGAATAGCTACCCTTTACCCCTACTCTCTGCTTTCTGTCTTGAAGCCAGCTAGCTATCCATTCTGCTACTTGTCCCCTGACTCCGCATTCTCTGACCTTGTTCATCAGTCTATAATGGGGTACCTTATCGAAGGCCTTTTGAAAATCTAGATAAATTACATCTACTGCATTACCATCGGCTACTCTCTCTGTTACCTCTTCAAAAAATTCAGTGAGGTTGGTCAAGCAAGACTTTCCCTTTTGAAATCCATGCTGACTATTCCTTATTATATTTTTGGTTTCTAGATGTTCTTCTATTTTCTCCTTTAGTAGGAATTCCATTATTTTTCGTACCACCGATGTTCAGCTGATTGGTCTATAATTGTTCTATCCTCCTTCCTGAATATCGGTATTACGTTAGCTATCCGCCAGTCTTCTGGCACTATACCTTTTCTAACGAATTATTGAATATGTTTAGTAATGTCTCTGCTATCTCTTCCCTAGATTCTTTTAAAATGCATGGATACAATCCATCCGGACCAGGGGTTTTATCCTCTTTGAGTTTGAATAGTTTATTTAATATATCCCCTCTTTTTATTTTAAATGCACTTATCTCATTACTAATCTCATCATCCAATGTCATGTCCACCTGTTCTATCTCCCTGGTAAATAATGGGCCAGAAATTCGGCTCTCCGGCTTCCCGCAGGTGCAAGAATCACGCGCGTACTTACATACCGCGCCTGCCGTTGTGCTTCGGGCCCGCGTGGACTTCGGCTCCTGGGCCTCCTGCAGCTGCCGGCGCGCAGTGCTTGCGTATCCCAGGGGCGCAGTTAGTTCGAAGCGTCCCCTGGGATCACATGGGCCATGGAGAGCCAATCGGAGCAGGGAATCTTCATTCATAGATTTTGACAGGAAGACCTGTCAAATCTATGAATAGAGATCGGCCCCAAAACCTCACTAAAACTTCAAATACATTTTTTTTTTTAAATCACATTTTTAAAATAACTATAAATTACATAAATTAACTACTTTAAACAAAAATTTAAATTTTTGAAAAAATTAATTACACTTTTTAACGCTGCTAAAAATAAACTTACCTTTCTTTAAAGTATGTAAAAAAGATAAACCTGTTGAAAAAATGTTTAAATTGTACTTAATTCACCACTTACCTTGTTAAAAGCAGGCCTTGCGCCTCCTTTTTCCCCGGGCAGCTTCTCCGTACTTACCCTCACGGAGAAACCTGAAAAAAAACCCGAAGTTCACTGCGTGCGTGCTGCCTCTCCGGCGCACGCATTTGACCTCTGAACCCCTTCCTTCAGGGGAACGGAAGTTCCGGTTTCCAGCGCATGCGCAGTGCATGCGCGAAACCGGCACTTTCGTTGGGTCTACGGGTGAGAACCCAGCACGTACTCACCCGTGGAGACCCAAATTTCTGGCCCAATGAAGCGAAAATAATTATTTAATATTTCTGCCATCTCTCTATCGTTACTTGTGGTATTATGCTGTCTATCCCTTAATGGCCCTATTCCCATCCTGACCTTTTTTTTTTATTGATGTGCCTGTAAAATATTTTACTATTTTGTTTGATGTTCCTTGATAATTAAATTTCATAGTTCCTTTTGCCTTCCTAATTGTTTTTTGACTTCTCTCCTAATCGCTTTGTATTCTCCCTTATCATGCACTCCCCTGCTGTCCATGTACTTAATGTATGCCTCTTTGCTTACCCTCAATTGTTCCCTTATGACTTTATTCATCCATGGAGTCTCATTAGTGTTTAGTTTGTTCTTTCCTTTTAGCAGAATATATTGTCCCTGCACTCTGCTGAACACTGATTTAAATGTTTCCCATTGCTGTTCTACATTGTTGTTTGCCAATATTGTTGCCCATTTTATTTTCCCAAGTTCTATTCTCAGCCCCTCAAAATCAGCTTTTCTCCAATCTATTAACCTGGTTTTCATCATCCTTATGTCCTTCTCAATTATCATCTTAAAGCGTATAATATTATGGTCACTATTGCCTAGATGTTCCCCTACTTTTACTTCTCTTATCTGCTCTGGTTCATTCCCCATTACTAGATCCAATAGCAAATCCTCCCTTGTTGGGCTTTTCGCATATTGGGTTAGAAAGGAGTCCTGTATATATTGTAGGAACTCCATTCCCTTATCCCCTTTACCTACCTCTTCTGTCCAATTAATATCAGGGTAGTTGAAATCCCCCATGATTATTATTCTATGTTTTTTACTCATTTCCCTAATTTGTCTGCATATTTTTTTCTTCCACCTCCCTTCCACTATTAGATGGTCTGTAGACTATGCCTATTAGTGTGATTGATCCTTTATTATCTTTTATCTCTATCCATATGGATTCTATTTTTGTCTTGCTGATAGCTGTGTCACTTTCTTTTACTGCCATTATGTTATCCCTAATAAGTCCAGCTACTCCACCTCCCCTTTTTACCTCTCTATCTTTTCTAAATATGTTATACCCTGCAATGTTTAATTCCCAGTCCTGATTTTTCTATAGCCATGTCTCAGTAATCCCTACTATGTCTGGTTCCTCGCAACACATGATTGCCTCCAGCTCCCCTGTTTTATTACGAACACTGTGTGCATTGCTGTACAGACAGTTTAACTCATTTTTAATAGGATTTCCTCTCACTTTATGTTTAACCATCTTTTTAGACTCCTGTTCTATAACTCTATTTATTGCTTTGCCATCAATGTCCTCCCTTACTTTATTCTTTCCTATGCTCTCTTTTCCTGTTATGTTTATATTTAGGCTGGTTACGTTTCTTGTAGATCCCTCCCCCCATCTTACTAGTTTAAAGCCTTTGTCACCTCCCTATTTACCCTTTCCGCTAGGACATGGGTCCCATCCCGGTTCAGGTGGAGCCCATCCCATCGGTACTGCTCCTTCCTGTCCCAGAACTGGTGCCAGTGTCCCATGAAAAGGAACCCCTCTTTCCCACTCCAGCCCTTTAGCCACGTATTAATTCTCCTGATCTGTCTGCTTCTCTGCCAATTTGCATGTGGCTCGGGCAATAATCCAGAGATTATTACCCTCGAGGTCCTGCTTTTTAATTTAGAGCCTAACTCCTGATACTCTTTCAGCAGGACCTCCTCCCTGTTCCTACCTAGTCGTTTGTTCCAACATGGACCACGACAACTGGATTTACCCCCTCCTTTTCCAAATTCCTCTCCAACCGCCGTGAGAAATCCCTTACCCTGGCACCGTGTAGGCAACACACCCTTCGGGATTCTCGTTCTTGGCTGCAGAGGAGGCTATCTATCCCCCTAGTTATAGAAAAATAAATTAGATTTGGCTTAATCCATATTCAACTGACCAATCAGACTATCAGTTCACCAAAAGTCACCTGGACAGTCACTCTCTCTTTCACAGAGACAGTCCCCTTCCACTGACACAATCTCTGTGCTTGATAATCTAGTTCCAGCTGAGGAGTCTCTGGACTCAATTTTCATCGGCCCGTGGAGGCGGGTTTGGAGGCGGGAGTGGTGTGAAATTAGCAGATTCGGGGGTCCCAAACCCATCCCGCCCCCAACCCGCCTCCATGCCAGTTTCACAGGAGGCGGGTGCCCGACCTGTACTGGGACCCGCCTCCCCGAGGCGGGAAGGAGATTAGTGCCAATAAACTGCCTGTTAACAGGTAGTTAACAGGCAGTTTTTTGCCTAATCCCTATTTTTAGCCCTGAAGTGTGGGCTTCCCGACAGGTCCGAACCACACCGATTTAGCGAGGCGGACCGTCAGTCTGGAGTGCTTGGAGGGGTCGAGATGTCCGGTGTGCAGGTGAGTGATGGGTGCATTAGTGCAGAGGTAAGTGTGTTTGGTGTGTGTAAAGTGTTTTAAGAACTTGTACTTACCTTAATTTGTCCTGCAGGCTAAGGTGTCGGGAGTCCCTCACATCCACGGCACAGAAAGCAGAATGGCCGCGGAGCTGTCAAAAGCTGCAGTCTCTGCTTTCTGTGCTGGATTGATTTCTAACTGAGTCTAAGTACAGGGACTCATGTTAGAAATCATATTGTCAGTGTTTGACAGCTTCACAGAGCTGTCAAACGCTGAAATTTCATCTGTCAAAAGCTCTTGACAGATGAAATTTCAATGGCTGACGTCACCTGTATCCAAGGGACCCTTGATTGGCCTGCTAAGCCCCGCTGGGCGGGCTTAACAAGGTCAATCAAAGGAAAATACAGTGGGTTGGCCACAAGTCGATGCAGGCGGGACTACAACCCAAAAAGTGGGAGTCCCGCCTCCATCACGTTCCCATTGACAAAATCCAGCCCTCTGTCTCTTCACCCTGGGAGTGGATTTTGGGCTGTGGGTGGAATTCTAATCTGTCCGAAGAGCAAAGCAGCTACAAGCTGTAGCTGGGATGGCAATAATGTCCTGTCTGTTGGACCTCCCTCCCTGCACTCGCAAGCCTTGATGTCCCCCGCCCATAGCCTAAACTGCCCACCCATTCCCACTCCTTTCTTATCTGACCACCCCTGCTGTTTCTGGCTCCCTCCCTCCTCCCACAAACCCCGAACCATAGCCTAGGCTGGCCACTTGCTCCTGCTGTTCCTGCCTCTTCTTATCCGACCACCCCTACTGCTTCTGGCTTCCCCCAGAAGCCTGCTCATTCCCTGCCCACAGCCTAGGCCACTCACCTGTCACCACTTTCTTTTTAGCCACCCTAGTGTACTCCTCTGTTTTCCCCACGCCTTCTCTTTGTTTAATGGCCCCAGTCTGCCATTTTTTTCTTTCCTCAATTCTATTTAAAACGACCCATTCTGTTTAGTAAATGTTGAAACTGTGTATCCTTGGCCTCACCACAAGCAATGCCATAGGCGAGGTAATTACATATGCATAAAGCTGTATTACTTTAAGTGACTCTTCACTGTTGCAATAACTTTACCCACATTTTAATGTGATCAGCCTCACATGCACAGCTCACAAAAATGGTGCACTATTACCTAATTGTAATAAATTTGATACTTAGTCTGTACATTTCATAATGAATTTACTTGCTTCTGTTGAGGCTGCCGCGAAACACGAATGGAGGCTGAATCCATATGTGGAAAACAAGAAACTTTTATTCACTGCATGGCACACAAAATGGCTGAGAAAGCTGCTCCCAGAATTCTCTGTAAAAACCCTGAAGCCCCGCCCCCTTCTGCCTTAAAGGTAAGGTGCCTTAAAGGGGAAGGTGCTGGAAATTTGTCCACAGACGGAAGAGTGGATTATGCCCGTTTTAGGTGGTGATCCGCCACACAGCTCCTCCCAGAATCCGCTTAGGAGGTGTGGACGAGACGGTGCAGCGGTCTGATGGGCTGGCCGGAGCGGCTCTTGTAGGACGCCGGTGGACGTGGAACGGCCGGGCGTGGAGCAGCCGGGTGAACCGGCTTGAGGGCAGGTCGGCCGCGTGGAGGTGGACGAGCTACAGGGACCTGCTCACCGGGCTCCGAGTGTGCTGGCTTGAGTCGGTCAACCGACACTTTTTCGGTCCTGTCGCCCACTTGCAGGGTGAAAAATTTGTCCCCAGCCTGTAGCACCTTGTAGGGCCCGTCGTACGGGGGTTGAAGGGGTACGCGGTGGGCGTCGTGCCGGACGAAAACAAACCGTGCCTGGTGCAGGCTTAGTGGGACGTGTGAGGTGGATTCACCGTGTCGGGCAATGGGCACCGGGGCGAACTGCAGCGCCGGTGAGGCGAAGTCGTGGCGTTGCTGGTTGGCTGACCAGGGTGTCATGGCGGTGGGCAGGAACTCGCCGGGTACGCGCAGCGGCTGACCGTACACGAGCTCTGCTGCCGATGCGTGGAGGTCTTCTTTAACCGCGGTGCGCAGGCCGAGGAGGACCCACGGAAGTCGGTCGGTCCAGGCGCCGTCTTGGAGGCTGGCTCGAAGAGATGCCTTCAAGGATCTGTGGAACCGCTCACACAGTCCGTTGGCTTGGGGGTGGTACGCTGTGGTGCGGTGAATGGTCACCCCGAGATTGCGTGCGACGGCGGTCCAGAGTTCAGAGGTAAATTGCGGACCTCTGTCCGACGTCATGTCGGAGGGGACGCCGAACCGTGCGACCCAGGTGCTGAAGAAGGCTCTGGCGATGTCGGCGGTGGTGGTAGAGGTCAGTGGAATTGCCTCAGGCCAGCGTGTGGTGCGGTCAACGATGGTCAGCAAGTGCGTGTGGCCTTGCGACGGCGGCAGGGGCCCGACGATGTCCACGTGGATGTGGTCGAATCTCCGCGAGGGGACGGTAAACTCCTCGAGGGGTGCTTTCGTGTGTTGCTGTACCTTGGCCCGTTGGCAGGATAGGCAGGAGCTGGCCCAAGTACGCACATCCTTGCGAAGGCCGCGCCAGACAAAGCGGTTGGCTACCAATTTGATGGATGCGCGGGCGCCGGGGTGGGAGAGGTTGTGGAGAATGTCGAATACCCGGCGGCGCCAGGACGCTGGGACGACGGGCCGAGGTTGACATAGGGATATGTCGCACTTGACTGTGACTGCGGTCGGGCCACAGGCGACGTCGGCCAGGTGTAGCCCTGGTAGGTTGGTGGGTGCGGAGAGCAGATCAGGGTCGGTGATCTGGTCTGCTGCGAGTTGAGCGTAGTCGACTGCTAGGTGTGCGGCGTGGATGGCGGGGCGGGAGAGGCAGTCGGCTACCACATTGTCTCGGCCGGAGACGTGTTGGATGTCCGTGGTGAACTCAGACACTGCCGCGAGCTGGCGCTGCTGCCTGGCGGACCAGGGGTCGGTTGTCTTTGCCATTGCGAATGTCAGGGGCTTGTGGTGGGGATGAAGTGTTCCACCCCATGTTTGGCGGCCTCCGTGGAGAAGGTCGGATTGGTAAGGGCCTGGAATTCGGCCAGGAGTGCCGAGTAGTCATCCGTGGCCCGGGCGTGGCACTGTGACGCCATGTCGGCGGGTTGACGGGGGGCCATGGCGCCCAGGATGGGGGACATGGTGTTCATGTCCACGAGGCGGTGACGAGGGATGTCTACCAGTAGGCCGTGGGCGCACAGGAAATCTGCGGCGATGAGGGGGGAGAGCACCTTGGCAGTGATGAACTCCCATCGGTAGCGGTGACCAGCGAGGTCGAGGGTGACTGTCCGGGTGCCATACGTCCGGATTTCCGAGCCGTTAGCAGCAGCCAGCGCCGGTCCTCGTTCGCCCTTTTGGATGTTGAGGGAGGAGGCCGGGATGATGCTGTGCTGAGCCCCAGTGTCGCACAGGAACCGGCGGCCGGTTTTGTCATCCGTGATGAACAGCAGGGAGCTCGCGTGGCCCACGGCCATCGCGGGGGCTGGTACGGGGGCAGACTTGAAAGAGCAGGGAGGTGTGCACCGTTGTGCCCTGGCGCCGAACCGTGCGTGGTAGTAACAGTGGCCCGGGTTAGTGGGGCGCGAAGGCCCCGTGGGCCTGGTGACAGGCCCTTGTGGCCGCGTGCTGGATGGTGAGGGGCGCGCCCAGGCATTGGCTGCCATGTCCGGAGTGACGTCGTGGTTGGAGTGAGCGGACAGCAGCTTGTCGGCCTCATCGGCCAGGGCTTCCAGGTTCGTGAGGCCGGACGCCACGATCGCTGGGCGGATGCTGAGAGGGAGCTGGCGGATGAACAGCGTGCTGAAGAGGGATCCGGGTGGGCTCTCGTCGGTGAGGGAGAGCATGTGGGAGAGGAGGTCTGACAGTGAGGCATCACCGAGGCCTGGAAGGTCGAGGAGGTGGCAGTTTCGCTGATATGCTGAGGTCGTAAATTTTTTAAGGAACGCTGTCCTGAGGTGTGCGTACTTGCCTTCTCTGGTGGGTTCTGCAGCGTTGTCCAAACCTTGGAAACTGTGGCACTACTGAGTGATGTGACGAGATAGTCGTACTTCGTCCCATCTGTGGTGATATTTCGCAGCCGGAAGCGAGATTCAGCTTGGAGAAACCAGGCTTCGGGCTGGTTTTCCCAAAACTCCGGCAGTTTCACGGAAACTGCGTTCGTGTCCGCCATTGCAGTGCTCGGAATACGTTCTGAGCGTCGGGGTCACCAATGTTGAGGCTGCCGCGAAACACGAATGGAGGCTGAATCCATATGTGGAAAACAAGAAACTTTTATTCACTGCATGGCACACAAAATGGCTGAGAAAGCTGCTCCCAGAATTCTCTGTAAAAACCCTGAAGCCCCGCCCCCTTCTGCCTTAAAGGTAAGGTGCCTTAAAGGGGAAGGTGCTGGATGACGTAATAAAGACTCACTACGCACTTGAACATAAAGCAAGGCTTTAATCAACTTGTAACAAAACATGGAGGTCTAGTTAGCAGTCACTAGCTTCCTGTTTCCGGATTGTCTCTGCCCAAGGTGGGCCCATGCCTGAGTATTTATACTCCCTGGACGGCGCCCCAGCTGGCCGCCCAGTAGTACTTCCTGAGTTGTTACTTGCGATTTATGACATTCTTCCTCCCTAAAAGGTTTGGAAGTCCAGTCTTCCTTTAACGGACTAGGCGGACCAGAAATAGCCGTAGACGTTCAGCTCTCTGCTTGTGACCGGATGGCACGTCTCCCCGGACCGTGTCCTGGTCCCTGGGTCGCTTGGCCCGTACCGGTAAGTCAGTAGAGTCCGCGTCATCTTGATCATCCTGTGGAGGACTGGGAATATCATGACTCCGGGTGCGGGTCCCCACAGGTGCTGAGCTGGCCTCATCCCGGGTCGTGGCTGGAGATTGTCCGGCGTCCTGGTTTCGGGTGGCCATCCTACGGGGAGCATCCAGCTCCCTGAGTTGATCCGGTAGCGTTGCCGGCAGATCCCCCGATGTCCCAAGCGGGGCGTCATTTTCATAGGGGTGCGGAGTGTTGATATCATCGTCGTGGGATCCTTCATCATTCGGGCCCGTGTGACCAGTTGGGCAGGGAGCCAGATCTCTGAGCGAGACAGTGGCCTCCCGGCCATCAGGGTACCGTACGTGCGCATACGTGGGGTTTACCTCCGTTAACTCCACCTCGTCAACGAGAGGGTCGTTTTTGGCAGACCGGACGAACCTCCGGAGTAGCACCGGGCCTGGAGCCACCAACCATGACGGTAGAGACGTCCCATGTGTAGAGCGACGCCGGAATTTGAAGAATCGCTCATGAGGCGTGACATTAGTAGATGTGGAGAGAAGAGACCTGATAGAGTGTAACACGTCAGGGAGCACCGTTTTCCACTGCTGGTCCGGTAGGTTGCGTGACCTTAGTGCCAGACGGACAGCGTTCCAGATGATGGCATTGTATCGTTCAACCTGTCCGTTACCGATTGGGTGATATGGTGTCGTCCTACTTGAGGCGATTCCCCGTTGGGAGAGATAACTTTTAAGTTCACTCGACATAAAGGAGGGACCCCGATCAGTGTGGATAAAATTGGCCGTCCCGCAAAGGGAAAAGACCTGATCGAGGCATTTAATTACCGTAGAGGTAAGCATATTAGGGCAGGGGAAGGCGAAGGGAAAGCGTGAATACTCGTCCACCATCGTAAGTAGGTAGGTGTTCCTTGTCGACGAAGGCAATGGCCCTTTAAAGTCTATGCTGAGCCTCTGCATAGGCTGCATTGCATGTATGAGTAAGCCATCTGATGGGCGAAAGAATTGTGGTTTCAATTCTGCACAAATCCTACAGGAGGAGCATGTTTTCTTTACGTCCTCGGTTGAAAATGGTAGATTTTTGGAGCGCACAAAGTGCAACATGCGGGTCACACCAGGATGGCATAAGTCCATATGCAAATCCGCCAGAGTCGACGTTGACATTGAGGAGCAAAATGCCCGTGTGAAGGTATCTGGGGCCACGTTCTGTTTGCCGGGTCGGTAACAGATAGTATATCCAAAGGCAGCCAGCTCCATCCTCCAGAGTTGAATTTTATTATTTTTGATTTTCGTGCGCCTCCGGTTATCCAACATGAAGGCCACAGAGCGCTGGTCAGTTATAAGCGTAAAATGACGCCGAGCAAGAAAATGACCCCATTGGCGTACAGCCTCGATGATGGCCGTAGCCTCCTTCTCGACGGGGGGGGTAATGGAGCTCGCTACCCTGCAAGGTTCTGGATAGGAATGCCACGGGTCGGCCACCTTGATTCAAGGTAGCGGAGATCGCCACCTCCGATGCATCGCATTCGACCACAAAAGGAAGATTTTCGTCAATGGAGCGAAGCGTGGCTTTCTCCAGCTGTCATTTGAGGAAGTTGAAGGCAGAAATAGCCGTAGCTTCCAATGGAAAAGACTTCGCATGGAGCAGGGGCTGTATTTTATCGGAGAAGTGTGGTATCCATTTTGCGTAATAAGCAAACATGCCAAGTGCCCGACGAAGAGAGCCGAGGTTCGTCGGGGGAGGGAGCTCCTGAAGTGGACGAAGTCGCTCTGGGTCCGGTTTAATAACACCGTTGCCCACCCAGTAGCCAAGAATGTTCACCGATGGCACCGACTTCACCGATTTGGATTCGTTTAATGTTAAGTGGCGACGGCGGAGTACGTCAAAAAATCTCTGAAGATTGGCGTCATGCTCCTTTTGATCATGGCCGGCAATAGTGATATTGTCTAAATACGGAAAGGTATCCGTCAAGTTCTCTTGCCGGACTAGGCCATCCATGGCCCGTTGGAAGACGGCCACCACATTGGTGACCCCGAATGGAAGGCGGCGAAACTGGAAAAGCCGACCATTGGCCTCAAAGGCCGTATACTTCTTGTTGGAGTCTTGCAGTGGCACCTGATGGTACGCGCTTTTTAAATCGAAGGTCGAGAATACCTTGTATTTGGCAAGGTTGTTGACCATGTCATCTATGCGTGGCAGCGGGTAGGCATCCAGATCGGTATATTGATTAATAGTCTGCGAATAATCGATACACAGACGTTTTTTATGTTGTTTTAAGGGATTCCTCACAATGACGACCTGAGCCCGCCAGGGAGATGAACATGGCTCGATAATACCGTCGACTAAAAGGCGAGAGATTTCCGCCTCAATAAACGCTCGATCGTCTTGGCTAAAGCGCCGCGATTTGGTGGCTATGGGTTTACAGCGGGGGGGAAGATTGGCAAACAGGGAGGGTTCACCGAGTAAGGCCGCCGAGAGTGCACAAAACGGCACCTTAGAAATGGTAAGCTCCGGCCTTGACCCTCCAAACTCAAAAGTGATCTTCTTGTGCTGCTTCTGGAAGTCCTGTCCCAGAAGCACATCGCTGCATAAGTTTGCGAGTACTCCGAGCCGGGTGGAGAGATACGTGCGGCCGTTGAGGATGAGGTTGACAAGACAGAAGCCAGAAGAATTGGTGGTCAGAGTCGTCAGAGCCATTGCAATCTCCCTGTCCGAGGGATAAATGTGCAGTTTTAACCTGTTAACAGCCCGCTTACTAATGAAGCTGTCAGAGCTGCAGGAGTCGATTAGCGCGCTTAGAGTGTGCCCATTTACTGAAACCTTCGTGGCTGCATGGGACAAACTTTGGGGAAAAACAGCCGTGATGGGAGGAGGGGCAATTTTCCCTTCGGCAACTGTAGCCTTAACAGTAGTTCTTGGGGGAGGAGCAGCTCCATAGATAGCAGCTGTGAAGCTAACAGGAGCTCTCGACCGGTATACTTTAGAGGAGCGGCCTTTCTGGTTAGCAGAGGCCCGTGACTGGCATACCTTGGAAAAGTGTCCTTTCTTGCTGCAATGATTGCAGGTCACATTACGAGCCGGGCAAAATTTTCTGTGATGGCACGCCCCTCCACAAAAGAAACACTTTCTTCCCGATTGCCAGGATGCTGCTAGGGCGGGGTCATCATCAGCGAAGGCCTCTAGGGTAGGGTCGTCGTCCGTTAGAGTAGAGTCAACATCAGTGGGGGCATCCGCCCGAGACCTACCGAAAGACTCATTAAAGGAGATAGCCGCCGCCCGTGCACGTGGTGGGAGATAAGTGTCTGCATTTTTCTTGGCCAAGTCCAAGGAACACGCCTGGTCATAAGCAGCCCGTAAATTGAGGGTTTTATTTTCCAGCAGGCGCTGACGTATAAAAGGGGACGCGATCCCATTGATAAAGGAATCGCGGATTAGTTCCTCTTGATACTGTTCAGCTGTAACTGCTTTAAGGTTACAATCCTTGCTGAGCCTGCGAAGTTTCTGGAGAAATTCATCGAGTGATTCCCCAGGCTGCTGCCGAGTTGTGGCCAGTAGGTGTCGAGCAAATATTTCATTTGGGGACTTGACATATAGCTGCTGTAAGATTTCGATAGCAGTGTCATAGACTATACAGTCCTCAATATAATCATACACATGAGGAGACACGTAGTTGATAAGCATTCGTAACTTATTAGGGACATCCGCCCCACATTCTTCAAGAAAGTTGCTAAAGGTACGAAACCAATGCTTCCATACCTTCGCTGCCGCAGGTGCATTCGGGTCCAGGTCGAGACGAGCGGGTCTAAGGAGTTTTTCCATGATGGATCAGTTTCTTGCCCTAGTTCCCTTCTGTGGTTCGAGTTGCAGCTGGTTGTTCCGAATCACCCAAAGCGTGGAGACGATACCAAGTTGATTAAATTGACGTAATAAAGACTCACTACGCACTTGAACATAAAGCAAGGCTTTAATCAACTTGTAACAAAACATGGAGGTCTAGTTAGCAGTCACTAGCTTCCTGTTTCCAGATTGTCTCTGCCCAAGGTGGGCCCATGCCTGAGTATTTATACTCCCTGGACGGCGCCCCAGCTGGCCGCCCAGTAGTACTTCCTGAGTTGTTACTTGCGATTTATGACACTGGAAATTTGTCCACAGACGGAAGAGTGGATTATGCCCGTTTTAGGTGGCGATCCGCCACACTTCATTTAATAAGTTATTACATTTAAACAATCCATTAAAAATCTATCTATTGAATACATTATATAAATTAATCAGTTACTCACTACAATTAATTACATTTCTATCTCAATTCATTACTTCACATCTGTTATTACAAATCTGGCTATCAGTACCTGATTTTTTGGTTTAAAACATCAAAACAAGGTAAAGCATTTTTCATTTGACTTTTTCTGAGGTAACTGTAAAAGCAGAAACTGTACTATTGTATATTAAAAGAAAGAAAGAATTAACTTGCATTTATATAGCGCCTTTCATGGCCTCAGGACCTCCCAAAGTGCATTACAGCCAATGAAGTACTTTTGAAGTGTGGTCACTGTTGTAATGTAAGAAACTCGGCAGCCAATTTGTGCACAGCAAGCTCCCACAAACAGCAATGTGAGAATGACCAGATAATCTGTTTTAGCTGCTGGTTGAGGGTTAAGTATTTATTAGGACAGCGGGGAGAACTCCCCTGCTCTTAGAATCGTAGAATAATACAGCACAGAAGGAGGCTATTCGGTCCATCGTGCCTGTGCCGGCTCTTTCATACAGCTATCCAATTAGACCCATTCCCATGCTCTTTCCCAATAGCTCTGTAAATTTTTTCCCTTCAAGTATTTATCCAATTCCCTTTTGAAAGTTATTATTGAATCTGCTTCCACCACCCTTTCAGGCAGTGCATTCCCGATCATAACGTAATTTTGTTTTCCTCATGTCACCTCTAGTTCTTTTGCCAATCACCTTAAATCTGGGTCCTCTGGTTACCGACCCTTCTGCCACTGGAAACAGTTTCTCCCTATTTACTTTATCAAAACCTTTGATGATTTTGAACACCTCTATCAAATCTCCTCTTAACCTTCTCTGCTCTAAGGAGAACAACCCCAGCTTCTCCAGTCTCTCCACATAACTGAAGTCCCTCATCTCTGATACCATTCTAGTTAATCTCATCTGCACCCTTTCTAATGCCTTGACGTCCTTCTTAAAGTGTGGTGCCCAGAATTGAATACAATATTCCAGCTGAGGCCTAACCAGTGTTTAATAAAGGTTTAGCATAACCTTCTTGGTTTTGTACTCTATGGGCTCGATTTTGCCATTGTGGACTCTGCCAGCTCGGCTCAGCTGCATGTCAATCCTGTGCCTCCGGGTCCATCCAGAAGGAGAGCGGTGCTGGAACTCCAGGAACAGGTGCAGGAGTCTCTGGCAGGTTTTGTCTCCAGGGTCGCTGCGAGTGTGGAGCGAATGGAGGAGTCCATCGCGAACATGGGCAGAGCCTTTGTGGAGGCATTGGCGCATGAATGCATCACCGCGGAAAGGATGGCAACCTCCGTGGAAAGGCTGGCTACCATAGAGGAGAGGATGGCTACGGTAGAGGAGAGGATGGCTACGGCCATGGAAGAGCTTAGTCGCCAGGGTCTTGAAAACATGGTCATTGTTCAGAATAGAATGACATCTCTGGAGCAGCGATGGTCAGCTATTGAGCATACAAACCAGACCTTCATGGAAGTCCTCTGGAGTAGGACTTCCAGTGCAGAAACGGGTCTTCATGGCCCCCTTGCAGTGCAGCAAGGTGCTGTCAAGCCACTTGCTAGCTCTGAAGTGAGGCTGACCCATGAGAGGGATGTTGGTGGCAGACAACAAGGAAGTGGGGGCTCCTCTCCAAGCGCTCACATGAGCATGCCACTGCAAAGCCCTCGGTCAGAGCCCCACCAGAGTCCTCATCCAACTGAGATGGGCGTCTCAGCCCCTGCACAGCCGCAGGAGCAGCAGACTGATGCTGAGCCCTCACAGGTTTGCAACCCCAGAGGACGCCCGCCAAAGGTGTCGCGACAGGAGCAGCAAGAAAGTGAGCAAGGGGCTACCACATCTGCTGAAGCCACAGGGGAAGCACCACGTAGGAGCACGCATAAGAGGAAGATAAAGCACAAGTAGTCACAAGAGTAGTCACTTGGGTGCTGTGATGTATTGTTTTTTGACCAGCCATCCTTGTCATGGTATCATAAACAGATTTGATGGCAAACTGTTGAAGTTGTGGCCTGCGCCATTTCGCAAATCAGACTTCCACATTGAGGGCTTAGTGCGACTTGCAATTGTCAGTATGGTGGTCAAAGTGATAGGAATCCATAGGTTCTTGTCCATTGTCGATGGTCAAGTAAGAAGGTGTGAGGCAAAAGTGTTTGATTGTGCAGGCTAAGCAAATCTGGCCAACAGGAGTGCGTCCCTTGCATCCCGGCCAGCAATGTGGTCGTGCGCTGGTGCCTTCTGGCCTGTGCAGCTTCAGGTGGGTGACTAGCAGCTTGGCGCTCCTGTTGTTGCTCCTGCTGTTGCTCATGGTTCTGCTGCTGCCGCGGCTGGTCTTTGTCTGAATCTGATGTCCAGGAGGAAAGGAAATAAATGTTCACCATGCTTCTGGTATATGCCTCAGTTGAGGAAGCGCTCAGTCAAGGTGGGGAGAGGGGTTTCCCAAGAGGTCACACTGGAGATGGGTATCAGGCTCCAAACTTCCACAACAATGAGTAGGCCTGCTAAAAGCTCCCCCAGACCTGAGACAACAAAGTTCTGCCACCTGCAAGTGATCATTGGTGAAAACTCCTTTTTAATGGTGGAGCTGCAGCTGTTACTAAGCAATCCACCTGTGAGGCCACCAGGATTAACTGACATGTTCCAGAGGAGGAGTGTAGGATGGGGGAAATGTCTAAAAATCAGAAAAGCCTCTCAAAATGGGATTATAGAGGCAATTAAGTGGTTGTTAAGGGCCTATCCCGCCTCTTGAAGACGGATGGAAACGGCGTCTGAAAACACGAATGTGGGAAAATTGCTCGGAGGCGGGATGGAGGCGGGATTGGGCCTGCCCACCATTTTTTTCAATTTTGACAACTCACATGCCTCCAATCCTGCCTCCTCGGGCCTGGCAAAATCGAGCCCTATGCATCTGTTAATAAAGCCAAGGATTCCATATGCTTACAGCCTTCTCAACTTGTCCTACCACCTTCAAAGACTTGTGTGTGTATTCTCCCAGGTCTCTCTGTTCCTGCACCCCGTTAAAATTGTACCATTTAGTTCATGTTGCCTCTCCTCATTCTTCCTACCAAAATGTGTCACTTCACACTTCTCTGTGTTAAATTTCATCTGTCACGTGTCTTCCCATTTCATCAGTCTATGTCCTCCTGAAGTCTGTTACTATCCTCCACACTGTTTACTACATTTCTGAGTTTCGTGTCATCTGCAAACTTTGAAATTATGCCCTGTATACCTGGTCATTAATATATATCAAAAAGAGCGGTAGTACTAATACCAACCTCTGGGGAACACCACTGTATACTTCCCTCCAGTCGGAAAAACAACCGTTCACCACTATTCCCTGCTTTCTGTCCCTTAGCCAATTTCATATCCATGCAGCCACTGCTCCTTTAATCCCGTGGGCTTTAATTTTGCTAACAAGTCTATTATGTGGTACTTTATCAAAAGCTTTTTGAAAGTTCATATACACAACATCAACTGTACTATACTCATCAGTCTTGTCCATTACTTCATCAAAGAACTCAATCAAGTTAGTCAAACACGATTTGCCTTTAACAAATCCGTGCTAACTTTCATTTATTCACCCATACTTTTCCAAGTGCCAATTCATTTTGTCCCGGATTATTGTCTCTAAAGTGATGTTAGGCTGACTGGCCTGTAGTTGCCAGGTTTATGCCTCTCTTCTTTTTTGAACAGGGGTGCAGCATTTGCAATGCTCCAGTCCTCTGGCACCACCACCCCCCCCCCCCCCCCCCCTATTTAAGGAGGATTGGAAGATTGTGGCCAGAGCCTCCACAATTTCCACCCTTACTTCCGTCAGTAACCTTGGATGCATCTCATCTGGACCGGGTGACTTTTCTACTTTGAATCCTGCCAACCTTTTTAATATCTCTTTATCTATTTTTATCCTATCCAGTATCGCTACTACCTCCTCCTTTATTGCTGCATTGGCAGCATCCTCTTCTCTGGTGAAAACAGATGCAAAGTATTCATTTATCACCTCAGCCATGATCTCCGCAAGAAGATCTAATTTTTGGTCGCTAATCAGCCCCACCCTTCCTTTAACAACCTTTCACTACTTATATGTTCATAAAAGACTTTAGAGTTCCCTTTTATGTTAGCCACTATTCTATTCTCACTCTCCCATTGCCCCTCATTCCCTGTTTTAGGTCTCCTCTGTACTTCCTGTATTCAGCTTGGCTCTATTATATCATGAACTGTACTTTTTCTTTATTCATTCACGGGATGTGGGCGTCGCTGGTCAGCATTTATTGCCCATCCCTAATTGCCCTTGAGAAGGTGGTGGTGAGCCGCCTTATACAACTGAGTGGCTTGCTAGGCCATTTCAGAGGGCAGTTAAGAGTCAACCACATTGCTGTGGGTCTGGAGTCACATATAGAAACATAGAAGATAGGAGCAGGAGTAGGCCATTCAGCCCCTCGAGCCTGCTCCGCCATTCAATGAGATCATGGCTGATCATCCAAATTCAGTACCCTGTCCCTGCCTTCTCCCCATATCCCTTGATCCCTTTAGCTTTAAGAAATATATCTAACTCCTTCTTTAATATATTTAATGAATTGGCCTCAACTGCCTTCTGTGGTAGAGAATTCCACAGGTTCACCACTCTCTGGGTGAAGAAATTCCTCCTCATCTCAGTCCTAAATGGCTTACCCCTCATCCTTAGACTGTGACCCCTGGTTCTGGACTCCCCGGCCATCGGGAACATCCTTCCTGCATCTAGTCTGTCTAGTCCTGTTAGAATTTTATAAGTTTCAATGAGATCCCCTCTCATTCTTCTAAACTCCAGCGAGTATAAGCCCAATCGACCCAATCTCTCCTCATACGTCATTCCTGCCATCCCAGGTATCAGCCTGGTGAATCTTCGCTGCACTCCCTCCATGGCAAGAACATCCTTCCTCAGATAAGGCGACCAAAACTGCACACAATACTCAAGATGTGGTCTCACCAAGGCCCTGTACAACTGCAGCAAGACATCCTTGTTCCTGTACTCGAACCCTTTCGCTACGAAGGCCAACATACCATTTGCCTTCTTAACCGCCTGCTGCACCTGCATGCTTACCTTCAGTGACTGGTGCACAAGGTCACCCAGGTCTCGTTGCACTTCCCCTTCTCCCAATCTACTGCCTTCCTGTTTTTGACACCAAAGTGGATAACCTCGCATTTATCCACATTATATTGCATCTGCCATGCTTCTGCCCAATCACCCAACCTATCCAAATCATACTGGAGTTTCTCGGCATCCTGCTCACGGCACACACTCCCACCCAGCTTTGTGTCGTCTGCAAACTTGGAGATATTACATCTAGTTCCCTCGTCTAGATCATTAATATATATTGTGAATAGCTGGGGTCCTAGCACCGATCCCTGCGGTACCCCACTAGTCACTGCCTGCCACTCGGAAAAAGACCCATTTATTCCAACTCTTTGCTTTCTGTCTGCCAACCAGTTCTCTATCCAAGTCAATACCTTGCCCCCAATCCCATGTGCCTTAACTTTACACGCTAATCTCTTATGCGGGACCTTATCGAAAGCCTTCTGAAAGTCCAAATACACCACATCCACTGGTTCTCCCTTATCTATTTTACCAGCTACATCCTCAAAAAATTCCAGTAGATTAGTCAAGCACGATTTACCTTTTGTAAATCCATGTTGACTTTGTCCGATCCTGTCACTGTTTTCCAAGTGCTCTGCTATTACATCTTTTATAATGGACTCTAGCATTTTCCCCACTACCGATGTCAGGCTTACCAGTCTATAATTCCCCGTTTTCTCTCTACCACCTTTTTTGAATAGTGGGGTAACATTAGCTACCCTCCAATCCATGGGTACTGTTCCAGAGTCTATAGAATTTTGGAAGATGACCAGCAATGCATCTACTATTTCTAGGGCCACTTCCTTAAGTACCCTAGGATGTAGATTATCAGGCCCTGGGGATTTATCGGCCTTCAATCCCGTCAATTTCCCGAACACTATTTCCCTACAAATACTGATTTCTTTCAGTTCCTCCCTCTCATTAGACCCTATGTTCCCCGACATCTCTGGGAGGTTATTTGTGTCCTCCTTTGTGAAGACAGAACCAAAGTATGTATTTAATTGGTCTGCCATTTCTTTGTTCCCCATTATAAATTCCCCTGATTCTGACTGCAAGGGACCTACGCTTGACTTCACCAATCTTTTTCTCTTCACATATCTATAAAAGCTTTTACAGTCAGTTTTTATGTTCCCTGAAAGCTTACTCTCATACTCTATTTTCCCCCTCTTAATTAATCCCTTTGTCCTTCGTTGCTGAATCCTATACTGCTCCCAATCCTCAGGTTTTCTGCTTTTTCTGGCCAATTTATATGTCCTCTCCTTGGATCTTATGCTATCCCTAATTTCCTTTGTTAGCCATGGTTGAGTCACCTTTTTTGTTTTATTTTTATGCCAAACTGGGATGAACAAATTCTGTAGTTCATTCATGCGATCTTTGAATGTTTGCCATTGCCTATCCACCGTCAACCCTTTGAGTGACATTCCCCAATCAATCCTACCCAACTCGCGCCTCATACCATCGTAGTTTCCTTTATTTAAATTCAGGACCCTAGTCTCTGAGTCAACTACTTCACTCTCCATTTTAATGAAGAATTCTATCATATTATGATCGCTCCGACCCAAGGGGCCTCGCACAACAAGATTGCTAATTAATCCTTTCTCATTACATAATACCCAGTCTAAGATGGCCTGATCTCTAGTTGGTTCCTCGACATATTGGTCCAGGAAACCATCCCGTATACACTCCAGGAATTCCTCCTCCACAGTATTGTTACTAATTTGATTACTCCAATCTATATGTAGATTAAAGTCGCCCATGATAACTGCTGTGCTCTTATTGCACGCTTCTCTAATTTCCCTTTTAATGCCATCCCCAACCTCCGTATTACTGTTTGGGGGGTCTATACACCACTCCCACTAGCGTTTTCTGCCCCTTGGTATTTCTCAGTTCTACCCATACAGATTCCACATCATCAGAGCTAATATCCTTCCTTACAATTGTGTTAATCCCCTCTTTAACCAGCAATTGTACCCCACCTCCTTTTCCTTTTTGCCTATCTTTCCTGAATATTGAATACCCCTGTATGTTGAGTTCCCAGCCTTGGTCACCCTGGAGCCATGTTTCCGTAATCCCAATCATATCATATTCGTTTACTTCTATTTGCGCAGCTAATTCATCCACCTTATTACGAATGCTCCTCGCATTAAGACACAAAGCCTTCAGGCTTGTTTTTTTAACGCTCTTAGACCTTTTAGAATTATTTACTGTGGCCACGTTTGATTTAAACCCTTGATTTCTCTGACTGACACCTTTGTTTTTTTCCTTCCTGACTTTTGCTTCTATCCTCGTTTCCCTTTCCTCTGTCTCCCTGCTCAGGTTCCCAACCCCCTGCCATTTTAGTTTAAACCCTCCCCCAGAGCACTAGCAAACACTCCCCCAAGGACATCGGTCCCGGTCCTGCCCAGGTGCAAACCGTCCGATTTGTACTGGTCCCACCTCCCCCAGAACCGGTTCCAATGTCCCAGGAATTTGAATCCCTCCCCCTTGTACCATTCCTCTAGCCACGTATTCATTTGAAATATCCTTCTATTTCTACTCTGACTAGCACGTGGCACTGGTAGCAATCCTGAGATTACTACCTTTGAGGTCCTATTTTTAAATTTACCTCCTAACTCCCTATATTCAGCTTTTAGGACCTCATCCCGTTTTTTACCTATATCGTTAGTACCTATATGCACCACGACAACTGGCTGTTCACCCTCCCCTTCCAAAATGTTCTGCAGCCGCTCTGAGACATCCTTGACCCTTGCACCAGGGAGGCAACACACCATCCTGGAGTCTCGTTTGCAGCCGCAGAAACGCCTATCTATTCCCCTTACAATAGAATCCCCTATCACTATAGCTCTACCCCTCTTTTTCCTCCCGTCCTGTGTAGCAGAACCACCCCTGGTGCCAGGAAGTTGGCTGCTGCTGCCTTCCCCTGATAAGCCATCCCCCTCAACAGTATCCAAAGCGGTATATCTGTTTGAGAGGGGGATGTCCACAGTGGACTCCTGCACTACCTGCCTGCGCCTACTACTCTGCCTGGTGGTCACCCATTCCCTTTCTGCCTGTGCAACCTTTACCTGCGGTGTGACCAACTGGTTAAACGTGCTATCCACGAGGTCCTCAGATCCCTCCCCCTCGCGAATGCTCCAGTATGTATCCATTCGCAGCTCCAGCGCCGCAATGCGGTCTGCCAGTAGCTGCAGCTGGATACACTTCCTGCACACATGGTCGTCAGGGACACAGGAAGTGTCCCCGATTTCCCACATAGCGCAGGAGGAGCATACCATGGCGCCGAGCTGTGTTGCCATGACTTACCCTTTAATTAATTGAACTTAAATTAAATCAAATCAATCCCACCAATTATACTATAATTAAATGATATAGGGCCCTTGTTTACCAACTTTCCCCGCTACACCACAGAGACCCTAGAAACTATAAACCACAAAATTTAAGTTTGGAAAAAGGAGAATAAGAGAAATACTCACCAACCAATCACTTACCTGCTTTCTGGTGATGTCACACTTTGATTATTTTTTACTTCTCTCTCTCTCCCGCTCTCGGGGCTCAGATTGGAAAGCCTACCTGGTCGCTGCTGCCTTTTATGGCCGCCGCCTCGCAGCTGTCGCTCCACCGCCTCTCCATATAGGCCAGACCAGGTAAGGGCGGCAGATTTCCTTCCCACATTCGTGAACCAGATTGTTTTTTACGACATCTGGCAGTTTCATGGTCACCATTACTGGTACTGGTACTAGCTTTTTATTCCAGATTTATTTAATTCATTGAATTTAAATCCCCCAGCTGCCGTGGTGGGATTTGAACTCATATTTTCGGATCCTTAGTCCAGGCATACTGGATTACCAGTCCAGTAACATAACCACTATGCTAGCGTACATCTGTCATACGCCTCCTTTTACTGTTTAATTTTAATATCGTTGGGGTAGAGTTTCCGCTTTGGGCGCAATTGGAGATTCTGGTGCAAATTGCGCCCAAAATTTTGCCCGTTTTGAAAATTGTTCTCCTCCCCCTCCCCGAGTTTCCGCTCAAACTCATTTGCATATCGCCGAACGCAAAATCTGCTAGGAACCAGCGCAATCGGGCAGCGTTTTAAAACACAACTTTAAAAAAATATATATTTTGCTTTAAAAAAGATTCCTCGACATATTTAAGAGTGGTAACTTGGTAAAGTTTGATTAATACAGCTGAAAATGGGTTTATCACAAAAAATAAGCATTTTAATCACAGTGCCAATCCACCACCTGTGAGTAACCCTATTTTAAATAACTGAAAATGACTGTAAAAAAACTATACAAGACTATTTTCTAGTTAGATTGGGGTACGGTAGTGAGTTCGATAGTAAATTAAAAAAAAATATCATTCTAAACTTTTCAAAACGCCTTGCGCCCAAAAGATGCAGCCTAATTTTTGGAGCCACCTCAAAGGCCTACAAACGAGTGCAATTAGCGGAAACTCCCAATGGTGATTAATTCACCCTGGGAGTGTGGACAGTTTTGTGTGGAGGGCCTGCTTCTAGCGTAATGTTTTTAAAACTAGCGCAAAAGATCATGGAAACTCAATTTGCACCAAACACAACCTGCGCTTAAAATTCCGCGATTTTTTGCACCGATTACTCCGATATCGGGAATTGCGCCGAAAAAACAAACACAATCAAGCGGAATCCCCAGGTCTATATCTATGCTCATCAAGGGAGCTCTAGCTTTGGATGCCCTTCTTTTCCCTCTTGTGGGAATGGCCACGATTTTGCCAGCCGTGGCGAGTCCGGTGCGGCCGGAGCCAACAGCAGCCTCAAACTCCACACCCGTCTTCATCCCGCTTTAGTGTTAGTATCCCCTACTAAGTTTATTTTTTCCCCTTAGATACTTATCCTAAATACTTACTGTCGTTCTTCAGGCTCCACCCTCTGCGCTGGTTGTGACGTCACTTCTTCAGTGTTTCTCCCTGTGGTTATTTTGCTCTCTGCTGCTCTCACTGTGCTGTATTTATGTTCCTCAGGTCTCCCACAATGCTCTCCGCTGCACTTCTTCGAAATAGTGCCGTGGGATCTTTTACATCCACCTGAGAGGGCAGACGGGGCCTCGGTTTAACGTTTCACCCGAAAGACGGTACCTCCGACAGTGCAGCACTCCCTCAGTACTGCACTGGAGTGTCTGCCTAGCTTAAGTGCTCAAGTCTCTGGAGTGGGACTTGAACCCACAACCTTCTGACTCAGAGGTGAGAGTGCTACCCACTGGTTGTATATAGTCCGCAAGTGAAGTATGAGAGTCGAGCACATATACAGCTGAACAGAAAACTGGAAAGTGAGGAATAATTCAGAACAGGCCTTTAATTTGTACTTTAAAGTTACAGTAGCTGCCTTCCTTGTATTTATGTTTATACTCAGAGAACTTAAAAACAACCATTGTTCACGTAAACAAGTAGCAAGTTGTGGAAGAACTGCATCATTATTCAACTTTGAAGGGAAGTTTTGAATAAAAGTTATAATTTAAACGTTTATATGTAAGTAAAACATTTTTAGTACTGTTGCAGTACCTCAAGTATCAAAGTGCCATTGCAGAAATAGTTGGTAAACAAGGAAAGACGCAAATAAAAACAGAAAATGCTGGAAACACTCAGATCAGGCAGCATCTGTGGAGAGAACAGAGAAGTTAGTGTTTCAAGTGTAGAACCTTCAGTGTTCCAGTAACTCCTCTATCCTCTCCACAGAGGCTGCCACACCTGCTGAGTGTTTCCAGCATTTCTGATTCAGATTTTCAGCATCCACGGTATCTTACTTCTGGTTCAACGGTAAAGAACTGTTCCTCACATTACATGCAGAAATGTATTTATTGTAACTATCTTTGTGGAATTGTCTTACAATTTTTTTCTAATGCAGAATTGTTCCTTAATTGTTGTGATCTATTGTGAATCAAACTACACAATTTTTGCTTTTTTAATTTCTTTTTACTTTAATATTTCTTGTGTAATGAATCCTAGAACCATGCTATTCTACAAAGGATCTTTCACAACTATTAATTAATAGACATTTTCTTTACTACCAGACTTAATGCAGAAACATTGAACTCAAAATTTCCATCATGTGAAATATTTATTTATTAACGTATTTAACATAAAAACAGCATTCTATATTACAATACATTTATTATGCTATGTTAATAGAGACACATGATAAAATACATTTTGAAAGCAGCTTTTAAAATTACTAAAATACAAATCATGCTTATCTGAAATTAAAATGTTGTAAAAGACAGATAGGTATTAATAGAGCACTCTTTAATATTAAGAACTTTCAAGGACTGACCTGCTAACGTTTAAAATCAAACTTACTACCAAAAAAAGCCATCTAGTAAAAATACTCTGTCGCAGTAATCATTATAAGAGAGCACAGAAATGTCGCACCTCACAACATTTGCTGGTTAAACTTGGCTCCGAGTTATCATTGTCACTATTAGTTTCATCCTGTTCTACTTCAAGATCGCTAGCATTGCGTGCAGGGCCTTCCATGTACCAGCAAGGCTCAGCAAAGCTGAAGACGCACCGTGAAGGTGGCGACACTCCATCGAGGTAGTCTGTAGGAGCCAGGGAGCTCGGAGGAATCAATGGGTAGTATGCAGAAAACGCGGCAGACTGACTATTACATATTGGACAGTAAATAAACTTTACCCATCCACCAGGAGAGGAAGACAAGATGGCTGACAGACAGTTGTCACAAAAGGTATGAGAACATTCCAAGATTCTGGGTCTCCTTGTAATGTCATCATAGTTATAGGAGCAGAGAGGACATGCCTCTGGTCTCAAAGCAGTTTCCTCATTTTCTAATGATTCATCTTCTATCGCATCTTGGCTCAAAGCAGGGTCTTCTTCATCCTGTTGAGCAGCCTGCGCCAGCGTTGCCACAATCTTTGTGTTAACAGCAAAGCTCCTATGTACCACTGTTCTGCACAAAGGACACACAACTTCCTCGCCGTGACTCAGGGCAAGAATTCGAAGACAATCTTCACAGAAAGTATGCAGGCACGACAGGACTTTGGGCAGATGGATTCCCAAATCATAGTCCATAAAACAAATGGGACAAGTGAAATCTTCTGAAGAAAGACAGCACCTGCTATCAGAGGACATGATGCTACAAGTAGCACATATAAGCAATAGACTGTTGAAACCTTACTATTCAGAACTACGTTTTCTGAAAAGTTGTAGACTGATTGCTAATAACAGGCAGATTGTTTCATCCTCTTGTGAAATTTTGGCCGCCTATGTTATATTCCATTTTGCACACTGGAAGCACAGAAAGATTTTTGGCACTAGGATGTCTATTACTACACAAGCTAGGTAGTAGAAAAGTTGGACAGTTTCATTATAGAAAGGGCAGCCTCCCATATGCAGCCTGCATTATCATTTGACTTTCCATTTTCAAAAATAACTCTTCTCTCATTTTCTTCTAATTCTTTCTTCTTATTGGTTTTATTTAGTTTTCCTCTTCTTGGCCACAGCTCCTGATATCCATTATGAGTGATTGCACATATGTGCTGTACCAGAAAAGACCGAAGCCATTATCCATCCATGTTTACAAACCTGGTGTGGAGACTTGAACCAAGATACTTTATTAGGATAATGATTACCCTTTTAAAGCTCCATTGAGTAACAGGATATACAACGCTGGTACCTCTCGGTTAAATAATATATAAATGCAGTTAGGTAAAATGTTGCATCAGGAAGTCTCACTGGTCACATGGTTAATATTAAATGCTTGATTTAAGAGAAATAAAATGTGGAAGAAAGAAATATTTTGCAAAAGGTCAAAGTGCAGCAGATAATGACGGCAGCTGCAGATTGAAATAATGCCAACCAGTCATCTGGCTCTTTATGTACCTGAACCTACTTCAACAAAACTTCTGAAGATGTTGACAATGCTGCTTTAAAATCTGGTACAAAAACTGTGCCAGAAAATCAAGGCCAATTATATGGAAATGTGAGACCATTCATGAAATAATGGAATTGCACACCCTTATTATTTTTTAATATAAAATTATATAAGTATCCTTAAAGATAATAATTGATAAATAACTGTGTTGAATAAGTCAGCTATTTGTTGATAAAGAAGTTCTGCTGCTGTGACCTTTGACCTTTAATAGGTGGACAGACTGGATGGAGCAGTTGGCCTTTTCCTGTCTGTCATAGTTGTATGTTCGCAATAACCCAGTGACTAAATCAGTTTGATAGAACAACTTGTTTAATACAGCTATCCCGTGATGATGTGACATTAACTGCACTCTTAATCATTATTTTTACTGCAATTTTTGCTACACATTTATAGACAATACAAGATAACGAGCTGATGGTACCATCGTACTCTAAGTACTTTGCATGACATAGGATAAGAATGCTTCATAATCTTTCTGGTAAGGAAACTTCCCTTATTCAAAACAACCTTATCAAGTTTTGTTGGTATTTAATCAGGTTTTCTGGTTCAGACATTTCAAGGAGTAGTACTTAATATAATAACTTATCACCTCACCTTAGATTCATAATGGCCTGGATTTTGCGCCCAGCGGCGAAGTGACGGCGCTCACCACTAACATCGAAGAAAGCTGCCCACAAAGATTTAGCAGGCTCTGTGGTGTCGATTTCCCCTATTATGACATCAATTTCATTCTGGCGCCAGCTACAGGGGATCTGTGGTGTCCAGGAACAGTAAAGTCATCAAGCAGGCTGAGCAGCCAATCAGATTGAAGAACTCTCACACAGCAAACCAGGAAGTAAAATGCACTGATTATCATCCACTTTTTAATCATTTTACAGAGAACAAAATAAAGATTGGGACATACACATGGGATTAAGGTAAAATCTGAAATATCATAAACAAACTTTAAAAAGATAAAATAAAGATTAACATTTATTATTTTAAAAATCCATGGTCATCTATGGAATTTTTATCATGAAATGAAACTGCACACTTATAACATTAGCTTTTCAGGGCCAGAGAGATTGTTCAGCAGTAATTATGACTTAGTATGCTGTTAAAAACTCAGTTACACCTCATTTCAGTGGTTTTTACAGTGTGGAAAAAGTTGACGTTCACGTCAAATCAGTGATTTCTAATTTATTCCATCTGCAAAGACTGCAACAGCGCACCCTGGAGGAGCAGGGTATCACTGACAGCAACTTCCAGATTTCCACGTTTAACTGTGCATGTACGGATGCCAGAAGTTGGTGTCAGTTTTACACAGTAATGACGGCAAACACTGACAGTTTCGCTGTTATTGCAACCGCAAATTCCGGGCCAATATTTTTGAAAAAAGATTTTAGGTTGACACACCCTTACCCTCCAAAGACTTGAACATAAAAATCTAGATTGACACTCCAGTGCAGTACTGATGGAGCACTTCGCTGTCGGAGGTGCCGTCTTTTGGATGAGATGTTAAACCAAGGCCCAGACTGCCCTCTCTGGTGGACGTAAAAGATCCCATGGCACTATTTTGAAAAAGAGCAGGGGAGTTTTCCCCCAGTGTCCTGGCCAATATTTATCCCTCAATGAACTTCAACCATACATGGTCATGTATCTCATTGATGGAAAAGAATATTGGGAGAGGTGTAAAATGGCCAGCTGATTCGCTATTGGCATAAATTGGTTAAAATTACCTCCATTGTGTTTAATGCTGTTAGCAATAAAATTACTTCCTAGAGATGTTTAAAATTACCCTGGTATTTTACTGGGTGCTTGATTATTTGCTATATGTGAATTGCTCACAATTACTGGCCTTCGATATAAATGATACTATTAAAGTTTTATTACAATACTATTAATAATTTAACAATAATAAATGAAAAGACAGGCACTGTTGTTTAATAATAAATGACCGGTTTGCTTCACAATGCAAAACGGCTTTCAAGACCAACACTGATATTACATAACGCAGAATAGATTTTCGTAACCACCTGCCGGGTGGAAGCAATCGGCAGCAATTAGCATTGCATCAGCGAGCTGCTTGCACTTTCGGAGCAGCTCACCGATCGGAAGGGGTGGGAAATCTGAGGGCTCCACTGTACAGCCCAGCTGGTTCAGGTAAGTTAAAGGGAGGGGTGGGGACAGCCTGGTGGAAGGCTGTGGGGGGGGGGGGGGGGGGGGAAATTGATTTTTGCTTTTTGATTTTGATTTTTGACCTCATAAAAGTCACGTTACTGGGAACGTTAGCATAGTGGTTATGTTACTGGACTAGTAATCCAGAGGCCTGGACTAATTATTCAGAGACGTAAGTTCAAATCCCACCACGGCAGTTGAGGCATTTAAATTCAGTTAATCAAATAAATCTGGAATAAAAAGCTAGTGTCAGTAATTGTGACCATGAAACTACCGGATTGTCATAAAAACCCATCTGGTTCACTAATGTTCTTTAGGAAAGGAAATCTGCCGTCCTTACCTGGTCTGGCCTATATGTGACTCCAGACCCACAGTAATGTGGTTGACTCTTATCTGCCCTCTGAAATGGCCGAGCAAGCCACTCAGTTCTACCAAAACCGCAACAAAGGAGTGATGGACTGCAGCGGTTCAAGAAGGCGACTCACCACCACCTTCTCGAGGGCAATTAGTAGGGATGGGCAATAAATGCTGATCTTGCCAGCGACGCCCTCATCCCGTGAACAAATAAAAAAAAATTATTTTGATCATCCTGTAGTGGTCCCTTTAAGGAATGCTGGTTAGGCTGCTCAGCACCTCAAAATTGCATCGGGGTCCTACTGACATCATAGAATCCCAATTTCCACGGTCTAATGAAGCTCCCACCTGTTTCCGGCAGGTTCTTGGCCCACTGATTCAAGGTTCCCACGAAAACGGCGCAGACCCAGACGTTGGCAAGAATGGGCTGGTAAATGCTGCTTTGCTATTTTGATCGCACTACCGCCTTGTCCCCACCCAGTGGAGGGCATGAAAAGTGGCCCCATAATATTTACCAGAAACAAGGATGCTTCGCAGAAACAGTTCATGTTATGTTTGGCAAGTGGTCGTGCACATCCATTTTACCCAATGATTACCTCACAATGTTCTGACTTTCCTCAGAAACTGAGATCCAAAGACTTTTTCCGCTTTGAATGTTATTAAATTATCAAATTTGAAATTAGAATTTTAATTACCTGTTTTTTTCCTATCTATCTCCCTAAACACACACACATATATAATGTGTATATTTATTTATCTAGCTAATATCTATTATATTAAAATTCCATTGGAACTGCACCTGTAGGTGGCGCTGTCACCATACTGTTAGACTACCTAACATTACGTGACAAGCTTACCCTGCTCAAGAGGATTCGATTCATATTAAAATTAAAAATGGAAAGACCAAAACTAAACCAAAATAGTTCAAATCTTAATGAACAGATGTAAAATAGAAGCCTGCATAATATCTCTCAACCAAAAGAACAGTAATCGGAGCATCACAAAAACCATTGCTGGCACATTATCAGAAAGTCCAACTAAAGAAACCAGCGCAACACACACCTGATGGCAACAGCAAACAGAAAACCAACAAGCAGAATTATGTGAGCATGGCCACACCATAGCCAAGAATACTTTGAAAATACAACCTACCCACCCGCCCCCACCTTCCCCAACCACCTCTCCCCCCTCCCCCCCCCCAACCCTCACTGGCACACACGCCTTGCTGGCAATTACCCCCCACCCTCCCCACAAAATAATCCACCAGCCCCCTGCCCTCCTTTTCCTTCTCTCTTTCTCCTCTCCTGTTCTCCTCTTCCAATCTCTCCTCTCCCCCTTTTCCTTTCCTCCCTCTCCTCTGTTCCTCTCCCCATTCACAGTCCCTTTCCTCATCCTCACCCTCTCCATCCTCAGTCCCTCTGTCCTCCCCTATTTCTCTCCTCTTTTCTCCTCCCCAGGCAATCGACTTGTGTGTGTGTCACGTGTTCCATTGAAAAATCCTATGTAAATATTCGTATGGACACTCTCATGTTAAAATATCCACTTGCCTAGAAGCGTTGTGTGCGATCCCAGTAAGTGGTGCTCTATTAGGGTTTCCAATGTTAATCAGATCACTGACCTACAATGTTCCAGCTGTAATACTAGAAACCATTGCATTTACAGCACGCAGTTGCGGCCCTGCCACTAGATGGCACTTTATTATCTTGTTCCCCTGAAGTTGCTCAAAATGTTTTCATTGCCTTTTTATCTCAATAACTAAAATTTCTAATGTTCAAAATAAGTATTTAAACAAAAGAAAAAGAAAAATCATAATATATTTATATTTCACAATAACATAATCATCCATTGAATTGTATTTTGTGTCTTTTAATGTCCTCATTAAAGTTTCCATACCTGAAGGCCTCACCCTCTGCCATTAACTCGAGCTTGACTGTGATATTTGTGAGCTGCGATTCTGTTAGCTGAATGCAGATTGTCAGTCTGAGCACGTGCACTATCCCCAATTTCCCAGTTTAGTACTATTTAGTCTTTTGAATTGCTGCACGATATTTCTTTAGCTTCTTCCTGTTCAAAATTATTTGAAGAAAAGCTAACAGGGAAATTTCAAAAGTTATATTAAGGTAAAGTTTAAATTGACATTTTGTTTACAAACAGTCTGTATGTGTGTGTGAGAGAGAGAGAGAGAGAGAGAGAGAGTGAGTGAAAAATGACAGTGTATTCATTACACTTGTTGTAATTTTTGCATTCTATAAAATTCAGAAAGTGTATTAAACTGAGAGAGAGTAGTGGTAATAGTGGGCGATAGCGTAAAGTGGTCAATGGTGTAAAATGGGTAATATTGAATTGGCCGACCAATTCACACCACGCCTGACTTTCTTTTCCATTGAAGGCAATTTAGGTATTCTGCGGCGAATGACTCATCTCCTGACTCCCCAAATCCTTTCCACTACCTACAAGGCACAAGTCAGGAGAGTGATGGAATGCTCTTCACTTGCCTGGATGAGTGCAACCCCTCCCCGGGACCGCTTTCTCACCCGTGGGCCACCCACCCCCACCATCCAACCTGCCAGCTAGCTCAGCATGGAATCAGTTGATGTCCCAAACTCCCACAGCTTGTCTGCACAATTTGAATAAGGCCCAGCCCTTACAATGGCTCTGGTCTCATGCCGGCAAGAATGGGTGGGCGGCGTGGCCACTCCCCCCGACTTCGCACCCAGTCCGAGCAGAAGTCCTAAATGCATCCTAATTTATTTTTTATTTGAAAGTAAATTGAAATTCGAAAGCAAACAAAGCTTCTCTGAGTCAAATGGAGAGGTTGGGAGGGGAGGGGAGGTGGGAAACAGGTGAAGAGTGATGGATCCTATAGCCTCTCATCATATTTCATTGGAGAAGCGAGTGGGAATAAGGGGTGTGTGCATGGAGGGATAAAGGAGAGTTGAGCGACAGCAGACTGAGGGGGAGGGGATTGAACCACTAATTCAAAGGGGAAGAGGTAAGGTAGTGATGGGAGTGAGTTAGAGATGGGAGTAAGGGGGTGATAGGAAGGGGAGGAGTTAGTGGGAAGACGGAGTGGGTAGGTGACATAATGGGAGTGGGGGAAGCATGAATACATAGAAGTTACAACAGGCACAGGCTATTCAGCCCAGCCAGTCAGTTTACTCTCCACACGAGCAAACAGTTCTAATCACATTTACCCACCCTGTTCCCATATCCTTTCATTCCCCTATCCTTCATGCACCTATCCAATCTAATCTCGAATGTTGCATAGTTTCTGCCTCAACCAGGAGTCCTGGAAGTGAATTCCAGAGCCGCACAACTCTCTGTATAAGATAGTTTCTCGTGATCTTTGTTCTAAAAAGGAAATTAGGAAAGCAAAGAGAGGGCATGAAAAAACATTGGCAAGTAAAATCAAGGAAAACCCAAAGATGTTTTATAAATACATAAAGAGCAAGAGGATAACTAAAGAGAGAGTAGGGCCTATTAGAGACCAAAAAGGTAACCTGTGTGTGGAGGCGGAAGACGTGGGTATGGTTCTTAATGAATACTTTGTGTCTGTCTTCACAGAAGAGAGGGACAATGCAGACATTGTAGTTAAGGAGGAGGAGTGTGAAATATTAGATGAGATAAACATAGTGAGAGAGAAAATATTAAGGGGTTTAGCATCTTTGAAAGTAGATAAATCACCAGGCCCAGCTGAAATATATCCCTGGTTGTTAAGAGAAGTAAGGGAGTAAATAGCAGAGGCTCTGACCATCATTTTCCAATCCTCTCTGGCTACAGGTGTGGTCAAAATTGAGAGGTCGCACAACACCAGGTTATAGTCCAACAGTTTTATTTGAAATCACAAGCTTTCGGAGCTATCGATTGCCCCTTCCTCAGGTGCCACTTCACCTGAGGAAGGGGCAATCGATAGCTCCGAAAGCTTGTGATTTCAAATAAAACTGTTGGACTATAACCTGGTGTTGTGCGACCTCTCAATTTTGTCCACCCCAGTCCAACACCGGCATCTCCGCATCATGACCACTATCGACACTACAGGTGTGGTGCCAGAGGACTGGAGGACTGCTAACATGGTACCATTGTTTAAAAAGGGAGAAAGGGATAGACCGAGTAATTATAGGCCAGTCAGCCTAACCTTGGTGGTGGGCTAATTATTTGAAAAAATTCTGAGAGATAGTATTAATCGCCATTTAGAAAGGCACGGATTAATCAAGGACAGTCAGCATGGATTTGTTAAGGGAAGGTCGTGTCTGACTAACTTGATTGAATGTTTTGAGGAGGTAACAGGAGGGTTGATGAGGATAGTGCGTTTGATGTAGTCTACATAGATTTTAGCAAGGCCTTTGACAAGGTCCCACATGGCAGACTGGTCAGAAAAGTAAAAACCCATGGGATCCAAGGGAAAGTGGCAAGTTGGATCCAAAATTGGCTCAGTGGCAGGAAGCAAAGGGTAATGGTCGACGGGTGTTTTGTGACTGGAAGGCTATTTCCAGTGGGGTTCTACAGGGCTCAGTAGTAGGTCCCTTGCTTTTTGTGATCTATATCAGTGATTTAGACTTCACTGTAGGGGGCATGATTAAGAAGTTTGCAGATGGTATGAAAATTGGCCATGTGGTTGATAGTGAGGAAGAAAGCTGTAGATTGCAGGAAGATATCAATGGACTGGTCAGGTGGGCAGAAAAGTGGCAAATGGAATTAGTGCATGTTCACAGATGCCTGAAGGTAGCAGGACAGGTAGATAAGGTGGTTAAGAAGGCATACAGGATACTTTCCTTTATTAGTCGAGGCATAGAATATAAGAGCAGGGAGGTTATGCTTGAACTATATAAAACACTAGTTAAGCCACAGCTAGAGTACTGCCTCAGTTCTGGTCACCACATTACAGGAAAGATGTGATTGCACTAGAGAGGAGATTTACAAGGATGTTGCCAGGACTGGAGAATTTTAGCTATGAGGAAAGATTGGATAGTCTGGGGTTGTTTTCTTTGGAACAGAGGAGGCTGAGTAGAAATTTAATTGAGGTGTATAAAATTATGAGGGGCCTAGATAGAGTGAATAGGAAGGACCTATTTCCCTTAGCAGAGAGGTCAATAACCAGGAGGCATAGATTTAAAGTAATTGGTGGAAGGATTAGGGGGGAGTTAAGGAGAACTTTTTTCACCCAGAGGGAGGTTGTGGTCTGGAACTCACTCCCTGAAAGTACTTGGATATGCACTTGAAGTGCCGTTACCTACAGGGCTACAGACCAAGAGCTGAAATGTGGGATTAGGCTGGATAGCTCTTTTTCGGCCGGCACAGACATGATGAGCTGAATGGCCTCTTTGTGTGCCGTAAATTTCTATGATAAATCTCTTGCATTTAATCTTTTATCTATGGTCCCTTCAACTACTGAAAATAGTCTGCTTCTGTCTACCCTGTCCCATCCTTTCATTATTTTGAACACTTCTATCATGTCGACCCATAATCTATGCTTTGCTAATGAAAAAAGCCCCAATTTTTCAAGTCTTCCTTCATATTTGTATTTCCTCACACCAAGCAGCACCCTAGTGAATCTGAGTTGTACCACTCTAAAGCCTCAATATCCTTCCTATAGTGCGGAGTTTAATACTGCACACAGTACTCTAACTGAAATCTGGGTTTGGAAAGGGAGCCTCTGAGGTTTTCCCAGAACTCTCACCAGTAAATGTAGCCCGCAGCTGCAGTGGTTTGTTTTCTCACCCATCACCTCCCAGCTGAAAGGAAAGAAGAAAAAGTCAGACAAAGAAGTGAAAGAGGACAGTGAGAGAAGCAAAGGGAAGTTTGGGAAAGAGACAGATGCAGAAGAAGAGAGACACAGAGAGAGAGAAACAGCAATATCAAGACAACAGATAAGAGTGAGACATATTCTCTGACTCACCATATGCAATGCTACAGGACATCCAGCAGTCCATTTACTATAAATACAAGTTAGCTTCTGCTTCTATGTCCTCTTGAATCTTTGCAGCTGTTTGAAAATTGCTCCAAAATGTTCTATTTCAGCGGGAAATACAAAACATCACAGAGGATTCTACTTGCTTTTGTGTATTTTGTGTTCATTAAGGTAAGCAGTATCAATTCTGGAATATGGAACATTTGTCCACTTTTGGCACTCTGTATCCCCATGAAGTACCCTCAGGCCATGTATCGAGCAGTCCAGATACAGAGTAAGGCTGTCTCTACTCAGCCCCAATAATTTGCCTTAATCCCAATCTAGGAAAGGAATTTCCTATCATACCACCGTAATATTTACATTTCTCTTACCAACCACCTTGAGGCTTCTCTGAGTAAAATTGTTCATTTGTGCCAAGCTATGGTCAGTTTTTTTTACTGCTGCCCTGCATTCCCTGGAAATTGTGTGGGCTGTCCAATGTGTTTCATTCAGCCATCCCAACGGAAAGAGGGGACTTCCTTTCCACCAGTCTGGATTGGATTCAAAGCCAGATCTGTGAGGTGAAAGGACAGCATGCTAACCCAATCCACCACCCAATCCTTCTAGACTCCAACTTTAACATCATACTGAAAGTCAAACTTGGCCCAATTTAAAAGATTTAAAAAGCACACAGCGGAAGCTTTAATTTACGAAATCTCTTTACTTTGTAGAATAGAGAATGCTTTCATACATTACTACCAATGAATTCTTATTCTTGTTTCAATACTTAGAATGTTCTCTCTACATGCAAAATGAGTTATTATGGCAGTCCTCAATGTTACGGAAAAAAGTTCTAACAAGTTCAACCTTAACTCATTGGGTTTATCCAGCATAATTGCAAAAAATAAGACTACAATATGAACAGTTTTCATTTGCAAAAGTAATATGAATCATAAAATGTGGATGATTCTGTAATTCTTCTTTATACTATTCAGAAGCAAATAAATGCAGAGATCATTTGTTATATGAGATTCAAAGTGCTACAAAATTGAGTTTCAAAGGGTTAATTGCAAGTCCAGTTGAAAAAGTTAATTATAATCTGATTGTATAGGCACTGATCGCTGATGGCTTTAGCATTAGGGCAATACCGTAACTGTCATTTAATGTCCTTTGTGCCAGTTTCGCACATTCCTATTCAATAGGGACCATCCTTTCACAGCAGCCAGCACTCAAGTACAAAGTCATCCATTGTGTCCTGTTCCTACACCAACATGCCCATTTGCGATGGCTTTGGCATTGATTTGTTGAGTAACCAAGGTCGGCCGCTTGGAATATTTAAACGAAATGGCCCTGCGGAGTTTGCGATAATGTTTGAGCTCTTTCTTTTTGAGTCTCTTGAAATGAGCCATCACTAAACTGAAAGTCAAATTGAGAACAATGCTTGCGGAAAATAATCCGGGCCAATAAGACAAAAATAAAGGACTTCTCTCAATTTAAATTGCCTTTTGCTATGGCAAAGTGAGAAAAGTTTATCTGCAGCTTCCATGACAAGGACTCCTTGCAAAGAATCTGGAAATGTGCAAGTGACATTAGCAGCATCTGGTAAAGATGAAGAAAAGACAATCAATTAGAAGAGGCTATAAACCAGTTGATTCAATTACACAAACTTGGATACTTAGCCAAATCTGAATCCCATTTTTATTGTGTAAAATTTCCAATTTCTGGATTCAGATTCCTTTGGAATCCAGGCAGTTTAAAGGAAGATTTAGATGCTACACATCACACTGCTTGTGACTGCAACTGCCAGCCAAAGTATCAGGCAAAACCAAGGCGGACCCTATCTCAGACACACTGAACAAAAACCTCCAAAGATATCCAACTCATATCAATTTAAATTAGTATAGGTCCTCACCGTTCATCTCTAAGTCCTGAGATGTACTCTCTATACTCCCAAGAGACTGGTTTGAGTGCATTATCAATTGTTGTACTTTAGTATAATGGTTATGGTACTAGATTAGCAACCCAAAGGTTATGAGTTCATAACCCCATTTTGGGAAGTTGTGAAATTGAATTGAATTGAATAAATCTGGTAAACTGTAGCCTGGCACCAGAAAAAAATAACCATGTAAGCGGCTGGATTGTCATAAAAACCCAACTGGTTCACTGATGTCCTTCAGCCAGGGAACCTTCCACTCCGACCTGTCGTGGTCTACACATGACTCCAATCTACACTAAGCGGTTGACTCTAACATGGCCGAGCAATCCACTCAGTGAGTGGTTCCAAAGGAGGTTTACCACCACCTTTCCAGCATAACTGGATCCAGCGACAGAATTCCAACATACTAAACCACTTCTCTTTCATACAAAAGCAAAATACTGCGGATGCTGGAAATCTGAAATAAAAACAGAAAATACTGGAAATACTCAGCAGGTCAGACAGCATCTGTAGAGAGAGAGAAGCAGAGTTAACGTTTCAGGTCGATGACGAAGGGTCATAGACCTGAAACGTTAACTCTGTTTCTCTCTCTACAGATGCTGTCTGACCTGCTGAGTATTTCCAGCATTTTCTGTTTTTATTTCACTTCTCTTTCATTCCTGTTATATATAACACTGGATCAAAGTATAACACATATATACACTCTGATCTAAGTCTATACTGAACACATGCGGGTGGCATTAAATCTGGCTTACCAGATTCACCCATATCCCAAGGGCAAATAAAAAATATATAATGCAGCCACTTTCCAAGCACGAGGCTCTATAGAACAGGTTACATTGGTTCTGAAATAACACCAATACTCATAGAATCAGAGTGCAAACTCTCAACCCTGAGGACATTTTTGAAGGTGACTATTCAGTCAAGTGCCCGAAAGCACAAGGTGTGGCCAAACTTGTTGAGGTTGCTTCAGGCCCCCAGAAGTTTTGAGTTGTCGCCAACCATTTGTTTATTCTATTTCAAATAAAACATAGCAGTTCAATAAAAACGAGATAAGTGAATATATGAGCTGGATGCTGCAGGAAACAAGCATCATCGCCATTGCCACTATCAATCACATATATCAAGTCTCACTCATTTGAAATAAGACTCTCTCATTTTATGTTTTAAAGGTCATCTCTTTTGGGGTGCCTCATAAATGGGTTTCAGATCAGTCTCAGGGACTGACTGATAAAGTGGCCCTGTGAGTTTTTCTTTCCACTTGTAAACCTGGATAAACTCTACGATAAACTGCTCCATCCAATGGTCATGACATAGAATTGGAGCGGATCACACTATAAAAGTCCAAAGTTTGATCTTTGGTCTAAGATGAGTTTAATTGATCTCAGCTGGGTGGAAAGGAAGCAACATAATTGGCCTCAGTAGCCCCCTAGGAAACGAGGGAGGGGGAACATAGGAACATTAATAGGCCATTCAGCCCCTTGCGCCTGTTCCACCATTCAATTAGATCATGGCTGATCTGTATCTTAACTCCATTTACCCGCCTTGGTTCAATATTCCTTAATACCCTTGCATAACAAAATCTGTCAATCTCAGTTTTGAAATTTTCAATTGACCCCCAGCCTCAACAGTTTATTGGGGGAGAGAGTTCCAGATTTTCACTACCCTTTGTGTGAAGAAGTGCTTCCTGACATCGCCCTTGAACGGCCGAGCTTTCATTTGAAGGTTATGCCCCTTGTTCTGGAGTCCACCACCAGAGGAAATAGTTTCTCTCCATCTACCCTATCAAATCCTTTGATCATCTTAAGCACGTCAATTAGATCAAGCTTTAACAAGAGAATGCAACCTGTCCTCATAATTTAGCCCTTTTAGCCCCGGAATCATTCTGGTAAATCTATATTGGACCAATATATCCTTCCTGAGGTGCGGTGCCTAAAACGGAACGCAGTACTCTAAATGGGGTCTAAACAGAGCTTTATATAACTGTAACTGTAATGGGGGAATCATTTAGAGTTCCCACTCCAAATTGTATCTAATTCCACCTGTTGAAAAGTGTGACTGGACACTGGGAAAGGATCAGATTCAGCTTCAATATCCTCCCATAGCAAAATAACTTGCTGGCACACATACTGTCCAGCTCCGACATGGAGAATGACCACTTGGACGAGGCACTGAAGTCCTGCTGTCATCTGAGAAACTAAACCCGGGCGTGAGCCAATGCATCCCCAGCAGTGATGGAAGGGGGAAGAAATCAGGAGAACATTTCATGTGTTCAGTATAGACTTGGCTCAGAATGTATATCTGTGTTATACTTTGATCCAGTGTCATATATAACAGGAATGAAAGAGAAGTGGTTTAGTACGTTGGAATTATGTCTTTGGATCCAGTATCCCTGAACTTGGAGTTGATTATAAAATGTATTCTATATATGTCTCTCTAGCTGAAGACTGCTCTCATTGGGCTGGGAATTGTTCTGTCAGGTAATGTACTTAGGCAACATTCAATTGCACTGCAACTTAATTTACATAGGGCCAGGTGTCCAGAACCCTGTCGGCCTCACATGACCCCCGAGTTATTTCAGTTACAAAGGCAGAGTGAAATCAGAGGCAGGGATTGGGTTCTGCAATGGGTAAAGCATTATGTCCATTTTTGGAGCCTGAGTTTGAAGCCAGCGCGGGTTGTTGGGACCAGAGTCACCACTCTGCTGGCTGTATGGATTGCAAGTGAAATGGGTTTGTGCAGTTTCAATCCAATCCCTGATGTCAGTGTCCCTGTGGTGAAATGGGCCACTAATTGAGACTTAAATAGATTTTCACCCAACAATAATAGACAATAAGGTAAAATCTACCTGGAATGATTCTTCTGTTTCCCCTCATCCAGTTACTCAAGTATTCAGTGTTGCAATTGCAAGTCCACGGGTTCCCAGACAGACGTGCGGATCGTAAGTGTGGGAGTGCCGCTAACATGCTGACATTAATAAATGTTAAAGCATTCCCGCTGATGTCAATTTCTTGCAGTTTCTGGTTTGCTGAGAATGCACGACTGTCGATGAAAGTCAGCTCTTTGTTACGACTCGCCTTCAGCACAATTATATTGGTCAGATATTTGAAAGTCAAGGGAGTGATCCTCCGTAACTGATTGTAGCTGAGGTCCAGGTACACCAGCATCTGCATGTTGAGCAACGCGCTTCGCGAAATCTCGGATAGGGAGTTGTTGCTGAAATCCAAGCGCACCAGGCCACCCAGATAGTTGAGGTCGACAGCGGGGAGGCTGGAGATGTTGTTGTCGGAGAGGATCAGTTGCTTGGTGCTGAATGGGACGTCTGCTGGAAATTGTTGGAGCTGGGCACCTGTACAGTTGGTTAGAAACTGACTGCAGCGGCATTCGGGGGGACAGCCGGCAGCCCCAAACACTCTTGCCATCAGGAAAACACTCAGTAGTCTTAAGCGCCTCGTGCAAACCGGTAGCACGATGAGCGGCCCATCCATATCCACAAAATCCTTTTATACCAGCCTTTGCACCCAAGACATTTCCTTAAAGCAAAATCTTCATATTTGGCGTTGCCTCTGGTTGTCGTCTTGCAGAGTTGGTGGATCTAGTTGCATCAAGATCTATAATACATGGATGTTTACTTGATGAATAAAGAGTTGAAGGTTACAAGA
Source organism: Squalus acanthias (assembly GCA_030390025.1). Classification (NCBI taxonomy): domain Eukaryota; kingdom Metazoa; phylum Chordata; class Chondrichthyes; order Squaliformes; family Squalidae; genus Squalus; species Squalus acanthias. The sequence goes on from CM059439.1 coordinate 72,886,050, forward strand.
GTTTGTGTGTTGGTTCGCTGCATTTATATCTGGCCCTGCGAAGTTTCCCTTTCTGCGGTACAGAGGTAGTGTTACCTAACTCATATTAAAACTGGGCACTGTGAAGCCTGTGTTGTGGGTGAGTGCCTGACAGATTATCATTTGTCGGTGTAGCAATACAACTCAAAAGATACTTTGATTTCCTTGGCGCGCGCTATTTTTAGAAGACGGATTATTTATTTACGCGCGCGCGTTAAATTCCGATCTGCGCTACGCTAATACGTTAACCAGCCACGCGGGGTAAATGATCAGCGATTGCAGGGATCACTGCACTTTCCGTTTCAGCATCCCTTTTAATGCATTTAGCATCAGCCGCGTCCTTCAGGTTTTTAAAGCCCAGTTCTGTTGCGCCACTGACCCTTTAGCCTATGCATATTCTCTGCATTGTTTGCCGTTTCAGGTGCCGAAGATGATATTTCACACCAGTGAAAACCAAACCAAACATTAAGAACTTATGAAATATTAAGAACCGGGTTATGCAGCACAGCATGTTAATGGATCTCATGATATTGGAGTAGCCGAGCTATCCGAATGGTGGAAAACGACAACCATATTTTCAGAAGTTGCACTGTGGTGAGAGATTCCACCACAAACATCCCCCTGGAGGTCCATTTTACTTTTAATTTCCCAGGAAATTTTCAGTTGTTTAAATTGAGGTGAAAAATTGGGAAGGGCTGTTACATTTTCACGGCAAAATTCGTTTGTACCAAAATTTAGCAGAACACTTTCACGTATTTTCTGGAATCTCCACTGGTTAAGGAAGATAGGGAGAGGAGAAGGCCATTCAGCCCCCTTGAACCTGTTTCGCCATTCACTTAGATTGATCTGAGGCAGTGCCCAGTTAAACCATATTACCCAGCGAGGTTGAAGGTTCAATCATGGTGTGCGCTATGCCAGTCAGGGCAGTGGTAGGGTCCTGACACTAGCCCTCGGCACTGCTGACTTGGGTAGCGACTCCACACCTGACAGCTATCGGGTGGCTCCTGCCGGAAGGGTACATTTGTGGTTGTCAGGTCAGGACAGGTTGGGGTTCAGTTGTGATGCTCGCATCCTCACCCCACCAACACTCATTGTCTAAGGTCAAAAGTGAAGTGTGGGTAGGGTCCTGGAGTGTGACTGGTGTCCTTGGAACTGTGCCCCAGCAGGGCGTCAATACCTTCAGGAGGGAATGGGACGTATTATTGTCTTTTATTTGGAATAAGCAATGGGACCTAAATACAACATCGTTGCCCCCATTTTAGGGGTGTTAAACAGGCGCAGCGATAACCAATTTAGCAAGGCAAGGGCCGTGTCTGATCTGCAAGGGCATTTAGGCCACTGCAAAATTGGTCGGGGCCTTTTCTAGGCAGTCCCGGCAGCTGCCTGAAGCGAGTGCAGGCCTCATTTCACTATTGAAATGAGGCTAAATGCAGAAGATCCACCAAGTATTTCTGGGTCTTCAGCTGCCTAACCAATGGTCCTTAAAGGGACAGCTGGAGACCGCCCATTAAAAGGCTCCAAAACTTCCAACAATTTTGTTTATTGTGGCGACAGAAGGAGCAGGAGTGCTCCTCCTGGCTCCGGAAAACAACTGCGGGCCGCTGTAGGCCCGCCCTCGCCCACCACCCCCCCCCCCCCAATTGCCTCCCCCGAACTTGCCTGTGGGTCTTGGTGCCAGCCAAACTCGGTTAGGACCAGACAAGCCAGCTGCATCAAGGTGCCTGATTGATGCCTGCAGCTCGCCTGAATTATAATGATGAGGCCCGAGGACAAATTTAGTTCGGTCCTCAAGCCTCTCCATTCTGGTGTGACATCGCTGCGCGCCACCAGAACCATGCATTTAGGCCCCAATTTAAACATTTACTTTGGAATGGTAATGATAGATGTGCAGTAGCGAGTGATGTAGGTTGCCTACACAGCACAGAGAGAAAGAAGTGGTCAGAGATGAGATGTGGGGGGGTGCAGGGAACTGTGGAAAAATAAGGGAAAAGAGAGACTGTGGACCAACCAGGAATTGGGAAAATGGAAGCGTAACCATTTTGAATCTCATTTGTTCAACCTTTAAGAAAATTCAGACCCTGGGGAGTCAGGTGACTCTCTCCCATTCTGCTCTGCAACAATCTCAACCTGAAGCAGTTCTTGTGCTTTTTTTAAAATCAAAGGGAACAGTAGAGAGCCAGGAAAAGAGTGCTGCTGCTTCCTCTCACTCAATCACCCAGAGCAATTCGCCCACAGCACCTCCACTGCAGGGGGGTAGAAAGGTGCATCCTATTTTTCTCAGAGAGTGGCAGTGGATCGTAACAAATGCATGGGGAGCAGAGACTGCGAGGGAAGTTTAGGCCCACTACTTCATGGACCTTCCCCACCCCCACCTCAGTTCAGAGGGAATTCGATTAGTTTATTCAGAACAGTTGAAGGACTTGCAGAAATTTGATCCAGTGAGTAGTTTCCCAGCTTCCGAGAAGTAAGTTATTATTTTATATATCAAAGGAGTGTAAAGAAATGTGTGATTCATTGTTTACTACTGTGCCGGGTTTAAATAAAACCACTTGTTGGCTCAGAGCCCGAGCTTCGGGGACTGATGTTGGTATGCTGTGGTATTCGGGTGGCTGGCTGGTATTGTGCAATCTTGCCACCCACCCAGTTACAGCAGCAAGAGGCCTGAACCATCTTGCTGGTTGGGCCTCATCAGCATGTGGTCGGTGAGCTACGAGCAGGCTCTCGGAAGCAGCTTGTCGGTCGGGGAGGGTATGAACTCAGCCGGCCAACAGTACGGACTGCGGGTGGGGCGGGTGGTGTGGGGGAGTAGGTGATTGCGGGGAGGGTGCTGCACAGCGACCAGCAGCTGGCTGGAGTATTTTTGTGGGGCCAGTAGGAACACAGACCCACTCCTTGGGGCAAAAATGAAAGGAAAAAAATTGCATCCCTTTTTGAAGTGGCCTGCAGTGTCCCTTTAAGGGCTGCTATTGGGCCGCTCCACACCAGGGACCAATGGGCGGGCACACCCTGCCCATTGGTCCACGGGAATTGTGCCAGGGTCCTACATTGGGCATTGGGCCCCCATTTAGATATTTAAATAAGTCTCCCGTCTGCTTTGGGCGGGAGTGTCGAGCGCCTATTCCGAGGCCCTCCCAAGGATCGCATCATGCGGGCCTCTCATGAGATCTCAGCGGGATACGAGTCTCGCTGAGAAATAGGGCGGACAGTCAGCAAGAATTGGCTCCTCGGTTTGGTAGAAGTACTTATTCTGTCCACCTTTTGAAGAGAGGATAATAACCTGATATGTTGCAGTAGCCAGCGTACAGAGTAAGGGTTCTCGGAGTCAGGCATTACGATCGCTGATCTCACTGTCATTTACTAGATATTGGGTAGAAAAGGGTATGGTGCAGATCAGGGGACACAAGGTCCACTTAGAGAACTAGCTGGAGTTGTTTAACCTGAGAAACTATCTAGCGTAAAAGCACAAAAATGTGACAATCATAAATTGAATTTGATATATCTCCAATAGAAAGAGATTGGCATTAGTGGATTCAACTTGCACAAAAATTCTGATGAATAATAAGTACATAAGAACAGAAGAATTAAGAGCAGGAGTCGGCCATACTGCCCCTCGAGCCTGCTCCGCCATTCAATAAGATCACGGCTGATCTTTGGCCTCAACTCCACTTTCCCACTCCATCCCCATATCCCTTGATTCCTCTAGAGTCCAAAAAACTATCGATCTCAGCCTTGAATATACTCAACGACTGAGCATCCACAGCACTTTGGGGCAGAGAATTCCAAAGATTCACAACCCTCTGAGTGAAGAAATTCCTCCTCATCTCAATCTTTAAACTAATGAAGGATTCAGGAAAGAGTAAATTTAAAAGCAGCAAGGGAAATGTCAAGGCTCTAGAGCAGAGTAGAGTTTGGGGTAAAAATAAGCAAAGTGGGTCAGGAAGGGACAGAGAAAGTAACAAAGATAATAAGGCATCAGTGACTAAGGTGTTATAGAAAAATGTCAAAGCTAAAGTACTATATCTGAATGCGCAAAGCATTCGCAACAAAATAGATGAATTAACAGCGCAGATAGAAATTAATAGGTTTGATCTAATAACCATTACAGAGAGGAGGGGAAAAGTTTTCAGGGGGTCAGCGTTCGGTGGCGGATCGGGTAGGAAAAAATGTTTTTTGACAGCGGGTCGGGACCTCGCAGTCAACCCACCGCCACACAACTTTCCCAGATGTCGGGTCTGTCAGGACCTGACACATAGTGGTGGGGGAGGCAATTCAGGTCATTATGACCTTGTTAACAGCCCATTAAAAAGTATTTTGAGCTCACCTTACTATTTTATGAGGTCGCCCATAGGGTCCACGCTGCTCGGGGATCACCTCAGGTAAGGAGGTCGGGAGTTGTATGACCCTGAAATCATCTCATTACTTGACAGCTGCAAATGTGCTATAAAAGCTCCCATCTCACAGCTGTTCACTTTCCAAGCTCAGAAGCTGTTGCTTACTGCATTTGGAAGACAGATTGAGCTTTATACAGGTTGCAAATACAGTTTGGAGCAAACTCTCTATCCAGTGTCATCTCATTGGAACAACCTCTCTCACCATTGACAGAACGCTTCTGTCATCTCAAGTTCACCTGCCATCTATTACATCAGTATCGGTGCCCTTGAAACTATCTCACCAAGGTCCTCAGAATCCCACCATGATCAGCCCCAACACCAGCAGCACCAGCAGCACTAACAACAACACCAACCTTCTCCGCAATCAACTGATGCTGCACAGGACACAGGGCATCAGCACCCGACCACATTGCTGCCCGGGACGCCAGGGATGACCTCACCATGGCCAGATTTACTTCACTTGATGCTGTACACCCTGGCAGCCACATGATGACAATCCGGCCAATTACCGCCCCATCAGTCTCCTCTCAATCGTCAGCAAAGTGATGGAAGGTGTCATCGACAGTGCTATCAAGCGGCACTTACTCACCAATAACCTACTCACTGATGCCCAGTTTGGCTTCCGCCGAGACCACTCGGCTCCCAACCTCATTACAGCCTTGGTCCAAACATGGACAAAGGAGCTGAATTCCAGAGGTGAGGTGAGAGTGACTGCCCTTGACATCAAGGCAGCATTTGACCGAGTGTGGCATCAAGGAGCCCTAGTAAAACTGAAGTCAATGGGAATCGGGGGGAAACGCTCCACTGGCTGGAGTCATACCTAGCACAAAGGAAGATGGTTGTGATGGTTGAAGGTCAATCATCAAAGCCCCAGGACATCGCTGCAGGAGTTTCTCAGGGCAATGTCCTTGGCTCAACCATCTTCAGCTGCTTCATCAATGACCTTCCCTCCAACATAAGGTCAGAAATGGGGATGTTCGCTGATGTCTGCAGTGTTCAGTGCCATTCACAACCCCTCAGATAATGAAGCAGTCCATGCCCGCATGCAACAAGACCTGGACGACGTTCAGGCTTGGGCTGATAAGTGGTAGGTAACATTCGCGCCACAGAAGTGCCAGGCAATGACTATCTCCAACAAGCAAGAGTCTAACCACCTCCCCTTTACATTCAACAGCATTACCATCGCCGATTCCCCCACCATCAACATCCTGGGGGTCACTATTGACCAGAAACTTAACTGGACCAGCCACATAAATACTGTGGCAACAAGAGCAGGTCAGAGGCTAGGTATTCTGCGGCGAGTGTCTCACCTCCTGACTCCCCAAAGCCTTTCCACCATCTCCAAGGCACAAGTAAGGAGTGTGATGGAATACTCTCCACTTGCCTGGATGAGTGCAGCTCCAACAATACTCAAGAAGCTCGACACCATCCAGGACAATGCAGCCCGCTTGATTGGCACCCCATCTACCACCTTAAACATTCACTCCCTCCACCACTAGCGTACCGTGGCTGCGTGGTGTACCATCTACAAGATGCACTGCAGCAACTCGCCAAAGCTTCTTCGGCAGCACCTCCCAAACCCGCGACCTTTTCCACCTAGAAGGACAAGGGTAGCAGGCGCATGGGAACACCACCACTTCCAAGTTCCCCTCCAAGTCTCACACCATCCTGACTTGGAAATATATCGCCAATCCTTCATCGTCGCTGGGTCAAAATCCTGGAACTCCCTATCTAACAGCACTGTGGGAGTACCATCACCACACGGACTGCAGCGGTTCAAGAAGGCGGCACACCACCACCTTCTCATGGGCAATTAGGGATGGGCAATAAATGCTGGCCTTGCCAGCGACGCCCAGATCCCATAAATTAATAAAACTTTTTTTTTTAATTTGATAAGATTCCATACAACAGATTATTATCAAAAATGAGAGCACATGGAATTGGAGGTACCTTGTGACATGGACTTATAATTGGTTGGGAAGTGGGAGACAGAGACTCGGGGTAAAGGGAATATACTTATATTGGCGGAATATGACAAGTGGTGTTCCCCAGGAATCTGTACTGGGGCCTCAGCTTTTCACCATATATATCAATGACTTGGATGAAGGAATAGAGAGCTGTATCCAAGTTTTCAGATGACACTGTTAGGAGGCACAGTAAGTTCTGTTGATGGGAGCAGGAAGTTACAAAGGGACATCAATCGATTTAGTGAATGAGAAAAACTATGGCAGATGGAGTTCAATGTGGGGAAGTGTGAGGTCATCCACTGTGGATCCAAGAAAGACAAATCTTAATGATGAGAGATTAGGAAATATGGAGGAGAAAAGGAATTTGGGCGTCCAGATATAGAAATCACTAAAAGCTCGTGCACAGGTACAACAAGTAATCAAACAGACTAATGAAATGTTGAGCTTCATCTCAAGGAGGCTGGAATACAAAGGGGTGGAAGTTATGCGTCAGTTGTACAGAGCCTTGGTCTAACCCCATCGGAAGGACTGCATTCAGTTCTGGGCACCACACCGCAGGAAAGATACATTAGCCTTGGAAGGGGTAATGCACAGATTCACCAGAATGATATAAAGGTTTAAAGGGTTAAATTCTGAGGACAGATTACATAAACTTGGCTTGTATTTCCGTGAGTTTAGAAGATTGAGGGGTGATCTATTTGAGGTGCTTAAAATTATAAAGAGATTTGATAGGGTAGACACTAAGAAACTGGCCGGAATTTTCCGTACGTGGGCGGGTCGGTTGCGGGCAGTCGCCGAGGCGGGTCGCGACCCCGTCCCTGATTCCATGTCACTCCTCAGATCGACCTTGCCTTAATGGGGCTTATTAAGGCCGCCCTGCGCGTTTCCCGGCCCAATTAAATGGTGCAGGTCTGATGACGTCAGCGATGACACGTTTTCAGCCAGGATATTTAAAGGAGCCATGGCCACATTCCATTTGAAGGTTCATCTAGGAGTGTGCAGGCAGCACACTGCACAATTGGACTGCTGCAAAGAGTGCCAAACATGACTGAGACAGAGGGCTGCACCCAGGTTCTCTGATGACTCCCTCCGTATGCTTGTGGAGGGAGTCAGAGCACGCAGGGAGGTCCTCTTCCCTTCGAATGGGTGGAAGAGACATCCCCAGGATACCAAAAGAGCCTGGCTCCAAATAGCAGAGGAAGTCAACAGCAGGGATGTGTTCAGGAGGACCAGGGTGCAGTGCCAGAAATGTTTCAATGATCTCATTAGGTCAGGAATGGTGAGTACAAAGCCACACTCAACTTCATCCTGCTGTGCCTCTCATCACATCCCCATCACTCTGCCTTCCCAACCCTACTCCCACACATCCCTAATCACACCAACATACCTTGCACATCCACCCATCCCTCTCTCTCCATCTACATTATCACATCCCCATCTGACTAACCACCCCTCACACTCACCCTCATCCTAATGAAATCATACCAACTAACAACGCACAAGGAGGCTACTTGGCATTGCCTCCCCACCCCATCATAGTTACCCTCTAAAGATGTAACCCATCCATTCCTTACACTCATTCCATCACTTTCACTCAACCTTCTCTTCTTTCCCTCTTTGTAGGAAAAGTGAGCCCATAATAAGAGGGAGAGAACCGGAGGTGGCCCTCCATCTTTGGCGACCCTAACATCAGCAGAGGAGGCTGCCTTGGAAGTTTCTGGAGTCGCCGAGCAGCTGGAGGTGGGAGACGGAGAGAGGGGGACATGTCAGCAACCTGGTGACAGAATTACATTTCATAGAGCTAAATGGCATACATCAGTCACTCATATGGGGACTGATATCAGCAGCCACTGAATGGTCATCATGTGCATAATGGTATCTGTACCCATTCTTCATATGACCTATCTAACTCATCCCTTTACTCTCCCACAGGTCCATCAAGAGCCCCCGCCACTGTCCAGGAGGAAGAGGAAGATCACTCCTCAGAGGAGCCTCCAACCTCTGAGGGCACACCATCACCAGACATAAGCGCACCCAGCACCAGCGCAGATACGCACACCTCGGTGGGTCCCACGCGCGATAGAGTAGTTTTGTCACCTGGTGTCTCACAAGTGAGCAAGAGCAGATGGTGGAGACAGGGACAGCAGTGGAGACTCCTCACCAGAGGGCGTAGGACGCTCCCAGCTCTGCTCAGCTGCATGCAGACGCTGAGCCTCGGGGGCCATCCTGAAAGAGGGCGATCCTGGAGGTGCAGCAAGATGTGCAGGAGGCTTTAACAGGTTTTGCGACGCGATGTCTGCAAATGTCCAGAGAATGGAGGAGTCCATCTCCAACATGAGCACCACCGTGTCGCAGGCGATGGCGACTGTAGGCTCTTCAATGGATAGGATGGCTGTGCGCTCAGTGCCTTGCTCCCCATGTAGCACTAATCCTCACTGCTCCGCTATGTTGTGCAGGGCGCAGCAGACCACGACAATTCTGGAGACCCTGGATGGTGCGTACTGAAGGGCTCCTGCAGATCTGTCAAGGCATCTGAAGCATGCCTATTATCTGCTCTATGACACATCTGGTGGAAATGTGAGTTCATTGTATCTCTCCTGGGCCTCAGTACTTGGCCTCCTCAAGGGTGTCATGAGCCACGTCTTCAGTGGATAGCCCTTGTCTCCAAGCAGCCAGCCGGAAAGTCTGTTTGGAGGAGTGAAGACCTGAGGGAGGGTGGACTGGCGAAGGACAAAAGAGTCATGGCAGCTGCCAGGGAATTTGACACACACATGCATGATGATCTTCCTATGGTTGCAGACCAGCTGCACATTGAGGGAGTGGAAGCTCTTGCGGTTGACTCCTGGGTGATGATGGGGTGCCCTGCTGGCCACATGTGTGCAGTTGATGACACCCTGCACCCGTGGGAAGCCAGCCAGAGTGGCAAAGCCGAGCGCCCGCTCAGTAACACTGGCTTCATCAGTGGCAAAGTTGATATAATTGGCTGACTTGTCAAACAGGGCATCGGTGACCTGTGTGATGCATCTGTGGGTGGCTGACTGCGAGATCCCGCAAATGTCTGCTGCAGATCCCTGGAAAGAGACTGAGGCGAAGAAGTTGAGGGCGCTGGTGACTTTGACAGCCGCTGGTAAGGCATGTCCACCCGCTCCTCTGGGCTGCAGGTCTTACTCCAGCAATGTGTAAATGTCTGCGTCGACCTGGCGCGAAAGCCTGAGTCTCCTTTGGCACTGCTGCTCAGTCATGTTGAGGAAGCTCATCCTCTGCCTGTATACCTTGTGTTGGGGGTACCGCCTCCGGCGCGGTGCAGCCCTGCGCTGATGCCCTCCGTCCTGTGCAGCATCAGGTGGTTGAGGAGAAGGTTGGTGGTGGTGTTGTTGGTGCTGCTGGTGTGCCTGGTGCTGCTGGTGTTGGGGCTCATCGTGGTCCGATTCTGAGGACCAAGGTGAGACATTATAAACAGCACCCATGCTTAGGTGATAGATGGCAGGTCAAGTAGAGATGACAGAAGCAATCTGTCAATGATGTGATAGGTTCTAACAATGAGGTGACCCTGGATGGCTAAATCTGTGCTGGCAATGCAGTCAGCAACAGCTTCTGCCTGAGGAAAGTGATCAGCTGTGAGGTGGGAGTTTTTATTGTACTTTCCATGCTGTGCACTAATCAGCTGGATCAATGTCCACTCAACTCCCGCCTCAGGTTGACAGACGTGGTTCCCGAGCTGCGTGATACCCGTGGTCATCCAGTGGAATTTGAAAGGTAGGGTTAAAAAGACTCTTAAGGGTCTGACCAGTACCTAATAATGATTTAAACTAGCTCGCCCGCCTCTGCTGTTCGGTTCGCTGTTGCGAAAAGCGCGTGGGGACGAGATGACAGCAGGTTCCTCCAATCGCGCCCGCACGGACCGCAGAAAATTCCGGCCACTATTTCCTCTGTTGGGGGAATCCAGAACAAGGGGGCACAATCTAAAAATTAAAGCTAGGTCATTTAGGAGTGAAATCAGGAAGCAATTTTTCACACAAAGGTTGGTGAAACTTTTTCCCCTTAAAGGCTGTGGATGCTGGGTCAATTGAAATTTTCAAGACTGAAGGGTATCGAGGGATATGGATCAAAGTCGGATAAATGGAATCAAGGTACAGATCAGCCATGATCTGATTAAATGGCAGAACAGGCTCGAGGGGCTGAATGGCCTACTCCTGTTCCAATGTTCCCGGGGAGGAAAGAACAAAAGGGAAGATCTGTGATAGGGTGGAATGCAAAACAGATTAAATGACAAAAGGGATGATGGTGCAAGGCAAAAGAGGGTGGTAATGGGACAAATACAGAAACAAAAGATGAGGCTAGAGGAGCTGAAAATGACAAAAGCAGAATTATTACCAACAACTGCTGTCCAAAAATGTGGGAGCAGTGCTTATGGTCTGAAATTGTTGAAATCAGTGTTGAGTCCGGAAGGCTGTAAAGTGCCTAATCAAAAGAGGAGGTGCTGTTCCTCGAGCTTACATTGAGCTTCATTAGAACAGTGTAGGAGGCCGAGGTCAGAGTGGGAGTGGAGCGGAGAATTAAAATGGCAGGCGACCGGAAGCTCGGGGTCACGCTTGCTGACTGAATGGAGGTGTTCTGCAAAGCGATCACCCAATCTGCATTTGGTCTCCCCAATGTAGAGGAGACCGCATCGTGAGCAGTGAATACAGTATACTAAATTGAAAGAAGTACAAATAATTTGCTGTTTCACCTGAAAGGAATGTTTGGGGCCCTGGATGGTGGAAAGGGAGGAGGTAAAAGGGCAGGTGTTGCATCCCCTGCGCTTGCATAGGAATGTGCCGTGGGATGGGGAGGGGGTGTTGGGGGTGATTGAAGAGTGGACCAGGATGTCGCGGACGGAACGGTTCCTTTGGAATGCTGAAAGTGGAGGGGAGGGGAAGATGTGTTCGGTGGTGGCATCATGCTGGAGGTGATGGAAATGGCAAAGGATGATCCGTTGAATGTGGAGGCTGGTGGGGTGGAAGGTGAGGACAAGGGGGACCCTATCGTGGTTCCGGGAGAGAGGGGAAGAGGTGAGAGAAGAATTGCAGGAAATTGGATGGACACGGTTGAGGGTCATGTCAACCACAGTGGAGTGGAATCCACGGTTGAGGAAAAAGGAAGACATATCAGAAGCACTGGTATGGAAGGTGGCATCGTCAGAACAGATGCAACGGAGATGGAGAAACTGGGAGAATGGAATAGAGTCCTTACAGGAAGCGGGGTGGAAGGAAGTGTAATCAAGGTAGCTGTGGGAGTCAGTGGGCTTAGAGTAGATATTGCTCGACAGCCTATCCCCAGAAGTGGAGATAGAGAAGTCGAGGAAGGGAAGAGAAGAGTCGGAGATGGACCATGTGAAGGCAAGGGAGGGGTGGAAATTGGAAGCAAAGTTGATGAAATTTTCCAGTTCAGGGCGAGAGCAGGAAGCGGTACCGAAACAGTTATCAATGTACCAGAAAAAGAGGTGAGGGAGGGGACCTGAGTAGGACTGTAACAAAGAATGTTCCACATATCACATGAAAAGGCATGCATAGCTAGGACCCATACAGTTCCCAAAGCAACGCCTTTGATTTGGAGGAAGTGAGTGGAGTTTCTGTGTTCCTATTAAAATCAACTGTGAATGCACAGTGGTGTGTGAAAAGTTTTTATGTTATGCTAATTGTTGTGGAATCTGCTCTGCAATTTGAACAGGACACAATGTGGACCTGAGCCAGTATTGCTCACTAAAGCAGTTCTATAAAATAAATGTGATAGTAGAAACTCCAGAGTTACTTCTTAGAAACAGTAATTGTTAACCCCATATAACCATGTCATGTAATAATTTCCAATTGCAAAATCTGGGGGGTCACCGTTAAGCAAAGTCTGAAAGTTAGAACTGAAGACCCTAGATAAGGATCTATGAGGTAAAAAAAAATTCTACAAAAAGAAAGAATGAAAGACTACACGAATTGTGTGTCACAGGCGAGACGACAAAGGCTGTTGAAGCGGCACCAGACCAAGAAAGCAAATTCATCAAACTTCACCACCAAAGCGGATAGAATTCTACCTAACATTTATATCAGTACATTTTTTTAAAATTTATTCATTCACAGGTGTGGGCGTCACTGGCAAGGCCAGCATTTATTGCCCATCCCTAGTTGCCTTCTTGAACCGCTGCAGTCCGTGTGGTGAAGGTACGCCCACAGTGCTGTTAAGGAGGGAGTTCCAGGATTTTGACCCAGCGATGATGAAGGATCGGCGATATATTTCCTAGTCAGGATGGTGTGTGACTTGGAGGGGAACATGGAGGTGGTGGTGTTCCCATGCGCTTGCTGCCCTTGTCCTTTTAGGTGGTAGAGGTCGCGGGTTTGGGAATTGCTGTCAAAGAAGCCTTGGCAAGTTGCTGCAGTGCATCTTGGAGATGGTACACACTGCAGACACGTTGCGCCGGTGGTGGAGGGAGTGAATGTTTATGGTGGTGGATGGGGTGCCAATCAAGTGGGCTGCTTTGTCCTGGATGGTGTTGAGTTTCTTGAGTGTTGTTGGAGCTGCACTCATCCAGGCAAGTGGAAAGTATTCCATCACACTCTGACTTGTGCCTTGTAGGTGGTGTAAAGGCTTTGGGAAGTCAGGAGGTGAGTCACGCACCACAGAATACCCAGCTTCTGACCGGCTTTTGTAGCCACATGACTTATGTGGCTGGTCCAGTTTCTGGTCAATGGTGACCACCAGGATGTTGATGGTAGGGGATCCAACGATGGTAATGCCATTGAATGTCAAGGGGCAGTGGTTAGACTCTCTCTTGTTGGAGATAGTTATTGCTTGGCACTTGTGTGGCACGAATGTTACTTCCCACTTATCAGCCCAAGCCTGAATGTTGTCCAGGTCTTGCTGCATGCAGGCATGGACTCCTTCATTATCGGGGGAGTTGCGAATGGAACTGAATACTGTGCAAACATCAGCGAACATCTCCACTTCTGACCTTATGATGGAGGGAAGGTCATTGATGAAGCAGCTGAAAATGGTTGGGCTTAGGACACTGCCCTGAGGAACTCATGCAGTGATGTCCTGGGGCCCCCAACAACCACAACCATCTTCGTTTGTGCTAGGTATGACTCTAGCCAGTGGAGAGATTTCCCCCTGATTCCCATTGATTTCAATTTTACTAGGGCTCCTTGATGCCACACTCAGTCATCTGCTGCCTTGATGTCAAGGGCAGTCACTCTCACCTCACCTCTGGAATTCAGCTCTTTTGTCCATGTTTGGACCAAGGCTGTAATGAGGTCTGGAGTCAAGTGAACCTGGCAGAACCCAAACTGGGCATCAGTAAGTCATACAGTCATAACGGCACAGAAGGATGCCATTCGGCCCATTGAGTCTGTGCCGGCTCTCTGTAGAGCAATCCAGTCCGTCCCATTCCCCCGCTCTATCCCCGTAGCCCTGCAAGTTTATATCCCTCAAGTGCCTATCCAGTCTCCCCTTGAAAACATTGAGTGTCTCCGCTTCCACCACTTCCGTTGGCAGCGAGTTCCAGGTCCTCACCACTCACTGCGTAAAAATTTTTTTCATCACATCCTCCCTGTATCTCTTGCCCAAAACCTTAAATCTGTGTCCCCTAGTCCTTGAACCATCAACTAGTGGGAACTGCCTTTCCCCGTCTAGCCTATCCAAACCCGTCATAATCTTGTACACCTCTATCAAATCACCCCGCAACCTCCTTTGCTCTAATGAAAACAAATCCAGCTTCTCCAACCTGTCCTTGTAGCTAAGATCCCCCATCCCCGGAACCATTCTGGTAAATCTCCTCTGCACCCTCTCAAGGGCCTTCACATCCTTCCTAAAGTGTGGTGACCAGAACTGGACGCAATACTCCAGTTGTGGCCTAACCAGCGCTTTAAAAAGGTTAAGCATAACTTCTCTACTTTTGTACTCAATACCTCTATTTATGAAGCCCAAGATCCCATATGTTATGCTAACTACTCTCTCAATACGTCCTGCCACCTTCAGGGACCTATGCACATTAACTCCCAGGTCCCTCTGACCCTGCACACTCTTTAAAACTGTGCCATTAAGTGTATATTGCCTCTCCTGTTCCTTCTGCCAAAATACATCACCTCACACTTCTCTGTATTAAATTCCATCTGCCACTTGTCTGCCCATTCTGCTAGCCTTTCTATGTCCTGTTGCAGTTGATTGGTATCATCCTCACTGTTTGCCACACCCCCAAATTTGGTGTCATTGGCAAATTTAGAAATTCTACTCTGTATTCCAATATCCAGGTCATTTATATATATATCAAAAAAAGCAGTGGCCCTAGCACTGACCCTTGGGGAACACCACTGTCTACCATCCTACAGTCTGAAAAACAGCCATTTACCACAACTTGCTGTTTTGTATCCTTAAGCCAATTCCATATTCAAGCTGCTACTGAACCACCTATTCCATGAGCCTCAATTTTGTTAACCAGCCTTCTACGTGGTACTTTGCCAAACGCCTTCCAAAAATCCATGTAGACAACATCCATTGCAGTCCCTTCATCAATCCTCCCTGTTACTTCATCAAAACATTCAATTAGATTAGTCAAACATGATCTGCCTTTTACAAATCCGTGTTGGCTCTCCTTAATTAGCTTAAACCTCTCCAAGTGCCCATTAATTTTTTCCTTGATTATTGTTTCTAAAACTTTATCCACCACCGATGTTAAACTGACCGGCCTGTAGTTACTAGGATTGTCCTTACACCCTTTCTTGAACAATGGTGTCACATTTGCCACTTTCCAATCCTCAGGCACCTCCCCCGCATCTAGGGAAGATTGGAAAATTTTCACCCCTTCCATTGCTTCTACCTTTTCCACTTCTACCGATATTTTGTCAGCATCCACCTCCTTAGTAAACACCGATACAAAGTACTCATTGAGTATTCTAGCCTTGCCCTGCGCCTCTAGGCATATATCACCTTCTTTGTCCCTAATAGGCCCCACCCCGCTCTTACTACCCGCTTATTGTTTACATGCCAGTAGAAATTTTTGGGTTCCCTTTTATGTTAACTGCTATTCTACTCTCATATTCTCTCTTTGCCAATCTTATTTTCATCTTCACTTCCCCTCTCAACTTATTGTATTTGGTCTGGTTCTCCCTTGAGGAATTCACCTGACATGCATCATACACCATCTTTTTTTGTTTCATCTTCTTCTCTATCTCTGTCATCATCCAAGGAGCCCTTGCTTTGTTTCCCTTACCCTTCCCTCTTGTTGGAATGTACCTAGCCTGTACTTGGAACATCTCCTCCTTAAAGATCACCCATTGTTCCATTACAGTTTTTTCTGTCAGTCTTTGGTTCCATTTTACCCTGGCTAGATCCTTTCGCATCCCATTGAAGTTAGCCCTATTCCAGTTTAGAAGTTCCACTCTAGATTGTTCCTTGCTCCTCTCCATTGCTAATCTAAATCTTATGATACGACGATCACTCGTACCCAAGTGTTCTCCCACAGACACTTGGTTGACCTGGCCCACCTCATTCCCCAGCACCAGATCCAGCAAGGCCTCTTTCCTAGTTGGGCCAAGAACATGCAGGTCAAGGAAATTCTCCTGAACGCATTTCAGAAATTCCCCCCCCTCCCTTCCCTTTACCCTAGCATTATCCCAATCGATATTTGGGTAATTAAGTCCCCCAATATCACCACTCTATAACTCTTGCATATCTCTATGATTTCCCTGCAGATTTGCTCCTCTACCTCCCTCTCACTATTTGGAGGCCTATAGAATACCTCCAATAGCGTGATCATACCCTTTTTGTTCCTCAACTGTAACCAAATGGATTCTGTCCTTGTCCCCTCAAGAACATCCTCCCTTTCCAACACTACAATGTCTTCCTTAATCAGCACTGCCACCCCACCTCCCTTTTTTCCTTCCCTATCTTTTCTGAACACCTTGGGGGAGAAATTCAGTATCGCCCCATTTGGGGCGCAATTATCGGCTGGGCGCAAAGATTAGCGCCTGGCGCTAATCATCGCCACCGACTGCAAACTTGACTTTTATCGCCCCTGGAGGTGATTGGAGTGCTAAATCAGGCGCTTCACACCTGTCTTAAGGCGCAAAGGCCGAGGAGCGAGGCGCTAACTCAGAGCGCTGGCGAAGCTCATGTGATGTCAGTCAGCAATGGAACACACACACAATGGCGCGGGCCAGTTCTTAAAGGGGAGGGTTGATCTTGCTTTCCATCCACATCCTGCTCATTGCAACCTTGAATCTCGGCCTGGAGAGACCTGCACATCAAATCTGCTGGAAAGTACAATGGAGAGTACCAGGGAAAGAGCTCAGAGTGCAGCCCCCACAGTCTCTTCTAAATCGATACAAGGAAGGGCAAATCAAAATGAACCTGCAAAGTGCTGCTCAGTACCCAAAACTCCTTTACACAGCGTTGAATCTCTCCAGAAGTCTCTCTCTCTCTCTCTCTCTCAGAAAGCGTGGTTCAAAAATGTGACCAACAATAAAAGGCAGGAAGCGGTCACCTTTAAATAGCGCTCCCCCAGTCCCTTCCTGACTGCAAAACGCTCCCCTCAACCTGTCGTTGCTTGCGGCAGGCGGTAAGGCAGGGGGCGCCACTCAATATCCGCTCTGGGGCGATACCGGGGCGTTGCGCACTCGACTGACGTCACAATCTGCCAGCGCAGGTGATCGTGGCGGTAGTGTTTAGCGCCGCCGCAAAATGTCTAGTTAATTTCGTGAGCGGCGCAAACATCGCCGCGCCCGGGCGCTAGTTGCTTTGCGCCCCATTAGCGCCCTCTTAAGGCGCTAACGGGAGGCACAACCAACTGAATTTTTCCCCCCTTGTACCCTTGAATATTAAGTGCCCAGTCCTCACCGTTTTTAAGCCACGTTTCCGTTATTGCCACAACATCATATTGCCACACGGCTAATTGTGCTTGTAGCTCACTGACCTTATTCACCACACGTTGTGCGTTTACGTACATGCATTCTAAACCCATTTTTGAATTTTTCGTAGTCTTTTTTAGTCTGCTCCTATCTAATATACTACTTCCGCCTCTAGTACTACTTTCTTCTCTAGTACTATCCAACACACTCACTCTTTTATGCACCTTATTTCTCTTTTCTACCCCTATATGCTGGTGCCCATCCCCTTGCCAAGTTAGTTTAAACCCTCCCCAACAGCACTAGCAAACCTCCCTGCGAGAATATTGGTCCCAGCTCTGATGAAGCGTAACCCGTCCGGCTTGTACAGGTACCACCTTCCCCAGAAATGGTCCCAGTGCCTCAGGAATCTAAAGCCCTCCCTCCTGCACCACCTCTCCAGCCACGCATTCATCTGTTCTATCCTCCTATTCCTGTACTCACTAGCACGTGGCACCGGGAGTAATCCGGAGATTACTACTTTTGAGGTCCTGCTTTTTAATCTCTCTCCTAGCTCCCTATAGTCTGCCTGCACGACCTCATCCCTCTTTCTGCCTATGTCGTTGGTACCGATATGGACAATGACCTCTGGCTGTTCACCCTCCCCCCTCAGAGTGTCCTGCAGCCGCTCAGTGACATCCTTGACTCTGGCACCAGGGAGGCAACATACCATCCTGGAGTCACGCCTGCGTCCACAGAAATGCCTATCTGTTCCCCTAACTAATGAATCCCCGATCACTATTGCTCTTCCACTCTTCTTCCTCCCCCCCTGTACAGCTGAGCCACCCGTGATGCCGTGGCCTTGGCTCTGGCTGCTCTCCCCAGAGGAACCATTACCCCCACTAGTTTCCAGAACGGTGAACCGGTTAGCGAGAGAGATGCACTCTGGGGATTCCCTCTCTACCTTCCTGGTCCTCCTTCTTTGTCTGGGGGTCACCCATTCACTCTCTGCCTGCATATTCTGAGGCTGCGGGGTGACCACTTCTAGAAACGAGCTTTCCAAGTATTGCTCAGCCTCGCGGATGCACTGTAGTGACTCCAGCTGCTGCTCAAGCTCCGAAACCCGGAGCTTGAGTTGCTGCAGTTGGCGACACTTCCTACACATGTGGTCGTCCAGGCCACAAGAAGCGTCCAGGATTTCCCACATGGCACAGGACGTGCAAATCACGGGACTGAGCTGCCCTGTCATGCCTCTATTTACCAGACTATGGAGGTAGTTTAGCAGAAATAAACTTAAAACTTAACAAGAAACACTCAACAGCTACCCACCAATCAGCACTTCCCTCTATTAGATAGGCTATGAACTATTTAGCAGAAATATACTCAAAACAGAACAAAAAAAAACTTACCACAAATGCTCACCCTGTACTCACCTGATTCTCACCTCTCATCTCCCTTGTGCCAGCGACACCTTTGAATTCTGACGTCACTCCTTCGTTGTGTCGCTTGCCGACTGTCTCCCTCACAGGCAGTCCGCTCACTCAGACTCCCGGGCCTTTGCTCCACACTGCCTTTATCCCCGGTCTCCGACTTCGATCCTCCTGCTGGTCTGCTCACTCAGACTCAGTGAGCAGGCTATTGGTGAGTAGCTGCTGCTTGATAGCACTGTTTAGGACACATTCCATCACTTTGCTGATGTTTGAGAGTAGGCTGATGGGGTGGTAATTGGCCAGATTCGATTTGTCCTGCTTTTTGTGGACAGGACATACCTGGGCAGTTTTCCACATTGTCGGATAGATGCCAGTGTTGTAGCTGTACTGGAACAGTTTGGCTAGAGGCACGGCTAGTTCTGGAGCACAAGTCTTCAGCACAACAGCCAGGATGTTGTCGGGGCCCAGAGCCTTTGCTGTATCCAGTGTGCTCAGTCGTTTCTTGATATCACGTGGAGTGAATCGAATTGGCTGAAGTCTGGCTTCTGTGATGGTGGGGACCTCAGGAAGAGGCTGATATGGATCATCCACTTGGCACTTCTGGCTGAAGATGGTTGCAAATGCTTCAGCCTTGTCTTTTGCACTCACGTGCTGGGCTCCACTATCATTGAGGATGGGAATATTCATGGAGCCTCCTCCTCCCGTTAGTTGTTTAATTGTCAACCACCATTCACGACTGAATTTGGCAGGACTGCAGAGCTTTGATCTGATCCGTTGATTGTGGGATCGCCTAGCTCTATCTATAGCATGCTGCTTCCACTGTTTAGCATGCATGTAGTCCTGTGTTGCAGCTTCCCCAGGTTGGCACCTCATTTTTAGGTACGCCTGGTGCTGTTCCAGGCATGCTCTTCTACACTCCTCATTGAACCAGGGTTGGTCCTTTGGCTAGATGTTAATGGTAGAGTGAGGGATATGCCGGGCCATGAGGTTACAGATTGTGGTGGAATACAATTCTGCTGCTGCTGATGGCCCACAGCGCCTCATGGATGACCAGTTTGAGCTGCTAGATCTGTTCTGAATCTATCCCATTTAGCACAGTGGTAGTCCCACACAACATGCTGGAGGGTGTCCTCAGTGTGAAGACGGGACTTCGTCTCCTCAAGGACTGTGCGGTGGTCACTCCTTCCAGTACTGTCATGGACAGATGCACCTGCGACAGGTAGATTGATGAGGACGAGGTCAAGAAGGTTTTTCCCTCGTGTTGGTTCTCTCACCATCTGCCACAAGCCCAATCTGGCAGCTATGTGGTTCAAGACTCGGCCAGCTCGGGCAGTAGTGGTGCTACAGAGACACTCTTAGTGATGGACATTGAAGTCCCCTCCCCTACATTCTGTGCCCTTGCTACCCTCAGTGCTTCTTCCAAGTGGTGTTCAACATGGAGGAGTACTGATTCATCAGCTGAGGGAGGGCAGTAGGTGGTAATCAGCAGGAGGTTTCCTTGCCCATGTTTAACCTGATACCATGAGACTTCATGGGTCCCGAGTCATTGTTGAGGACCCCCAGGGCCACTCCCTCCCAACTGTATACCACTGTGCCGCCACCTCTGCTGGGTCTGTCCTGCCGGTGGGACAGGACATACTCTGGGATGGTGATGAAGGACTCTGGGACGTTGGCTGAAAGATATGATTCCAGCAATGCCAACCCCACCATCTCATAAATCATGAGACAAACTCTTAAAAACATGAGATTTGATGAGAAATCATGAGTTGCTTTTATTTTTAAAGAACGATATAGATCGACAGTTGGTTTTTAAAACTCATTAGTGGCTTTATTTAATCTCTAACAGGTCACAGCTTTTACAAAAGCTACATTACTGCATCTGAAAATGCTTTACAACAAACTTTTAAAAAATCCTACCTGTTATCACCACATTGCTGTGTTTGGCTCCGTGAACAGCGGGAGGCATGAGAGCGATTCAGAGGGGTGTGTGTATGTGCGCAGAGAGAACGGAGCCCAACATGGGGCACGCGGGAGATAGTGGGTGAATATCTCTTAAAGACTCACAGACAGAAGGTTGCAGGGCAGATTCTCTCAGTGTTTCTGTCCTCGGCGTTAGCTATTCCTGTGCACACTGTGTCAGCATCTTATCGGGCAGTGTTGAAGCATATCGGGTCATGTGCACTGAGGACTATAGTGAGTTGGATCCGATGCGAAAATCTCTGTGGCCAATGCTGAGCGCCGCTGCCGCGCGCTGACCAATCGGAGTACTGCCGTGCTGTTCAACTCCTGCCCAGCGTCATTGCATCATTCCTCGCCAAAAAATCATGAGATTTCATTGTTGAATCGCGAGATCGCGAGTTGTGTTAAATGATCATTGAAACTCGCGTGTCTCGCAATTAATTCGTGAGAGTTGGCATTACTGTGACTCTGTGAATATGACTATGTCAGGCTGTTGCTTGACTAGTCTATGGGACAGCTCTCCCAATTTTGGCACAAGTCCCCAGATGTTAGTGAGGAGGTCACGGCAGGGTCGACTGGGCTGGGTGTCCCTTTGTCGTGTCAGCATCCAATGCCTAGGTCGATGCCGAGTGGTCCGTCCGGTTTTATTCTTATTATACTTTGTCATAGCGGTTTGGTACAACTGAGTGGCTTGCTAGGCCATTTCAGAGGGCAGTTAAGAGTCAACCAGATTGCTGTTGTTACAATTTTTAACTCAGAGGGTTATTATTGATAGCTTTACTCTTGATTGTTGTAATACTTTGACTACAGAAGTTAAATTCTCTTGTGCTGTGTTAGGTCGATCATAGCGGGAGCTGTATTACTGTAATTCTGGAAGTGGTTTTGTTTGAGGAGATTATGTCGATAATTGTATTATCACTGCACGCCATAGCTGCAGTTAAAGTGGAAGGAAAGTCTAGGGGGATTACATTCTAATTCTTAGAATATGGTCGGTCAAATCATCAATCGGCTCTCACCATTGAAAGTAATGGGGGTCCATTTTGGACCTGCGTGAGAACTGACCCACAAGCAGAAGGGCGTTGTCCACTGACATAACAAGCATCACTTATACTGACTAGGGTGTGACACACCGGAGATTTTAATCATACCTTCAAATATTACTGGATGAAAAGGCCGCATTGCTGTCATTTCTACCTATCACTCACCATTGGTAGGGGCGGCAGTGGAAAGAGGCTTCCTGGTGTTCTGATTAACAAAGGACACCTAGAAACCACGGCTCTCTGTTTCTAAGGTTGTCCCTATAGGAGCAAGTTTTGTCAGGACCCTTCGACCATTAAGGTAGTTACTTTACTGGACTGGTTTAATGTTGATTGGAGGGAGGGCTGTGCTTAAGATCCCATACTTCCCTTTGCCTAGAATGGTTGTTTGTGATCCACTTGAAAGGCAGTATCATTTAGTTAACTGATATAACTGATGTGAGTAGGCTGAAGAAGCTTTGTCAATCTGGACAGTTCTTCATTTGCTTTGGAAACGAACCTTTAGGCAAACCCATTACTAAGCAGTGATTAATATGGGTAATGTAGTTTTTTTCCTTATTTGATTTCTTGGCAGAAGAGTTCATTCCACTCTTACAGCAGCCACTTCTTGTACAGGTTGAGCGTCCTGAATCCGGCAACCTCGGGACTGAGGCCGAGCCGGTTTTCCTGTTTTTCCGGACTTCGGAATGTGTTTCTGATGTCCGAAGTCCGGAAATATCGCAACCTGGGCTCGGGCGTTTCCGGACTTCGGACATCAGAAACACGTTCCGAAGTCCGGAAATGCCTGGGCCCAGGTTGAGATATTTCTGGTTTTTGGACGTCACCTTGTAGTTCTTCTCCTCGCAGGCCTTGTAGTCCTCGCTTCTTCGCAACGCATGGTAAGCCTCCCTCTCTTGTTTTTACAACGCCGTACTCTGTAACTGTACTTAATGTGAGCTTCCCGGCCTGGATCTTTTGCTACCATCTTCAAATTTGAAAAGGAATGTACAGTACTCACTGAAGCACCTCTATCTAATCTCTGAAGTAACTCAACCTTCTTGGCAATTGAAAGTGAACTATGCTTCCTCTTTCCTTTATCTGAACCCATTGGGGTATCTGTTGGCCTTTTTGACATGTTTGCAATGACAACACAAATTCACAATCTTTACCTGTGCAGATCTTTAAATCGGGAAAAACACCACAGCAATGGAGTCAGGTTGGGTGGGGTCTGATCATGGGGTGTAGGTGGGTTAGCTGGGGTTCAGTCTGGCCGAAGCGACTTGTGTGCTGTGCAGAGTTGATTCTGGCCAAAGGGACTTGTGTGCTGTGTAGAGTTGCTGCGGACCCAGGAGCAGCGGTGCGGTGACTGTGAAGACCTGGCCTGGAATCGGTAGGATTGGCGTTTTTATTCTTGCAATTTTTGTCACTGTGCAGTAGTTGGATTTCATTTTTTGACTTTTCACTGGGCCCAGCTGGCGGCGGGAAACGGTTTGACAGGGTGTCCGGATTCCGGAACATTTTATGGATTCCGGATGACCCTGCCACCAATCGTCCCAGAGTCTGGATTCCAGAACATTCCGGATTCCGGAACTCCGGATTTTGGACACTCAACCTGTACCAACATATAGAGTGTTCCTCTTGGAACTACTTGCAAGACAGCTATCTGGAGCGGCTTATCTTTGCACAAAGCATTACTGTTTTGACCTGACAGCTCAGAATGGCACGTGTTTTGGCATTGCTGTGCTTCAAGTTGGCTTGAAGGTGTGTGGCCCTGGAGATCCACCCAGCAGTTTTTTTTTTATTGAATTGTTATCATGTCCCATTTACAGGTGGAGGTTGAACAAATGAGAAACGATGTTAGAGTCTAGAAATTACAGTGTGCAATATTACTGCATGAACACTTCACAGTGTCAAACACTCTTCCCCCCCCCTCTCCCCAATGAGGTCCAAGATGACCCATAATCCCAGTGTTCCCAGGCACACCTGCATTGGTTGTAAGGAAGCCCAACGCTGCCAGATTCTGCGGAGTCAGACTATTCACATAATCTAAAATAAGCTCGTTGTGAAACAAATGTCAAATCACCTCGAGAGGCGACGAATTCAGAGCGCAGCAGCTCTTAAAAGGCTACTACATGTCTTAAAGGGAGGCAGTTGATTTCAGTTGGAGGTGAACTTGCTGCACAGGGCAGGAGGAGGTCCCAGAACTACCCTCTTCACAGAGGAGAGCCTGGAGGTGTTGGTGGAGGTGGTGGCCCTGGGGAAACTATCTGTTTTTGTGGCAGAGGGAATTCTCCGAATAGAACAAATGTAGCAAGAGTCAGGAGGGAGCCCCAGGTTGTAAAGTACGACTCCATCTGATCTGGCCAGAATGCTTCAGCATTCCGATCATATGTTCTACTAGTATTTAGGTGGAAGCATGATCCTCGTTGTATTTTCCTTCTGCCTCAAAGTGGGGGAGATGCAGACATGTATTAATAGCCAGGGCAGTGAGGGGTATCCCTGGTCCCCCAACAGCCATCCATCAATTCAGCCCTCTCAACTGGTGGCACCACGGACTATCGCAAGACAAAAGAAAGCATCGTGGCTGCTGTCAGGGTATCTTGCAGTCAAAGTATTATTCTGTTCTGGTGGTCCAAGAACGCATGCACACTCATCGAATGGCATCCTTAGTGATTCATATATGCCACAGAGTTATTGCACCCACCATGATGGCTGCATAGGTGCCATCAGTGAGACCGTGCACTTTTGGGAGCCTAGCCACCTCTTTTTCTTAATTTATTCTTTAGATGTGGCCGATGTTGGCATGGCTGTATTTATTGCCCGTCCTTGTTGAGTGACTTGCTAGGCAACTTCAGAGAGCATTAAAAGTCAACCATATAGTGCGGACTGGTGTCACATGTAAGCCAGACCGGGTATGGGTGACCGGTTTCCCTCCCCGAAAAACATTTGTGAACCACTTGAGTCTTTATGATAATTCTGCAGCCTTCATTTTGTTTTCCTCTGGTACCAGCCCACCAATTACTGGCATGTGTAGCCGTCGGCGCAGACTCCATGGATTTTTTTTAAGATTATGAACATATACCCTTATTAAAAACTGGACAGACTGTTTGGGGGTAAGCAGTGGAAAACCACTCAAGCTGAAGGTGGCTGACGTAACCAGGTTACATTCGTCTGGTAACGAACTGTCCTTGGGAACAATGGCCCGAGAGGCCCACTCCGAAGTCTTGAATAACGAAGCTGGCGACTCATTGTTTCTGGAGAAGATGAGCTCATTAAGTTAATCGGCTGGAAGATCGAAACGAGATCTAAACCATCCAAACCTGGGAGGAAGCCTGGAAACCATTTCCCTGAGGCCATGTGTCCATTAAAACCACAGACAGCAGTCTGTGTATTGGAGGGGTATATCAGAGAGCCGTTTTGGATAGCTCTCTCTCTCCTGCCCTCCACACAACGGAACGTCAAGAGGAGCTGAGCCTTGCTCTTCCAATCGAGACGGACTTTGACTCAGACTGGGACTCGCATGCTGCTAGGCCGGTACGGAACCAGGTAGCCGAGATGGACGGGAGGAAGCTACAAGCAAGATCAAGGGCAATCTAGGTGAGCATTGCCAAGCCTACACACCGATAAGGTCACTTAGCTGTGTGAGGGGATGCCTGTATGTTCCTACCAAACCAGAGGGGGTTTAGCGTTGGAAGGGTCCTGTGATAGTTTAGTTCACGGGAGGGTGTTATTAGGCCGTGATAAGTCAGCACGGCTGGGGCTTGTTGGACAAGTCAGGGTTGTACTGTTTTAAACTGTACTGTTGTGTTCACACCGCTCGTACTGTATGCGAGTGGAGTGGTTTTGTCAACCTTAATAAACACTGTACGGGTGAGCCCGAAAACGCTGTCCATGTTCCAATCTGTCCTCAGTAATCCCTATCGTCCAGAACTTGTAGTAAGGGGATTTGCGTGCTCGCTACGGGCGGGGCGAAACCACTTACAATAATTGGCGATTGCGGCAGGGCCTATAGGAAATTGGCCACTGCAAAAACCGGTTACACATGGTGAGATTTGTACTCATGACCTCTGGGTTTCTAGTCCAGAACCATATCCACTATACTACCATACTCATGAGTTCTGTGCCCTCTTGAGTTGTTCCCCCCTTTCGATGGAGAAAGTAACATAAGCGTCATCTTAGCAAACAAGTGACCGGCTTGACACATCAGTGTAGGACATCTGATTGATCTGGCAAACAGCACCAGTCATGGCTTGAAATGAGTGCGGGTTCAGTGAAGTGGTGATTTTCACAACAGTGGGCCATCCAAAGCTCTGCTGCCCCTATCCTAACTCGCACCGAGTCCTGTTCTCCCCTCACCCCTGTGCTCGCTGACCTACATTGGCTCCCGGTCCAGCAACGCCTCGAATTAAAAATTCTTATCCTTGTCTTCAAATCACTCCAATGCCTCGCCCCGCCCTATCTCTGTAGCCTCCTCCAGCCCTACAACCAATGTTCCCCCTAATTTTTTTGTGTGTGCGCAGCAGCCCATTCACAGTTTCTCTAATGCGCAAAACTTAACATTGGAAAAGCCAGTCCCGGGCTGCACGGGACTGGCAGAGAGCTGCGTGGCCGCGCAGCTTAGAGGGAACATTGCCTACAACCCTCTGAGATCTCTGCGCTCCTCCAATTCTGGCCTCTTGGGCATCCCCGATTTCCATTGCCCCACCATTGCCGACCGTGCCTTGAGCTGCCTAGTCACTAAGCTCTGGAACTCCCTCCCTAAATCTCGCCTCCACTCTACCATTCTTTCCTCCTTTAAGACGCTCCTTAAAACCTACCTCTTTGACCAAGCTTTTGGTCAACTGTCATAATGTCTCTTTATGTGGCTAGGTATTAGATTTTGTTTGATAATGCTCCTAGCAAGCACCTTGGGGCGTTTTACTAGGTTAAAGGTGCAATATAAAATGCAGGTTGTTGCTGTTGCTGTTGTGTGTCCTTGTGTTGAATGTAGTCTGGAGGTCAGGCTCCAGTAAACAGCACAATTCAGAGACTGCCTCGCCGCTGAAGTGTAGACAGCGAGGGCAGGTCTCTTCAGACATACATATGTCTCCGGCCGCCCACAGGTGGGTGCCAGAAGCCTGAGGTAAAAACACAGCAGCCATTGCTCCCTCTGTGTGAACTCCTCTTCCTTTTCCATATCCAGAACAGTTGTTGGCAGATTCAATGTAAAGCCTATGCTGTGCGCCGTGCTTTGGTGGGGTAAGTGGTGAGAGTAAGAATGCTGCCTTTGGAAGGTGTGCACCAAAGGACTATTGAATTGCAGAAAAAAAAACAGCAGCAAGCAGCAGAAAAAATAAAAACACTGGCCATAGTGACAATGTTCAGTTTGGCTAGCCAAAAGTAGCAGCGAAATCTACTGTCCAACCTGAGGCAACCTAAAGCATGGAATTCTGCCCGTTTTACATTGGTGTTCAGCAATCAGACGTGACACTGTCAAAGATCATGGCAAATTCACTGTGGGATCCACTACAATCGCCTCCAAAAACAGAAAGACTTTTGCTCCCACAGAATCGGCAGTTCAGTGCCAAGTGCAAGAGCGATGGGACTTACCTGTCCGATTCCATGGGTCTCGCGCTACTGGTGAGGGACCTCTCCCCAAGCACACATCGGGAATAGGCTCTCACATTCTCATGAAAGGAAAGAACTTTTCATGATGTCCTCAGGACGTCTCATAGCGCTTTATAGCCAATTAAGTACTTTTGAAGTATAGTCACTGTTGTAATGTAGGGAAATGTGGCAATCAATTTGTGCATAGCAACGTTTCACAAACAGCAACGTGATACATGACTAGATAATCTATTTTAAGGATGTTGGTTAAGGAATAAATATTGGTCAGGACACCAGAGAGACCTCCCCTGCTCTTCTTCGAATAGTGCCACGGGATCTTTTACATTCACCTGAGAGGGCAGACGGGGCCTCGTTTTAACGTCTCATCCGAAAGACGGCACCTCCGACAGTTCAGCACTCCCTCACTACTGCACTGAAGCGACAGCCTGGATTATGTACTCAGATCTCAGGAGTGGTTCTTGAACCTTCAATCTTCTGACTCAGAAGTGAGAGTGCTGGCAAGGCATGAAAGTACTTCGCTATTTTAAGGGAGGCATTAACGCAAACCCGAACAATGTTGTTATACAAACACATTCAGGATTTGTACAGTAATACTGCACAGTGTAATTTCTAGGGTCATATTACTTACTTGTAGATAGAAACTTGCTCACTTGAAAGAAAAACTCCGCCCTGCCTGGCTCTTGTTCTCCTAACCTAGCAGTAACTTGAAGTTCTATTACTGTTTTAACATTCGTTCATTTCTAGTTTTGAATCTTATTGTTTTACTATAATGTTGCAATCCTCTTACTAATTCTTTAAGTCTTGTGGCTGCCTCGGGCAGGCAAAGCGCTGAAGCCACCCTAAGAATCCGGCTGTTACACAAAGTGAGGAAAGATCAGCTACTATGCAAGGTACAGATTTCTTAAAGGACCTTTAGGTGATTTCCTTCCCCAGGGGACTCTGGCCAGTTCTTGTTTATATTTGGAGGCTGAATTTCTTTGAACATGTTAGATTACTTACTGTAACTACTGTAACATATAATAATAAACCATACCTGTGAAAGAGTCACACAAGATCTTCTTTCTGCCTAATGTTGCATTCCGTATTATCCTTGTTATGCGATAAGATCAAATCCAGCACTTGAAAAAACACACTCACGCTCAACTCTTCTGAGGATTTAAGGATTTGTCCACTGGGGGAAATCCTACTTTAAACTTATAGGAACTGGGCGAGCATATATTCTAATGTCAGTGTGATTGGATGACTGTTGTGACTTCAAAGCAGCCACCCATTGCCAGCAATCCAGCTTTGTATAAATAAATACAAAATTACAATTATCATTGCACATATAGAACAGAGGAGGATACATTTATGCAGCTATAACTCTAGTGGCAGTGGAAGTATACCAATGGGTGGGGTGTGTCTGAATTAAAATATTCAGAAGGCTCTCCATGTACAATTGAAAGGTTGTCAGTCCACATTTTTACATAAAACTAAGCACATCAGTAGACAATGGGAGTAAATTGAGGAACAAAATCAAATCAATGCTGCATATTAGAAGTAAATGTTTGTGGAAGGAGCAAAAAAACAACAAAATAACGATGGGAACAGCGTTGGGAAAAACAAAAACATTTCTCATTCTAATGTGCCTTGAAAATAATTGTGTTTGTTCCATGTTGTGCCCTTCTGACAATTCCTTAATTCTCAATTTTTTTAAGTGATAATTCAGAAAAATAAAATGGCTCCGACATATGGAATTAGCCCAAAATATTTTGTGACCTATAACTATGGCAATTATCAGACTACTTCTGCAATGCACCACCCAGAATTACAATGAAGCCTAACATACTAATTTGTTTTTCTTTTTAACTCTTTCACCACAAACTGCTGTTACAAAGCCACCTGATATAGCCCACGTTAAGTCTGTGCAGTGCAAATAATTAAATCTATCACTGTGCTTCTCACCAAGCCCCAGCCTGGGCCCCACTGTCCCATGCATTATTTTCACTCACCGCCTCAATCCCCTAGAATGCACTCGCCAGATGAAAACAAGCCAAGGGCCAGAAACTCCTAGTGGCATAGTGGGAAAAAGTCAAACTGAAAACTCTTCTGAGGTTAGGGTTAGGGTACACTGTGGATAAGTGGAGGCACAACCTCTGGGCAGGGCTTTACAGAAGTACGGTTACAGCTGACCGTGGGTGACAGAAACGCAAAAGGTATTCTACCATGATATGAAAAAAAGACAACAGAAATATTAATGAGGATGCTACCAAAGAAGAAATTTGTTTTTACGGGAAAGCCTTATTCTGTCACAAAATCCTGTGCTTGGGCTTCATATTTTTGCCCAGAACTGTGCTGAAAGCAAGCTGGGTAACACAGAACAAGACTCTACAAAGAGGAGAAATAAACATATACTGGTGCCAGTGACACAAATATAAAATATTCTGGCAATACGTTGTGGGTTCGTCAGTTTCTGAAAGGGAAAAGCAAGTTAGCGTTCCAGGTAGAAGCCAATCTCAAGGACCGTACCTGAAATGCCCACCTGTCTCTCTCTTTCAGATGGCGATTATCCGGCTGGGCATTTCGAGCATTCTGTGTCAGATTTGCAGCATTTGGGGCTTTCTTTTTTATCTCAGTGACGTCGACTGCTCTGTATTGCAGAGTGCCAGAAAGGATTTATGAATCGTTAACAAATCAGAGGATTAAATATTTATGTTAAAAAAAAAGAACAAGCTGGAAATGCACAGCAGGTCATTCAGCACCTGTAAAGGGAAAAGACAGACTCTGACATTTCAGGTGCGTACCATTCATTAGAACACTTAGGGGGAAAAATTCAGCTGCTTGCGCCTCCCGTTAGCGCCTTAAGAGGGCGCTAATGGGGCGTAAAGCAGCTAACGCCCGGGCGCAGCGCCGCCCACGCCTCCCGAAAAATTCAGCGGGAGGTTAGCGGCGGCGGCAGCCGGTAGCGCCCTGTGGCGCTGCGCCGCTGGCGATGACGTCATCGCCGTGCGCAGCACCCCGCTCGCGCCCCGGCCGTGATCTTCAGTCGCGCCCCCTGATTTACCGCCAGACGCTATGTCCGACGGGTTCAGGGAGGCGTACGTGCGGCCGGGGCGGCGATATTTAAAGGGGAGGTGGCAAGCGGCCATTTTTGTTGCTGGCCGCCTGCCAGCACCTGCCCCCGTTGCTGTCCCCGGCCCCCGTGAAGCCCCCCCACCATGAAGTGCCGGCTGCGCTCCAAGAGCCCGGCACTTCTCTTGAGTGCCGGGCTCTTTTGCCGGCACTCCCGATCCCTGGGGGCCCAGCTGGGCCCCGGTTCGCGCTGCGCAGGGCCCCTCCCCTTTAAGAAGGGGAGGAAGGCCTGCAATACCGCGGCGCGACGTGCCGCAGCGCGTGGCGCTGCGGCACGTAGCGCCAGGATATTCACTCGCAGCGCCCCAAGAGGGATGCGGGGTGCTTCCAGTGGCGTCCCGCTTCCCTCTTGGGGCGCAACCACTGAAGTTCCGGCGCGGGGCCGCTAATTTTTTCGGGGCGCTAAAAGTCGCGCCCCGGCGAGGTTAGCGCCCCAAATGGGGCGCGACTCAATTTTTACCCCTTACACTTCACCACGAGAGACGGCAGAACTCTGTGGAGTCCACTTAACTCAGAACAGGTCAATAGATTTAAAAATGATGCATGCACCGCAGATGCGTCGTTGCCATGTTTTCAGGAAATTCTGAGCCTATGTCCATTCAGTATTATAGCCAACCATTGTGATTGTATTAAAAAATAAGGGGGGAGAAATTCGTTATCGCCCCATTTGGGGCGCTAAATTTTGAAATCTTGAAAAATTAGCGCCAGGCCCTAATGAATCTGCGGTTTCCCTAAATTGGCTGTTAACATTTCAGGAGAGAGCTGGAGCACTAAATCAAGCGCTAATGACCTCAGTAGGGCGCTACAGGGGCGCTACCAGCAGCTCGATAATGAATTTCAGGTGCAATGTAATTGGGAATGATCCTTCACACTGGCTCCTTCCAGCTGTTAAAGGGGAGGTTGCATCATTGTGTAGATCCTCATTATCAGCAGTGCTTGCTGTGAAGGCAACCTGCAAGCAACTCAATCCCCTGATCATGATAGCTGATCCCACTCCCAGGGAGAGAGCTCATCGTTTCATGGACAAGGCATTGGAGACATTGGTCGCGGGAGTGGAGCAAAGGAGGGCTGTGCTGTTCCCGAACACTGGAAGGAGGCCATTGCCCCAGGTCTTCAGGGATGTTCGCTGATGACTGCACAGTGTTCAGCGCCATTCACAACTCCACAGATAATGAAGCAGTCCATGCTCACATGCAACAAGACCTGGACGACGTTCAGGCTTGGCCTGATAAGTGGCAGGTAACATTCGCGCTACAGAAGTGCCAGGCAGTGACTATCTCCAACACGCGAGAGTCTGCACTGTGTGGAGTTTGCACATTCTCCCCGTGTCTGCGTGGGTTTCCTCCGGGTGCTCCGGTTTCCTCCCACAGTCCAAAAATGTGCGGGTTAGGTTGATTTGGCTATGATAAATTGACCCTTAGTGTTAGGGGGGGATTAAATATGTGGGGTTATGGGGATAGGATGGGATATGTTAGGGGGAATTAAATACGTGGGGTTACGGGGGTAGGGTGGGATATGTGTACTGTGGGGATTAAAGCAGGGACAGGGTACTGGATTTGGATGATCAGCCATGATCGTATTGAATGGTGGAGCAGGCTCGACGGGCCGAATGGCCTACTCCTGCTCCTAGTTTCTATGTTTCTAACCACCTCCCCTTGACATTCAACGGCACTACCATCGCTGAATCCCCCACCATCAACATACTGGGGGGTCACCATTGACCAGAAACTTAACTGGACCCATAAATACTGTGGCAACAAGAGCAGGTCAGAGGCTGGGTATTCTGCGGTGAGTGTCTCACCTCCTGACTCCCCAAAGCCTTTCCACCATCTACAAGGCACAAGTCAGGAGTGTGATGGAATATTCTCCACTTGCCTGGATGAGTGCAGTTCCAACAACACTCAAGAAGCGCGACACTATCCAGGACAAAGCAGCCCGCTTGATTGGCACCCCATCCACCACCTTAAACATTCACTCCCTCCGCCACCGGCGTACCGTGGCTGCAGTGTGTACCATCTACAAGATGCACTGCAGCAACTCGCCAAGGCTTCTTCGGCAGCACCTCCCAAATCCGCGACCTCTTCCACCTAGAAGGACAAGGGCAGCAGGTGCATGGGAACACCACCACCTCCAAGTTCCCCTCCAAGTCACACACCATCCTGACTTAGAAATATATCACCGATCCTTCATCGTCGCTGGGTCAAAATCCTGGAACTCCCTCCCTAACAGCACTGTGGGAGTACCTTCACCACACGGACTGCAGCGGTTCAAGAAGGCAGCTCACCACCACCTTCTCGAGGGCAATTAGGGATGGGCGATAAATGCTGGCCTTGCCAGCGACGCCCAGATCCCATAAACAAATGAAAAAAAACACATAGCTGGACTCTGACTCACACATTCGTTTCTCTTGCAGGCCAAGATGGCCCACTATAAGAGGGAGCAGCAGAGAACAGGCGGGGGGTGATGCGCAGCTCCAGCAGCTTTCAAACCTGGAGGAGCAAGTGCTGCGACTCATTGGGCAGCAGGTGGTGGGCGCCGTGGCCCTCGGCAATGTCAACCCCCTTTGGTGGCAATAACGATATGTTCACCCCCCTCTCCTCTCATCCCACTCCCCCCTCACACCACAAGCCTTTCCCACTTTCCAGCTCCTGATACTGTCTGCATTCCTTGCTCCCTTCCTGCCCCCCCTGCCCTCACCTTAAAGCGCGTCTTGTGCCTTTAATGCTTTCAGAGAATCAGCAACAAGATGACCAGCCTGTCCTCAGCCTCCCACTGAGAATGAGGAAGGAGAAGAGGAGGAGGAGCGAAGCACCGCATCACTGCATCTATCACCCGCAGGCACCACCTCAGATATTGGCACTGCGTGATCTTTAGAGGCAAGTTTAGTAGAGGGGTCTGCACTGGGTGATGCACCGGGGATGAGCAGGCTGCAGCAAGGCCAGGGGGAAAGGGTAGCTCGGGAGCCAGCTCCTGGGAGGGCGAGTTCTGCTGCACAAGACTCAGATGAGGACCTCAATGGGGAGGCGTTCAGAAGAAGAGTGATGGGCATGCACACCGAGATAATAGGTGCAATGGCAAGGATGCCCAAAAGCCTGTCAGCAATGGTAAGGAGCGTGGAGGAGTCCGCCTCCAGCATTGCACAGAGCTCTGCGCGCACCATGGAGTCCATCTTTGGCTGTCTGCAAAGGATGGTGGACTCCCTGAGAGACCATGGGAACCCAGACCGCATGCTGCGTGTCATGGGCGATGTGGCAGCATCCATTGCAGCACAGGCGGAAGCTACTGTAATGCAGTCAATGGTTGATGCTATCCAGTCTCAGACTGCTCTCATGCAGTCTCAGCTTGATGCCACGAAAGCTCTGACTGCTGCCATCGTTGCTGGAACCACCACAGTCCACCGGGGATCTCACGGTGTCACAGCAGCCCAGCAATCTGTGGTGCAGCAGATAGGTGGAGATGCTGAGGTGCTGCACCAGGGGAGTGGCAGTGTGTCAATGGAGCAGGAACCTGCTGTCCTCTCTCAGGATGACAGCATTCCTGCTCCCACCACTGCCACTCCACCATTGCCCTT
The DNA here is from genome assembly GCA_030390025.1 of Squalus acanthias. Classification (NCBI taxonomy): domain Eukaryota; kingdom Metazoa; phylum Chordata; class Chondrichthyes; order Squaliformes; family Squalidae; genus Squalus; species Squalus acanthias. The sequence goes on from CM059439.1 coordinate 72,919,967, forward strand.
GCCGCTGCCTGTCATCCAGCCAGCCCAGACTGCCGTCGCCCATCCTGAGGCGGCGCAGTGTACAGCCAGGCCTTCCAGGCCCAGAGCTGGTCAAGGGCGTCCTGCAAGACTATTTGTAATTCCTGGTACCGACACTCAGCAGCCTTCCACCAGCCCTGCTGCAGCCATTGGGGAGACTCTACGTAGGAGCTCTAGATTAGGAAAAGGCACTGTAAAGAGGGCAAGTAAGGGTTTGCACAAGGGTCATTAGTTAATATTGTTGTTGTATAGATGTGGTTATGATTGTGTATAAATTTATTATTGGAATGTTGCAGAAATGGTGCTGTGTCTCATTTCAACTCTGGGGTGTGGTATGGAATGAGAAATTGATGGAATGATGGGGACTGGATGAGCAACCGGGAAGTGGCCTCGAATTCATTGGAACCGCAGTCTGATGAGGCAGTCACGGACCGCAATTCCACAAGGCCGATGGAGTGTCTGGATCCTCTGTCGCTGGTGTTTGTGCTCCTGTTTCTCCTCCTCCTCCTCGTCCTCATCCTCTTCCTCCTCGTCCTCATCCTCGTCCTCCCCCTCTTCCTCCTCCTGAGGTGGTACGGCTATGCCTGGTGGCAATGGCTGCACCCTCATGATGGCCAAGTTGTGCAGCATGCAGCAGACGACGACGAAAAGGGACACCTGCTCAGCCGAGTACTGGAGGGCTCCTCCCGAATAGTTAAGGCAGCGGGACCGTTGCTTGAGCACTCCGATGGTCTGCTCAATGATGTTCCTGGTGGCAGCATGTTGGGTACAAGTGCTGGGATTGCGGAGGGAAGTCATGAGCCAGGTGGAGAGCGGATACCCCTTGTCTCCCAGCAGCCATCTGCTAGCTTGATGTGGTAGCGGGAATAGAGCTGGCACACTGGTCTAGCACAGGATGAAGGCATCGTGGCTGCTGCCAGGATAGCGGGCATTGACGGTGAGGATGCGCTGTGTGTGGTCGCACGCCAACTGCACATTAAGTGAGTGGTAGCCTTTGCGGTTACGGAATACCTCATGATTGTTATGAGGTGCCCGCAAACCGATGTGGGTGCAGTCAATGGCACCCTGCACCATGGGGAAGCCTGCTATCCTGACAAAAACACAAGCACACTCGTCCTGCTTCTCTCTGGTCATGGGGAAGGAAATGTTGTCCCTTCTCTTTCTGTAGAGAGCATCTGTGACCTCGCGGATGCAGCAATGGACGGCAAACTGTGATATGTTAGATATGTCTGCTGTTGCAAACTGGAAGGATCCGCTGGCATAGAAATTGAGGGCGACGGAGACCTTGACTGCCACTGAGAGAGACGTGGTGGTCCTGATGTGAGGCTCAAGGTCTATCTGCAGAAGGTGGCAGAGCTCTGTGACCACATCCTTGGTGAAGCGGAGCCTTCTAAGTGAGATTGATGTAGGAGAATACCCTGGGAGGGTAAGGCCTCCTGTTGAGAGCTCTATTGGCCCACCTCCCTCTGGCCACGTTTTGCAATCTTTCTCTGTGCCTCCGCTGCCTCTGAGGGTGACGCTGGAGGGTGAGGTCCAGTGCCAGTACAGCCCCCATTAAATGATGGAAATGTTGCACTATCAAATGTCACCCAAATGAAAGTGATAAATTTTTCTCAGCCAGAATACTCCTTCAAGTTGAAAATGCTCAAATCGCTCAAATCGCCTGTTTGCTTTTGCCAACTGACAAGGCAGCATTCTTTGCCGTCTAAAAAAACCCGGAAGTTGGCGCCTTTATATAGCGCTCCTCCAGCGTGCATCCGAATGCATTCCGCCTCCTCTACCTGTTGTTGCTAACGGCAGGCACTCAGGCAGGGGCGAGAGTGAATTTCAGAGCTGGGGCACTGCCGGGGCACTGTGCACCCGGATGACGTCACGATCTCGGGCGCAGGAGATCGTGGCGCTAGTGGTTACCACCGCCACAACCCTCCACCTCAATTTCGCGGGCGTCGGTACTATCACCGCGCCCAAGTCGCAAAGCCGGCAACGCCCTGTTAGCGCCCCTCACCCGGAGGCGCTAAGGTGCCCAATTTCTCCCCCAGGAGATATGCTGTTTGCCCACTGTTCTTAGGGTGGGTCCAATTTGAAGCCGTTGGTGACTGGCAACTTGGTGGGCGATACTCCTGAATACCTTCCTAAAGGGGCTAGCTCTTTCTGTCTCTCTCTCTCTCTCCTTTTCTCTGAAACGCAGAATGGGCAAGTGAGCCTCAGCAGCCTATAACAGAAATCCCTCAAAGCCTCCTTGAAAAAGTGCAACATCCCCACCGACTCCTGGGAATCCCTGGCCCAAGACCGCACAAAGTGGAGGAGAAGCATCCGGGAAGGCGCCGAACACCTCGAGTCTCTTCGCCGGGAGCAAGCGGAAGCCAAGCGCAAGCAGCGCAAGGAGCGCACGTCAACCCAAGCATCCCACCCACCCGCCCCTTCAACCACCGTCTGCCCCACCTGTGACAGAGGCTGTAGGTCCCGCATTGGACTCATCAGTCACCTGAGAACTCATTTTTAGTGTGGAAGCAAGTCATCCTCGGTCCCGAGGGACTGCCTAAGAAGAACAGAAATCAGGGGTCAGTTAGCATCGGGATAGTTAGTCTGAAAGTCGGCTTGATCCTAGAGAGTCAGTATTTTTGTTATTTTTCATGAATCAAAGAGCTTATGAAGTGGACAGGTCTCACCGCAAAATCTGTATTCTGTTCATTCATGTATTTGAATTGGCGAGCAGTTGTGTCTGATCACAATAGAATGCTTTTCAGTCCACCTGCTGCAATACAAGAGACTGTGTGTGGTGGCACACGCAATGCTGATATATGGAACATATATGTTGTTTAACTGGAGAGTGGGGCAGTAAAAGGAGTGCTCTGGATTGGAGAGGGTGTGAGTTCTGCTTACAGGAGCGACTGGTGATGCTGAAATCAAGAGAATGCTCCGTGCAAAATGTGAAAATTGTGACAAGTGTGACAATTTGAAAACGAACATTTCCCACCTCATCCTATGGGTGCATGATGCCAAAAATAGTATCACTCATTTTCCAATTACCTGGGGTGTATTCATGACTCATTCACCCTGGAATGTATCCCGATTTCCAGGAAGTTTGAGATGAAATTTTGAGTTGGCTCATGGCAACAGCAAATCAGGAGAGTTTTCCCGGTGTATCCCTCAGCCAACATCACTGAAACAGATTATTTGGTCATTTATCTTTGCTGTTTGTGGGAGCTTGCTGTGCGCAATTTGGCTGCCGCATTTCCCTACATTACAACAGTGACTACACTTCAAAAAAAAGTACTTCATTGGCTTTGGGACATCCTACGGTCATGAAAGGTGCTATGGAAATGCAAGTTCTTTCTTTGTTTAGTCCTGATTTGATGCTTAGTTTTTGACTGAATACAAAGGCGCAAAATTTCCTCGGGTATTCTGCCAGACTCCCACCGCAAGTCCAGCGGAACAGCATAGAAAAAGGCTGGTATCCAGTTGTGGTGGGTCCCGACCTCAGTTGAGAAATCATTCTCAGGTCACAAAAGGCAGGGAGTCCCCACTCCCCTTAAAAGGCCCGGTGTGAGGCTGGAGGCCAGTGCACCGAATCAGGTAAGGTATACCAGCCTCCAGGTGGGTGGAAGCAGGTGGTGCCAGCGAGGTGTGCGGGCACCAGCAAGCACGATCCCGGCATCAATTGCGGGGTCGCAGGCTGAGGATGTCCAGCCCCAAATTGTCTAGGTGCAGCTCGTCTTCCTGCTATAAAAAGAAAAAGAAAGACTTGCATTTATATTCCACCTTTCATGATCACTGGACATCCCAAAGTGAAGTACTTTTTGAAGTGGAGTCAGTGTTGTAATGTAGAAAACGTGGCAGCCAATTTGCGCACAGCAAGCTCCCACAAACAGCAATGTGATAAAGGCCAGATAATCTGTTTTTTAGTGATATTGATTGAGGGATAAATATTGGCTCGAATATCGGGGATAACTCCCCTGCTCTTCTTGAAAATAGTGCCATAGGATCTTTTACGTCCACCTGAGAGAGCAGACGGGGCCTCGGTTTAACGTCTCATCCGAAAGACAGCACCTCTGATAGTGCAGCACTCCCTCAGCACTGCACTGGAGTGTCAGCCTAGACTGTGTGCTCAAGTCTCTGTCGTGGGACTTGAATCTACAACCTTCTGACAAAAGCACGAGGCTTGCTTTAAGCAATAGCGCTCTTATAATGTCGCTTCAGTGGTCCTCCGATTCCATCAAGAACCTCAGTATGAAATAGTTATGCATATTCTCCTCTGATAGATTGGGAGGTGAGTCCCAGTGCCTGTTGTGATTCCGCATTGTTGGTTGCTTGCCCTCCTCTGAGCCTTTTTATGTCACTGAATTGCTGACAATATGCCTCAGTATTTTGTTTGCTTTGCGGGTGGGGGTGGGAGGGGGGAATTACAACTGATAATCTTGACAAGTGGATTCCACGCTGCCAAGCATTTGCGTTAGGGTGGCAGCACCCCTCCTTCAAGCACTACCAGCATCTGCTGCACAAGCTTTTTTATTGACGCCGGTGGGTTGAAAAGGTGAACAGGATCATCTTCACTTCTACACCAACAATGATTGGCTTTGTTACGCCAAGACTTCTTTAAACAGCTGAATTTTCAAACAAACAATCGCCCATGAAATTCCTAGAGTGTTGCATCACAAGTGTGTCACTAATTTCCATAAACAACGGCCCTGATAGATGAGCAACCAGTCAACTGTCAAGCGCCACCAATCTAAAAGGTCAGGTCTTACACGTTTTATTGAGGTGTGCATCTAGAATGTTCCTTCAGCTGACATCAAAAGCATAATTTAAATTTTACCTGAGGATGAAGATATAAAAATAGCACGGTGCCATACAAATAGTGTTCAAATAGCTGCAGAGGGAGGGGAGAAGACACATCCATCATGATATCTCACATCAAAAAAGTGTCACGGTGAATGGAAATGTATTTAAAGAACTTATGCTGTTAGGGATCAGAGAGGATTACATTAGCCATCCAGTGACCCTCAATATTAGTCATTGTTTTAGAAGACAGTCCTATTTTATCATCTTGAAATCAAAACTTCAGGTTTTTAAAACAGATTTTAAATTATTATGTCACTCCAGATCCATGGAACACTGTTTAATGGCTGCTTGTCACATGAACCTCCTGATCTCTCACCGGTACCCCAGGTTACAAAGTCAGGCGGTAATTGGCTTCTCAGTGTCTTGTGTCTAGGTGATATGGAGTGTTATGTACCTTTGTAAACAGGGAAAATCACTTTACTTCTGTTCTTTGAAATACCAACCGGGATTGCCCCAGATTTGCTCGCTGATCTGTGCTGATCTCAGCCAGGGTGGCAGTAGGGTCGCTAGACTTGGCCTCCGAGCCACCGGGTTAGCGATGGAAAAACTGGCTCCAACTCCTGATCACTGTTCAGCAACCCCTGCTGGAAGTGTGCAGGTGGACACCAAGTGAGGACGGGATTAGATTTGACTGTGATACACCCCACGACAAAATATCCAGCCGACACTCGCTGTCTGGGTCCACGATGAATAACAGCCACTTAGACGAGGTACCAGAGGGTGACTGACACCCATAGAATTGTACCCCAGTGAGGAATCGATACCTTCAGGAGAGAGGTAAGGGGAGAAGAGAATTGAAGAGAAAAAAAACCAAGCCAAACAAAGTTCAGAATGGTGGTTTGAGGAACTTTTCATTTGTGAGAGAATAGACTATCGAATCTTTCTCGCACAGTACTGGATATCAGATGCATCACAGATTAGGCAGAAGGAAGTTCCTCCAACTCCCACTGCTGACCTATAACACATGCCAAGAACTACTGTTTCTTTTTAATCTTGGCATTTGACATGCATTCAGGCTGACATGGGAAGTAATGATATGATAGCAAAATACTGCGGATGCTGGAAGAGGAGGACGAGGATGCCAAGTATGATATGTTTAGAGTAAACAAAGTAGTTCAGGTGAACTACGAATCTCCAATTCAATCTCCAGGTTCAGATTACATTATAAATCCCCAGTTTGCAGTACAAGCAGTTAATGAACACCACGAGACCACCACCCCCCCACCACCCCACCCCCCCACCCCCCCCCCCCCCCCCCACCACCACCACCACCTGAAGATTTGTAATTCATTTACAGGTATTTTTTTTCAGCTGAGAGGGAATCATCAGGTTCACTCAGAGCTCTTTGTAATTATATTTTTTAAATTCTCAGGGGAGGGGAAGTGAAACAGTATCTCAAGCTCATCTGGCATGCAACTGGCATAGTCACACTTTGGCAGATTTGGCTCAACCACATTCCTCAGTAAATTTCTCCTACTATTTCAGAATTGTGCTGGACAACAAAGACAACCCAAGGCTCCGTTTGTCCACGATGAACCACCTCCGCAAACATGTTTCACCCCCACCCTTCCCACCCTCACCCCCAGCATCAGGCGCAAAGACCTCATGGATTTCTTCGGCTCTCCGAATGAGACCGCCTGTGCAGCTGCCTCTGCTACTGCTCCCCCGTCCTCACCCCACCCCTGTCCTTGATCTCTCCCCCCGGACTACCACCCACATCGGTCCCCCAGTTCCTCTGCACTTCCTCTCCCATCTCACTCGCTGCCCTCTTCCAAGCTCAGCACTTCCAAGAGACCCAACTCATGCTCCTCCCATTCTCTTCCCACCCAACTCGAACCACTTAACTACCCCTCATGCTACCTGCCCACGTGCTACCTGCCATTGTTAGTGGTTGCCTCTGTCCCAGCTAATGTCCTCCCCCCTTTCAAAATCACTGTCATGAGCTCCCTCCTCATACACGTATTGACAGGGTAGACAGAAAGTGGGGTGCAGACTTCCTACACTTGGTAATGCATTGATTATTTGCAGCTCTCTTGTATCAGTCCAGTAGATGGCACAGCTTCCTCATTGAGTAACTTTTCACCACAGCCTGCAAAAGAATTCCTCTAAAATGAAAGAAACTCAAAAATCTCTCCTTCAATTTCATGCATATAACAGCAACGTTTCTTACGGTTTTGTCCCGTTGTAATCACTGCTGTAATAATAGTGCAAGCAGCACTAAAGAACAGTGCATGTTTTTATAAATTCACCGATCACTATCTCCCTTGCTTGACCATGTGTCACAGAACTCACAGTAAAGTGGCCCAGACTTAATTAAATAATGTTTCATTGCCAGTCCTTTTTATAACTTCTGTTCTGTAACCATGGCAATGCCATGTCAGGTTGCATGGGCTGTGAACGTGCACAATACTCTCAGTGGATGGCAAATCCAGTGCAGGAAATCTGTAAATATAACAACGGTAGTTTTATCTGGATTTTGCAATATTTAATTCATCCAACCCTCCCACATAAAGGATGGCGACATGAAGCTGGAAAGTTAGTAGAAAGGGATAAAGCAGAGATTTAATTATTTAAATATTCTTTTTAAAATGCCTTATCTGAGCATAAAATTAAATTGCACTAAATCATTTCCCATGCAATCCTGTTATATAGAATTCCTGGTCAATAAATAAAACTTAACTGCATAGCTTTGTTCCAAGCGCACAGTATTCCTCAATTATTCAGGTTCTCATTTCTCATTGCACTGAACATCAGGCCAACTCCTGTCAGGGGTGTTTTTAAACTTCCACTAAAGGATCTAGGTCTGTAGGATCATGTTTCATTTAGATTGAGTTGCATCACAAGGGAGATACAAATATTATAAGTTGTTTTTTTCTTTAAGAAAAACGGTAAACAAAAATCTATAGAACTGCTGAACACTGACGATTGTTCTGATCGGAGCGGAAATTTCTTGGCTGACGAGTTAAACAAGCTACTGTATAAAGAACCTGGTTCAGCAATCAGGAAGCAGGCAGAGCAAAATGGATACAAATGAAGGAGCACCGTTTTCACGAGGAACTTGGTTGGCAAAAAACCCTCTATTATAATTTGAAAATGCACAACACAATGGCAAATGTTATGGAGAAAAGGGATTAAGTGGACATCAAGCATGGGGGAAGAAATTTATTCAGGGGTATATCAAAAGCATGATCTAGTAGATAGGTTTTTAGGAGGCTATTGAAGACGGAGAGTGAGGCAGCAAAGTAATATGGCTTTAGTAGAAAGTTCCAGAAGTTAGGAATGTCGTGGCTGAAGAATTGACCTCCACTGGTGGGGTGCACGAACAAGTAACAATCTATATGTGGAATGGTGGTTACAGGTTGAGTGAGACATATGGCTGGAGACCACACAAAAGGGCCAGTGCTCCTCGACCTGGTGCCCAGGAGCATCTATAGGCGAGGCGCAGCACATCGAATGTCTGGCCGAGGCCCGTAATAATGGGTCTCCACTCCCGTAACACCGCCCCCAAACTCCCTGTCGCATTTTAAAAGGGGTTGGTAGCATTGCACTAGAACTTTTTGTCGCACTCATGACATTGTCAGTACCTGCAACTCGATTGCATGACGAGTCGCAGGCCGTGTACAAGCTGCTCACATAAAAAGAGGGTGCTGTGAAAAATCTAAGAGCAGTCTAAGCACTGCGTGGCCTGATAGCGCACGGTTGGAAAGGTGGCAGTATTGGAAACAGTGAGAGCTGAGTTCTCATCGCAGGCTTATCTGGTTACCTGCTGCTCCCGCGCCCCCCACCAAGCCTCCTCCTACAATCTCTAGCCAGACCTGTCTTTTTAAAGGCTGTGATCTAATGTTCATGCGCCTCCAGCAGATTACTCCCATTTTACACGAGTTTTACACTGATCAACACTCGTGTAAATACCTCTCCAGACCATCGGCGGGCACAATTCAGTGTTTCGCTGCCGTAAAAGCAGTGAATTTTAGGCTAATGTGTTCATGCAATGACACGTTGAAATAAGCAAGAAATCACAAGAAGAAAAAAAATGCTTAAAAACTGGGTGGTAACCTCACTTGCAAAAAAGTTTATATACAACTTTGTACGGTGTTTTTTAAAGCAGGGAAGGACAGGGGAGCTTAGTGTGGTTATATTTTACATACCAATGATACACACTTGGCTAGACTCATAGAATGGTTACAGCACAGGAGGAGGCCATTCAGCCCATCAAGCCCGTGCTAGCTCTCTGCAAGAGCACTTCAGCTAGTCCCACTCTCCCGCCCTTTCCCCGTAGCCCTGCAAATGTTTTTCTTTCAGGTACTTATCCAATTCCCTTTTGAAAGCCACGATTGAATCTGCCTCCACCACCCTTTCAGGCAGTGCATTCCAGATCCTAACCACCCGCTGCGTAAAAAAGTTTTTCCTCGTGTCGCCTTTGGTTCTTCTGCCAATCACCTTAAATCTGTGTCCTCTGTTCTCGACCCATCCGCCAAAGGGAACAGTTTCTCTCTATCTACTCTGTCTAGACCCCTCATGATTTTGAACAGCTCTATCAAATCTCCTATCAACCTTCTCTGCTCGAAGGAGAACAACCCCAGCTTCTCCAGTCTATCCACGTAACTGAAGTCCCTCATCCCTGGAACCAGTCTTGTAAATCTTTTCTGCACCCTCTCTAAGGCCTTCACATCCTTCCTAAAGTGTGGTGCCCAGAACTGGACACAATACTCCAGTTGAGGCCGAACCAGTGTTTTATAAAGGTTCATCATAACTTCCTTGATTTTGTACACTATGCCTCTATTTATGAAGCCCAGGATTCCATATGCTATTTTAACTGTTTTCTCAACCTGCCCTGCCACCTTCAACGATTTGTGCAGATATACCCCCAGGTCTCTCTGTTCCTGCATCCCCTTTAGAATTGTACCCTTTAGTTTATATTGCCTCTCCTCGTTCTTTCTACCAAAATGTATCACTTCGCACTTTTCTGCATTAAATTTCATCTGCCATGTGTCCGCCCATTCCACCAGCCTGCCTATGTCCTCTTGAAGTCTATCACTCTCCTCCTCACTGTTCACTATACTGCCAATTTTTGTGTCATCTGCAAATTTTGAAATTGTGCCCTGTACACCTAAGTCCAAGTCATTAATATATATCAAGAAAAGCAGTGGTCCTAGTATCAACCCCTGGGAAACCCCACTGTGTACCTTCCTCCAGTCCGAAAAACAACCGTTCACCACTACTCTCTGTTTCCTGTCACTTAGCCAATTTCGTATCCATGCTGCTGCTGTCCATTTTATTCCATGGGCTTCAACTTTGCTGGCAAGCCTATTATGTGGCACTTTATCAAACGCCTTTTAGAAGTCCATATACATCACGTCAACCGCACTGCCCTCATCAACCCTCTCTGTTACCTCATCAAAAAACTCAATCAAATTAGTTAAACACAATTTGCCTTTAACAAATCCGTGCTGACTTTCCTTAATTAATCCACATTTGTCCAAGTGACTGTTAATTTTGTCCTGGAATATCGTTTCTAAAAGCTTCCCCACCACCGAGGTTAAACTGACTGGCCTGTAATTGCTGGGTTTATCCTTACACCTTTTTTTGAACAAGGGTGTAACATTTGCAGTCTCCAGTCCTCTGGCACCACCACCGTTTCTAAGGAGGATTGGAAGATTATGGCCAGTACCTCTGCAATTTCCACCTTTACTTCCCTCAGCATTCTAGGATGCATCCCATCTGGTCCTGGTGGCTTATCTACTTTAAGTACAGCCAGCCTTTCTAGTACCTCCTCTTTATCAATTTTTATCCCATCCAGTATTTCAACTACCTCCTCTTTCACTATGGCCGGAATTTTCCAGGGGTGGTAGCAGGCGCGATTGGTGGCGGGTCAGGAGGGAAAGTTGTTATTTTTGACAACAGGTCGGGAACCCACTGTCATCTCGCTCCCACGCGCCTTTTCCCCAGGCGCGTCTGTCATCGCAGAGCAGACCCGACCAGCAGAGGTGGGGGACCCAATTGAGATGATTATCAGGTAGTTTACATGCACTTAAGAACCTTTTTTCTCTTACTTCTTAAATTTCCCTGCATGGCCATGGGATTCACACAGCTCAGGAACCACGTCTGTCAACCTGAGGCGGGAGTTCCGTGACCATTGCTCCAGCTGATTACTTGACAGCATCGAATGTTCAGTAAAAGCTCCCACCTGACAGATGATCACTTTCCTCAGGCAGAAGCTGTTGCTCAGTCCATTTCCAGCACAGATTCTGCAGGCTGCAAGTCTTTCCAGCAAAGTCTCCATCCAGTGTCACCTCATTGGAAGAACCTCTCTCACCGTTGACAGACTGCTTCTGTCATCTGTACTTCACCTGCCATCTATTCCATCAACATGGGTGCTGTTTATACTGTCTCACCTTAGTCCTCAGAATCGGACCACAATGAGCCCCAACACCAGCAGCACCAGGCACACCAGCAGCACCAACAAAACACCAACCTTCTCCGCAATCACTTGATGCAGCACAGGACACAGGGCATCAGCACCCGAGCACATTGCTGCCCGAGAGGCCAGGGATGGCCTCACCATGGCCAGATTTAGTTAACTTTTGCTGTACACCCATATGGCTGCCACATGATGCGCCAGATCGGCACCACCCCACACCAACACCATAAAGCATCCCTACAATGCCCAAGCCATTCCTTTCAAACTGACCACCATTGCGGGGGGTACCGTTATGTCTCACCATTCACTGCCACTCACTAAGCCACTTCCAAAGGTGCACACAAACCTGTCCAAGACCGAAAAATGTTGAACATAAAGATTTTTATGTTTGACAGCACATTTACAGAAACTTTACATAAACATTGCATAAAACACCCAAGTGGCTACCCTTGTGTGTTGTTAGTTGGTATGATTGCACTAGGATGAGGGTGAGTGTGCGGGGAGGCTAGTGAGATGGGGATGTGATAATGTAGATAGAGAGAGAGGGATGGGTGGAGGTGCAAGGTATGTTGGTGTGAGTAAGGATGTGCAGGAGTAGGGTAGGGAAGGCAGAGTGATAGGGATGTGATGAGATGCACAGCAGGATGCAGTTGAGTGTGGCTTTGTACTAACGTTTCCTGATCTACTGAGATAATTGAAACGTTTGCGGCACTGCACCCAGGTCCTCCTGAACACATTCCTGCTTGTGACCTCCTCTGCAATCTGCAACCAGGCTGTTTTGGTCTCCTGGGGAGGTCTCTTCCACCCATTGGAAGGGAAGAGGACCTCGCTGCATGCTCTGACTCCCTCCATAAGCATATGGAGGGAGTCATCAGAGAACCTGGGTACAGCCCTCTGCCTCTGTGCAGTCATTGTCAGTGTTTGCAGCACTCCAATGCTGTAGTGCACTGACAGCACTATGTTAGATTAAACTTCAAATGTAATGTGGCCATGGTCCCTTTAAGAATCCCAGCTGAAAACACGTCATGAATGACGTCACGAGACCCGCTCCATCTAATTGGGCCAGGTAACGCGCTGGGCAGGCTTAATAGGCCCCATTAAGGAAAGTTCATTTTCAACAGTGGGATGGAGCCAGCAGCGGGGTCGTGACCTGTCACAGACACCGGCCACACCACACCCGCCTAGGTAGGCAAAATTCTGGCCGATGACTTTGGCAGCACCTTCTTCCTTGGTGAAGACAGATGCAAAGTACTCATTTCGTACCTCAGCTATGTCCTCTGACTCCATGCATAGATCTGCATTTTGGTCCCTAATCATAGCATCATAACAGCACAGAAGGAGGCCATTCGACCCCACCCCTCCTCTTACTACCCATTTACTATTTATATGCCTATAGAAGACTTTTGGATTCCCTTTTATGTTAGCTGCCAGTCTATACTCATACTCTCTCTTTGCCCCTCTTATTTCCTTTTTCACTTCCCCTCTGAACTTTGTATATTCAGCCTGATGCTCACTTGTTTTCTTAACCTGACATCTGTCATACGCCCCCTTTTTCTGTTTCATCTTACTCTCTATCTCTTTCTTCATCCAGGGAGATCTGGCTTTGGTTGCCCTACCTTTCCCCCTCATGAGGATGTATCTCAAATGTACCCAAACCAGCTCCTCTTTAAAGGCAGCCCATTGTTCATTTACAGTTTTGCCTGCCAATCTTTGATTCCAATTTACCCGAGCCAGACCCGTTCTCATCCCCACTGAAATTGGCCTTCCCCCAATTAAGTATTTTGCTCTAGATTGCTCCTTTTCCTTTTCCATAGCTAATCTAAACCTTATGATACTATGATCACTGTTCCCTAAATGTTCCCCTACTGAAACTTGATCCACCTGACCCACCTCATTCCCCAGAGCCAGAACCAGCAATGCCTCCTTCCTCGTTGGGCCGGAAACATACTGATCAAGAAAGTTCTCCTGAACACACTTTAGAAATTCTTCCCCCTCTCTACCCTTTATGCTATTACTATCCCAGTCTATATTAGGATAGTTGAAGTCCCCCACTACTAACAGAAATGGCTACCAAGCAGCGCAAGGGGGCACCACATTCGTATCTGCAACCTCATTAATATTCACTGCGCTGTGCCAAAAAACGAGAACAGTTGCGGGGGGTGGGGAGGGGGCAGTTCACAAATGTTTGCCTCCTGATACATTTTTATTAGGCAAGGGTAGTAAGGGTTATGGGACCAAGGTGGGTAGATGGAATTAAGATACAGATCAGCCGTGATCTAATTGAATGGCTCGAGGGGCTGAATGGCTGCTCCTGTTCCTATGCTCAAATAATGTGACCGCCCCAAACTCGAGCAAATGCAAATACTCTTAATCCAAAAGATAAATTCAGCTTCTGTTGGGTGGATCTTAAAGGCGCGATGTTGTGAGATAGCAGTTCGGCCCGCCAAATAAACCTATAAGCCTTGGGGCTTAACTTACTTGAATCTTTGAGTGACCCTGGCTCTGATATTGTGGAAACTTCACAATGCAACACAGCTCATTCAAACACCTGCGATAATTTATGTCTTTTCAACAAAACAAAAGCAGTCAGGCTACAATAACCTTCATTGAAGGACTTTATTGTAAGTTACATGAGATTAACCTATGCTTTCCGATTACATGTCATCCCGTATTCATCTGAAGTCAAACATTGTACACAGGAGTAACACCCTATCATTACACTTCATTCTACAACTGTCACACACTTGATGTTATTTAGTGGGTTGGCATCTCCCTCGCAAGTACCGTTACAGCAGAAATAACAACAGAAGATGCTGGAATTGCACAGCAGATTCTCCAGCACCTGAAGGAGAAAGGCAGGTTCTTGTCTTAGGTGGGATATCTCGTGGGATGTGTGCACTGCGATCCCTCCGTCGATTTTGCAGCAATGGACAAGGGCAGGAACTGGCACAGAAACAAGCTCCGCTGCATCCCTGCTCATTTTTATACCCCTCCGAATTTCCCGTCGGAAGTGATGGATGACATTCTCTGTCTGCCCACAAAGGATACTCAAACGATGGAAATACATCATCCGACACTTGCGGCGCAACGAGCCTCGATGCCAGAGATGCACGTTGGTCCATGGCATCCAGTATTGTTTAATATAAAGGCCCCAAAGACCTATGGAGTCAATAAGAGAATGGTCGACGGCTTAGGCCTGAGCACCAATTTCAACAATGCAACAAGAAAATGTGATTTTCGCTGGCAGCCCAGAGGCAATACTATGCATGCAGCCGGCATCTGAGGCCTTCCACAGCCTATCTCCGATGCCCCCCTCCAGGTGGACTTCCCAGTGCAGACCCTGATGCTGAAGAACCAGGCGGTCTCAGGGAACCTTTGTGGCAGTCCTGCCACGCTGAAGTTATAAAGCGGCATATCTGGGCACAGATTTACAGCGTTCAGGATTTTTCTTTTCACTCACTACTGTTGCCACAGAAATGACTTTTCTTTAATCACTTCTGTCCCAATTCTAATTTTTTTTTTCAGAACTCGGCGACTGAGATACGCTCTAGGTCAGTCCTAAGTCTAGGAAAGATACCATCCAAACAATTTTGCTTTTCATGCTGTGTGCAAAATGACTGCCATTTTCACCTTCATAAGAATAATCATTGAATATCAAATTACATCGAATGTACAGCACAGAAACAGGCCATTCAGCCCAACTGGTCCGTGCCGGTGTTTATGCTTCACACCAGTCTCCTCCCACCCTACTTCATCTCACCCTATCAGCGTAACCTTCTATTCCTTTCTCCTTCATGTACTTATCCAGCTTCCCCTTAAATGCATCTATGCTACTCACCTCAACTACTCCCTGTGGTAGCGAGTTCCACAGTCTAACCACTCTCTGGATAAAGAAGTTTCTCCTGAATTCCTTCTTGTCTGAAGGTGAGATCTTCATTTATAACATTACATGAATAATGTCAGCCGCATGAACTATTTCCCAACTTTCATGGAAATAATATTGAAATCAGTTGGCAGGGCAGTGAGAACTACCTGTCCCAGAATTACATCACCAGGACCACTCTGTAATCCACATGCCAATTTAATTCCCATTTAAAGTTCAAATTTACAATCTAACTATTGTAATTGCTATTTTAACTTTAGTTACCGAGTTAAGTGTTGTAAAAAGAAAACGGATATGGGAGAGCAGCAGGTTGCGACCTGTATCGTACTATTAAGACTGAGATTTCCTCACACGTGGGTTATCGGGAGGGGGGATATTTCCTGTGGTCTCTCTGTGTTAGCAACATTATAAACAGAGAGGGACGATTGGCACTGACCGCACCTTCTACCAAATCAACATCACGGGGAGATTTTATGATTTAATGGAGCTTTGTGTGACGCGCACGCATATCAAGCAGAGGCCAGGGGTACTCATTTGTAAAATGTATCCCACATTCTTTTAGGATCAGAGAATCATACAGTACAGAAGGAGGCCATTTGAACCATCGTGCCTGTGACAGCTTTTTGAAAGAGCTGCCCAATTAGTCCCACTGCCCCGCTCTTTTCCCATATTCCTGCAATTTTTTGCTTCGCATATATCCAATTCCCTTTTAAAAGTCACTATTGAACCTGCTTCCACCACCCTTTCAGGCAGTGTATTCCAGATCATAACAACACGCTGCATAAATTCTTCTCATCTCCCCTTGGGTTCTTTTGCCAATTACCTTAAATCAGTGCCCTCTGGTTACCGACACCCCTGCCAGTGGAAACAGTTTCTCCCTTTACTCTATCAAAACTCCTCATAATTTTGAACAACTCTATTAAATCGCCCCTTAACCTTCTCTGCTCTAAGGAGAACAATGCCAGCTTCTCCAGTCTCTCCACATAACTGAAATAATGCTTTTACTGTAAACAGCAACCAGAGGAAATGTTGTCCGAGATCTGCAACTCAGGTAAATCATATACTCCTGTGTTCTTTAGTGTTTATCCTTGACATAAAACATAATTATTGGGGCATGGAGGATTGCCACACAGCCCTCTCAACTCTGGAGCCTCTGTTTGAATCCAGCCAATAAGATAAAAGTCCACTTTCTCTGCCAGCTGCAGAATTCATTTCCAAGGTTTCAATCCAGTTCCCACTGGATCAAAACACAACACCGCTCTGTCCATAACCAGAGATGAGCACTAAAGTAACTAATAATCTCTGTTTCAGGCATGCTCTCCAGTTAACAGCCTCTTTGTCCAGTTACCAACCTCCCTCACCAGTACTCCCTCAGGGAAAGCAGATGAAAGAAAGACTTGCATTTATATAGCGCCATTCACGACCTCAGGGTTAAGTAGGCCTTAGTAAGTTAAATGATACCATCATACTTGAGGACATATCCTTAGCTCAGGATTTTCATTGTAGGCTCCAGTCACAGCTCATAACCTAGACTGACACTCCAATGCAGTGCTGAGGGAGCGCTGCACTCGTGGAGGTGCCGTCTTTCGGTTGAGATGTTAAACCGAGGCCCCGTCTGCCCTCTCAGGTGGGCGTAAAAGACCCCACGGCACTATTTGAAGAAGAGGAGAGGAGTTCTCCCGGTGTCTTGGCCAGCATTTATCCCTTAACCAACATCACTAAAACAGATGATGTGGTCATTTATTTCATTGCTGTTTGTGAGACCTTGCTGTGTGCAAATTAGCTGTTGCGTTTCGTACAGTACAACAGTGACTACACTTCAAAAGTACTTCAAAGCACTTTGGGACATCCTGAGGTCATGAAAGGCGCTGTATAATTGCAACTCTCCCTTCCTTGCTTTTAAGAATTCCAACTAGCTGTGTTTGCAATGCTTCCCAACATTGCTTCTTCAGCAGAAATGTTTCAACTTTACCTTCTTCTGTTTCCAAGACAGCTCGATACTATTTGTTGGAACGAAGATGGAAGTGTGAACTACTTGCAAACCAAGTCACATGTTGTCGGACTCTACAGAAACAGGGAAAATTTGCTTTGAATTCATTGGCAGCAGTGGGTGTTTCCATAGCAACCTGTTCAAGACTTTAACCTTTGTAGGGATAATATTTTCAAGGGAAGAAAGAGGCTTTTAAACATTCAGTGCAAGAAAAATACTATTGGACATATTTATCATACTGTCAAATGTGTGCTAGACACGAGATCAATGGGCTATGTCTTATGGAGATTACACCGAGAATCATTTAAGGAATGAAAAGGTTGAAAAGTAAAAGCACTGAAAATATTTGAAAAGAGTTCCCAGCTTTTATACACCATGAAATTTAATTTATTTTCTGCTCTTGGAATTTTAGATTTGGACTATTGGTTCATTTGTATGTTTGTTTTCTATCTCTGCCTCACTTTCTTTCCTTCTAGCTCAATATTTCAGTTTTCTCTCTGTATCTGTTTCTCTTGTACACGCAGACACACACACAGATATGTGCTGTGAACACAGTGAATAATGGAAGTGCTTGCTACAGAATTTTTTGTTTACGAATTAAATCGGTCTACTATGGCATGGTGTCTGTCTAAATGTTGCCCCAGTGACCTGATCAGAATGCAAGAAACGTCAGACAAGAAGTACATAAGAGCAATACAACATTTATATAGCATTTTAACACAACAGGACATTGCAAGGTGCTTTACAAAGGGGGAAGAGTTGCTGATCAGTAGTAGAGATTTAGAAGTGGTCAGAATTAGAAGACCAAAGGGTACAGACTGGTTGCAGAGGTAGGGAGGGATGAGGCCATGGAAAGTTTTATAGATGAGAACTTTGCATAAGGCTATATTGCGGGACATGGAGTCAATTAATGGGGTGAAGGGCAAGTGAGACTTAGGCACCTAAATTCCTTAGGGCGTCAAACTGGACGTGATTTCAACAGCGCGCCAAGACGGAGAGGTCATCATAATATATCGGGCGAGCTGCGGGTGCTGATTCAATGCTCCAACGCAGCACACAAGGGACAAACCTACTTGATCTCATCCTCACCAATCTACCTGTCGCAGATGCATCTGTCCATGACAGTATTAGTAGCAGTGACCACCGCACAGTCATTGTGGAGACAAGTCCCATCTTCACACTGAGGACACCCTCCATCGTGTTGTGTGGCACTACCACCGTGCTCAATGGGATAGATTCAGAACAGATCTAGCAGCTCAAAACTGGGCATCCATGAGGCGCTGTAGGCCATCAGCAGCAGCAGAATTGTATTCCACCACAATCTGTAACCTCATGGCCCAGCATATCCCTCACTCTACTATTACCATCAAGCCAGGGGACCAACCCTGGTTCAATAAGAAGTGTAGAAGAGCATGCCAGGAGCAGCACCAGGCATACCTAAAAATGAGGTGCCAACCCGGGGAAGCTGCAACACAGGACTACATGCATGCTAAAAAGCAGAAGCAGCATACTATAGACAGGGCTAAGTGATCCCACAATCAATGGATCAGATCAAAGCTCTGCAGTCCTGCCACATCCAGTCGTGAATGGTGGTGGACCATTAAACAACTAACGAGAGGAGGAGGCTCCATGAATATCCCCATCCTCAATGATGGTGGAGCTCAGCACGTGAGTGCAAAAGACAAGGCTGAAGCATTTGCAACCATCTTCAGCCAGAAGTGCAGAGTGCATGATCCATATCGGCCTACTCCTAAGGTCCCCACCAGCACAGAAGCCAGTCTTCAGCCAATTCGATTCACTCCATGTGATATCAAGAAACGGCTGAGCGCACTGGATACAGCAAAGACTATGGGCCCTGACAACATCCCGGCCATCGTGTTGAAGACTTGTGCTCCAGAACTAGCCGCGCCTCTAGCCAAGCTGTTCCAGTATAGCTACAACACTGGCATCTATCCGACAATGTGGAAAACTGCCCAAGTATGTCCTGTCCACAAAAAGCAGGACAAATCCAACCCGGCCAATTACCGTCCCATCAGTCTACTCTCAATCATCAGCAAAGTGATGGAAGCTGTCATCGACAGTGCTATCAAGCGGCACTTACTCACCAATAATCTGCTCACTGATGCCCAGTTCGGGTTCCGCCAAGACCACTCAGTTCCCGACCTCATTACAGCCTTGGTCCAAACATGGAAAAAGGAACTGAATTCCAGAGGTGAGGTGAGAGTGACTGCCCTAGACATCAAGGCAGCATTTAACCGAGTGTGTCATCAAGGAGACCTAGTAAAACTGAAGTCAATGGGAATCGGGGGGGGAAACGCTCCACTGGCTGAGTCATACCTAGCACAAAGGAAGATGGTTGTGGTGGTTGAAGGTCAATCGTCACAGCCCCAGGACATCACTGCAGGAGTTCCTCAGGGCAGTGTCCTAGGCCCAACCATCTTCAGCTGCTTCATCAATGACCTTCCCTCCAACATAAGGTCAGAAATGAGGATGTTCGCTGATGACTGCACAGTGTTCAGCGCCATTCACAACTCCTCAGATAATGAAGCAGTCCATGCCTGCATGCAACAAGACCTGGACGACGTTCATGCTTGGGCTGATAAGTGGCAGGTAACATTCGCGCCACAGAAGTGCCAGGCAATGACTATCTCCAACAAGCGAGAGTCTAACCACCTCCACTTGACATTCAACGGCATTACCATCACCGAATCACCCACCATTAACATCCTGGGAGTCACCATTGACCAGAAACTTAACTGGACCAGCCACATAAATACTGTGGCAACAACAGCAGGTCAGAGGCTAGGTATTCTGTGGTGAGTGTCTCACCTCCTGACTCCCCAAAGCCTTTCCACCATCTACAAGGCACAAGTAAGGAGTGGGATGGAATATTCTCCACTTGCCTGGAGGAGTTCAGCTCCAACAACACTCAAGAAGCTCGACACCATCCAGGACAAAGCAGCCCGCTTGATTGGCACCCCATCCACTACCTTAAACATTCACGCCCTCCACCACCAGCGTACCATGGCTGCAGTGTGTACCATCTACAAGATTCACTGCAGCAACTCGCCAAGACTTCTTCGGCAGCACCTCCCAAACCCACGACCTCTTCCACCTAGAAGGACAAGGGCAGCAGGCGCATGGGAACACCACCACCTCCAAGTTCCCCTACAAGTCACACACCATCCTGACTTAGAAGTATATCGCCAATCCTTCATCGTCGCTGAGTCAAAATCCTGGAACTCCTTACCTAACAGCACTGTGGGAGTACCTTCACCACACGGACTGCAGCGGTTCAAGAAAACGGCTCACTACCACCTTCTCAAGGGCAATTAGGGATGGGCAATAAATTCTGGCCTTGCCAGCGACGCCCTCATCCCATAAAAAAAACAAATAAAAAAATAATACACCCGGGTCACACTCAAATCACAAAGGATATCATTGGTGACTGTCACCATGGCACTCTCAATGCTGTTTGCAGGAAGGGTACTGACGTACAGAGATTTAAACAAGGAATTTCGAGAGAGGTAAGCATGGAGCTTTATAGTGACGATGTGTTCAAGGGCCTTAGAAAGGAAGTGGAAGGTAGACATGGGTAGTATTTTGAGAGCATGGAGGGATCGAGGTTCAATATTTTGAGTAGTTGGGTAGGGGGTGTGTGACAGTGATTTTTAATGGGTTAGGAATAGTTCCTGTGAAGAGGGAGTCATTTATTGGGTAGAAATTGGTTACGGCCTGCATGGATAGACTCAAGGGGTGATTTTAGCTCTGCCAACCTAGCAAAAATCAACGGGATCCTTGTTTAACTGTGCAGATCCGATGACTTCAGCAGGAGCAGACTAGTATTTTAACCACGGGCCTGAGTGGGGAAGCGGTTGTGGCTTTCCCACCAAGTCAACCTAGTGGGAGGAGGAGCCAGGGCCAGAAGATGCCCAAAGTGGTAAATGCTCCTCCATTTCCCAGCCTCAGCCAGCCAGATTGAGAGGCTGGCTGACTGTCGGGAGGGTAGGCCTTCGGCACCAGGCCGCAGCCGGGGAGCGGAGAGGAGGGATCGGAAAGGCCAGAGTGGGGGGAAGATTGGAGGCCAGAGGGGAGATCGGAGGCCGGGGTCGGGGCAAGGTCGGGGTCTGGAGCAGAGGGGAGATCGGAGGCCAGAGGGGAGATTAAAAGGGTCGGGAGGGAGATCAGAAGGGTCGGGGGTGGAGCAGGTAAACTGGATCCAGCAGGTCAGTGGAAAGGCACTGGATCCTGGATCCAGCTGTCCTCGCCTCACTTTAGCTGCCAGGTTAAGTTTAAAATGGTGGTTAATTCTGAGGCATGCAGCCTCATTATAATATTTAAATGACCAACCCGCCTCCTGTGAGCGGGTTGGCTGCCTGCCCCTGTCCCGCCTCCGTTAAAACCGGAGGTGGGCAGGTTGGAGGCAGGCTGGGTTCGGGTTTCAGAATTTTAACATTTTTACATCCCACCCGACCCAAAGCCAGCCATTTTTGGGGGTTAAAATCCCCCCACTGCATTGCTTGGGATGGTCAAGGCAAATCTGACAGTGACAGTGACAACTAGGCCAGTGATTTGCCAAGTGCAGTTGAATAAATGTGTTTCTGACCGTTTCACAGCATTACGAGAATATTCTGTATCTAAAATTTAGAAACAGTTGATTTTATACAATGTACTGCACAAATAGACTGCCAAGAGGTTTTTTTTCTCGTGTTCCTTCATTACTCAACCATTTGGTTCCTGATGGTTTATGGGAATTGGTACAATATCTGCTCTGGATCATGTATGTGAGCTCAAGTTTCACATGTACACACATACATGTTCCTCATGCTGATGTGTGGACACCTTTCTGTCAGGCAAAGTAAATGAGGTGAGACATTTTTATTTTCTATGCAGCTCAGTTCTCACTTAATGGTTCATAACAGCGACCTTCCAATTCACCCTCATTTCAAGCAAGATACTCTCACTTCTGAACAATTGGCCACATATTTTAATATACAAAGACTTACCTTATTACTTAGGTTACTGCTATATTTTTGTGTCAAGCAGAACAAACAAAGGCAACCTAAAGCTTTTGGAGGTATTAAGGCAGCCCCTGAATCCCCAGCCTATCTGGCCAAACCTCGGGGCTCTGGTACTTGACGGGTATTTTCACTCTCACAAAATTTCCTTCTGGTTGGAAGGTGTAAAGGCCTGCAATTGGTTTCAGAACATATTTTAAAAGATGCCATATGTGAGGAGTCAGAGGAAGCAGAGATTTCAAGAGGTCTGTGACCTTTTAACAGAACCCATTAATCAATTGGTGCACCACGCTCCGTGTTGTGGTTCTTTCTTTCAATTCATTCTCTGGATGTGGGAGATGCTGACAAGGCCGCATTTATTGCCCTGAGAATGTGGTGGTGGGCCCTCTTCTTGAACCATTGGAGTCCTTATGCTGATAGCACTGCTTGTGACTGAAAAGTCTTTGATTTGACTTGCTTGTGAATTAATGCCCCAATGCATTATCTTATACTTATCTGTGGCCACATTTTATTGCATGGGCCTAGCTGCTGAGGAATTGGAAACAACTGCTGCTCTTGTGTTGACACATTCTAAATCGTGTGACTTCTTTCCCTGGCAACGTTGACAGAATATCATCCCACAAGGGACAGTGCTTGGCTATTAATGCCACAATGGCAATGTGTGTTGCTGCAACTGTGTGTAGGGTTAAGCATGTATCTATGGGATTCCTACAATCTTTCACGCCTCCCCCTTTAATTCAGTGATACTGGGCAGCTTACTGCATGCCCACACTGCTCCCAAAACATTGCAGCAGTACGAAGAATAGAACCTCAGCAATAACATTCACGCCACACAAATGCCAGGCAATGACTATCTCCAACAAGTGAGAGTCTAACCACCGCCCCTTGACGTTCAACAGTATTACCATCACCGAATCCCCCACCATCAACATCCTGGGGTCACCATTGACCAGAAACTTAACTGGACTAGCCATATAAATACTGTGGCAACAAGAGCAGGTCAGAGGCTGGGTATTCTGCGGTGAGTGTCTCACCTCCTGACTCCTCAAAGCCTTTCCATCATCTACAAGGCACAAGTCAGGAGTGTGATGGAATACTCTCCACTTGCCTGGATGAGTGCAGCTCCAACAACACTCAAGAAGCTCGACACCATCCAAGACGAAGCAGCCTGCTTGATTGGCACCCCATCCACCACCTTAAACATTCACTCCCTCCACCACCGGGGTACCGTGGCTGCAGTGTGTACCATCTACAAGATGCACTGCAGCAACTCGCCAAGGCTTCTTCGACAGCACCTCCCAAACCCGCGACCTCTACCACCTAGAAGGACAAGGGCAGCAGGCACATGGGAACACCACCACTTCCAAGTTCCCCTCCAAGTCACACGCCATCCTGACTTAGAAGTATATCACCGATCCTTCATCGTCGCTGGGTCAAAATCCTGGAACTCCCTCCCTAACAGCACTGTGGGAGTACCTTCACCACACGGACTGCAGCAGTTCAAGAAGGCGGCTCACCACCACCTTCTCAAGGGCAACTAGGGATGGGCAATAACTGCTGGCCTTGCCAGGGATGCCCAGATCCCATGAACGAATAAAACAAAAACCCATTGTTGTCCCAGTATAGCTGAAAAAAAGGGCAGGCCAACTGTTTTCTGGAGGTCACAATTATTCAGATGGGGAAAAGCTCAGTTGTGGGAACGGTTCAGTAATACAGGGTTATTATATCCAATGCACGATCTCTTGTCTCCTACTGAGATGCTGACAAATTTTCTCCAGGCGGTAACTCGCTGTTCAAGCAGTAAGATCATAAGAAAGTGCACAATGATACTGTCGAGCACAGCTCAGTGGAGTTTGGCAGCAGTGATGGCCAAGAGTTCTGCTATTAACAAAACAAGCAATCACTCACAGAATTGTACACCATGTACCTTAAAGGGCCAGTGCCTTGCGTGATAAGGGAGAACACAAAGATCTCAGATGGAAGCATTCCAATCAGACAACACTGGGCACTGAGCATCGAGACACACACATTTTCTCATGCGCCTTTCTGTCCTTCCGAACTCGCCTTATTCGTTTTAGATTGGAGTGAAATATGTTGTCGTCCGGGTATTGCTTCTATCATTTTTTTACAACATCCCTCTACGCTCCCAATTTTCCCCACTCCTCTCCTGAAAGTATAACATCTCCAGTTCTGGCGAAAGGTCAGCGACCTGAAACGATAACTCTGTTTCTCTCTCCACAGATGCTGCCTGACCTGCTGAGTGCATCCAGCACTTTCTGTTTCAATTTCAGATTTCCAACATCCGCCGTATTTGGCTTTTGACATAGAATCATGCAGCACCGAAGGAGGCCATTCGGCCCATCGTGCCTGTGCCAGCTCTTTGAAAGGGCTATCCAATTAGTCCCACTCCCCTGCATGTTCCCCTACTAATGTTTTCTCTTAAAGTATATATCCAATTCCCTTTTGAAAGTTATTATTGAATCTGCTTCCACCGCCCTTTCTGACAATGCATTCCAGATCATAACAACTCACTGCGTAAACGAATTTCTCTTCATCTCGCCTCTGGTTCTTTTGACATATATTGGCTGCAGTTCCACAGGCACCAGCTGCCCTCCTGTACCTTTGCCAAGTGTATGAGCCTAGACAACAAGTGTTGGGCAAGCCATTTTGCCAGCATGGTGCTAGCCCAAAGCTCTGAAGCCACCCTCACCCGAATTCCACACACTCCTGCTGGAGTCACTGGATAGTGGTCAGGGGTGGATGTCCTGGGCTGGTTTTCCCCACTGAGGCCAATGGTAATACTCCTCACCACCACTCCAGCTGAGGTCAGCTAGTCCAGCACAGGCTGAGGATTGAACCTTTCCTGGTCTGTATGGCGCAGGCCCACTCCAGGTAACGTATTTAACCATAGGGGAGTGGGGGTGCTTTTTGAAATGAGTTCAGTGTGTCCCAACTCACCTGAACTGAGGCCAGGTAAAGCATCAGAAGCAATAGTGAGCCCGTCACCTCACCTCTATCACCTGTTGCTTGGGAACCAGGTCAGGTTGCGAGTGGGCAGGAACACATGGCTGCTGTTCATTCAACCTACTCACATGTCCGCTGTGGCTCAGTTTGTAGCACACTTGCCTCTGATGTTCGAAGGTTGTGGCTTCAAGTCCCATTCACAGAGATTTAAGTACAAAATCTAGGGGCACACAACAGTGTAGTACTGAGGGAGTGCTGCACTGTCGTAGGTGCCGTCTTTTGGAAGTGTTACATCAAGTCTACAGCACAGAAACAGGCCCAACTGGTCTATGCTGATGTTTATGCTCCACACAAGCCTCCTCCCACACCATTTTGTCTAACCCCATCAACATATCCTTCTATTCATTTCTCCCTCGTGTACTTATCTAGCTTCTCCTTAAATGCATCTATGCTATTCGCCTCAACTACTCCTTGTGATAGCGAGTTCCACATTCTCACCACTCTTTGGGTAAGGAAGTTTCTCCTGAATGACTACCTTATATTTATGACCTCTAACTTTGAACTTCCCCACAAGTGGAAACATTTTCTCTACATCTACCCTATCAAACCCCTTCATTATCTTAAAGACCTCTATCAGGTCACCCCTCAGCTTTTACTTTTCTAGAGAAAAGAGCCCCAGTCTGTTCAGCCTTACCTGAAAAGTATATTCTTTCAGTTTTGGTA
Source organism: Squalus acanthias (assembly GCA_030390025.1). Classification (NCBI taxonomy): domain Eukaryota; kingdom Metazoa; phylum Chordata; class Chondrichthyes; order Squaliformes; family Squalidae; genus Squalus; species Squalus acanthias. Next base: position 72,945,826 of record CM059439.1, read on the forward strand.
TCATCCTTGTGAATCTTTTTTGTACCTTCTCCAGTGCCTCTATATCCTTTTTATAATATGGAGACCAGAACTGTATGCAGTACTCTTAAGTGTGGTCTAACCAAGGTTCGATACAGGTTTAGCATAACTTTCCTACTTTTCAATTCTATACCTCTAGAAATAAACCCTAGTGCTTGGTTTGTTTTTATTATGGCCTTCTTAACCTGCGTTGCTACTTTTAGTGATTTGTGTGTCTATTCCCTTTGCTCCTCTACCCCATTCAGACTCTTAGGGCAGAATTTTCCGGGGGGTCAGCGGGCACGATTGGTGGCAGGTCGGGTGGGAAAATGTTTTTTTTCACAGCGGGTCGGAACCCCGCTGTCAACCCGCCGCCTCGCCCCTTTCCCAAATGTCAGGTCTGCCAGCACTGAGCAGATCAGACAGGCAGCGGCGGGGAAGACAATTGAAATCATTAGTGGCTTCGTTTACAGCCACTTAACAATGCTTTTTTCTCAGGTTTTTGAATTTGACAGGTCGCCCACCGGTTTCCCGCTGCGCCTAGACTTCGTCAGTGAAGCTGAGGTAGGAGGTGACTTGCCATTGTTTCAACTGATGGGTGGACAGCTTCAAATGTCAAGTCAAAGCTCCCAGCTGAATCAGATATCTTCCCTTAGCCATTAGATTCTCTAAACTGCATTTCCACTACAGATTCACCATGCTGCAAGTCTTTACACAAGTCTCCATCCAGTCTGACCTCATTACCTCTCTCACCATTGACAGAAAGCTCTGTCATCTCTACTTCACCTGCCATCTATTCCATCAGCATCGGTGCCCTTGAAACTATCTCACCTTGGTCCTCAGAATTCCAACATGATCAGCCCCAACACCAGCAGCACCAGGCACACCAGCAGCACTAACAACAACACCAACCTTCTCCGCAATCAACTGATACTGCACAGGACACAGGGCATCAGCACCCGACCACATTGCTGCCCGGGAAGCCTGGGATGGCCTCACCATGGCCAGATTTACTTTACTTGACACTGTACATCCTGGCTGCCATATGATGCGCCAGGTCGGCACCACCCCACACCAATACCATAAAGCATCCCTACAATGCCCAAGCCATTCCTTTCACACTCATCACCATTGCAGGCGGTACCGTTATGTCTCACCATTCACTGCAAATCACTAAGTCACTTCCACAGGTGCACACAAATCTGTCCAAGAACACAAAGTGTTGAAAATAAAGGTTTCAATGTTTGATAGCACATTAACTGAAACTTTACATGAACATTGCATAAAACACCCAAGTGCCTACCTTTGTGTGTTGTTAGTTGGTATGATTGCACTAGGATGAGAGTGAGTGTGAGGGGTGGCTAGTGATATGGGGAAGTGGTAATGTAGATAGAGAGGAATGGGTGCAGGTGCAAGGTAAGTTGGTGTGAGTAAAGATGTGCAGGAGTAGGGTAGGGAAGGCAGAGTGATGGGGATGTGATGATTGGCACAGCAGGATGAGGTTGAGTGTGGCTTTGCAGTAACGTTTTGTGATCTACTGAGATCATTGAAAGGTTTGCACCACTGCAGCCAGGGACCCCTGATGACATCCCTGCTTGTGTCCTCCTGTGCAATGTGTAACCAGGCTGTGTTGATCTCCTGGGGAGGTCTCTTCCGCCAATTGGAAGGGAAGAGAACCTCCCTGCGTGCTGTGACATGGGAGAGGCTGGGTGCAGCCCTGCACCTCTGTGCAGTGCTTGTCAGTGTTTGCAGCACCTCAATGCTGTCGAACACTGACAGCACAAATGTCAAAATAAATTTACGTATGGTCCCTTTAAGGAAACCGGCTAATGACACGTCATCAAATGATGTCATCAGGCCGCTTCCTTCAATTGGCTGGCAAACGCGCTGGGCGGGCTTACCAAGCCCAATCAGGGGAAAATCACTTTGGACAGCGGGCTGGAGCCCGGCAGCAAGGCCATGACCCGCCAACGACATCGCCCGCACCAGACCCGCCGAGGTTGGTAAAATCCAGCCCTTAATCTTCCTTCCTAAATGCAGCTCCTCGCACTTATCTATATTGAAATTCATTTGCCAATTACACAGCCATTCTACAAGTTTATTAATGTCCTCTTGTATTTTGTTGCATTCTTCCTTTATGTTAACTACACCCCCTAAAATTGGTGTCGTCCACAATTTTTGAAACTGTACTTCCAATTCCAGAGTCCAAATCGTTAATGTAAATTGTGAACAGTGATCCCAGCACCGATACCTGTGGAACACCACTTCTGACTTTTTGCCAGTCTGAGTAGCTACCCTTAACCCCTACTCTTTGTTTTTGTTTTGTAGCCAGCTTGCTATCCATTCTGCTACCAGTCCCCTGACTCCACATGTGCTGACCTTAGTCATGAGTCTACTATGTGGTACCTTGTCGAAAGCCTTTTGAAAATCCAAATATATTGCATCTACTATGTTAGCCTAGTCTACTCTTTCTGTTACTTCTTCAAAGAATTCAATAAGGTTGGTCAAGCATGACCTCCCCTTTTGAAAATCGTGCTGACTATTCTTTATTATATTATTAGTTTCATTTTTTTCTATTACATCTTTGACTAAGGATTCCTTTATCTTTCCCATCACCGACGTTAAGCTAATTGGTCTATATTTCCCTAGACTTGCTCTATATCCCTTTTAAAATATAGCAATCACATTAGCTGTCCGTCAGTTCTCTGGCACTATTTCCTTTCTAATGATTTTTTTTTATATATGTAATAGTGCTTCTGTTATCTTTATCCTAACTTCTTTTAATATGTGTGAATGCAATCCATCCAGCCCAGGGATTTTATCGTCTCCAAGTTTGATTAGTTTATCAATTATCATCCCATGTCTATCTTAAATGTCTTTATATATATTTTTGTTCTCTTCTAATGTCATGTCCACCCTATCAGTCCCCATGGTAATTACTGAGGCAAAGTAACTGTTCAATATTTCTGCAATTTCGCTCTCATTACCTATGAGTTTATCTTGTACATTCCTTAGTGGTCCTATCCCTACCCCGATTTTTCTTTTGTTATTTATGCGTCTGTAGAATACTACTTTTTATTTAATTTTGTAGGATGAGATGTTAAACCGAGTCCCATCTGCCTTCTCAGGTGGATGTAAAAGATTCCATTGCACTATTTCAAAGAAGAGCAGGGGAGTCCTGGCCAATATTTATCCCTCAATCAACATCACTAAAAAAAACAGATTATCTGGTCATTATCACATTGCTGTTTGTGGGAGCTTGCTGTGTGTAAATTGGCTGCCGCGTTTCCTACATTACAACAGTGACTACACCTCCAAAATTACTTCATTGGCTGTAAAGCACTTTGGGACATCCTGAGGTTGTGAAAGGTGCTGTATAAATGCAAGTCTTTCTTTTTTTCAAATGACAGTTCTGTTGCAGCACCTGAAGTGCTGCTCCTCTTGAAATATAATCGTGAAAAGATTTTTTTAATACAAATTACATCATTTATTTGGTATGTTGTCGGTAATAGAATCACAATATTGGTAATTCTGCTGCAACATCGCCAGCTAAGGTGTACCATTCCCTTAATCATGTTCCAACACTTTGGGAATACAGAATATTTGGAACGCTTAACGTTGTGCTCTTCTCTCGCATGTGTATTCCATTTTCCAATTTTCTCCCTCTTCTTCTATCTCTTCAGAAGAGTCTCAAACTCAAATTTGATGGGAACCGAGATTTGGAAAATCAAATGATGCAGAAATCTTCATGTAATTTGAGTGACCAATGGTCAAGGTTCAGATTCCACCAAAATGCAGCCGACATTTGCGGGATCTCGCAGTCAGGCCGCCCACAGATGCATCACCCAGTTCACCGATGTCCTGTTTGACAAGTCAGCCAATTATATCAACTTTGCCACTGATGAAGCCAGTGTTACTGAGCGAGCGCTCGGCTTTGCCGCTCTGGCTGGCTTCCCACAGGTGCAGGGTGTCATTGACTGCACACATGTGGCCATCAGGGCACCCCATCATATCCCAGGATTCTTTGTCAACCGCAAGGGCTTCCACTCCCTCAATGTGCAGCTGGTCTGCAACCATAGGAAGATCATCCTGCATATGTGCGCCAAATTCCCTGGCAGTTGCCATGACTCTTTCGTCCTGCACCAGTCCACCCTCCCTCAGCTCTTCACTCCTCCAAACAGACTTTCCGGCTGGCTGCTTGGAGACAAGGGCTATCCACTGAAGACGTGGCTCATGACACCCTTGAGGAGGCCAAGTACTGAGGCCTAGGAGTGTTATAATGAAAGCCACATTTCCACTAGATGTGTCATAGAGCAGACAATAGGCATGCTCAAAATGCGCTTCAGATGCCTTGACAGATCTGGAGGAGCCCTTCAGTACGTACCAGCCAGTGCCTCCAGAATCGTTGTGGTCTGCTGCGCCCTGCACAACATAGCGCAGCAACGAGGATTAGCGCTGCATGAGGAGCAAGGCTCTTCAGAGGAGCAGGAGCAGGAGGAACCTGCGGTCCAGATCCCACCAGCACTCGAGCACATTGCTGCCCGGGAGGCCAGGGATAGGCTCGTCATGGCCAGATTTACTTAACTTTACGCAGTACACCCACATGGCTGCCACATGCTGCGCCAGGTTGGCACCACCCCACATCAACACCATAAAGCATCCCTATAATGACCAAGTCATTCCTTTCACACTCATCGCCATTGCTGCAGGTAACGTTATGTATCACCATTCACTCCAACTCACTAAGCCACTTCCAAAGGTGCACACAAATTTGTGGTGAAAATAAAGATTTTTATGTGTGACATTACAGTAACAGAAACTTCACAGGATCATTTAGCAAAACACCCAAATGGCTACCCTTGTGAATCTACTTGTGTTTCATCTTTCTCTTACGAGTGCTTCTACGAGGTGCTACCCCTGTGGCTTGAGCAGAGGTAGAGGCAGCCTGCTCACTTCCCTGCTGCGACTGCTTAGATGCTTTTGTAGGACATCCTCTGGGTTTTGGTGCCTCTGATGGCCCCGCCAAAGTCTGCTCCTCCTGCGACTGTGCAGGGGCAGACTCGGCCATCGCTATCTGAGGAGGCATCTGGGGCTCTGACTGAGGGGGTGGCAATGGGGGAGAGGTGTGAGCACTTTGAGAGGAGACCCCACTTGCATGTCCCCTCTCACCATCATCCCTTTCATGGGCCACCCACACTTCCCTGCTAGCAAGGCGCAGGAGAGCACCCTGCTGCACAGCAGTGGGGCCATGAGGACCCACGTCTATATTGACATCCCTCCTAGACAGGAGGTCTATGAGCCTCTGCCATCTATTCTCCATAGAGACCATGTGCTCCTGTGAGTGGCGCATTAGCTGCTCTATGCAGGTGGCCATCCTATCCATGGAAGAGCCTACAGTCGCCATCGCCTGCGACACAGTGGTGCTCATGTTGGAGATGGACTCCTCCATTCTCTGTACATTTGCTGACATCACGGCTGCAAAGCCTGTCAGAGCCCCCTGCACTTCTTCCTGCACCTCCAGGAACGCCCTCTTTCAGGATGGCCCCCGAGGCTCAGCGTTTGCATGCAGCTGAGCAGAGCTGGGAGTGTCCTGTGCCCTCCAATGAGGAGTCTCCACTGTTGTCCCTGTCTCCACCACCTGCTCTTGCTCACTTATGAGTTGTGAGACACCAGGTGACAACACTACTCTATCTCGCATGGAACCCACCGAGGTGTGTGTATCTGTGTTGGTGCTGGGTGCACTTATGTCTGGTGACGGTGTGACCTCAGAGGCTGGAGGCTCCTCTGAGGAGTCGTCTTCCTCTTCCTCATGGACAGTGGGGGGTGGGGGGGTTGATCTTGATGGACCTGTGGGAGAGTAAAGAATTGAGTTAGATATGTCATATGAAGAATGGGTACAGATACCATTAGGCACATGATGAACATTCAGTGGCCGCTGACATCAGTCCCCATATGAGTGACTGATGTATGCCATGTAGCTGTGTGATATGTAATTCTGTCACCAGGTTGCTGACATGTCCCCCTCTCTCCGTCTCCCACCTCCAGCTGCTCGGCGACTCCAGAAACTTCCAAAGCAGCCTCCTCTGCTGAGGTTAGGGTCGCCAAAGATGGTGTTACACCTCTGGTTCTCTCCCTCTCCCTCTTATTGTGGGCTCTCTTTTCCTGCAAGGAGGGAAAGAAGAGAAGGTTGAGTGATGGAATGAGTGTAAGGAATGGATGGGTTACATCTTTAGAGGGAGACTATGGTGGAGCGGGGTGCCAAAGCCAAGTGGCCTCCTTGTGTGTTGTTAGTTGGTATGATTGCATTAGGATGAAGGTGAGTGTGAGGGGTGGCTAGTGAGATGAGGATGTGATAATGTAGATAGAGAGAGAGGGATGGGTGGATGTGCAAGGTATGCTGGTGTAAGGATGTGCAGCAGCAGGGTTGGGAAGGCAGAGTGATGGGGATGTGATGAGAGGCACAGCAGGATGAAGTCGAGTGTGGTTTTACATTCACCTTTCCTGATCTAATGAGATCATTGAAACGTTTCTGGCACTGCACCCAGGTCCTCCTCACAACATTTCTGCTGTTTATCTCCTCTGCTATTTGGAGCCAGGCTCTTTTGGTCTCCTGCAGAGGTCTCTTCCATCCATTAGAAGGGAAGAGGACCTCCCTGCATGCTCTGACTCCCTCCACAAGTATATGGAGGGAGTCATCGGAGAACCTGGGTGCAGCCCTCTGTCTCAGTGCAGTCATGTCTGGCACTCTTTGTAGCAGTCCAATTGTGCAGTGTGCTGCCTGCACTATCCTAGATGAACCTTCAAATGCAATGTGGCCCTGGCTCCTTTAAATATCCCGGCTGAAAACATGTCATCAATGATGTCATCTGACCCACACCATTTAATAGGGCCGGGAAACACGCAGGACGGCCTTAATAGGCCCCATTAATGCAAAGTCAATCTGAGGAGCGACCTGGAATCAGGGACGGGGTCGCAACGCGCCATGGCGACCGCCCGCACCCGACCCACCCAGGTACGGAAAATTCCGGCCGTTGTCTGTATGCTAAAATCGTAAACAGTCATTTCTAGGTTCTTAAACACTGCACCGAGTATTGTATCTGCTTGGTCTTCCATATTGCACTATGGAAGTCTGTTAACTGTTCTTGAGCAAACCCATCAAAAAACAGCCTTTGAGAATAGTTAGGTATTATATATACAGTAAATTCATTAAAATATTACTTTGCAGAGTATGGTTTACAACTTATTTCTAATGTTAGAATGGCACCTTTGCAGAATTAAAGCTATTCTTTCAAGTATGCATTTCAAAAACATTGGAGTGACACTTATTCACTGCAACAACTGCATTATATCTCCATGGTGACTGTTGGCCAGCCGATCAGTAAATAGTATACTGGTACATTCTGATCCTTTCACCTAGTAGCAGGCCACTGAAAGGCCGTTAAAAGAACATGAACATTGAAAAACAATGCTGTCTGAGTAACACTCCTGCATAGCAAAGCTAAGGTGGGAAGGCTATTTGTGCCCAGTAATCTAAAGATCGGAAGGAACATGTTCATATAGTAATACATGATTTCATAAACTGCAAGGAAGGATATACTTGCCATAGAGGGAGTGCAACGAAGGTTCACGAGATTGATTCCTGGGATGGCGGGACTGTCGTATGAGAAGAGATTGAGTAAACTAGGCCTGTATTCTCTTGAATTCAGAAGAATGAGAGGGGATCTCATTGAAGCATACAAAATTATTACAGGGCTTGATAGGGTGGATGCTGGGAGAATGTTTCCCTTGGCTGGGGAGTCTAGAACCAGGGGCCACAGCCTCAGGATAAAGGGTAGGCCATTCAGGACTGAGATGAGAAGAAATTTCTTCAGAGGGTGGTGAATCTTTGGAATTCTCTATCCCAGAGGGCTGTGGAGGCTCAGTCATTGGGTATATTCAAAACAGAAGTCGATAGATTTCTGACTAGTAAGGGCATCAAGAGATATGGCGATAGGGCCGGTGAATGGAGTTGAGGCAGAAGATCAGCCATGATCTCATTGAATGGCGGAGCAGGCTCGAAGGGCCGAATGGCCTACTCCTGCTCCTATTTCTTATGTTCTTATGTTCTTAAGGGGAGTGTGAGCAGAAAAATCTTTGCAGCTCTTGAGACTGTGAACTAGGGGCCTGATCCTGCTCTAAAAATGATACGATTATGATTACAGGCTTAATTTCAATCATGGGCACATTGGAAACTGGACCATTTTTGGCAAGACCCAGGCCTAGAAATTCGGGTGCTTTGCGCCACCCATTACCGCCATCAAATGATGAAAAAATGGCGGCTCCCGCTCTTCCACCAGCTGGTGGTGGGTCCCGCGGCGGCCGCCATTTTTGGCAGGTTGGTAGTGTTGCCGTTGCCTGCTATCGGTGAGAGTATTTTAATGGGTTAGAGCGTGACGTCAATCGGCGTGCAACGCCAAGTTGACACCAGCTCATCCATTTTGGAGTTCTCCGCTCGCATTGCCGCCGCGCTAAATCTCGCCAGTGAGTGCTGCCGCTGAAAGGTCTTTCAGCAGGGTTAACGGCCATGAGGAGTCTGGCAGGACTTATGAGGATGGGCGCCGGAACTTCCAACGCCTCCTTTGCCAAGGTTCTTCTTTTAAACTTTCATTTGTTGCCCATCAGTGGCGGCGGTCGGGTGGGGGTGGGGGGGAAAAGTTTGCATTTTCTGGCAGCTTTCCGGGAGGCCGACAGTGTTTGTGGGTCAGTAAATCAATGGGTGAACTCCATTGCAACGACTGAAGATGATCTGTGATAAGATCGCTTTTATCTGCATTCATGTCATAAAGAAATTTTAAAAATCGACAAACATCGGATGGCAGCTACTATTTTTGGAGCACCTACGGCAACTGTTCGGGTCACGCCTTTCTGCCCCGCTCCCCCGCTACACTGCAAATGGGAGACAGAGGCGACCTTTGGCCTCCTTCTGAGATTAGCGCTACAAAGAGCGCGTTGCACTAGAAAATCACCGCCACGCTGAAGATAATGAGCAGGCAGTGCCAAAATGTCGGTACTGCCTGCACTCTCTCAGCCGGCGGCCCTTATCCTTGGCCGCCAATGTTACCGGCAGGATTCCAGCGTTCCCCAATTTCGAGGCCAAAGTTGATAAATGAAAGTCACATGAGTTGAAGTAAGTCATTACTGTGTCAAATTAGTATACTGGAATTATTTAGAACATGCCAAGATACATGCCGAGATTTATTTAGGCTTTAGAAGCAATTTAATATGATTCATCATATAATTAAGATAAGGAGAAGGGGTAATGGGAGATTGTGATTCATTGGGTAGAGAAGCAATCCGTAAACAGAAGGAAAAACTTAATAATCCTTTGACAGCAGACAAACTCCAGGCGGTTCATCAATTCACCCATCATGATATTGACAACAAACACTAAGATTACAGTAATAAGACTCACAAATGTCTAAAATAAATACTTAAAATCAATTCTAATTAAAAATAACCATTTTAAACACTTTGGGGTAAAAATTCAGTTGGTTGCGCCTCCCGTTAGCGCCTTAAGAGGGCGCTAATGGGGCGCAAAGCCGCTAACGCCCAGGTGCAGCGATGTTTGCGCCGCTCGGGAACTTAACTAGACATTGTGCGGTGGCGCTAAACTTTACCGCTGCGACCACCTGCGCGCGCAGATTGTGACGTCATTCCATGGTGCAACGCCCTTGTGGCGCCCCGGAGCGGAAATTGAGTGGCGCCCCCTGCCTTACCGCCTGACGCTAGCAACGACCAGAAGACTGGAACGCTATCAATCGCTGTGGGGCTGGGGGGGGGCGCTATTTAAAGGGGGCCTCTTCCTGTCTTTTATTGTTGGTGGCATTTTTGAACTATGCATTCTGAGAGAGAGAGGGAGAGACTTCTGGAGAGATTCAACGTTGTGTGAAGGAGTTTTGGGTACTGAGCAGCACTTTGCAGGTTCATTTTGATTTGCCATTCCTTGTATCGATTTAGCAGAGACTGTGGGAGCTGCACTCTGAGCTCTTTGCCTGGTACTCTCCATTGTTCTTTCCAGCACATTTGATGTGCAAGTCTCTCCAGGCCGAGATTCAAGGCTGCAATGAACAGGATGTGGATGGAAAGCAAGATTAACCATCCCCTTTAAGAACTGGCCCGTGCCATTGTGTGTGTGTTCCATTGCTGACTGACATTACATGAGCTTCGCCAGCGCTCTGAGTTAGCGCCTCACTCCTTGGCCTTTGCGCCTTAAGACAGGTGTGCAGCGCCTGATTTAGCGCTCCACTCACCTCCCGGGGCGGTAAAAGTGAAGTTTCCAGTCAGTGGCGATAATTAGCGCCAGGCGCTAATATTTGCGTCCAGACGATATTTGCGCCCCAAATGGGGCGCGACCTAATTTCTACCCCTTTAATTTTGCATCCCCTGCCATACCTTTGTAAAGTTTTTCAAATGGGATCTGAGCTGTATTGAGGAGAGGGGTTGGAAGAGTAATAAATAAAAAGCAGTTGTAAGAAGAATTTGCAGGAATTATTAGTAGATGGAAGCTAATGCAATTTCAGAAAGTTAAGAGCAATATTACTCAATAGTCCATCAACTAAAATAAACATTCAACTGTGTATTCAATCCTGAGCTCCACACTTTCATAAAGAGAAATACTTTGGAAAAGATGAACAACTGGAAAGATTCTCAGGCTCAACTCCAAGAACGATGAGAAAACATTGCAAGGTATTTGTCTGTTATGCAATGGGGGCAAGATTGGGCTCAGCAGTGATGTTTCCCCACCAGTCGAAAGCCTACTGTCACTCACTGAGCTCACGTGAAGAGTTGTCACCCGGGGTAAGATACTGGATGGCTACCACAGAACATTGCTTTTGAGAGAGGAAGGTGAAAAAAGATGTACATCAGGCTATCCTGTCGAAAGCAAGAAATATACGATCAGGTGTTTAAAATCATATGGGAGTTTATTGAGTTTATACACGTAAACAGACTTTCCGCCGTAGTTATGGCGACGGGAGTGGGAGAAGTCATGAGGAGATTCCTGGTGTATTAGGATTACTATGGTACTAGAATCGATGGAGGGGATAGACTCATAAATTACACAACATTTGGAAGAAAAGATTGAGCATAACATATAGGCTGCTGTTCTCCGAACAAATGGCCATAGTAAGTTATGCCCAACGCAGTTGATGCAGTAACAACCAGTTAAATATAAATGAACCAGAAGGGCAGTGTGGTAGCACCATTAGGTTGGTGCTCCAACGTGCTGTGCATGAGATTGCAGAAAATCAATTTGTGGCTGTAGCCTCGGCACAGTGAGCTCCTCGTCCCAGACATACCGTGGAGGGTTGGATCTCAGCAGAGATCAGGGGCCTCCTCAAGTGAATGATTGGGAAGAAGAAGGTAAATTCCCTTGGCCCACTTTCATAAGCCGCCTAGCAGCTGGTTACAGAGCAGTGATGCAAGAGGCCCATCAGGAAGAAGGTTCCCTGACAACTCTCTCAGCCAGAAAGCAGTGAACGAGTGGACAAATTCTTCCGATTTCTTTTATCATATTTTTTAGCAGGACCAAAACTTGAACAAAACCATTAGCTTATATAGGTACAACATTGAAAGAAGGTTCTATTGTGCAAAAATAGCTTATTACCATCATTAAAGGCAACTAAATAATAAGAATAAGCAGACAGTCAGCAATTAAAAACCAAGAAATTATGTTGTAATGGGCCAGAATCCGCTGGCGTGGGACATCTCGCCATTAGTTAGACTTTTTCCTGCAACCTTCAGCTCGAAAAAAATTTTGCCCTGTAAGTTGCTGGAAGTGTGAGCTGATAACAGGACATCAGGGGACCTTGGTGAATGACGGGACCAACAGTCTAACTCCTTAAACAATGATATTTAAAGATTGAAAAAGAAACAGGAACAATGAAGAATAAGGGTGAGTCAGAGTCAAATCAGGTACAAAAAGAGAAATAAAGGGGGGAATTTTAACCTAAAAAAAGGGTGGGTTTGAAACGTGGGGTGAGTTAAACTGCTAAAAATCAGAATCCTGACCTGAACCCACCTCCAACCCCCCCACTTCCGGTTTTAACGGAGGCGGGACAGGGGGTGGGACAGGGGGCGGGCAGCCAATCTGCTGCCAGGAGGCGGGATGTCAATTTAAATATTTTAATGAGGCTGGAAGCCTCTTTAACCTCCATTTTGTTTTTAACTGTAGCTGGTCAGGTTTTACACACCTCGTAAAACCCGGCAGTTACAGCAAGGCGAGGACTGCTGCATCCTGGAGGTTAGTGCCTTTACACCTACCTCCTAGATCCAGGGTCCCTGCGTAGCCCACCCCCCGCGATCGGAGACCCCCTCACGAGTCTCCGATCGCCTTCCCGGAACCCGCTCTCTGCCCCACCGCCCCCCCCTCAACCCCCACCGATGCTTCTGAGGCTGGCCACGATCCTCTGGTGGCCATCCCCGATCTTCCTTCACCACCCCGCCCCAACCCGCCCGATCATACTGAGGCTGGCCCCGATCCTCTGGTGGCCGGCCATGATCTTCTCTTCCTTCTCGCCCTCCCTCGATCATCCTGAGGCCGGCCTCGATCTTCCGGTGGCCAGCCCCAATCTTCTCCCCCCTCCCCGCCCCCGATCATCCTGACGCCTGCCATGATCCTCCAATGGCCGGCCCCGATCTTCTCTTCCCTCCCCCCGATCTTCTCTTCCCCCGCCCCCCCCGCCGATCCTCCAGCGGCCCAGAACTTCCTTCTGCCCCGCCCCCGATCCTCCGGAGGCCCCAATCTTCCTTCTCCCCCCAATCCACCAGAGGCCGGCACCAGCCCCCACCCGATCCCTCCCTCCCTCCTCTGTGCGGCCTAGTGCCACAGGCCTACCCTCCCCGGAGCCAGCCAGCCTCTCAATCTGGCTGTTTGTGAGTGGGAAACAGAGGCTTCAGATACTAATCAGGCCCTGCCGTTAAAGTCAGCAGGGCCTGCGGGAAACCCCTTCTCCCAGGTTTCCTGCCCGCATCGGAGCCCCACCGCCCCCAACCTGCCTTCCCCATGAAAATCCAGCCCATAGAGAGGGAAAGAAATATTGGGGTAAGAGAGAGAGGAAAAAGAGACAGAAAGGAAAAGTACCAAAAAAAATTAAACTTAATATTTAAAATTTAAAAATCTCTAAGAACAATTTACTATATGCAGGAATGAGACTCAATAGTTTAAATAGTTCCCTTTCTGGGCTGGAGCGGTTGATTGCCATTGAATTAACAATTATCATGTTGTTAAAAGGGCATTACGTCCTTAAGTACCAGATCTAACTTCTTTGGCAAATTTAATTCGAGTTTAATGTGATAATCAAGCAAGTTTTAAAACTAACGGGGCGGTCAAGGGCAAGATGCCATTTCTCCGAGGCAAACGACGGAATGGTGTAAATTGACCAACAAGTTATGGTGATCTGCAACTCATGGTATATCTCTTCTGCTCCCGAACTGATTTACGCATTAATAACGGCGTGCGTTGTGAACTCGTCGTTATATTTCCAGCAAGATTTGGGCCACGGTGACAATGTACAGAGTAGATTTCTGTGCCAGTTACTTCCAGGACGTCTTACTTTCCACTTGAGGATGGATAACGTAGAGATACCTCAAAGTGCATTCTCTCAATCAAAGCATTGAACTGGCATCAGAAATTGTAAGAGTGAAGTTCAAATGATTATTGAAGAGCCTCTGAGCCATGTAATAAGACTATTGCCTTAAATTCACTTAAAATTCTCTGTTGCTATTTACAATGCTCACAGTGTAGTAAAGCATTCATCTTTAGGTAGTTTTGTTAACATTACAGGAACATTTGTTCGACATGGAGACACAACAATCTCATTTGATAAACGTATTGCCAAGTGGCATGGAACAAATATTAGTAGCTGTTTTATGACACCAGATTGTACTTGAAGGTATTAAGTATGTGATTGTACCATTGGGTTATTCTGAACGATAGATTAGAGGAATATTAAGAACATAATAAAACATGGAATGAGAAAGAGCTGTTTAGCCCAACAAGACCATTCCTTCAACAGACCACAAATCTTATTGTAGGCGAAACAACACTCCATAATATTAATCCAACCTTACAAATCACACTTTGCAACCATGACCTGTTACATCTGACAGAACCATCAGGTTTGCCTGCAAAAGGACCATTTCTCTGTGGCTTGAGACACATCGACCGGATTGCTTGAGGCAATTCTTTCTGAACTTGATTATTTTGTGTAAGCACGTTCAACAGTATGATCTTATAAAGCAAATTGATACCAGCATGAAAATTAGCTGGACCAAACTACTGTTTAAAATATAATTAACCCACACTGCAGGTTACCGAGTGTGACAAAAAAAGTCTTTATGATTTTGTCCTTTGCTGCTTGCCAAGATTATCCAAGCTTTGAGTTATAAAATGAGTACAGACTCTTCTTACTTTCAGGGCCATTAAATCCTGTTGATAAACTTTCTCTTGTTCTAACAAGTCCTTCTTGGGTAAGTCAATGTCACTTTTCTGTGAAGTTTAACAATAGGCCAGGTGTACTACCCTGATGCCAGTGCAATTCTATTGTTATTAAATAGTACATAACAGGCCTGCTTTTATGTGATATTTCATAATATAAGAAAGTCTGGAGTGAGAGACTGACAGTCTATTCTTTTTAGCACAGCCCAGAAAGTTTCTCTATGTATTTGCGTGTGTGTGTGTGTGTGTGTTATAACTTCAGTCATTGCTCATCTGTTGGCATCCCTCCACTGTGCTAGCTCAGTGTTACCTTTTGACCTTGTTGCAGCTAATGTGTAATAGCAATGAGATTATGAAAGTTTAATTGCAAGTTCTGTTTGTACGGGTATTATTGGAAAAGACATTTAATTTAATTTTGGTCAATGACAGGTAAGATACAGTTAAGAACCAATCAAATATCATCTGAACTCCTCGGTGAGATTACTGCTTTGTATACACTCACAGACATCATTGCTATGCGTGTAGTTTGTACGGGGGAAACAATTTTACATGGAGCAGTATTCCTAGCATCCACCTTTTGGAATATGAATGGCCTGAACAGACGACAGGCAGAGGCTACAGAGAGTGGAGGGAGGGCGCAGAGGGGAGACAGCAAAGAACATAAGAACATAAGAAATAGGAGCAGGAGTAGGCCATTCGGCCCTTCGAGCCTGCACCACCATTCAATGAGATCATGGCTGATCTTCTGCCTCAACTCCATTCACCGGCCCTATCGCCATATCCCTTGATGCCCTTACTAGTCAGAAATCTATTGACTTCTGTTTTGAATATACCCAATGACTGAGCCTCCATAGCCCTCTGGGGTAGAGAATTCCAAAGATTCGCCACCCTCTGTGTGAAGAAATTTCTTCTCATCTCAGTCCTGAATGGCCTACCCTTTATCTTGAGGCTGTGGCCCCTGGTTCTAGACTCCCCAGCCAAGGGAAACACTCTCCCAGCATCCATCCTAACAAGCCCTGTAATAATTTTGTATGCTTCAATGAGATCCCCTCTCATTCTTCTGAATTCAAGAGAATACAGGCCTAGTTTACTCAATCTCTTCTCATACGACAGTCCCGCCATCTCAGGAATCAATCTCGTGAACCTTCGTTGCACTCCCTCTATGGCAAGTATATCCTTCCTAAGGTAAGGAGACCAAAATTGTACACAGTACTCCAGGTGTGGTTTCACCAAGGCCCTATATAATTGGAGTAAGACTTCTTTACTCCTGTACTCAAATCCTCTTGTAATGAAGGCCAACATACCATTTGCCTTCCTAATGGCTTGCTGCACCTGCACATTCACTTTCAGTGACTCATGTACAAGGACACCCAGGTCCCTTTGAGCATCTGCATTCCCCAATCTTTCACCATTTAGGAAATATTCTGCCTTTCTGTTTTTTCTACCAAAGTGGATAACTTCACATTTATCCACATTATATTCCATCTGCCATGTTCTCGCCCACTCACTGAGCCTGTCCAGATCCCCTTGAAGCCTCTTCACATCCTATTCGCAACTGACACTGCCACCTAGCTTTGTATCATCAGCAAATTTGGAAATGTTACATTTAGTCCCCTCATCCAAATCATTGATATAGATTGTGAATAGCTGGGGCAGAGGGGGAGAGAAATTGGGAGACGGTCAGGACAGGGCAGAGCAACTAAAGAGGAGACGAGGAGAGGCGGGGAGGGGAGCAGAGGAGGGAAGGGGAGGGGAGGAATGAAAGGAAAAGTGACAGAGGGTGAGAATGGGAAAGGGAGAAAGGGGGGTGTCAAAGAGATGCAGGGATGAGAGGAGGGGGAAGAAGGAGCAAGAAGGGAAGGAGGAAAGAAGTAAAGGAGGGAACGAGAGGGAGCAAAGTGAGATAGAGAAAAGGGTAAGAAGAGAGAGGAGGAGATAAGGAGGGAAGAGGAGGAGGGGAAAGAGGAGCATGGGGATGAGGAGACAGGGAGCAAGTGGAAGAGGGTGAGAAGATGAGGGCAGAGGAAAGGAGGAAAAGGGGAGGTGAGGGGAGGAGGAGAGGGGAAGTGGGGAAAAGAGACAGATCTTGGGAGGGTGATTGTGGGGCCATTTTCTGCTCAATGGAGAGGGGTCTCGTGGGTCATCTTTTTGAAGAGGTCATTTCCTTTCCCACTGTGGGAGGTGATGCATTTCCTCCTTAATGTAGGGATGGGGGTCCAACATGCCACTTTCTCCTCTATGGCATGAAAATGTGGCCTCCAGGCTCAATCCATCTTCCAGCCACCATGAGTGACCCCAAAATAACTAGCAACCTAAAACAAAAACAAAAAAAGAAAAACATAAATCATAAAGAAACAGAGCGACACAAAAGGGAAGAGAAAAAAGGAAAGGAAAAAGAAAGGGTGACAGAGAAGGCAGAAGAAGAAAACAAAGGAAGAAAAGGAGTCACAGAAAGAACCAAAAAACGACAAAAAAGAGAGGCAAAGGATGACAAGACAGAAAAGCACACAAGGCAGAGAGAGAAGCAAAAGAGGTTGGAGAGAAGCAGAAAGAAATCAAAAGGAGACAGTAAACCAGAAGAGGACAATGAGAACCAACAATAAAAAGACAATAAACAAATAAAGACAGAGATCTTTCAAATGACCATGAGCGACACAACAGGAAATGCACCAATAATTTAGTTAAAAGATTTTTGTAGTGCATTCCATCACACACTTCCTGTAACAGATTTCTTGTAATGTTTCTGTGTCATGTTTAATCACAGTTACATTTATTTATAAATTTATGCTACAAAATTCTTGAAATAGTTTGGATGACATTCACATTTATTCTACCAAATTCCTTCCAGCTAATTAGTGGCACACAAATCTGTTAACAACAACAACTTGCATTTATATAGCGTCTTTAGCGTGGTAAAATGTCCCAAGGCGCTTCACAGGAGCATTATCAAACAAAATTTGACACTAAACCACATAAAGAGATATTAAGACAGGTGACCAAAAGCCTAGACAAAGAGGTAGGTTTTAAGGAGTGTCCTAAAGGAGGAAAGAGAGGTGGAGAGGTTTAGGAAGGGAATTACAGAACTTAAGGTCTAGACAGATGAAGGCATGGCTGCCAATGGTGGGGTGATGGAAATCGTGGATGGGTAAGAGGCCAGAATTGGAGGAACACAGATATCTTGGAGGGTTGTAGGGCTGCAGGAGGTTACAGAGATAGGGAGGAGTGAGGGATTTGAACAAAAGGATGAGCATTTTAAAATCGAGGCATTGCCGGACCGGATGCCAATGTAGGTCAGCGAGCACAGGAGTGATGGGTGAACAGGACTTGGTGTGAGTTAGGATATGGGCAGCAGCATTTTGGATGAACTGAAGTTTACGAAGCTGAAGGTGGAAGGCAGGCCAAGGGAACATTGGAATAGTCAAGTCTAGAGGTAACAAGGGCATGGATGAGGGTTTCAGCAGCCGATGGGCTGAGGCAGTGGTGGAGATTAATTGAGGTTCACTCATATTTTAGAAGTGCACATAGCTTGCCAAGTGAACTAATCAAATCTTTCAAAAAGAATTTCCAAATACTTTCAACTGCCATTTTTTTGTCAGTAACTGAAATTTTTAATGTCCAAAATAAGTTATTTTTTTAATTAACTATCTAAATATTTCCTTATAAAATTTACCCAAAAATTCTCTTTAATACATTCAATACAGCTACTTTCAAAAACCTCAGTTTGCAATTGATATTTTTCCCCAGAACAAGAAATCTGTTAGTTGAAGGTAGATCCCACACATGTGCAGTGTACATAACTTCTCAGGATGCATCAGTAGGATTTTGTCAGCCTGCCTCTCTTTAGCCTGTAATACTATATATTTGGTTGCTTCTTTTTCCAAATTATTTGTAGAAAAGCTAAAGGGTGAAGTTGAAAAGTTTTACTGAGGTCAACCTAACAACAGGTTTTATTAACTACCGAGAAAGGCAGAGATCACGTTAAACAAGACAGGAACAGCGATAATTGCACACAGGTGATTGATTTTATTTACCTTTGAATTCTGAAACAATTCATTATTTTTTCTCAATGGAAAAGTTAAATTGTATTTTTATGTATTTTAGTTTGTACATTTTTGAACAGGATTTGGCTACAATTTGAACGTATTGATTTTCTGGAAGTTTTCAGTGAGCTAAAATTTGAGATACAAGCTATTATTTTTTTTTCTATTTCAGAAACTGAGTCAAACTGAGAGAGTGAGACAGACAGGAACTGGAATGAGCAGAAGGTTGGACTTCCCTTTCCTTACACCTCTGAGACCTGGGTTTAAATCCAGGTGATTAGACTGATGGGATGAAATTCTTCTTCGTCTGTTGGCTGTGTAAGGCTCTAATTGAAGAGTGGGCCAACAGCACTAACCTGCTGACCCTAATTGGCAATGTCACTCAGACAGGTCTGAGGATGGTTGGTGTGGGAATTAGAAAATCGGGATAAAATGCCACACTGGTGCAGAAGAGGAGTTGGCCTGAAGCACATTGCTGAGGCAGAGTGGAGGGAACTTTACTCTGAATCTGGTTGCGTTATACATTACTTGGGAGTGCTTGCTTCTGGCGTTGGATGCCTGGAATGGATTCCTCAGCACTGACTCCCTTCACCTTGATGAGCAGGAAAAAAAAGCAAGAAGAGGCAGACCGAAATACAGAAAAAACTCTGCAAGAATTTTAAAGAATTTGAAACCAGGTTCCCAGATTCCAGCTGGGAATGCTATTGGGAGAAAGACGTGAGGCACGGGAGCAGTGAGACGTGGCAGGAGAAAGCAGGGAAGTGGGAAAGCCAACCAGTGCTTGCAAGCCTGGCGTGCAGAAGTGGCAGCAATAGGAAGCTCGGGGAGGTCCAGTCTTTACAGGCCTCAGGTGCTACGTACCTTAGAGACAGAGTTGGGGGGACACAATCAGTGGTACGCATAATAAATAGTTCAGTTTAAGCATGACTGACAGGTGTGACAGAAATAGCATGATGGAAAAAGCCAAATAGGAAAGTGATGCAGGAAATGTTAAACTTAGAGGAAGTGCATGCAAGAGTTTTAGCGCCGCGATATTCAGTGGTAGCGCCCCAGGAGGGTGGGGGAGCGCTTCCAGTAGCGCCCCGCCTCCTGCTTGGGCGCTACCACTGAATTTACGGCGCAGGGGTGCTAACTTTTTCAGGGTGCTAAAAGTAGCGCCCTGGCGAAGTTAACACCACAAAGGGGGCACCACCGAATTTTTCCCCCTTAGTTTATTACGGATATATATATGTATATAAATAGATAGAAAAATAAGACATCATTAAAAAGTGGAATAATGCTCCTTTAAACACAGACGGCAACCTAATAATGGCTAATTAACTTGGATGTCTGATTTTTTTTCATATACTATAAATTTTTCTAAGACTAGAAATTACGCTGTACAATACAATGGCACCATGCTTGAAGTAAGCCAATCAATGCCTCCGTTAAAATAGCTGACAGAAGAATTCGCTATGCAGACATTAGGCATTCATATAATAATCTCACACAGTGGGCCAGAAATTCAGCTTTCAGGCTTCCTGCGGGTGCAAGCATCGCGCGCGTACTTACCTACCGCGCCTGCCGTTGTGCTTTGGGCCCACGAGGACTTCGGGTCCTGGGCCTCCTCCAGCTGCCGGCGCACAGTGCTTGTGTATCCTAGGGGCACAGTTAGTTCGAAGCGTCCCCTGGGATCACGTGGGCCATGGAGAGCCAATCCTAGCAGGGCATTTTCATTCATAGATTTGACAGGAAGACCTGTCAAATCTATGAATAGAGATCGGCCCCAAAACCACACTTAAACTTCAAATAATTTTTTTTTTTAAATCACATTTTTAAAATAACTATAAGTTAAATAAATTAACTACTTTAAACAAAAATTTAATTTTTGAAAAAATTAATTATACTTTGTAACGGTGCTAAAAATAAACTTACCTTTCTTTAAAGTATCTAAAAAAGATAAACCTGTTGAAAAAAATTTTAAATTGTAATTAATTAACCACTTACCTTGTTAAAAACAGGCCTTGCGCCTCCTTTTTAAAAGCGCAGCTTCTTCATACTTACCTTCCCGGAGAAACCTGAAAAAAAAAATCGAAGTTCGCTGCATGCGCGCAGCCTCTCCCACGCACGCGTTCGACTTCTGAACCCCTCCCTTCAGGGGAACGGAAGTTCTGGTTTCCCGCGCATGCACAGTGCATGCAGGAAACCGGCACTTCAGGTGGCCTTACGGGTGAGTACACAGCACGTACTCACCCGACAACAGCCGAATTTCTGGCCCAGTGTAATTTCCAGGTTATAACGAGTGCTAAACAACTGAGATTACATGGAATGTATAGCACAGAAACAGGCCATTCGCCCAACTGGTCCATGCCGGTGTTTATGCTCCACACGAGTCTCCTCCCACCCTACTTCATCTCACCCTATCGACATATCCTTCTATTCCTTTCTCTCTCATGTACTTATCTAGCTTCCCCTTAAATGCATCCATGCTATTCGCCTCAACCATTCCATGTTATAGCGAATTCCACATTCTCACCACTCTCTGAGTAAAGAAGGTTCTCCTGAATTACTAATTGGATTTATTAGTGACTATCTTATATTTTATGAACCCAAGTTTTGGACACACCCACAAGCGGAAACATTGGCCACGATATTTGCCTGGGCGGGATTTCCAAGCACGGTGGAGGAGTCCTGGCGAACATTGTGGAGTTTTAACTCCACAGTGCGTGCTTTTTCTTTCACACGATCCCTGCCCAGAAACCGGCCTGATTAAGAGGCTTGGCTTCCTTTCGGGCAGGGAACGTTGCAGCAGAGGCCGCAGCCCAGGAGCAGGTAGGATTCATGCTGCTGGAGGTAGAGATCATGAGATGGGGCGGGGGGGGGGGGGGGTGGTAGGGGGTGGGTACAGCGTGGTTTGAACAGACAGGTGGTGATCGCGGGTGGTTCGAAAAGAGATTGGAGGGAGAGATCGGAGGGAGAGATCGGAGGGAGAGATTGGATGTCGGGGGAGAGTCGGTGATCGCGGGGAGGGGGTCCGATCACGGTGGGGGGGGGGGCCTGGGGTAAGCACTCCTGCTCCTTCTGGCCCACAAGCAGTGCTTTAAAAGTACTTGCCTTTTCCTTGCAGCAGTCTTTGCCTCCTTTAACAGTCCTTTGGCTGCCAGGTTTCCCTGAAACACAGATAAAATCTTAGGCACGCAGCCTCAATAAAATATTTAAATGAGCGTCCCGTCTCCTGGGAGTGGGTTGGTCGCCCCCGTCCCATCTCCGTTAAAACCGGAAGTGAGCGGGCCCAAGGCGGGTTAGGGTCGGGTTTGAGATGTTTTACATTTTAACTTCCCACCCGACCTAAACCCACCTGTTTTCAGGGGTTAAAATTACCCCCATTTTCTCTGTGTCTACCCAATCAAACCCCTTCATAATTTTAAAGACCTCCATCAGGTCACCCCTCAGCTTTCTCTTTTCTCGAGAAAAGAGCCCCAGCCTGTTCAGCCTTTCCTGATAATCTCTCAGTTCTGGTATCATCATTGTGAATCTTTTTTGTACCTTCTCCAGTGCCTCTATATCCTTTCTGTAATATGGAGACCAGAACTGTTCACAGTACTCCAAGTGTGGTCTAACCAAGGTTCTATACAAGTTTAACATAACTGCTCTGCTTTTCAATTCTAGCCCTCTAGAAATGAACCCCAGTGCGTTGTTAGCATGTTGTGTGGCCTTGTTAACTTGTGTTGCTACTCTAATGATTTGTGAATCTGTACCCCTAGATCCCTTTGCTCCATTTAGACTCTGGGGTTTAGATAAAAGGACTGGACTTGTTGAAGATCTGACATACACAGCTAGTTCTCAGCCTCTGCAAGAGAAAGGACAAGGTTAAGATTTGAGTGGAGACCCTTAGTGAGAACCATCGAAGACCCTTCTGCCCAAGGATATGTGAACCCCTTTCTGAGCAAAGGTTTCTACCGCAAACATTGACCCCTCTTTTCGGACCTGCTGTTTATTTCTGAGGGCTTTTTTTAAAACTAAGAGCTCTTATTGTCATGTATTGAAAAAAAAGTTATCTTGGTCCTCCCTCCACCCCCTCACATCACAGACCAATTTACTTTCACAAAGTAGAGTTGCAGCGAAATAAGAATAGGCTCGTGTCAAAAATTTGACGGACGCCTCGTTCCCAGTGGCAACGCTGAATTTAAAAGGCCGGTGGCCAGGGAGCGGGCCATTCAGTGAGGTGCTGGTTTATACAAGGGGCTGGGATCGGCAAACAGCAGCAGCAGCGAGTGAGTGAGCAAAGAGACAGCCCAGGCAGGCGGGCTTCAGCGCGGCAAGAGCTCCAGCACTCACTGGAGAGACTTGGCACAATGCGACCCACAGCATAGACTCCATCTGCCGGGTCCCATCGCCTCCCATCTCCCGGGAACACCGATTCTCTGTGAAGAGAGAGAAGGAGGTGAGCTGGGTTTTATTCCGTGTTATTTCTCCTCCCTGGGTAAGTGTAACTTCCTTTGAACATTACAGCTGGTGGAGGAGACATACAGAAGCCAGGCTGGGAAAGTGAGATAAAAAGAGCGGCCAGGCGAGAGAGAAAGGAGGTGTTTCAGTTTAGTGTCTGTGCTCCAGTAACCCCTTGACGTGCAGCGATTACTGTACGGTGATTACTAACCTTCCCAACTACAAACCCTGTTTATTTTTAATTAAAACGTTTATTTATTGCAGACTTTGTATCGTTTCGACCCTCCCTACATGAACTTTGCTGTCAGAATTTCTACCCAAATGCTATTTTTCTGCTATTCTACTGGCTTTTCTTTAGTAATCACTGTTGTAATGTAGGAAATGTAAACAGCAATGTGATAATGACCAGGATACTGGAGTGAACTCCCCCTGCTCTTCTTCAAATAGTGCCATGGGATCTGTTACATTCACCTGAGAGGGAGGGCAGATGGGACCTCGGTTTAACATCTCATCCGAAAGACAGCAGCTCCAACAGTGCAGCACTCCCTCGGTACTACACTCAAGTGTCAGCCTGGATTTTGTGCTCAAGACTCTGGAGTGGGACTTGAACTCACCACCTTCTGACTCCGAGGCACTGAGCCAGGGCTGAGAACAAGCCAGGTCTGCAGTACTGCAGGGCAGTGTTGATGACTGAACAGCCACCCTGTCTTGCCAATGGAACCTAGAGGAGTCGGCCTGTTGCTGGGAGCTGGGATTGTTCTCACTCATTTCCGCAGAACGTTGCAAGCCAACGGTTTGGTGGTCCTAGCTGGACCAGCAGCAGGAAACTTACCAGTGTTCAGTTTTGACATAAGACTGCTCAGTTTTATCTAATTAAATTCTGTCAGTACCCCTGTGCTCACTCAGGGACCCCTAAGCCTTGACTCTGCCGACCTCTGCCGAAGCGCTCAACAACAACAATTTGCACTTGTATAGCGCCTTTAACATTAAAAAAACTGACCATGGCACTACAAAAAGGTGTATTCAAAAGATTGAAGCCCCAATTTAAACTCAGGTGCCCGGTGAGAACGGGATGCATTCGGATTGGACGCGCCATTTACACCCCGCTCCATTTTCAGCTCCATTGGAGTGTTAAATGTGGCAGGGCGTAAGTCCAACCCAGGCACACCATGGGCCATTTTCGCCGGGTGCATTGGCATTAAAATCGAGGCTTACCTCTCTGGAGTTAGTCAAGTGGGGTGTCTTCCTACAGAGAGAGTTTTCAGTGACTTGGTCTGGAGACTATTAAACCTACTACAGTCATGGGTTTCCATGCATGGCAGATATCTGGTTGACCCGCATGATCAGGCTGAACAATACCAAACTGAAAAGACAGCTCTGCCAATATCCAGTTTCTTGTATAAAAACACAAGGAAACAACAGATAATCCGAGCTTGTCCTATATGCAGAATTATTTGTTCATAAAAAGAAATAATCTCGAGTCCACAGTTTTACCACCCAGCTTAAGAGTTCCTAACAGATGGTTAAAATTCAGTCATGCAGTGGTCCTCAGCATCTACCATGACACCCATTAGCAGTAAGATCATTAATACTGAAACTAATGTCAAGACGTTTTGTCATTCAAATAATAAAGACTGCTCAAGTTTCATTCTCATGGTTTATGCCATCCTCTAGATTTCTGACTAGTTATAATCACTTCCAGTTATCCATTATTCTCTTTTAAAACTGGTCAGACTCAACCTGGGAGCAGATCTTTTGTGTTGAATTCCCGCTTCACATAGTTCCTTTTCAGTGATATCATGAGCCTTGTTTACCACAACACCAGACATTATTCTCTCTTGTCACAGAAGGGAGAATTCGGTACAAACTATCTGCTCCCATGCTGCCTCTGACCAGCCATTTGAAAGCATAAAACATGGCAGGCACTGAGAGACACTAGTAAGTGTACAGATAATTCCCCTTTATCACTTAAAGCTACGTGGCACTTATGTAGAATACCTTTGCTTTAACAAAAATTAAATAATATTTCTGTACCCAAAAAAAAGAAATAATACTAAGATTTGACCAGGACCATCCTCGTGAAGCCATGGGGGCGATTTTGCCAGCCCTGGGGAGGCGGGTATGGAGGCGGGACTGCCGGGAAATTGGTAGAATTTGGGGGTGGGTGCCCAACCCGCCCCCAAGCCATCTTGCCAGGAGGCGGGTAGCCGTCCCGCGCCGGATCCAGTCTCCTTCGAGGCGGGAAGGGATTAAAGCCAATTAACTGCCTGTTAACAGGTAGTTAACAGGCAGAAAATAGGATTATCCCCTTTTTGCCCTCACAAGTGTGGACTTCCCGAAGGCTCCGAATCCCGCCAGGTCACCGAGGCGAGTAGTGGGTCTGCGGGGGTCTGCGGGGTCCAAAAGTGTGCTGTGGAGGTGAGTGATGGGTGCAAGTGTGGAGAGTTGAGTATCTGAGGTAAGTGCAAAGTGTTAGAAAAAGTGTACTTACCTTTGTTTCTTCCTGCAGGCTTCAATCGGTGGGTATGCGGAGAGTTTCACATCTCCGCGGTAGAGATGACAGATGGCCGTTGCATTCTCAGATGCAACAACCATCTAATTTCTGCAAAAGAAGGAGGTTTGATGAGGTCTTGAATTCAAGACCTCATCAAACTACAGAGAATGTCAGCGTTTGACAGCTTCACAGAGAGTCAAACGATGACAATTCATCTGTCAAAAATTTTTGACAGATGAAACGTCATATGCTGACATTCTCTGTAACCGGCTTTCCCTTAATAGGCCTGCTAAACCCACTTGGCGGGCTTAACAAGGTCAATCAAGGGAAAATAGCGTGGGTTGGCCAGAAGTTGATGGAGGCGGGACTGAAACCCGACAAGTGGGAGTCCCGCCTCCAAAAGCTCCCCATTGGCAAAATCACCTCCCATGAGTTCAAACATTTTGAATACTTTCAGGCAGATTTTAGACTGATTCTTAGTCATACGAACATCCTGGTTACATAAGTATAGTCAACATAAAACATTTCAGAATCACTTACAATGGACACCAATAAGTGAAGCTTATAGCCAGCAGCCTAAAGCAAAGTCAGACGTGTGATGGAGCAGACATTACAAATCATAGTGAATGCCATCATTGTAACAGGAACAGGATTACCTCATTGTTTAACTTCTTTTGTGGCTACAAGAATTATCAAGTGGATGTAAAAATGCTTCAATTAGGTTAGTTTATACTACACTTACACCTCCAAACTACCAAGCGTGTATCATTAATCTTTTGGCGACAAAAGAATTGAAAATATTTACATCATTGTAAAGGGGATCTTGAAAAATCATACACAGGAATCCTTTCAAAGTTGTGTAATGATGTTTTTCTCCTCTAATTTGTTGGTGAAAAGAGCAATGGGACCTATCAAGAAGTAAACTTACAGAGACATGTTGGAGCAATTTATTTTTGTGGGTCACAGAAGTTTTGGTATTGGCTTAGTCACACTTGGGAAGTGAGTCACTTACCTCTTCTCAATCCCAAGATTCTGGCTCTGCCCTGGTTATTCGAATAAAATGGGGAAGATCTCCTCGGTGCAATATGTAATGAAATCGTAAATGCATTTGCGAAGAGCAAAGGAAATCTCCCCCTACCCCTCATGTGGTAACAGGAGGCATTCACAAGCTCTCTAAAAGGAAACCGTGCAAATAAGACTGTAAAATGGGAACCTTTTGCTCAGTACTTAATACATAGTGTACTGACAAAAATGTTGAAATTCAATGGGGTACTTTTCACCCTCACTGCCTGGGCGGTAATCCTGGTGGACTGGATCACCCGCCTGTTGTAGAACCCGTCCGGTTTTCGTCCTATTGGTGGTGAAGGTGAAAACTACCTCCAATATGTCTGATTCTGTTAACTAGGGCTTAATGTGAAGCATTGCAGATGCTACAGAAGAGCACATCTTTATAACTGATACATGGCCAACAGAGAAGAGCACAGACCATTGTTTAAAGTATTCAGTCCTTTTTTTTTGTGTCTGGATAAAAGGTGATTGTATGAGGTATTTTTAATGACTGTCACTCGTGAGATGAAAATGACCAGTGGAAAGTGGTTAGTACATTGTCAATCTTCAACTTACAGGATAAAGAGAAAAACCATGAAACAAAAATAAAACAAAACTGAAAATGCTGGAAATACAGAATGGGTTCGGTTAGTCAACATCTGAAAGAAAATAAGAAAAATGGGATAAGGTTTTGGGTGGAAGGCCTCAACAGAGTCATTGGGCTCGATTTTGCCATTGGGGGCGGGTTGGGGCGTGTCAGGTGGTTTTCGTGTCAGGACCCCGACTCCGATGTGAAGTGGGGAAAAAAGTGCGATTTTGCCCTAATTGGGCACTTGATTTCCAGCGTGTGGAAACCCCTGGCCCAATGAGTCTTTTCATACAGAAAGTCGCCTCCGATGACGTCATCAATGTTGCTGGATTTAAGGCCTGCAAGCAGCCTTGCTTCTTCTGGAGACTTTAAACTTTATGCCCATTGTTGTGATTGCTTCATTCAGCAATTATGTCCACCAGTAGGCCAAAGTGTGCTCCAAGGTTCGATGAGGCCTCCCTCCAAGCTCTGGTGGAGGGAGCAAGATCAAATAAGGAGGTGCTCTTCCCTTCCTCAGGGAGGAAAAAGCCTCCCCAGCAGACTAAAGCTGTGTGGATGCAAGTGACCCAGGAGGTCAACTCAATCTCTATGTGCCGCAGAACCTGGCTGCAGTGCAGGAAGAGGTTTCATGACCTTCTCCGCACAGGAAAAGTGAGTATGACTTTCCCATCACCCTCAATCTGATCCCCATTGCCTCTCCTCACCAGCACTCTGCTTTGCCAACCTCTTCCTCCACATCCCCCTTGACACTGACATCCCTGCACCCTTACCCATTCCCTCTCTCTCTATGGTCACATTCACTTAACTATTCAACCATGCAGCCCTCACAGTCTCTATCACTGTGTTGCAATGACAACAACTTACAACACACAGGGAGGGCCCTTTGTCTCCTTCTAAGCATCTATGCTATGGATTCTCTACACTCACTCCTTCATTCTCACTCAAACTCCACTTGTGTCCCTCATTGCAGGAAAAGAGAGCCCACAATAAGAGGGAAAGAGCGAGGACAGGAGGAGGGCCACCCTCAGTAGCCCAGCTCACCACCTCGGAGGAGGCAGCCCTGGAAATCGACGGTGTCGAGGAAGATTCACAAGTGGGGGACGGACAGACGGGCGCATCACAGCAAGCTGGTGACAGAATAGTTTGGCGTCTCTCTCATTGACATTGCATGAGTGACTGATAATGATTCTGATGCTCTAACAGATTGACTTATGATCATCTGCACAATTCAATGTGCATTCAACCTTTACCTCACATCTCTAACTCTTTCCTTTACTCCCCCACAGGACCATCGACAGCCTTCGTCCCCACTGTCCAGGAGGAAGAGCCTGAGCTAAAAGACTCCTCAGAGGAAGCTGCAACATCTGAGGGTGTAGCGTCAGCAGAATTCAGTGCACCCAGCACCAGCGCAGACACTCACACCTTGTTGGAACTTTTGCGAGATAGAGTAGTGTTGTCACCTGGTGTATCACAGCTCACAAGTGAGCATCAGCAGATGGTGGAGACAGGGACAGCAGTGGAGAGTCCTCGTCGGAGGGCGCAGGACTCTGCCAGCTCGGCTCAGCTGCATGTCGACCCTGAGCCTCCGGGTCCATCCAGAAGGAGAGCGGTGCTGGAACTCCAGGAACAGGTGCAGGAGTCTCTGGCAGGTTTTGTCTCCAGGATCGCTGCGAGTGTGGAGCAAATGGAGGAGTCCATCACGAACATGAGCAGAGCC
This sequence comes from Squalus acanthias, assembly GCA_030390025.1. Taxonomy (NCBI): domain Eukaryota; kingdom Metazoa; phylum Chordata; class Chondrichthyes; order Squaliformes; family Squalidae; genus Squalus; species Squalus acanthias. The sequence goes on from CM059439.1 coordinate 72,974,611, forward strand.
TTTGTGGAGGCATTGGCGCATGAACGCATCACCGCGGAAAAGATGGCAACCTCCGTGGAAAGGATGGCTACCTCCGTGGTAAGGCTGGCTACCATAGAGGAGAGGATGACTACGGTAGAGGAGAGGATGGCTACGGCCATGGAGGAACTAAGTCACCAGAGTGTTGAAAACATGGTAATTGTTCAGAATAGACTGGCATCTCTTGAGGAGCGATGGTCAGCTATTGAGCATAGAAACCAGACCTTCATGGAAGTCCTCTGGAGTAGGACTTCCAGTGCAGAAACGGGTCCTCATGGCCCCCCTGAAGTGCAGCAAGGTGCTGTCAAGCCACTTGCTAGCTCTGAAGTGGGGCTGACCCATGAGAGGGATGTTGGTGGCAGACAACATGGAAGTGGGGGCTCATCTCCAAGCGCTCACACGACCATGCCACTGCAAAGCCCTCGGTCAGAGCCCCACCAGAGTCCTCACCCAACTGAGATGGGCGTCTCATCCCCTGCACAGCCGCAGGAGCAGCAGACTGTTGCCAAGCCCTCACAGGTTCGCAACCCCAGAGGATGCCCGCCAAAGGTGTCGAGACAGGAGCAGCAAGAAAGTGAGCAAGGGGCCTCCACATCTGCTGAAGCCACAGATCGGAGCACGCGTAAGAGGAAGATAATGCACAAGTAGTCACAAGAGTAGTCACTTGGGTGTTATCACAGGATCACAGAATCCCCACAGTGCAGATAGAGGCCATTTCGGCCCATCGAGCCTGCACCGACACATATCCACCCTATCCCCGTAACCCCATGTATTTAATCCCCCGAACACTAAGGGTCAATTTACCATAGCCAAATCAACCTAACCCGCACATCTTTGGACTGTGGGAGGAAACCGGAGCACCCGGAGGAAACCCACGCAGACACGGGGAGAATGTGCAAACTCCACACAGATAGTCACCCGAGGCCGGATTCGAACCCGGGTCCCTGGCGCTGTGAGGCAACAGTGCTAACCACTATGCCACCGTGTTGTTATGTTGTGTTTATTTTTGAAATGCCATCAGTTGCTTGTTGTGATAAAAAATTCTGATGGCAAACTGTTGAAGTTGTGGCCTGTGTCATTTCGCAAATGGGACTTCCACATTGAGGGCTTAGAGCGACTTGCAATTGTCAGTATGGTGGTCAGAGTGATAGGAATCCGCAGGTTCTTGTCCATTGTCGATGCTCTAGTAAGAAGGTGCGAGACAAAAGTGTTTGATTGTGCAGGCTAAGCAAATCTGGCCAACATGAGTGCGTCCCTTGCATCCCGGGCAGCAATGTGGTCGCGTGCTGGCGTCTTCTGGCCTGTGCAGCTTCAGGTGGGTGAGCAGCAGCTTGGCGCTCCTGTTGTTGCTGCTGCTGTTGGTGCTGCTGTTGTTCATGGTTCTGCTGCTGCCATGGCTGGTCTTCGTCCGAATCTGATGTCCAGGAGGAAAGGAAATAAATGGTTCCCATGCTTCTGGTATATGCCTCAGTTGAGGAAGCGCTCAGTCAAGGTGGGGAGAGGGGTTTCCCAGGAGGTCACACTGGAGGTCCACAACAATGAGTATGCCTGTTAAAAGCTCCCTCAGACCTGAGACAACAAAGTTCTGCCCCTGCAAATGATCATTGGTGAAAACTCCTTTTTAATGGTGGAGCTGCAGCTGTTAGTAAGCAATCCACTTGTGAGGCCGCCAGGATTAACTGGAGTGTTCCAGAGGAGACATGCAGGATGGGGGAAAAGTGTTAAAATCAGAAAGGCCTCTCAAAATGGGATTATAGAGGCACTTAACTGGTTCTTAAGGGCCTTAAGGGCCTATCTCGCCTCTTGGAGGCGGGATGGAAACAGGGTCTGAAACCCCGATTCTGGGAAAATTGCTCGGAGGCGGGCTGGAGGCGGGATCGGAGCATTCAGTTCTGGACACTGCACCTCAGGAAGAATATACAGGAAACTTTTGTTTATCCGGCACCCAAAATCCGGAATTCCCGCCTAACCGGCAAAAATCATCCTCCGAAAACTCCTCTCAAATAATCGGCAATGTTGCCGATCCCGAGTCCGAGTCTGAGTCCGCGAACGCCGATTTAGTCAGTAGGGGTAGTTTTCAAAAGTGCCACTACTCGGCCTCCTGGCGCTGTCGGAAGTCCGAAACACTGCAGTAGCAGGAGTTGATTCTCCCGCGCTGCCTGGAGTCTCTTTGTTAAAAATAACCTCGGTAGATATAACTCTCCGTTATCCGGTACTTTCGATAAACCGGCACCACGCCGGTCCCGTCGGTGCCGGTTAATAAAGAGTTTCCTGTAATGACCTTGGTGCAGCGCAGATTCACCAGAATGATAACGGGGCTAAAAGGGTTCAATTCTGAGGACAGAATGCATAGACTAGGCTTGTATTCCCTTCAGTATAGAGGATTAAGGGTGATCTAATTGATGTGTTTAAGATGATTGAAGGAGTTGATAGGGTAGATAGAGAGAAACGATTCCTTTGTTGGGGGAGTCCAGAACAAGGGGGCAGAACGTTAAAATTAGAGCCAGGCAGTTTAGGGGTGATGTCAGGAAGCACTGCTTCACACAAAGGGTGGTGGAAATCTGGAACTCTCTGTCTCTCTCTCAAAAAGCTGTTGAGGCTGGGAGTCAATTGAAAATTTCAAAACTGAGATGATTGATTTTTGTTAGGCAAGGGTATTAAAGGTTACAGAACCAAGGCGGGTCAATGGAATTAAGATACAGATCAGCCATGATCTAATTGAATGGTGGAACAGGCTCAAGGGGCTGAATGACCTACTCTTGTTCCTATATTCCTTCCTTCCTATGTTCCAAACACAAATTGAAAACCTTCAGATCCCAATCACCAAATGTGCCCAAGTGGTACCTAAAGTACTTTCTGTTGCTGTGCTATTAATAAGGATTGGTCCCAATATTTGCAGGATTGTCTTTGCATAGGTGTCAATCTACAGTGTGGCTACTAATGTTCACTTTGCAGCTTCCACCAAGGAAATGCAACGTCTTAAATCGCACCTTTTAGAGGGGGACATAACAAAGCAGCTGGAGGCCGAGAGGCGCGAGTCCAAACGTGCAGAAGCCAGGCTCAGGAATGGATTACACGATCTGGAGGAGGCAAGGTTTTATTGCATCAACAGAATGATCAAAGAACAGAGGCGGATCCAGAGAGACCTTTTGAGAATAAAGAATGGTGAGTTGCCACCTCTTAAGATTGGGATTTCCATATACTGTATGTCTTAAGGTTGGCGATGGGCAGTACTGGGGAGTAGAATATTCATTCTATCTTGCACCCAGTGACAATATCAGGCATGCACAGGCCAGCTATTTCACGGGTTTGATGCAATACCAATCTCCCTAAATGCAAATTATCCTGAAAATGAATTAATGACACAATCTCCGTACTCCATACAATCTCCTTGTTCTGATCCCGTACTCTCTCTCTCAAAATAGGGAATCATCCTCGCTAAGGAAGGAACAGTAGAGAGATAGAGTGAGAAAAAAAAACACCGTGGCCCGAAATTTCCTGGAAAATTTCAGCATAGCCATAACATAAGCGGGGAGTCACATGTTTTTTTTCTGAGGAAATTTGCATGTAACTAATTTTTGCCGGTTTTCCATTGAAACATCGTTACCCACGGATTTCCTCGATTGTTTCTGCCGTTTCTGAGATACAGCTGCTGAGGCCCTCTGCCACTCATTTCCATAGCTCCACCCAAACGCCAAAGACCAGTTCATGCAAGTTTCCTGGATTTACATGAATAATGCGCTGGCGTAGATTTATACCCAAAATTAACCACAGCATGGCCTGAAGTCATCTGAAATCGGCCTAACTGAGATCTCTGGAGTTTGATCGCAATTTCCTTCACAGTATTTTTTTTTTACTAAGACCTGCAGTATAAGGAACCAAAGTTCTGCCAGTCTCAGTGCGCCTGAAATTATTTGAACCCCCCCCCTATCCCCACACGCATTCAGAAGGACTAAGCATCTGGAACGGGTGTACCTCTGCTCTGCATAACAATGCAGAGGAAGAGAAGCAGCAGAGGCAAGAGGCTCCAAGAGTGAGGCATCAAGGCAGAAGACCGCAGCCCACTCGCCATTACTCCTTTTGCATTTGCATTTGTTGTACGGTGGTTTTCACAATTGGGCACGGGCAAAAGAGCGCCGCAGGAAATTCAGGCGCAAGTTCCCATTGGCAAGATCGGCGCAGCAACCGGCATAAATTTCAGTGTAATTTCCGCGTGGGTGTAATCCAGGAAATTCGGGGCCACGACTTGTCAGGATATCTGGAAGGTATCTGGAACTGCAAACTGTACAGAGAATATGCTCCTGCTGAGAAAGAAAAAAATATCTTTGGAAATTCAATGCCCTCTCCATTGTTAACAGTGGCAGTGATTTGAATGCAGTCGTGGGTTAATATCAGCTGGAACTTAATGTGAATAAATGTGAAACGCATCTTTAATGCGTAAGACAGACGGGTAAAAATAAACAACATGTAATAGATTGGCACTGAAGAGATGACCTCGAATGCTTTTTCCTACTGTTGCTTACTCAGATTAATCCTTCTCATCCATTGGCTCATGAGAAGCACATAGTAGCTTCCCTTTACTTTTCATAATTTGAAACTTGACAGACTTGGCAGTGGCCCTGGATTCAGAGGCCCCATGATGCTTACATTTAGCCCAAAATTCTGTAGTAGTTAGTTCCTAATTACTACGGGAATTTAGATTTTATATGGTAGAATTTGGAAATCATTGCTTCAATATTTTACCTCTTTTTGCCACAAAACCCCTAGCGATCATAATCAGACCTTCATAATCACAAATGTATAAAAGATGGAGGCCATCTGGTTTATCTTTCCATAACAACCTACAGTTCCCCCCCCAGTATATCATCCAGCTTCCTCCTGAATGATACACAAGTTTTTGCCCCCACTGCCCTCGAATCATTCAAGAGCATCAGTAAAAGTCATGCATATTACCACCGGACACTTTTAGTACTGTTTGCATATCTTCATAAATCACAAGATCACAAGCTAATTAAACAGAAGGAAGGCCATCTGGATCATATTACTTCATCCAACCAAAAGCAACCTACAGTCCTCCCCATTGCAGCATTGAATTGCTTCGTAAATGATTCCAGAGCTTTTCCTCCAGGAGTCCTTTCCAGGTGTTGATCATTCTTTGTGTGAAGAACTTCCTGATATAAGTCCTAAATTTTCCTTTTACTAGTTTGAACCTTGTCCTACTCTCACAAGTTACTTTAAAGTAATATTCTGGATTTACTATTTCCAGACCCTTAACTACCTTGTATCTCTCTCTAAGATTGCTTCTTAGACACCTTCTTACCAGCCTGAAAAGGCTAAGGCCTTGAAATTGGCCCACTTACCGCCACGAGTTTTTGCTGTGATCTGGTCTAAAAATGGCGACCGCCACTCTAGCGCCCTTCTCTGACGCAGTACTCGGCGACCGCCATTTTGGTGAGGCACTTAGCACTGCCGCAGCGCTGGCCCTGGAAATGTAAATTAAGAGAGGGTGACGTCAGTCACCGTGCAACGCCGACTTAACGTCAACTCCGCGAGCTGCGACCTTAGCACCGAGCTCAGCGCTGCGTTCTAAGTGCACTGTGAAAACCCGGCGTTCAGCAGACTGATAGAGATGCTGTCAGCACCTCTTGAAGGGACACACACATCTTTCAGGTAAGTTTGCATTTAAGCTTTTGGACTGGAATTTTTTATATTTTATTGAAGTAGTGGCTTGGTGCAATACAGGTTAAAAGTTTTTTAAGTGCGCAGGGAGTGCAGCTGGATGCTTACAAGGCCTCGGATGGTAAAGGAAGTTCTCTGAGAAGACTGAAAATGCTGCAAATACTCAGCAGGTCAGGCAACATCCGTGGAGAAAGAAACAGAGTTCATGTCTCAGGTCAAGATGTTGCCTGACCTGCTGAGTATTTCTAGCATTTTATGCTATTATTTCAGATTTGTAGCATCCACTCGCAGAGGGAAGAGGAAGATGCAGAAGAGGAAGAAGCAGAAGGAAGGTTGCAACCCAGACAGGCTCTTTCTGGCCAGGATATCCGGGATCGAGACATCCGAATGTGGTCCCAGTGACTCCAATTCCCTTTTCAACATTAGCCCCACACCTTACCTTCCCTCTGTTACTGACCATCACAGCGTCCTCTTGGCCACAATGCTGAAATAAAAGCCACCACAAAGCAAACTTTCCAATCCAACTTTATACATCTATCCATCCAATATGACATCAAGAAATCAACTCATCACCCTTATGCATTCTCTTAATGACTGTCTTGTGTGTGCCTTTTCCTATCCTACTGACATCATGCAGTGCTACCCCAGTGGCTGCAGCCTGGCTTTCAGTGGGGGACACTGCAAATGGCCTTGCTGGTCGACCGTGAGGAGCTGGTGGCTGGGAGTGTCGAATCAAGTGACAGTGTTTCTATTTCTTCTTCTTCGTCTTCTTCTTCACTCTCCTTTCCCTCTTCTTGGCCAACCACTGGCTGGGCAGGCTGCATTTCTTGGGTGTGTGAAATGAGGAAGACACAAAGGTGAATTTGTTGTGAGGGGAGGGCGGGAAAGCAAGAGGTGCATGCGAGAAAGGATAACGTATGAGGATACCAGCATCTTGTATCCTTTCTGCCCCGCCACTGGCCAAGGGCTCAGCCATGCCCCTGCCAAGAATGGCCAGCACCTTCTCCTCCAAGGGGGTGAGGTGAAGCTCGTGATTGGTACAGATTGTTGGTAAGTGAGTGATTGGGGTAAGGGGAGTCATGCATCGTGCAGTTGGTAGGAGACGGCTTTTGAAGATGCATTCACTGACCTTGACCACTGGTCTGAGGTCATGAAGCGTCTTTGGGCACTGGAGCCAGGTGGTGGGGGCAACACTGCTGGCAGTGACGGCCTCGGTGATCTGGTCCCACATCCTCTTTCTGGAGGGCCTCCTGGCCCCTGTGGGTCGAGGGCCAGTCTTACAGTGTTGACCCCCTGCACAAAGCTGGAGTGCTGTGTGCGAGACCCTGGGTGCCCCTTCCCTGGCTTGCTGAGCCATTTGTGTTAGTGCTGAAGCACTGCTCCTAGTTTTTTTTAGGTGCGGAAGGGAATTCAGCTTTCAGAGCTGAAGACTCCCATTTGGGAATTCTTTTTAATGTTAATTTTTTTTCAGGAGCTGTAAGGGCTAAAAACTGCATATTTTTACATCATTTTTATTTTTATCATTTCGGAAGGCATTGCCCTTTTAAGAAAACAACAATGCATTGTTGCAATGCAATGGAGTAGGTATGTTATTTATTTTTCCTTCCAATGTGCAGTACATCCACTGTGACTGGCTCTTACGTTTACAGCCTATTTAATATTTCCCAGGTTATTCCAAGAAGAAAGCAGTAAGCAGTTTCAGAAGGCTGTGTCCGGACAATAAAACTCCAGCCAAAGGAAAGTCTGGCTCCAACAATACTGTTTTACCCACCATCCCAGCTGTAAAGGACCAAGCTGTCATACTGGAGTCAGAAGGAATCAGGTAGCAAAATATTTACCTGGAATTGTATAAACGTACAGATGCTTACGAACCTGTCATATTTAATGATATTCGTGCAACACTTAGGCTGAAGCAGGAACTTTGGTAATCCTGATAACTTTGTTTTAACTTTAAATCTCAGGAGATGTAATGAAAGTTAAAAGGAACTTGCCTGAAGGGCCTCTTCAGACACCAGGTTCTCTTCACCTGGTGGGGAAAGCCATGGTTGTCTCCCCCGCTCAGGCCAGTTACAATCGCCGATGACATCATCAGACCCCCATTAACATATGTGAGTTAGGACCCTGCCGTCTTTGGATGGCCAGCTTAGCCGTCTGTCCAGAAGCCTCACTTAAAATTGGAAAGGGCGGGATCTCCAGGGTAAGTAACTCATGGAATTTCAACTGCCCGCTCGCCAGCTCGGTTTCCGCTGGGCGGGTAGGGTTAAAATACCGCCCCCCCCCACCCCCATTGTCTTGGCATATATCGTGACCGTTATTAATCTCCCTTATCCGGCAGCTTTTCACAGATCTGTTGAAGTTCCAGTTCAGAAAGTTCTACATTTCAAAAATCAGCTGAACGCATCAGATAAAATGCTGCAATCTTTAGGCTAGTTGGACAAACCACTGCCACCCCCCCCCTCCCCGCCACCCCCGCCAAAACAAATTCTGTTTTCTTCAATCATAAGTAGGATCTGACCCCTTACCTCAGTGTTTCCCCCCCCCCCCCCCCCGACTCCCAAATGCCAGCTCACTGTATGTCATAGAAATTTGTAAGAATGCTGACACCTAGGGACAGCTGTCTACACGCTAGCCTGAAAACATTGGCATATCTGGGCTGCCCTCTGACTGTGTGTATATATCTATATCTATCTACATCTTTTCAGAGTGTTTAGCAAATACTACACACTTACTAATTATTTCTGTAGCCAATTTCGAAACAATTTATCAATCTGTACTCCCATACCCTAACCAGATGGTTCCTGGAGCTCACTCTCTATGTTTCCTTGCATTTTGCTGTGTTTTTCCTGTAAACACACCCCCACGAACATACCAAGAAACAAGTATGGACATAATGGCCCGGAATTTGCGGTGGGTTATGACGGCGAACTAACAGCGTTAGCCGTCGTTACTCCTCTGAAACTGATCACAACTTTTGGATTTAGCGCATGCGCATCCAAACGTGGAAATCCTGACGTTGCGGTCAGTCATTCACTGCTCCGACACTGACTGCACTGTGGCCCCCCCCCCCCCCCCCCACCCCACTATCAGTGTAATTAGTGAAATTGATGAAAACTTGGGCTTTTCCGCGGCAATATCGCTGTTAAATAACCCATTAAATGCTAAGCCTTGTTGGAATAGGTGTAACTGGGGTTCTAACAGCGTATTGACAGGTTAAAAAAACGTTCTGGCCCTGAAAAACTAATTTTTATATTTGTGGAGTGTCAAATTTCTCCATTATTATAAAAATTATATATTTTTAAAAACTTACAAATTTTTTAAAAGTTTATTCATGTTATTTCAGCTTCTACTTTATCCCCATGCGAGAGTCCCAATCTTTCATTCGCTCTCTGTAACATTTTTTAAAAGTCCAGATAAAAGCAGGTTCTCATTTCCTGGTTTCCTATCTGTGAGAATTCTGCAATGTAATTGGCTGCTTAGACAGCTTGTTGGCATCACAGCAGCATCGCACTAGGGAATCCCACTACAGAATGCTGAAATCAATTGTACATCGAAAAAGGGAAACTTCTCGCCCCAGAGATCGCGAGATCTCTGTGGGCAGCTTTCTTCGGGACCAGTGACAAGCGCCTTTGCTTCACTGCTGATCGCAAATTATGAACCAATAAAATTGTGACCATTCTAATCTCCACGGCTTTGAAATTATGCTGTGGGATATTTGTGTACGAACTGGGTAACTTTGTCTGAAAGGAGTCATCAGCCAGCTTTGCCATCCCAGCATGGAGCCTTGCTTGCCAATAGCACATATTGGAAATTAGGGCTCAGGATGCTGGTATTTCCAGTATGCCCTCCCAGTGGGCGAGGCTTTCTGAAAATTACCCATGAAATTCCTTAGTCTATTTTAATGGAGACACTCAAATCATAGAATCATAGAATGATGCAGCACAGAAGGAGGCCGTTCAGCTCATCGGGCCTGTGCTGGCTCTTTGGTAGAGCTAGCCAATTAGTTCTACTCCCCCTGCTCTTTCCTGAAAGTCCTGTAATTTTTTTCCCTTCAAGTATTTATCCAATTCCCTTTTGAAAGTTATTATTGAATCTGCTTCCACCACCCTTTCGGGCAGTGCATTCCAGATCACAACAACTAACTGCGTAAAAAGAATTCTCCTCATGTCGCCTCTGGTTCTTTTGCCAATCACCTTCAATCTGTGTCCTCTGTTTACTGACCCTTCTATCACTGGAAACAGTTTGTCCTTACTTGCTCTATCAAAACCATTCATGATATTGAACACCTCTATCAAATCTCCTCTTAAGGTTCTCTGCTCCAAAGAGAACAGCCCCAGCTTCTCCAGTCTCTCCGCATAACTGGAGTCCCTTATCCCTGGTACCATTCTCGAAATTCTCTTCTGCATCCTCTCCAAGGCCTTGACATCCTTCCTAAAATGTGGTGCTCAGAATTGAACACAATACTCCAGCTGAGACCTACCCCATGTTTTATAAAGGATTCCTTGCTTTTGTAAACTATGGGCTCGAATTTCATCGGGCCGTTGAGGCGGGTTTGGAGGTGTGTGGGTGGTTAAAATTACAAAAACTGGCGGGCGGGTCCAATCCCGCCTCCAAGCAATTTTCATTAAATCGTGTCTACTGGTCCCGTCTCCGTCCCGCCTCTAAGAGGCGGGATAGGCCGTTAAGGCCCTTAACAAGCACTAAATTGCCTCTATAATGCCATTTTGATAGGCCTTTGTGATTTTAACCCTTTTCCCACGTGAAGCACGCCTGTTCTGAAACACGACGGTGAAACCTGGCAGTAGCACAATTGCATTGCTGACTATCAGCTGCAGCTCAACCATTAAATAGGAGATTTGATCAGCCATCATTTGCAGGTGGCAGGACTTTGCTGTCTCAGGTCTAGGGGAACTTTTAGAAGGCATAACCACAGCTGTGGAAGTTTGGAGCCTGACACCCATCTCCAGTGTAACCTCCTGGGAAACCCCTCTCGCCACCTTGACTGAGCGCTTCCTCAACTGAGGCATATACCAGAAGCATGGGAGCCATTTATTTCCTTCCCTTCTGGACATCAGATGAGGACGAAGACCAGCCGCGGCACCAGCAGAACCATGAACAACAGCACCACCAATCGCAGCAGCAACAGCAGGAGCGCCAAGCTGCTGCTCACCCACCTGAAGCTGCACAGGCCAGAAGGGGCCAGCGCATGGAAGCCCGTCGGCGCAGGAGATACCCCCCAAACAAGGTCTACAGACACAGGGTCAGCTACCTCAACATGTCTGAGCAGCAGTGCCAAAGGCGGCTCCGACTTTCGCGAGAGGTAGTGGGTGACATCTGCGCAATGCTGCAACAAGACCTGGAGCCCAGAGGACCAGGTGGACAACCCTTACCACTGGCCGCCAAAGTCACCACCGCACTCAACTTTTTTGCCTCAGGCTCATTCCAGGGATCAGCAGCAGACATCAGCAGCATCTCCCAGGCGGCTGCACATACCTGCATCACGCAGGTAACCGATGCCCTCTTTGCCATCGTGCACAATCACATCCATTTCACCAAGGATCAAGCAAGTGTCACGGCGCGTGCGGTTGGATTAGCTAATCTGGCAGGCTTTTCAAAGGTGCAGGGCGTCGTTGACTGCACACATGTAGCCCTTAAGGCACCCCATCGCAATCCAGGTATTTTTGTCAACTGCAAGGGCTACCACTCCCTTAACGTTCAGTTGGTGTGTGACCACAAGAAGGAAATTTTGCATGTTTGTGCCAAGTACCCTGGCAGTTGCCATGACTCCTTCATACTGCGCCAGTCTAGTGTGCCTCCGTTATTCAGTCCGCCAGACCAACTTAACGGATGGCTACTTGGAGACAAGGGCTATCCCCTGAAGACGTGGCTAATGATGCCGTTGAGTCCATCCAACGCAGCTGAGGAGAGCTACAACTCCAGCCACATGTCCACCAGAGCCATAATCGAGCAAACCATCGGTTTGCTGAAGATGCGCTTCAGATGCCTGGATAGATCAGGTGGAGCCCTGCAGTACTCAGCAGCCAGGGTCTCCAGAATCGTCGTGGTTTGCTGTGCACTTCATAACATGGCACAGCGTCGTGGCTTGCAGATTCCTGAGGACCAAGTGGCTCGTCACATATCCTCCTCAGATGAGGAGGAGGAGGAGGAGGAGAGCGAAAACGAACATCTTGCAGAGGCCCATCAACCAGCGGCAGCAGTACGCGAGAACATTGCTGCCCAGGATGCAAGGAATGCACTCATCTTGGCCAGATTTGCTTAGCCTAGCCAATCAAGCACTTTTGCCTCGCAGCTTCTTACCTGAGCATCGACAATGGCCAAGAACCAACGGATTCCTAGCAATTTGAACACCATACTGACAATTGCAAGTAATCCTAAGCCCTCAATGTGAAAGTCCCATTCGCGAAATGACACACACCACAACTATAGCAGTAGCCATCAGATTTTTTATTTACAGTAATCATCTGATGGCTTTTTAACATAAAACATCAAAATTCACCCAAGTGACTACCCTTGTGACTATTTGTGCACCATCTTTCTCTTACGCGTGCTCCTACGTGGTGCTTCCCCTGTGGCTTCAGCAGATGTGGAGGCCCCTTGCTCACTTTCTTGCTGCTCCTGTCTCGACACCTTTGGCGGGCGTCCTCTGGGGTTGCGAACCTGTGAGGGCTCGCCAACAGTCTGCTGCTCCTGCGGCTGTGCAGGGGTTGAGACGCCGATCTCAGTTGGGTGCGAACTCTGGTGGGGCTTTGACTGAGGACTTGTTAGTGGCATGGAAGTGTGAGCGCTTGGAGAGGAGCCCCCACTTCCTTGTTCTCTGCAAACAACATCCCTCTCATGGGTCAGGTCCACCTCAGCGCTTGCAAGTGGATTGAGAGCACCTTTCTGCACATCAGGGGGGCCATGGGGACCCATATCTGCACTGGAAGTCCTACTCAGAAGGACTTCCATGAAGGTCTGGTTTCTGTACTCAATAGATGACCATCGCTCCTCCAGAGATGTCATTCTATTCTGAACACTCACCATGTTTTCTGCACTCTGGCAACTTACCTCCTCCATGGCCGCAGCCATCCTCTCGTCTACTGTAGCCATTCTTTCGACGGAGGTTGCCATCATTTGCATAGAGGTTACCATCCTTTCTGTGGTGATGCGTTCATGCGCCAATGACTCCACAAAGGCTCTGCTCATGTTCGCAATGGACTCCTCCATTCGCTCCACACTCGCAGCGACCCTGGAGACAAAACCTGCCAGAGACTCCTGCATCTGTTCCTGGAGTTCCAGCACTGCTGATCTTATGGATGGACCCAGAGGCAGCGGGTCGACATGCAGCTGAGCCGAGCTGGGAGAGTCCTGCACCCTCCGACTAGGACTCGCCACTGCTGTCCCTGTCTCCACTATCTGCTGATGCTCACTTGTGAACTGTGACACACCAGGTGACAACACTACTCTATCTCGCGATGTTCCCTCCGAGGTGTGAGTGTCTGCGCTGGTGCTGGGTGCGCTGAATTCTGTTGACGCTGCGCCCTCAGAGGTTGCAGCTTCCTCTGAGGAGTCTTGAGGCTCATGCTCTTCCTCCTGGATAGTGGGGACGGGTGCTTGCGATGGTCCTGGGGGGGAGTAACGGAAAGAGTTAGAGATGTGAGGCCAAGGTTACATGCACATTGCATAATGCAGATGATCATAAGTCCATCTGTTAGAGCTTCAGAATCATTATCAGCGACTCATGCAATGTCATTGAGAGAGATGGAAAACTATTCTGTCACCAGCTTGCTGTGATACGCCCGTCTGTCCGTCCCCCATTTGGGAATCTTCCTCCACTCCCACCATCTCCAGGACCGCCTCCTCCCAGGTGGTGAGCTGGACTACTGAGGGTGGCCCTCCTCCTGTCCTCGCTCTTTCCCTCTTATTGTGAGCTCTCTTTTCCTGCAATGAGGGAGACAAGTGGAGTTTGAGTGAGAATGAAGGAGTGAGTGTAGAGAATCCATAGCATAGATGCTTAGAAGGAGACAAAGATGGAGTGAGGTGGCAAGACCAAGGGCCCTCCCTGTGTGTTGTAAGTTGTAATTGCATCACAGTGATAGGGAGTGTGAGGGCTGCATAGTCAAATAGTTAGGTGAATGTGACCATAGAGAGAGAGGGAATGGGTAAGGGTGCATGGATGTCAGTGTCAAGTGGGATGTGGAGGAAGAGATTGCTAAAGCTGAGTGCTGGTGAGGAGAGGCAATGGGGATCAGATTGAGGGTGATGGGAAATTCATACTCACTTTTCCAGTGCGCAGAAGGTCATGAAGCCTCTTCCTGCACTGAAGCCAGGTTCTGTGGGTTATTGACAAAGAGTTGACCTCCTCTGCCACCTGGATCCACACAGCCTTGGTTTGCTGGGGAGGCTTCTTCCTCCCTGAAGAAGGGAAGAGCACCTCTTTGTTTGCTCTTGCTCCCTCTACTAAAGCCTGCAGGGCAACGTCATCAAAGCGGGGTGCAGACCTAGGTCTCTGGCTGGCCATTCTTCCTGCAGGTACCTCTAACATGCAAGGGCAAAAGCTTGGCAATCTGCAGAAGAAGCAAGGCTTGTTGCAGACCTTAAATGCAGCAGCAATGATGACATCATCGGAGGCGACTTTCAGACTGGAAAAACTCACTGGCCATGGGTTCCCACACGTTGGAACTCAATTGGCCAATTAGGTTAAAATGGCATCATTCTCCCACATCGATTTAGAATCGGGTGGCTAACACAAAATGCGGATTGCACGACCCTAGCCCACCCCAGTATCAAAATCCAGCCCTATGTCTCCATTAATAAAGCCAAGGATCCTGTATACTTTTTTTAACAGCCTTCTCAACTTGTCCTGCCACTTCAAAGATTTGTGTACATACACCCCCAGGTCTCTCTGTTCCTGCACCCCCTTTAAAATTGTATCATTTAGTTCATATTGCCTCTCCTCATTCTTCCTACCAAAATGTATCACTTCACACTTCTCTGTGTTAAATTTCATTTGCCATGTGTCTGCCCATTTCACCAGTCTGTCTATGTCCTCCTGAAGTCTGCTAATATCCTCGTCATTGATTAATAAATTTTCCGAGTTTTCTGTCAATTGCAAACTTTGAAATTATGCCCTGTATACCCAAGTGCAGGTCATTAATATATATCAAAAAGAGCAGTGGTCCTAATACCGATCCCTGGGGAACACCATTGTATACCTCTCTCTAGTCTGAAAAACAACCATTCACCACTACTCTCTGCTTTCTGTCCCTTAGACAATTTTGTATAGACACTGCCACTGTTCCTTTAATCCCATGGGCTTTAATTTTGCTAACAAGTCTATTATGTGGTACTTTGTCAAACGCCTTTTGAAAGTCCATCAACCGCACGACCCTCATCAACCTTCTCTATTACTTCATCAAAGAACTTGATCAAGTTAGTCAAACAAGTTTTGCTTTTAAGAAAACCATGCTGACTTTCATTTATTTGCCCATATTTTTCCAAATGCCAATTAATTTATTCCCGGGTTATTGTCTCTAAAAGTTATCCCACTATCGACTTTATGCTGACTGGCCTGTAGTTGCCAGGTTTATCCCTCTCCCCTTTTTTAAACAGGGGTGTAACATTTGCAATCCTCCGGTCTTCCGGCACCACTCCCATATCCAAGGAAGATTGGAAGATTGTGGCCAGAGCCTCCAGAATTTCCACCCTTACTTCCCTCGGTACCTAGGATGCATCCCATCCGGACCAGGTGACTTTTCTAATTTGAGCACTGCCAGCCTTTTAAATATCTCCTTTTTATCTATTTTTATCCTATCCAATATCGCTACTACCTCCTCATTTACTGCTACACTGGCAACATCCTCTTCTCCAGTGAAGACCGATGCAAAGTCCTCATTTATCACCTCAGCCATGCCCTCTGCCTCCACAAGATCTCCTTTTTGGTCCCTAATTGGCCCCACCCTTCCTTTGACTACCCTTTTACTATTTTTATGTTTATAAAAGACTTTTGTGTTCCCTTTTATGTTAGCCTCTAATCTAATTCTCATACTCTCTCTTTGCCCCTCTTATTCCCTTTGTTAGATCTCCTCTGCACTTTCTATATTCAGCTTTGTTCTCTACTGCATTATGAACCTTACAATTGGCATGAGTCTCCTTTTTCTGTCTCATTTTAACCCCTATTGCCTAGAAATTCGGGTGGTTTGCGCCACCCGTTCGCGCGGCGTAATGTTGAGAAAGCGGCAGCCACTCTTCCGCCAGCTGGTAGGAGACGGCTTTTGAAGATGCATTCACTGACCTTGACCAGTGGTCTGAGGTCATGAAGCTTCTTTGGGCACTGGAGCCAGGTGGTGGGGGCGACTGCTGGCAGTGACGGCCTCGGTGAAGTGATCCCACATCGTTCTTTCTGGAGGGCCTCCTGGCCCCTGTGGGTAGAGGACCTCTCTTGCAGTGTTGACCCCCTGCACAAAGCTGGAGTGCTGTGTGCGAGACCCTGGGTGCCCCTTCCCTGGCTTGCTGAGCCATTTATGTTAGTGCTGAAGCACTTCTCCCATTTTTTGAGGTTCGGAAAGGGATTCAGCTTTAAGAGCTGAAGACTCCCATTTGGGACTTTTTAATGGTTAAATTTTGTTTGAAAGGCAGTGAGGGCTGAAAACTGCATTTTTTCACTTCATTATAATTTTATTAGTTCTGAGTGCATTGCCCCTTCAATTCATAGCCCTTTTACTTGCCCATAATTCCTTGCGAACTCCACAGCCTCACTCCCAGAGGCTGTAAGAAGCTGGAACGTTGCTCCTGGACACGAACTTCGGGTCAGATGCCTCCACTAATGCCACCAGGATGGCGTTACACTGTAAGTTGGTGCTGGGCTAAAAATATTTAGCCCCCAGTGCCAATTTTTGCCCAGTAGCGCTGTGGCCATTTTTAGAGGCCGTAAACCTGAGGCTGCGGTGACATTGACAGGTTTTTGCCAATGTCCAATTTCTAGGCCAAGATCTTTAATCACCCAGGGAGCTCTAGCTTTGGATGCCCTTCCTTTGCCCCTCCTGTGATTGTGTCTTGTATCCAAACCACATCCTCCTTGAAGGCTTCCCATCGTTCAATTACCGTTTTGCCTACCAATTTTTGATTCCAATCCACGTGGGCCAGATCCCTTTTCAACTCATTGCAGTTAGTCCTCCTCCAGTTATGTATTTTTACACTTAATTGTTCCTTCTCTTTTCCATAACTATTCTAAACCTGATGATATTATGATCACTGTTCCCCAAATGCTCTCCCACTGAAACATGCTCCACTTGCCCCACTTCATTCCCCTGAACTAGATCCAGCACTCATTGGGCTGGAAACACACTGATCAGGAAAGATCTCTTGTACACATTTCAGGAATTTCTCCCACTCTCTACCCTTTACACCAGTACTAGCCCAGTCTACATTAGGATAATTGAACTACTCTGTAGTTCTTGCATCTTTCTGTAATTTGCCTGCAAATTTGCTCCTCTATCTCCTTCCCACTATTTGGTGGCCTATAGTATACACCCAGTAGCGTAATAGCTCCTCTATTCAACGTTCCTTCTAAGCTGCGCGGACGCGCGGCTGTCTGCCCGTTCAATGTTAAATTTTGCGCATGCGCGAAACTACGACCGGGCCGTGCAGCCCCTTAAAGGGGCCGCATACCCAAAAAAATTGGGAGAACATTGCTTCTATTGTTCCTTACCTCTAACCAAATAGACTGTCTTTGACCCCTCAACTACATCATCCCTTTCCTGTGCTATAATTGTCTCTTTGATCAATATTGCCACACCTCCTTTTTTTTCTTCCTTATCTTTCCTAAATACCTTGTAGCCGGGAATATTAAGTTCACAATTTTCCAGTTCTTTGAGCCAGGTCTCTGTTATTGCCACTACATCATAGTCCCATGTGGTGACTTGAGCCTGCAGCTCACCAACCTTATTTACCACGCAGCGTGTATTTACACACATGGGGGTAAATATTCGGTTGCTTTGTGCCTCCCGTTAACGCCCTAAGAGGGGCGCAAAGCAACTAGCGCCCAGGCACGGCGCCGCCCACGCCTCCCGCGAAATTCAGCGGGAGGTTAGCGGCAGTGCTAACCGGTAGCGCCCCGCGGAGCTGCGCCGCCAGCGCTGACGTCATCACCGTGCGCAGCACCCCGCTCGCGATCTTCAGGAGTGCCCCCTGACTTACTGCCGGACGCTATGTCCGACGGGGTCAGGGGGGCCTACCTGCAGCCAGGGAGGCGCTATTTAAAGGCGAGGTGTGGGGTGGCCATTTTTGTTGCTGGCCACCTGCCAGCACCTGCCTGCCCTCCGTCCCTGGCCTCCTGAATGGCCCATAGCACCGTGATATTTCCTCGCAGCGCCCCAAGAGGGATGCGGGGCACTTCCAGTAGCACCCCGCTTCCCTCTTGGGGTGCTACCGGTGAATTTCTGGCGCGGGGCTGCTAATTTTTCCAGGGCGCTAAAAGAAGTTAGCGCCCCAAATGGAGCGCTACTCAATTTTTAGCCCCTGCACTGTAAACCCATCTTAGACTGCCTCGCATTTGCTCCCTGTCTGATCCCTCCAGTAATCTGTAATGCTGTACTAAGTGCTTTAACCTGAGGTAGTGAAAGGTGCTATATAAATGCAAGTTCTTCCTTTCTTTACACTAGTATCCCACAATGTGATTCCAAGGCCTCTGTGTTTTTAATTACCTGTATATGGGTTTCTGTATAAATGTTATACTAGAACATTTATAACTTTTTCTCTCATGTTGTTGGTCTTCTCTCAGTTTCTTTGCTCATCCTTGTTTCTGATTCTTTTTCTTGTGGTTTTACTGAAGGTTTTCTGCCATTCTGTCTCACATTTCTTTTCTTCCTCTACCCACGGTTAATTGTTAGTTTTTCTCCAATTCCTTCTTTCTTTCTCTCAGGCTGACTTCTCCATCATGTGGTTTTTCCTTTTATTTTTTCTAACTTACTTTTTTTCGTTGTTCTTGGGTTGTGGGTGACACTGGTAAGGCTTCATTTATTGTTCATCCCGAGTTGCTCTGAGTCTAGGGGGCGCGATTTTTCCAACCCTGGGGAGGTGGGTTTGGAGGCGGGACTGCTGGGAAAATGGCAGAATCTGGGGGCGGGTACCCATCCCGCCCCCAACCCGTCTCCATGCCAGCTTCCCAGGAGACGGGCACCCGACCCGCGCTGGGTCCCGTCTCCTGGAGGCGGGAAGGGGATTACAGCCACTTAACTGCCTGTTAACAGGTAGTTAAGAGGATTATCCCCATTTTTCCAGCAGAAGTGCGGGCTTCCCGACGTCGGGAAACCCCGCCAGGGTCACCAAGGCGAGCAGTGGGTCGGAGGGGTGCAAAAGTGCGCTGTGGAGGTGAGTGATGAGTGCAAGTGTGGAGAGGTAAGTATGTGAGGTGAGTGAAAAGTGATAGAAAATGTTTACTTACCTTTGTTTCTTCCTGCAGGCTTCAACAGTTGGGGAACCGGAGACTCTCGCATCTCATGATGGAATGGCTGCTGCATTCTCCGATGCAAAAGCCATCATATTTCTGCTCATCAAACAACAGAGAATGTCAGTGTTTGACAGCTTCACAGAGCTGTCAAACGATGACAATTCATCTGTCAAAACATTTTGACAGATGAAACGTCATACGCTGTAGTTCTCTGTAACCAGCTTCCCCTTAATTGGCCTGCTAAGCCCACTGGGCGGGCTTAACAAGGTCAATCAAGGGAAAATAGCGTGGGTTGGCCACAAGTCAATGGAGGCGGGACTAAAACCCGACAAGTGGGAATCCCGCCTCCAACGCGCCCCCATTGGCAAAATCACCCCCTCTGTGTCCAGACTCTGAATTAAGCAGTTTATGTGCAAATGCAAACAAAATAAACATGGCCACCGTGTGTTTCCAAGTTCCTTGGAGAGAATATATAATTTTCTCTCAAAGTTTTGGTGAATCTTGGCAGCCACTTTTATAGTTTCCATGGATACCAGAAACCCTCTAGGTTGCTTCAGGAACTCTCTTTTGCATCCCACAAAATGTTAAACTCCCATAGCAATAGGAGCAGTATGAATAAACCTTCTTGATAAAACTAAAATCTCTGCAGCTTTCTGGACAGTCTGACATTTATTTCTCTGGTAAGGTACATCTGGTAGAATATTTCAAACCTCTGCTGATGCCAGGTCTTGCACTTTTGCTTGACAACATTTTGACTTAAATTTCTAATAACCAAAATTTCTAATAACCAAAATTTCCTATCATAAGAACTTAAGAACATAAGAAATAAGAGCAGGAGTAGGCCATACGGCCCCTCGAGCCTGCTCCGCCATTCAATAAGATCATGGCTGATCATCGACCTCAACTCCACTCTCCCGCCCGATCTCCCTATCCCCTGATTCCCCTAGAGTCCAAAAATCTATCTATCTCATCCTTGAATATACTCAAAGACTCAGCATTCACAGCCCTCTGGGGCAGAGAATTCCAAAGATTCACAACCCTCTGAGTGAAGAAATTCCTCCTCATCTCAGTCTTAAATTTTGGTTATTAGAAATTTTGGTTATTAGAAATTTAAGTCAAAATGTTGTCAAGCAAAAGTGCAAGACCTGGCAACACGGTGGCATAGTGGTTAGCGCTGGTGCCTCACAGCGCCAGGGACCCAGGTTCGAATCTGACCTCGGGTGACTGTCTGTGTGGAGTTTGCACATTCTCCCCGTGTCTGCGTGGGTTTCCTCCGGGTGCTCCGGTTTCCTCCCACAGTCCAAAAATGTGCGGGTTAGGTTGATTTGGCTATGATAAAAATTGACCCTTAGTGTTAGGGGGGGATTAAATATGTGGGGTTATGGGGATAGGATGGGATATGTTAGGGGGAATTAAATACGTGGGGTTATGGGGGTAGGGTGGGATATGTGTACTGTGGGGATTAAAGCAGGGACAGGGTACTGGATTTGGATGATCAGCCATGATCGTATTGAATGGTGGAGCAGGCTCGACGGGCCGAATGGCCTACTCCTGCTCCTAGATTCTATGTTTCTATGTTTCTATGTTTCTAACTGGCCTACCCCTTATCCTGAGACTATGCCCCCTAGTTCCAGACACTCCAGCCAGGGGAAACAAACTCTCAGCATCTACCCTGTCAATCCCCTTCAAAATCTTGTATGTTTCAATGAGATCAACTCTCATTCTTCGAAACTCCAGAGACTATAGGACCATTCTACACAATCTCTCATCATAGGACAGCCCTCTCATCCCAGGAATCAATCCAGTGAACCTTCGTTGCACCGCCTCCAAGGCAAGTATATCCTTCCTTAGATAAGGAGACCAAAACTGTGCACAGTACTCCAGGTATAGTCTCACCAAGGCCCTGTACAATTGTAGCAAGACTTCCTTACTCTTATACTCCAACCCCCTTGCAATAAAGGCCAACATGCCATTTGCCTTCCTTACTGCTTGCTGTACCTGCATGCTATCAACACCTTTCAGCCCTTTCAAACTCTGAACCATCCCTTTTTCCACTTCAGTCAGTCCAGTAGGAGTAAATTTGAGATGCTTTGACAGGACATTACCGGACTGGTACTTTCAGGCTCAAATACAGCGATGATTTAAGGTGCCACACTTGCGTTGGTGCCAACAAGAAAAAGAAAGTGCAACATACTACAAGGAATCAGGATGTTTTCTTAATGACTTTACAGCTCAAAATGTTTTTGCTTTTGCTTTATAATTTTAGGACGCAGAACTATTACTCCGCAAAGGCTGGCAAGGTGGTGATGCCACTGAGTGCCTCTCTCGCTCTGCAGATACAGATCAACGATTTCCTCAACGGGTTCAGCAGCAGACGGGAAAAGTCTGATGCGCACACCGGAGCAGAAGAGGCCCAGCCCTCCACGCCCCCCAGCACATGCAGGCTCAAAACCGAAACCTCGATCAGCAGCATCGACGTGTCCGGCCTGAAACACTCCATCGCCAAACGCCTGAGCATCTCTGGGAAGCCAGCCGGCCCGGACGTGGCCGACGGAAGGGGAAACCAAGCAGCAGATGGCCGAGCAGAGCAGGAAGCGAGCGATGCCGAGGCAAGTAGCAGCGCCGTCACCGGCGACCCGGCACCAAAGCAAATCAAATCCAAGCAGCCCGCCAGCAGCCCGCAGCTCTCGCCTTGCCACGAAAACTCTCCCTATGATTCCGAGTTCTACGCTCCGGACGGGCTGCCCAGGACCGTGCACACCATGCCCAGTTTCCTTGAGGCCTTTGCGGAAGCGAAGAAAGCAAGGTACATCAGGCACAGAATCAAAACTGACGATGAGAAGGAACTGTCGATCAGTGAAATTTTTGGAAAGCGAAGAGAGCCTGCCCAAGACCTCACCGTCAAAGAGGTGGAAACCGCCAAGGACAAAAACTCCACGGGAAAAAATTCAGGTTAAAGGAGTATTCCAGGATCTACTCGAACAAATTAAAAAAAAAAGAAATACTTGGCGCAATGACTACATACTCCTTAGTGATATCGGCCCCAAATGTGCTTGGGTTGCAATCCCAGTGGTTGCGCTAGGACAACGCCCGATGGTGCCCTCCAGCGCTGACCCCACTGGAGTTTGCAGGGTCAGTGGGAGGGCACCTCATTAGCTTGGGGCAGGCGGGCGTAAACCGTGACATCGGGCACACCTCAAACGCCTGCCTGCCCCCAGCCTTGTTCCGCCCAAATGAAAAGTGGGGACTGGTTTTCCAGGCTTCCCTCTTGACCCTAGCACTGGTCCAATCAACCCCAAGCGAAGGGGCCGATCTGATTGTGTTCCAGAGAAAACAAAATTGCCCGGCCTAGATTCCACATACGCCTTTGCGGAGGTCAGTACTCCTCGCCTCACTGAGCCTACTGGCCACCACTGCAGCACCGGCTCTCCTACCAAGAACTGGCTTCAACGTTCCTGCCCCATATCTCTTGATACCCTTACCTGATAAAAATCTAGCGCTCTCAGTCTTGACAGCTCCAATTGTCCCAGCATCCCAGCCTTTTGGGGGAGAGAATTCCAGATTTCTACTACCCTTTGTGTGAAAAAGTGCTTCCTGATTTTGCTGCTGAACAGCCTAGCTGTAATTTTAAGATTATGTCCCCTCGTTCTTAATTCCTGCACCAGAGGAAATAGTTTCTCCGTTTCAACCTTTATCAAATCCTTTTAACATTTTTAAACACCTCGAGCAGGTCACCCCTTCTGTACTGAAAGAGAGTACAAGCCAAGTTTATACAACCATAACTTAACCCTCTGAGCCCCGGTATCATTCTGGTCAATCTGCACTGCACCGAGGCCAATATGCCCCTCCTGAGGTGCGGTGCCCAGAACTTCAATGTTTGGAGTGTTAGGAGGAAAGAGACACTCCTGTCTGAACACTCGTAACTTTAATAAAATAGCTGCAGGGGAGCAGAGCTCTGCGCACAGGTCGCAGCTCGAATACACGGATATCATTCGTCACTAACCTCTGTGCACAGTCAGCAGTAACTCCAGTCTGCCGGATGTGTGTCGCACTTCCACAGACTGAGGCCAGTAGCTGCAATATAGTTTCAGCTTTAAGTTTTGCCTTCCAGCCAACCAGGTAGGCAGCACGTTTCTGTAATGAAAAGGTAAAGTAGAAGGACAGCTAGAGGGGCAGCACATGCATTAAATGAGATTGGCTCAGAATTTGCCGCCAAAATAGCGGCGAGTTTAATGCGCACACCATTATTGATGTGTAAATCATCCAGCAACTTGTGGCGAGGAAGAGATACCCCGAGAATTGCGAATCTCCACAAGTTGCTGTACAATTTGCGCCACTCCTCCATTATCCTTGTGAAAATGGCAGCTCGCCCTCAACCTCCCCGTGGTTTTAATGAAATTGCTGCATTTGCACATTAATTGCAAATTAAACTTGCCGCAGAAAGTTAGGGCTGGTACTTAATAGCGTGAGTAGCTTTTTAATGAGATTTATGTTCTTACAATGCCACTCAACCTCTCCGGCCCAGAAAGGGATCGATTGAGACTGTGTTGTCTCATTCCTACAGGAAGTAAATTGTTCTTAGAGATGAATTACTTTCTTACTTTTCCTTTCTGTCTCTTTTTTTTCTTGCTCTATCAATCCAATCTTTCTCTCCATCTCTTTATTTCTCTTTCTGTACCTGATTTGACTCTAATTCACCCTTTTCCTTCTCCATCGTTCCTCTGTTTCTTTCTCAATCCTTTAATCTCATTGGTAAAGGAGTTAGACTGTTGGTACTGTCGTTCACCAAGGTCCCAGATGCCCTGTTGCCCTCGCTACGCTGTTACCAACTTGCACTTCCAGCAACTTTCAGGGCAAAAACTTTTTTGAAAAAGTCTAACCATGAGATGCCCGGCTCTAGCAAAGTCTGGCCCAATTGCGAGAATGGATTAGGGGCAGCACTTAAATGGGTGGCAGGGATTCAACTGAATCTAAGTAAAGCTTAAGCCCACTGATCTCTACATGGCCTGCTTGGTTTAATAAATAAAAAGCATCAACTAAGAAATCACTGCAAAAACTATTGAAGCAGAAAAATTGTTTAGATGCAGTAATTCAAGTCTGGGCTGTGTGCATTTGTCATTGATTTGAACGCCCTAAGCTAAACCTTTACACACTGGTAACATTTTGTTTAGCTTCCCCAAATTAGTTTCCCATGGCTCCATTTACCTACTAATGGTGTATGGTTCAGTGTTATGGCAGTGGCAAATCACTCACCTTACATATTTACCACTCCACACTTGCACCCATCACTCACCTCTACATCTTACTTTCAGGCCCCTCCGACCGCCGCAGACCTCCTTCACGTCTCCTCCAACCTGGCGGGGTTCTCCGAGGTCAGGAAGCCTTCACCTGAGAAGGTAAAATGGCACTAATCCTTTTTTCTGCCTGTTAACTACCTGTTAACAGGCAGTTAAAAGGATTTAATCCCTTTCCCACCTCCAAGAGACGGGACCCGAAGCAGCACATCTTCCCACCTCCTGGCAAAAGGGCATGGAAGCGGGATGGGGGCAGGTTTGCAATCCGCCCCCACTTTCTGCTACTTTACCGGCAGTCCTGCCTCCATGCCCGCCTCCTCGGGGCTGAGAAAATCCAGCCCAGTAAGTCTGAGACCAGATTCTAAGCAGAGACCAGGCGAAAACCTCAATATAGGAGTGGACTTAATGCAACTTTGAATATTTTTGGATCCTGTCATCGAACTTTTTGCGCTGAGTCATAAATTTTTGCCCTGCGTTTTTTCTTTTGGCACCAGTTTTAAAAGTTTATTTGTCGAAATTGATTATTGACAGACTGGTTTTACCAGGTAGAGTTAGCACAGCCCTGCTCTCAGAGCCTTGTTCGACAGGAAGCACCTTCACCCCACGGACTGCAGTGGTTCAAGAAGAAGGCCCACCACCACCTTCTCAACGGGCAACTAGGAATGGGCAATAAATGCTGGCTTTGCCAGCCACGCCCACATCCTGAGAATTAATTTAAAAAAAACAAGGACCTGGGATAAATTTTAATTACTAAAAGATTGGGAGCACCGCAAATCAGGCTCTGCCAGATTATTGCCTGAGGGCCGAAAGTGGAAAATTACCCCCTCTGTCATGTTTGAGTCAGTGCGAAAGTGAAACCTTTTATATATTTTGAAAGAAATAATTTTATTAGTGCCCAGAAGCTGAATTTGACTTATTTTTAAAACTTGGCAGCAATTGAAACAAGTTTTTTTTGTGAGGGAGTGCAAGGCGTTAACATTTCTTTTTTTGATTTATAGTTTAAACATATTTGAAATTGATATCCATTATGACAAGGTGGCAACACAATAAGCATGTTAGTGTAATGTAACTCACGTTGTGTTCTGGTTGAATCATACACAACCAGGATGAATTGTGTTCTGATAACACTTCTGATAAGACAATGGGTGCAAAAAAAAAACCTTGCATTTTTACAGCGCCTTTCACAGCCTCTGGACATCCCAAAGCGCTTTACAGCCAATGAACTACTTTTTTTTAAAGTGTAGTCACTGTTGTAATGTAGGAAATGCAGCAGCCAATTTGTGCACAGCAAGCTCCCACAAAGAGCAATGAGATAAATGACCAGTTATGTTGGTTGAGTGATAAATGTTGACCAGGACACCGGGGAGAACTCCCCTGCTCTTCTTCAAATCGTGCCATGGGATCTATTACATCCACCCGAGAGGGCAGACGGGGCCTCGGTTTAACGTCTCAATGCAAAAGGCAGCATCACCGACAGTGCAGCACTCCCTCAGCACTGCACTGGAGTGTCAGCCTAGATTTTGTACTCAGGTCGCTGGAGTGGGACATACAACCTTCTGACTCTGAGGTGAGAATGCTGCCAACTGAGCCACGGCTGACACTAGTGCAGATGTTGCTGTTTTAGAATCCTGACATTCTGTATTATATTACAAAATGAGGTGAGATGGAGTCCCATTAATTCAGGATATACATTGTTGTCCAATTCCTGTGAATTCATCATGATAAACCTGTCGGCCTCACGTGACCTCCCCTCCACCTCACCTTTTCCAGATCCTCCTGATGGTTTGAACTCAAATGGAGTAAAACAGTGCTAGTTTGTTCAATATGGGATGACTGATTGACTCGTCCATTATTTAGCCACAAACGTCACAAGTTGGACCGTTCTGCGCCCGGATCCTCAGGTGATGAATTTACACCAAAGTTTGCTGCAGAACTCATCAAACTACACCCCAGCGAGGACAGTGGAGATTCGGAAACAGTGCAGCCAATGGCCGATGTATCAATCCCTTAACACGAACGGCCAAAAAGCTAAGAAGATGTGGCAGCCTCCAGCTAGGATACCATGCTGTCTGGGTTTTTATCCAAAGTTAAATGTTAAAGCACAACTGATTAAAGAGAGCTGTATGATGGAGGATCTGTTGTGAACTGCAAGAGTCCAATCTGAAAGCGCGACTAGGAGATACCTAGAGTCCTACTACCTACATATGTCAAATCCTATGCTCCCAGATAGGGTGAATGCACCATTACAGCTAAAGCAACTATAGTTGTCTTTTTAAAAGACAAAGGCCTTGATATTTGCAAAGGGTAAAAATTCTGCTTGGGGTCGGTCGGAATCTTTAACTTCAGGGTGTTCGACCGGCCCTGCTATCTGCACATACATGTCTCGATTTGTGCTTATTTGTGCTGTTAAGTTAATTTGACACTTACTGATGCAATGCCTTTTCCAGCTTGTTGAAATTCTCCAATGGAATTTTGCATTCCTCTCCCTTCAATACAAATCACGCCACTTCCAGGTCAGATCTGGCTCAATCTAAGTGGCAGCGGTGATCAAACCAGCGTTAATCTAGTAAATTGGACATGGCCATTGATTTTATAGGGGGCTGAGCTCTGATAATAGAATTCTCACTGTTTCGGCGAGGGTGGTGGTGCAGAGGGTCTCAGGAAACTTTGGGGTGGAGCAAGTAATGACTTGTGTTACCTACGCCACAATTTCTGTGCCAAAGTATTGGCGTACGCCGTAGACTCGCCATTACTGTGGCGCAAGTTTCCAGCAAATCCCAGCCCAATGATTTCCATTTATATCGTGTGTTTAGTGCAGTTAAAGATCCCAATGCATTTCACAGAGGAGAAACAGACTCTGAGCAGTAAAGAAAGCAGAGAAATAACTTGGATTTATGCCGCGCCTTTCACATTCCCAGCATGTCATTGTGACCAATGAATTACCTTTAAGTTTGAACAATCCACTTGCACATATTTCAGTCCCACGCACAGCAAATGAGAAGAATAACCGGTTAACCAGGCTTTTCTGGTGGTTGAGGGAAGAATGTTGATCAGGACAGCTTCCAGCTCTTCTTGGAATAGTGTCGTGGGATCTTTAACATCTACCTGAACAGACAGGATTTATATCTGATCCAAAATAAAGCATAGAAGCTGGACAGTAATAGAAGAGGTGACTGAAAACTTAGTTGAAAAGATACATTGAGAGGAGGCTTTGAAAGGTGGAGAGGGGAGTTGCTAACAAGAGGGGTTTAGGGAAGGAGTCCCAGACTGTGGGGCTGAGGTAGCTGAAGGCACCATAGCAATGGTGGAGAGAATGGTCTGCACAGGAGGCCAAAACCAGAGAACCGAAGGACATAGGCCACTAGGTGCCATTGGATTATGGTCTGCATTAGTAAAGCCATATAATTCTTTGTGATGTTCATATCACTTCAGACAAAAAGATTTAAGTAAGAATTAGATGTAACTATAAATGTTAAATGTGAGGAGTGTTACTCAGTGGATTACAGATTGATTGTGGTAAAGATATAGTGAACCTTCTTTCCATCCTTCCCCACCGCCCCCCACCCCCTGCCACTAACATACACAGTGATACCTGCTTTCAACCATCATGAAGTCATCTCCAAAATTGTTTTATGGAGATGACTTACTGACACTTGATGTAACAGCAGGAGTAAACCAGAACCAAAGGGGCCACACAGACAATAGCAAGCCACGAACCTTCATCAATTTAAAATATACGAGTGATGCTTATTACTTGGGGAACCTGTAAGTAATGTTGATAAAATGTAATGTTGAATCTTTATTCTTGCTTTTAGCACCAATGTTAATGAAATTACTTTTTAAAAATTAAATGTGCCAAGTGCGTTTTAATACTTTTAGTTGAATATTTAAATCTTCATTGCAAAATATAGTCAGTACCTATTGCAAAAATAGGCTGCCTACAGCATGAAGTACATGAAACAACTGCTTAATATTAAAGGAACAGTGTAAATTTCCAGTCTATAGCGCCAAGTAAAATGAATGTATAAAGCTGTGGCAGAACAAATTACACTTAGCATCTATGGCAGTTCCAAGATGGAGCGTGCAAATAAAATGTAGCCACTATGATAGATAGATATATCCTATTACATACTTATTACAAGGCTTCTTAAAACTCACAGCTTCTACTTTAAAACTGAGAGTAATACAGTCCATTGGAGTATAAATACATAAGCTCTCTCTCTCTCTCGAGCTCTATAATTGCTTGATTTCATTCCCTAATATGTTGCTATTGTGTCCTATATACAAATTTCTTTTTACCAAGATTTACACACTTTTTCCTGATTTACATGAACTAAAACTGAAATGTAATATTTCAGTTCTCACGTGTGTGTGTCCGTGGGATAACTTGTGAAGTTACTGAGTGTATGAAGTAATCTAATCTCTGTTTTCCAAACAGCGAAATGTAGAAGAGGCAAGCGTAATTCTACTTTTTAAATGTGTATATTAATTATGAAACAAATAATGATTTGAAGTTTCTCGTCACCACAAAGTAAGAACACACTAAATAAAGTATTGTGTGTAAATGTGGAAGAGTTTGTGTTATTTTGGTACTTCTATCTTTAAAGTCTTGCATAGAATAGCTACCTCAGGAACTCATTATGTACCGCTCTCAAATTTTCTCGCCTGCCCTCCTGAAGAGCGTGACTTTTATGCTTCAACAAGATATCCTTCGGTCAAGTGGCCATTGTTCCTGTGTAAGCCTGGATAGCGATTTGGGTCAGCTGTTCGACCATAGGAGCATCACAGCTGTGACTGACCCTGACCCTGCCTGAAACCTGTGCACTGCAGTTCCAGCAGGGGTGGCTAGATAGTGATCAACAGCAAGACTTAGTGGAATTTAGGTGATGAGAGAGTGCATTTCATGCTTAGAAAGTGCTAATTTTTCTCGAACAATAGCTATGACCAGGTTTAACTTTTAATGATAGATATAGAATAGTTCAGCATTTTCTTTTCAGTTTCCGCTAATTATTATTCACCCTTTTCTCGCATAAAGCCCAATGGCACACTCATTAAAAGCATATAATTATCTCTGTGTGTAGGTAGTGCAGTATTTGCCTCAAGCTTTTGAGAAACGATCCTGAGCCAGACGCCTCCTTGAGATCAGTTGATCATTGCTATGAAGCCAATTCCAACTGTTCACTCAACTAAACACCAACAACAACTTGCATTTATATAGCGCCTTTAATGTAGTGAAACGTCCCAAGGCGCTTCACAATGGCCTCAATCTTCCCAATATTTCGTTGGAGGAAATTTCTGCTCATCCAGGATTGGATGTTGGACGAGCAGGGTGACAAATCAGAGGCAGTGGAGCGGTCGAGAGAGGTAGAGCTGGGGGCCGCACATGTGGAACCTGGCGTTTCTTCAGATGATATCGTCCTGGGGCAGCAGAAGCCCAGGTGTCACGGAAACCCAGGGGATGCCATTTAATCCCTTGGCGCATGTTCAACAGAGCCCTGCCATTGTCTTGCTAGTCCCAAGGAAATCTCCCCTCAGTACAACACAGGACAGAGCGTCACAGGTTGGCACGGCCTGCAACACATAGACTGTCTGCTGTAAATAAAAACACAAAGCGGGGGCAATTGCTCTTGGAAAGCAGAGCAAAACGGAAGCAAGAAAACTGGCAGCCCATCTAAAACTGTGCCCACTTTTCTAGTCCATTGTGGAAAATCGGGCGCAATACGCTGTTGTCCATCACCCCAATAACTCCATCGCCCCAATAACCCCATCACCCCAATAACCCCATCACCCCAATAACCCCATCGCCCCAATAACTCCATCGCCCCAATAACCCCATCACCCCAATAACCCCATCACCCCAATAACCCCATCACCCCAATAACCCCATCACCCCAATAACTCCATCGCCCCAATAACCCCATCGCCCCAATAACCCCATCACCCCAATAACCCCATCACCCCAATAACCCCATCGCCCCAATAACTCCATCGCCCCAATAACCCCATCACCCCAATAACCCCATCACCCCAATAACCCCATCGCCCCAATAACCCCATCGCCCCAATAACTCCATCGCCCCAATAACCCCATCGCCCCAATAACCCCATCGCCCCAATAACCCCATCACCCCAATAACCCCATCACCCCAATAACCCCATCGCCCCCATCGCCCCAATAACCCCATCACCCCAATAACCCCAATAACCCCATCACCCCAATAACCCCAATAACCCCATCACCCCAATAACCCCATCGCCCCAATAACCCCAATAACCCCAATAACCCCATCGCCTCAATAACCCCAATAACCCCAATAACCCCATCGCCCCAATAACCCCAATAACCCCATCGCCTCAATAACCCCATCACCCCAATAACCCCATCGCCCCAATAACTCCATCGCCCCAATAACCCCATCACCCCAATAACCCCATCGCCCCAATAACCCCATCGCCCCAATAACCCCAATAACCCCAATAACCCCATCACCCCAATAACCCCATCGCCCCAATAACTCCATCGCCCCAATAACTCCATCGCCCCAATAACCCCATCACCCCAATAACCCCATCACCCCAATAACCCCATCGCCCCAATAACTCCATCGCCCCAATAACCCCATCGCCCCAATAACCCCATCACCCCAATAACCCCATCGCCCCAATAACCCCATCGCCCCAATAACCCCATCACCCCAATAACCCCAATAACCCCAATAACCCCAATAACCCCAATAACCCCAATAACCCCAATAACCCCATCGCCCCAATAACCCCATCACCCCAATAACCCCAATAACCCCAATAACCCCAATAACCCCAATAACCCCAATAACCCCATCACCCCAATAACCCCAATAACCCCAATAACCCCAATAACCCCAATAACCCCAATAACCCCATCACCCCAATAACCCCATCACCCCAATAACCCCAATAACCCCCTCACCCCAATAACCCCAATAACCCCCTCACCCCAATAACCCCAATAACCCCATCACCCCAATAACCCCAATAACCCCAATAACCCCAATAACCCCAATAACCCCATCACCCCAATAACCCCAATAACCCCATCGCCCCAATAACCCCAATAACCCCAATAACCCCATCACCCCAATAACCCCAATAGCCCCATCACCCCAATAACCCCAATAACCCCAATAACCCCATCACCCCAATAACCCCAATAACCCCAATAACCCCATCACCCCAATAACCCCAATAACCCCATCACCCCAATAACCCCATCACCCCAATAACCCCAATAACCCCAATAACCCCAATAACCCCAATAACCCCAATAACCCCAATAACCCCAATAACCCCAATAACCCCAATAACCCCAATAACCCCAATAACCCCAATAACCCCATCGCCCCAATAACCCCAATAACCCCAATAACCCCATCACCCCAATAACCCCAATAGCCCCATCACCCCAATAACCCCATCACCCCAATAACCCCAATAACCCCAATAACCCCAATAACCCCATCACCCCAATAACCCCAATAACCCCAATAACCCCAATAACCCCAATAACCCCAATAACCCCATCGCCCCAATAACCCCAATAACCCCAATAACCCCATCGCCCCAATAACCCCAATAACCCCAATAACCCCAATAACCCCATCGCCCCAATAACCCCAATAACCCCAATAACCCCAATAACCCCAATAACCCCAATAACCCCAATAACCCCAATAACCCCAATAACCCCAATAACCCAATAACCCCAATAACCCCATCGCCCCAATAACCCCAATAACCCCAATAACCCCAATAACCCCATCACCCCAATAACCCCATCACCCCAATAACCCCAATAACCCCAATAACCCCAATAACCCCATCACCCCAATAACCCCATCGCCCCAATAACCCCAATAACCCCAATAACCCCATCACCCCAATAACCCCAATCACCCCAATAACCCCAATAACCCCAATAACCCCATCACCCCAATAACCCCAATAACCCCATCGCCCCAATAACCCCAATAACCCCAATAACCCCAATAACCCCAATAACCCCATCACCCCAATAACCCCAATAACCCCATCACCCCAATAACCCCATCACCCCAATAACCCCAATAACCCCATCGCCCCAATAACCCCAATAACCCCAATAACCCCATCACCCCAATAACCCCATCACCCCAATAACCCCAATAACCCCAATAACCCCAATAACCCCAATAACCCCATCACCCCAATAACCCCAATAACCCCAATAACCCCAATAACCCCAATAACCCCATCACCCCAATAACCCCAATAACCCCATCACCCCAATAACCCCATCACCCCAATAACCCCAATAACCCAATCACCCCAATAACCCCATCACCCCAATAACCCCATCACCCCAATAACCCCAATAAACCAATAACCCCAATAACCCCAATAACCCCATCACCCCAATAACCCAATCACCCCAATAACCCCATCACCCCAATAACCCCATCACCCCAATAACCCCAATAACCCCATCGCCCCAATAACCCCAATAACCCCAATAACCCCAATAACCCCAATAACCCCATCACCCCAATAACCCCATCACCCCAATAACCCCATCACCCCAATAACCCCATCACCCCAATAACCCCAATAACCCCATCGCCCCAATAACCCCAATAACCCAATCACCCCAATAACCCCATCACCCCAATAACCCCATCACCCCATCGCCCCAATAACCCCATCACCCCAATAACCCCAATAACCCCAATAGCCCCAATAACCCCAATAACCCCATCGCCCCAATAACCCCATCGCCCCAATAACCCCATCACCCCAATAACCCCATCACCCCAATAACCCCATCACCCCAATAACCCCATCACCCCAATAACCCAATCACCCCAATAACCCCAATAACCCCAATAACCCCAATAACCCCAATCACCCCAATCACCCCAATAACCCCAATAACCCCATCACCCCAATAACCCCATCACCCCAATAACCCAATCACCCCAATAACCCCAATAACCCCATCGCCCCAATAACCCCAATAACCCCATCGCCCCAATAACCCCATCACCCCAATAACCCCATCACCCCAATAACCCCAATAGCCCCATCGCCCCAATCACCCCAATAACCCCAATAACCCCATCACCCCAATAACCCCATCACCCCAATAACCCCATCACCCCAATAACCCCATCACCCCAATAACCCCAATAACCCCATCACCCCAATAACCCCAATAACCCCATCGCCCCAATAACCCCATCGCCCCAATAACCCCAATAACCCCAATAGCCCCATCACCCCAATAACCCCATCGCCCCAATAACCCCATCACCCCAATAACCCCATCACCCCAATAACCCCATCGCCCCAATAACCCCATCACCCCAATAACCCCATCACCCCAATAACCCCATCACCCCAATAACCCCATCACCCCAATAGCCCCATCACCCCAATAACCCCATCACCCCAATAACCCCATCACCCCAATAACCCCATCACCCCAATAACCCCAATAGCCCCATCACCCCAATAACCCCATCGCCCCAATAACCCCATCACCCCAATAACCCCAATAACCCCATCACCCCAATAACCCCATCACCCCAATAACCCCATCACCCCAATAACCCCATCACCCCAATAACCCCAATAACCCCATCACCCCAATAACCCCATCACCCCAATAACCCCATCACCCCAATAACCCCATCACCCCAATAACCCCATCACCCCAATAACCCCAATAGCCCCATCACCCCAATAACCCCATCGCCCCAATAACCCCATCACCCCAATTACCCCATCACCCCAATAACCCCATCACCCCAATAACCCCATCACCCCAATAACCCCATCACCCCAATAACCCCATCACCCCAATAACCCCATCACCCCAATAACCCCAATAACCCCAATAACCCCATCGCCCAATAACCCCATCACCCCAATAACCCCATCACCCCAATAACCCCATCACCCCAATAACCCCAATAACCCCATCACCCCAATAACCCCAATAACCCCATCGCCCCAATAACCCCATCGCCCCAATAACCCCAATAACCCCATCACCCCAATAACCCCATCGCCCCAATAACCCCAATAACCCCATCACCCCAATAACCCCATCGCCCCAATAACCCCATCGCCCCAATAACCCCATCGCCCCAATAACCCCATCGCCCCAATAACCCCATCGCCCCAATAACCCCATCACCCCAATAACCCCATCGCCCCAATAACCCCATCGCCCCAATAACCCCATCACCCCAATAACCCCATCACCCCAATAACCCCAATAACCCCATCACCCCAATAACCCCATCGCCCCAATAACCCCATCGCCCCAATAACCCCATCGCCCCAATAACCCCATCGCCCCAATAACCCCATCGCCCCAATAACCCCAATAACCCCAATAACCCCAATAACCCCAATAACCCCATCGCCCCAATAACCCCAATAACCCCAATAACCCCAATCACCCCAATAACCCCAATAACCCCAATAACCCCAATAACCCCAATAACCCCATCACCCCAATAACCCCAATAACCCCAATAACCCCATCACCCCAATACCCCAATAACCCCAATAACCCCATCGCCCCCAATAACCCCAATAACCCCATCACCCCAATAACCCCAATAACCCCATCACCCCAATAACCCCATCACCCCAATAACCCCAATAACCCCAATAACCCCAATAACCCCAATAACCCCATCACCCCAATAACCCCAATAACCCCATCACCCCAATAACCCCAATAACCCCATCACCCCAATAACCCCAATAACCCCATCGCCCCAATAACCCCAATAACCCCAATAACCCCAATAACCCCTTCACCCCAATAACCCCAATAACCCCAATAACCCCTTCACCCCAATAACCCCAATAACCCCAATAACCCCATCACCCCAATAACCCCAATAACCCCAATAACCCCAATAACCCCATCACCCCAATAACCCCAATAACCCCAATAACCCCTTCACCCCAATAACCCCAATAACCCCTTCACCCCAATAACCCCAATAACCCCAATAACCCCAATAACCCCATCACCCCAATAACCCCAATAACCCCAATAACCCCAATAACCCCATCACCCCAATAACCCCATCACCCCAATAACCCCAATAACCCCATCGCCCCAATAACCCCATCACCCCAATAACCCCAATAACCCCAATAACCCCATCACCCAATAACCCCAATAACCCCAATAACCCCAATAACCCCATCACCCAATAACCCCAATAACCCCAATAACCCCAATAACCCCAATAACCCCATCGCCCCAATAACCCCATCGCCCCAATAACCCCAATAACCCCAATAACCCCAATAACCCCAATAACCCCAATAACCCCATCGCCCCAATAACCCCAATAACCCCAATAACCCCAATAACCCCAATAACCCCAATAACCCCTTCACCCCAATAACCCCATCGCCCCAATAACCCCAATAACCCCAATAACCCCAATAACCCCATCGCCCCAATAACCCCATCGCCCCAATAACCCCATCACCCCAATAACCCCATCACCCCAATAACCCCATCACCCCAATAACCCCATCACCCCAATAACCCCATCACCCCAATAACCCCAATAACCCCAATAGCCCCATCACCCCAATAACCCCATCGCCCCAATAACCCCATCACCCCAATTACCCCATCACCCCAATAACCCCATCACCCCAATAACCCCATCACCCCAATAACCCCATCACCCCAATAACCCCAATAACCCCATCGCCCCAATAACCCCATCGCCCCAATAACCCCAATAACCCCATCGCCCCAATAACCCCAATAACCCCATCTCCCCAATAACCCCAATAACCCCATCGCCCCAATAACCCCATCACCCCAATAACCCCAATAACCCCATCGCCCCAATAACCCCATCGCCCCAATAACCCCAATAACCCCATCGCCCCAATAACCCCATCACCCCAATAACCCCATCGCCCCAATAACCCCATCACCCCAATAACCCCATCACCCCAATAACCCCATCACCCCAATAACCCCATCACCCCAATAACCCCATCGCCCCATCACCCCAATAACCCCATCGCCCCAATAACCCCATCGCCCCAATAACCCCATCGCCCCAATAACCCCATCACCCCAATAACCCCAATAACCCCAATAACCCCATCGCCCCAATAACCCCATCGCCCCAATAACCCCATCGCCCCAATAACCCCAATAACCCCATCGCCCCAATAACCCCAATAACCCCATCTCCCCAATAACCCCAATAACCCCAATAACCCCAATAACCCCATCACCCCAATAACCCCAATAACCCCAATAACCCCAATAACCCCATCGCCCCAATAACCCCATCACCCCAATAACCCCATCACCCCAATAACCCCAATAACCCCAATAACCCCAATAACCCCATCGCCCCAATAACCCCATCACCCCAATAACCCCATCACCCCAATAACCCCAATAACCCCATCGCCCCAATAACCCCAATAACCCCATCACCCCAATAACCCCAATAACCCCAATAACCCCAATAACCCCATCACCCCAATAACCCCAATAACCCCAATAACCCCAATAACCCCATCGCCCCAATAACCCCATCGCCCCAATAACTCCATCACCCCAATAACCCCAATAACCCCAATAACCCCATCACCCCAATAACCCCATCACCCCAATAACCCCAATAACCCCAATAACCCCATCGCCCCAATAACCCCATCGCCCCAATAACCCCATCGCCCCAATAACCCCAATAACCCCAATAACCCCAATAACCCCATCGCCCCAATAACCCCATCACCCCAATAACCCCATCACCCCAATAACCCCATCACCCCAATAACCCCATCGCCCCAATAACCCCATCGCCCCAATAACCCCAATAACCCCAATAACCCCAATAACCCCATCGCCCCAATAACCCCATCACCCCAATAACCCCAATAACCCCAATAACCCCATCACCCCAATAACCCCAATAACCCCAATAACCCCATCACCCCAATAACCCCAATAACCCCAATAACCCCAATAACCCCATCGCCCCAATAACCCCATCGCCCCAATAACTCCATCACCCCAATAACCCCAATAACCCCAATAACCCCATCACCCCAATAACCCCATCACCCCAATAACCCCAATAACCCCAATAACCCCAATAACCCCATCGCCCCAATAACCCCATCGCCCCAATAACCCCATCACCCCAATAACCCCAATAACCCCATCACCCCAATAACCCCATCGCCCCAATAACCCCATCACCCCAATAACCCCAATAACCCCATCACCCCAATAACTCCATCGCCCCAATAACCCCAATAACCCCAATAACCCCATCGCCCCAATAACCCCATCGCCCCAATAGCCCCATTAAAGAGCCTTTAATTTAATTTCTTTACCAATATTCCCTGCTTTGACCTTATTCTCTGCTGCACTGCTACCATTAAACTCTCTGTACCTTCTTGTCACACTCTGCTTATTTTTACCCAAATCGCTACACTGCTCTATTGCCTTGACCTTTCTCTTTAGATTTCTAAATTTCCCCTCACCTGACCCCGCCCCCTTACCAACTAACAAAACAAACCAGTTCTGTCACCCGGCATTTACAAGATTTACTGATGCATGCAATTTTAAAATATTTTGATATCAATAGCATCCCTATAAATCACAATTTGACTGCAGTAATATTAAAATTACATTTTTTCCTTCACCTTTTGCACCTGCTACCTGACTCCTCAACGCATGCATGTGTCACACAGGGACAATACATTTCTACTTTCAATTATAAAGCTGGCCACATCCTTGTGGATATTTTGTAGTTGTTTAATCTTTTATTCAGTGCACAGGCTCTCGCTCTCTCTCTCTCTTTTTCTTTCCTAATTAGGCTCAACAGTCAGCCAGCTGAGGTTAAAGCAACAACTTTTCTTCAACATGAGTTCAGCGATGCCAGGCAAACATCGAATCAGCAGATTGTTTAGAAAATGGGCATTTTCTTAGCAGACCATCAAAAGTGGCAGATTGATATATATATAAGAACAGAAGAACATAAGAAATAGGAGCTGGAGTAGGCCAATTGGCCCTTCGAGCCTGCACCGCCATTCAATAAGATCATGGCTGATCTTTTACCTCAACTCCACTTTCCCACACTATCCCCATATCCCTTAGTTCCCTTAGTCCCCAAAAATTTATCGACCTCTGTCTCGAATATACTCAACGACTGAGCATCCACAGCTCTCTGGGGTAGAGAATTCTAAAGAATCACAACCCTCTGAGTGAAGAAATTTCTCCTCATCTCAGTCCTAAATGGCCGACCCCTTATTCTGTGACTGTGACCCCATGTTCTAGATTTCCCAGCCAGGGGAAACATTTTCTCAGCATTAACCCTATCAAGCCCCTTAAGAATGTTATATGTTTCAATTAGATCACCTCTCATGCTTCTAAACTCTAGGGCATATAGGCCTATTCTACTCAATCCCTCCTCATAGGGCAATCCCCTCATCCCAGGAACCAGTCTAGTGAACCTTCGTTGCACTCCCTCTAAGGCAAGTATGTCTTTCCTTAGGTAAAGAGACCAGAACTGTACACAGTACTCCAGGTGTGGCCTCACCAATGCCCTGTATAATTGTAGTAAGACTTCTTTACTCTTATACTCTAATCCCTTTGTAACAAAAGCTAACATACCATTTGCTTTCCTAATTGCTTGCTGTACCTGCATGTTAACTTTCTGTGATTCCTGTACAAGGACACCCAGGTCCCGCTGAATGCAAACATTTCCCAATCTCTCACTATTCAAAAAATATTCTGCTTTTTTGTTTTTCCTACCAAAGTGGATAACTTCACACTTCCCCACATTGTATTCCATTTGCCATGTTCTTGCCCATTCAGTCAACCTGTCTATATCTCTCTGCAGCCTCTTTGCGTCCTCCTCACAGCTTACTTTCCCACCTAACTTTGTATCATCAGCAAACTTGGATACATTACACTCAGTCACATTCATCTAAGTCATTAATATAGATTGTAAATAACTGAGGCCCAAGCACTGATCCTTGTGGTACCCTGCTAGTTACAGCCTGCCAACCTGAAAAAGTCCCGTTTATTCCTACTCTCTGTTTTCTGTCCGTTAACCAATCCTCAATCCATGTTAATATATTACCCCCAATACCATGAGTCCTAATTTTGTGTAATAACCTCTTGTGTGGCATCTTATCGAATGCTTGTTGAAAATCCAAATACACTACATCCACTGGTTTCCCCTTTATCCATCCTACTAGTTACATCTTAAAAAAAACTTTTTAACAGATTTATCAAACACGATTTCCCTTTCATAAAACCATGTTGACTCTGCCTAATGATATTACGATTTTCTAAGTGCCCTGTTACTACGTCCTAATAATCGATTCTAGCATTTTGCCTACTACTGATGTCAGGCTAACTGGCCTATAGTTCCCCGTTTTTTCTCTTCCTCCTTTCTTAAATAGCAGGGTTATGTTTGCTACCTTCCAATCCTTGGGGACTGTTCTAGAATCTAGGGAATTCTGGAAGATTAAGTCCAGTGCATCCACTATCTCTGCAGCTACCGCTTTTAAAACCCTAGGATGCGGGTCGTCAGGTCCAGGGGATTTGTCGCCACTTAGTCCCATTAATTTCTCCAGTACTGTGGCCATGATTTTCCCAGCAGAGGCAGGTTGGAGTCAGGTTGAGTGGTCGGCGGCTCCCGGTCCCACTGCCGGCTTCAGCTGCTCCGAAATCACGATTTAAATTTAACTGGGCTTATTAAGCCCGCCGTGCGCGCTGCCCAGCCCAATCAGTGGGTTCGGGTGTGCTGCTCACCTCTGCTGACGTCTTCCATTCAGGAGCTTTTAAGGGGCCCATGTAGCCTTAGCTTTTCATTTGGTTTATGCTGCTCCTGAAAATGGGTCTTCTGAACATGACTGCTGCAAGATCGAAGGCTGCTCCTCGATTTGATGATGACTCCCTCCATTCTCTTGTGGAGGGAGTAAGAGGGCACAGGGAGGTTCTGTTCCCTCCCGACGGCCGGAGGAAGCCTCCTCACCAGACAAAGGCAGCCTGGCTGCACATTGCTGAGGAGGTAAGCGCTAGGTC
Source organism: Squalus acanthias (assembly GCA_030390025.1). Taxonomy (NCBI): domain Eukaryota; kingdom Metazoa; phylum Chordata; class Chondrichthyes; order Squaliformes; family Squalidae; genus Squalus; species Squalus acanthias. The sequence goes on from CM059439.1 coordinate 73,015,178, forward strand.
CTTATGTTCACGCACCTGGGTGCAGTGCTGAAAAAGGTTCAATGATCTGCTGCACTCAGCAAAAGTGAGTATTACATCACACTTACCTTCAATCTGCTTCCCATCTCTTCTCGTCACCAGCACTCTGCATTGTCAACCTACTCCTGCACATCCCAACTTACCCTTACATCCCTTGCACCCTTACCTATCCATCTCTCTCTATGTACAGAATCACTTCACCATCCTATTATGCACCCCTCACACTCGCTCTCACTGTTATGTAATGACAACAACTAACAACGCACAGGGAGGCAGCTTGGTTTTGGCACCTCACTCCATCTTTGTCACCCTCTAAGCATCAATGTTATGGAATCTTTACACTCACTCCATCAATCTCGCTTAAACTCCACTTGTGTCCCTCATTGCAGGAAAAGAGAGCCCACAATAAGAGGGAGAGAGCGAGGACAGGAGGAAGCCCACCATCCCTGGCGACTTTAACAAACACTGAGGAGGCAGCTCTCAACATCGTCGGAGGTGCAGAGGAGCTGGAAGTGGGGGACGGAGAGATGGGCGCAGTCGAGCAAGCTGGTGACAGAATAGATTTGCAACCCTCTCATTTCGATTTCATGAGTGACTGATATGGCATCTGATGTTCATACAGATTGACTTCTGATCATCTGCACAATAGGATGTGTCTGCTACCTAAAAATCAGACGTCTAACTCATGCCTTTACTCCCCCACAGGACCATCGAGAGCCCCCCTCCCCACTGTCCAGGAGGAAGAGCTGGACGACTCCTCAGAGGAACCTGCAGCCTCTGAAGGAGCAGCGTCACCAGGACTCAGCACACCCAGCACCAGCACAGCAACGCACACCTCGGTGGGTCCGTCGCAACATAGAGTAGTGTTGACACCTGTGAAGCAAAGAAGTTGAGTGTGGTGGTGACTTTAACAGCCACTCTGGGCTCCAGGTCTTGGTGCAGCATTGTGCAGATGTCAGCGACTACCTCTCGCGAAAGTCTCAGTCTCCTTTGGCACGGTTTCTCACTCATGTTGAGGAAGCTCATCCTCGGCCTGTAAACCCTGTGTTGAGGGTATCTCCTGCGGAGAGGTGCAGCCCTGCGCTGACAGCATCTGCCCTGTGCAGCATCAGGTGGGTGAGGAGGAGGTTGGCGCTCCTGTTGTTGGTGCTGCTGTTGTGCCCAGTTCTGCTGCTGCCGCGGCTGCTCTTCCTCCGATTCTGAGGACCAGGATGAGAGGGTATAAATGGTTCCCATCCCGCTGGTATATATCTCAGTTGAGGAAGAGATGTTATAAGCGCTCAGTCAATGTGGCCAGAGGGTATTCCAAGGAGGTGACAGTGCATATGGATCTCCGCTTAAACACTCACAAGCTCAATAGACCTGCAAAATGTGTTCTAAAATCTCAAAGCACAAAGTTCTGTCATCTGAAAGTCAGCCATGTTGCAGGTCCGCTTTTATGCTGCAGGAGCAGCTGTCAACAATTCAGCTACTTGCTGAACCCGGCACAATCAGCTGGTATGTTTGTCACACGACGGGCAACACGCTGAAAATGTCTTAAAATGGGAAGAGCCAGTTAAAAAGGGACTATCTAGGCAGTTAACAAGCTGTAAACTGTCTTATGTGCCTCTCCCGCCGTTTGATGTCGGGTCTAATCGGGACTCGCAGACCCAACACTTTGCAAAGTTGCGTGGAGGTGGGATGGCGGCGGGTTGCTAACCCGCCGTCAATCATTTAGATTTTTACTCCCGACCCGCCTCCAAACCTGACCTCTGAGCACCGGCAAAATCGGGGCCTATGTCTTTACTTATACCGATTTCTTTAAGTTCCTCATTCTCTCTAGACCCTTGGTTCCCCATTATTTCTGGAATGTTTATTGCATCTTCTACCATGAAGACAGGTACAAAGTATTTGTTTAATGTCTCTGCCATTTCCTTATTGCCCATTATAATTTCTCCTGTCTCTGCCTCTAATGGGCCCATGTTTATTTTCACTAATCTCTTATTTACATACCTATAGAAATGTTTACAATCTGTTTTTTATGTCTCTTGCTAATTTACTTTCATATTCTTTTTTCTCTTTCCTTATCAATTTCTTGGTCCTCCTTTGCTGAATTCTAAAATCCTCCCAATCCTCAGACTGATGAAAGGTCATCGACCTGAAACGTCAACTCTCTTTCTCTCTCTACGGATGCTGCCTGGCCTGCTGAGTTTTTCCAGCGTTTTCTGTTGTTACCTCAGACTTACTACTCTTTTTGGCAACATTATTAGCCTCTTCCTTTGATCTAATACTATCTTTAATTTCTCTTGTTAGCCACGGTTGGACCACTTTTCCTGTGGGATTTTTGTGCCTTAAAGGAATGTATATTTGTTGTAAATTATGTATTAATTCTTTAAATGCTAGCCATTGCTTGTCTACCATCATACCTTTTAATGTAGTTTCCCAATCTACCTTAGCCAACTCGCCCCTCATACCTACGTAATTTGCTTTTTTTAGATTTAAGACCCTAGTTTCGTATGTAACTAAATCACTTTCAAACTCAATATAAAATTCTATCATATTATGGCCACTCTTCACTGAAGGCCCCTTTACTACAAGGTTATTAATTAACCCTTTCTCGTTGCACAATACTAGATCTAAAATAACCTGTTCCCTAGTTAGTTCCTCAACATACTGATCTAGAAAACTATCTTGTATACATTCCATGAATTCGTCCTCCACACTATTACTGCAAATTTGGTTTGCCCAGTCTATATGTAGATTAAAATCCCCCATGATTACTGTATTACCCTTGTTACATGTGCCGCTAAGTTCCTGATTTATACTCTGCCCTACATTACAACTACTGTTTGGGGGCCTATAAACAACTCTCACCAATGTTTTCTGCCCCTTGCTGTTTCTTAGCTCCACCCAAACTGATTCTACTTCTTGATTTTCTGAGCTAAGATCCTTTCTCTCTACTGTCTTTATCCCATCCTTTATTATCAGGGCTACCTCTCCTCCTTTTCCATTTTGCCTATTTCTTCTAAAAGTTAAGTATCCTGGAATATTTAGCTCCTTATATATCAATGTATATGCATGTCTATATATCCATGATTGTGCATGTATTTTGTAAATGTATGGCTATATATATATGATTGTGTGTATTTATATATATATATATATATATCAATGTATATGCATACCTATAGATAAATAATTGTGTGTATTTTATATATTTATATATCAATGTATATGTACGTCTATATATATATATGATTGTGTATAAAAGTAGTTGTGTTTGCACATGGGGATTCAGGACCTCTACAGTAACAATGTTCCCAAAGAATATGATAGCCGTACACCCGAATACAGTGGACAACAAAGGCTGCTACTACAATAACATGGAGGTTACAAAATAACCGAATCAGCTACAGAACTTAAACTGGAACAATATATATCATTATGGGGGATTCCTTTTACTCCATACAATTGCAACAATAAAACTGAATACAGGACACCAGCACACACCACATGCATCACGACTCACTTTGCAGAACGTAAGAATACTGATAGCTAAGTAGGCACAAGTATATTAATGGAGCAGCGGGCAACGTTGGTTCAATAAATTCATGGGGCAGTTGGCGCTCACAAATTAATAAATTAAGACAGTGTGGGCACCTGTTAATTAATAAAAAATATACTGCCTACAGTCACTATAACATTACCTTCAGAGGTGGACAGCAGTGGATTAGTAAATTCGTAGATCAGTGGGTACCCATCAACAAATCAATATGTTTCTGGCACAGTGCACCACCGAATCAATACATTTATAGAGCAGTAGACACAGCAATACATCAATGGAGCTGGGTAGGAGTTCGGGGTGGGGGGAGAAGGTGAGGGTTAGGACTGGAGGAGGAAATGCGCATTTGTGTTAGTGGAGGGAGTCGCATGGGTCAGGGGTCTCTACGGGGTTAGAGGTTGTGATGGCCTGGGGTCACGGTGATTAGGAAGGGGGTCAGAGGTTGCAAGGGTGTGGGGTCACAGTGGGGTCAGAGAGCGCAACATGGGGAAAACAAGGCCCAAAGTGATCCTTGTGGCCTGTTGTCCACCCCAGGGCTGAGTAGATTGGCACAAAATCGAGTGGCCAGCCACTTTACCCTCAGTGAAAGCTGGTATTTGGCGGCCCCAGCCAGATATGGTAGGGGGAGACCCTGTGAAAAGCAAAGGGGGTCACAGGTTTCCTGTTGATCACCAAAAAATGGGAGAAACACATCAAAAATGTAAGAAGATGGCTGCTGGAATTGGTAGACAGATTTCAAAAACTCAGAGGAACTCAAGCCAGAAGGCCAGAACCTGCAACTTAGCATCATAACTTTTTTAGATGAGTTGCATTTAACCCTGGAATAATCCACTATGGTTATAAAGTAAATAATGCGGTCAGTAGGGATAAGGTGTCGGCAGATACACTGCAGCAAATGACATTCTATGTTGCCGTGTTCCTGCTTTTTATTTTGGTTTCTGACTGCCCATTCATGGCCGACATACTGTTGGAGACAACCCTGCAAAGTGAGCAGCACAGTACCAGTGCCCCCGGAGGTACCAAATCTTTCATTGAGGAGGCTTCTCTCGGTGCTGCCCAGAAATAAACTGCTGCCGTCGCCAACATTTCCACTGGATCTGCAATATTCCTTCTGGCCACAAGTGGGCTAATAAAGGCATGCAACGCCCTTTCACCACGGCTTGTGTGTACACTCTCTGCCAGCATCGAAGAAGGTGCCAGCCTGAATATCAACGCAGTGTTTAGTGATCTTTGCACCAGCTGTGCATGTGGGAGGTTTGTGCATTGAAATTCCACTGTTGCCGAGTCCATCATACAACATAGAAAGAGCAGTGAGGATCTAGGCTATTGCATGGAATGACATCGAAATTACAGCACAGAAACAGGCCATTTGGCCCAACTGGTCTGTGTCAGTGCTAATGCTCCACACGAGCCTCCTCCCACCTCTCTTCCTCTATCCCTATCAGCATATCCTTCTATTCCTTTCTCCCTCGTGTACTTATCTAGCTTCCCCTCATATTATATGGTTAGATTATTGGAACTGCATTCATTCTATGCGCTTCCATGATAAGAACAGGGTAATAAACCATACGCGATGTGCAAAATTAGAGGAGCAGGTTTTCCGAGTTCTTGCCCATTGCCAGCACGTTTCAGAAAATTGTGGGCAAAATGCCGGTGATTTTCCAATCCGCACTGGCAGTGGGTGAAGTACCTCACTGCAGGCGGGGGCTTTGGAAGGTCTACCCAATGAGTAACAGGGGTCCTCTTAGCCCGACCTGGGGCATCCCTACCTGACCTCATTTCATTAAAACCAAAAACAGTTTACTAAGACACAGGTTATCGCTCGGGGCAACCAGACCGAGGCTCAATCTCACCATGCTATGAGTAATCTCAACATTACATTTCATTAAACTTGCGCCAGACGCCTTCACTCAGAGCAAAACAATGTGGTTCACATAAATACTGAGTTTTGTGGGCAGGGAGTTCTTACGTGCCGTTTCTATTGCAGCGCCGCCTCTATAGTAGAAATGAGATGCCATACATTTCTCTCGAGGTAGGGAGCACAACTCTGGGAGATGGTTTCATTCTGCGCCGGCAGAAGCAAAGCATCTCCACCAGTAAATAGCTTCCACCAGCGGCCATTTTATCCCGGCCACAGCCAGCTGAGCTGTCAGCGCTCAATCACCGCATTGCTGGCTTGCAGGACCGTCTCTAGCATCACGGAAAGACCTGAACCCAGAACTGTACAGTAGTGATTATGACTTTAAAGCAACTGTGTACGCGCAATCTTCCACACGTACCATCGTTCTGGCTATATTTGCTCCCCACCTCCAGTACACATGGATAAATGGGTCGCATCGGCAGAATGGGAACCAGTTCACGCTGCAGAACCAATTGCACCGAAAGCTGGTGCTTCAAACTGGTATGGGAGCCAATTTGGAGCCATCCAGCCCGGAAAACACTTCTTCTTCTTCTTCTTAGGCAGTCCCTCGTAACCGAGGATGACTTGCTTCCACATTAAAAATGAGTTCTCAGGTGACATTGCGGGACCTACAGTCTCTGTCACAGGTGGGGCAGACGGTGGTTGTAGGGGCGGGTGGGTGGGGTGCTTGGGTTGACGTGCGCTGTTTGTGCTTGGCTTCCGCTTGCTCCCGGCGAAGAGACTCGAGGTGTTCGGTGCCTTCCCGGATGCTTCTCCTCCACTTTGAGCGGTCTTGGGCCAGGGATTCCCAGGAGTCGGTGGGGATGTTGCACTTTTTCAAGGAGGCTTTGAGGGTGTCCTTGAAGCGTTTCCTCTGCCCACCTGGGGCTCTCTTGCCGTGTCGGAGCTCCGAGTAGAGCGCTTGTTTTGGGAGTCTCGTATCGGGCATGCGGACAATGTGGCCTGTCCATCGGAGCTGATCGAGCGTGGTCAAAGCTTCGACGCTGGGGATGTTGGCCTGAGCAAGAACACTGACATTGGTGCGCCTATCCTGCCAATGGATTTACAGGATCACTACCGGCCACAGTACTCAACCAGTGCAACTCTCCTTGAGTAGATACCTCAATGAACATTAGCTATTACTGCTTTGGTGGAAGCCCATCACTCAGGGCTACAGCAGTATAGTGGTTAAGTTACTGGACTGACAATCCAGAGGGCTGGATTAATAATCCCGTAGAACGTGAGTTCAAATCCCACCCAGTTTTAAAAGATGAGTAATCATTTAATCAAAGTTACAAAGCCCCAATTTCAAATTAACAGGGCTCAGTTGTAATGTGTCTCCCCCACCCCGCCCCACCCCCACCCTCCATAATCTCCTTTAGGGAAGGAGACCTGCTGTCCTTGCCCGATCTGGCCTAAATGTGACTCCCACCCACACCAACTTGGTTGACTCTTAACCGCCCTCTGCCAGACACACAATTGTGTCAAACCGCAACCAGCAGTTCAAGGGAAAGGGCGACCACCTCCTTCTCAGGGCAACTAGGGATGGTCGATAATGCCATTAACGCCAATATCTTGAGAATGAATTTTTTCAAAAAACATCAGGAAATAACATAACGCCGGCACAACCATCTGAAAATGGGTAGCTTACATATTCATGCGAGAGAAAGTCTTGTGTTTTATGGGATTTGGGGCCATCAAGTGGTAAAGATTAGACACTACAAGATATTCTGCTGTTAAACTTCGACCTGGCAAAAAAAAAATCGCAGTTTGAAATGAGACAAATTTCACCTGGTTTATTTTCTCAAGTCAATGATGGAAAAATATGCAAATGAGAAAAGAGCACAGACTCAGTCCCAGAAACAAAACAAAAATTTTTAAAGAATGGCAAAAATTTAAAGAAACAGAAAAGTCGCACAAAATCACAAAAAGAAAAATCATAGACAAAACAATTGGACAATTCCCATTAATGGCAGACAATAGAAGTACGCCGGGAAACTGATGAAACTACAGAAATAATCCTGCAGCGAGTTATAAAATCAAGTCTTGACAAGAAAAACAATGAGCAAGCCCGGAAAATCAACAAGAAAGAAAAATTGGAAACAATCAACTAAAGAAGGAGCTGCATCGAAACATCTTCTCTGACAAATGTCTCAAGATGCTGCATAACAAATTACTATTGGAACGCAAGCACTGCTGTTATGTAGGCATACATGGCAGCTTTGTGCACAACAAGATCCCACAGGCAGCACTGAAATCAATGGCCAGTTAAGCTGTTTTTGGTTGAGGGATGAATATTGGCTAGTACACCAGGGGAACTGCCCGCCATTCTTCAGGTGGTGCAGTGGGATTGCTTACTTCAATCTGAGCAGACAAACAGGGCCTTGGTTTAGCATCTCATCTGAAGGACCATACTTCTCACAGCCCAGCATTCCTTCATTATTGCAATTAAGTGTTAATATAGACTATGTGCTGGACTCCTAGGGCTGGATTTTTCCAACCTCGGCGAGTCCGTGGCAGGCAACGTCCGTGGCTTGTGGGGACCCCGCATCTGACTCGATCCCAGCCTCCAAAAAGATTTTACGTTAATAGGGCTTGTTAAGCCCGCCCTGCGAGGTTCCCGGCCAATTAATAGGAAGCGGGTCTGATGGCGTCATTTGATGACGCGTCATCAGCCGGTTTCCTTAAAGGGACCATGGCCACATTCATCTTGAGAGTTGTGCTGTCAGTGTTCTGCAGCATTGAGGTGCTGCAAACACTGAGAAGCACTGCACAAAGGTGCACAGCTGCACCCAGGCTCACACATGACTCCCTCCATATGTCCACCTCCCCAGGACACCAACACAGCCTGGTTGCACATTGCACAGGAGGGCACACGCAGGAATGTGGTCAGGAGGACCAGGCTGCAGTAGCGCAAACCTTTTAATGATCTCAGTAGATCACGAAATGTTACTGCCAAGCCACACTCAACCTCATCCTGCTGTGCCACTCATCACATCCCCATCACTCTGCCTTCTCTACCCTACTCCTGCACATCCTTACTCACACCAACTTACCTTGCACCTCCACCCATCCCTCTCTCTCTACATTATCACTTCCCCATCTCACTAGCCACCCCTCACACTCACCCTCATCCTACTGCAAGCATACCAACCAACAACACACAGGGGTAGGCACTTGTGTGTTTTAGCCAATGTTCATGTGAAGTTTCTGTTAATGTGCTATCATACGGTGAAATCTTTATTTTGAACACTTTGCATTCTTGGACAGATTTGTGTGTACCTTTGGAAGTGGCTTAGTGAGTTGCAGTGAATGGTGAGGCATAACGGTACCCCCCGCAATGGTGATGAGTGCGAAAGGAATGGCTTGGGCATTATAGGGATGCTTTATGGTGTTGGTGTGGGGTGGTGCCAACCTGGTGCATCATGTGGCAGCCATGATGTACAGTGTTAAGTGAAGCAAATCTGGACATGGTGAGGCCATCCCTGGCATCCTGGGCAGCAATGTGGTCGGGTGCTGATGCCCTGTGTCCTGTGTAGCACCAGCTGATTGCGGAGAAGGTTGATGTTGTTGTTGGTGCTGTTGGTGTGCCCGGTGATGCTGGTGTTGGGGCTGATCGTGGTGGAATTCTGAGGACCAAGGTGAGATTTTTCAAGGGCACCGATGCTGATGGAATAGATAGCAGATGAGGTTGAGATGACAGAAGTAATCTGTCAATGTTGAGATAGGTTGTTCCAAGGAGGTGACAGTGGATAGAGAGATTACTCCAAACACTTCAAAAGTGCATAAAGCTCAAAAGTGGGTTCCAAATCATTAATGCTCCAGCTTCTAAGATTGGGAAGTGAACAGCTGTGAAATGGTAGGTTTTAGACCACTTCTGCAGCTTTCACCTATTCACAGCAATCCACAGTGATTGAGAACCCGACATACTTACCTGACGTGATAGCCGCTCTCCGGGAACCTCGTTGAAAACCTGGTAAAATGGTAAGTACTTGGGAAAATGGTTCTTAACTACCTTTTATTAAACTTTTAAGTTTCTAAATTGGCTGACCTGCTGCTTGGTGTCGGATCTGTTCAGGGATGACAGACCCGACACTTGGGAAACTGACAAGGCGGTGGGTTTACAGCAGGATACCGGCCCGCTGTCAATCTTTGTGATTTTGACAGCGGACCCGCCTCCAAACTTGTATTCTGAGCGCCAGCAAAATTCAGCCCCTAGAGTGGGATTTAAATCCACAATCTGCTGACTCAGGGGTGAAGAAAAGAAAGACCTTCCATTTCTATAGCGCCTGAAGTACTTTTGAAGCGTAGTCACTGTTGCAATGGAGGCAAATTTAGCAATGAGATAAATGACCAGGTGTTCAAAATCATGAAGGGTTTTGATAGAGTAAATAAGGAGAAACTGTTTCCAGTGGCAGAAAGGTCGGTAACCAGAGGACACAGATTTAAGATAATTAGCAGAAGAACCAGAGGCAACATGAGGAAAAAAAGTTTTACGCAGTGAGTCGTTATGATTTGGAATGCACTGCCTGAAAGGATGCTGGAAACAGATTCAATAGTAACTTTCAAAAGGAAATTGGATAAATACTTGAAGGGAAAAATTTGCTGGGCTATGGGGAAAGAACAGGGGAGTGGGACTAATTGGATAGCTCTTTCAGAGAGCCAGCACAGGCACGATGGGCTGAATGGCCTCCTTCTGTGCTGTATTATTCTATCATTCTACGATAATTAGTTTTAGTTATGTTGGTTTAGGGATAAATATCGGTCAGGATGCTAGGATGTCCCCTGCTCTTCTTTGAAATAGTGCCATGGGATCTTTTACTTCCACCTGAGAGGTTATTTCCCCTCATGGGGGAATCCAGAACTAGGGGTTATAGTTTCAGGATAAGGGGTCGCCCATTTAAGACGGAGATGAGGAGGAATTTCTTCTCTCAGTGGGTCATGAATCTTTGGAATTCTCTACCCCAGAGAGCTGTGGAGGCGGAGTCACTGAATATATTCAAGGCGGAGATAGACAGTTATTTGAGCTACAGGGGAGTCAAGGGTTATGGGGAACGGGCAGGAAAGTGGAGTTGAGGGCAAGATCAGATCAGCCATGATCTTATTGAATGGCGGAGCAGGCTCGAGGGGCCGAATGGCCTACTCCTGCTCCTATTTCTTATGTTCTTATGTTCTTGGTTTAACGTCTCATCCAAATTTTAAAGTCCCACTCCAGAGACTTGAGCACATAATCCGGGCTAACACTTCAGTGCAGTACTGTCTTTCGGATGAGGCCTTAAACTGACGTATGCCCTCTCAGGTGGGCATAAAAGATCCCACGGCACTATTTCAAAGATGAACAGGGGACATCTTCCAGGTTTCCTGGCCAATAGTGATGTTTGTATCAACCAACATCACTAAAAAAACAGATTATCTGATCATTATCTCTCTGAATGTTGTTTGTGGGAGCTTGCTGTGCACAAATTGGCTGCCACGTTTCCTACATTACAACAGTGACTACACTTCAAAAAGTACTTCATTGGCTGTAATCGTGAAAGTTGTTATTTAAATACAAAATTTCTCTTTTTTATTGTCTAAGATCACACATGGAGGATGACCATTTAGACAAAGTACTGGATGGCAGGCAGCCAGCAACTGTTCAAATTTACCTCAGCTCCAGTGAACATCTTCAGGAGAGGAGGTGAGAATTGTTTGCTATCAACTGTTAGACGCTCTTCTGTTTGCTAAATTGTTCTTTTTTTGTTAAAATAGCACATTTTGCCAGATTCATAAAAGCTGCCCTTGCGTAATGTGCCGAATGATCACTCTTTGTTGCTTCTACACTGGATTTTGCCAATGGGGAGCTTTTGGAGGCGGGACTCCCACTTGTCGAGTTTCAGTCCCGCCTCCATCAACTTCTGGCCAACCCACGCTATTTTCCCTTGATTGACCTTGTTAAGCCCGCCCAGCGGGTTTAGCAGGCCTATACAGGAAAGCCGGTTACAGAGAACGTCAACGTATGACGTTTCATCTGTCAAAACTTTTTGACAGATGAATTGTCATCGTTTGACAGCTCTGTGAAGCTGTCTGCATGGTACATCGGCGAGACCATGTAGACACTGCGACAACGTATGAACGGACACCGCGCAACAATTGCCAGGCAGGATTGTTACCTCCCAGTCGGGGAACACTTCAGCAGTCAAGGACATTCAGCCTCGGATCTGCGGGTTAGCGTTCTCCAAGGCGGCCTTCGAGACACACGACAACGCAAAATCATCGAGCAGAAACTGATAGCCAAGTTCTGCACCCATGAGGACGGCCTCAACCAGGATCTCGGTTTCATGTCACGCTACAGGACGTGACTCGACGTCGTTGTCTGGTTCACAGATGTGATTTCCAGTTTTTAAAAAAAAGTAAAAAGCTTAACTGCAGACTGCAGCATTTGACACGTTGGACCCCCTGTGACCCCACCTCATTGTCTTAGCTGTACTCTGCTGTGTCTTTGATGTAATGCCTCCCTGACGGATTGTATCTCTGCAGACACATTGTTCTCTGTCTATATATACTTTGTAACCGATTTGTATTCCCTCACTGTACCTGACAAAGGAGCAGAGCTCCGAAAGCTCGTAATTTCAAATAAAACTGTTGGACTATAACCTGGTGTTGTGCGACTTCTCATTTCTGTCAAACAGTGAAATTCTCTGTAGTTTGATGAGTTCTTGAATTCAAGACTCATCAAACCTCTTTATTTAGCAGAAATTAGATGGTTGTTGCATTGGAGAATGCAATGGCCATCTGTCATCTCTGCCGCGGAGGAGCGAGACTCTCCGCATACCCACCGACTGAAGCCTGCAGGAAGAAACAAAGGTAAGTAAACTTTTACTATCACTTTCCACTTACCTCACATACTCACCTCTCCACACTTGCACCCATCACTTACCTTCACAGCGCACTTTTGGACCCCTCCGACCCCCGCAGACCCACTACTCGCCTCGGTGACCCTGGCGGGGTTCGCAGCCTTTGGGAAGCCCGCACTTGTGTGGGCAAAATGGTGATAATCCTATTTTCTGCCTGTTAACTACCTGTTAACAGGCAGATAAGTGGCACTAATCCCCTTCCCGCCTCCAAGGAGACGGGATCCGGCGCAGGTCGGCTACCCGCCTCCTGGCAAGATGGCATGGAGGCAGGTTGGGAGCGGGTTGGGCACCCCCCCACCCCCAGATTCTGCCATTTTCCCGACAGTCCCGCCTCCATACCCGCCTCCCCAGGTCTGGCAAGATCGCGCCCTAGCTACCAAACTATTTTAAAAGTAAGAGTATATATTTTCCACTTTAGAAAATGTTATTATGAATTAAAGATTGCAATGAAAAAAAATTATGACTGAAATTCCAAACGCTCATTGTGAAGTTCTGATAAATAAATCTAAATTGTCGTAAACAGAAGTTGACTGGATTGAATCACAAGATGGATAGACACCAGTCAACAGCAATGGTGCTGACTCTGAGCCCATTCACTTCCTCGCGCTCTTCCTCATACACACCCTCTTTTGCACTGAGCCATTTTCTACTTGCCAGCTTTCTGTGCTTTCTTGCTTGTAATTTTCCTCTGTGCGGTTGTTTCTATTTTCTCTCTATAACCCCACATGACTTCAGTTCCTTGCTCTCATTCCCTTCTTTATGGGATTTTGCTGGTGTCTCTTTGATATTGTGTCCTGCTGATGGAGGGAAAGGCAGTGGGCAGTGCGGAAAACTACCACTGGGCTACAGAGAGTGTTTCCACCGGGAACTCTTCTTTACATCCATCAAGTGTCCACACAGACTGGCGTAGCCCATTAACCTAAAGACCAAGGGGTAGGTTTGTAGCCGACTGCCCGGGCGTGTAACTGGCCGTGTGGCTTGGCCGCCCATTATAGAAACCGACCGATTTTCATTTCCATTGGCAGCTTCTGTAACGAGCGGCCAATCTGCAACACCTGGGCCTGGGTGGTAAGTTGAAAATCTACTCCAACTGTGCCCCTCTTATAATAGCCCTTACGATCCAGAAATGCCATATGCAATACTGTAGGGTGTACCAGATCGTACTTCCCACTAGAGGGAGCCCTACACCATCTGCCTTCCTTTTTTGCAAATAGCTTTCCTGTTCAGGTTCTACCTGTTCTGCAGTGCCATCCACAGTTCTTGACCAAGAGCTTAATGACAGGTCTTGCAGCCTAGTCTCCTTGATTGCTATTGGACTCTAGAAACATAGAAGATAGGAGCAGGAGTAGGCCATTCGGCCCCTCGAGCCTGTTCTGCCATTTAATGAGATCATGGCTGATCATCCAAATTCAGTACCCTGTCCCTGCTTTCTCCTCATATCCCTTGATCCCTTTAGCCTTAAGAAATATATCTAACTCCTTCTTGAATATATTTAATGAATTGGCCTCAACTGCCTTCTGCGGTAGAGAATCCCACAGGTTCACCACTCTCTGGGTGAAGAAATTCCTCCTCATCTCAGTCCTAAATGGCTTACCCCTCATCCTTAGACTGTGACCCCTGGTTCTGGACTCCCCCGCCATTGGGAACATCCTTCCTGCATCTAGTCTGTCTAGTCCTGTTAGAATTTTATAAGTTTCAATGAGATCCCCTCTCATTCTTCTAAACTCTAGCGAATATAAGCCTAATCGACCCAATCTCTCTTCATATGTCATTCCTGCCATCCCAGGTATCAGTCTGGTGAATCTTCGCTGCACTCCCTCCATGGCAAGAACATCCTTCCTCAGATAAGGCGACCAAAACGGCACACAATACTCAAGGTGTGGTCTCACCAAGGCCCTGTACAACTGCAGCAAGACATCCTTGCTCCTGCACTCGAATCCTCTCGCTATGAAGGCCAACATACCATTTGCCTTCTTAACCGCCTGCTGCACCTGCATGCTTACCTTCAGCGACTGGTGCACAACGACAGCCAGGTCTCGTTGCACTTCCCCTTTTCCCAATCTATTGCCATTCAGATAATAATCTGCCTTCCTTTTTTTGCCACCAAAGTAGATAACCTCGCATTTATCCACATTATACTGCATCTGCCATGCATCTGCCCAATCACCCAACCTGTCCAAATCATACTGGAGTTTCTCTGCATCCTCCTCACAGCACACACGCCCACCCAGCTTTGTGTCATCTGCAAACTTGGAGATATTACATCTAGTTCCCTCGTCTAGATCATTAATATATATTGTGAATAGCTGGGGTCCAAGGACCGATCCCTGCGGTACCCCACTAGTCACTGCCTGCCACTCGGAAAAAGACCCGTTTATTCCAACTCTTTGCTTCCTGTCTGCCAACCAGTTCTCTATCCAAGTCAGTACCTTACCCCCAATCCCATGTGCTTTAACTTTGCACGCTAATCTCTTATGCGGGACCTTATCGAAAGCCTTCTGAAAGTCCAAATACACCACATCCACTGGTTCTCCCTTATCTATTCTACCAGTTACATCCTCAAAAAATTCCAGTAGATTAGTCAAGCATGGTTTACCTTTTGTAAATCCATGTTGACTTTGTCCGATCCTGTCACTGTTTTCCAAGTGCTCTGCTATTACATCTTTTATAATGGACTCTCCCATTTTCCCCACTACCGATGTCAGGCTTACCAGTCTATAATTCCTCGTTTTCTCTCTGCCACCTTTTTTAAATAGTGGGGTTACATTAGCTACCCTCCAATCCATGGGAACTGTTCCAGAGTCTATAGAATTTTGGAAGATGACCAGCAATGCATCTACTATTTCTAGGGCCACTTCCTTAAGTACCCTAGGATGTAGATTATCAGGCCCTGGGGATTTATTGGCCTTCAATCCCATCAATTTCCCTAACACAATTTCCCTACAAATACTGATTTCATTCAGTTCCTCCCTCTCATTAGACTCTATGTTCCCCGACATCTCTGGGAGGTTATTTGTGTCCTCCTTTGTGAAGACAGAACCAAAGTATGTATTTAATTGGTCTGCCATTTCTTTGTTCCCCATTATAAATTCCCCTGATTCTGACTGCAAGGGACCTACGCTTGACTTCACCAATCTTTTTCTCTTCACATATCTATAGAAGCTTTTACAGTCAGTTTTTATGTTCCCTGCAAGCTTACTCTCATACTCTATTTCCCCCTCTTAATTAATCCCTTTGTTCTCCTTTGCTGAATCCTAAATTGCTCCCAATCCTCGGGTTTGCTGCTTTTTCTGGCCAATTTATATGTCCTCTCCTTGGATCTTATGCTATCCCTAACTTCCCTTGTTAGCCACGGTTGAGTCACCTTTTTTGTTTTATTTTTATGCCAAACAGGGATGAACAAATTCTGTAGTTCATCCATGCGATCTTTAAATGTTTGCCATTGCCTATCCATCGTCAACCCTTTAAGTAACGTTCCCCAATCCATCCTAGCCAACTCACGCCTCATACCTTCGTAGTTTCCTTTATTTAAATTCAGGACCCTAGTCTCTGAGTCAACTACTTCACTCTCCATCTTAATGAAGAATTCTATCATATTATGATCGCTCCTCCCCAAGGGGCCTCGCACAACAAAATTGCTAATTAATCCTTTCTCATTACATAATACCCAGTCTAAGATGGCCTGATCTCTAGTTGGTTCCTCGACATATTGGTCCAGGAAACCATCCCGTATACACTCTAGGAATTCCTCCTCCACAGTATTGTTACTAATTTGGTTAGCCCAATCTATATGTAGATTAAAGTCACCCCTGATAACTGCTGTGCCCTTATTGCACGCATCTCTAATTTCCCATTTAATGCCATCCCCAACCTCAGTATTACTGTTTGGGGGTCTGTATACAACTCCCACTAACGTTTTCTGCCCCTTGGTGTTTCTCAGCTCTACCCATACAGATTCCACATCATCAGAGCTAATATCCTTCCTTACTATTGTGTTAATCTCCTCTTTAACCAGCAATGCTACCCCACCTCCTTTTCCTTTTTGCCTGTCCTTCCTGAATATTGAATACCCCTGGATGTTGAATTCCCAGCCTTGGTCACCCTGGAGCCATGTCTCCGTAATCCCAATTTTATCATATCCGTCTACTTCTATTTGCGCAGCTAATTCATCCACCTTATTACGAATGCTCCTCGCATTAAGACACAAAGCCTTCAGGCTTGTTTTCTTAACACTCTTAGTCCTTTTAGAATTATTATTTACATACTTTGGCCCTGTTTGATTTACACCCTTGATTTCTCTGCCTTCCACTTTTGCTTTTCTCCTTCCTGTCTTTTGCTTCTATCCTTGCTTACTTTTCCTCTGTCTCCCTGCACCGGTTCCCAACCCCCTGCCATTTTAGTTTAAACCCTCCCCAACAGCACCAGCAAACACTCCCCCTAGGACATCGGTCCCGGTCCTGCCCAGGTGCAAACCGTCTAGGGAGGTAGGCAAGAATATCATGGTTGGCTTAGCTTCAGGTTTTCCCTTGCTTCCCCTGAGGAAGTATCAAGGGGAACCCAGACTGCCTGGCTCAGATTACACACTCACTATGTGAAGCATCGCAGAGAGAGGATGTATCCCAACATATCATGGCAGCACTATGTTGCATACAATGCCAACCTGGAACACGTTTTGAATGGACAGTTCACTTTGTTGGACCCAGTTCATTCCGGTTACATAGCGGCTCCAAAAACAGTGGTTCTGTCTCCCGTTGACTGTCCCTGTCCCCCATCCCCATATAGTATAGTATCTAGCCTCTTCTGTGCAAGCTCTGACAATAAGGAAGTTAAAACAGATAAACACACCAAGAACATATCCACTCACTGCCCAACTTGGGACCTGCTCTCCTCAGGGAATATATTTGAAGAAACTCGTGTTTCATTCATTAACAGTTGCAGCAACTGAAATTTGTTGCCAACTTTATTTTGAAATAATTCAAAGTTTCTATTTCAATCAGAGTTATACGTTTGAGTTAATGGTTTATTAACTCTAACCATTAATTTATTTGTAGTTTTATTATCTTACCTTTTGAACAGTCATAAAATGACTTTTTTTAAATTAAATATTAACAAAATACTTTAACCATTAATAGACTGGAATTTTTTGTGATTAACTTTAGCCGATAACCTGCTGGAAAATTCTTTGACCAATCAGATTGTCGAACCGAAGACCATTGTTGCTTCAACTAATCGTGATAAAATGAGTACGCCCCAGGCCCCACCAGATCAGCTGCTTTTGCTAACACGTTTTCCAACACCAGTTTTAAGTGTCACAGAGATTGTAATTTGTACACCAGGAATTTGTTTCAACCAGAATATTGACCACTCACCTTTGCACTGCCAAATGAGATAAAATAGTCAGCACAAAACTATGCTAAATAGAAAAATTAATTGGAGTAGCTTGCAGATGCAATTTATAACTAGTTGATCTTCCATGGTATTGCACATGGGGAGTCAAGGCCAAGCAGAGTGTTCAGATCAAGCACGGGTTAGAGGGCAGTGGTGTAACTGTATAACTGAAATAAGGAGTGAAAGGGGAAAAGGCAAGATGGGGGGGGATGGCGAAGAAACATAGAAACATAGAAACATAGAATCTAGGAGCAGGAGTAGGCCATTCGGCCCGTCGAGCCTGCTCCACCATTCAATATGATCATGGCTGATCATCCAAATCCAGTACCCTGTCCCTGCTTTAATCCCCACAGTACACATCCCACCCTACCCCCGTAACCCCACGTATTTAATTCCCCCTAACATATCCCATCCTATCCCCATAACCCCACATATTTAATCCCCCCCTAACACTAAGGGTCAATTTATCATAGCCAAATCAACCTAACCCGCACATTTTTGGACTGTGGGAGGAAACCGGAGCACCCGGAGGAAACCCACGCAGACACGGGGAGAATGTGCAAACTCCACACAGACAGTCACCCGAGGTCAGATTCGAACCCGGGTCTCTGGCGCTGTGAGGCACCAGTGCTAACCACTATGCCACCGTGTTGCAGAAGATTCAAAACTCTCCTCCTATATGGTAGCATAGCGGTTATGTTAGCAGAGCTAGCAATCTAGACTAGACCTGGACTAATGATCGAGAGATGTTGAGTTCAAATCCCACCATGGCAATTTAAATTCAGTTAATTAATAATTCTGGAATTTAAAAAAAATAGTGTCACTAATGGTGACCATGAAACTACCGGATTGTCGTAAAAAACTATCTGGTTCACTAATGTCCTTTAGGGAAGGAAATCTGCCGTCCTTACCTGGTCTGGCCTATATGTGACTCCAGACCCACAGCAATGTGGTTGACTCTTAACTGCCCTGTGAAATGGCCTAGCAAGCCACTCAGTTAAGGGAAATTAGGGAAGGGCAATAAATGCTGGCCTTGCCAGCGACACCCACATCCTGTGAATGAATTAAAATAAAATTCCTGTCCCGCTCCTGTCCTTGCTGACCACGTTGGCACCCAATGCCACAAATTTAAAATTCTTATTATTGTGTTTAAATCATGGCCTCTCCCCTCCCTGCCTCTGTTACCTCTGCCAAACCAGTCCCTCAAACTCATCATTCCTCTGACTCAGGCCTCTTGTGTATCCCCCTCATCCTACCACTTGTGGCCTTGCTTTCAGCCATGCTCTAGAATTCCTTCCTAAGTTCTGCTGCCTTTCCACCTCCTTCTCCTCCTTTAGGCTTTTGGTCATTCATCCTAATCTCTCCTTTTTTGGCTCGGCATCCATTTTTCATTATACATCTGTGAAGTGCTTTGGACTTTTTTTTAATCTTGAAAACACTAGATAAATGCAAGTTCTTGTTGCTGCCATTGTTGAGAGGAGTGGAGCGGGAGAGAGGACGGGAAAGGGGGAGGCGGAGGGTGAAAGAAAGGAGGGGGGTCAGCAAATGGGAGACAGGAACATGGGAATGAGGATGGGGAGAAGGAAGGGAAATCATAGCCTTTAGGGATATCTCCCTAGACTGTTCAGCAAGGGAACTATGAATTGATGTCAGGATCTGGTAGAGAGGCTTAAAGAGATCACAGACAGGATGCAGAGGTTAAGAACAGTAGGTCAGGACTCAGGAGTGAGTCACTGCACAGATGGTACAAGTGAATCTTGAATTGTTGCCAATTAATAGTTCAAAATCCAAAGTTGCATGCTTCAGTTACAAACCTTTGAGATGCAGTAGGTTTGTTACTGCATTTTAGGGTGTGGAAATCACCAAAGACTGGAAACGCCACTATACAATTACAGGTAGTTCGAAAGTTTGCTATGTTGCAAGACAATTTTGCATTGAAATTACCTAATACAATGCCACCTATACCTATAACAGGTATTGTATGGAACACTGACCATCTACCAATCTTTAATAGGTATTAGACAATTTAAAAATGTTTCACACATACTCTAAAGATTAGCAAATCATAGTTAATGTGCATAAGAGCAAGGTAGTGCACATTGGGTTCTGACGAAAGGTTTTTGCTGTGGTGATAAACAATAAAATCCCACCAAGTGTTTGTCATTTCTAAAAACCTACTCGACCAGAAATGTTAACTCTGTTTCTCTCTCCACACCTGCTGAGTATTTCCAGCATTTTCTGTTTTCAATGCACACAGGTGTGGCAATTAGTATTTAGGACATTCATAACTTGAAGGTGGGGCAGAAAAGAAATTTGGGAGTGGTTGAAGGTGAACTTTTAAAAACAGGTTGAAGTAAAAGCATTAGAAAAAAAGGGATTAAGAGGAAGTCTTTAAAACTAAAAAGGGAATTTTTTTAAACCTTTATATTCCTTCCTTGCAAAAAAACCAAGAACATGATTTATAAATTAGGAAATGAAAGAAGAAAGAAAGAAAGACTTACATTTATATAGTACCTTTCACGACCACCGGATATCTCAAAGCGCTTTACAGCCAATTAAGTACTTTTTTGAAGTGTAGTCACTGTTGTATTGACAACAACATAACATAACAACATAACAAATGACAAGCAAAATGATTTATATTTAATCTGAGTGTATTCTTTTCTCCCTTTCCCCATTATCAATGTCAGTAACAATGGCCAGAATTTTCCAGGGGGTCAGCGGGCGGGATTGATGGTGGGTCGGGTGGGAAAGTGTTTTTTTTTTCATAGCGTGTTTGGACCCCGCTGTGAACCCGCCGCCACGCGCCTTTCCCAATGTCGGGTCTGTCAGCGCTGAGCAGACCTGACACGCAACAGCAGGGATCCAATTAAGCTCATTATAACCTTGTTTAGACATCATTAAGAATACATTTTAGCTCACCTTTTGGTTTTACATGCTCGCCCACGGGGTCCTCGCTGCTCGGGGATCATGTCTGTTAAGCTGAGGCGGGAGATGAATGGCCATTGATTTAGCGGATTACTTGATAGCTTGAAATGTGCTTTAAAAGCTCCCACCTCACAGCTGTTCACTTTCCAAGCTCAGAAGCTGTTGCTTACTGCATTTGAAACACAGACTGAGCTTTATGCAGGTTGCAAGTGTTTGGAGCAAACTCTCTATCCAGTGTCACCTCATTGGAAAAACCTCTCTCACCATTGATAGATTGCTTCTGTCATCTCTATTTCACCTGCCATCGATTACATCAACATGGGTGCCCTTTATACTCTCTCACCTTGGTCCTCAGAATCCCACCACGATCAGCCCCAACACTAGCAGCATCAGGCACACCAACAGCACCAACAACAACACCAACCTTCTCCACAATCAACTGATCTCTCTCTTAGGCAGTCCCTCGGAACCGAGGATGACTTGCTTCCACACTAAAAGTGAGTTCTCAGGTGACTGATGAGTCCAATGCGGGACCTACAGTCTCTGTCACAGGTGGGGCAGATGGTGATTGAAGGGGCGGGTGGGAAAGGTGCTTGGGTTGACGTGCGCTCCTTCTGCTGTTTGCGCTTGGCTTCCGCTTGCTCCCGGCGAAGAGACTCGAGGTGTTCGGTGTCTTGCCGGATGCTTCTCCTCCACTTTGTGCGGTCTTGAGCCAGAGATTCCCAGGTGTCAGTGGGGATGTTGCACTTTTTCAAGGAGGATTTGAGGGTGTCCTTGAAGCGTTTCCTCTGCCCACCTGGGGCTCTCTTGCCGTGTCGGAGCTCCGAGTAGAGCGCTTGTTTTGGGAGTCTCGTATCGGGCATGCGGACAATGTGACCCATCCATCGGAGCTGATCGAGCGTGGTCAAAGCTTCGATGCTGGGGATGTTGGCCTGAGCAAGAACATTGACGTTGGTGTGCCTATCCTGCCAATGGATTTGCAGGATCTTGCGGAGGCAGCATTGGTGGTACCTCTCCAGTGCTTTGAGGTGCCTGCTGTACATGGTCCATGTCTCTGAAGCATATAGGAGGGCGGGCATAACTACTGCTCTGTAGACCATGAGTTTAGTACCGGGTTTGAGGTCCTGGTCTTCAAACACTCTCTTCCTCAGGCAACCAAAGGCTGCACTGGCACACTGAAGGCAGTGTTGGACTTCGTCATCGATGTCTGCCCTTGTTGACAGTAGGCTCCTGAGGTATGGAAAGTGGTCCACGTTGTCCAAGGCCTCGTCGTGGATTTTGATAATCGGGGGGCAGTACTATGTGGTGGGGGCAGGTTAGTAGAGGACCTTTGTCTTACGGATGTTTAGTGTAAGGCCCATGCTCTCGTACGCTTCGGTGAAGGTGTTGATGATGGTTTGGAGTTCGACCTCCGAGTGTGCGCAGACGCAAGCATCGGCTGCATACTGTCATTTGATGACAGAGGATGGGACGACCTTGGATCTGGACTGGAGGCAACGGAGGTTGAACAGTTTCCCGTTTGTTCTGTAGATTAGCTCCACTCCAGCGGAGAGCTTACTGAGGGTGAGATGGAGCATTGGAGCGAGGAAGATCGAGAAGAGCGTTGGTGCAATGACACAGCCTTGCTTGACCCCGGTCCGTACGTGAATTGGGTCTGTGGTGGATCCGTTGGTCAACTGATGCTGCACAGGGCATCAGCACCTGACCACATTGCTGCCCGGGAGGCCAGGGATGGCCTCACCATGGCCATTTCTTCCATACTCATCACCATTGTGGGGGGTACCGTTACGTCTCACCATTCCAAGCAACTCACAAAGCCACTTCCAAAGGTGCACACATATCTGTCCAAGAACGGAAAGTGTTGAAAATAAAGGTTTCAATGTTTGACACCACATTAACAGAAACTTTACATGAGCATTGGATTAAAATCCCAAGTGGCTACCCTTGTGTGTTGTTAGTTGGTATGAGTGCACTAGGATGAGGGTGAGTGTGAGGGGTGGCTAGTGAGATGGGGGTTGTGATACTATAGATAGAGAGGGATGGGTGGAGGTTGGTGTGAGTAAGGATGTGCAGGAGTAGGGTAGGGAAGGCAGAGTGTTGGGATGTGATGAGAGGCACAGCAGGATGAGGTTGAGTGTGGCTTTGTGCTAACGTTTCCTGATCTACTGAGATCATTGAAACATTTGCGCCACTGCACCCAGGTCCTCCTGAACACATCCCTGCTTCTGCCCTCCTCTGCAATGTGCAACCAGGCTGCGTTGATCTCCTGGGGAGTTCTCTTCCGCCCATCAGAAAGGAAGAGGACCTCCCTGCGTGATGTGATTCCCTCCATAAGCATATGGAGGGAGTCATGGGAGAGCCTGGGAGTAGCCCTGTGCCTGTAGTCATTGTCAGTGTTTGCAGCACCTCAATGCTGTAGAACACTGACAGCACAAATGTCAAAATAAATTTGGACATGGTCCCTTTAAGGAAACTGGCTGATGACGCGTCATTAAATGATGTCACTAGACCCGCCTCCTCTAATTGGCTGGGAAACGCGCTGGGCGGGCTTAACAAGACCAATTAAGGGAAATTCATTTCACAGAGTGGGCTGGAGCCAGCAGCGAGGATGCGACCCACCACTGACATCGCCCGCCACTGACCCGCCGAGGTGAACAAAATCCCGGCCAATGAGTAGGACTGCCTTGCCAGACGAGCCGATCTTTGATTGCTGTCTGTATCATAGTTGAAGTATACATTTGCCAAAAATGTAGTCTCTCAAAGGCTCCAGAATTTCCTTAGAAATGGCAACCATTTGGTGGGATTTTATTATTTATTACCACAGCACGAGCAGGAAGAGTACCAAAGACTCTAATGGGAGCACTTGCTTTTGTTAACATCTTGAGCCTGCCATCCCATCTACTATTAAAGTATTTTAAATCAGAAGCTGACATGGTGCATTGGCATGAAGGAAGTGTCCTCCGAAATTAACAGAGGAAGCTTTGTTCATCAAAGTCCACAAGGTCTGGCTATTTTTTTCCATCAGTGTCAGTATCTCTTTAGGCTCGGCATTACAGCTCAACTAATGCTGAATTTGCAATTATGGTATATATTAAATGATTGGCAGCAACATATTCCTTATTTTTTATTCGTTCATAAAGGCCAGCATTTATTGCCCATCCCTAATTGCCCTCGAGAAGGTGGTGGTGAGCCACCTTCTTGAATCGCTGCAGTCCATGTGGTGAAGGTACTCCCACAGTGCTGTTAGGGAGGGAGTTCCAGGATTTTGACCCAGCGATTATGAAGGAACGGCGATATAGTTCCAAGTCAGGATGGTGTGTGACTTGGAGGGGAACTTGGAGGTGGTGGTGTTCCCATGCGCCTGCTGCCCTTGTCCTTCTAGGTGGAAGAGGTTGCAGGTTCGGGAGATGCTGCCAAAGAAGCCTTGGTGAGTTGCTGCAGTGCATCTTGTAGAAGGTATACACTGCAGCCACGGTACGCTGGTGGTGGAGGGATTGAATGTTTAAGGTTGTGGATGGGGTGCCAATCAAGCGGGCTGCTTTGTCCTGGATGGTGTCGAGCTTCTTGAGTGTTGTTGGAGCTGCACTCATCCAGGCAAGTGGAGAGTATTCCAACACACTCCTGACTAGTGCCTTGTAGATAGTGGAAAGGCTTTGGGGAGTCAGGAGGTGCGACACTCGCCACAGAATACCCAGCCTCTGACCTGCTCTTGTTGCCACTGTATTTATGTGGCTGGTCCAGTTAAGTTTCTGGTCAATGGTGACCCCCAGGATATTGATGGTGGTGGATTCAGCGATGGTAATGCCGTTGAATGTCAAGGGACGGTGGTTAGAGGCTCACTTGTTGGAGATATTCATTGCCTGGCACTTGCGTGGCGTGAGCCTGAATGTCGTCCAGGTCTTGCTGCATGCGGGCATGGCCTGCTTCATTATCTGAGGAGTTGCAAATGGCACTAAACACAATGACACTGCCCTGAGGAACTCCTGCAGCGATGTCCTGGGGCTGTGATGATTGACCTCCAACCACCACAACCATCTTCCTTTGTGCTAAGTATGACTTCAGCCAGTGGAGAGTTTTCCCCCGGATTCCCATTGATTTCAGTTTTACTAGGGCTCCTTGATGCCACACTCTGTCAAATGCTGCCTTGATGTCAAGGGCAGTCACTCTCACCTCACCTCTGGAATTCAACTCCTTTGTCCAAGTTTGGACCAAGATGTAATCAGGCCTGTAGCCGTGTGGTCCTGGCGGAACCCAAACTGGGCATCAGTGAGCAGGTTATTGGTGAGTGCCACTTGATAGCACTGTCGATGACACCTTCCATCACTTTGCTGATGATTGAGAGTAGACTGATGGGGCGGTAATTGGCTGGATTGGATTTGTCCTGCTTTTTGTGGACAGGACATACCTGGGCAGTTTTCCACCTTGTCGGATAGATGCCAGTGTTGTAGCGTACTGGAACAGCTTGGCTCGAGGCACTGCTAGTTCTGGAGCACAAATCTTCAGCACGACAGCCGGGATGTTGTCGGGGCCCATAGCCTTTGCTGTATCCAGTGCGCTCAGCCGTTTCTTGATATCATGTGGAATGAATCAAATTGGCTGAAGACTGGCTTCTGTGCTGGTGGGGACCTCAGGAGGAAGCCAATATGGCACTTGGCACTTCTGGCTGAAGATGGTTGCAAATGCTTCAGCTTTGTCTTTTGCACTCACGTGCTGGGCTCCACCATCATTGAGGATGGGGATATTCATGGAGCCTTCTCCTCCCGTTAGTTGTTTAATGGTCCACCACCATTCATGACTGGATGTGGCAGGACTGCAGAGCTTTGATCTGATTTGTTGATTGTGGGATTGCTTAGCTCTGTCTATAGCATGCTGCTTTCACTTTTTAGCATGCATGTAGTCCTGTGTTGCAGCTTCCCCAGGTTGGCACCGCATTTTTAGGTACGCCTGGTGCTGCTCCTGGCATGCTCTTCTACTCTCCTTATTGAATCAGGGTTGGTCCCCTGGCTTGATGGTAATGGTAGAGTGAGGGATATGCCGGGCCATGAGGTTACAGATTGTGGTGGAATACAATTCTGCTGCTGCTGATGGCCCACAGCGCCTCTTGGATGCCCAGTTTTGAGCTGCTAGATCTGTTCTGAATCAATCCCATTTACCATGGTGATAGTGCCACACAACACGATGGAGGGTGTCCTCTGTGTGAAGACGGGACTTCGTCTCCACAATGACTGTGTGGTGGTCACTGCTATCAATGCTGTCATGGACAGATGCATCTGCGACAGGTAGGTTGGTGAGGACGAGGTCAAGTAGGTTTTTCCCTCGTGTTGGTTCTCTCACCACCTGTTGCAGTCCTAGACTGGCAGCTGTGTCCTTCAGGACTTGGCCAGCTCGGTCAGTAGTGGTGCTACCGAGCCACTCTTGGTACTCCTACTGAGAGTAACCAAGGATTACTTGGTTAAATCACTCCATTGCCTTGCCCCTCCTTATCTCTGTTACCTCCTCCAGCCCTACAACCCTCTGCGAACTCTGGTCTCTTGCGCATCCCCCACTTCCTTTGCCCCATCTAGCCACAAAAGGCATCAAGGGGTATGGGGAGAGAGCGGGAATATGGTATTGAGATAGAGGATCAGCCATGATCATATTGAATGGCGGAGCAGGCTCGAAGGGTCGAATGGCCTACTCCTGCTCCTATTTTTCTATGTTTCTATGACTTCAGCCATCTAGGCCCTAAGCTCTGGAATTCCCTCCCTAAACCTTTTTGTCTCTCCACCTCTCTCTCCTCTTTTAAGACGCTGCTTAAAACCTACCTCTTTCACCAAGCATTTGGTCACCTGTCCTAATGTCTCCATCTTTGGCTTTGTGTCACGTTTTGTCTGATTGTGCTCCTGTGAAGCGCCTAGAAATGATTTACTACGTTAAAGGCGCTATATAAATGCAAGTTATTGTTGTTGATTAATGTGCCCTTTAGGTGTGGTGCTATTCATGTGAGATTGTTATCTGGTGCATAGTGTGTGTCCCATGTGTAATATTTATTCCATTCCTCTTTATCTGGGAAAGGTTTGCACAATCTTTCAGAAAGAGTTCTGGCTGGTTTTTTTTTAAATATCACTAACATTACAACAGTGACTACACTTCAAAAAAAAGTACTTAATTGGCTGTAAAAAGTGCTTTGAGACATCCGGTGGTCATGAAAGGCGCTATATAAATTCAAGTCTTTCTTTCTTTATTGTGCACTGCAAGGACTATATACTGAAAGCTGTGAAATAGGAGTCCAAACCACAGTCATTTAACTCCACCTTTAACCAAATGCAAACAAAATGGTGTAGTTAAGTGTTTAATCTGGGATTACTTAATTTGGGATAGCCACATATGATGACATGGACTAAACTTTCCTATGATGGGACAGAGGCAACAAAATGCAGTCTTTTTTTCTCATATGAATTTAGTTAAAATATTCTCAGGGTACTGAGTAGTTTAGTGGGTTAGATTGGACACTGGACTTTAAGACCTGGATTCAAAATCTGATGGGACTAAAGTCTCCTTTAGTTCTGTTGACTATGAAATGATGTTGAACAGTCTCATCATACAAAAACCACCACAAATTTGGCACTAAATTTACAGCCTCACTCAGAGAGGCTTCAGAACGCCTAAAACAGCAAAACGTCAGTGACGGGGCGGGGGGGCTTCTCTGAGGTATATTGTTTGTGATGTGGAGATGCCGGCGTTGGACTGGGGTGGACAAAAATCAGAAGTCAACTTCTGTATATTGTTTGGGGGAAGGTGCTTTACTCTGCATCTAGCTGTGCTATAAATAGCTGGAGGCATTTGATGCTGACACTGGCTTCCCAAAAATAGATAAACTTGCATTTCCCCAACAGTGATGGCCCTCAACTCAAAAAGTACAACATTGAAAACAACAAAAATATATTTTGAACGAAATGTTAACGGGCAGGGGGAGGGGCAATAAATGGAGAGTCGCTGCACACGGAAATAGGTCAAGGAGCAAGGGCACAAAGTCCTTTCAGTAACTAAACCGCGCCTTAAATTTTCTAATTTCATCATTTACGAATCCAACTAGAGCCCCGTTAAATACTAAAACAAATATAAAGTGAGATCAGGTCTAAAGCACTGGAAGCAATGCAGAATTCAAGTGGGTCTCTTAAGCCCTGACTAGTTCCCGGACTGGATTCCGAATGCTGGATTGCGTGCGTCCTGGAGCTTGAGCAGGACTCAGATACCTGAAATAAAAATGTTGGATAAAAATGCTGGAAATACAACCGGCAGTTCATGTCAGAATCTGTAAAGGGAGCAGATGGGTTGTCATTTCGGCTGTAAGGCCTTTCCTCAGAACCTATTGGACTGGTACCCCTGCAAACTCTGCGCTCCACTCTTCCCTGATCCGCAATCCGCTTTTTCCAACCACTCCTCCGCAGTGTCGCTGTGAACGCCCAGATCTCTGACCGTCTCCCTCTGCATTGATCGGCGAGTGTGACACAGTCGAGCAAGGACAAGGACAGACTGCGGTCATCGGGTATGTTCGCTTATTTTATTATCGGGGAGAGGAGGGTAGCAACAGCTAAAGATGAAGTTTTATTGTTACAAATCGAAACCTGGTTACTTTTGGACAAAGGGAAAGGGGTGAGACTGGCTGAAACTGACGCGGAACTTCCTGATCAACAGGAGCCAAATCTGCACATCACCCACCTGCCCAACAGTCTTTTGCCTTGAATGGTTGATGGGTTCCGATAATCTTTTTGTTGAGGATAACGTTGGTAAAATAGCTCGAATCTCCCCACCCCCCCCCCAAAAAAACCACACCAAGATTTGACTTTGAATGAGGCTTACATACACTCACTCACAAGCAACTGTGTTGCTGGGTTACATCGAGCCCGCAGCACAGAAACGGACCCTTCGGCCCAACTGGTCTATGCTGGTGTTTCTGCTCCACAGGCGCCTCCTCCCACCACACTTCATCTAACCCCATCAGCCTAACTTTCTATTCCTTTCCTGTTTGACAAATCTGGAAAACGTGTTTGACAAATCTCCTAGAGTTTTTTGAGGGTGTAACTAGCAGGGTAGATAAAGGGGAACCAGTGGATGTGGTGTATTTGGATTTTTCAGAAGGCATTCCATAAGGTGCCACACAAGAGGTTGTTACACAAATTAGGGCTCATGGGATTAGGGGTATGGATTGATGGTCACAGTCTCGGGATAAGCAGTCAGCCATTTAGAACTGAGATGAGGAATTTAGTCAGTCAGAGGATTGTGAATCTTTGGAATTCTCTACCTCAGAGGGCTGTGGATGCTCAGTCGATGAATATATTCAAGACTGAGAGTGATACATTTTTGGGCACTAAGGGAATCAAGGGATAGGGTGGGAAAGTGCAGTTGATGTAAAAGTTCAACTCGAGGGGCTGTATGGTCCTACTCCTGCCCTTATTTCTTATGTTTCTCACTCGTGCTTATCTAGTTTCCCCTTAAATGCCTCTGTTATTTGCCTCAACTACTCCATGTGGTAGCGAGTTCCACATTCTTACCATTCTTTAGGTAAAGATGTTTCTCCCGAATTCCCTATTGGATTTATTAGTGACTATCCTATCTTATATTTATGCCCCCTAGTTTTTGAATCCCCTACAAGTGGAAACATCTCTATATTTGCTCTATCGAATCCCTTCATAATTTTAAAGACCTCTAACTATTAAAGGTCACTTCTCAGCCTTCTCTTTTCTATAGAAAAGAGCCCCAGCCTGTTCAGTCTTTCCTGGTAGTTATAACAGGTTGTGTGTTATACTGGAGATCTTCTCATTAACGTATGGTTTCCACCCAATCTCTCTGTGTGTGTGTGTGTGGCGATGTGGACAGATCCCAGTCTCAATTGGGAGCCTTCAGTCAACCCCTTTGTGCAAAATGAATGCTTGGCTCGAGATAAGATTATCTCTGGTGAGTTGCTAGGTCACTGATACTGTGTGTACTGTGTACTTTGCACCATCCCCTCCATCCTTAAAACTTGTGTGTGTGGGTTGAAACATTTTAGAGAGAAACTGATAAACTTTGATTATTTTACTCGCTTCCAAAATATAAGTCGTTTTTCATTCAGCTGGTTATGCGACAGCCCAGATTATCAGGGATGAGTTAATGGTAACTGACAATATACCTCCCTAACCCTAAGAATTGGAGTTTAAATTTAATCATACCTCGGTCTCTTCCCCCTACTCTTCTGGCACCTTCTCCTTTAGAGCACCTCACCTTGTTCCATCCCCTCTCCTCTCCTTTAAAATCTGCATCCCTTCTTTCAACACCACTTCCTGCTGCGTCTGTCATTGGAAAAAAAACACTCTCTTCTCCCCGCCCCAAGTCACGTACAACTGTATTTTAAAACTCTCAGCTGCCTAGCATTTGGCCTTTAATTTGCCACAGAGGTGAGGTGAGAGTGATTGCTCTTGACATCAAGGCAGCATTTGACCGAGTGTGGCATCAATGAGCCCGATTAAACTGAAGTCAATGGGAATCCGGGGGGGGGGGGGGGGGGGGAACTCTCCACTGGCTGAAGTCATACCTAGCACAAAGGAAGATGGTTGTGGTGGTTGAAGGTAAATCATCACAGCCCCAGGACATCGCTGCAGGAGTTCCTCAGGGCAGTGTCCTAGGCCCAGCCATCTTCAGCTGCTTCATCAATGACCTTGC
This sequence comes from Squalus acanthias, assembly GCA_030390025.1. Classification (NCBI taxonomy): domain Eukaryota; kingdom Metazoa; phylum Chordata; class Chondrichthyes; order Squaliformes; family Squalidae; genus Squalus; species Squalus acanthias. The sequence continues at coordinate 73,045,530 of CM059439.1, forward strand.
CTCCAACATAAGGTCAGATATGGGGATATTCGCTGATGACTGCACAGTGTTCAGTGCCATTCACAGCTCCTCAGATAATGAAGCAGTCCATGCCCGCATGCAACAAGACCTGGACGACGTTCAGGCTTGGGCTGATAAGTGGCAGGTAACATTCGCGTCACAGAAGTGCTGGGCAATGACTATCTCCAACAAGCAAGAGTCTAACCACCTCCCCTTGACATTCAATGGCATTACCATTGCCGAGTCCCCCACCATCAACATCCTGGGGGTCACCATTGACCAGAAACTTAACTGGACCAGCCACATAAATACTGTGGCAACAAGAGCAGGTCAGAGGCTAGGTATTCTGCAGCGAGTGTCTCACTTCCTGACTCCCCAAAGCCTTTCCATCATCTACACGGCACAAGTAAAGAGTGTGATGGAATACTCTCCACTTGCCTGGATGAGTGCAGCTCCAATAACACTCAAGAAGCTCGACACCATCCAGGACAAAGCAGCCCGCTTGATTGGCACCCCATCCACCACCTTAAACATTCACTCCTTCCACCACCGGCGTACCGTGGCTGCAGTGTGTACCATCTACAAGATGCGCTGCAGCAACTCGCCGAGGCTTCTTCGGCAGCATCTCCCAAACTCGCGATCTCTTCCACCTAGAAGGACAAGGGCAGCAGGCGCATGGGAACATCACCACCTGCAAGTTCCCCTCCAAGTCACACACCATCCTACTTAGAAGTATATCGCCGATCCTTCATCGTCGCTGGGTCAAAATCCTGGAACTCCCTCCCTAACAGCACTGTGGGAGTACCATCACCACACAGACTGCAGCGGTTCAAGAAGGCGGCTCACCACCACCTTCTCGAGGACAATTAGGGATGGGCAATAAATGCTGACCTTGCCAGTGACGCCCACATCCCATAAATGAATAAAAAAAAAAAATCTATCAATCACCAGATTTGAATGGACCACTTGCGCACCATTATAATTATTCATTCTCTGGATGTGGGCATCGCTGGCAAGGCCAGCATTTATTGCCCATCTCTAGTTGCCCTTAGAAGGTGAAGATACAGTTTGATAAACTGTATAGTAGAAGCCCATCACTTCTATTTCCCCTTTTCTCCCTTTTTTTCCTTTTCTCTTTACCCCTCCGGCCACTTAAAAGGCAGTTAAGAGTCAACCACACTGGTGTTGGACTAGATTGTTTTCTCATGATGGTTCTTGGGCTGGCAGCTCCCTCGGGAGCTCCTTTGCAGTGCAACTCTATCCATGGCCCTTTCTCCCCAAACCCCTCTCTTCCACTGTCTAAGTTCCCCAGGCTCTAAAAGCGGGTGCATTTTAGCCCTAACTACAAGTTAACTGCTAGTTTAAAGTTTCCTGGGCCGATGCCCGTCCCCCGACCATGCCTGCTCATTGTTTGCATCTGTGAGCACTGGACCTTTGCTCAAATTTGGCTTCCAAATTCCTGGAGATCTGTGGACGTCAAGACTATGCTACTCCACTGGACTACACTGTCGGACTCAACTGCTATGCCTCTGATCTGTTATTCAGTTGCTTAAATTTTAAGGTAACTTTGTCTTGCCTATAGCCCATCCCCCACCGTTGCTGTTATCTGACGAGAGCTTATGACTGTCATACTGGTTTTTCAGTTTCAACCACAGTCTGGTTCTTGGCCAGAAATTCATTCTCCTGGGCTGTAGTCCCCTTCTCCGCCTGTTCTAAATCTTGTGGTAACTTCCAACTTCACCACCGTCGTTCTGCCCCGCGATCTATTCTGCACACCTCCTGGCTCTACATTCCCACAGAAATACCTCCAGCAGTGTGTCCTCCAATACTCTACCCTTCAAATAGCTTCTGGACTCACTCGCCCGCCCGCTACACCTGTTTCTGAACCTGGACATCAGTTCGTCGATGCTCCAAGCTGACTCCACCCTACCTACGTCAACTTTATCTCACCATGGGACCTCTGACTTTAACTCTGGACTCCCTCCTATTGAATCTTCTCTATTCCCTGTTTATTGCAGGATATCCCTATCCTAATCTTGTTATGTAACCAGGCCTATGTAACTTGAGATTCCCTGTGTTCATTTGCGCGCGCGTTTTGGCTGCTGTTCCGGACCTGAGCCCATCACATCTATTCCCCTTTTTTTTCTTCCCCTTTTCTTTTCTCTTTACCCCTCCTAGGCCTGTCTCTTCTGTCGTCATGCCTCCTTTCATTTCTTCGCTCTTGAGTACTCTGCCCTACCCCAAATCCTTACCCTAACCCTTCAGCACTCCTCGACCTTCCTACTCTCCTGCTGCCATCCCAGGCTTGACTCCCTCTTAGATAATCCTACCACTTCCCTCTGTGCCTCTCTTGGCATCCTCTGATGGGCCCATCGAGGCACTTGTCGCTGCCTTCTTACGAGCAGCAACCCCAACTGCCCCTTCCTACTCTCTCGCCGACCTTCCTGCCCAGCGCGCCTGCTGGGGGCTAATTTTGCGAATCTCCTGACCGTCCCACTCGCCCCTCCCAATGCTGCCCCTGTGGACTCTGCCAGCGGATCAGCTATCACCGCCCCTCTCTGCATCTCTCTCCAGAATGTCCGTTCACTTGTGAACAAGTTTCTTGCCATGAGCTCATTGTGGATGATTACATCGATATCATGGCCTTGACAGAAACCTGGCTGACGGGTGATGACACCTTCCCCCTTAATCTCTCCATATAAACTCCCCTACCCATGTTCACGGCCACCCCCTCGACCTTGCCATCTCACGTCGCCTCAGTACGCCCACCGTGTCAATCACCGACAAGGCCATCTCTGATCACTTTCTTGTATCGCTCTCCACCCACATCCCCCCCTTCCCCCTCCCAACCCCACTTCCTACTGTGTCCGCCCCTGGAAAAAAGGCCCCCCCCCCCCCCCACCCTCCTCCCGAAGTCACCTACAACTGCATTTTCAAATTCCCAACTGTCCAGCCTTTGGCCCTCCATTCACCATGACATTTTTGCAGCTACCATCTGCTCAATCATACCCTCACCTCCACCTTTGATGCCCTTATCCCCATTAAAACCATTACTCTCTCTCACCCTGGTCGTTTCCCCTGATACAACCCTTATTTCTGCTCCCTTATGTCCGAGGGACGCAGACTTTATAGCGGACAACTGGTTTAGCCATTCATCACCAGATCTGGCTGGACCACACAAAGCACAATCGGATCCTACTCTCCTCTGCCAAAACTGCTCACTATTTCAGCATTATCCTGGAATGCAAAGATAACCCCCGGCTTCTCTTCTCCACTACAAACCATCTTCTTAAACCCTTCTCCCCTGCCTCCTCGACCCTCACCTCCAAAAACAAGGAGGAGTTCAGGACTTTTTTGTCACTAAGATTGAGACTGTCCGTTCAGTTGCCTCTGCTGCTTCCCTCCCTTTCCTCTAGCCTACCGGGCTAATCTTCCCTTAAGGTTGCCCCTTGCCCTAGCCCTGAACTCTCATCTTTCTCTAGTTTCTCTCCTATCTTCCCTCATGACCTCTTTGAGCTCATCTTGTCCATGAGACCCACCTCCAACACTGTTGACCTTATTCCCAGCAAACTGCTGACCACCCAACTTCCCTTCCTGGTTCCCATACAAGCTGATATTGTTTATGGTTCCCTCTCCTCGGGTACTATCCCCTCCCCTTCAAATCTGCCATCATCAAAAAAAAACACCCTTGACCCTTCCGTCCTTGCAAACTAACGCTCCATCTCTAACCTCCCTTTCCTCTCATGTCCTTGAACGTGTTGTCGCCTCCCAAATCCGTGCCCATCCTTCCCACAACTCTATGTTTGAATCCCTCCAATCTGGTTTCCGCCCCGCCACAGTATTGAAGTGGCCCTTATCAAAGTCACAAATGACATCCGATGTGACTATGACCATGGTAAACTATCCCTCCTCATCCTTCTCCACCTGTTCGTAGCCTTTGACACGATTGACCAAACCATCCTCCTCCAACACCTTTCCACCATCGTCCAGCTGGGTGGGACTGCACTCGCCTGGTTCCATTCTTATTATCCAGGCGTAGCTAGAGAATCACCTGCAACGGCTTCTCTTCCTGCTCCCGCATCGTTACCTTTGGCGTTCCCCAAGGATCTATCCTTGGCCCCCTCCTATTTCTCATCATCTTGCTGCCCCTCAGCGAGCGACATCATCCGATAACACAGCATCAGTTTCCCCATGTACGCTGACGACACCCAGCTCTACCTCACCACCATCTATCTCAACTCCTCCACTGACTCTAATTTGTACATCATGTACTAGATGAGCAGCAATTTCCTCCAACTAAATATTTGGAAGACCAAAGCCATTGTTTTCAGTCTCCGCCACAAACACTGTTCCCTAGTCACCGTTTCCATCCCTCTCCCTGGTAACTGACTTGAGGCTGAATCAGACCGTTCGCAACCTTGATGTCATATTTGACCTCGATGAGCTTCCGACCACATATCCGCTCTAGAACCAAGACCGCCTACTTCCACCTCCGTAACACCGCCCGACTCTGCCTCAGCTCATCTGTTGCTGAAACCCTCATCCATGTCTTTGTTACCTCTAGACTTGACTATTCTAATGCTCTCCTAGCCAGCCTCATATCTTCCACCCTCCATAAACATGAGCTCGTCCAAAACTCGGCTGCCCGTGTCCTAACTCGTACCAAGTCCCGTTCACCCCTGTGCTCGCTGACCTACATTGGCTCCCGGTTAAGCAGCACCTCGATTTCAAAATTCTCATGCTTGTTTTCAAATCCCTCCATGGCCTCGCCCCTCCCTATCTCTGTAATCTCCTTCAGCCCCACAAACCCCGAGATAGCTGCGCTCCTCTAATTCTGCTCTCTTGAGCATCCCTGATTATAATTGCTCAACCATTAGTGGCCGTGCCTTCTGTTGCCTAGGCCCTAAGCTCTGGAATTCCCCGCCTAAACCTCTCTGCCTCGTTACCTCTCTTTCCTCCTTTAAGACGCTCCTTAAAACCTACCTCTTTGACCAAGCTTTTGGTCACCTGCCCTAATTTATCCTTATGTGGCTCGGTGTCAAATTTGTTAAAGTTGTTCTATAAATGCAAGTTGTTGTTGTAGAGCCACATAATAGGCCAGATCAGGTCAGGACGGCAGGTTTCCCTCTGTAAAGGACATTAGTGAAGTTGTTGGGGTTTTACGATAATCCGATAGCTTCATGGTCACTTTTTCTGATACCAGCTTTTTATTTTAAATTTATTTCAAATTCTCAAACTACCATGGTGGGATTTGAACGAGTGTTCCCTGGATTATTAGTCCAGGCCTCTAGATTACTAGTCCAGTAACATAACCACCGACACATAACTTGCCCACCAGGCATCCCCCTGTTCTAGCCTTGATACTGTGTCCTTCTCTAATTTTTCGCTAATCTCCCCTCATCCCCTCTCTGAGCCCATCATGATACCCACTTCCTGCTCCCTTAACCCATTCTCACTAAACTGGTGACCATCCACCTTCACTTCTTGGTTCCCATGGTAGCTGACATGAAGTGGTTCCCTCTCCTCCGGTACAGTCCCCCTCCCTCTTAAAACAGCCATCATCAGGCCCATCCTAAAAACAAAATGTCCTTGCAAACTATTGCTCCATCTCCAACCTCCCTTTATTCACCAAAGTCCTTGAAGGTGTTACTGCCTCCCAGATCCATGCCCTTCACTCTCGCAACTCCAACTTTGAATCTCTTCAATCAGATTTACGCCTCTGACACAGCACCGAAATGGCCGAATCAAAGTCACCGTGACATCCTCTGTGACTGGGCTGTGGTACATATTGCCTCTTCAACCTCTCTGCAGCCTTTGACACAGTCAAACACACCATCTCCTCCAGTCCCTCTCCTCCGTGGTAATGGGTCTGGTTGTTGCCTGTGTCTTGTTAGATTGTCCTTTTTGAATATGGGCACCACATTAGTTGGTTTCCAATCTTCCGGTACCTCTCCAGTGTCCAATGGCTCCTTCGTAATGATTGTCGGTGCTTCACAAATCTCTTCCATGGTCTTTCTCAGCACTCTGGGATAAATACCATTCAATCCTGGGAATTCTTGTTTTGAGCCTGATTTGGCAGTCTCTAAGATTCCCATCTCATTCACGACAGTCATTACTTTTACTTAGGAATTCTTTGTTTCAAGAGGGCCTGTTGTTGTTGTCTTTCCTTATGAATAGTTGGAAGAAGCAGTCATTCAGAATATTTACTATTTTGTGATCATTTCCACCCCCCCCCCCCCACCCCCCGGGTTTCAAGCCAGTTTGCATCTTTCGTGCTTTTCATGCTTTCACCCTCTTGTTGCGATGATACTGAGATTTTTTTTTACTGTTGTATTTGGCTTCAGTTGCTATGCTTTTTTTGTCTAGATGGTTCTTTGCCTCTCTGATCGCTTTTTTAACGTGTTTCTGTAATTTTGTGTGTAATCCCAGTGAGCCCCTTCTCCTTTCTCCCTGCAGGATTTGGTCAGGCTATTTTTTCCCTCTTGTTCATTATGGAGAAGGACGATGTAGGCATAGAAATCAGGCAGGGGGATTGTGATATACTTCAACAAATTAGTATTGAGAGGGAGGAGGTACTAGCGGTTTTAGCGGGCTTAAAAGTGGATAAATCCCCAGGCCCAGATGAGATGTATCCCAGGCTGCTGTGTGAGGCAAGGGAGGAGATTGCAGGGGCTCTGACACAAATTTTCAGAACCTCTCTGGCCACAGGGGAGGTGCCAGAGGACTGGAGGACAGCTAACGTAGTACCATTATTCAAGAAGGGTAGTAGGGATAAACCAGGGAATTACAGGCCAGTGAGCTTAACATTAGTGGTAGGGAAATTATTGGAAAAAATTCTGAGGGACAGAATTAGTCTCAACTTGGAGAGGCAAGGATTAATCAAGGATAGTCAGCATCGCTTTGTCAGGGGGAGATCATGTCTAACCAATTTGATTGAATTTTTCGAGGGGGTGACTAGGTGTGTGGATGAGGGTAGTGCAGTTGATGTAGTCTACATGGACTTCAGTAAGGCTTTTGACACATGGGAGACTGGTCAAGAAGGTAAGAGCCCATGGGATCCAGGGCAATTTGCCACATTGGATCCAAAATTGACTTAGTGGCAGGAGGCAGAGGGTGATGGTCGAAGGTTGTTTTTGTGACTGGAAGCCTGTGTCCAGTGGTGTACCGCAGGGATCGGTGCTGGGTCCTTTGCTGTTTGTAGTGTACGTTAATGATTTAGATATGAATGTAGGAGGTATGATCAGTAAGTTCGCAGATGACACGAAAATTGGTGGAGTGGTAAATAGCGAGGAAGGAAGCCTCAGGCTACAGGACGATATAGACGGGATGGTTAGATGGGCAGAACAGTGGCAAATGGAATTTAACAGTGTGCGGTGATGCATTTTGGGAAGACTAACAAGGCAAGGGAATAAACAATGAATGGTAGGACCCTAGGAAGGACAGAGGATCAGAGGGACCTTGGTGTGCATGTACATAGATCCCTGAAGGCAGCAGGACAGGTAGATAAGGTGGTTAAAAAGGCATATGGGATACTTGCCTTCATTAGCCGAGGCATAGAATATAAGAGCAGGGAGGTTATGATGGAGCTGTACAAAACGCTAGTTAGGCCACAGCTGGAATACTGTGTGCAGTTCTGGTCGCCACACTATAGGAAGGATGTGATTGCATTGGAGAGGGTGCAGAGGAGATTCACCAGGATGTTACCTGGGCTGGAGCGCTTCAGCTATGAAGAGAGACTGGACAGGCTGGGGTTGTTTTCCTTCGAGCAGAGAAGGCTGAGGGGGGACCTGATTGAGGTGTACAAAATTATGAGGGGCATAGATAGGATAGATAGAAAGGAACTTTTCCCCTTAGTAGAGGGGTCAATAACCAGGGGGCATAGTTTCAAGGTAAGGGGCAGGAGGTTTAGAGGGGATTTGAGGAAAAACTTTTTCACCCAGAGGATGGTTGGAATCTGGAACTCACTGCCTGAAAGGGTGGTAGAGGCAGGAACCCTCGCAACTTTCAAGAAGCATTTAGATGAGCACTTGAAACGCCATAGCATACAAGGCTACGGACCAAGTGCTGGAAAATGGGATTAGAATAGACCGGGCTTGATGGCCGGCGCGGACACGATGGGCCGAAGGGCCTCTTTCTGTGCTGTATAACTCTATGACTCTTTGATCTCGCTTTTAATTTGTTTGCTGAGCTGTTTGTTTAGTGTGAGCCTGTTGGTTTTGGGAATGCATTTATCTTGCATGCTTATCATTATACCTGATGTCTATCCAGATGAGTTCATTCGGTATTTTTCTACCCCTCCCCACAATACTGCTGCTTATCCCTGTTCAGGATTGCAGAGATAAACAGGAAAGAGAAGTAAAAGCAGATTAGTAATATGAGAGTGGGGTTTAGGAGGAGGCCCGCACACATGTGCACGAGTGTGGAAAAATGACACACAGACACAGAAATGGGGGGTGGGAGAGTGTGTGAGAGAGAGAAGTGAAGGAGGAGCGAGGGATAAGGGACAGATGGAAGTGATGCCCTCCCATGCTTTGCAAAATAGATTGGAAGTTCAGTCATCACGTAGTAATTCATCATTATTCTGCCTAATTTGCAAGTGATTTGATCATGCACCTGCAGATCTGGTCTACTGCTTCAGAAGATTGGATATCACTGTGCTCGCAAACATCTTCTTACCTGGTGTCTGCTTTTCAGCATTTGTTGGTAAAAGTCATTGTGAGATTTAAACTTCCCGCCCTGTCACGAGATTGCCCTATAAGATATAACAGTTTGAATAACTTTGGAGTTAATAGCTAACTATTTAGTCATCACGGCAGTTTGTAGTTAAATATTGGTTTACTAACCTCTCCAAAGTATTTTTTTTTCTCTTTCCTCCTCACGCCTCCATTAAAAAAATATTTGTGGCCACCCTGGATTAGAAATAGGTGTGTGAAGCAGTTCGTAATATTTTTTATTAAGGTATGCTGTAACTTCAGTAACATTTTAATGAGCAAAATGGCACATTCATTGGAAGATTCAGTTCCCTATGGGTAAAGATTTTGTGTGCGTGACTTTTGCTTACAAATCATGTTGCATTTTTGTTTCTGTGGGCAGCAGTCATATCTGGAGGAGGCTTCCTGATTGGCTGTCAGCTCTGCAGTGATTACACAATTAGATCCTATGCTTTTTCTAATGGCATTTATGTCATTGTATATACACACCCTTGGTTTTGGATCAAATTTATGTTCAAGTTATGCTCACTTCTATGTCTCCAGCTGAGTTGCTTTGTCCAGGAGCTGGGACGTGGCAATGTGTGTGTTACTCTGTGACACAACTGTGCTTTCTGCATTTCTCGCTTTGTATTACATTAATAATTCACTTCCGTGTGGCCCAAAATATGATGTGGTTCTTTTGCACGCCCCCCGCCCCACCTGTAAAAGGTTGACTGGAGCACTGTATTTTCAGCACTTTATGCTTTTATTATTGAGGGAGGGAAAAAAAGAATTGCATTCGTACAACACTTTTCACAACCTCAGGATGCCGCAAAGCACTTTAGTGAAGTACTTTTGAAGTGTTGTCACTGTTGTAAGGTAGGAAACGTGGCAGCCAATTTACACACAGCAAGGTCTATACTCATTGGAGTTTAGAAGAATGAGAGGTGATCTTATTGAAACGTATAAGATACTGAGGGGGCTCGACAAGGTAAATGCAGAGAGGATGTTTCCCCTCATGGGGAAATCTAGAACTCGGGGGCATAGTTTCAGAATAAGGGGTCGCCCATTTAAAACTGAGATGAGGAGGAATTTCTTCTCTCAGAGGGTCGTAAATCTGTGGAATTCTCTGCCCCAGAGAGCTGTGGAGGCTGGGTCATTGAATATATTTAAGGTGGAGATAGACAGATTTTTGAACAATAAGGGAGTGGTGGGTTATGGGGAGCGGGCAGGGAAATGGAGCTGAGCCCAAGATCAGATCAGCCATGATCTCGTTGAATGGTGGAGCAGGCTCGAGGGGCCAAATGGCCTACTCCTGCTCCTATTTCTTATATTCTTATGTCGCACAAACAGCAATGAGATAATGCCCAGTTAATTAACTGAGACACACACAATTTTGCAATAAATTAAGTCAGTTATTTGACCCTTCACAAATCAACAGATTGAAATTCAATTAAGGTGGTGTATTGGGGCACATCACTACAGAGTGATGAGATGCTGGTTTCTGAGAGAGGGTTGTACTGTCATGCTGATCCTGGCCATGTTGCCTTTTGGAGGCGTTGGCAAAGGCAAGATTTCATCCCAAGGGTGGGGGTAAAGATGGGCAGGAGAGTAAATCCCTGGATACTGCTGAGTATGTGCCAGTGGGCAGTCAAACAACTGTCCTGTTTAATCATGTTTTATCACCAGCAGAACAAACTCACTGCTCCTATCTTTTTTTGGTTTTTTAGGGTTGAAAAGATGGTGGTGCTTTCGAAAGAATATGGGTGTGTCGTGCTGACTGGCGCAGCCAGCTTCGTCATGGTCACCTACCTTGGTCACAAAGTCATGGCAGCGCGCAAGAAGTACAAAGTGGAGGTGAGTTTATGCCGAGGAGCACGATAGCTGGAGTTGCCTCTGGATTCTGCTGAAAAAGCCACTTCTGCCACTGAAGTCGATGAATCCAAAATGAACCAGTTCACTCTCCAATCATTTGTTTTTTTGATATGTCTTAAGACGCCTGTGGGAGAAGTAGTGGCAGCTTATGAAAACATTTCAGGTTTCAGTGTAGGTGTGGTGGTATATGAGCAAACATTAAGTAGGTTGAAATGATCCTGTTCCATGCATAAAACAATGAACATAACTTTACTCTGAACAATTCTTTTAGTCTTGTATATTATTTAAGATCTGTTCCAACTACCCCCCACCCCCAGAATTCTAGTAGTCAATGCCTGTGACTAATTTAGTTATTGACTAGTTCAAGTGTGGGTCACAAACCTGAACAAGCATTAAACGGGCAGGATGTGGAGGTTTACAACACTCAGCAAACTTTGCTAAATTATGTTTGTCAATTTGCACAGCAGTTATGCCATTTATATTTGACCTGTTGACTTTGTTGCTTGTGTGTGATCTATGTCACAAGCCTCTTCGATTTATTATTTATTTCCTCATCTCCACAGCAACAATTCTCAATTTGACTCTTTCCCTTCCACCCCTCCCCCACCGCTTCCAGGTAAATCCAACACTGGTGACATTTTTTATGTTAGGACAGTGATGATTTCTCAACACAGTGTGAACTACAAATCACAATGCATAATTGCAAACTGTGTCATATAAATGACCCCTCACCAGAGTACTTTTTTGTATTCAAACCTACCTCTGCTCTGCCTGACTTGAAGCTGAATAGGCTGAGGCTTAACTGAAAGAATTGAGATATTGACTCAGCTATTGTTTGCTAAAGAAACCGGATGGCACACTTACAAGAGCAGGAATAACCAGAACATGGTCTCATCTCCCTCCCATCCTTTCATGGAGCGCGCAATTCGTGTTGGAGAACGAGGGGCTGCAGGCAACCTCCAGTGTCTCAGCGAAGTGATCATTCATCATTCGTTGCTTGCCGGTTTCAGCATGGAGGACATTATTGCCTAGCCTGATCCTGTCCTTGACTGCCATCCAAACCATGCACTTTCCAGCAGTTAGCCACTGGATGCCAATCTCGCTTGACAACTCTGGATGTTTCTCTAGCTCAGAAATGCTGAGACCAATTGCAGTGCCAGTGTTTTTTCAGCTCGAGTTCAACAAGATCACTAACACTGTCACCCCATTTAAGGAAGGTGGGAGAGGGGCGATTGGGGGGGGGGGGTAAAGGAGGAGACTGTAGCTATAGCTTTCCACATACTTAGATTCCAAAGAAAAAACTAATTTGAAAAAAGGGGTATTACTGTTGGGTTATGCCCAGGCAATGATCACTCCCCGAATGCCTAGAATTGCAGAAATGTAATACTGTTTGAGATAAAGTATGACTTGGTGAACTTGATACAACTGTGGGTTGCTGCCCTTGTTCTCAAACAGGCAGAAGGACACCAAAAGAAGATTGGCTCATAAAATTAATTTTCTAAGCAAAACCAAGGAGTTAAAGTGTGAATAAACCCTTAGCTGCAGTGAGTGTTGTCTGTACTGCAGGTTTGTAATAGTCTTCTGCGTCAACTGCTGCATGTTTGACTAAGAAGAATTTGTCTTTGAACTTGACTGGAAAGTGATGTGATTTGGAGTTTATACTTGAATACTAACAGTCTTAAGATTTGAATATGAGAAACTTGGGGCCCTTCCTATCATTTTGGAAACTGCAGGGGGCGCGTTTGGGATGGAACATTTCCTCGGCTAATTTATTTTTCAAACAGTAAATTTAAAAGAAGTTCTTGTGCATTTTTTATTCCACTTAGCTTTCTGCCTGGTGGGTGTGAGAATATTCAAGGCTGAGATTGATAGATTTTTGGCCTCTAGGGAAATCAAGGGATATGGGAATCGGGCAGGAAAGTGGAGTTGAGGTTGAAGATCAGGCTTGAGGGGGGCGTATGGCCTACTCCTACTCCTAATTCTTATGTTCTTATGTAATGACTGTTTAATGTCAATTTGAATGTGTTTGGGAGAGGAGAGAAAAAACATTTCCTGTTCTGTTGCCCAATTATGAAGTGTGCACCATTGTGTTGCTGGCAACATGTGAATTGGGAGATGAGACTTCTTGAGGAAGGATTTTCTAAACTGTGTATGTTGTGGAAGGTAGGCAAAAAGGATGTTCAGGGTGCAATATGTGGGGTGCTTCACGTGTAAAAGAGGACAGAGGGGTCTAAAGAGGTTGTAAGGCTGGTGGGAGGATGGTGAGCTGTCACAGAGCATATACCCAAGTCCAAGGGCTTTGATGGGGGATCTGCTGAAATTTTGAGTGGACTGTTCCTCTTTGCAATTAAAAGCTGAGCCTACTTTATATGTGGAGACCAAGAGCTTCAATCCATTTGATTTCCTCATCCACACTACAATGCACATACTTTATTTATGCTATTGGTTCTCAACAGGTACATCAGGGCCCAGATTTTTCTAGTTTATGTAAATGCCAATGTTTCTTGTATTAACTTGTCATATTCAGTGCATGTTTGGGTACAATAATTCCAGTAAAGTCCCCACTTTGAAATCTACTCTCCAGGTGCATTCACTCTAGCTGCAGGTTGGATTTGAGTGCATGTCTGGACCATCCTACTCTAAATAGTAGCATAACAGGGTCTTCCGTTTCTAATAATGTACATTTCTCTCTTTTTATATATAAAGTACCCTGATATGTACAGTAATGATCCTGAGACAGGACACTTGTTCAACTGTATCCAGCGTGCTCACCAAAATACGTAAGTGTCACTTAATATGCACTCTAATAATTTCCATAATTTTGCACTGTGACCTTTTATATAACAAAAGGACAGTTAAAAAGAAACTTTTTAATTCCAATTGAAGGTCAAACCATGTCAAGATAAATTACTTAATTGGCCTTTTTCCATTTTATAATAAGATTTGACTTGCAATACTTATTAAAAGATGAGCATGTGATTTTTAACTGTTTTAAATTGATATACTAGACCAGCAAAATTATTGCGGACTACAGCTTCTCCTTTTGAATTAAGGTTACAAGCTGTGTTTATCTTCAGCTGGTTACAGTGTACTATTAGTTGTATTTATATAGCACTCATCACGTGAAAGAATATCTGAGGGCAGTGTTTTAGATTAACTGATGTCTGTAGAATGTGAAGTTGGAAGTGAGGGGACATTTAACCTCAGTGATGAAGGCATTGATGATGGTTCTGCTGGTTAGCATAGTGTTTGGAGGTGGAAGAAGAAGACCGTCTTGCTGATTGACCACATGGGGTAGAAATCTTGGCCCAGGGTCAAACTGAACGGCAAGGGTGTATACCATAATATTTGATTATGTGAGCAGCCGTGGAGACTGACTGAGTTGGCACCAGAGGCTTTAGATGCTGTCAAGAGCCTAAAATGTGGGACTTGATTTGAGTTTTTTGATGAGGTCACAGAGAGGGTGAAGGAGGGCAGTGCAGTTGATGTGTATATGGACTTTCAAAAGGTGTTTGATAAAGTATCATATATTAGGCTTGTTAGCAAAATTGAAGTCCATGGGATAAAGGGGGCAGTAGCACCATGGATACAAAATTGGCTAAGGGATAGAAAACAGAGAGTTGTGGTGAATGGCTGTTGTTTGGACTGGAGGGAGGTATACAGTGGTTTTCCCCAGGGTTCAGTACTAGGACCACTGCTGTTTTTGATATACATTAATGACTTGGACTTGGGGGCACAGGGCACAATTTCGAAATATGCAGATGACACGAAACTTGGAAGTGTTGTAAACAGTGAGGAGGATAGTATTAGACTTCAAGACACAGACAGGTTGGTGGAATGGGCGGACTCATGGGCAGATGAAATTCAACACAGGAAAGTGTGAAGTGATACATTTTGGTAGGAAGAATGAGAAGAGACAATACAAGCTAAATGGTACAATTTTAAAGTGGGTGCAAGAATAGAGAGATCTGGGGGTGCTTGTGTGCAAATCTTTGAAGGTGGCAGGACAGGTTAACAAAGCAGTTAGTAAAGCATATGGAATCTTGGGCTTTATAATTAGAGGCATAGAGTATAAAAGTGAGGAAGTTATGCTAAACCTATATAAAACACTAGTTCGGCACCAGCTGGAGTATTGTGTCCAATTCTGGGCACCAGGAAGGACATGAAGGCTTTGGAAAGGGTACAGAAGGGATTTACTAGAATGGTTCCAGGGATGAGGGATTATAGTTAAGTGGATAGACTAGAGAAGTTGGGGTTGTTCTCCTCAGAGCAGAGAAGGCTAAGAAGAGATTTGATAGAGGTGTTCAAAATCATGAAGGGTTTAGATAGAGTAAATAAAGAGAAACTGTTTCCAATGGCTGAAGGGTCGATAACCAGAGGGCACAGATTTAAGGTGGTTGGTAAAAGTACCAGAGGCGACAACGAGTAGTTTAGGATTTGGAATGCACTGCTGATAGGGTGGTGGATACAGATTCAATAGTAACCTTCAAAATGGAATTGGATAAATACTTGAAGGAGAAAAAATTGCAGGAATATGTGGAAAGAGCGGGGGAAGTGGGACTAACTGGATTGCTCTTCGAAAGAGCTGGTGCAGACTCGATGGCTCGAACGGCCTCCTTCTGTGCTGTACTATTCTGATAACTCGGAGATGGATCGGAAGGGAGTACAGGGAGCAGGTGGTGGACTTCACGGCGAAAATGATCCAAGACAGCTAGATTACAGATCCATTGAAATGCATTACTCTTAGTGATGGCAGTGGATGAATGCTTAATGCCTACGACATTCCTGTGTGCTATCGTAACAAAGATATTGCACTATTTATTTGAAATGGGGTCAATTGTTGGTCTGCTATGTATTCAGTGATTTCTCTAGCCTGTGGCGCCACCTATATTGAGCAGGGGAATTGGATAGACAGATTGGTTTTTGAATAACTTGGCGGGAGATCAATTCCATCAACTAGACCGCTATCCTTGGACTCCCACTTGCACTTTTCCTGTTTCATGTCGTCAACCACTATCTTTGTGTTTAAAGCGGTTTTAAAAAGTGGCTGCCTCCCTCATGCATAGCTGGTCCGTAACGTTTCATTGCACAGATGCCCATTGAAGTTGATTAGCAGCTACCCTCTCTAGTTGCCCGTTGAGGGTGGCTCCATCCAGTTTCCTGACTGCCCTCTGTTACTGTGAGCTGTAGTGATCAGCCATCATTTTCAAATATTTAATGTGCTTGATTCTTCTATCCACCAAATCTAGGAAAAAATGAATCAGCTTTAATGACCTTTTCTCCTCCCTGTTGCTATATGTTTTAGACTGGAAACCTATCCAGCATTCCTCTTCTTTTTGGCAATCGGTGGAGTCCGGCACCCAGTAAGTAATGTTTAACAAATTTCTTTATTGAACTTTATTTTTTCTTTTGACCATTTTTCCACAAATGATTTTGAAAAACACTTACTGTTGGGTAATCTTACAATTTTTTTTTTTAAAAGGTACTGGGATGATAGTTAAGTTAATAATGAGCTAGTGTTGCTGTTTCCCTATAGATTGTAAATTAACCACGCGAGATAAAACAGAGATACACAACGCCAGTCAGGTTTTTAAGGGGGGGGGGGGGGGGGGGGAAACTGCAAGGGCTTTCACTAAAATTGAAAGGTTTACCCTTGTAGATCTTTGATTTAGACACTTTATTAATCCTTCAATACAGCTTTTAGAAATTGTATTTGATAGTTCTTCATTCTACAATTCTTAAACTGCACCATATGCATTCATCCAAAACATGATAAAATGTGCCTTTTCTTTTATATTGAAGTATTTTGTTTTGTGCTCCCCTGAATGAAGGGTGTTGGTAAATGGGTTATTTTCTATTCCAGGCACCCACTGTTGGCATCAAATAGGAGACAGCAGAGTAAAGCTCCATCTACTACTGCCCCAGCAATGTCTGAACCCCAACTCATGAAGGGCTCCCCACAGTAGACCAGGGTGGCATTTTTCAATTTTCCATATCTATACTGTAACCTGAGTGAGATTCCAAATTAGGAGTTATATTTTACTATGTCCATTAAGAACTAGATTGGGACTGCCCAAATTAATTTCATTTAGGACAGTTACAGCCACTTTCATCCCATCACTTTGGACTCGATTTGGTCCCAGAGGTAACTCTGTCTAACTCGATACAGCCCCTCCTCGGGTTGACGTGTTTAATTGAAATAGCAGCAGCATAGTTAGTAGAGACTGAGCGATGAGGTGGATTAGTAGTCATTTCACCTGTGAGATCCTCTTTCAAATCCAGAGCAGACTAATGCCGTGGAAATATTTCCCCCTTCCTTTTTTTTATCAGTTGCCTACATAAAGCTGGCAATCTCCATCAAATGCCATGAGGATTGCTGTTCTGAAAAGTAGCAAATTCCTTACTGATACAATAGGAGGTGAACCTTTAGGCCCAACATCAAAGTGCATTGTCTGGTCAGCATATAGATCGCTTCAGACTGACTTGAAGTGCTTGACGCTGAGAGTGGGTGACAAGTGGAAGAATGTTTCATTCCCGAACAATGAAGCCCTCGCCTTTAATGAGCGCAATATTCATCAAAATCCATGCATTTATTCAATTCAGACTTTGATCCGCACACTGCCAAACCTAGCTGGACGTGACGCTTCGTATTCTGGAACTTGGTCAATAGACCCAAGGAACTTAACTTTTCAAAATATCACAAGATACATGAAGATGACCATTTGGCATAGCTTAGCTATCTATTCAGAAAGATACCTCACTTCAGGGCTGGAAAGTCCCAAGATTTTTCCAGTCTTGCCTAACAACTCAGTCCTCTGATGCTAAAGATCAATCTCCTGGCTCTTCTCTGAATAGCATCCAGTGCTTGAATGTTTCTCTTGTCTGTGACCAAAATTGATCTGGCCACAGTACTACCAAGTTTGAGTACGGCTTCCTCTAACTGGTACCATTTGGTTACACATTGTTTTGTTAAGTGCTGCTCTGCAGAGCTACTCAAACCCTGTTGATTTGTTTTCAACTGCATTCTAAACTATTTTGACACTATTCATGGACTACTCAAGTCGCCCATATTCCTGTGCCAAATGTTTAATTTGTCCCTATGAAATTCCATCTGTCAGCATTGGGCCCACTTATATTTGTTGTCCCACTTGCTTTGTAGTACTCCAGCTTATTCCTCAGATTCAGTTGCCCTTGATTTGGTATCATCTGTGAATTCAACCAGTTTGTATTAAGCTTCTGAATCAAACTAATTAACATTCATCTTTATGCTGCTTGTCAGATTTTTGCAGTGTACAAAACACCTGCTGCATTTGCCTAGATAAGTCATTTCAAAATAATTCATTATGGGCTAGTTTAAAGAAGTGACACAATGCTATATAAATTTAAACTTTTCTTTTAATACATTCTGAAAGGATCACTTGGTTCTTTTCAGTTGGATGTTCTGTATGATTTTTAAAAAGTAGAGGGTTAGCTACTTGAAAATCTGAATCCTTTAGTGGTTACTTCCCAATATTGTTTTAATATACATTTCAGTATTTATAAATCACTGTTCACGTACTCAGGATAGGCCCAAAGCACTTTACAAGCACATAATAGTCACCAATGTTATGCAGGCAAACCCAGCAACCAATTTGCACACTGCAAGGTCCCACAAAAAGCAAATGTATGACAAAGTAACATGTTTCTAGTGGTTCTGGCTGAGGAAGAAATGTTGGCAAGGACATCATGAGATCTCTTGCATCTACCTCCGGATGCTTTCTGGGCCTCAAATTAACATCTTAATGGAATGATAGCTCTTCAGGCAATGCAGCACACTCTTAGTACTGCACTGAAGTGTCGACCTTAAATGATGTGCTCTAGTCTGTAGTTCTGACTTGATGAGACTCCTACCAACTGTGCCAAGCTGATTAGACCTTACCATTGCTGTTTTTTGTTTTTAGCGACTGGCCAGTGCACTCGGAGGAGTTTGGATAATTGGAAGAGTTGCTTACGCATATGGCTATTACACTGGAGGTGAGTGCTTCAACCTAAATCGAGTTTGTAAAATAAACAGCTTTGTTTCAGTATGATTCCAAATGTAGAATTTTACATAGGATGTCATTCCTGTAAGGCTCAAAAGGACACGATGACAACTTGCTATTTGGGTTCAATTAGTAGCTTTAGAGCAGTGGTTTAAAAATGGTTAGCAACTCTACTTAATGAGACAAAACATTTAGCATCACATGGTAAAATGACTGAAGATGCAACTTCAGCTTTTTTTTATATTCATACACGGGATGTGGGCGTCACTGGCAAGGCCAGCATTTATTGCCCATCTTCTTGAACTGCTGCAGGCCAATGTGGTCCCACAGTGCTGTTAGGGAGGGAGACCCAGCGATGATGAAGGAACAGCGCTATATTTCCAAGTCAGGATGGTGTGTGACTTGGAGGTGGTGGTGTTCCCATGCGCCTGCTGCCCTTGTCCTTCTAGGTGGTAGAGATTGCGGGTTTGGGAGGTGTTGCTGAAGAAGCCTTGGCGAGTTGCTGCAGTGCATCTTGTAGATGGTACACACTGCAGCCACGGTATGCCGGTGGCGGAGGGAGTGAATGTTTAAGGTGGTGGATGGGGTGCCAATCAAGCGGGCTGCTTTGTCCTGGATGGTGTCGAGCTTCTTGAGTGTTGTTGGAGCTGCACTCATCCAGCTGTTAACTTAAATACAGGGCCTCAAAAAAATTTAAACAAAATTCAACATTTTGTCTCCACGGAATTAATTAGTAAAAAGCAGAAGATTTATACGATCTGAAGAGAACCTCAGTGGCCACTCGTAAACAGGGCTTTGCTTGATCTGCCTAATAATGTATACTGGAATACATGCAGTCATGTGATTTCATCTTCAAGCTACAAACCAACTGACAAAGTGAACAGTGTATTCAGTATTTATAACATTTATTATTCTCACTATAAAAACAAATATGCTTCTCCTGCACTACCTCAACATAACGTAAAATTGATCCTCGAAACAATCTCTCACTTCTTAACATGGAGAAATGCTACCACACTGCTTCTGATCAAGCTCAAGCTCTTTGCTAGTTGAAGATTGACCACCTCAGACACATTCAACATCCTTTGAAGATGCACTGAATGAAAGGACATTAGACAAACTGTATTTCAATGACATTACATTAACAGGTTGTCTGTTACCTTGAATGTTCAAAAGTACATCTTGTCATTTAAAGTACTTCTTAAAGACATTCTCTCTGCACCTAAAAGTGTCAAGCTGACCAAATTGAATTGCTTGGAATGATTGATTGTGATCTGTCAAATACTTTGATCTGTTACATTGTTATTACACTTGGATGGGAACCAATGAAACTACACAGACAAGGCCTTGAACTACATGCATGTGTGTACATTGTTTGTAGGTGTGAAAGTTAGCCAGACATGGACATGTATTCCACAAAACTTTCAGAAACAATGAGCATGTATATTATATATATACATATGCATGTTATAGCTGCATGTGTTGCATTCAGCACGAAAAAAATAAATAATCTAACTGACTAAAATACTTACTTTTGTCACAGAAACATCACACTTAAAATCTTAATGCTTGGTTTCTGTAGAAGGAATGTTGAAGAAAGTAAACTGGCCCAGTATTCTGAAGGTTATGTGTACTCTGAGAAAAGGCCAGCAGGCCTCTATAGGCTAGCCCCACTTCTGCATTGACTCGTCCTTGTCCCCAGCCTTTTCCCGTCCGCAGCACCCAAGGAGAGGCCAATTCAGGAACTCTGTCAAATTTCTCTCCGACTCCAGCCTATCAGGCAAGCCCGATTAAGCAATTTGGCATAGACTGTGTAAGTGAAGTTGTCCATTTGAATGGAGAGGAAATGCAGCTTTTCTTAATTATGTAGTATTAATTGAGCAAAACTGTGCCAAAATAACCAAGAACAACTTTGCTTTCTCACTCCTGATTTCAGATTTCCACTACCCGGCCATTAATAGACTGCTATTTATTTCATGTTAAATATTGAATTTTTGGTATTCTGTTATAGAGGAACAACTATTAAGATACTCAGTTCCCTCTGCCTTGGTATCGAATGCTTGCTTCTAAAACCCTGTTCTTTGGAAACCCCCCCGCCACCGCAAACTTTTCCATTCCCCTTTCTGCTCAGTGTCCACTGCAGTGTCCTCTGGGTTAGGTGCTTCGAGATATCTTCCTGCATGGGAAGAGTGCCATGGATACAAGTTGTTGAAGGGCTCCAAGAGTCAGCATGCTGATAGTACACTGAACCAGACATGCCGGCTAGGACACAGCAAGGGATTCCCAAACACATTAGTGTTGAACATCGGTTGCATTTTAGAATATTTACCAGAGTGCTCGCGAGATGTTTTACACTTTATTTAAATGGAGATTGCGCGCTCTCCTTTAAAATGGCCCTCAAAACCAACCTCTTTGGCTGTGTCAGATTTTGTTTGAGATCGCTCCTCTGCAGCGCCTTGGGACGTTTTACTACGTTAAAGGCGCTAGATAAATGCTAGTTGTTGTTCAGCTATCTTTAAAAATGAGTCTTGTGTGGCATCTCTGCTTTCGACAACTTGAAGCCCTACTTCTTTGAAGAAAACCTGTAGGTTTTAATTAGTTTGTGTTTAATACAGTGAACTACTCAAATTCAGTATTAGAAGAAAGCGAATTTTCTTTGTGCTGGACGAGCTTTATTAAGGAAAAGTTAACCTGGAGTTTTTCTTTAATCTAATTCTTTTGTCTTTAGTGTATAAATTATGAGCCTCTTTAACACTTCCTTTTAACTTTGATTTTTGTTTCCCCCACATAGATGTTAAGAAGAGATATCGTGGTGGATTTAGCTCAGTGGCTCTCCTGGGACTCATGGGGACTGCAATGTCATTTGGATGTCACCAGCTGGGATGGCACAGACATTGCCATAACCATCCTGCTATTAATGTTACTAATTGATAATCTCAGGGATCGAGACCCGATTTTATAAACCTGTGAAAATGTATACTTGATTAGCAGAACACTATAGCTCATTAATAGCAAATATTTGCTTCTGACATTTGTACTCTGAATCTTTTATAAAATGAAAATGATGAAGTTATTACATATGGCAATTGTTTTATTAATTGCTGGGTATTAATGCAATGCATCCTACACATTACATTTTAGAAATGTTATTTGTAACAATCCCCCTTAAACTGAGCATCTCTCTGCTGGAAAATACTCATTAGTTGGCAGGTAGAATATGGCAGATCAAACTGCTGGGGGAAAAAGGGTGAAAGTTGAGACCGAGTATCAGTTATGACCATATAATTGTTCAAGGTTTCTCTTCAATTAGTTCTCATAAGAGGACAAGGGTCTGGGATGGGAAAATAAGGTAAAAATGTCAGCTTAGCTGAGTAGTAGCATTCTTACCAGAGTCAGAAGGTTGAGTTCAAGCCCCACTCCAGGACTTGAGCAGGTACTCTAGTCTAGGTTGACACTTCATGGAAGTGCTGCATTGTTGGAGGGGTATTGTTCTGATGAGATGTTAAACTGAGACCCCATCTGCCTGTATTAGTAGAAACAGATCCCATGGCACCTTCAGAGAGAGAAAGGGAGTTCCCCCACTGTTTGGCCAGCACCCAACCCTCAACACCGTAACAGATTAACTGGTTATTCATATCACTGCTGTATAACAAGCAAAATACCAAGTACCACAGGTTACTCCTATAAGCTCACTCAAAGCTGGTGTACACAGTTCCACATTAAGTTGAAAAGGAAATTCAATTGTTGGAAAAGGAAAGGGTAACCTTAACAAGCAGATTAAATAGAAATGTTCATGATAATGAGCTGAAGTTTTTCTCATTATAGACACCTAGTTAAAAAGCACCTTCTGCAAATGTTAATCTTCAGTTTACTAAAAAAAAATCACCTCCATGGTCTTAAAAATTAAGTATTAAACTTGTTGCCTACAATGTAAAATTAACTTTCACTCCACCATTGGAAGGATGTGGCAAGTTTTACATCTGCTGTCCCTCACCTTTCACATTCATCAACACAAAGCACATGTGGATCTCCTGTTCCTTTGCCCATGGAAGGTCAGGACACAGTGAATTTTACTCCAAGTATATTAATGATGCTGTAGATTATAGGTATGGAGATCTGTTTTTACAAAGTGCACCCCTGCAGATGTGA
This sequence comes from Squalus acanthias, assembly GCA_030390025.1. Classification (NCBI taxonomy): domain Eukaryota; kingdom Metazoa; phylum Chordata; class Chondrichthyes; order Squaliformes; family Squalidae; genus Squalus; species Squalus acanthias. Next base: position 73,068,265 of record CM059439.1, read on the forward strand.
CTATCATAACATTAATACCTCAATAAGGAGTGCAGAACATAGATACCTAATTTATTATAGATGCTGCGTTACCTTCCCGCCTAGCAAGAGGAAAACAGACAGACTGACGTTACGAGGGAGTTTACCAGTTGAGGTTGGAACTTCCATGGATCCAAAAAAGTTTTATTTTTCACGGAAATTTGACAACGGACTTTGTGCTTCAGTCTGACCTGAAATTATGCCTATGCAGGGGAGAATAAGTTACTGTTAAAAGGCACTAATGCAGGTTTGTCATTTTATTAAAAACAATACAATCCATTTGAAATTTTCACAGTGAATGCTATGGACAGCAGAAATCATTTTACAGAGAGGATCCAAATGATGACAAACTGAACATGGCTTGTGGTCACCATTCAAACTATCACCTACACTAACTGCAGAATATCATCAATAGAAACAAGAGTTTGGAAATTTTAAATCAGAAATAAGAAAATTAGGTTTTCACTGCTTGCAGTATTAAGCTGGAACAAACTAACCTGAAACACATTGAACTCGGGCACAAACAGAAGAGATTGTGGCAGTTTAGAAAGGGCATTCTGGGTCTCCCATTTCCACATAAACGCTTTTTAGCTGTGTATAATATTCAACTGTCGCTATTCCATTTTCTTTTCCAAATCCTGCAACAATTGAATTAGGATTACTTTTCAGTTATCTGAAAGCTTACTTTAAAAAAAAAATTACAAATGTTTCTAGAAAAACAAAATTGGTCCTTACCTGACATTTTATATCCTCCAAAAGGTATCTCAACTGGGGAGACATTGTAGTTGTTTATAAAACATGTCCCTGCCTCAAGAGCAGCGGCCACCCGATGAGCTCGAGTCAGATCTCTGGAAAACACACCACATTACCGGCTGCAAAGAGTGTCCAACAACTCTGAGGAGAGCACAAGCAAACTGCACCCCGCCATTCCTTTATTCACTGTCCAATACTTTTATAAGTACAAATAACTACAGTTATACAGGGCCTTGGTGAGACCACACCTGGAGTACTGTGCGCAATTTTGGTCTCCTTACCCAAGAGAGGATATACTTGCAGCGAAGGTTCACCAGACTGATTCCTGGGATGGCAGGACTGTCGTATGAGGAGAGATTGTGTCGACTAGGCCTGTATTCACTAGAGTTTAGAAGAATGAGGGGATCTCATTGAAACGTATAAAATTCTGACAGGGCTAGACAGAATGGATGCAGGGAGGATGTTTCCCCAGGCGGGGGGGGGGGGGGGGGGGGGGGGTCTAGAACGAGGGGTCACAGTCTCAGGATACAGGGTAGGACATTTAGGACTGAGATGAGGAGAAATGTCTTCACTCAGAGGGTGGTGAACCTGTGGAATTCTCTACCACAGAAGGCTGTGGAGGCCAAGTCACTGAATATATTTAAGAAGGAGATAGATAGATTTCTAGACACAAAAGGCATCAAGGGGTATGGGGAGAGAGCGGGAATATGGTATTGAGATAGAGGATCAGCCATGATCATATTGAATGGCGGAGCAGGCTCAAAGGGCCGAATGGCCTACTCCTGCTCCTATGTTCTAAAATACTGTTTATATCAACGTTTTAAAATTGTTCATTACTTGAAAGATAATTAATTGCCTAGACTGTCCCTCGGGGAGTAGCCTAGCCTTACAGAACGGGGGGGGGGGGGGGGGGGGGGCAGGGAAAGAGAGCTGGTTGTCTCACTAGTCAAAGCCTCAACGAGTAGGATTGGTAAACAGTGGAATGCGTACCAGTGCTTGAAGTAACATAGGAGCAGGAGTAGGCCCTTCGAGCCTGCTCACCATTCAATATCATGGCTGATCCTCTATCTCAACACCATATTCCCGCTCTCTCCCCATATCCCTTGATGCCTTTTGTGTCTAGAAGTAAGCTGCATGGTTTTCGCTGGTTAAACGCCAGCATTTTATCTGAGCACACTTGGGTGGTGGGGGGCCTTAAGTTTGGCTTTGTCAGCCTGTACCTTCGCTCTCTGGTCTGAGCTATGTGAGGTGTGTCCCTTATGGGAAGAGTGTGTGCACTCTGTAATACGCGAAGAAATCCGACAGCTATAGGTTTTTCAGTAGCTTGGTTTGGCGACACTTAAAACATGGTGATAGGTGTCGGACACCAAGATGACCAAAAGTAAAGTGTTTTTGAAAGCAGGGCTATTTAAAGTGAAATCCATTTTTAAATCACTTATGATAAAAGTACAAGTCAAACCCAAAGAGTTTGCTGTCCCTCATTCAGAAATGCATAGATTGAACAGTGCACGCACAGCACCATACAAATGTACACAGGCAGTGAATTAGTTGAACCCCAAATAAAAAAGGGCGACCTCAGTGACCGACACTGGGCAGTATACGCTACCTCTCAACAAATCACTGATAATCACAGTAATACTTCTACAATCTGTGGGACTCTCGGTCCCCAATACTTCCTCATCGACATTCCTTCCCTTGTGTATCTCCCTGTTCCACTATGTTTACAATTCTTCCTTTTGGTCCTTCAGTGTGTTCACTGCTCCCAATCCTCCTCCCACCCAGTGCGTGTCTGCTCACTTACCCGTATATTGCAGTCAATAGAACTGAATACCGGGCGCTGCCTAGAACAGGCGGCTAATCCGATACCCGTTTTGCGCCACCGACCGAGACGAATTTCTACCCCACTTACTTTTATGTTGGAGGGTTTAACTACCAAATGTAGAAAATAAAAGTCTTGTACTTAGCCTAGCAAAGCTAGACACAACACTGCATGAAAAGTGGTCTTAAAAATTAAAATATCCACAAGTAGAGAGAACGAGCACAATAAATGTGCCTCCGTCAAATAAACAGAACCACAACATGTTATTTTGCTGGAATTAATGATGCGTAAAGGTGGAACAGCACTGCGAGCACCAGTATCAATTTTCTGCCCCCCTCCTCTCCTGAAGGCATCGACTCTCTGCTGGGATAAAATTCCACATGCACCAATCAGCTCTGGTAACCTGCATAAATGCTCAGTGTTTGTGTGCAATTCTAGACCAGCATGTCGGAAGGCTACTCTACTGGGGGGCTGCGTAACAGCCCAGCCTGATCTCCTCACCAGACGTCCACACCTGTGCAGGCGCTAGTAGGCGTCACGTAGTGGTGAAGATTGGGAATTCTGGCAGTTTTTCCCCTTCCTAACCCAGGGAGCATAGGAACAGGACTAGACCATTCAAGCCCCTCGAGCCTGTTCCGCCATTCAATGAGATCATGGCTGATCTGCGAACTAACTCCATATACCCGCCTTTGGCCCCTATCCCTTAATACAAAAAGTTATCAATCTCAGATTTAAAATCAGCAATTGAGTATTGTCTTATAATACTTCTGTGAAGTGCCTTGGGACGTTTTACGTTAAAGGCGCTATATAAATACAAGTTGTTGTTGTTATCAATTGCCATTTGCAGAAAAGAATTCCAAACTTCTACCACCCTTTGTGTAGAAGTGTTTCCTAATTTCACTCCTGAACGGTCTGGCTCTAATTTTTAGACTATGCTCCTAGTCTTAGACTTCCCAACCAGCGGAAATAGTTTCTTTCTATCTACCCTATCTGTTCCCCTTAATATTTTGAAAACTTCGATCAGATCACCCCTTAACCTTCTAAATTCCAGGGAATACAACCCTAATTTGTGTAATCTCTCCTCGTAACTTAACCCTTGAAGTCCGGGTATCATTTTGGTAAACCTACGCTGCACTCCCTCCAAGGCCAATATATCCTTCCTAAGGTGTGGTGCCCAGAACTGCACACACTACTCCAGGTGTGGTCTAAACAGGGCTTTGTATAGCTGCAGCATAACTTCTACCCCCTTGTATTCTAGTCCTCTAGATATAAAGGCCAGCATTCCATTAGCCTTTTTGATTATTTTCTGTATCTGTTCATGACATTTTAATGATCCATGTACCTGGACCCCCAAGTCTCTTTGGACCTCCACTGTTTTTAGCTTTTCACCATTTAGAAAGCACCCTGTTCTATCCTTTTTAGGTCTAAAGTGGATGACCTCACATTTGCCACAGTTTTGCCCATTCACTTAATCTATCAATATTCCGTTGTAATTTTATGCTTTCATCTACACTGCCTACAATGCTGCCTATCTTTATGTCATCGGCAAATTTGGATATATGACTTTCTATGCCATCATCTAAGTCGTTAATAAATATTGTGAATAGTTGACATCTTCTCAAGGACAATTAGGGATGGGCAATAAATGCTGGCCTAGCCAGCGACGCCCACATCCCATAAACGAATAAAAAGACCCCAACACAGATCCCTGTGGGACACCGCTAGTCACATCCTGCCAATTTGAGTACCTACCCATTATCCCTACGTTGTCTCCTGCCGCTCAGCCAATTTTCTAACCAGGTCAATAATTTGCCCTCAATTCCATGGGCTTCTACCTTAGGTAACAGTCTCTTATGTGGGATTTTATCAAATGCCTTCTGGAAGTCCATATAAAATAACATCCATAGACATTCCCCTGACCACTGCTTTAATCACCTCCTCAAAAAATTCAATCAGGTTTGTCAGGCATGACCTACCTTTCACAAATCCATGCTGGCTCTCTTTGATTAACTGCGAGGTGTTCAGTCACCCTATTCTTAATTATAGACTCTAGCAATTTCCCGACAACAGATGTTAGGCTAACTGGTCTATAATTCCCTGGTTTCCCTCGCTCGCCATTCAGGGACACAGGGGTCTGTACCGCCATCCCTGCTGAGGTCATCTAACTAGGCCCATACTAGGGAAAGAAGAAGAACAACAACAACTTGTATTTATATAGTGCCTTTAACATAGTAAAATGTCCCAAGGCGCTGCACAGGAGTATTTTAAGACAAAAAATTTGACACCGATCCACATAAGGATAAATTAGGGCAGATGACCAAAAGCTTGGTCAAAGAGGTAGGTTTTAAGGACCGTCTTAAAAGGAGGAAAGAGAGGTAGCGAGGTGGACAGGTTTAGGCAGGGAATTCCAGAGCTTAGGGCCTAGGCAACAGAAGGCACGGCCACCAAAGGTTGAGCGATTATAATCAGGGATGCTCAAGAGGGCAGAATTAGAGAGCAGATATCTCGGGGGGTTGTGGGGCTGAAGGAGATTACAGAGATAGGGAGGGGACGAGGCCATGGAGGGATTTGAAAACAAGGATGAGAATTTTGAAATCGAGGCGCTGCTTAATCGGGAGCCAATGTAGGTCAGCAAGCACAGGGGTGATGGGTGAACGGGACTTGGTGCGAGTTAGGACACGGGCAGCAGAGTTTTGGATGACCTCAAGTTTATGTAGGGTGGAATGTGGGAGGCCAGCCAGGAGTGCGTTGGAATAGTCAAGTCCTAGAGTAACAAAGGCATGGATGAGGGTTTCAGCAGCGGATGAGCTGAGGCAAGGGCGGAGACAGGCGATGTTACAGAGGTGGAACACACAACCTAGTACTGGTACTCATAAATGAAGGACTTAGCATTCGAGAAGTGTGAGGAGCACTGTACCTGGTGAACACTCCAGCTGCCAAACCAAGGTTGGAGTTATTTGCTCTCTCTAGAGCCTCCTGCTCAGTATCGAATGCCAGCACTGACATAACGGGTCCAAATATCTCCTCCTTAACACAGGTCATCTCATCACTGCAGTCCCCTGCACACACACACATACACACACAGATCATTACTTTTGAACACCACAGGTTCACAACCAGCATGTAACAGGAAATGAAGCCTTTAGTTCCTCCTCGGTTCAAGCTCGGCCCCTCTCCCCGGCGTCGGGTACAATTCTCCGACTGAGAGCAAGGACCGCATGACCTCCACGGAAGCACAGAGTGGTGTACAGGAGAGATCTCGTGGGGCTCATTCCCTGAAACTTCCCTTCCATCTCGGGAGGTCTAACAGCGCTCCCCAAGGGGATTATTCTGAGATCAGGAACTCATCATCTATGGGTGTGAATCAGTGCACTGTTACTCTGTGCCACAGCACCTCAAAACCTCAATCCACTGCACCAGACAGAAACAGGGCTCAATCCGGTTTCAAGTTAGAACATTTCTACGTTGTATCCTTTCATTGAAAGTGTAGTGAAATCATGGCGCTGGGATTTTTTGTTTTTGTTTTAAATGAAAGCCAAGGCTGCTGTTTAAGTTTTCTTTTTCAATCCTTTAGTTTGAAACTGTAGGCAGTATAATTATAATTTTGTTTGAAGGTGTTAATGACTAATTTCTGTTAACCGATTTGTGGAAAAGAAAGACTTGCATTTATACAGCACCTTTCACAATCTCAGGACATCCCAAAGTGCTTTACAGCCAATGAAGTACTTTTTGAAGTGTAGTCACTGTTGTAATGTAGGAAACGCAGCAGCCAATTTGCGCACAGCAAGGTCCCACAAACTGAATTCTGATAATGACCGGATAAGCTATTTTTAGTGATGTCAGTTGAGGGATATGTTGGCCAGGACACCAGGGAATACTCCCCTGCTCTTCTTCGAAATAGTGCATTGGGATCTTCTTGGTTTAACGTCTCATCCGAAAGACGGCATCTCCGACAGTGCAGCGCTCCCTCAGTACTGCCCTGGAGTGTCAGGCTAGATTTCTGTGCTCAAGTCCCTGGAGTGGGACTTGAACCCACAACCTTCTGACTCAGAGGTGAGAGTGCTACCCACTGAGCCACGGCTAACATCCAATGGATTTCTGATATTTGTGTGTTTGTGAGGGGTGGGGTTGGGGCAAATGTACACACCCGGGTGGGAGGATAAGTGCTTGCTTCAAATGACAGCCAGCAAGAACAAGACAGAGCCAGTATCAGTAATGGCTGCCCCATCAGGGGTATCCTGCTAGGAAATCCATTGTCGTCTTAAAGTTGCCTGTGACATGAAATTTCTTTTGGTATAAAAGGTCTTGAGATAGGCTCACCACCACCTTCTCGAGGGCAACTAGGGATAGGCAATAAATGCCGGTCTTGCCAGCGATGCCCACATCTCAAGAATTATTAAAAGAAGATAGCTGCTCATCATTACTTCACTTAGCTCAAACTGTTTCCAGGTCACTATGGTGAGACAGAACTTCATAATTGGCAAGGTGTGAATTTATGTAAAATGCTGACCTAAAGATTCAGATTGAAGGACTCATTTAGAAACTCAGTTAGTTCTGTCTCAGGAAATTGTCAAAAGCAACAGAGAGTTAAGTAGCGTATTGCTGTTTCAACTGAATTAACCAGTTTGTGTAGATTTATTTCCTGTAATAAAAAAAAATCATGATTGAGTCTGAAATACACAGTCTGACAGTGTGGCATTTTCTGCCTCTCTGAGATATCACGAGTTGGCATCGTGCAATTTATCCAGTATAACTCAGTGATAAAAGAGTAGACTGTTCGCCCTGAGGTATTCTACATCCCACTTACCACAAAGTTAAGTTGCGGTTTATTAGAGGCACTGGCCCATTGATGGAAGCTGCGTTTTGCCGTGAGCACAAGTAAATACTGTTGGGGAAACAGTTCAATTGTAACTAAGCATTTTAAATATATTGGCCCGTATTTTCCGATGTGTACACACCCGTAGGGACATCGGAAATGCCGGTTTCAGGTATGCGAAGCGCATGCGCTGAAAACCGGTATTTCCGATCGGTCAAGAATCCTCTTGACAGATTGGACGCCTGCCCTGGTGAAGGGCCTCTGAGGGGGGAGAGTTCCGCTTTCTGCAGAACCTCCACCCGCTGAAAACCCGTAGAAATCTTACGCCTGGTAAAAGCATAAGAGTTTAAAAAAAGTTTTAAAAATGTTTTTCCCCCACTCATTTATAATTTTAAAATACTTTTTTTTTTTAAAGTGTCTTTTTTAAAAAACTTTAATTATTTTTTTCAAAAAATCAAATTTTTGTTTAATATTTAATTTTATGTAATTTTAATATTTTAAAAACGTGATTTTTCAGTGATCCCCATTCATACTTTTGACAGGTCTATCTGTCAAAAGTATGAAGGGGGATTCTCTTCTCCCATTGGCTCGCCTGGCCCACGTGATCCCAGGGATGCTTGCGAACCACATGTGCCTCTGGGATACGTGGGCCCTGTGCATTTCGACTGTGGAGAGGCCCAGGAGCGGAAGTGTCCGGACCTCTGGAGCCCTCAGGTAAGGGCGTAGATTTTTTCCCCGATAGGAGGCCTCTGCACGCAGGAAGCCTCCTATCGGAAATTACAGGCCATTGTATCCTTGGTAGGCAAGTTAGTTCATTTACATTCAATGGCTGAACAATTACTCACATGTATTTATAATGCACTGGGGAGATGTTAGCGACCACAAAGGATCACTCTACACCAATCAAGTGGTCGAATATTTTAAAGACATTTTTTTCTGGTCTCAGCTATATTCTAATCGTTTTGATCTGTTAATTGCAGCACTGGACAACAATACCTAGAATACAGGGCGTCATGAAATATCCATCTTTCAGTTTTGGATCATCAGGGACAAACACATCTCCACCACACAGAACAGTTGCACCCTGTAAACAAGGATCAAAGATCAGTCTCACACCAACTAATGCCACTCAAATGCAACAGCAACAACTTGCATTTACACAGCACTACTCACGTGCAGGAAGATGTCGCAGAGCGTCTACACTAATGTGGAAAGGGATACACTGCGCACTGAGCATCGGAAGCGGGGGAGGGACTGGAGTGGCTAGGATGGGGAACCAAAGGCACAAAGGAGGGTTTTCAAAGATGACAAGGTGGAGGGAAGTGGCCAGTGAATTCCAGGGGGCAGGATCTTAGTACGTGAAAGAGCATTTGCCAAGGGTGGAGTCAAGGAAGTGAAGAGAGGTTGAGTGTTAGATGAGCAGAGGATGCGGACAGGAATGTAACAGTAGGTTGGGGTGAAGTTTATATAGAAATTTGAAAACAAGGACAAGAATTTTGAAATCGACAGGCAAGTCAGTGAAGCTCGGATAGAGCAGGATCATGGGAATGTTGAACTGAGTGTAAATGAGCACACGGATTACGGAACTGTGAATGAGTTGAAGCTTGATTAAGAGGGGCCAGCTGGAAGGGCAATGGAGGAGTTGAGCCTTGACACAACGACAGAATGACTAAAGGTTTGACATCAGAGGGGAGAGACGGGCACTCAGATGGGCGAGGCCGTGGAGGAGGGAGAAAGTGGTTTAGGAGCGGAATAGATGTGGGGGGGGTGAAAGCTGAACTCGCGGTCGAGCCAGACATGCAACGTTCCAGGCTCCCTACCTCAGCGAGGCCAGTCTTGGAGGTGCTGATGGGAACCAAAGAGGTTGGCCTCGGTTTTCATAGAATCATAGAAAGTTACAGCACAGAAGGAGGCCATTTCAACCCATCGTGTCCGTGCCGGCCAACAAAGAGCTATCCAGCCTAATCCCACTTCCCAGCTCTTGGTCCGTAGCCCTGCAGGTTAGAGCATCCCAAGTGCACATCCAAGTACTTTTTAAATATGGTTAGGGTTCCTGCTTCTACCACCCTTTCAGGCAGTGAGTTCCAGACCCCCAAAACCCTCTGGGTGAAGAAATTTCCCCTCAAATCCCCTCTAAACCTTCCCCCAATTATTTTAAATCTGTGACCCCTGGTTTTGCCGACATTAATCTAACACTTCATCATTTTGATTTCCCAGTCTAGAAAGTTAGCATTTTTACTAGTTGCAAGGCTTTCATCATCATCAGCCAGTGATATACCTGTTTCTGCACAAGTTCCATCATCCTTTTGGATACTTCATCGTCCTAGGTGCAAGCTTTGTATGACTTTGTACTATAACTTGAACATTTTTCAATCTCGCTCATAAAAATCAGCCCCTGTACGCAAAAATCACTAGCTAGTAGATTCAAATCCGTTTCATTTAGACCAGTAGCTGCAGTATTGGATCCAGCCAAGCATACCCGATTAGACTGCCTAGCTGTGATTCCAGTCCCTCAGCCCAGGACAGAGCTCTGCGCATGCAGTGCAAGTACGCGTTGACATCCTCTCCCAGGAGTTGAAATATAAATGTTTAAAGGCAGCTTGGCCTAACATTTAAATTGGCTGCACTTAGGCCTATAATGTGCCAAGGAGTTCTACAGGCCTCCAGCGCAAGACCACCCCCTCCCAGGGAATCTCACTCTGCTTCCGATTTATGCTACAAATAGTGTGTACGATTAATTAGAACGATTAGTGCAGCAAATTTAGAGCAACCAAAATGTTTGGATACCTGATCCTTGGCCTGCTTTACATAGGACAACACTCGATCCAGGTGTGGGCGACTAATGAGTCCTCCCATTTGGGTATCTTTAAGCAGTGGATCCCCAATTTTTATTGCTTTCGTCTTTGCCACTACTTTCTCCACAAACTTCGACAGTATGTCTTTCTGTACAAACACTCTGGTGCCATTGCTGCACACCTGAAATAAAGAAAGGTACATTACCATGTGCATTTACCCCAAATAATTAAATAGCAAACAAAATACTATCTATATCAAGTGCCAGCCTTGGTTGAGTGGTAGCATTCTCACCTCGGAGGCAGACGGTCATGGGTCCAAGCCCCACTGCAGGACCGGAGCTCATAATCCAGGCTTGACACTTCAGTACAGTACTCAGGGAGTGCTGCATAGTCGGAAGTTCCGTCTTTCGGATGTGACCTTAAACCAAGGCCCTGTTTCAACTGCCGGTCTTGGATGACTTCTGTATCAGTTTTGAGACAATTGAGGGGTGATAGTCATTGAACATGTTCCAGGGCTGTTTGCACCTTTAATGCAAGAATGGCTTTCATTCATTGCACTCAGCAGAGGGCCGAGTTAACTAGACAACGCCGTTGCCATAGCTCCCACACCAAGGGAGGAGAGTCTCTCATGCAAGGTGGTAGCTGCTTGGCAAGCCGATGCTCGACACAGAGAGCTCAAGGAGGCCGGGGGGGGGGTCAGAGGTTAGCCTTTGTCTGTCCAGCGTTCTGGACAGGTCAGTCTGGAACAGTCAGAGTGAGACGTGGAAGTCTCATTCTAACTAGAGAAAATGGCGATATCTTCCAAATGTGTGTACAAATTCTTGGCTAACTTTATTATGGATTACAACAGCATGAGGCAGGAACAGCCATAGGTAGCTCCCAAAATTTGAATGGTAGAAGATGATCTAAGAAGCTCATCCGTCCAGAGAGGATCCATTCATCTCTCAACAGTTCATAAAGGGAACTGGTTATCCAATAATCTACATGCTCATCAGTAAACTTTCATAAGTTTCAGGTAAGTCTATAGAACTTACAAGCCAATCCAAATACACCACATCTACCAGTTCCCCTTTGTCTACTCCACTAGTTACATCCTCAAAGAACTCCAATAGGTTTGTCAAACAGGACTTCCCTTTCATAAATCCATGTTGACTCTGCCCAATCTTACTATTAGTTTCTAAGTGCCCAGTTATTGCATCCTTTATAATAGATTCCAGCATTTTCCCAACTGATGGTGGGGGATTCAGCGATGGTAATGCCGTTGAATGTCAAGGAGCGGTGGTTAGACTCTCGCTTGTTGGATAGTCATTGCCTGGCACTTGTGCAGCGTGAATGTTACTTGCCACTTATCAGCCCAAGCCTGAATGTTGTCCATGTCTTGCTGCATGTGGGCATGGACTGCTTCATTATCTGAGGAGTTGCGAATGGAAATGAACACTGTGTAATCATCAGCAAACATCCCCACTTCTGATCTTATGATGGAGGAGCTGAAGATGGTTGGACCTAGGACACTGCCCTGAGGAACTCCTGCAACAATGTCTTGGGGCCGAGATGATTGACCTCCAACAACCACAACCATCTTCTTTTGTGCTACGTATGACTCCAGCCAGTGGAGAGTTTTCCCCTTGATTCTCATTGATTTCAATTTTACTAGGGCTCTTTGATGCCACACTCAGTCAAATGCTGCCTTGATGTCAAGGACAATCACTCTCACCTCACCTCTGGAATTCAGCTCTTTTGTCCATGTTTGGACCAAGACTGTAATGAGGTCTGGAGCCGAGTGGTCCTGGCGGAACCCAAACTGGGCATCAGTGAGCAGGTTATTGGGGAGTAAGTGCCGCTTGACAGCAATGTCGATGACAACTTCCATCACTTTACTGATGATTGAGAGTAGACTGATGGGGCGGTAATTGGCCGGATTGTATTTGTCCTGAAATGAAATCCTCGGCTCCCATCTGTACATATGTTTTTGGAGAAATGTTATACTGTACATCTTATTCCAATATTTAGGTAAAACTCACTTTCTCCTTTAGCCTTTAAAACTGGCGATGTCTCAACACTAAATATTACAATCAAAACAAAGCAGATTTCATGCAATAGCATAGAATGTTGTAGAAACACGCTGGAAACAAGAGGTGCAGTGTTTTATTCAGAGCCTAACTAAGCAGCTCACTGGAGGTTTTGCTGATTGTTCTGCCAACAGGGCAGGTTATTTACACGTATTAAATGGCTAAAAAAATATTATTTTAAAAACTGGTTGGGTAATCCAAGATCACAAAGAGGATTTGTTTACATACCTCTCCCTGACTCAGAAAGTTCGCCAGCATTGCACCTTTCACAGCATTTTCCAAATCACAGTCAGAGAAAATAATGAGTGGAGATTTCCCTCCTAGTTCCAGGGTGACATGCTTGACAGTTTTTGCTGCCGTTTCCATGATCTAGAGAGAATCAGAGCAGAGACAGAATGTTTGTTCAATGCCGTGAACTGGGGCTTTCAAGAATTCTGAATGAGACACCCTATCTCCACGGGTGGTTTCAAATGTCAAATTTCTCAGAGTAACATCCAACTCCGCTAATATTACTTTTGCGCTAAATATTTGAAGAGAAGAACTTGCATTTATATGGTGGCTTATCGTGTCTCTGAGGAATGTTTCAAAGTGCTTCATGTGCAACTAATTATTTTGAAATACAGTCACTGCTTTTAATTAGGCAAACGCAGCAGCCATTTTGCATAAAGCAGGATCCCACAAACAGCAGTGAAATGACCAGTTAATATGGGGGGGGGGTCTTATTTGGTGTTATAATTGAGGGAAGAATGCTGGCTACAACATCGGGAGAGCTTTCTGCTCCTCTTTGAGTAGTGCCGTGTGATCTGGCAGAATAGGCAGAAGGAGCCTTGATTTAAGAACATAAGAAATAGGAGCAGGAGTAGGCCATTTGGCCCTTCGAGCCTGCTCCGCCATTCAATAAAATCATGGCTGATCTTCTAGCTCATCTCCACTTTCCTGCACTATCCCCATATCCCTTGATTCCCTGAATATTCAAAAATCTATTGATCTCTGTCTTGAATATACTCAACGACTGAGCCTCCACAGCTCTCTGGGGTGAAGAATTCCAAAGATTCACCACCCTCTGAGTGAAGCAATTTCTCCTCTTCTCTACTCCACAGGACAAGTGGGGAAGGGGTGAATAAAGGGAATGTCAGCTGCCCAGTCTGGGTCAGATTCCTTTATTTCCTCAATGTCTAGCTAGAGAGCAGCGAAGATGCTGAGGTGTCCAGCCTTCCCCCTCAGGCTTTGATTGTGCAAAGTGGTTCCCAAGGGAAAAAAGGAATTTGGAATTTCGCACAATTAACTTCCTCCCCACACTATACACTGATGCTGCTCTTAAACTGACCACTAAAAGCTGCACAAGAGCAGCCTATGCACCTCTTCGTCCCTTTAGGTAAGTAGTTGGCATCTGTTCAATACCTCTCCACAACTGCACATGTGAAATTGATAAGTCAGTATGAACAAAATCATAGGCACAAGCCACATGTCCCACTGTTTAGTGGTGTTGTGCCTTATAGTCTTGACACATGGATCCAGGCGATGCAAGCTTAATCTTAGTTTGGATGATAGTTTACATAAGAAATAGGAGCTGGAGTAGGCCATTTGGCCCTTCAAGCCTGCTCTGCTATTTAACAAGATCATGGCTGATCTTCTACCTCAACTCCACCTTCCCGTACTATCCCCATATCCCTTAATTCCCTTCGTTCCCAAAAATGTATTGACCTCTGTCTTGAATATACTCAACGACTGAGCATCCACAGCTCTCTGGGGTAGAGAATTCCATAGATTCACAATCCTTTGAGTGAAGAAATTTCTCCTCATCTTAGTCCTAAATGGCCGACCCCTTATTCGGAGACTGTGGCCCCGTGTTCTAGATTCCCCAGCATCTACCCGGTCAAGCCTCTTAAGAATTTTATGTTTCAATTAGATCACCTCTCATTTTTCTAAACTCGAGGGAACATAGGCCTAGTCTACTTAATCTCTCCTCATATGGCAATCCCCTCATCCCAGGAACTAGTCTAGTGAACCTTCATTGCACTCCCTCTAAGGCAAGTATGTCTTTCCTTAATAACAGAAAACGCTGGAAAAACTCAGCAGGCGAGGCAGCATCCGTGGAGAGAGAAACAGAGTTAACGTTTCAGGTCGAAGACCTTTTTCCTTAGGTAAGGAGACCAGAACTGTACAAAGTACTTCAGGTGTGGCCTCACCAATGCCCTGTATAATTGTAGCAAGACTTATTTACTCTTATACTCTAATCCCTTTGTAACAAAAGCTAACATACCATTTGCTTTCCTAATTGCTTGCTGTACCTGCATGTTAACTTTCTGTGATTCATGTACAATGACACCCAGGTCCCTCTGAGTGCAAACATTTCCCAGTCTCTCACCACTCAAAAAATATTCAGCTTTTTTGTTTTTCCTACCAAAGTGGATAACTTCACACTTCCCCACATTGTATTCCATTTGCCATGTTCTTGCCCACTCAGTCAACCTGTCTATATCTCTCTGCAGCCTCTTTGCGTCCTCCTCACAGCTTACTTTCCCACCCAACTTTGTATCAGCAGCAAACTTGGATACGTTACACTCAGTCCCTTAATCTAAGTCATTAATATAGATTGTAAATAGCTGAGGCCCAAGCACTGATCCTTGTGGTACCCCGCTAGTTACAGCCTGCCAACCCAAAAAAGTCCCGTTTATTCCTACTCTCTGTTTTCTGTCCATTAACCAATCTTCAATCCATGCTAAAATATTACCCCCAATCCCATGAGTCCTAATTTTGTGTAATAACCTCTTGTGTGGCACCTTATCGAATGCCTTCTGAAAATCCAAATACACCACTGATTCCCCCTTATCCATCCTACTAGTTACAACACGATTTCCCTTTCATAAAACCATGTTGACTCTGCCTAATCATATTACGATGTGCTAATTGCCCTGTTACCATGTCCCTAACAATAGATTCTAGCATTTTGCCTACTACTGATGTCAGGCTAACTAGCCTATAGTTCCCCGTTTTTTCTCTTCCTCCTTTCTTAAATAGCAGGGTTATGTTTGCTACCTTCCAATCCTTGGGTACTGTTCTAGAATCTAGGATCCAGTTTATTTAAATTAACAGCAGCTGCAAACCATTTTGCATAGCTTCAACAAAGCGTTTCATGATTTGTACTTGTAACCCTAACCAGCATTTACCTTGATTCCAGTAGGTACACTACCAGTAAAAGAAACCTTTGCCACACCAGGGTGTCTACACAGAAGATCTCCTGTTTCTACAGCCCCTTGAACCACGTTGAACAACCCACTCGGTGCCCCAGCTTGTGTGTAGATCTCAGCGAGCATCACCGCAGTCAGAGGGGTCAGAGGTGAAGGCTTGAAAATCATGGCGTTTCCTGTTTGGGCAGGAAATAGGAATTTCAGATTATTTTATGCATCTTTTCTTCTCTGAATAAAAAGATTGTCTCTCCTCCCACTTTGCTTAATTTGCACGCAGCGTCCAGAGATAAAACCAGGGCACATGGCGCTAACTTGGTGAAGGACACTCGCTTATCAGCATCAGCTGGGCTGGATTTGTACAACATAGAATACACTCATCTGCTACGGTGTTATATTACAGCTCAAGGTTGGTTATTGTGAAGGGAACGCAACTAAATATGAAACGTCATAAAGATATTAATAACACCCTCGGAAGATAAATCTTTTCCTGGAGACACAAAAATCAGAACCATTACTGTGCAGGCATATTTAATACTGATATGCGCATTCCAACCCGCAGAGCTCTCTGACCACACAACAATTCAGCTCCGCTTGACCCGAGATTGCGTTTACTTCAGCATTAGACTTTATAGCCTTAAAGGGGCAGGCCACCAAAATGCAGCCCCACCTTAGCATAATAATATATTGCTTGTTACAGGGTATAATACACCCCGCTTACCATGAACACCACCACAAAAGTTCCACTGAAAGTGGATTTTAAAAAAAAAACACACATCATTCCTTTCAGCCATGTGTTTGATTTCAGACAAGAACATAAGAAATAGGAGCAGGAGTAGGCCATTCAGCCCTTCGAGCCTGCACCGCCATTCAATGAGATCATGGCTTATCTTCTGCCTCAACTCCATTCACCTGCCCTATCGCCATATCCCTTGATGCCCTTACTAGTCAGAAATCTATCGACTTCTGTTTTGAATATTCTCAACGACTGAGCCTCCACAGCCCTCTGGGGTAGAGAATTCCAAAGATTCACCACCCTCTGTGAGAAGAAAATTCTTCTCATCTCAGTCCTGAATGGCCTACCCTTTATCTTGAGGCTGTGGCCCCTGGTTCTAGACTCCCCAGCCAAGGGAAACATTCTCCCAGCATCCACCCTATCAAGCCCTGTAATAATTTTGTATGCTTCAATGAGATCCCCCCTCATTCTTCTGAATTCAAGAGAATACAGGCCTAGTTAACTCAATCTCTTCTCATACGACAGTCCCGCCATCCCAGGAATCAATCTCGTGAACCTTCGTTGCACTCCCTCTATGGCAAGTATATCCTTCCTTAGGTAAGGATCATTTTACATTTTACACCGTGTTTTACTTGGGTAAAAACAGATTTCTCTGCAGTACAGTATTTTGAAGTGACCACAGCTGCATGGAGCAGAGCCGTGGAAATACGGTGACATGAATCTTGTCATTCATGTGGAAATGACTTATGAAGTAATATTGGGCGGCCTGCTGGTGGCGCTGTCCAGGGAGAGTATAAATACTCGGGCATGGACCCAGCTTGCTCATGACATTCCTCAACAGGAACTTGTGAAGGACACAACTAGATCTCCATGTTGAAAAACAGTTGATTTAAGCTTTGTTTAACGCTTAGACCAAGTGCCCAGTAGTTTTCTTACGCCATACGGTATCGGTCAGACTGCTCATACCCATTCCTCCTCCACCCTGCAGTAAGTTATAAATAAAATGGATTCACTGCAAAAAAAAGGTTTGTCCTGAAGAATTTTGGCTCATAACAATAAAACAAATATCTTGTTCGTCTGTCAAGCAAAGGTTTTTCCGGAAACCCCTGGAAATTAAATACAATTATTTTCCCATAATCAGTAGCAAAGCTATCTTGGCAGGGGACTGTGCCAGGGGGTAAGCAATCATACGAATAAATGAAAATGACGGGCAGGAAAAGACCACAAGCCTATCCCACAGTCATGATGCGTGGAGCATCATGACTAGACACTAGCTACCCCCCCAGCAGCCGTGTAATCTTCTGGGGAAAGGCAAAAAGCAGAAAAACCCAGGGCCAATAAGGGAAACAAGATCTGTAAAATTCCTCCCCGACTCCCTCAGGTGATCGAAACCAGTCCAGGAGATCACATGGACCACGTGTACGGTAACTAATCAAAATGGATTTTTTAAAAATTAGGATACAGTTCCACCGCAAGATGAAAAGACAATGTTTGCGCTCACCACAAGCCAGAGCCGGGGCTGACTTCCAGCAGGCTATCTGGAATGGGTAATTCCAGGCCCCAATCCCCACGCACACACCTAGGGGCTCCTTCCTGGTATAAGCAAACGATCCGCCAGAGAGCTGAATATGCTGGCCTGTGCACAGGAATAAAGGGAAAATACTTAGTGCGAGTTTCAGAAAATGTACAATTGTTCCACAAAAAAAAAATACTAATGACAAAAAGAAACAATATGATGTGTCATATTGTGTCAGGAATTCCCTAGGGTGACAACACAGTCGGTGCTTCAGCATTAAGTACAAGCTTCCACAGTGTGACAATGAGATCAGTAATTATCAATAAATGCGTGCATAGGTCTGCCAAAGGACTAGAAGGACAATTATCCATGGAGTCAGGCATTCAACCCATCTTCAACTGGGCAAGATGGTCCTCGAGGTATTGGGTACTGCCATTTTAACCCCACTTTGGAGGTTCTTCCATTTTAATCCCTTTTTTATTCATTTACTAAACAGCTCAACATTGAGGATATAAATAGAGAATAAATGTTGAAGTTCTACTGCTTACAGTTTTTATCTTGCAAACAGATCCAACCTAATAACACAAACCTCATAATTACATAATAACAGGACTTCAATATGCTCCCCACTGATATCATGACAGATGTGTTCTATGTTACTTATTTTCACTTATTTGTAGACTGGACACGACGGGCTGTATTTTGCAAACCCTACGGGTGTGTACGCGCCCGTAGGGACAACGCAAGTTCGGGTATAGGCATGCGAAGCGCATGCGCTAAAACCCGGAACTTTCGATCTGTCAAGAATCTTCTTGTCAGATCCTCCGCTTCCTCGGGAGATGGGCCTCTGCGGGTGGAGAGTTGCGCTATTTGCCCAACTTCCGCCCGCTGAATGCCCGTGAAATTCTTATGCCTGGTAAAAGCAGGCGTACGGCCTAGCTTTTACCAGCTTAAGAGTTTTTTAAAAAATAGAAAAATATTTAATTAAATGGCATTTTAATTAATTTTAAATATGTAATTAAAAAATATTTTTCATGTGTTTGTGTATTTTTTAAGTGATCCCCATTCATACTTATGGGGTTTCCGTACATACGCAACTCCCATAAGTATGAATGGGGATTCCCTTCTTTTATTGGTTGGGCCGACCCACGTGATCCCAGGGGCGCTTGCGGTTCGCAAGCGCCCCTGGGATACGTGGGCCTCTGCCTGCGCGTACCCAGAGAGGCCCAGGAGCGCAAGCCTCCGTACCTCCCGGACCACCAGGTAAATTTGTAGATTTTTTACAGGTCAGTATTTGTGCTACAAGGAATAAATGAACAGATCATGCGTGATGTGTAACAAAAAGTTTGCTCCATTTTTCTCCTTGGGCCACACATCACCTCTGCCCAAGAGGGAGGTCGGGCAACATGCTTCTTGATGTCAGCTAATGGGAGGCATGTCATTTTGCACTGGGGCAACCGAGCCTTGATTTCCCCTTTCCTGTGGGGAGGTGCCAACTGATTGCTCTGTAATGCTCTTCAAGATCTCTTCCTTTATGCGAGGAGCGCTTCAGGAATGCAAGTTGTGGTAGCGCGGCCCCTCCTTATGACAGCATAATGGAGATCAAGAACTCCGCATGAGGGGGATGGAGCCAGGACATAGGAACAGGAGTTGGCCATTCGGCCCCTCGAGCCTGTTGGTCATTCAATGAGATCATGGCTGATCTGCATCTTAACTCCATCTAACTGGTTCCGTAACACTCAATACCCTTGCTTAATAAAAACAGCCCAGTATGTGTCCACGTATCACCTTAACGGACAGGTCGCTGGTGGGAAAATCATAATATTGACAATTTGGCTGCCAAAATCACCAATGAGTACTGCTTCTCTTAAACACAAAGTCAGCATAAATGTCCCACTTGATATGTGCACCACGTGATATAGCAGTGGGGAAATATCACTATAGTATGTCTCACTTATTCTAGGCTAGAAAGAAGAAAATAAAAGCCAACAACCATTAAAGTCTTGCACTCAGGTTGTTATCCAGTAATCCTAGTTAGAAAAATAGCTTGGCCTTCATAGCCCGCGCTACCAAATTAGTTACTACACGCTCAATGCCCTCGCTTACACACGCGAAGAATAACCTCCAGGCAAAGTGCCAGAGAGCTGTTGCTGCCCAGGGAACTGTATCCTGACATCGGTTGCTTCTCAATAATTTATAAAAGAAAACATTAATCTCCACACCTTCAGAGAGGGGAGGGGCGAAGGGAGAGAACTGGAGCAGGGGCGTAAAAAAAAAAATCTTAAACATGCCAGGTCAGCAGCAAACAAACAAAGGAAATGTCAGTTTCTGTATTAGAATGAAGTTTCCAGAACCGCCTACCAGTTTCGACCATGTCAAAGGGGAATTTCTGAAAGTATTTTTTGGGTGCGTCAGAGGAATGACTACAGTTTTGGTACCACAGTGTGGTCAAATACGGTACTGCCCAGCTTTACACTGGGGGGGGGGGAATTCATAAAGAAATGCAATTAATAAGCAGAATCAATGAAAAACAGAATTGAGATTGACAACAAAAGAGATCAACAACAATTTGCATTTTTATAGCACCTTTAACATAGTAAAACGTCTCAAGGCACTTCACAGGAGGCGTTATCAAACAAAATTTGACACCGAGCCTCATAAAGAGATATTAGGGCAGGTCCACCAGAAGCTTGGTCAAAGAGGTAGGTTTTAAGAAGCGTCTTAAAGGAGGAGAGAGGGGTAGCGAGGCGGAGAGGTTTAGGGAGAGAATTCCAGAGCTTAGGGCCTAGGCAGCCGAGGGCACGGCCACCAATGGCAGAGCGATTAGAATCGGGGATTCAGCTAAGCTCTACCAAGACTTCAGATGGAGTTTCCTTCACTATTATTAATCAGGGCTCTGTTCAGGTTTTGGTTTTTTTGCTCAGTTTTGCACACGTGTTCTTACCAGCTAGAGTTCCAGCAATTCCAGCGTAATATTCCACAGCCTGCCATGCTGTGTCCACATCAACTCTGGACTCGGTGATGGGCTTTCCGGTATTGATGGACTCCACAATTGCAATATCTTCTCTCTGTTCCTGTTTTGAAAAAGACAACGCATTTTAGTTGTTTGTGCAACTACTGACAGGAGAAGGCAACTTTTCTTTCACTTCACATATTATATTGAAGCTTTCTCTCCTTTCCCCCCTTCTTTCAGGCTGCCCCCTGGCATTGGCCAGTGTCACTTGGTACCAGCCGTTAGGAGGTACCGGAGAAAACGTCGATAGCGCCACACTGACTTACTCTTGCAATGCCCATGACAGAGTTTCATCCGTGTCTTCAAAAAGATTCACAAACAAGATGACGCTACAAAAAAAGAAAATAACTTGCATTTATATAGTTCCGTTTATGATCTCAAGACGTCCCCAAACGCTTCACAGCCAATTAAGTACTTTTTTTAATAAAAAGGTGTAGTCACTGTTCTAATGTAGGAAAATGCCACAGCCAAATTGCGCACACAAAGGTCTCACAAACAGCGGAGATAATGACCAGATAATCCGTTTTAGTGATGTTGGTCGAGGATAATATTGGCCAGGACGCCGGGGAGAAACTCCCCTGCTCATCTTCGAAATAGTGCATGATTATTCAAAATAGTAACGCTAGGTCACCGAGTCACAGCAAATGGGCTCATGCCAACAATCCTCCATGTTGTAGGCCCTTAATATTGTCTGGAATATCAGGAGGCGACGTCAACCACATGAAGTAGCCTCGTAAAAAGCAAAATAGTGCAAATGCCAGAAATCTGAAACATAAACGGGAAAAGCTGAAACACAGCTGGTCAATCGGCATCCGCAGGGAGGACAGACAGTCGACGTTCCGGATAGGAGCCAGATACGGCAACCTGTCGCTTCTCTCCACAGATGCTGATTGGTCTGCTGTGTGCTTCCAGCTTGGTTCTGTTTTTGTTACAGGAAGTAGTCACTTTGGGCCAATCTCGTGCATTTCTGACAATCAGTCATTTGGCCACGTGACAACCTTTGCTAAACTGTTATAGCACATAAGACATAGGAGCAGGAGTAGGTCATTTGGCCCCTCGAGCCTGCTCCACCATTCAATAAGATCAGGGCTGATCTGATCTTGGCCTCAACTTGTAGGATTCAGCCGGTGCCAACATCAGTGGGTGCATGTGCCTGAAGGATTTTTTGGGACTTTTAAAATGGATATGTACCCTTTTAAAATGGAGACGCATTTGGGCTGCGTTTCAAAATGGAGTTTGGACTTTAAAAAGGATGGACTGTTGGTTTCTGTGAAGATAGCAGGAACTGTCTGTCTTTTGGGTTGCCATGGGACCAGTCTCAACGCTGATGTCATGAAAGGCAGGGGCCTTTTCATATTCGAACTTGAGATTTGTGGAAAAACACCTTTTGTCCATGGAGCCGGGATGTCTGGATGGACAATGAGGTTCGCAGGCCAAAAGTAACACCTCTGGACTCTTTCAATGAAGGAGCAAAAATGAGAAGTCGCACAACACCAGGTTATAGTCCAACAGATTTATTTAAAATTACAAGCTTTCGGAGCTATCGCCCCTTCCTCAGGTAGAGTTACAATGAGTGAATCTACAAAAGTTCACAGAATATAAACACAGAAACTGCAGAGATACAATCTTTCATCTTACATCAAAGACACAATCTGTTGGACTATAACCTGGTGTTGTGCGACTTCTGATTTTTGTCCACCCCAGTCCAACGCCGGCATCTCCGCACAATGAAGGAGCAGTCAAGGACTTAACAAACAGTTAGCAATTCAAGAACTGCTCATCTACAGTAATGGCCTACCATTGTATTCATCAAGGTGACCAATCCAGGACAGAGATGTCACCAGGAAGACCAACTAGCATCTCTGCAACCATGGTAACCAGGAATCGCCCAGCCAGTTTTGTGTATTATACGGGGTATAAATATGCTGAACTTTGGGGATTCAGGGCTTGCTTTTCTCTACCATATGTAATGGGGTTCTCCGCGTAGCTACGCGTCCGTCAACTCTCCAGGAACGCCCGAAGTGAGTGCCTCGCCGTACCACCTGAACGTAACTCTCTAGGCCTCATCACATGCCTCTGTTAGGCACGGTTTTGTCTCTGGAGTCAAACGGACCCGGGACCGCGTGAATCAACGACAAGGGCTGGTAATTATATCCAGCATACACCTCTAGAAATCCCCAGGACCGCCCGCGTGTTTGGCTGCTGAGGAACTGCAAGTGTCCAATACGCAGGCTAACACGTGTGTGTGTGTGAGGAGGCTTCCAAGTGTGGGTTCTGACCCAACCGGGAGAGGGGTTAGTTAGAAGGGTTTTTCCATTATCTAGGCTTAGATTCTGGGAAGGGGTTGGTTCGGCATAACCGACAGGGTGGGTATTTTAGTCTAAGGTTATAAGCTAGTGTCCACGGTCACCTACTCGTTCTGCCGTAAGCGAGAGGAGTAGGGATTGTCGTTTTGTGAGTGTAATAAAAAGGAATCGATCTTTGACTAACCTGAACCGTTTCGTTTCGTCTGAGTTAATTATAATCTATCCATAGTAACTCCTTGGGTCCGAACTTGGGGGTTGTGGGGCTTGTGGTTCGTGGTATAATTCGGAAGACCAACCGGGTGGCGGCCGGGTTACACAGTAATCCCGCTGGGGACGCTGCGCATCAGGCATAGGAGAAGACCTATTTGGCCTTGGTCTCTCTCTGTGTGGGATTACCCGCTAATCGACGGGCTAGGCAGGGACTATTGGCAAAAGCTCCTGCCGTCCAAGGGAAACAACCCAAACCGGGGAGTTTTTAATGCACGGGTCGACTCAAGGGAGAGTCATCGAAACACGGGGCTCGCAAAAACACCCTACAACTCCACTTCCCTGCCCGCTCCCCATAACCCATCACTCCCTTACCTTTCAAAAATCTGTCTAAGTGCATGTGCACCTCCTCCACTGGGATGTACTATTTTTACAAATGACACTCCACCCAAGAACAACTGCATTCAAATGTAGTTGAGGTACTGACGAGAGATAGGAAATTCAAGTTTCACAGGAGTACAACGACAGGAATATATCAGTCACTCCATGAAACAGCATAAATCTGATAGAAGAGAACCAGTCAACTGTTCGCAAACCATTTCTGTAACCATGGTCACGTTGCTTGGAAACGAATGGTGCGTACCAAAAGGGTTATTTCCGCATCAGCCTAAGCCCGTGTTTACAGTGCCATAGACAGAGTATGGCCAGAAAAACAAGCTCACAAGCTGTTGGGTGAAGTAATTTGCATTCATTTTTAATTTTCTTCCCTTGCCTGAAAGATTAATTTCCTTTCCCTCCTTTAAGTCTTCACATACCAGTCCCCAGCCAAAGGGACGGAGAGATGATCGGTTCCCAGGCTGCGACAGCAAGGCCGCTCGAAACTGGCTGCTAGACGGAAACACAACAGCTGGGGGGAATCTGCCCCTGTCCATCGTTCCTCTCTCCCAATAAGGAAGACAGCTGGACTCTGTGCCTGTTGGACAGTGCAACTAGTCAGTAACTTGCCATGTGGGAAAATCACTGCAGTAACCCCACGCCCCAGTGCGAGCGTGCCAATGTGCTGCGCTGATCAACTACCAAATATGAAGACAGTATTGTTTCCCTGATCGCTTAGGGAATAAATGCACAAACCATAAGGTACCAGGTTTGATTACCGCGCGTACCGACTTGATCGCAGGCAGGGAGGGAATCAATGGGCTCAATCAATTGGCCACGTCATTGCTGGGTTAGGGAAGGGCCAGCCAGGATTCCAATCCTGGTCACTATCCAGTAACACCAGCTGGGAAATCTCCATTTGTGGACATTGGGCAAAAACAGGATGGAGCTCAGCTGCGATGCTCTTGACAGCCAAATATCCTGCAACACCCGCCATCTCACAGAGGGCGAGGTACCAGAGTGCTGCCAGCAATCCTTGAAATCGCAAACCTGGGCCTCCAGGAAAGGAGACAAAATCTGGGACGAGGGGAATAATCAGCAGTCGAATAGACAAATGAACCTGGTAAAAACCAGCTCTCCACCTCCCTACTCCTTCTCAGCTACTTACAACATATATTATGTAGTGATATATTCTGATTATGTATCTACAAAGGGCTTTATTCTAGGGATTAGCTTTGTTTTATTTACTCTTGCGCCCTCTTAATTCTGTCCCCTCCCTTCCTTCTCTCACGGGGAGGGAGAAAGGACTTGGTTTGTTTAACCTTTTGTTTGCACATAAAACTGAAAGTGCCGTTCGTCATAAATAAAGCGGACAGACACTGAATCGCAAGTAAAGCAATTTGGAAGCAAACTTTAATTGGAATTCAACAGCACCACTTGCATTTGTAGCAACTCCAACATTCGTGATTTGTGCCAATGGCTCAGTGGGTAAAGGCACTGCGCAGTGTAGCTCGGAGCCATACACTGCAGGAAGGTCCTGGGGCCAATCCCTCATTCTGTTCTGAGTCAGCTGATTTTAGCCAGGGCCGCAGCTGGACGCACGAGTACTGTAGCGTAGTGGTTATGTTACTGGACTAGTAATCCAGAGGCGTGGGCTATGTGAGTTTAAATCCCACCATGGCCATTTGAGAATTTGACTTCAGTAAAGAAAATATGGAAATGAAAAAGCTGTTACCAGTAAAAATGGCCAGAAAGCTGTCGGATCATCATAAAAACCCAACGGATTCACTAATGTCCTTTAGGGAAGTAAACCTGCCGTCCTTACCTGGTCTGGCCTATATGTGACACCAGCCCAAACTCTTAACTGCCCTCCTAAGTGGTCTAGCAAGCCACTCCGTAGTGTCAAACCGCTACCAGCGGTTCATGTAGACGGCCCAGCCCCACCTTCTCAGGGCAATTAGGAATGTCACCCCTGTGCTCGCTGACCTACATTGGCTCCCGGTTAAGCAACGCCTCAATTTTAAAATTCTCATCCTTGTTTTCAAGTCCCTCCATGGCCTCGCCCCTCCCTATCTCTGTAACCTCCTCCAGCCCCACACCCTCCGAGATCTCTGTGCTCCTCCAATTCTGGCCTCTTGCGCATCCCCGATTTTAATCGCTCCACCATTGGTGGCCGTGCCTTCTGTTGCCCTAGGCCCTAAGCTCTGGAATTCCCTCCCTAAACCTCTCCGCCTCGCTACCTCGCTTTCCTCCTTTAAGACACTCCTTAAATCCTACCTCTTTGACCAAGCTTTTGGTCATCTGCCCCAATATCCCCTTATGCGACTTTGTTTGATAATGCCTTGAGACGTTTTACTACGTTAAAGGCGCTATATAAATGCAAGTTGTTGTTGTTGCTGATGTTGAATGGAAATAAATGCCAACCTTCATTGCTTAAAACTAACTGAAGGCCCCCCTGGGGGCACATTGTGCAAATGCACTGCCCAGTGTGATACGGAGCCTTACAGACCAGAGGTATCCCTGATTTGCACTGAGCTAGAGAATCTCAGTGTGGGCACGAATAGGGGCTCTCCAACTGCCCTACGCTAAGATAAAAAAGCGTGCTGGAGTTCCCACTCCTGACTGCTGTAAATTGCACGTGCACAGCAAGTGGGGATAGGATCGCACTCAGCTGCAATACTCGGCAGTCAAATATTACAGCACAGAAACAAGCCATTTGGTCCTACTGGTCTGCGCTAGTGTTTATGCTCCACACGAGCCTCCTTTCAACCCTACTTCATCTCACCCCATCAACATATCCCTCTATTCCTTCCTCCCTCGTGTACTTATCTAGCTTCACCTTAAATGCAGTTGTAGCCAAGAAGCCTGATAACACTGGCCAGCTGGACTTGCACAGGGGGAACAGACACTCAGGTAAGGGAGCAGAAGCTGCTGGTTTATCAATGGAGTCAGTGCCTTCAGAAGTGGAAATGCATTAAGGGAACAAAACAAAGTTAAGTAACAACCAAAGAAACCACTAAACAAAACACAGCGAAACATCCATTTCTCACCCTGATTCCAGTGTTCCTACTGACAACACTGCACAGCAGCTTAATCTGTGCTCTGT
This sequence comes from Squalus acanthias, assembly GCA_030390025.1. Classification (NCBI taxonomy): domain Eukaryota; kingdom Metazoa; phylum Chordata; class Chondrichthyes; order Squaliformes; family Squalidae; genus Squalus; species Squalus acanthias. The sequence continues at coordinate 73,094,982 of CM059439.1, forward strand.
TTTTTTGAAAGAAAATATATCCATGCAAAATATATTCATGCTCAGACAGGACATTCAATTGGGCTCCAGAATCTAAACTAAATGGAACGACTTTCCTTTAGTACAAATGCTGGTATTCATTCTCTCCAACGTGCTCGATTTCCAACCAGCAATTCCACGCTAAAACTCCTCAACTAACTCTTCTTGCATACCATGCACTTGATTTAGAATTCTTCATAAAAAGCATCAATTAGAATTATGATCTGGAAAATATCTCTAACATTTATAAGTTATCTATTCGCAGTCTTATCAGTCAAGTTATCTTCCCTTATCCATGCTTTTGTTACCTTCAGACTCAACGATTCCAATGCTCTCCTGGCCGGCCTCCCATCTACACCCACCCCCCCACCCCCAGTAAACTTGAGCGCATCCAAAACTCTGCTGCCCGTATTCTAGATCACACCAAGTCCCGTTCACCCATCACCTCCCCCACCCCCGTTTTCGCTGACCTATATTGGCTCCTGGTCCAGCAACATCTCAAATTTAAAATTCTCATCCTGGTGTTCAAATCCCTCCATGGCATAGCCCCTCCCTATCTCTGCAACCTCCTTCAGCCCTACAACCCTCCGATAACGCTGCGTTCCTTCAATTCTGGACTCTTGTGCATCCCCAAGTTCCTTCGCCCCTCCACTGGTGGCCGTGCCATCAACTGTCTCGGCCCTAAACTCTAGAATTCCCGCTCTAAACCTTTCCGCCTCTCTACCTCTCTGTCTCCGCATTCAAGACTCTCCTTAAAATCTACCTTTTGGCCTGTCCTAATATCTCATGCGGCGCGGTGTCAAATCTTGTCTGATAACACTCCTGTGAAGCACCTTCCGATGTTTTACTACGTTAACGATGCTATATAAATGCAAGTTGTTGTTGTTTCAGCGGGCTATAAATATAAATGTATCCCTCATACCCTGATGAGTCTTGCAGCGTCAAGTAAGATGCGGCTTCTTTCTAACCCCGACAGTCGACTCCAGGTTGTATATGCTTCCTTAGCGTTCTGCACAGCAAGATCTATTTCCTGCTGTCCCGAACAGCTGAAATCACATATCACACGACCTACAAAAAAAATAAGGAAACATTAAGTCCTAAAGCATAGGAAGAGAACTGTCAAACGAACTCAGTGAAATAGTTCAATCCTTAGAATTTGCTGAGTCAGTAAATACACTGACTAGCATGAAACTGAGGCATACAGTCTGGGAAAGTCCCACGTTTCACCCCTGGTCTGCACTGTTAACTGATCTGATTGGGGCACAACACTGTCCACAAGACTGAATCACTCTGGCAACAAAAGCAAAATGCTGCGGATGCTGGAAATCTGAAATAAAAACAGAAAATGCAGGAATAGACTCAGCAAGTCAGGCAGCATCTGAGGGAAGAAAGAAAGATCTGCATTTATATCGTGACTTCAGGACGTCCCAAAGTGCTTTACAGCCAATGAAGTACTTTTTGAAGTGTAGTCACTGTTGTAATGTGGAGAGAGAAACAGAGTTAATGCTTTAGGTCGATGACCTTTTCACTCAGAACCGTTCTGATGAAGGGTCATCGACCTGAAATGTTAACTCAGTTTCTCTGAATCATTCCGGGTTATCATACTCCCATTTACTTACTCTCCAGGCTAACACTTCCAGAAGAGCCCCTTGAGAAGTCAGCACCTGTGGAATCGCTGTGTTGGATCAGAAGCCAGTCTTGCTTAAAATCATAAAAGATTATAATTCTGATATTTCTTTGCGGGAAATTCACAGCTTGGCAGTATAGCGATAAGTTGAAAATACCTCCTTCACTCCCTGGAAGGACTGTATCTCTATTACAGGAAAATCATGTGTTAACATAATTTCAAAAAGGGTTCTTTAACAAGCATCATAAATAACCAACATTAATAGTGCTGGCCAACCCACTGGTGGGGAAGGAGGGGGGAAAGAGAGGGCTACCACTCTGTCACAAGTGCTTTGTTTCAGAGGTGAAATTTAACTGTTTCTGTGCTTCTGAACACCATTTTGGTTGACAGTGTTTGTCCCAGACCAAACTTCAAAGCAAAGAGGGGGTAAAATTGGGGCTATGTATCAATGAGTCTTAAGTGAATCTGTACTTGGCAAGGCATCTACCAAGCTGGCAGGGAATGGGGAAGGAGGGGTGGCCAGTATTGGCACAGTCCGGGAATATCGGATTTCATATCGCAACCTTGCATCACGTTGGTCCAAATTAAGAGCGTTACTTCCAAGATTCATGAGAACCGAGACATTTTATGCTTTTACAGTAAACTCTTGTTTAAACGGCACTTTATCATCCGGAATACTTTAATAACCAGCAAAATAGATAATTCTCAATACAAAACACCTCAATAACCGGTATTCTTGCCGATTCTACCATACATTTAACGGAACATTCTGTAGGTGAGTACCCAATTATACAGTACATTTCTTGATTTTTTATTTTTGTTTGTGTTAAAAATTGCCTTGGTAGGTATACCTCTCTGTTATCCAGAATTTTTCATCAACCGGCACCATCCTGGTCCCATAGGTGCCGGATAAGAAAGAGTTCACTGTACATAGAATCTACAGCACAGAAACAGGCCATTCGGCCCAACTGGTCTGTGCTGGTGTTTATGTTCCACATGAGCGTTCGCCCATCCCTCTTCATCTAACCCTATCAGCACATCCTTCTCTTCCTTTCTCCCTCATGTGCTTATCTAGCTTCCCCTTAAAGGCATCTATCCTGTTCACCTCAACTACTCCCTGTGGTAGCAAGTTCCACATTCTAACCACGCTCTGGGTAAAGAGCTTGCGCCTGAATTCCCTAATGGATTTATCAGTGACGATCTTATATTTATGATCCCTAGTTTTGGACTCTTGTAACTACAATTGCAATATTGTAGTTTATCTATATGCTGTTGTTTGACTTTTGCTTCTGCTCATTCCTTTGAACTTAAGGTCACATAGGGAGCGTGGGCTTGTCTGTGACTAGTCGAGCCCAAATTGCAGTATTTATATCCTGGCATAAGGCAGTGCCATCAGGAGAGGAAAGGAGAAAGCTGAGGGAAACAAAAATATAAACAGGCAGTCTGAAAGAGAAAAGAAAGAGCTTGCGTTTATATAGCGCCTTTCACGACCTCAGGACGTCCCAAAGCGCTTTACAGCCAATGAAGTACTTTTGGAGTGTAGTCACTGCTGTAATGTAGGAAATTATGCTAACTATGTTTTGCCACATAAAAACCATGCACAATGCAGAACCTCTGCGTCATCCACTAACATTTACATCGCACATGGGACCTGCATCTTCTTCGCCAACCATTTTCCTTTAGAACATTTGCAATTACTGCAGGCAGCGAGCTCACTGCTGCTCTCTTTCCCAACCTGCATCTCACACAGTCACATTATGTTTGTAATGTCCGCTTTCTCCCGCTGCTGTCCTGATTGGGCCTGCCGGCAAGGTGCTCAGGATTGAGGCCCGATTTCTAGAGGGTAACTACGAGGACTCTATTAAACTGATGTGGCATCTTCATTAATGCTCACTCGATTCTTCTTGCGCCAATCTAATTACCATAAACTGACAATTTGACATGAAAAAAATGATCTATTTGCAGTCTGAATGAAATGAAATGAAGCTACATTAGGGCACTTCCCTACTGGCCCCCAGGTTAGCTGATATTGTAAATATCATGCTTCTATAGATATGTGAAGAGAAAAAGATTGGTGAAGTCAAGCGCAGGTCCCTTGCAGTCAGAATCAGGGGAATTTATAATGGGGAACAAAGAAATGGCAGACCAATTAAATACATACTTTGGTTCTGTCTTCACAAAGGAGGACACAAATAAACTCCCAGAGATGTCGGGGAACATAGGGTCTAATGACAGGGAGGAACTGAATGAAATCAGTATTTGTAGGGAAATGGTGTTAGGGAAATTGATGGGATTGACGGGATTGAAGGCCGATAAATCCCCAGGGCCTGATAATCTACATCCTAGGGTACTTAAGGAAGTGGCCCTAGAAATAGTAGATGCATTGCTGGTCATCTTCCAAAATTCTATACACTCTGGAACAGTTCCCATGGATTGGAGGGTAGCTAATGTAACCCCACTATTTAAAGAAGGTGGTAGAGAGAATACGGGGAATTATAGACCGGTAAGCCTGACATCGGTAGTGGGGAAAATGCGAGAGTCCATTATAAAAGATGTAATAGCAGAGCACTTGGAAAACAGTGACAGGATCAGACAAAGTCAACATGGGTTTACAAAAGGTAAATCATGCTTGACTAATCTACTGGAATTTTTTGAGGATGTAACTGGTAGAATAGATAAGGGAGAACCAGTGGATGTGGTGTATTTGGACTTTCAGAAGGCTTTCAATAAGGTCCCGCATAAGAGATTAGCGTGCAAAGTTAAAGCACATGGGATTGGGGGTAAGGTACTGACTTGGATAGAGAACTGGTTGGCAGACAGGAAGCAAAGAGTTGGAATAAACGGGTCTTTTTCCGAGTGGCAGGCAGTGACTAGTGGGGTACCGGAGGGATCGGTGCTATGACCCCAGCTATTCACAATATATATTAATGATCTAGACGAGGGAACTAGATGTAATATCTCCAAGTTTGCAGATGACACAAAGCTGGGTGGCCGTGTGTGATGTGAGGAGGATGCAGAGAAACTCCAGTATGATTTAGACAGGTTGGGTGATTGGGCAGATGCAGTATAATGTGGATAAATGCGAGGTTATCCACTTTGGTGGCAAAAACAGGAAGGCAGATTATTATCTGAACGGCAATAGATTGGGAAAAGGGGAAGTGCAACAAGACCTGGGTGTCCTTGTGCACCAGTCGCTGAAGGTAAGCATGCAGGTGCAGCAGGCGGTTAAGAAGGCAAATGGTATGTTGGCCTTCATAGCGAGAGGATTCGAGTGCAGGAGCAAGGATGTCTTGCTGCAGTTGTACAGGGCCTTGGTGAGACCACACCTTGAGTATTGTGTGCAGTTTTGGTCGCCTTATCTGAGGAAGGATGTTCTTGCCATGGAGGGAGTGCAGCGAAGATTCACCAGACTGATACCTGGGATGGCAGGAATGACGTATGAAGAGAGATTGGGTCGATTGGGCTTGTATTCGCTAGAGTTTAGAAGAATGAGAGGAGATCTCATTGAAACTTATAAAATTCTAACAGGACTAGACAGACTAGATGCAGGAAGGATGTCCCCGATGGCGGGGGAGTCCAGAACCAGGGGTCACAGTCTAAGGATGAGGGGTAAGCCATTTAGGACTGAGAATTTCTTCACCCAGAGAGTGGTGAACCTGTGGAATTCTCTGCCACAGAAGGCAGTTGAGGCCAATTCATTAAATATATTCAAGAAGGAGTTAGATATATTTCTTAAGGCTAAGGGGATCAAGGGATATGGGGAGAAAGCAGGGACAGGGTACTGAATTTGGATGATCAGCCATGATCGCATTGAATGGCGGAGCAGGCTCAAGGGGAAGAATGGCCTACTCCTGCTCCTATTTTCTATGTTTCTAAACAGTTCCTGCTTCTCAGGTGCTGTTTCCCTCCCTTTCAAATCTGCCATCATCACCACCCCTCCTCCTCAAAAAACTTTCCCTCGACCCCTCTGTACCGCCCTATCTCCAACTTTCCTTTTCTCTCCTCTCCAAAGTCCTTGAACATGTCGTCACCTCCCAAATCCGTGCCATCTTTCCCGCAACTACATGTTTGAACCTGTCCAGTCAGGTTTCCACCCCTGCCACAGAACTGAAATGGTCCTAATCAAAGTCACAAATTACATCCGCTAACAAATTATGACGACACCCAGCTCTACCTCACCACCACCTCTCTCAACCCTTCCACTACCTGTGTTGTCAGAATGCTTGTCCGACATTCATTAACACGGTGGCATAGTGGTTAGCACTGTTGCCTCACAGCGCCAGGGACCCGGGTTCGAATCCGGCCTCGGGTGACTGTCTGTGTGGAGTTTGCACATTCTCCCCGTGTCTGCGTGGGTTTCCTCCGGGTGCTCCGGTTTCCTCCCACAGTCCAAAGATGTGCAGGTTAGGTTGATTTGGCTATGATAAATTGACCCTTAGTGTTAGGGGGGATTAAATATGTGGGGTTACGGGGATAGGGTGGGATGTGTGTCGGTGCAGGCTCGATGGGCCGAAATGGCCTCTATCTGCACTGTGGGGATTCTGTGATTACTGGATGAGCTGCAATTTCCACCAATTAAATATTGGGAAGACCGAAGCCATAGTCTTCGGCCCTGCCACAAACTCTGTTCCCTCACGACTAATTCCATCCCTCAAACTGGCCACTGTCGCAGACTGAACCAGACTGTTCGCAACCTCGGCATCCTATCAAAACCTGAGCTGAGCTTCCGACCCCATATCCTCTCCATCACCAAGAATGCCTACTTCCAACCCCGTAATATTGTCTGTCTCTGCCCTTGCCTCAGCCTTTCATGCACTTGTTACTTCCAGACTCGACTATGCAAATGCTCTCCTGGCTGGCCTCCCAGCTTCCATAAACTTGAACACATGCAAAACTCTGTTGCCCATATCCTAATGCGCACCAAGTCCTGTTCACCACCTGCTTGCCAAATCACTTAACTGGTCTATATCCCTTTGCAACCTCTTGCTTACTTTCCCACCTAGCTTTGTATCGTCAGCAAACTTGGATATATTGTACTCGGTCCACTCATCTAAGTCACTGATAAAGATTGTAGACTAATCTAACTCCTCTAACAAGTACCCAGTGTTTGCTATCTTTCAGTTAATTTCTTATCCATTTCCAAGATTTACTTAAATCTCCACAGCTTTGAGCTTGACCTTTAGCCTTTCACGTGGTACTTTTGTCAAATGTTTTTTGAAATCTAGGTACACATAGGAACAGGAGAAGATCATTCAGCCCCTCGAGCCAGTTCCATCATTCAATTAGATCATGGCTGATCTATAGCAGACCTTCATCTACCCGCCTTCGTACCGTAACCCTCAATATCCTTGCCTAACAAAAATCTATCAGTTTTGAAATTTTCAATTGCCCCTCAGCCTCAACAACTTTTTGGAGGAGAGTGTTCCAGATTTCCACTACCCTTTGTGTGAAGAAGTGCTTCCTGACATCATCCCTGAACAGCCTAGCTCTAACTTTAAGCTTATGCCCCTTTGTTCTGGACACCCCCACCAGAGGAAATAGTTTCTCTCTATCTACCCTATCAACTCCTTTGATCTTCTTAAACAACTCAATTAGATTACCCCTTAATCTTCTATATTCAAGGGAATACAAGCCTAGTCTATGCATCCTATCCTCATAATTTAATCCTTTAAGCCCCGGTATCATTCTGGCGAATCTGCACTGCGCCCCCTCCAAGGTCAGTATGTCCTTCCTGAGGTGTGGTGCCCAGAACCTATTGCAGGACTCCAGATGAGGTCTAACCAGAGTTCTGTACAACTGTAACACAACTTCCACCCCTTTGTATTCAGCCCTCTTGAGATAAAGGCCAACATTCCATTAGCCTTTTTAATTATTTTTTGTACCTGTCCACTAGCTTTTAGTGATTTCTGTACTTCGACCCCCTAAATCTCTCTGCTCATCCACCGTTCCTAGCTTCTCACCATTGTGAAAATACTCTGATTTGTCTTTCTGAGGTCCAAAGTGGGGATGATCTCACACTTTGCCACATTGAACCCCATCTGCCACAGTTTTGCCCACTCACTTATTCTATCAATGTTCCTTTGCAACTTTCTGCTCCCATCTACACTATGTACTGTTCCACCTAACTTAGTGTTTTCAGCAAACTTAAATCTACAGCTCTCTAATCCTTCATCCAAGTCATTTATAAATATAGTGAAAAGCTGTGGCCCCAGTACAGATCCCTGAGGGACACCACACCGCAAGTCACATCCTGAGTCATTAACATTATCCTTACTCTCTGTCTCCTACCTCCTAACCAATTCCCAAACCAAGCCAACAGGTTGCCTCCAATTCCATGCACTCTCATTTTTGCTAACAGTAAACAGCCCACCACATCGTAGGGCTTTCCATACTCCACTCCAGATGTCACTGTTACATTTTTGGCATTTTCTCTATCCTTCTTACTCTAGGTTTTTCAGCTTTTGTATTTTAGCTCCCTCTCATAGGCAAGTCTCAACTTGTTATGCCTTCACGAGTATTTTCACTAGCCTTGACATCTAAGTAAGCTTTTGGCACCGGCCCCCACCGGCAACAAACAGAACAGCCTTTCTATTAATTATTTTAGCCGCTGGAATTATCCTCGGCCTCCGCAGGATCCTTCTCCAGTCTTCAACAAGTGGTAAAGTATCGCAACACCGGACCTTGCTTTAGGTTTAAACTACTAAGCTATGCTAAGAATGCTAATCCATTCTTTTATAAAAATAACTTTTACACATGCAGTTTCTTTTCTTCTTATATTTTGACCACTGAGATCTGCACTAGTCTGAACTGTATCTCTTGGAAGTTCCAAACAGACTCCAAGATTCAAACAGCTAAAGTTCCTCAAACGTGCATGAATGATGGTTGAAGGAGTTGAAACTTCAATTTTCACACTTCAAGAAGAGAACTATATGGTGTGGGTTCAGCGCTTTCCTTAGGCCCCGATTGATTACGCTGTTTTCGACCATTTTTTACGTTCGGTCGTATTCTAATGAGATTGACAGGAAATGTGAGCACAACGTGACATCGGGAGATTGGGCGCATTTTCGGGCCTAACTTCCAGGTTGCGCCCACGGAGGAATTTCCAGGCCTCTTGTGCCAGTAATGTCACACAATCAGCCATGAGATGAAAGTTGGTCAAGGGATAAGAACTTTCTGCTGAGCAATAGTGACCGCAATATTATTCGATTTCAATTGGTTAGTAAAATTCTAGGTACTAAGAATCTCTAGTTAATTCTAGATTTTAAAAAGGTTAGTTTTACTAAAATGGCAGAAGACTTAACTTGGGTTAACTGCTTAACTCTACTCGATGGGGATGCTGACGATACGGTAGACAACTGGCAAATCTTTAAGAGTTTATTAAAGCACAAAAAAGCATGTATGTCCCTAAAGTCAAAAGAAGAGCACATGGCAAGACTAAGTCATGTGTCTGAGAGTCATGTACAAAGGCAAATTAGACTATAAACAAAAATATTTTCATAGATTAAAAGAATGTAATTCTCAGGATATATATCGTGCACAATTAAAGGAAACATAACCTGCTATTCGAGCAGCTAAAAGGTCACTGGAGAAGAGGATAGTAGACAATTGTGGTAGGAATGGCAATAGCATTTTTAGCTCCGTTAGAAGTTAGAGGTCATGTTGAAGATTGTGTAGGGCAACTGAAAGTTCCCAGGGACAGGTCCACATGGACTCTCAGGGGATGGCAGAGGCTTGAAATGATTACTTCGCAGCAGTCTTTAATCAAATTGTAAATGTTAAAATAAATGCCCATCATCTTAAATAGAATTAGAAACCTTAAAATAGATCAGGATGCATTTAAATGAGCCAGATGATATCCACCCGAGGGTCTTTAACGAGTTGGTACTTGTGCTTTGCGAGCGCCTTGCCCTCCTCTCTAGCAGCTTGTTGGAGTCGGGGACTGTGCCCTTAGATGAGAAGGATGCACGGTGTACCTTCAAGAGGGAGCTGGACCTGTTCCTGGTGGAGTTTGCATCGTACAAGAGGCAGGCATCAATTCATGTAAGTCACGGTCAATGTGATCTCCTGGACTAGTTTTGATCGCCTATAGGGATTGGAAAGGAGTTTTCTAGATTGTTTGCCCCCTAATTGGCCTTGGGTTTTTGATCTGGTTTTTCATCTCTCCCAGGAGACTACAAGGCACCTGATTTTGGGGGGGGGAGAGGAAGTCTCTTGACCTGATGCACAAGGCATCAGAGCTGGTCTTTTTCAGTCCACATTTTCCTATGTTCACAAGTCTTAAAGGAAACCAGAACACCCCAGGCTTACATCCATTGGTGCCAGGTGTGAGACTGCTTTGACGTACCCTCACGCTATTTTGTTATAATACACATAAAAAGATGCTGTTATAGCACAGTGAGCATGCGTGCCACTGTGGTTGGACTCATGCCAGTTAACTCCAGGTGCGAGACTACCTTGAGGTGACCTCACTGTTTTGCTATCACACGTTGAACATATGCTATACTGGAGGAAATGCAATGCTGCTCTGCCACTTGACCACCAATGTGATGATGGTGGTGGTCTCAGGGTTGAGACGGTCCAAACTGTTTGGATTCAGTGGTTCAAACAGTAACAGAATTTTCACAACACTATAAGCACAGGTGCAATGGGTTTCTGCTCCAACTGTTGCAGGAACTGGCTCTGCCCAGAAACTCCACAGTAAAGGCGGTATGACTCCTTTAATGTTGGAGTTATACTCTAGTTATACTGTTAGAAGCAGTACCTGTTTTCAGAGCAAGACAGAAGGATCTGGTTCTACCACTGCCAGCACCCTGCCCTGTGGGCAGGGGAATCCAGAGCTCCATACACATGTACTTAAAACACAAGCACACTGCACAATGTTAGCAACAGCTAACGTGGCTGTCTGTCGCTATCAGAAACACAAAGATGGTAAAGTTGAGCACTTTGAAGTTCTTTTGAAATTTAAAACAGTTGACTTTGTACCAATTGCAATTCTACTGCAGCACGAAAGTCAAAATGGTGCGAAGTTACTTCGAGCCAGTCTCATGGCTTTAGCCAAAAATCCCAAAGTTATGCCAATTTGCCTGGAATTATAATGCAAATTTTGTATGTTTATAAAGTGATCTATACCAAGCAGTGTAAGTGCCCTATGACAAGACTACTTACAGACAGTAAGGGCAGGAAGACACCTCCTATATTCACAACAAAACACTGCAGCTACACAGCAGCATTGTCAGGCAATGTCCCTATTAAGTTCAGTTTGGTTATGTACTCAGGCCACCCTGCGAACATTTTGAACTCAATTATCTTTGCAAAGACTATAATTTCAGATCATCTTTCAACAATTACAATACTGGGCAGGGTGGCGACAGCTATTGATACAAGAGTAAATATTCCCCCCCTTCCTGCAGGCGCTTTACCTGAGGCAGGTTCATGCACCTTCTCGCTCCTGCTGCCGTCCCCATCCCCTCTGCCCGGCTGCACTCGGCCCCCGTGCCGGTAGTTCAGCGGCTCCTTGAGGTAGAAAGCGCCGGTGGAGGCGGCGCGGAGCAGAGGAGCTGAAATCAGACGAGTGCGGAGGATCTCCATGCAGGCAGGCCTGGCGGTGCTGGCCAATGTGCTTCAGTAAGAGAGAGAGAGAGGGGGTAGAGGAGCCCCAGCCCAGAACCGACTTGCAAATGTGTTGAAGTTAAAGCAAAGCCCAACAAAATGCAAAGGAAACCTCTGCAGCTGGAACTTCTGCTATTTTTATTTGCAAATGTTTACGGCGAGTGTGCAAGTTCTTTTTAAAAAAAGAAATGCAAGCGGTTAATTGAAGTTTGCAGCAGCAATTTATCATTAAATGGACGCAAAACAGACTTTCTATGTCTCTCTCCCGTCAGGCCAGATCAGCGGAAGCAACTCCCTCCCCCTCTCTGTCATTGGAGGGAGATGTTATGACCATGTTTTGTGTCTGCAATGCACTTTGGCATTTCGTGAATTCACTTTATTATTTTGCACTGTTAAACTGCACTTATTTTTAAATGTTTCACAATATTTTCTTCTTTTAGTCATTAATGCTGTACAAAATTCACTTCTTTTCCCAAACAGGCGTGTTATGTTAGTGTTACTTAAAATAAGAACAATCTGCATTTATACTGCCCCTTTAATGTTGAAAAATGCGCAGCAGCGCTTCAGAGGTGTAATCATAGAAACATAGAAGATAGGAGCAGGAGTAGGCCATTCGGCCCCTCGAGCCTGCTCCGCCATTCAATGCGATCATGGCTGATCATCCAAATTCAGTACCCTGTCCCTGCTTTCTCCCCATATCCCTTGATCCCCTTAGCCTTAAGAAATATATCTAACTCCTTCTTGAATATATTTAATGAATTGGACTCAACTGTCATCTGTGGTAGAGAATTCCACAGGTTCACCACTCTCTGGGTGAAGAAATTCCTCCTCATCTCAGTCCTAAATGGCTTACCCCTTATCCTTAGACTGTGACCCCTGGTTCTGGACTCCCCCGCCATTGGGAACATCCTTCCTGCATCTAGTCTGTCTAGTCCTGTTAGAATTTTATAAGTTTCAATGAGATCCCCTCTCATTCTTCTAAACTCTAGCGAATACAAGCCCAATCGACCCAATCTCTCTTCATACATCATTCCTGCCATCCGAGGTATCAGTCTGGTGAATCTTCGCTGCACTCCCTCCATGGCAAAATCAGACAGAACTGGACCCCGAGCCAAAGAAGGATTTAAGGAGGGGAGGTGGAGTTTCGGAGGGGTTTAGGGAGGGAATTCCAGAGCGTGGGCCTAAACGACTGATGGCATAGCTGCCAAAAGTGGGGTGATGGGAGGGGAGAATGCTCAAGAGACCAGAGTCACAGGACTGGAGAGTTCTGGGGCTGGAGAAGTTACAGACATAGGGAGGGGCAAAGCCATATGGGGATTTAAACATGAGGGTGTTTAAAAATTCTAAGGGACAGTATTAATCGTCATTTAGAAAGGCAAGGATTAATGAAGGACAGTCAGCATGGAATTCTTAAGGGAAGGTCGTGTCTGACTAACTTGATTTAATTTTTTGAGGAGGTAACAAGGAGGGTCAATGAGGGTAGCGCGTTTGATGTAGTCTACATGGATTTTAGCAAGGCTTTTGACAAGGTCCCACAGGGCAGACTGGTTAGAAAAGCCCATGGGATCTAAGGGAAAGTGGCAAGTTGGATCCAAAATTGGCTCAGTGGTAGGAAGCAAAGGGTAATGGTCGACGGGTGTTTTTGTGACAGGAAGGCTGTTTCCAGTGGGGTTCCGCAGGGCTCAGTACTAGGTCCCTTGCTTTTTGTGGTATATATCAATGATCTAGACTTCAATGTAGAGGGCATAATTAAGAAGTTTGCAGATGATACAAAAATTGGAAGTGTGGTTGATAGTGAGGAAGAAAGCTGTGGACTGGTCAGGTGGGCAGAAAAGTGGCAAATGGAATTCAACCGGAGAAGTGTGAGGTAATGCATTTGGGGAGGGCTAATAAGGCATGGGAATACATAATAAATGGTAGGATACTGAGACGTGTAGAGGAATAGAGGGACCTTGGAGTGCATGTCCACAGATCCCTGAAGGTAGCAGGACAGGTAGATAAGGTGGTTAAAGCGGCATAAGGGATACTTTCCTTTATTAGCCGAGACATAGAATATAAAAGCAGGGAGGTTATGCTAGAACATATAAAAAAGCCACAGCTAGAGTACTGCGTACAGTTCTGGTCACCACATTACAGGAAAGATGTGATTGCACTAAAGAGGGTACAGAAGAGATTGACAAGGATGTTGCCAAGACTGGAGAATTTTAGCTATGAGGAAAGATTGGATAGGCTGGGGTTGTTTCCTTTGGAACAGAGGAGGTTGAGGGGAGATTTAATTGAGGTGTATAAAATGATGCGGGGCCGTGATAGAGTGGATGGGAAGAACCTATTTCCCTTAGCAGAGAAGTCAATAACCAGGGGGCATAGATTTAAAGTAATTGGTAGAAGGAGTAGAGGAGAGTTAAGGAGAATTCTTTTTCACCCAGAGGGTGGTGAGGGTCTGAAACTCACTGCCTGAAAGGATGATAGAGGCAGAGACCCTCGTCACATCTAAAAGTACTTGGATATGCACTTCAAGTATTGTAACCTACAAGGCTATGGACCAAGAGCTGGAAAGTGGAATTAGGCTGGATAGCTTTTTTTCCTGCCGGCACAAACATGATAGGCCAAATGGCCTCCTTCTGTGCCGTAAACTTCTATGAGAATTTTAAATTGGAGACATTGGGGACTGGTCAGGGGTGATGGGTGAGCAGGACTTGATGAGGAATATAAAATGGGCAGAAGCATTTTGGATGAGCTGTTATTTATGGAGGTTAGAGGATCGGAGCCTGGACAGAATAGCTTTGGAAGTGTCACATATTGATCTACCATGACATTCTGGGCATTATCTTTTAAAAACTTCTTTTAAAATCTTCCTTGCACCCAAAGCCTAGTAAATGACTGAACAAACATGCTCAGTTAGGCCAACAATTTACCCTGCTGTAAATGGTATGTTGAGAATATGTTGAAGCACAACTTTTCTCTTTTGTTAGGGGAGGTGGAAGCCGGCAGAACTTGTCTTTTATCACTGCCGTGACACAGTTAAGTATATGGTCCTGCACAATGGGGCATGGTCCTTTATCATAGTTTCTCAATTAAAATACATTTCCAAAATATTCATTTCCATGTTCTTCAACTATGTTTAAGTTGAATCCCTGATCTCTGCAACTTCCTCTTCCATTTTTTGTGATCTTATGCCATCACTAATGTTTGGCCAAGTGGTAAATCATGATGGTCTCCATCCCTTGCACTCATGAGGCTAGTGTAGGTCTTACAATTTAGCCTGGACCAAGATAGTTAACCTATTGAGATGTAAACATTGCAGAATAAATGTCGACAACTGAATCGATCCAGTGTTGTCTGAAGAAGGTTCAGTGGTAAGGAGTCGGCTGCTGGTGCAATTAGGCTGCACCATTTCTGGACAGTCTACATTTTCATACTTTAAATTTCCTAGTTTTTTCTGTTTATGCTAAAATGTAGCTGAACTGATTACACACAGAATTTACAGCTCAGAAGCAGGCCATTCAGTCCGACTGGTCTATGCCAGTGTTTACACTCCACACAACCCTCCTTCCACCACTCTTCATCTATCAGTATAACCTTCTACTCCTTTCTCCCTCATGTGTTTATCTCACCTTCCCTTAAATGCATTCTAGGGTTCATTTGCATGGGCATGGGTATACCAACACACCACTGGCTTTCCAGAAAGGTATGCAAAATAATTTCCAGGCCCTAAGTACCAACTTTTTCCCCCAATCACCAGCAAAGATATTAGCATCGTGTTAATAATTAATCTAAAGGCTGGAATACATAACAAATCTCTGAAAAGTCACTCTTGAAGATGCATCTTTGTTCATTTTTTCTGGATATGCTAGAAATGGCAATCAGGAATGTCTTAGAAAAGTAACTGTTTCACCATGCCCATAGCAAAATATATATTAATGGTTCTCATGTGATCTTGCAGTGCGTCTGTTAGAAATTCAGGTTTCCTTAGATATTCTTTGAGTACAGCAGTGTTAATCACTGTGAAGCATCTTATGGTTCGGGTTGTGCTTGTACTGCCCAATATCCAACTAGCATAAACCAGGGGTATAGCAACGGTATCCCCTTGTAATTGAACTGGATATTTGTGTCTTTTGTGCATGTGCTGCAATCTTTTCCAAGTCAGACTGAGAAAATACTTCGAAAGACAAAGCCAGATGTGAATCGTTAAGATGTTCTATTTCACAGAAAGTGAACATACATAGTAACTGTTCAGAATCATTTAGATCAACCAGTACAACTTGTCTTTGCGTAATATAAAAATGGCACGGATTTTGCGGTGGGTATGACGGCGTACTCTCAGATGGCGTTAAAAAAAAATGAAATGACATAAAAGCTTTAATGAGAAGCAATCCTAGTGTATGTTAAAGCTACAGATTTTTTTTAAAAACACTTACATTTCATAACTTTCTGCACAGTATTTGTTTAGAAGTGGAAATTATGAGTAATGAATTGGATACCCATGATAAAAGCTAAATCTGTAATGTATTTTAAAGGCTGTAGTAATGAAGTAATGTAGTAATTTAAATGAATGAAAGACAATCAGTTTTCTGATTGGAGGACCAGGCCCACATGATCCCAGGTATGCTTCCGCAGCGTCAGAGTGCAAGCTTTTGCAGGAGGGCCGTCATCAGGTAGGTGCGGATTCTTTTCGTAGGTCGGCGGCATACTCTGGAGGTACGCCGCCGACCGCAATTTCTAGCCCAATAAATGCACCACCCTTCCCCACATCAGTTACTTGATTGGAAAAAAAATAACTCCTAACTAACCTCCTGCATTCTCCTTCTGAACCTGGAAAAAACTTATCCATACAGCTGGTTTTAAACCAGACTTTGCAGCTTTTGCTGGATTTGCCCGCCTACTTGTGTCTGTCTTTTATTTCTCCCGTTCACAGCCCGGGGGGACCAGACTACCCAACACAATAGGTGTGAGGTGTTTTATCGATTGCCAAGGCAGGCTACAAATTGATTATTTCGTCTATGGGGGAAATAACTTCAAATATTAGTTCATTAGTGTTTAAACCACCTATCGTAGCAGTGCCTTTAAAAAAAACACTTGTGTGAATAAAGTGTGCTTTAAAAACCAAACATTTAAAAGCAACTCTTCCCCTCCACGCCCCCCTTCAAAATCCTTTCTGTGGAAAAAAAATCCCCAAACTATACATCAACTAGATTATGTGACCTTAAAAGGGACACACCAGCTCCAGCTTAACAGCAGCAAAATACGTGGTACAATGCTCCGGTCCTTATAAAGCAGCGCATCTTCTGACTTACCATAAGCAACTCGTAGAGCTAAAATCCTTCAGTGGACAATATCATGGTGTGGAAATGAAAAATCTTTTTCACAAGTATACCATTATCAGCTGTAGAGAGTGGAGCTACAGAATTCATTTTTTCCTTGCACAATGCCTCACCCTCCATGAGCACCCCAAGCAGAAAATTTACCCTTACTTTCTTACTACTTCACTGAATAGTTCCTTGATTAAAGATACTGAAAGTGCTTTCCCACCTTAGCTTAGCAGACAAGAATCTTGTGTTATCAGATAGAAGTCATGTCTAAGAGAATTTGACAGAACCCAACCTCCACGTAACATCTTTCCCATTCTCCAGCTGTAGGTGAGGAATGGTACATGATGACTGAGTGATAATTGATATAGGGAATGTATGAGAGCATGAAATAAGTGTTTGTTAACCCCATGTTCAGACACAGAGAAACTAACCGGCATCTACAAATGTTGCAAAGAAAAACACAAAAGAGTTGGAAGTTAGGTAGCCAAACCTTAGCATACAGTTGTAGTTTAACTCATTTAAGTCAGGGTATGTCATCCTTCTAAATAAAGTTGAGTATTTATCCAGTAAAGTTGATGAAAATGTTTTGAGAAACATAGGTATATCTGATATAAATATATTCAGTGAAGAATGAAAAGCATCAGATTAAGTCTCCCATCACAAGTGGCTTGAGTTCAAATCCTGTCAATACCAGATGGTGTAACCATTTGTGTAAGCTCGGGTTTAGAGGCAGCTCTCAGAAGGTTTTTACATTTTTTTTGTCAATGACATTTTTTAATTGCAAGAAAAACACATTTCATTGATATATTTATTCTTATGCTAAACCAGGGGAAGTAGTGTTCAATTGGCGAGGTCATCTTTGAGCTTTGGCAATCAGATAGGAAACTTGCCATGTACAATTCAGAGAACATAAGAAATAGGAGCAGGAGTAGGCCATTCAGCCCCTCGAGCCTGCTCCGCCATTCGATATCATGGCTGATCTTCTACCTCAACTCCACCTTCCCGCACTATTCCCATATCCCTTGATTCCCTTAATATCCAAAAATGTATCGATTTCTGTCTTGAATATACTCAATGACTGAGCCTCCACAGCCCTCTGGGGTAGGGAATTCCAAAGATTCACCACCCTCTGAGTGAAGAAATTTCTCATCTCAGTCCTAAATGGCCGACCCCTTATTCTGAGACTGTGACCCCTGGTTCTAGACTCCCAGCCAGGGGAAACATCCTCCCTGCATCTACCCTGTCAAGCCCTGTAAGAATTTTGTATGTTTCAATGAGATCACCTCTCATTCTTCTAAACTCTAGAGAACATAGGCCTAGTCTACTCAATCTCTCCTCATTAGGACAATCCCCCCATCCCAGGAATCAGTTTGGTGAACCTTCGTTGCACTCCCTCTATGGCAAGTATATCCTTCCTTAGGTAAGGAGACCAAAACTGTACACAATACTCCAGGTGTGGTCTCACCAGGGCCCTATATAATTGCAGTAAGACATCTTTACTCTTATACTCAAATCCTCTTGTAATAAAGGCCAACATACCATTTGCTTTCTTAATTGCTTGCTGTACCTGCATGTTAACTTTCAGTGATTCATGTACAAGGACACCCAGGTCCCTCTGAACACCAACATTTCCCAATCTCTCACCATTTAAAAAACTCTGCTTTTCTATTTTTCCTACCAAAGTGGATAACTTCACATTTCCCCACATTATATTCAATTTGCCATGTTCTTGCCCACTCACCTAGTCTGTCTACATCCCCTTGAAGCCTCTTTGCATCCTTCTCACAACTTACATTCCCACCTAGCTTTGTATCATCAGCAAACTTGGATATATTACATTTGGTCCCCTCATCCAAATCAGTGATATAGATTGTGAATAGCTGAAGCCATTCACTGATCCTTACGGTACCCCACCAGTTATAGCCTGCCAACCCAAAAATGACACGTTTATTCCTACTCTCTGTTTTCTGTCCATTAACCAATCCTCAATCCATGCTAGTATATTACCCCCAATCCCATGAGCCCTCATTTTGTTTAATAACCTCTTGTGTGGCACCTTATTGAATGCCTTCTGAAAATCCAAATACACCACATCCACTGGTTCCCCCTTAACTACTCTGCTAGTTACAACCTCAAAAAACTCTTAACAGATTTGTCAAACATGATTTCCCTTTCATAAATCAGTGTTGACTCTGCCCAATCCTATTATTATTTTCTAAGTGCCCTGTTACCATGTCCTTAATAATAGATTCTAGCATTTTCCCTACTACTGATGTCAGGCTAACTGGTGTTTTCCCTCTCCCTTCTTTCTTAAATAGTGGGGTTACATTTGCATTTGAGAGTGTAGGGTGAATTGCACATCTGCAAACCCATTTTCAAAAAAGTGGACCTATTAAAATATATCACTATTGAAATTTCAACTTTTATTAAAATTAACAGCACAAGTTGCCACGACTACTATTTTCTGTTAATGCGGAGGGTTTAAGTCTCGCATCAAAATCTGTCCATGTAGGAGAAGGTTTACAACAACAAGGCCATTCCAAATCCATCATACTTACAACCGATCCCAGTAACTCAACAGTAATTGATTCAACCAGCACAAACTGCAGAGAGGACATTATTGTTTAGTATGTGGGGGTGGGAGGGGAGGGGAGGAGGAGAATAGGGCCTGGCAAATAACATTTCTGTTAAAGTAGCAAAAGGAAACGGCATGCAACACTTCAGAATGTTTGTCTGTATCAAGATGATAAAGGCTTGGTAGGAGAGTCTCTAAATTGAACAGGTCAATCATAAAAACAGAAGCTTGGGCCACGATAAAAGAAATAACTTACATTTATATAGCGCCTTTCACGACCTCAGGATGTCCCAAAGAGCTTTACAGCCAATGAAGTTCTTTAGAAAAGTGTTCTCATTGTTGTAATGTAGGAAATATACAATAGCTTATACAATTTCAGGAGGAAAAAGCCAGTAAGCCTGCAAGTTATCCACTCTTAAGCAATCTAGCTTCTCAGGATTCCAAGGTTACTGCATGAGGATTGGATTGCTGCCCACCAAATATATTTTTTACTATTTTAAAACAAAAACTGTTTGCTGAGAGAGAAAAACAACACAAAATTATGGCCGTGGGAGAGATTTCTACTTCAACGGTACCACCCAAGTAATTTAAGCATTTAAATTTACATTTTAAATAAAATTTGCTAATGTCAGGGACTGTGAAAGACACATTACTAGGCTAATCCACTTCTCTCCTCTCCCTGCTGCATGAGTCAATTATTCTAGGTCCTGCAGCTGTAGAGGGACTTGGAAAATGTTACCAAAGTTCTCCTGGCTAACTAGTTGCATCATTGCAGATACATAAAAATACAACTAGGTTTACACTTTAAAAACACAAACACCTCACAGCTTTTAGTACTTTAGTGGCAGGAGCGCCTTTGTATTGTTAGATACTGTACTTGATTTCTGTCAGCAAAGTCTGAAATTGTTTTAAAAAGGGACCTTGAACACCCCTTTCAAGGGTGCCAAAGAACTGATATCTTTATGTCATGTTCATTGCAATTACTTAATTTGAGTAGTTTTGTCTGAACATTAAATGCTAATCACGTCAACAGACTAGGAAGCATTATTGAACCTGATAGTTGCTGCTGAATCATCCCCGGCTTCAACAGACTTTGAATAATTAAGCGGCTCTCTAACAATCAGCCTTAGTAGCTCCTTCAAGCCTGTAAATTCAATGAGATCATCTAAACAATTGAGAGTGACGAGAGGTAGGAGGAACCAAAAGGGTGTTTTAAAAAAAAAGGATCCTGATGGCATAAATCCCTACTGCTTCTCTAGTAGCTGCGTAACAAACTGTACCTTTATGTTTGCAGATTAATGAGTACTAGCACTCCTGCCATTGGAGCTGTAAATATAATAATTTCTTGGTAGAACAAGTCCACTCTGCATCCATAAAGCAAAACAAGATTCTACTTTTGCTTGTAGGGCTACACCAGACAAAAGCAAAGTCTGAAACATTCTCACGTGTATATTTCAGAATATGTTGAAGTTTGGCATCATTTGTGTTTCTCACTTAAGTATAGAGAAAAGGGAAGGTTTTTGGGTGGGGAGAGAGACCAGTAGCACAATGGATTGCACACTGCTTTCAATTCTGGGGCTTTGAATCAAATCTAGCCAATCCAATGGGGAAAATTCCTTTCTCTGGCTCCATCCCTCCCACCTGCCCCCCACCTTTCCATGTGGAATCCCATTCTAGCAAAGAATACTGCTAAACTAAAAGTCTAATTCAAGGACAATAAGGACTGTTTGTGTATAAAGTGCAAAATTCAAAGTTAAAAGAAAGAACTTGCATTTATACAGCACCTGATCAACTTGGATTTATATAACACCTTTACCATAGAAACATATCCTAACATACTTCAAAGGTGTAAAGGATATTCCAAAGTGCTTTACAACCAATAGATTATTTTTCAAGTGTTGTGTAGCCTGTTTGCACACAGAGGCTTGAGCACAAAAATCTAGGCTGACACTCCAGTGCAGTAACTGAGGGAGTGCTGCACTGTCGGAGGTGCTATCTTTCGGATGAGACGTTAAACCGAGGTCCCAGTCTGCTCTCTCAGGTGGAAGTAAAAGATCCCATGGTGGTATTTTGAAGAAGAGCAGGGGAGTTATCCCCAGTGTCCTGGCCAATATTTATCCCTCAATCAACATAACAAAAACAGGTTATCTGGTCAATATCACATTGCTGTTTGTGGGAGCTTGCTGTGTGCAAATTGGCTTCCGCATTTCCTACAACAGTGATTACACTTCAAAAAGTACTTCATTGGCTGTAAAGCACTTTGGGACGTCCGGTGGTCGTGAAAGGCGCTATATAAATGCAAGTCTATCTATCTAAGGTCCCACAAATAGCCAAAGAACTAATGATGGTGTTGGTCGAGGGAGGAATATTGGCCAGGAAATTAGAGCTCCCTGTTTTTCTTTGAATAGTGCCATGAGATCGGTTACTCCCACAAGCATGCAGACAGGGTCTTAGTTTAACATCTCATCCAAATGATGGCACTTCTGACAATACAGCAGTCCATCCAGTATGACACTGAAGAGTACGTGCTCTGCTTGACCTCTTCTGGAGGTCTGAGTTATGTCATTGTTGAGGAAGAGTAATAGGAACTTTACTTCATGCAGACACAAGTTGTAGAAAGTGGGAAAGTATTCTATTCCCTAGAACAGACGTCCAGCACCTTGGTAAACACAAATAATTCCTTGGAAAAATACCTGTTTCTAGATACTACCCAGCATTGAGAGGTGGGCAGGTGCTCAGATTCCTTTTCCCTTACTATTTTCAGGTCCTTATTCAAAGCATATACTATAGCAGGGACTACAGGAGACACATTTAAAAAGATTGAAGTAATACAGAACAATTTGGTTCAACTGTGAATTGTAAAGTGGAGTCAAATTCATTTTTTTGTTTCGTTGTTAATGCACTCAAAAAAAATCTCAGAGCTGAGACTTGCAAGATTAAAGCTTTTATTCTTTCCGATATAAGCTGCATTACACAAATTAATCTTCTATTTCATGGGCCAACATTTCAAAAAATATTGCTTCAGAGCAAATATGGTTTTGTTGAAGTTGTACATTTAACCAAATCCAATATAACCGCAAGAAATAACTCTTGTAGGCTGGGGCTTGTTTTAATATTTCACCATCTTAAGCCTAATGACATTATCTGTTCAACAATTCAAACAAACCACACTCACACAGCAAATGGTTTACCTGGCTTCTGATTTTGTTTCCCAAAAATGGTAGTTTTATATCACGTAAATATTTCAACAATTTTACACACCAGCCTTTCTATATCTTGCCATCCAAGAGGCATTTCACTTATTGCTAGATACAAAAGAAGTTCAAACTGCCTCTTTAGCTGTGAAAAGTACAAATTATACCACCACATTTAGCAGACAGATGTTTGGTGTTCAATACTACACTGCAGTTTAATCATGAGAATTTGCTTGCTTGAGGTGGCGGTCCCAGGAATCCTCCAGCCTGTTTGGTAGCTGCACGGGAAGGAGCCAGACCCAGTAGTTTCTGAATATTCTATGAGAAGCAGAAAGAAAAATAACAAACCAAGAATATTGCTTGAAAGCAAGTCCAGTAATAAGATCATACAAATTTGAACAATGACATCAGTAACAGGTCACCTTTTAGTCAGTAACAGACAACATAAACTTGATATAAACACACAGAAAAAAGATTAAAATATTTGAGTAAGATTTCAGTACTGTTGGCTTTATAACATTCTGCTGCATGTAGAAATGTTTATAAAAATTATTTACATTCTGCACTTAAGGGTTGTAACAAAAGTTCCCCAAAAAATCTGCAAATTAACAGGTATTAGGTGAACATTTATGCATTTTAGTTTTTTAAAAATTGCTAAATTCAGTATGGGCTGCAAAACAAAGAACATCTTTTTCTTAATATAAACACTAAGAAAGGCTGATTTGAGTTAATAAATATCAAAACGTGGAAAACTGTCATCCAAGAAAAAATGTGAGGTAAAGATTTCTGCATTAAGGAACACCAGTCACAAGTAAACCCACACAAAATAGTTTCCTAAACACAGGAAATGCAAAGGAACTCTTGAGGCAGGATTTACACTTCCTCCTTCCCTTCCAACGTGGTGAGCAAAGAGCACTCCTGTACAAAGTAAAAATACTCAGCAAACCAAGTCAGACGCACAACCAAGCACACACAAACCAATTCCACTCAATATTACTAAATAGAAAATGAATAGAAAGTAAACTTAAAAAAATAAATGTTATTGTACTCTAGGCTGTTGCTAATTATATCCAGTTTGAAATTGAAAATACAGGAAATATAGTACAGTACAAAGTCCAGCACCAGCTACTCTCGAGTGAAACTACTGCAGTATGAAAATAGAGGTGAATCAAGAAGATACATCATGAAGTGAAGTTTAACTTCTAAGCCATTTGCAGTTAGTTTAAATCAGGCATTCTAAATCACGAGCAAATGTTACTAATTAATTTGCAATATGCCAACCATTTATGCAAAAGCACTATGCTATACAGGCCACATCAGATACCACGCATGAAACAGTTTGCACAGGAGTGTACTGAGCACTAGCATGACAAACTTCAATTTGTATTGATTTCAACTGAATGAAGTCGGACTTAATCCATAACACAATGTACTATTGTATCATATGCCATTACTTTTCATTCCATTTAGATTTTTTATCAGCAGAAGTTAATAATTGTTAGCAGGGGCTCTCAAACTTAAGAGTCAGCTAAAGAAAGATTGATCTTTGCCCTATATAAAGTTGTAAGTTTAGATATTAATAGTAAGTTTGGTTTTATTTTCATGCCACGTCTCTGTTGGCAGTTTGGTGCTCTGTGTAAATGTTATGTTTAATGTCCACGTCTTTCCACTCCCTCTCCTCTGTACTCCCCGTTCCATATGAGCTATGCTTACCTGCCGAATAGACATTGTACATAAAATGTACAAGAAAATGAAAGAACAGTCAGTGTAATCTTCTCCAAGAAGGTTTCGATGGGACAGTCCCTGGATGTACGACAAGGGGACAAATGGGAGCTTTGCTACCACTCGGCCATCAAATCTGGAAGGAGAAAACAATTGCAAATTACACAATACAGTTCATGGCTGGAATGTGAAAGTTACCGCACATGGAGTGAACAGGAAATCAGAAGATCCTATTGTATAGTGCAATAGTCCATTTTTGAAAACCACCTCATAGCAGGATATTTAATTTTACTTAAATAACTCAGAAAGCAAAATTATGGAAAGGAAGTGAATATGAAGGGATTTATTTAATTAAGGGAGCTCAGATAACCTCTTAAACCAGGAGACCAAAGCAAGTGGTCTGTGGACTTTTAAACCCAGAAATTAACATTGTTTTCTTATCATTCATTCTCTACCATCTACATTATTATGGTCTTAATAAAATGAAAACATCAAAAACAAAGTGGCTAGAGAATAAAAACACATGATTAAGAAGATACAAGGAAATTATTTTGCTCCCAGAGCAGAATACTAAGTGAATGAAAGATTTTATAAAAACATTAAGACATCATAAAAACAAAGAAATATAGTATACTAGGGATACTGAACAAAAATGAGAATTGAGGTCCGTGAGCAAAGCAAAACAAATTCCCAAATGTTCTACACCAAAGTTTCTTTTAAAATAAAAGTCTTCTAAAAAAACCTGTTTGAAAGTTGTACTATTTGAATCATGGTTGCACCTCGAGCACTAGTGTGGGGAAAAAAATGATGCTGTAGCTTTTAGACAGTGCCAATGAACAGACTTCAACAGTGTTCAAAGAATAGTCACTGAATACGTTCCAAAATCAAACTGGGAACAGGCAATAAAATAAAATGTGAAGACATGTGGTCATAATTAATAATTCCTCAGTCGCTTGTCTTGAAGCACTTACTACTCTGAGAATCGACTGCAACAATGCAGATTTCCACCACAAGCAATTGGTCATTGCTTCTGTGTAATGTCATTTAGAGATAATAATTCATAAGAGTGCTTGGTTATTACAATCATTTAAAAGTCAGAGAGCTACAGCTGAACAAAGATAAATAATTCATCTATATATCTCCAAAAAAAATCTAGAGATAGTGATAGTCTTAGAGAGCATCACATAATAAAGCAATGTTACAAGTCCAGTCGTGAATGGTGGTGGACCATTAAACAACTAACGGGAGGAGGAGGCTCCATGAATATCCCCATCGTCAATGATGGTGGCACCCAGCACGTGAGTGTAAAAGACAAGGCTGAAGCGTTTGCAACCATCTTCAGCCAGAAGTGCCGAGTGGATGATCCATATCGGCCTCCTCCTGAGGTCCCCACCATCACAGAAGCCAGTCTTCAGCTAATTCAATTCACTCCACGTGATATCAAGAAACGGCTGAGCCCACTGGATACAGCAAAGGCTGTTGGCCCCGACAACATCCCGGCTGTCGTGCTAAAGACTTGTGCTCCAGAACTAGCCGTGCCTCTAGCCAAACTGTTCCAGTACAGCTACAACACTAGCATCTATCCGACAATGTGGAAAACTGCCCAGGTATGTCCTGTCCACAAAAAGCAGGACAAATCCAATCCGGCCAATTACTGCCCCATCAGTCTACTCTCAATTATCAGAAAAGTGATGGAAGGGGTCATCGACAGTGCTATCAAGTGGCACTTACTCACCAATAACCTGCGCACTGATGCCCAGTTTGGGTTCTGCCAAGACCACTCGGCTCCTGACCTCATTACAGCCTTGGTCCAAACATGGACAAAGGAGCTGATTTCCAGAGGTGAGGTGAGTGACTGCCCTTGACATTAAGGCAGCATTTGACCGGTTGTGGCATCAAGGAGCCCTAGTAAAACTGAAGTCAATGGGAATCGGGGCGGGGGGGGGAAAACTCTCCACTGGCTGAAGTCATACCTAGCACAAAGGAAGATGGTTGTGGTGGTTGAAGGTCAATCATCACAGCCCCAGGACATCACTGGAGGAGTTCCTCAGGGTAGTGTCCTAGGCCCAACCATCTTCAGCTGCTTCATCAAAAACCTTGCCTCCAACATAAGGTCAGAAATGGGGATGTTCGCTGATGACTGCACAGTGCCATTTACAACTCCTCAGATAATGAAGCAGTCCATGCCTGCATGCAACAAGACCTGGACGACGTTCAGGCTTGGGCTGATAAGTGGCAGGTAACATTTGCGCCACACAAGTGCCAGGCAATGACTATCTCCAACAAGCGAGAGTCTAACCACTGCCCCTTGAAATTCAACGGCATTACCATCGCCGAATTCCCCACCATCAACATCCTGGGGGTCACCATTGACAAGAAACTTAACTGGACCAGCCACATAAATACTGTGGCAAAAAGAGTAGGTCAGAGGCTAGGTATTCTGCGGTCAGTATCTCACCTCCTGACTCCCCAAAGCCTTTCCACCATCTACAAGGCACAAGTAAGGAGTGTGATGGAATACTCTCCACTTGCCTCCAACAACACTCAAGAAGCTCGACACCATCCAGGACAAAGCAACCCGCTTGATTGGCACCCCATCCACCTTATACATTCACTCCCTCCACCACCAGCGTACCGTGGCTGCAGTGCGTACCATCTACAAGATGCACTGCAGCAACTCGCCAAGGCTTCTTCAACAGCACCTCCCAAACCCACGACCTCTACCACCTAGAAGGACAAGGGCAGCAGGCGCATGGGAACACCATCACCTGCAATTTACACCCCCCCCCCCCGACAGCTGTTGGTAAAGGCACTACTTGTTGTGGAACTGAGCTGTACAGACAAGGAAGATCCCTTTTCTTGATCCAAGTTTATATCGAGTTAATTGATCTCAGTTTGCACTTAGTGCCTCTGGGCTCAGAGAAAGGGAAAAAGAAAATCAGTCAGGGTTTCTAGTGATGGCTAACCAGTGATCACTGCTGGAAATTGCATGTGTGTGGTTGAGCAAGGACAGCATCTCAGCTGTGATGACCCCCATAGTAAAATTAACACTAATGAAAATGTACCCCAGCAAGAATCAGCACTCAAAAGGTGAGAGATGATGTTAAACAAATTTTTAAAAAAAATAAAAACTCTGCTGTGAAGTGCTTTGTGACTTCCTGAAGAAATAAAAAACACACCATAAATTTCAGATTCTTTTACTTACACTATTGTCCTCTGCTCTTATTCCTGCCCATTATAAAATCAGAATACAGGGGTGGAGAGGAAGAAGGAGCAGAAACGATGGGAAGGGAAAAGTAGAGTGAAAGTCAATGGTGTGCAGCACATGAAACATACAAAATCAGCAACTTTGAAACAATCAAGAAATGCCTTTTAAAATAGAGATAACACTATGCCTATGAAGCTGAATTCTGAATATCTTGCATTAAAATGAGAAGGAGATTTGATTGAGGTGTTTAAAATCACAAAGGGTTGAGTAAATAAAGAGCAACTGTTTCCAATGGCTGACGGGTTGATAACGAGAGGGCACAGATTTAAGGTGATTGGCAAAAAAAATCAGAGGCAACAAGAGGAAAAACTTTTTTCTTTACACAAGTGGTTAGGATTTGGAATGCACTGATAGGGTGGTGGAAACAGATTCAGTAGTAGCCTTCAGAAGGAATTGGATAAATACTTGATTGAGAAAAAATTGCCAGGATATGGGGAAAAAGCAGGGAGTGGGACTAGCTGGATTGCTCTTCGAAAGAATGGCCTCCGAATGGCCTCCTTCTGTGCTGTACTATTCTATGAAGATAGGACAAGTATCTAGAATAAACATCAAATAAATTTGAAGGGGATCCAGTCTCAAACTTTCAACACTTTCTAAAGCAAATATTTAATCTCCGATTTACTGGAACCAAATCTCTTGTCGGCATTAAATACCATTTACGAACATAAGAAATAGGAGCAGGAATAGGCCATTTGGCCCCTCGAGCCTGCTCCACCATTTAATGAGATCATGGCTGATCTGATCTTGGGCTCAGCTCCATTTCCCTGCCCGCTCCCCATAACCCATCACTCCCTTATTATTCAAAAATCTGTCTATCTCCACCTTAAATATATTCAATGACCCAGCCTCCACAGCTCTCTGGGACACAGAATTCCACAGATTTACGACCCTTTGAGAGAAGAAATTCCTCATCTCGGTTTTAAATGGGCGACCCCTTATTCTGAAACTATGCCCCCTAGTTCTAGATTCCCCCATGAGGGGAAACATCTTCTCTGCATCTACCTTGTTTAATATATCAGACTCTTTCTTCCACATACACAGTTCTATTTCCCTGACCGGCACAATGTTGCTGTGCAGGTGTCTTTCAGATGGCTTTCCTACTCAATTAGGTTCTTGCAAATATAAGATTTTATCCTTGTGGTATATGGGCTCAAACTCTTTACAATCAGACATCACAACAGCAGCTACTATAAAAATGCTTAAAAGGGAAGTTTTCAATCACACCTAACAGGATATTAGTGGTTCATTTGTAAGGACAGGCATATGTAACAATAGCAGGATAGCTTATTTGCATAAGCCTATTATTAAACACTATGGGGGCCGACTAAGATTTTTTTTTTTTTAATTTCTACCATTTTCCACTTGGGATTTACTAAAATCACTGCAGTTATCGTAGAGCAGAAGTTTTCAAGCCCCAACTTTTGAGAGCCACTTGAGTGTACACTGTGGAACCTCTCGATTTGCATATATCTCTAGTTACTGATACCAATAGATCTTGGTGTTCTCATTTAGGATTTATATACCAGTGAGGCAACAGCACTCAGAACTGCCCTTTTCAAACCTCCAGGCCAACAAAATTCAACTACGACAAATCAGCAAGAAATGAAGAGAAGCACCAATTGAATTGAGTTGCCCGAGCTTCATGGGCTAGGTTTCCAAGACTCAAGGAGCACACTTGGCCAACAAGTCAAAGTGTAGACAGCCCTGGGGAATGGGGATGAGCTTCAATGGGCCAAATGTCCTTTTCTTCTTATGGGCTTCAGTGAGATAAGATTAATGGAGCTAGCATTACAGCACCTTCAGGTCTCCACTGTGCGATACTGTGGTGTGCATCTATAAATTGATCTCACATTTAGAATCCTAGAATCATACTGCACAGGAGGAGGCCATTCAGCTAACCGTGCCTGTGCCAGCTCTTTGAAAGAGCTATCCAATTAGTCCCACTCCCCTGCTCTTTCCCCATTGCCCTGCAATTTTCTCCCCTCAAGTGTTTATCTAATTCCCTTTTGAAAGTTACAATTGAATCTGCTTCCACCACCCTTTCAAACAAATTCTCCTCATCTCACCTCTGGCTCATTTGCTAATTATCTTAAATCTGTGTCCTCTGGTTTTCTGACCTAGAAGATGGGGCAATGAGAAAGAGAGAATATCTATTGGAGACTCATGTGGGCTGCTCTTTAAAAACCCTGCATTTTTTTTTATTTATTCATTCACGGGATGTGGGCATCGCTGACAATGCCAGCATTTTTTGACTAATTGCCCTTTGATATAACTGAGTGTCTCTAGGCCATTTCAGAGGGACAGTTAAGAGTCAACCACATTGCTGTTGGTCCGGAGTCACATATAGGACAGACCGGGCAAGGAAGGCAAGTTTTCTTCCCTAAAGGACATTAGTGAACCAGATGGATTTTTATGATAATCCGGTAGTTCCATGGTCGCCATTACCGATACCAGCTATTTATTTAATTTAAAAAATTTAAATTCCCCAGCTGCCATGGTGGGATTTTAATTCATGTCTCCAGATCATTAGTCCAGGTCTCTGGATTACTAGTCCAGTAACATAACCACTATGCTACCGTACTGCATGTCAATTTGAAACTTAAGTTGCTTTTATACTGATCGGATACCACCAGCTCCCACTGTGCAGGTCCCATGCAGCCAGCAGCAACCCAAAATAAACTTAGCAGATTTGTAAGCCAGCAGTCGATAAGACTTTCATTTTTTTTTTTTTTAAATGGTCTTCACAACTACCACTGGTCATTAGTGCTTTGGTAAATGTGCTGATCCAGATTGGGTGTTCATGACACTATAACACATTGGCTGTAGAAGGAATCAGTGAATGTTTTCTGTGGCATGAATCCACTTGTTGCTGACGTCATGTCATCAGTATTTCGCACATGAACATTAGCCAAACAGTCTGATCTGGTCTACGTGTTCACAGAATATTAGGTTTGCAGCCAATATGTATTGCATAGGTTTTAAAGAGGACACAGATTTAAGATAATTGGCTAAAGAACCAGAGGGGAGATGAGAATTTTTTTATTTTTTTTACGCAGCGAGTTGCTATTATCTGGAATGCACTGCCTGAAAGGGTGGTGGAAGCAGATTCAATAGTAACTTTCAAAAGAGAAATGGATATATTCTTGGAAAAAATAAAAAAATGCAGGGCTATGGGGAAAGAGCAGGGGAGTGGGACTAATTGGATAGCTCTTTCAAAAGAGCCAGCACAGGCACGATGGGCTGAATGGCCTCCTTCTGTGCTGTATGATTCTAAATGTGGGAAAGAAGAGCACGTAGCTCACTGTACCATGTTCCTGCATTCTTTGATCACGAAAAGTAAAAACAGCTTTAAAAGCTTATGGCAATTGGTATTAACACCACTGCGTGTTTTAGGTTTAGGTCACTGGACTCTATTAACTCAAAAAGGCGCATTACAATTACCAAGCATTCCCCCTTTATTGGCTGCTTTTTCAAGGTGCCAGAGGGTTTGACTGGAAGTGGATGTTTTGATACAATTTTCTCACCAACTATTTCCATGTCTATAATGGTATTTCTTGTTTGAGTTATTTCCCCAATTGCAAAATACTTCCTTTGCAACAAGAATCACACAGCTGCTCTGTATATAGCTCAGTAAAAGTTACGGTTCAAAAGCGCGTGGCACAACACTTAAAAACAGTTATTTCCCATGACACTGTTAACACAAGGGTTCTGCAGCACCCACGTGCTCAAATGCAACAACCATTTCACATGGAACAGAACTTTATTCCTCAAATTTTCCCACTTTATCAATAGCAGAATTAAATCATACAAGATGTTATATAGAATTTGATATTGATCTATTGATAAATGCAAATATATAAATAGTAGTTTCTTCAGCAGCCCCATGCCCCAAATAGTAGATCAACCAACCCCAGGCTTGCCAACCAGAAGGAAGTTCTTCCCCAGGTCTTAAGACGTGCACTTTGAGTCCAGTGACCTAAACCTAAAACACACAGTGGTGTTAATGCCAATTGCCATAAGTTTTAAAGCTGTTTTTACTTTTCATGGTCAAAAAATGCAGGAACACGGTACAGTGAACTACGTGCTCTTCTTTCCCACATTTAGTATCATACAGCACAGGAGGCGGCCATTCGGCCCATCGTTTCTGTGCCAGCTCTTTGTTTCCCCAACCCACAACTCTTTCAAAGAACACAGAATGAAAGCAACATCTGCCATATGCAATAATTAACAAAGTATGATAGTCATGGAGAAAGTCACAACCCATACCATCCTATGCTTTGTGGTAGCAGCCACCTATTTATTTTCACATCTTTGCATCATGTTTCAGGACATCTGACTGTTTGGCACAGAATGGTTTTTGGTATTAAGCCACAATATGTTTGATACAAAGTCAAATTCAAGATTCTAAGATTGAATTCCCAAAGATCCAGCATATTCTTTATTTCCTGAAAGAGAAAAAGACTTGAACCACTGGGACACAGGGGCACTAGGTATGCGAACATACGAAAAAAAGACAGGAAAAGACCAGCTGCTCTAGTAAGCCTGTCCCATGCTGACATGGTGTAACCTATGTGCACCATCAACCCCAAACCACCCTCCCTCCATTTATACAATCTCCTGCAAGATGCAATGCAAACGACGAGCTGAAAACACGTCACTGAGGCCGACTCAACAGCAGAGACTGAACTGTTTCTATACATCAATTACAGTGTATTTACATTACTGAACCACTTCGAGTAGGTGTTTGAAAGTCATATTTGCAAACTTGCCATTGCAGTGTCAGAAAGTGACATATTTGCAACTTCTGTTCTGGTTGCCTGACCTGGCCATGTGGCTGGGGTAGGGCCATGCAGACCTGCATCACTGGGCTGCACAGGCAGGCTGAGCACTCAGGATGCCTGCTGCCAGGGAAAAGAAAATGGCAGCAGATGTTGGCTACTCTGGAGGCACCATGAAACCTCTTGGTACCTCCGGAGTTAGCAGTCCTGTCTCATTTGGCTCATAGTGCTGATGTCTATTAAAAAAAGAGGCAAAAGCACAATTAATCTATTTAATTCAAGTTTTTTTTTTAAATGGAAGGACAAATTAATTGGATTAAATGGCCTCCCTAATCTGCAAACACCTCTGTGAATATCATACATCTTTATAGTCATCCAAGTTACAGAATTAATGCTAAAAGAGCATGATTGATACCTTGCTGCAAGTTAACTTTGCAAAGAAAATATTGATTAATACGGATTAAGATTAAAATAGAAATGGAGTTCTATAGTAACGTTCTGCAATACCTAGGCTGCCAGTTGTGGAAAATACCCAGCCACACATTTGGGTTATCTTGTAAGAATCCCAGTTTCAATATTCATACACAGATTTAAAGAAAGATTCTGTACATAATTACAAATGATAAAAACTCATGAACGCAGGATATTGCTTTAGGTGCACTCACATGGAATTAAACATGCCCATCAAAGCAGTGAAGCAGAATCCAATAGCAAACATAGACTTCATTCGCACCTAGCACAAGGAGTATGAAAATTAACAAACAAGTAATTTCTAAGGAACAACTATATATTACTCAATTTGGAGATGGATCCACGTTGATCAGGGAATGGAGTACAAGAGTAAATGGTAAGTTCTTCTATTTAGGAACACTATGACTGAATCCATGTTATGCTTTTACTTGTAGGATGTTACATGTTAAAATACAGCTGTAATTTCACTACTGCCTGAAGAGATCTTCCCTCAATGACTCGAGGCATATTTGTAAATATCAGTAAAGTGGCAGTAACCAAGTAAAAAGTACAACTATCGTCGTTCTGCTGAATGAGTTTTCCCCAAAAGAAACCACGGCATTTTTTGTTGAATCGGCATTCTCAAAAGGTTGTACCTTAGAAACAAGATCTACTTACCATTGAGAGGTCCCGATTATTATTTTTCAGTTTTTCCTCTTGTCTCTCTGAAAATAATGTTAATAAAGTTAAGTTTACCCCTTAAAATGGAGCAAATACATTTTTATTTGCCCCTTCCCAAATTAAATCACTTCATATCCAGTTTTGTAATATTCACCTTCACAAAGCCACATCTGCCAGGAGTGGAGTTTTCAAAAACAATGCTATTCCACAGCAAGACACTACACACACATAAAACAGGGCAAAATGTGGTGTCAGTTTTCAATGTTTAAGGCATCCATTTTAGAAGAAACTTACCTTGCAACACGCAAATGTTATCAAAACCACTACTTGCTACAATGTGGTAGGAACCATGTGATCGGCTGTATGTTGAGTAAAAGTTACTGAAAGAGGGCATCTACCAAAAGGGACATTGGTGCAGTAGTAGCTTGCAAGCATATATTTATTACAGCTTATCAGCAGTATGTTAAGACTGTACAGCCCAATTGGTAGAATTACATTTTCTTTTTGATGAAAGCAACCCTTTGTAGTTGATTCAATTCTGTTTTCTATGTCAGTTGTTTTTCAAGATTGCAGGCTAGACAGCTAATCACTGGAAAATACTCCATTATATTATTAATAATAATACTGTGACAACAGGGAGATAACTATATTATGTGACACAGTTGTGAAATAGCTACAGTTATAATTAAAACCATCTTCTATTTCCCAATTTCAAAAATGGAGGCGTGGAGACCAAGGGAACAAGTCAGGCTGTTTGATATGTAAATTAGTCACCATACAAAGGCTTTGTCTTAGATAGTTTACTTGCTCAAAGCATCAACAGCTCCTGGGTAAACACACTGGGCTGGATTTTGCCGGGTCCCACCCCACATGGTGCGGAGGGGGGGGGGGGGGGGGAAGAGACATGGGAGATGACGGGAAACCCGGAAGGTCGGGTTTCCCGGCACGCATATTCCTGAGCCCCGGGATCCCCGGCTGCCTGCAGTAAATCCAGGTTAAAGTAGAGACTTCAGGCCTCATTATAATATGCAAATTGCCAACCCACTTCCTGGCAGCGGGTTGGCAGCCCATCCCCCCCGTCCTGCCTGAGTGGAAGGTGAAAGTGGGCGGGTTGGAGGCAGGCTGGGGTCGAGGTTCAGATTTGCACAACTTTCACTTCCCCCCCACGCCTCCAACCCACCCGTTCTTACTTCACAAAATTCCAGCCACTGTATGCAATCACGCTTGTCAATCGTTCTAGGTTCTGGATTGATCATTTGCATCATCCACATATAACTTTGGACCTTGCACTACAAAAGACTTTCATCCAAGAGTCCTGTCACTTACCAAGAATTTTAAGAAATACCTTCTAAAAAAGAATTATCTTAACCCCTTGCAGACGGATTCCATTTTTGTTGTAAATATTCTAGTTTTAGTACCTTTAAGTGTTTACTTCTTCTGTGTATTAATATATTTGGAAGCATGTGTATTAGTTTTAGCCTATAAATATTGGTCTGACAGTATAAGGTTTAATGCCTTTGGAAACACAGGAGGATGTGAAGAACCACCACAATATCTCTGGCTGCTGACATTACAATAGAAGAGCAGCTGTTAATCCCAGGCACACTATGTTCTAGCGTGGCAGGCATACGTGTGCAGGTTTCGCTTCATAGGAGATTCAGCCAGTGTATGGAAACTGCCTTTTTCCTGGGAACATGAAGCAGAAGCGTAGGGATAAAGTTCAAACAGTTCATCTTCCCTTCTTTTTCAGCTTGGCACCTACATGAATTAAAAGGTTAATCCCCCATTTGGCGTGAAATTGGCTCTCTCTTTTATTTAAACAAAGGGACTCTGGAACCAACCTAGTCAATAAATACTGCAGTTCAACTTGGTTGTGTCATTGGAGCAACCAGTTCAAGCTGTGAGGTATTCTCCAAGCAGCCTCAAGATCATACAAGATAACTTATATACAAGAAAACAGCTGCGCTCCATTAATATGAATTACAATCATCTTCTCCCCAATTTAAAAAAAAACTTTAATTGTTTAAATGTAAGAGAATCAATTCTGAGCAGTGCACAGAGAAAAACAAAATATTCCCTAGTTTGCTGTGATGCAAGGTATGGTTAACCATCCAAGGGTGGCATTAACATAAGAATTGACAGAACTGCCCGGAATAGCATATCATAAATTTAACAGTGGAAATGCACAACATTTGGTATATTGGAAAATATAAGCACTTTCAAATAACATTGCAAACAAAGCCTTTTTCTAGCCTCTGCCTGTACATTTAGTCACAGGAAAATATCGCAGAAGACATCTATCTTGAACAAGAGACTGGGAGTAAGAGGGGAGAGAAAAGTGCTAGGGTTGAAGCTTTTTAAAACAGAATTTTTCTTTAAAAAGTTATATCTGACTCCCGACAACCAAGCTGTGCCCTTTGTGATCAAGTAGTCTATGTCATAATATAGGTAGCCCTGGGTAATAATTATCCTACTTAGCAGTAATACTACACACTGGAACTTGTGTAGGAATCTCAATAGGTCTTCCAAAAGCAGAAAATACCACATTCAACAACTTGCATTTATATAGCACCTTTAACGCAGAAAAAGCACATCCCAGGGCGCTTTCTAGAGCTAAAGAAGATGATATTAGGACGGGTGACCAAAAGCTTGGTTAAAGAAGTGGGTTTTAAGGAGGGTCTTGAAGGAGGAGAGGAAGATGCAGAAGTTGAGGTGTTTTGGGAGGTACTTCCAGAGGGTTGTGCCAAGATGGTTGAAGATACCGGCTGTCAATGGTTGGATGAAGGGGGTGGGGGAAAGAATGCACAAGAAGCCAGAGTCAGTGGAACAGCAAAGGCAGCTGAACATATGGTCTTAATCTTAGTGACAAAGAAGTCCATGAGCTCCTCACACTTCTTATTGAAGGTGATGGAGAGGGATTCAAGGAGACTGTTGCTGGTGCAGAAAATAAGCCTGGGGATATCACTGCTCTCCAGGATGATTCTGGATTAGTGGACGGTTTTAGCAGAGGAGAGCGAGGCTCAATATAGCTTGTTGTAGTCCAACCAGATCTGGTGATGGATGGCTAAACCAGTTGTGCATCAGATATACTCAAATCTGCACTGCTTGAACTTGAGGGAGCAGAGATGGGGGCCATACCAGGGGGAATCGACTGAAATGGGAAAGAACAAAGGTTTTTTCTGGGCACAAGGGCATCATAGGTGACACTCAGTGCCAGATTGGTACAGCCTAAAAGTACCAATCAAACTTATTTACAGTTAAGCATTTTACTGAAACAGAGCAAATACTATACAGCACAATAACTGCACTTGCAATCTAGAAACAGTCCATATTTTGCTAATTTACCCTTTTATCAAGCTTCAGACTTTCTTTAGGCAACATAAGCAGTCCTGGCAAAATAATCTTCCAATTATACATTACATTAAATCTATTGCAAAGAAACAGAACATACACAAGCCTCCTCCTACTATCATCATCTCTTCCAACCCTGTCCCTACATCACTCTATTCCCTTCTCTCTCATATATGCATTAAGCCTCCCCTTAAATGCACCAATGCCATCTACTGCAACTACTCCATGTAGGATCGAGTTCCATGTTTTCACCACACTCTGTGTAAAGAAATTCCTCCTAAATTCTTTATTTGATCTGTTAGTGGATATCTTATATTCATGCCACCTTGTTCTGGACTCACCCCCACAAGTGGAAACAGTTTCTCCACATCCACCTCATCAAACCCCTTCATAGTTTTAAAGACCTCTAACTCTTCTCTTTTCCAGAATAAAAGAACTCGGACTGTTCAATCTTTCCTGATAGCTACATCGTCTCAATTCAGGTATCATTGTTTACCTTGTTAGTCTTTCTGCACTTTCTCCAGTGCTTCAATATCCTTTTTCTCCCCCCACCACCTGCCAAATTCCCACACTGCTTTGATAATGACCTCCTTCTACTGAATTGAAGTAAAGTCTCTCAAGGGCTCTCCCTACAGCAGAACCTTACTTTTTGTTTCATATTTTCCTTTTATCTTCTGAGGTATTGTCCTTCGCAGCCATCTACGATGAGTGTACAGACCATTCACAATTGACAAGACAGTGGGGCAATGAGCTGAAACGTGGCCACATTAATCCCAGAAAATCAAACAATGAGCCATGTTTTGAACATACTTCAAAAGCAACTCCATTTGGGAAACTGTTATGATGCTTTTTCAGCATAACACAAAAATTAGCATTTTAAAACTCAATACCCCCAATCACCCTGGATCAAAGAAAGTCTCAACTAATTCTTGAGAAAACAAAACTGTCCATTCTCACATACACTAAAGCAATGGTGACCATCTCGTGGCAATACAGTACAGTATTAATTTTGACCAAGTCCTTTACAAAACTGTGACAGTGTCAAATTCTGTATTTGTTACGGGAGGAGAAAGGAAAGAATGGCGGAAGTGAAATCAGATTTCAAGTAAAACAAAGACAGGGGAAGTGAAGGGGGCCAAAACTGGCAGATGAAGGCCAGACCAAAATGAGCAATGTTCAAGCATTTGTTACTCCCCCCATTTCAAACTGAAATGCTCATCTGACACGACTATATGAATATCTATCTTATAAATAGTTAAATGATAAGTTTGTTGAGATATTAAAACCCAGCTGATGAGCGGTCTTGGTTTCACGTGAAAGGCACTATTTGCACACAAGCTATTACAGAAAAATGCTCTTGAAGCGAATAATTTCACTATGATATACACTACTGATCATTACCTATTTTTTTCTTTTGTTGCTTCCCTGCAGATTCCGTAATGGCCTCTTTCTTTTTTTCTACTGTTGGAAAAGAAAACAGTGAGAAATCAAAATAAGTCAAAGATGAATTAAGTGGGCACTAAACTATCTAGCCACCTATCCCCAATACAAAAGCAAAATACTGTGGATGCTGGAAATCTGATATAAAACAGGAAATGCTGGAAATACTCAGCAGGTCAGGCAACATCTGTGGCGAGAGAAACAGAATTAATGTTTCAAGTTGATGACCTTTCATCAGAACGGGAAGAAGTTACAGATGTAACAGGTTTTAAGCAAGTGTAGGGGCAGGGAAAGGGGGAGGAAAGGAAAGAACAAAAGGGAAAGTCTGTGATAGGGTGGAAGGCAAGAAAGATTAAATGACAAGGCAGGAAAGATTAAATGACAAGGGATGATGGTGCAAGGTGAAAGGAGATGGTAAGGGGACAAGTAAAGAAACAAAAGATGGGTTCAGAGGATCTGTAAATGGGAATATCAGAATTATCAGCAACAGCTGCCGTCTGAAAAAATGGGGGTAGAGGTTATGATCTGAAATTTTTTTAACTCAATGTTGAGTCCAGGAGGCTGTAAAAGTGCCTAACAGAAAGAGGAGGTGCTGTTCCCTGAGCTTACATTGAGCTTCTTTGGAACAGTGTAGGAGGCCAAGGACAGAGAGGTCAGAGCGGAAGTGGGGCAGAGAATTAAAATGACAGGCGACCAGATGCTCGGGGTCACGCTTGCAGACTGAATGGAGGTGTTCCGCAAAGTGGTCACCCAATCTGTGTTTGGTCTCTCCAATGTAGAGGAGACCGCATCGTGAGCAGCAAATACAGTATACTAAATTGAAAGTACAACTGTTTGGGGTCCTGGACGGTGGGGAGGAGGTAAAAGGGCAGGTGCTGCATCTCCTGCACTTGCACAGGAAGATGCCACCTATCCCCGTTAGGATCAGCCCTCCCCTCTGTCATAGGTCAGGAGTGATGTTGCTCACTGACTATTTCACTGTGTTCAGTTCCATTCACACCTCTTCTGATAATTAGCAGCCCATGCCAGCCTACAGCAGGACCTGGATGATATCCAGGCAGAGTTGATAAGTGACAGATAATATTCACATTGTACAAGTGCCGGGTCATTATCATATCGAAGAGGAAACCTAGTCATCTCCCCATGACTTCTCAACAGCACTTCCATTGTCAACTCTCACCGACATCTTGGGGATTGCCATTGACCAAAAACTGAACTACATGCACCATATCAACACCGTGTCTACAAGAGCAGGGCAGAGACTGAAAACTCTGACGAGTGGCTAACCTCCTCACCCCTCAAAGCCTCTCCATCACCTACATGGCTCAAGTCAAAAGTGTGATGCAATACTCACTACTCGCCTGGATGGACACAGCCACACCACCACCCAGGATAAAGCAGTTTGCTTAATGAGTGTCCCTCCCTGCCAGTGGATACAATGTCCATCCCCCTCCATCACTGGCGCACTGTAGCTCCAGTTATGCATGATCTACAAGATGCACTGCAGCAATTCACCAAGGTTACTTCAACAGCACCTCGCTCCTGTGAGCACTACCAAAGAGAAGGAGTAGAGCAGCAATGGTGTGAGAATACCATCATCTCCAAGCTCTTCAAGACACAAACCTTCCTGACAGACGTATATCATCACTCCATCATGGCTGGGTCAACATTCCAGAATTCCCTACCCAACACCACTATGGGAGCACCATCAGCACAAGGATGGCAGTGGTTCAAGAAGGCCCACCGCCACCTTCTCAGAGCAACTGGGGGTGGACCATGAATGCAGCTTTGCAAGCATTGTCCACATCCCAAGATAGAGATAGATATATAAATGTTTTTTTTTTAAATCACTCATTGTCTGAGCTAAAAGCAAAGTGATGCCTGCTCCTCTTGCCAACTTTACAGATTCAAGTAGCGAATGAGTGTTAGACACTCAACCAGAAGTAACTACGAATTGCAGAATGGCTCAATGCACAGAAGAAAAGTCACTTTTGCCACTTGAATTTCACACAGCCGGGCATAAGCAGAGTGCTGCTACCTGTAAAATGTCAGAAATATGGCAAACCTGTGGCAATAGTGGAGAAAAGGGACAGGGAAGGAGTAGTCACATTTTATCTTATAGAAGATAAGTACTTGTTGCACAAATGCAAGAGTGCAATTTACTTGCTCACATCTGCAATTCAATACGCATTGAGTTCAAAATCCTCAACTATGCTATCATTGGTGGTACAGAGCAGAGATTATTCACAAAGAGTTTCAGCAGAAAAAGTCCAAGAGCAAGATGGATATGGCGTGAGGCACAGGAACAGATCAATATATAAGAAAATAGATCTTGCAGACAATATTTTTAAAAATGTTATTCCTATCCAGATGATTTCTACAGCACCTTGATGCATTTCCCAGTTTAATACTTACACTTCTTACTCTGTTTT
This sequence comes from Squalus acanthias, assembly GCA_030390025.1. Taxonomy (NCBI): domain Eukaryota; kingdom Metazoa; phylum Chordata; class Chondrichthyes; order Squaliformes; family Squalidae; genus Squalus; species Squalus acanthias. The sequence goes on from CM059439.1 coordinate 73,135,436, forward strand.
TCTACTTCTGCCTTTAGCCGTTTGTATTTGTCAGTTCTGTACACCAGTACCCATGTGATACCTGAAAATACAAAAAAATTAAGTTTACTTTTTCCCCCTCCATATTCCTTCCAAGACAATTTAACACAGAAATAACCAAATATTATTTAATTGGAGGGGCAAGAATACATAATACCAAAATAATTCATTTTGTTGTCTGAGATAATATGCAGAATCATATTGCAGCTCAGAACGAGGCTATTTGGTCCATTCTGGCTCTCTGAAAGAGCTGTTGAAGACTCAGTGAATAGCTTTCAGAGATCCAGCACGGGCACAATGGACTGAATTCCCCACTTTCGTGATATCCTTTTAAATTCTGTTCAATTATTTATTTATCTTTTAAAAAACGATTATAGATTCTGCTTCTACTTGTGCCTGTCCTTCTGAGTCATTGCCATAATGTACATTACTGAACATCTCCGTCAATTCCACACTCAGGAGATCCCTGCACTGCTTCCAAACTCCTCTTCCTGCTCCAATAAATGGCCATTACCTTCCTTTCCTCACTAACTTGCTCTACCTCTGTAATGAGCAGCTCCTGGAATGTACAATCCAGGGACCCTTCAGCCTCTCCTTTGTGAAAGAATATCCCCAGCTGCTCCCCAAGCCCAGAAACCTCTGAACTCGAGCACAAGTAGTTAATAACATTGCCTGCGCGTGCACTCATCTAGATGCATGAAGACCTCCCACATCATTGGCTTTGGCTATCTTCCCCCTCCCCTATTCAATTATATGGTTTTTCTCTTAAAAGTTTAAATTCAAACAACTACTTAGTGATTTAACCACTCACTTCATTTTAGGTCAACTGCACTTCATGGGTGAATTCCGACTAAAGCTAAACTCCACACTCTACTGGCACTTCACACTCCACGGGTCTTTCGCTGCTCAAGATTAATCTCTCACAAATTCATACTCTTAACTTGTACATTAGCCCAACAGCCATAGGAAAAACAGTCATCAGAGAACAGGTATCCATCCCACATTTTGCAATTGAGGGTCAAAAAGGTTGATTCGGTGATGCTAATTTTGAGTTTTGTATCCTGGATATTCAGCTCTTATGCTGTTTTTACTGAAAAATAAATGATAATGTTCCAACTCTGGCATCTAAAATACTCCTTCTTTACAGCAACTATATCAGGTTTGACAGGGTCTTAATCTTTCACTAAAGTCTACATTTTCCAGAGTACACCAGTCTAAGATCATATTACCACTGTTGTGGATCATGTTTGCACAGATGCTGATACCAAAAAAAAAATCACATATTACTTTGAAAACTGAACCAGCAAGCACTGGTCAGTCACTAGTTTGATTGCATTTCAAAACCCACAATAGTGATACAGCTCTCTGGTCTCTTGCTGATTTCCACACCTCAGCAACTGATTGTCATTGTAATTCTGCATCAGAGGGTCATAGTCATAGTCAGAGTTATACAGCACAGAAAGAGGCCCTTCGGCCTATCGTGTCCGTGCCGGCCATCAAACCCTGTCTATTCTAATCCCATTTTCCAGCACTTGGTCCGTAGCCTTGTATGCTATGGCGTTTCAAGTGCTCATCTAAATGCTTCTTGAAAGTTGCGAGGGTTCCTGCCTCTACCACCCTTTCAGGCAGTGAGTTCCTGATTCCAACCACCCTCTGGGTGAAAAAGTTTTTCCTCAAATCCCCTCTAAACCTCCTGCCCCTTATCTTGAAACTATGCCCCCTGGTTATTGACCCCTCTACTAAGGGGAAAAGTTCCTTTCTATCTACCCTATCTATGCCCCTCATAATTTTGTACACCTCAATCAGGTCCCCCCTCAGCCTTCTCTGCTCGAAGGAAAACAACCCCAGCCTGTCCAGTCTCTCTTCATAGCTGAAGCGCTCCAGGTAACATCCTGGTGAATCTCCTCTGCACCCTCTCCAATGCAATCACATCCCTCCTATAGTGTGGCGACCAGAACTGCACACAGTATTCCAGCTGTGGCCTAACTAGCGTTTTGTACAGCTCCATCATAACCTCCCTGCTCTTATATTCTATGCCTCGGCTAATGGAGGCAAGTATCCCATATGCCTTTTTAACCACCTTATCTACCTGTCCTGCTGCCTTCAGGGATCTATGTACATGCACACCAAGGTCCCTCTGATCCTCTGTCCTTCCTAGGGTCCTACCATTCATTGTGTATTCCCTTGCCTTGTTAGTCCTCCCAAAATGCATCACCTCACACTTTTCAGGGTTAAATTCCATTTGCCACTGTTCTGCCCATCTAACCAACCCGTCTATATCGTCCTGTAGCCTAAGGCTTCCCTCCTCGCTATTTACCACTCCACCAATTTTCGTGTCATCTGCGAACTTACTGATCATACCTCCTACATTCATATCTAAATCATTAATGTACGCCACAAACAGCAAAGGACCCAGCACCGATCCCTGCGGTACACCACTGGACACAGGCTTCCAGTCACAAAAACAACCTTCAACCATCACCCTCCGCCTCCTGCTACTAAGCCAATTTTGGATCCAAATTGCCCTGGATCCCATGGGCTCTTACCTTCTTGACCAGTCTCCCATGTGGGACTTCGTCAAAAGCCTTACTGAAGTCCATGTAGACTACATCAACTGCACTACCCTCATCCACACACCTAGTCACCCCCTCGAAAAATTCAATCAAATTGGTTAGACATGATCTCCCCCTGACAAAGCGATGCGGACTATCCTTGATAAATCCTTGCCTCTCCAAGTGGAGACTAATTCTGTCCCTCAGAATTTTTTCCAATAATTTCCCTACCACTGATGTTAGGCTCACTGCCCTGGTTTATCCCTACTACCCTTCTTGAATAATGGTACTACGTTAGCTGTCCTCCAGTCCTCTGGCACCTCTCCTGTGGCCAGAGAGGTTCTGAAAATTTGTGTCAGAGCCCCTGCAATCTCCTCCCTTGCCTCACACAGCAGCCTGGGATACATCTCGTCAGGGCCTGGGGATTTATCCACTTTTAAGCCTGCTAAAACCGCTAGTACCTCCTCCCTCTCAATACTAATTTGTTGAAGTATATCACAATCCCCCTGCCTGATTTCTACGCCTACATCGTCCTTCTCCATAGTGAACACAGATGCAAAATATTCATTTAAAACCTCACCTACATCTTCCGGATCTACACAGATTTGTCATGGGAACAAATGTATCTCAACATTGGAGAAAAAACCTCACTCTAGAACATAGGTTATCAAACTGGGTTCCTGAACAATAGTCCAGGAAGGAATCCCAGGGAGATTTGACATCTTCAAATTTCTGTCTGTCAGTCATCAGATTTTGTATTCTTCAGGTTTATTTGTACATTCTTTTGTCATACACAAAAACATTTTCTGCTATCACAACCCTATTTTCCTCTGGAAAAAGTCAATATTTTCCAGGTTCCCCCAGAAAAGTTTACAAACCTGTGATCTAGAAGAAACCATTTAGTTTGAGTATGCTTTTACAGTGTTGAAGTTTTGGCAAAACAGCCATTGATACTTCAAACAATTAATTAACCTCAACAACTGAAGGTAGAAGACTAGGCTAGATGGAAGAATTTAGATTTGTAGGTCAACCACCAGTCATGTTTTAAATATATTTGGGAAGGTTTTAAAAACAATTTATATTGTGGTGAAAGCATTTCACTAACTCATTTAAAGCTAAAATGTTGCCAACCTGTTTCAGTCTCAAAACAGTTTTTGGAATAAATAATGCTTTTTCTGTCCAGGTGTTTCAAGAAAAGGCATTCCAACATGGACTGTTCACTTTAGCTTTTCTTTCCTGATTTTCTCTCTTGTCATCCATTTCTCAGAGTTTAAGATGGCACCCAACCACAAACCTCTGGCATAGTTAAAAAAAAAAGCTAATCAGAGTAGTGCTTATTTACTACTCACTTCAGCACATACTGTGGAACCAAATGTCTTTCAATACTTTTGAGCTACTTAACTTTTAGCAACACCACACAATTTTAGTTTACAAGCAACAACATTCTCTTGTACTGATAAACAATTCACTCTAACCATTTATGTTGCTACAGATCTTTAATGCTTTTTACTTTGTGTATTTAAAGAATAATTCTTGCACTTTGTATGGTAGTTTTCTCCTCCTCCAAGTGCCACTTGTAATGGGCTACAGTTCCATGAAACCCTCCTCCCTGCTCCCCTGCTGTCTCCACCCAGGTGCCCAATCAAGCACGAACCTGGTCAGCAAGTGATAGGCTGTTCAACCATGGGGCATCACAGATCATCTATTTCCTCTCCTTCGAGGTACTCTTCAATCATTACTAACCATCACTTAGTCACCAGTACAACTTCACTTTCTCCACTTCACAAAGGGCCCACAATGCTATTTATCACCAGTCCCCAGCACAGGCAATTATCTGCACGTAATAGTGGCATTTGGTTTCCTGTCAAAACATTATCAAAGTTCCCAACCAGTGTTTTCAGCTTGTCCAGTTGTGTTCATAATTGAACTTAATTCTGGTACATCAGACACAACCTTTGTGAAAACAAAGTTTCTTGCCCCCAAGCAAACCTATATGAAAATGTAACACTGTTCCATGCTTGCACTTGTATGTAATCGCACGGGATATCTTAGATGGCAAGGACAAGGATGCAAGCTCTGGCCATGTGTCCGTGTTTCGAAAGCTCCATCTCCATTCTAGGTAACTGGGGCAAATAGTATAAACAACCAATAAGTAAGTTTACCCAAAAGGTAAGTTTATACTCCTATGACAGTAGAAACAAGTTTAGAAGGAAATCCGAGAAATAAACTGGTGGCGAATGCCAACAAATTCCCACTGCCAGGCAGCAAACCACTTCTCCCAGATCATATTTACAATAAAAAAGACTTGTAACACTTTTCACAACCACTGGACATCCCAAAGTGCTTTACAGCCAATGAAGTTTCGTTGCAGTGTAGTCGCTGTTGTATTGTAGGAAACGTGGCAGCCAATTTGTGCACAGCAAGCTCCCACAAACAACGTGATAATGACCAGATAATCTGTTTTAGTGATGTTGGTTGAGGGATAAATATTGGCTAGGACACCAGGGATAACTCCCTTGCTGTTCTTCAAAATAGTGCCATGGGATCTTTTACGTCCACCGGAGAGAGCAGACGGGACCTCGGTTTTAACAACTCATCTGAAAGACAGCACCTCAGACAGTGCAGCACTCCCTCAGTACTGCATTGGAGTGTCAGCCTAGATTTTTGGGCTCAAGTCTCTGTCTGGAGTGGGCCTTGAACCCACAGCCTTCTGACTCAGGTGAGTGTGCTACCCACTGAGCCACAGCTGGCACAATAACAATTACACCAAGGTGGTAGCACTCTCGCCTCAGAGTCAGAAGGTTGTGGGTTCAAGTCTCACTCCAGAGTCTTGAGCACATAATCTAGACTAACACTCCAGTGCAGTTCTGAGGGACAGCAGTACTTTCGTTAAACCAAGTCCCCATCTGCCCTCTCAGGTGGATATGAAAGATCCCATGGCACTATTCCAAGAGCAGTGTCCTGACCAAATTCACTAAAACAGATTACCTGATTATCATCTCATTGCTGTTTGTGGGAGTCTGCTGTGCATAAAGTGGCTGCCATGTTTTCTACAACAGTGACTCCACTTCAAAAAGTACTTCGTTGGCTGTAAAGCGCTTTGGGACATCCCATGGTCATGATGGGCACTGTGCAAATGCAAGTCTTTCTTTACAAAGTGTATTAAATCCTGGGGAATGTTACCAACTGGGCGGACCACCATCAATAATGTTCTTTATTTTACAAGTGTTCATCCCTCTCACTCAGGTGCCTGGGTAGGTGACAAATCTGTAGATGCTGCCTGGAGTGGGCGAGATGGCGGCAGGGCCCAGCCGGCGTCCAACCGCCGACAGGAGACGCACTCACCTTCGGCCAAGAGGGCGGTGCAGACCGAGATGAAGACGATCAGGATCGTGTCAGCGCACATGGTACTCATGGCGGCACCAGGAGGCGAACGACGGGCGCTTTATAATTGTCCTGGGAGGGAGTGGGCGGAGAGTCGGGCCCCACTTCTCCGAATCAGCGACCAGGCGGCACCACTGACTGACGGACACCCAGCAACCGCGGCCTAGCCCGGGCCGCTCCCTAGCAACAGGCCGGGGCCGGCGCAATGGCTGATGGGAGGAAAGCGCCCGTTTTAAATGTAATTTTTCGCGCGTTCAATACTGAACCGGGTATTCCGATAGAGATTCGTCATGTTTTTTTTTATTTTTATTTTTTTACCAGTGATGTCAGTCGGTTAATTTCGGGCTGATGATTGACAACGCGGCATTGCGCACGCGCAGTACCTACACCCCAATCGGAACTAGCCCCGCCCCCTCCTGCCGATTGGGTGATAAACAGAGAGAGCGAGTGAATGGCTCAAGCAGCACATGGGGGAAGAGCAACAGAGAGCCAGCGGCTCAGGCAACACATGGGGGAAGAGCAACAGAGGCTGTGGTTCAGGCAGCACATGGGGGAAGAGCAACAGAGAGCCAGCGGCTCAGGCAGCACATGGGGGAAGAGCAACAGAGGCTGTGGTTCAGGCAGCACATGGGGGAAAGAGCAACAGAGGCTGTGGTTCAGGCAGCACATGGGGGAAGAGCAACAGAGGCTGTGGTTCAGGCAGCACATGGGGGCAGAGCAATAGAGAGCCAGCGGCTCAGGCAGCACATGGGGGAAGAGCAACAGAGAGCCAGCGGCTCAGGCAGCACATGGGGGAAGAGCAACAGAGAGCCAGCGGCTCAGGCAGCACATGGGGGAAGAGCAACAGAGAGCCAGCGGCTCAGGCAGCACATGGGGGAAGAGCAACAGAGAGCCAGCGGCTCAGGCAGCACATGGGGGGAAGAGCAACAGAGGCTGTGGCTCATGGCGATGGCCCTTCATCAGAGAGACCACCCGGCAACCTTTGCAGCGTTCAGTTCAGTTCATTTTGGGTTCTGTGTGGTCAGTTGGGATGTCAATCAGTGACCGTACGAGTTAAAACAAGCTGAGCGCCTCCCTTGTGTCTGTCATTGTAGCAAAGGCCGCTCTTCAGTTTAAAGCAGGCAAAATGTGGACAAACTGCCCCTGTTCATCTCCTCCATTATCTTTCTTCAGGCCACACATCAACTGAAGCCAAGGCAGGCGACTTGCTTTTTATATTTCTTCCCCACAGTTACACAGACAATTGGTGGGAGGAGGGTGGTCAAAGATTTTTATATCCATATATCCCTCCACTATATATAATTAAGAAACTTGTATGAATAGGCAAGGCCCAGAGTGCAGGACACAACCAACGTTAAAAAGACTTGGGAGATTTTAAGAGGGTTCAGGAAATCAAGAAGTAATGGTTAGCTGGCACCTAGCTTGGGTTTTGAAAGTCTGTAGATAATATGAAGGAGGTGACGACACTCAGTAGGTTAGTCAACATCTGTGGAGAGAACAGACAAGTTAACATTTCCAGTGTAGTCCCTTTATCAGATTCTCAGTTATAGTCCTTTGGGCCAAAAGCTTGGTCAAAGGGGTGGGTTTTAAAAAGGGTCTTAAAGGAGGGGATCAGGTTAGAGAAATGGGTTTATGGTGGTAATTCCAGAGTGTACGGCCTAGATGCCTGAAGATGCAGCTGTCAATGGTGGGGTAAAGGTGGGGGGCGGGGGGGGGGGGCAATGCATGACACCAGAGGTAGAGCAACAGAGAATTTGGGGAGTTGTAGGTCTGGAGGAGGTTACAGTGATAGGCTGAGACTATGATGGGATTTAAATACAAAGGTGAGGATTTTAAACTTGAGGGATGGGGGACTGGGAGAAAATGAGTATGGGGGTGATGGATGAGCAGAACTTGGTGTGGGATAGGATACAGGCAGCAGAGTTCTGTATAAGAAGAAGTTTATGGAGGGTAAAGAGTGGGAGGCTGGCCAGGAGAGCATTCAAATCTGGAGGTGATGAAGGCATTTTTAAGGCTCAGCAGCAGATTGGCTGAGGTAAGGGTGGAGGTAGGTGATATTACGGAAGTGGCCTTCTGTAGTATAAAGGATGACTTTCAGGTAAGTTGTGGATCATATCACCAGGCCAATGTATGTACTATATTATAATAAACAGGGGCCAAACATTTATATTATAGATTATCATATATTTGTGACAAAATTTGACACCGAACCACATAAGGACGTATTGAGACAGGTAACCACAAACCTACTACACTTCACTGTGTTGTCTATTTGCAAGCAAAAAAAACATAGGTTAGCCCAATACTTTTTTGTGAAATTGGTGCCACTTTATCCTCAGTGGCAGCTTTCACTGAAATCAGCCCTTTTGCTTAACTCTTTCTTAGTTTAGAAGGCAAAATGACATTGCCATAATATCTTGTCATCTCAATTCACACCAAGCCTTACAGTCTTAAAGTAACAGATTAGCCTAGGCTTTCCGATTGAGAGGGGCATCTCTAGCATGATGAAACTTCCATCTGCAAAGGGGAAGCCCAGCCTCCCCGACCTTATCTTTCTGACCCTGGTTGGGGTGGTTTCCTAGCCTCTTCCAGGGAGTCACACAAAATGGGGCCAGAAACTAACTGCAGGAGGTCTCAGAAGCGACTGCGGAAGGAGGACAAGAGAGCCTCTAAGCACTTGAAAGAATATTTTTTTTGTTGTAGAATTTCGCCTGCCGTTGCTAGAGCCTGACCACGGCAGTGTCCTGAGAGTGAATGCACAGACAATCTCTCCTGGAAAAAGAACCCTTAAATCAACGCCAGCTAACATTTGAAAGCTGCACCCCTGGGCCTAACAGACTGTGCTTGCGTCCAACGCTCAAACAGGGCAAATGACAGAGACCATGTTTCCTTCAGTTTAATTTTATTTACACGCCCCCCTCGCCTTCCTGACCCACCTTCTGGAAAAGGGGAGAAGCGGAGTTGATCCCTGAGCACAAATCTGGCCCCATCAACTGGAAGATTTATGGGATGGGGCCAAAATGTCTAGGCCGTGGGGTCTTTGTTTAGAAGAGCTTAACTGGTTATAACTTTAAAATGAATGGAGTGAAATCAATTCATCACAATATTGTGATTTGTGACTGCTGTTTGGTTTTAGATAGATATGGAAAGGTATTGATTGGGCCTGAATTTGCGGTCGGAGGCTTCCTGCTGGTGAATGCCTCCGAACCGCAAGAAAAGTACGAACCTACTTGATGGTCCTGGAGGTTCGAACACTTGCGGTCCTGGCCCATATGCATGCGTAAAGGCCCATATTTCCCAGGGATGCAGGCGGTGTCCCTGGGATCACGTGGGCCAGGCCAACCAACCAGTCAAAAAGGGGGATCCCCATTATGCTTATGGAGATTCCATTTACGTATGGAATCCCCATAAGCATGAATAGGAATCCCCTAAAAAACACAATTACACACTGGTTAAATAAAAATAAATCATTACATGTTCAAAATTAATTAAAATACAATTAAAATTAAATTTTTGTTTTAAATGTTTAATTTTTAAAAATAAATTTAAATGTTTTAAAGGGGTTAAAAATAACCTATAACTAATTTTCAAGTTTTTTTATGTTTCAATAATTCTTTTTAAATTATTTTAATATTTATTTAAACTCTTACACTGGTAAAAGAAGGCCCTACGCTTGCTTTTACCAGGCGTAAGAGTTTCACGGGCATTTGCTGGGCAAGTAGCCCAACTGTCCACCAGCGAATGTCCATTTCCCAGGGATGCGGTGGATCTGTCAAGCTGATACTTGACAGATCGCAAGTTCCGGGTTTTTCGCGCATGTGCAGCACATGCAGAAACCCGGACCTTGTGGGGCACTTACGACCACATACGCACTGCGTACGCAGTCATAGGCCCCAGAAAATCCGGGCCAATATATACCTGGGAATCAAGATATCTTAAAAACTCACTTGCAGAATTCCCTAGATTCTAGTACGGTCCCCATGGATTGAAAGATAGGAACTGTAACCCTGCTATTCAAGAAAGGAGGGAGAGAGAAAACAGGGAACTATAGGCCAGTTAGCCTGACATCAGGGTCATCGACCTGAAACGTTAACTTTGTTTCTCTCTCCATGATGCTGCCTGACCTGCTGAGTGTTTCCAGCATTTTCTGTTGTTGTTTCAGATTTCCAGCATCCACAGTATTTTGCTATTGTGTAGCCAGACATCAGTGTCCTAGGCCCAACCATCTTTAGCTGCTTCATCAATGACCTTCCCTCCATCATAAGGTCAGAAGTGGGGATGTTCGCTGATGATTACACAGTGTTCAGTTCCATTCGCAACTCCTCAGATAATGAAGCAGTCCATGCCTGAATGCAGCAAGACCTGGATGACAGATGGTGAAAAGAGAGAGAGAGAACAAGACGCTGGGGAGGGGAAAAGAGATTGAGCCCAGTGGAGGGGGAAGAGAGAGGGACTGAGATGTGAAAGAGATTAACGCGGCCGGGGGGGGGGACAGCGGAGAGGCGTGTGGGAGAGATTGGGGGAGGAAGAGAGAGAGAGACCGGGCAGGTAGAGAGAGGAGTAGACACTGAGGACAAGAGATAGTGAGATACAGGGAAAATAGGAAGGGGGGAGACAGATGAGAGAAAGAAACTGAGAGGTAGTGGGGAAAAAGACAGAGAGACGGGGAGAGCGATTGACAGAGATGTGAGGGAGAGAGAATGGAAGGAGGGGGCAGAAGAGAGAAACCAGAGGGTTTTGGGAGCGAGACCAGAGGCAAGGGGGAGAAAGAAAAGAGAGCAAGTGAGAGACAATGGGGGAGGCAGGGAAGAGAAGGAGAAGGGAGGAGACCAATAGCTAGATGGGGGGACAGGGAAGAGGAGGGTGTTCAGGTTTTTAGGCTACAGCAGATAGTTTTCTTGAGTCCAGTGACATAGAATCATAGAAAGTTACATCACGGAAGGAGGCCATTTCGGCCCATTGTGTCCACGCCGGCCAACAAAGAGCTATCCAGCCTAATCCCACTTCCCAGCTCTTGGTCCGTAGCCCTGCAGGTTACAGCATCCCAAGTGCACATCCAAGTACTTTTTAAATGTGGTTAGGGTTCCTGCCTCTACCACCCTTTCAGGCAGTGAGTTCCAGACCCCCACAACCCTCGGTGAAGGAATTTCCCCTCAAATCCCCTCTAAACCTTCCATCAATTACTTTAAATCTGTGCCCCCTGGTTTTTGATCCCTCTGCTAAGGGAAATAGGTCCTTTCTATCCACTTTATCTATGCCCCTCATAATTTTATACACTTCAATGACAAAAATCGTTTCTGTAGGTAAGTCCATACGCCCAATTAACTAAAGTGACTTTATATGCCAATAATGTAGCATTGCCCAAGGTCAATCAGAACACTCCTGTTGTTGTAATTTGGATATGACAGCAGCCCTCCCATGCATTTGGATAATGGAAGAATAATCCAGTGGTTCTCAAACTGGGGTCGGTGCAGACAGGCCGGTAAACAGCAGAGGGGGAGGGAAAAACCCTGAAACATTCAGCAGCTGTGCAGTGAGTAGGCAAGCGGTGGAGGGTTACACCTGAAACGGGGGGCTGCTCCTCGATTTTTGGCTGCACTTCAGTCCCACGCTCCTGATCTTTGGTCACCCGGTGCGGAGGGGAGCGGGCAGATCGGAGGACCTCCTCATGGGACTGCTCCTGGGTCTGGCCAAAGGGGCCATTAACTGGTCCAGGCAGCGGGCGGTCGAGGGGGTCGTTCAGCCCAACTGCCTGCCTCTCTTCCGCGGCCATGTTCGCGCCCAGGTGGCCCTGGAGATGGAGCATGCAGTGTCCGCCGGCACGCTCGAGGCCTTCCGCGACCGGTGGGCGCCATGGCAACTGGAGTGCATCATCACCCCGGCCAACACAATTTTAATGTAATTTGTTAAGTTTTATTTAAAGTTATTTTAGTTACAGTCTATTTGTTTATGTACCCATCAAAAGAGTACACCTGAAACAGTGCCCATGTTCCCAACAGGAGCCACCGAGCCTAATGCCACTCCAGGAAGAGCAGGGACATGTAATGCGGTGAAGTATTCAACAGGCACATTGCTGAACCTGTAGGGTTACCTTTCGGCTGAAGGGAAAATAAAAGTTTTCGCATCACCAATTTCATCAATGTTCACTAAAATGAGAAGTCGCACAACACCAGGTTATAGTCCAACAGTTTTATTTGAAATCACGAGCTTTCGGAGCGCTGCTCCTTCGTCAGGTAAAGTGAGGGAATACAAATCAGCAAAGCATATATAGACAGAGAACAATGTGTTTCTGACTGCCCTCCATCACACCTCGGCAGAGATACAATCAGTCAGGAAGGCATTACATCAAAGACACAGCAAAATACAGCTAAGACAATGAGGTGGGGTCACAGGGGGTCCAACGTGTCAAATGCTGCAGTCTGCAGTTAAGCTTTTTACTTTTTTTTAAAACTGGAAATCACATCTGTGAACAAGACAACGACGACTCGAGTCTGGATGACTCTACGTCATGTAGCGTGACATGAAACCAAGATCTCGGTTGAGGCCGTCCTCATCGGTGCGGAACTTGGCTATCAGTTTCTGCTCGATGATTTTGCGTTGTCGTGTGTCTCGAAGGCCGCCTTGGAGAACGCTTACCCGCAGATCCGAGGCTGAATGTCCTTGACTGCTGAAGTGTTCCCCGACTGGGAGGTAACAATCCTGCCTGGCGATTGTTGCGCGGTGTCCGTTCATACGTTGTCTCAGTGTCTGCGTGGTCTCGCTGATGTACCATGCTGCAGTGCATCCTTTCCTGCAACGTATGAGGTAGACAACGTTGGCCGAGTCACATGAGTATGTACCGTGTACCTGGTGGGTAGTGTCCTCACGTGTGATGATGGTATCTGTGTTGATGATCTGGCATGTCTTGCAGAGGGTGCCGTGGCAGGGTTGTGTGGTGTCGTGGTCGCTGTTCTCCTGACAGCTGGGTAATTTGCTGCGAACGATGGTACTTTTGAGGTTAGGCGGCTGCTTGAAGGCGAGTAGTGGAGGAGTGGGGATGGCCTTAGCGAGGTGTTCCGCATCATCCGCATCATCATCAATGTTCACTGGGGGTGATCTCAACTCCTGTTTCCATGGGAAGGTGTTCTGGATTTTTCTCCCGCCCAAAACTTACCTTTGGTTGGCAGCTGCAGGGACTACATTGCATGGTGGTTGTGTTGGGCACCAGGTGGTGATACCGGGTAGGATTTTAAAAAAAATTTTTGTAAAGCATTTTCAGGTGCAGTAATATAGTTTTTGTAAAGAGCAGTGATCTGTTAGAGATTAAATAAAGTCACTAATGAGGTTTATAAACCAAAAAATAGCAGCTTATGCTTTCTTACCAAATCTCATGATTTTTGAGAGTATATGACTCATGATTTATGAGACTTGAGGGTTGTTGTTCGCACCAGTGTAAAAATATTGAGTGATACAAGGGTCTGGTCTTTCGAAGCCCCTTTATAGCATATTAGATCCTCATTAATGGAATAAAGAGAACAAGAGGTTTTTTTAAATATCAGTTACAACTGAAGTTAACATAGATAATAGTTATACCTTCATGCTCGCTTTGGATTTTTCTAAAGTTATTTAATAATTATTTCTGCAAAAGTACAGATTTAAGAAAAGATGTTATAAAAAAGATTTTTTTACGACATACTACTTCAGATGCCATTGATTGGTTATTCCCCATAAAGTGAGCTGTGGATGGTTCGTTCTCCATCGCTCAGATGCAGCTCCGCCCCTGCCCCTGAGTATAAAGTTGGAATGCCTATGCAGTGCTGCTGAGGATGGCGGTTGTCTGACTCAGTAGCCTGGCTTACCTAGTCTACTGTAGCGGGGTGGGTGCGTGGGGGAGGGAAGTGAGTCATCATCCAGTATTATAAATTTGGGTATTCTTCAGAAATGCTACAGGAAATCCAATCCAGTTAGCCTTATTTTTTCACTAGGACCAGCCAAAACCGGAGTGGAAGGTTGGGGGGGAAAAGGGAAAAAAATAACCAAGGGCTCTGTGTGCATCATGGCAGGAGACAGCGACCAGACGGTGCAGAACCACAAACCCTTTCTAATCGGGGTCGGAGGGGGCACCGCCAGCGGAAAAGTATGGCTTATGTATCCGACTGATTCGTTTTAACATCGATTTGTTCGCGAGTTTAAAGTGGTGGCGGTGGCACCGCGTGGTTACTCCGGGTTAGCCGCTGCTGCTGCTGCCCACGCCGCTTTGTCCCGGACTCCCGGTGTGGTTTGTAGCGGCACCGAGAAGGGCTGAAGGCGGGGAGGGGGAATGGAATGGGAGGTTAGACCCTCTCGCCTGGCTGCGAGGACTCCGTGTGTCAGCTGGTGCGGGTTGCATTGTTCGGTGCAACAGAGTTGCAAATGATTTATATCGGGGCAATAGATACTCAAGGTTCTGTTTTTCTCTCTCGGAATACTGTTGCGAAATGTATCAATCTAATTTGCGAGCCGTGGCGGGTGCTTTAGAAATTGTCGAGTTGGAAGCGTGGAGGGAAACTAGTCCAACCCTCTCCAGTCATTGCATCCGCATCCTTTGTCTTTACAAGTCACTTGCTACTTTTTCTTTTTTAATTATATTGTGTCTGTGATTTGCCCGGAGGGAGTGTTTTGGGGTGCAAGCTGGAGATTGGTCAGGTTTGAATGTGGGGTTAATGCCCTTCATGTTTACACTCTGATGTGTATTGTTTGGCACCGCTTTAAGTTTTATAAATTTGCAGAGGGGTACTTTGGAAGTGACGGGAAATCGCGCTTGAACTTTTCTTGTGTTTCTTAAAGAATCTGAGCCCTGTCTAATACGTCAGACTCCTCCTCCCAAAACGGGTCAGGTTTGTTGCTATATTTTCTCTGCACATTGTGCCTGGTCAGCCGCCTGCTTACTTCCCGCCATGTGTTAAACTGCCATTCTCCTGTGAGAATCCTCTCTCCCTTCCCCCCCACCCACCCAAGGTTAGTCACACAGCACATGTTCCTGAATTCCAAAGCAACATAACAAACAAAAGCCAAGTATTTAAATCGGATTTTTTTTCCTTGCAATTAGAAAACGTCTCCCAAGATAAATAGTAACTGGTTATGGGAAGAGGGGTGTCCGGCCATTTTCTTTCTGTTGGGGGAGGGGGAAGCGGTGTTGAATTTGCCAGGGTGGCCCCACGTATAAAATTAACCAAATTACACGTGTTGAAGGTCATTTAAATTGTTTTGATTATCTGCCCATTTTAAAGGAGCGAATGGCTTTCATAGGAGAAAGATGACGTCTCCGTAAAAGTTGTCATAACTGAAGTAATACTTTTTGTTTAATGAATTTGAGTGACTGGTATCCCTCTCGGTGTCTACTCATGATTTAGAGTTGGAATTGATATAATCATTAGATACATACGTAGGGTCCCTACAATACAGAATTAAGGGGGGCTCTCTTTTTTTTGAAAATTTATATTTTCATGTATGGCTGAACATGACTGGTTAGTGAGAATGTCTAATCTACCACTTGTTTACTATATCCTATTGCCAATACTATGAAGGGAACCTCCACTGTACAGAACCGATTGGTCCTGGTGAAAAGTGCCATGTTTATAATGTAGGCTGGTTTCGCCAGGCTGTGGTGCAAAAGCTATGATCATAAAACTGCCCTCCAATCTTTTTGTACAAATGATGCAACGGTACAATGATCTAGTATGTGTGTGTGTGTGCACAATTTGCTCCAGAATGTTGCTGATTTATAAAAGAGGCATCAGTTCGTTTTGGTGAAATTATTGCCTTACAAATAAAGGATTGCAAGGGCTTAGGGCAGTTGGATTTGCAGCAGTCCTGTGTTTTTTTCCCTACATTACAACAGTGACTATATTTCAAAAGTACGTAATTGGCTGTAAAGCGCTTTGGAATGTTGTGAAAGGCATTTATAAATGCAGGTCTCTTTTTTTTGTGGTTGCTGCTGTTTTGGCTTTTGTCACTTGTTTAGTGGTATGAAAAAGTCTGAAGCTACATATAGCACTTCTGATTTTCAAACGCCAACCAAAAAGACTGGTTTTCTCTTTTTTTTAAATAGAATACAAGGGGGTGGGAACGACAGGTGCTGAAAATGTAAAATAAAACAGAAAATGATGGACATATACAGCAGGCCAGTTAGCATCTGGAAAGAGAAATAATAGGTTAACATTATGCTGTATATTTCCAGCATTTTCTAGTTTCCTTTTTGAATTGGCTTTTAAAATTCCTGCAAATTTTTTTTTGATAGCATATGGGTGCTGGATCAGAGTTTGCTTAGACCCCTATTTACTGTTAAAAATTAACTTATGGGCTTTAAATCCTGCCATATTGCAGATTAATGACATCACTGCAATAGTGAAAAGTGCTATGTCTTTGTATCTCTTGCATGAATTGTGAATTTGCTGCTATTCGTTTCTGCTGGTTAAGTTTTTTTATATCATGTGGTTAAGCGTGGAACAAGCATAACATATTTTTCTGTGTACTGCTACTAGTCTAACACCAACCTTGCAGCACATCCCTGCCACTCATGCACACCAGTGCCTTGCTTAATGCTACACTACATTGTGCTGATGAATGCAGTCTTATTGTGACATAGTTTAGTTGAATAGCCAGTATATGCTTGCTGCATTAGGTAATTCAGCCTGTTCAGCATCCTGTATTTCATTGATCTGCTGAATGTTCTGTCTACTGAGTGAAAATCTTGACCCAATGAAGGTTTCGATTGCCAAAAAAAAATATCACAGCTGAGCCTTGTCTAGGAAGATTGTGTTAGCATCCTTTCTTCCTCATTGGCTAGCGGCTTGAGTTGCGCCATGCATTGCATCCCTTAATTGATCATCAGTCATTTTTGTGCTACTTTGTTTCTGTTGATCACTGCATTCCTCTCGATTGGGGCTTTTGTATTAGTCAGTACAAGTAGTTCTTTCTGCTTTAGTGCTTCAGGGTGCAAGTGTGGCAAAAGCTGCTCAGTTGATGTCACAGGGTAAATTGCAGCTGGATCAGCAGAAAAACAATTGCACATGAGCAGTTTTTAGAGTGTGATTTGTGACTTTGTTTCCGGGTTTGAATATATTTTCCTCAGTAGCTGTACAGAACCACTTGGAATGTAGGAACAGGAGTAGGCCGTTCAGCCCCTCGAGCCATTCAGTTCGATCATGGCTGATCTGTATCTTAACTCCATCTACCCACCTTGGTTCCGTAACCCTTAATACCCTTGCCCAACAAAAATCTATCTTTTTTTTTTTATTTTTACATTTTCAATTGACCGAGCCTCAACTCTCTCCCAAAAAGCTGAATTTTGGATTTCTACTTACCTGCTACTCCTCCTTCCACTACCTAAGTGGGATGAGCTGCTCTGCCTACTCGGGAGGCAAAAGCACGACAGTTTCTGCCTTCTGTGGTAAGATCGTTTGTCTCCTGGTGGGGTAGTGCTCTCTCTAGAAGTGCCTGTGGACAATCACTTTGTTTGGCAGGGCTCTTGCCTCCTGAAAGCAGAAGCACTGGCTTGTTCACCAGTTGCAGCTAAAGTTGTGTGAGTTAACGTTTCAGGTCGAAACCTCTTTCTCTTTCTCACCCCCCCCGCCCTCCAGCAGCTGTCTCATTCTGCCAGCATTTCACACTTCTGAGCCACCTTTTTGTTTCTTAACCTGTCCTATTACCATCTCGTCTTGCCTTGAGCATCTCTTAATGTCTCTACTTACCGTAGACCATCCCTTTTGTTCTTTTATTCCTCCCCCCAGCCGTTCCTGCTTTTTTCCTCAGTTCTGACAAAGGGTCTTCGACCTGAAACGTTAACTCTGTTTCTCTCTCCACGGATGTTGCCTGGCCTACTGAGTTTTTCCAGCGTTTTCTGTTTCAATTTTCCAGCATCTGCAGTATTTTGCTATCGTAAATGTACTACAAGTTGTCTTGATTGCTATTCTAACCAAAGCATGCGATTGAAAGTGGATATTCCAAGATTAAACCTTATAACTTAAATTAAAAAATTAGTGACACCATTGACATTTCTGAATTCAGGTGCTAAAATGGGATATTGTTTTTTGTTGAGCCTTAAATGCTGAGACGATGGCCCGTTAGAAAAGTCTACCACCTCCTGAGACTAAAAGTTCTTCTCGTAAGTAATTGCAGAAGGTTATCAGAGTGATGTCTTGCAATATATAAAACCTTTTGATGTGGAATGGCTGGGTTTTGAAACTTGCATCTAAATAAATAGCACTACAAAACCATAACCACAATTCATTGAGCAACAGAAATGAAAAATGCTGCAAACACTCATCGGGGTGGAGAGAACAGACAAGTTAACGTTTCAGATATGGACCCCTCATCAGACAAAGGATCCACATCTGAAAACGTTAAGTTGTCTGTTCTCTCCACAGGTACTGCCTGACCTACACGTTTTCAGTGTTTTCTGTTTTGTTCCAGATTTTGCATCTGTAGTATTTTGCTTTTTGGTCAGAGAGGAGCTGTTTGCTGTGAGTATTTTGTTGTGCTTCAGGGGCTAAATGCAGTTATTTCAACACTTTTTTATAAAAAAAAAAAATCCTTCTAAACCTGAAACATTACAATGTTTTTGCTGAAAACAGACCTCTGATGCTAAATAAAGCCATTGGCACTTTTAATGAGGTGAGAAGGGAGAGGGTAGTGCAGAACAGCGCTGTGGAAATGCTGTCGATTAGCATTTATTGCAGGCCTAGATCAGTAACCAGCCCAGTATTGGCTGTCCAGGGCCAGGCCTGATGCTGATATACAGGAACTGCTTGTTGACATCCGGCATAGGCAACAACTTGCCCAAACCATTGACTGAGCTACACTATGCAAACCTGACCTGAAGCTGTCTTGAGGGCAGATGGTTTTTATTTGCATAGCCTATCCTGAGCTGACCTGCTATTCTTTCTGATGAAAAGTCATCGACCTGAAACGTTAACTCTGTTTTACTCTCAGATGCTGCCTGACCTGCTGAGTGTATCCAGCATTTTCTGTTTCTATGACCTGCTCTGGCATTGCCTTAGTTTTACTTCCTCTGTGTCTCATATCTATTAAGCACTCCTGAGCTCTTCAGTGGATGAAGACTGTGCCATTAGACCTCAAATTACTGGTAATAGAATCAAGTATTGAGTGCTTTGATAACTCCATTGATCAGACACTTCCTAAATGCACATACTCTTTTTTTTTTCCCTCCTATCCTTTCAAGTGATGTGCAACAAATCAGTAATTGTGCTTAAAAACCCCAGTCTAAAGGTAAAAGGATCTCGTTGGTCATTAAATTGGCTAGCTAGCAGCCCAGGACTTCAGGAGAGGTGGTCGTGCCATGGTCACACCGACATCAGATTCAAAATCTCCATGCTTGAGGGAACCACAGAGACTGGGATGTCTCTCTGGGGTATGGAATTTGAATCTGCTGATTTCATAGAATGTTCGAGGACAGAAATGGATCATTTGGTCCCCAAGTCTGCAATGCTGTTTTCTTTGCATGAGCTACCCAGTCAATTCCGTGCTCCTGTTCGCTCCGCAGACACTACATCCCAATCTAATCCCTTTCAAAATAAATCATAGATTCTGCCTAGTGGTTCATGGCAATGAGTTCCCCATTCTAACCATCCTGTGTAAAATGCTTTCTGACCTCTAACTCTTCGTGATTATCTTAAATTCGTGTCCGCTTGCACTGTCTCCTGCTGACCACTGTAGGAAATAATCCATCATTATTTACCTTTATCATAACCTGAAGACCTCAATTTGGTCATCCCTCAATCTTCTCGACTTTAGTAAAGAAAAAGCTAAAGGATTTTATTTGCCTTTTTACATGGCCTTCTTTGCTTAAGCTTTCACCTTTTTAATGACTTGTGCATTTACACACAGGCTACTGGTCTCTTTAGGAGAGATGCTTGGTACATCCTACTAAGCTCTCTGAACAATCAAATTCTAGCTTTCACCTTAATTCCTATAGCCAAGCTGTTTTCAGTTCCTGTGGGGAAAAATGGACAGACAGAATATCACCCCAAAATGCTGGAAATCCAATTATAACAAGGGAGTTTGATTTATTCAGTTCCCCCCTCCTGTAGGGAATATGGATGGAATTGTGGAATGAAATCCCCAGAACATTGGTTTTTAAGAAAAGTCCCTGCAATTTAATGTGTTTAAAACTGATTTTTGATTTGTGCAATGGTTAAGCTTTAAGTTTTCAAACTGTGCCCATGGTCACGTGGGGGTTTGCAAGTGGCGTCTGGCCACCTGGAGCCATGCATACCACCAGTGCACCAAGAATTCTGTATTTGGTGACTTATCTAGGATTTGTTCCCTGCGTTGATAATACTGTTTTCTGTTGGGTAGCTGACACTGTCTCTTGGAAGTTAGGACAGGGCAATCTATGACAGTCAATATTTACAGGGTTCCCACATAGAGGGGAAAAAACAATGAAAAGCAACTAAACCAGTGGCCTTGCTGATTAACCTTATTGTGTGTCTGTGTAGGTAATCTGTCAAACTCTTCTTCAGGGCACAGTAAGCTGCAATGATCCCTTGAGCTAAGAACTGTTGCTGAATTTCTGATGCTAGCTATTACTTGGTTTATTGGAACCACTGGAAGGGTCGTGGTATATCTATGGTCATATTTTGGTTATAACTGAAGTCCCCAAGTGTGTTTTTAATTCTTGTTTTGTACATTGTACCCCTTCATCTCCAACCAGCCGTGGATCTTTTTTGCATTGCATTGCAGCAACGTAAGCCCTGAAATGTGCTGGATCCCAGATTACTATTTTAACACGGTCCGCATCTTCAGGAGCGTTTGTGTTATGCGCAGAGAGGTGTATGATCAGGGTGAATGCTTGGCATACAGGAGTGCCATGATACTCTTCACATAGTACTCTGAAATTGCTGCTGGCAGGTGCAAGTGTGGCACTTGCCTTGTGATTTTTGTATAGGTTTAATATTCAGTAAATATTATGCATCTGTGTTCTATCCTGTATGGGCCCGTCCTGTTCTTGGCTCTTTTGCAAACACATTCCTTGCAGTGAAGGTTGGCTACAGGACCACATGTCCCAGCAGTGACATTTATGCTGAAGGGGAAAGTGGTCGTTGACTTTGTTGAATAGGTTGACATTCTCTGTGACTGACCATCATGTGCTAGCCCTCCTCAATCTTTCTGTAGCATTTGACAAAATTGACTGCTCCACTGTCCCTCTCTTGGGGCTCATCTCTTAAACTGCCTTCATTGGGTTTTGTTGCAACATATCCCAATGCAGATAGCATACCTGTAGCAATGTCTTCAAATCCCAATCCTGCACCATTACCTCTGTACTTCAACATTAGACTGGAACATGTGATCTCTTTTAATTACATGGCCTGTTTCTGTGCTGTAAATTCCATTTAGCCCAACCAGTCTGTGCTGGTGCTGCTTCTTTTTTCTTTTCTAGAAAAAAGAGCCCCAGTCTGTTCAGTCTTTCCTGATGGTTATAACCTTTTCAGTTCTGGTATCACCCTTGTAGATCTGTTTTGCGCCTTCAGTGCCTCTGTATTTAATATAGAGACCATAACTGTGCACAGTAAGTGTGGTCTAACTAATATATAACCAATAATACTGCAGTTTCTCTCATTGCCATCTTCCCACACTTGCCGTACTATTTTCAAAAGTATAGCTTAATTTTTAGGCACTGTAATGTTGGAGTTTACTTTGGATCATCGTAGAGCAGCATCTGTGCACCTAATGCACTGGCTCCTTGCATTTAGGCTGCTAAATCCAGCTCTCCTGTCCAGACAGCAGAATTCTGCAGTCAAGATAAGAGAGCCAGTTTTGGTAGTGTAAACACAAGGAGCCAGCACGTAGTTGCTGCTTCCTCACCCTCTTTCCTTCCCCGGCCCCCAACCTCCTAAATTTAAAAAAAAAATTAAAAAATTGTCAAAACATTTGGTGAAGCAAACCTGTGAAACCAGAATCTTGAAATCTGGACTCTGTCGAACTCTGAGGAAATTGTAGCTGCAATGAGATTGTTCCTCAACACTTTTTTTATTCCAGAATCATGTATAAAACAAAGCCAACTCCCAATCCCCATGCTGTAGAAACTGCCCCAATTGCATTTCAGGAGGTTCTGCAGCAGTCAGTCCCACTTTATTGCTGCAGTTATTCATAAAAGTTGCTGCAAGAGTGCCTAAAGATTAATATTTTTTAAATAATGTGGTCAGGCGGCAGTGACAAGAAGCTGATCACGTTTCGCTCCCATGTTGTACTATTGCACTTATTAATTGACTAGTAGCAAATGCTTGTACGGAGGGGGGGAAAATATCTGAGCATGCCGCCGCACACCGCCAATGCTGGGTGATCCTCTTGACCATCACCTAGCACCCCAGATGGCACCGCATGTTAGCCCAGCGAGTAGGTGAGCCACGAAGAGCGGGAAGTTTTCCAGTTTGTGCTGTGCTGATCGGCAGGGCAGAAATGGGGGTGCAGCAATTGGACGCAGTACCCCCAGGCTTAACCCCGGGAGAGTCTCCTGGTTCCTGCTCCCTCCTCACTTTCCAGTGATCTGCTGGAGGTGTTCATGGGGCTCAACTGTGATGTTTTTTTTCTTTTTTTCCTCCCCTCCCCCACTCAATGGAAGGGCTTGATAACTCAAGTCTTACACACTTGGGGATGTTGCTTAAGTATAAACATGGCAAGTTTTCAATGTCTTCTGGATGGGTGGGGTTTCACTGATTATAACCATAAGCATTCCATCTCTGTTAAGTAGGCCAAATCTCCAGTATGGCAGGATACCAGTTATAACTATACATTTGGCTGTCAATCATAGTTGGGAAAATTTTACATGCTGATCATTATGCTTTACTGAAATCCAAGTGACCGCAATCTGTTGCTTTTGCATCTGATGACATCTGTGCTTAATTTTGTGAGAAACATTTTTCACAGAATGCAACAGACATAACTTTGTGGCCGTAGTGCCCAGCTTTGTGGTATTGTTATGCCTACTGGTGATAATGGCCCCACACTGCCTCAGACATTGTCTGACTACAGGAGACAGTAATCCCAGTTTAGTGTCATAGCTGAGCTATTGATAGTTAGTTTCAGTATCTTTATACTTGTTTGTTTTTAAACTGAAGTGTGGAAAATGCTAAGGAATGTGGGGGGGGGTTTATTTAAACACTGCCACAACTCTCAATACAGCTTGTATAGTTAGTTTTGTGTTTGAAGGCAAATATTTGGAGGGGGTTTAGGGTAGGGCCCAATGTTGGTGAAATAACTAATAATATAGGAACTACAGTCTCACTATTCACTTTTTTTTTTCTGAGGTAGTCCTCGGTTTGTGCGAAAATAGTCCAGCTACTCGGCCAAAATGAGATCGACGATCACAAGCGGCAGGTGGTTGTCGTGAGCCAAGACAGCTTTTACCAAGTCTTGACCGCTGAACAGAAAGGAAAAGCAATGAAGGGCCAGTTTAACTTCGATCACCCAGGTACGTGAATGTTGGCAAAGGAGCCCTCAACGGAGAATTTAGTTAGTATTGCTGTAATCTTTATTGAGGCACAATTATCTTTTTTTTTCCTCTCCAATTTTATGTTTCGTTGCAGATGCCTTTGATAATGAATTAATATTGAATACCCTGCAGGATATCATTGAAGGAAAAACGGTCGAGATTCCTGTCTATGACTTTGTTTCCCATTCCAGGTAAATTATATTAAAAGATCATATTTGTTTTTTAAATGTAGCTTGCAGGCCAAGTAATTGGCAGATTTCATTGGCGTCAAATGATGTGCATAACAGATGTGTTTGATTTATCTGGGGTGTTGAGCCAATGAATTTACAGAGCTTGATGTATTGTACTTGCATTCCCCAACTTGGTTTCAGAATTATCAACTGGATCAGTGAATAGTTGAGCCTTGCAGAATAGGAAGGTCCCAAAATTGATCCCTGATGTGTGCTACATTGATTGATCTCAGCTGTGGTAACTGTAGGAGTGCTACATTTGCTTCAGAGAAGGGAAAATTTATGTTGCCTGCCTTCCTTGTGGTCACTAACCTCTGCAGGTATCTGGTGTGTAGATATCTGGTGAAGACGCGATCAGGCTTGGCTCTCTTGTGCATGGTTTAGCAGCCCCCCATCGATTAGCATGATCATATTTTATGTTTATGTTCACATGTAAATAATGACCACTTGTGTGAGGTGCCACGGTGATTGGCTTCCAAGGAACTGTATCCCAGCAAGTGTCCCTTGCTTTAAGAAGGAGAGGAACTTAACCGGGGAGGTGGAAATTTGTCCTGTGTAGTTTGCAATTAAATGCTAATGGCGTGGAAAGAAAGAACTTGCATTTATATAGCGCCTTGCATGACCTCCATGCCCCAAAGCACTTTTACAGCAAATTAAGTACTTTTTGAAGTGTAACTACTGTTTTAATGTGGGAGACAGGGGCCAATTTGTGCACAAACCACAATGAAATAAGTGACCAGATCATCTGTTAACGGTGTTGGTTGAGGGATAAATGTTAGCCAGGACACCAGGAGAACACCCCTCTTCTTCGAATAAAATGCTGCGGGATCTTCAACGTCCACCTGAGA
This sequence comes from Squalus acanthias, assembly GCA_030390025.1. NCBI lineage: Eukaryota > Metazoa > Chordata > Chondrichthyes > Squaliformes > Squalidae > Squalus > Squalus acanthias. Next base: position 73,159,938 of record CM059439.1, read on the forward strand.
GCTGACAGGGCCTCGGTTTAACATCTCCTCTGAAAAACGCCACCTCTGACCGTGCAGCGCTCCCTCAGTACTCCACTGGCGTGTCAGCCAAGGTTATAGTTCTCGTCTCTGGAGTGGGACTTGAACCAACAATCTTCTGACTTGGGTGAGTGTGCTACCACTGAGGTTTAAACTAATTTGTCAGGGGGATGGGAAAAAGGGCTGTAGTCCACGAGCCAGTGGTGAGTGTAGGGAGGTACTGAGGAGGGTATCAAGGTCGCAGGAATGTACCGGCAGACAGGAAGATGGCTTGAAGTGTGTCTACTTCAATGCAAGGAGCATCCGGAATAAGGTAGGAGAACTTGGAGCGTGGATTGGTACTTGGGACTTGGGACTACGATGTGGTGGCCATTACGGAGACATGGGTAGAACAGGGACAGGAATGGTTGTTGGAAGTTCCGGGGTATAGATGTTTCAGTAAGAGTAGGGAAGTTGGTAAGAAAGGTGGAGGAGTAGCATTGTTAATCAAGGATAGTTTAACCGTGGCAGAAAGGCAGTTCGAGGGGGATCTGCCGTCTGAGGTAATATGGGCTGAAGTTAGAAATAGGAAAGGAGCGGTCACGTTGTTAGGAGTTTTCTACAGGCCCCCAAATAGTAATAGAGATGTGGAGGAAGAAATTGCAAAGCAGATTATGAATAGGTGTGGAGGTCACAGAGTAGTTGTCATGGGTGACTTCAACTTTCCAAATATTGATTGGAACCTTTATAGGTCAAACAGTTCGGATGGGATAGTTTTTGCACAGTGTGTGCAGGAGGGTTTCCTGACACAATATGTGAATAGGCCGACAAGAGGTTGGGGCCACGTTGGATTTGGTACTGGGTAATGAACCGGGCCAAGTGTTTGATTTGTATGTGGGAGAGCACTTTGGAGATAGTGACCACAATTCGGTAACTTTCACTATTGCAATGGAGAGGGATAGGGCCATACGGCAGGGCAGGGTTTATAATTGGGGGAGGGGTAATTATGATGCGATTAGGCAAGAATTAGGGAGTATAAGATGGGAACAGAAACTATCAGGGAAAGGCACAAACTAAAAGTGGAGCTTTTTCTGGAGCAATTACTGCGTGTCCTTGATAGGTATGTCCCTGTCAGGCAGGGAGGAAATGGCCGAGTGAGAGAACCATGGTTCACAAAGAGGTTGAATGTCTAGTCAAGAGGAAAAAGGAAGCGTATGTAAGGATGAGAAAACAAGGTTAAGTTGGGTCGATTGAGGGGTACAAGGTAGCAAGGAATGAGCTAAAAAAAGAGAGCTAGGAGGGGGCATGAGAAGTCCTTGGCGGGTCGGATCAAGAAAAACCCCAAGGCTTTTTACTCTTATGTGAGAAATAAAAGAATGACCAGGGTGAGGGTAGGGCCGGTCAAGGACAGTAGTGGGAACTTGTGCATGGAGTCAGAAGAGATAGGAGAGGTGATGAATGAATACTTTTCGTCAGTGTTCACCGAGGAGAGGGGCCATGTTCTTGAGGATGAGAGTGTGATAAAGGTGGATAGGCTGGAGGTGGTAGATGTTCTGAGGGAAGATGTTTTAGCAATTTTGAAGAACCTGAGGGTCAATAAGTCCCCTGGGCCAGATGGGATATATCCTAGGATTCTTTGGGAGGCAAGGGAGGAGATTGCAGAGCCTCTGGCTTTGATCTTTGGGTCCTCACTGTCCACGGGGATGGTGCCAGAGGACTGGAGAGTGGCGAATGTTGTTCCTCTCTTCAAGAAAGGAAATAGGAATGACCCTGGTAATTATAGGCCAGTTAGTCTTACTTCGGTGGTTGGTAAGATAATGGAAAAGGTCCTGAGGGATAGGATTTATGACCATTTGGAAAGGGGCAACTTAATCAGGGATAGTCAACACGGATTCGTGAAGGGTAAGTCTTGCCCAACAAATTTGATTGATTTCTTTGAGGAGGTAACTAAGTGTGTAGATGAAGGTAGAGCAGTTGATGTCGTATACATGGATTTCAGTAAGGCGTTTGATAAGGTTCCCCATGGTCGTCTCATGAAGAAAGTAAGGAGTTGTGGGATAGAGGGAAATTTGGCCGATTGGATAAGTAACTGGCTATCTCATAGAAGGCAGAGGGTGGTGGTGGATGGAATATTTTCGGACTGGAGACCAGTTACCAGCGGTGTGCCACAGGGGTCGGTGCTGGGTCCTCTGCTGTTTGTGATTTTTATCAATGACTTGGAGGGGACTGAAGGGTGGATCAGTAAATTTGCTGATGACACCAAGATTGGTGGAGTAGTGGATGAGGTGGAGGGCAGTTGTAGGCTGCAAAGAGACATTGATAGGATGCAGAGCTGGGCCTGAAAAATGGCAGATGGAATTTAACCCTGATAAGTGCGAGGTGATTCATTTTGGTAGGGCAAATTTGAATAAGGATTACAGGGTCAACGGCAGGGTTCTAAGGAACATGGAGGAGCAGAGGGATCTGGGGGTTCATATCCACAGATCTCTGAAGGTTGCCACTCAAGTGGATAGAGCAGTAAAGAAGGCCTATGGTGTGTTGGCGTTTATTAACAGAGGGTTTGAGTTTAAGAACCGTGAGGTTATGCTGCAACTGTACAGGACCTTGGTGAGACCACATTTGGAATATTGTGTGCAGTTCTGGTCACCTCACTATAGGAAGAACGTGGAAGCATTGGAAAGAGTGCAAAGGAGATTTACCAGGTTGCTGTCTGGTTTGGGGGGGAGGTCTTATGAGGGAAGATTGAGGGAGTTGGGGCTTTTCTCTTTAGAGCGGAGGAGGATGAGAGGTGACTTAATAGAGGTTTATAAGATGATGAGGGGGATAGATAGAGTGGATGTTCAGAGACTATTTCCTCGGGTAGAGGCAGCTGTTACAAGGGGGCATAACTATAAGGTGCATGGGGGGAGATATAGAAGGGATGTCCGAGGTAGATTCTTTACTCAGAGTGGTTGGGGTGTGGAATGGACTGCCTGCTGTGATAGTGGAGTCGGACACTTTAGGAACTTTCAAGCGGTTATTGGATAAGCACATGGAGCACACCAGAATGATGGAGTGTGATAGCTTGATCTTGGTCTCGGACAATGCTCGGCACAACATCGAGGGCCGAAGGGCCTGTACTGTGCTGTACTGTTCTATAAAGTAACCATTTCCTGCTTGAGTTTTGTATTTAATTTTTTTCATGGTAAATTTGTACAACAGCGCTCTAGTATATGTAGCAGGGTTTCATAATCAAAGTGGGAGATAGTGACTCTGTAACTAGACCGACTATGGTGTTCCACAAACTCTGTTCCCTAGCCGTTGACTCCATCCCTCTCCCTGGCCGCCGTCTTAAGGCTGGACCAGACCATTTGCAACCATGGCATCCTATTTGACCCTGAGCTGAGCTGCTGACCATCACCAAGACCACCCATTTCTACCTCTGTAACTCCACCCATCTCTGCCCCGCCTCACCTCATCCATGCCTTTGTTACATCTAGACTCAAACTGTTCCAATGCTCTCCTGGACAGCCTCCCACTTGCACCCTCTGTAAACTTGAGCTCATCCAAAACTTGCTGCCTGTATCCTAATTCGCACCAAGTACTGTTCACCCATCATCCCTGTGCTCGCTGACCTACATTCCTACATTGGCTCCCGGTCCAGCAACGCCTCAGTTTTAAAATTCTTACCTTTGTTTTCAAGTCCCTCCATGACCTCTCCCCATCCTAGCTCTGTAACTTCCACCAGCCCTACAACCCTCCCAAATCTCTGCGTTCCTCCAATTCTGGCCTCTTGCACATCTGTGATTTTAATCGCTCCACCATTGGTGGCTGTGCCTTCAGCTGCCTGACCCATAAGATCTGGAATTCCCTCCTTAAACCTCTCTACCTCTCTTTCCTCCTTTAAGATACTCCTTAAAAACCTACCTTTTTTTATCAAGCTTTTGGTCACCTGTCCTAATATCTCCCTATGTGGCTCAGTGTAAAATTTTGTCTGAAGCACCTTGGGATGTTTTTATGTTAAAGGTGCTATATAAATGCAAGTTGTTACTCTGGTGGACCACCTTGAAGCAATAAGATGTTTTATGGAAATTAATTGAAATGGATAGAACTAGAGATTTTAAGAGGAGGGGGAACTAGAAATGGAGAAGATTTTATAGGTTTACACATTTCCTGAAATTGAGTGTCAAAATCACACTGATTTTTGCACCAAATGGTTGGGTATACAGCATAACTGTGTTCCCATTTGTTGTGGTCTGGCTTCCTCTGAATTTGCATGATCTTGAATGTTGTACATTGATGGACAGTGACTTTGATGCTCCCAAGTTCTTAGTTAAGCTTTGGAATCCAGGTGTGTCCAGCTGGCATAATCTACCCAATCCAACCCAAATGAAGGTTTGTTGATCAGAGGGGGAGAGGCAGGGGGCAGACTTGCCCCACTAAAATTTAAATGGAGAGTAATGCTACATTGACCACTTTAATACATGGAAGCAATTTAAATACCATCCCAAAAATGAACTGTATCCAGGTTATGTGATTTACTTGAGATGCTATGCAGCTTAGACAAGGCTAGAAAATTTCACTCCTCTTACCAAAAATTCCAATCCCATCAACTAGTTCCTGTTCAGTTCTGAGCTGAAGAATGAATGAACCCATTCATCAAGTTGCAAGCATCAACTGAGAACTTAACCTCTCAATCTCCAATTTTGCTGTTTTTTTTAAAATCTTGCCCTCCCCTGCCCAACTTCCCCTTTTCCCAGGTGCATTTAGACCTTGGTAACCTGTTCCAGCTCTTCTCCACCTTTTTTAGATTAGCTGTTTTTTCTGGGGTATATTTTGATGTATTCTGGTTACAAAGTGTGACTGGAAATTTTTTTAAACTGTTAACAAAATCTTCCTAGAACTAGGAATTCAGATCATCCTGACCGGAACGTGATTTTTTTTTTTTAGTGTAGAATTTAACAAAGGCTTTTGACTTAAAATTCTTCAAGTAAAACAAGTAGGTCTGTACATTATGTGCTATAAGCTGCAATAGTACCTTCTATGCTTCAGGAAGTTGAATTGAATCTGGTTTTTTTTTCTCGATATAAACACACATGGGACCATTACAGTGAGCCATTTCTGTTTGGTGTTCAGTGGCTGAGCTGTTTCAGTTTATACTGATATTTTTCTCTCCCATATGAGTAAAGGTTTGGTGCAGACTGAACTACTCGGAGTGTTACATGGATGAGTTTTACAGCATAGAATGGAACCTTATACAAGCTTCCCTGGGGCATTCATGATGTGCAGAGAGAGGGGGAATTGGGTTTAAAAGAGTACTTCATTACTCAATGGAATCTAGTGTACAAAAAAAATGGCTGAGAGCTCAATGGGAAGAATAAAATAGTTCTAGTTAGCATCCATGTATCATTGGCAGTAGAAACTGAAGTGTTTCTGTATGTTACCTTTCCAGAAAATCTGAGACGGTGACTGTTTACCCAGCAGACGTGGTGCTATTCGAAGGCATCTTGGCCTTTTACGTGCAGGAGATCCGGGACATGTTTCAGATGAAGCTGTTTGTGGACACTGATGCAGACACCAGGCTGTCACGCAGAGGTACAGGGCAGGTAGAAACTATCATCATGATGTGGTGGTTTGTGCTGTCTGTGTAAATATAGTGGATAACTGATCAATCAACAGGTCGGCATTTACAATGGTGAGATTTTTGAGGGGTTCAAAAGTACACACTGAAAAGAAAATAGCTGTGAAATGCAATGCTTGAGAAAGACCCAGTCTGGGAATTTTTTCCCCATTTGCTCCTCCATATTGGTGGGGGGGGGGGGGGGGGAATACTTAAATCTGCTCTACCTGTTGTCCCCAAACTGCATAATGGTATGCAACAGTGTCCTGTAACTTGTTCCAGGGTTGCACAGTAGAATGTAGCAGGTGAATGACCGCCACCATCTCTTTGGTGTGAAGAGGAAGTGTGATAGGACTTCAGAATGTGGCGTGCCTGTCTGCTTCCCTCTGGCAACCCCTGACTTCCATTGCACTACCTGGAGAAAGCAGTGTGCAGGATCCAACTGTTGACACATCTTCTTGGCAGTACCATCACCTGTCTGGACCCTGTACACCTATGGACGGTTGCTGTGGACCTTCATCCTTTTGCAAGACTTGAAATACACCTCAGTGATGGCCCACTTGGACCCCATGTTTGGTTTATTTGTGAAGATGAGCATGTTTTCTTGAGTACAGTAAAACTGCTGCAGACAAAACAATTACTGGAAGCATAATAAAGCATGAAGGACACAAGATATGAGTGCATAGTGGATGCTGAGTAACAGTGGATTCTAAGCTTTACAGTATGGTTGCAAAGGACATTTAAGATGTGATTAGTTTCCTTAAGCAACCTTAAATGATGAGGTGTTGGTATCATCACACTTGTAGATACGAGCTCTTATGTTTTCAGAGACCACCCAGGAGTCTCTGATAACCCAGCCTGCACGGTTTTTAATTTTCTCTTGTATTTTAATGTGTGTTTTGCTGTTTTTGTTTTGAGGATTTGACAATCTACTTTTTGAACAATACTTGTCTTGATTCAACTTGTTCCTGTAGGCATGAAAATATTGTTTCTGTTCTAAGGAGCAGCCCTGTTTTATGTGACATTCCATCACTGGAGTTTAAAAGTTGAACTTCTCCTCTTAAGACATTGCCTGATATCATTTTTGCAAGACTACTGGCACCAGCACAGTAAGTCATGTGACTTGTGTAGATCAAGTGGCTCATTTGCATAAATGCTATTTATTGGAAGGCTTTGATTTTCACTCGAACCTTGACAACGCCAGGGGAGCTGAAAATGGAGTGGTAGCATGGCAGAGCTGTCGACTCTTTTATCCTTGCCCCTCCTGCCACCCAACCCACCTTAAAGCATGTTGATATTTTAAGTGTAGGCTTCCATGATTGAATGCTTTAGAAGGGAGAAAGGGGAATACTTTGTAAATATTAATTTGCGTATGGTGGGGCCCCCCTTTATCTCCACTCAGTGCTTCCTGGAGTGAGCTGGCTGAGATTGGGTACTCTATTGTGTGAATAACAAACCCGTGGCACAGTGGACTTGTGCTGCAGTACATTGTGAAACCTGCAAATGCAACTTTTTAAATGAATGCACATTTGATCTTTGTTCTTAAATGACCGTGTATTAAACTGCGTAGAGCAATTATTTATACGGCTAGCAGTTGCCGAAGTTCACATTTTCAGAGGGTACTGCAGAATTAAATAAAGTAGAGCATAGTCAACTAAAATTTAATTAAGACAATATTACAATTTTATTTTAAAAGTGCTGATTTTTTTGATGTGGGTATTTCTATAAATACTCAATTTGTAACTGCAGTAAGAATGGGTCCTTGTTTTGTTTCAGTATTAAGAGACATCAGTGAAAGACAACGGGACCTAGAACAAGTTTTAACACAGTACATAACATTTGTCAAGCCAGCTTTTGAAGAATTCTGCCTCCCAGTAAGTATAATTGGGCCATCAATATAACATTTTGTTCAGGTTCTAGGAGGTGGCGTGCGGAGTGCCTACTCTGGGTGCACCTAACTCTCTTTTTTGTCTCTTCACAATACGGAGGAGTCCTGCTGTTTAGCCATCTTGTTCCCTTTAGCAGTTGGATCTTATTGTTTAATTTCTGTTACCAATGCTGCCATGACTGAGCGGTAAGTGATTTACTGAGCTTGCTAAGGGACAGGGGTTGTTGTAGAATAAGCTTTTTTAAATATGGTTTTACTGAAATTCTGTAGGAAATAATGTAAGCAATATACCAATTATATTGAGCTAGAAGTAGTAGAAAGCATTTGGCAATAAGGCAAGAGAATTTGCTGTTTTTATGGGAGCCAACAGTCACCATAGCTCCCAGAAATTATAACTATCGCATACCTACAGTTCTACTCCCAATGTTTCATACATATTGGCTCATATAAACTTGGCTGTGACGGTCCTTGTGGTTGAATAACAGCATGAATTTGACACATGGTGTAGAAACATGAACCTCCAGACAGCATGACCAATATCAGCAGTAGATAGGTAATGTAGACCATGTCTGGGCCCCAGGCAAGCCAAGTGGGCTCTATCTGGATGAACTCTTTTGATAAAGGGTTATTTGGCCTAGCAAACTCTTTCCTTCTAGATACTGTCATTCAGTTTAATCATCCACTGACCAGATTAAATAAAACTTCCAAGAAAATAAAAACTAACTTTTTTAACCCCCCTAACACCTTAAGGTATATTGACAAGCTTCCAGGACATCAATTCAGATTATCCAGTCCTGAGATGCATTCAAGACTCCTCCATGGTCTGAAAGTACTGGATCCATCATGATACGTATATAAATTATTTAACATCTGTTGGGCATCTGTCCCATATCTACTGCTCTATGGGAGGAGGAGTCGGGAGGAAAATGTGTTCTGACCACTGTTTAATTTTGCATTTGTTTTCAGTTTCTGTCACCATGGGCACAATTATTTAACTATTTATTTGAAAACTTGGCTGGTATCCTGTCTTAACCCATCTCCATTTAAAACTGCTTTCCCAGCATTCTGAATCCTGCTCGCTATTTTTTTTTTCCTGGACCCTGCCCAAAATGGATGAGAATGCCCAAAGTTACATGCAGTACTGTATGTGGCTTCTGGCAGTATCCATTTTATACAGGGTTAGAATAGCCTGTGTTGTGTCTTTTATAATCTGGTGCCCTTGAGAGATGTCCAGTACTTAGATAGCCTTGTTGATAAGACTTGGATTGATTAATCAGTCCAATCCTCATCCTTCCTTTCTACCACTGATGGAAGCCCATTTATTATGTACATTTCCTGTGAAACCAATATGAGTTGGCAATCTAAAACCACTTTCTTCACACTATTACTTGACCACAAGGGCGTGGTACCATCAAATAATTTTTATAGTGCTGGAAAACATCTCCACCATCACTCATGAATTGTATAAACAGGGGTCCTTGCTGAAATCCTATTTGCTGTTCCCACTTCTAATTGATTTCCATTTATCCTGAAAATCTACTTTATACTGACCAGCATTTTCAAATCAGCTAGCTAATGGTCATTAGTTCCAAAGAATTTCTTTTTGGAAACCCTCCCATGCAGAAATTCTTTCTGAAATATTAAGTAAACTTTATTTACTTGCCTTTGTCTTACATTTTTTCCACTAGACCTTCGGTATATTCCTGAGTTAATATCTACTTGTCTAAATATTAAGGTAAAATTTGTTGTCTTCCATATAGACCTAGTTTTGGTAGCGTTCCAAAATAATCAACCTATAGCTTTTCCTGTTTCTGTGGTCATTTTTCTAGTATCTTTAAGTTCACCTGACCTGTAGATTTTCTTTCCTGGCCTTTATTCGCCTCTCCTGCATTCCTGAAGATATTTTGCTGCCTTGAGGTGAAAGTTCCATGAGATCTCAGTGCCATCTGGTGTCTCACTGAAGTGAGTCTTGACTGAGTGGTTTCAGACTATTCAACTACCAGGGTATCACCGTTGAGTCCATTTCTGTTTATACGCATCACTTTCCAGCAGGAGTTGCTGGATAGTGATTAAGAGTGCCGCATTTAACTGCTACCCTAGCTAAGATCAGCTAGCACTGCATTGACTTGAACTTTGGACCCTCCTGTCTATATAGCTCAGATAGTTGATGGATAGATGCTTTGTGGTTCATTTAAGATGTTTGTTGCAACACGGTGGCATAGTGGTTAGCACTGGTGCCTCACAGCGCCAGAGACCCGGGTTCGAATCTGACCTCGGGTGACTGTCTGTGTGGAGTTTGCACATTCTCCCCGTGTCTGCGTGGGTTTCCTCCGGGTGCTCCGGTTTCCTCCCACAGTCCAAAAATGTGTGGGTTAGGTTGATTTGGCTATGATAAATTGACCCTTAGTGTTAGGGGGGATTAAATATGTGGGGTTATGGGGATAGGATGGGATATGTTAGGGGGAATTAAATACGTGGGGTTACGGGGGTAGGGTGGGATATGTGTACTGTGGGGATTAAAGCAGGGACAGGGTACTGGATTTGGATGATCAGCCATGATCGTATTGAATGGCGGAGCAGGCTCGACGGGCCGAATGGCCTACTCCTGCTCCTAGATTCTATGTTTCTATGTTTCTATGTTGGCAATAACAAGTCTCTGATTTGTTTCTTAGCCACACTGTAGTCTGAGGTTTCTCCTTCATCATGTTCATCTGCTTCACCGGCCATTTAACATAAAACTTATAATTTTAAATTATCCCATTTTCTAAGCCATCGTATATGATGCACGGGTATCTGGTGTGATTATATTGCATCTCAAAATTTTATGTCCTGATTCTCCTAAATTTTATAATTTTATCTTTGTTTTAATAGTTTCTTGAGCTGATCAGCCAGGCCCAGTTACTGGAGCTAAAGTCTCTTAATACAGTGAAGCCATCCCTTTTTTAAATAGTTATAAGCAAGGATGATGAGATATCTTGATTGATCATATTCTCCAGCATTTGTTTCTGTGCCCCCAATGCCTCTGCCCAATCAATTGGCATCCTAGTAATGAAAAAGACTTGCATTTATATACCGCCTTTCACAACCTCCGGATGTCCCAAAAAAGCCGGTGAAGTATTTTTGAAGTGTAGTCACTGTTGTAATGGAAATGCGGCAGCCAATTTGTGCACTGCAATGTGGTAATGACCAGATAATCTGTTTGTGATGTTGGTTGAGGGATAAATATTGGCCAGGACACCAGGAGAACTCCCCTGCTCTTTTTCGAAATAGTGCCATGGGATCTTTTACATCCACCTGAGATGGCAGACGGGGCCTCGGTTTAACAGCATCTGTGACAGTGCAGCACTCCTTCAGTGCTGTATTTGAGTGCCGTCCTAGATTATGTGCTCAAGTTCCTGGAGTGGAACGTGAACCCACAACCTTCTGACTCGGAGGCGAGTGTTACCACGGAGTCACAGCTGACACCTAAAATGGGTTTAAACTTTACTATGTGGGGAAGGAACCCTTTGAAAATATCAACATGTTTCTGAAGATCCTGTGTTCTAAAACTTTTAAAAGGCCTAGACAGTGACCCAAAAGTAGAGCATGCTGTACAGCAGCAAGGGCCACCTTGCTGTCAAAGGGAACATCCTGCTTGGAATGTGGGGTCTGTTGAAATACAGATGTATGAGCAGAAATCTGGATTTCATGTTCTATCTCTGCAAACTCCTTACAGACCTCAAGGCCAGTGAACCCCAGTTTGAAAACCACTCCAATAATGTAACCAGTTAGCATACTTCTGGGGTTTTGTTTTAAATCCAAACTACTCTTTTTAAAAAAAAAAAAAAAGTTTTAATTTTTAAAAAATCTCCTCTCTCCACCTGTAAGGGTCTTAAATGGAATGTGAGTTGACTGTTTCCAAGCAGTTCCAAAATCCAAACTGAATACATAAAATTTACAGCACAAAAACAGGCCATTCGGCACAACCAGTCTATGCCGGTGTTTATGTTCCACATGCGCCACCTCCCACTCTATTTACTTCATCTCACCCTCGCACCCTATCAATATATCTTTCTATTCCTTTTTCCCTCATGCACTTTTCTAGCTTTCCCCTTAAATGCTATTCACCTCAACCACTCACTGTTGTAGTGAGTTTGACATTCTCACCACTCTTGGTAAAGAAGCTTCTCCTGAATTCCTCATTGGATTTATTGGTGACCATCTTATATTTATGGCCCCAAGCTCTACTTCTACCCTATCAAACCACATCATAATTTTAAGGACCTTTTATCGGGTCACTTCTCCGTCTCTTTTCTAGAGAAAAGAGCCACTGCCTGTTAAGTCTTTTCTGATAGTTGTACCCCCTCAGTTCTGGTAACATCCTTGTAAATCTTTTTTGCACTTTTCTCAAGTGCTTCTATATCCTTTCTGTAATATGGAGACCAGAGCTGTGCACAGTCTGTAATTCAGCAATGGTAACTTTTTTTCCCCCATAATTGTGATGCATATCTTACTGGCCTTTTTTCTGCTTTAGGGAACTTTTACATTGATGGCAGATGTGCAATATTTCTGCTAGTGGCTGCATAAAAGGCCTAACTTTTTTTTTTGAATCCAGGAAGTATTGGAGACCACATTTTTAGTGGGTCCTATGTGCTGCAGTCCAATTAAGTGCCTCTTGTACTTGTTTGATAAACAGCTAGTTCCACCTTGATCTGTAGTCCTGCCCTATATGGATATCCCTCTTTAAAATCACGAAGCTCTGTTGTAAAATTGGCAAATGTCTGTATTTTCACTTCTGCAATTCATTACTGATCTGTCGTGATGTGACCTTTTACTTGTGCCAGCTGCAAAATGCATGCACAAGTGCTGGTCCAATGGAGGGGGGGGGGTAGAAATGGCCTCTTAACAGACCTTGATTAAGAATAATAGCACCAAACTAAGTGAGCTGGGGAGAGTGGTGCAGAGTTCACATGTCTCTATTTGAATGCTGTTTTGTGGGCACTAATTAAATGTAAAACTGCCTACAGATATTTTTTCCCCATGAAGTTCTGGTCTTTGTAAGCCTGGACTAAATTCTGCTCAAATCCTGTATTTGCATTCTTGGGTATATTTTTAAAAAAAAACACCTTGCAGCTTTCACAGGACTAGAAGGTGCCTGATATCTAGAAAATGTCAAATTGGCAAAGAACACAATGGATAAAGTATTTACCAGCATGGTTCCTTCAGCTATATTATAGTTAAGAAACCTTTTTTAAAATGGGGTTTTATTTTGTGCTTTTAAAATTTGTTAACCATAATTTTTTGCTTACATTTTGTACAATCATTGATGCATCTAAGGGGAAGCTAGATAAGTATATGAGGGAGAAAGGAATAGAAGGATATGCTGAGATGAAATAGGGTGGGAGGAGGCTCATGTGGAGCATAAACACTGGCATAGACCAATTGGGCCAAATGGTCTGTTGCTGTGAATTCTATGTAATTATAAAATGGTAAATTCTATAATTATAAAATGGAAAATTGTGTAAGCTTTTGTTTTGCATGCAGTGACTGTTGAAGTTATATTTTATTCAAAGGTGTTTATGATGTGCCAAAGTACTAATAAATGCAAGTATTATAACTTGTGCACTACATTAAAAAGATTTAATTTTTGAAATGAGCTTTAAAGGTGTATTTTTGTCATGTCCATCTAAGTAAGCAGTATAATCAAGGAGTAAGCCTTCATTTAAAAATCTGTATTCTAGTAAATAGAACAGCAGCAAACAGTGTAATGTATCATTTGATGAAACATGGATTTACAGATTAAACTGCTTTACTAAAAAGCAGCAGTCACACAAGATTCTTGTATATGTCTAAAGCCCCACATTTGTGCCATCAGTTCCCAACATGTGGTTCTTGGCTTAATAACAAAGGCCTTAACTAGTTCCCCTTTATTCTCGCTTGGTCCATCATAGTGCACGCATGCCACATGTATAAATTTGGGGTCCACTCTTTAATCTACTATTCTGTTGTGATACACCACCAAGTAAACATTTTTTTTTTTGAAAACAGACTAAAAAGTATGCAGACGTCATCATTCCAAGAGGAGCAGAAAACTTGGGTATGAAGCTTCTCCTTGTTTTTAATGTTTATGCAATCCCTCTCCCTCCTTGGAGCAAAGTAGCTGTTTTGTAGTTTACTGATGGCTATTGGGTGAGATCAGTTATTGTGCTGTGAACCTTTTTTGTTTCCCTGTATCTCCTGACATAATTCAGCATTGGCTTACCACCTGGACTGGAGAGGACTTTTTTTTTTAATCGAACTTCTGACGCTGTAATTATTCACATTCATATTGTAGGTGAACCATCTTGACAATGTATAGGAAGTGTTCAAGTCATGGACTATAGCAGTAATATATGTTGAAACCAGAATAATAGGAGGAGGTCTCAATCCCGAATTCCTATTGTGTATTCAACTGGTACTCCAGACTGGTATCCAGGGTGATCCAATACATTGACTTTTAGGTTATGCTAGAGAGCCACTTCATGCCCCCATGGTCTGTTGTCTCTCCAACGCCACTGAGTGAGTGATCCATTGTCAGCAACCTAAATGGCAGGTCTTGGGACATCAAATGAACACTTTTTTTTTGCAAATTTATAGAATTGAAGGTAAAAGCTCTTCACAGGACATCTAATTTAACTGGAAGTTAAATTTGGCCTTGTCTATCAATGATAAATTGTCAACTAATCTTAATTGGATATCTAGTTTCAATATTCAATTTTCAATCTTCAATTTTCTAGTTTAGAGCCCACAGTCTATTTTAATGGTGGCCTCGTGTGCAGTGCAGGTGGATGCTACAGCAACACTACAACTGAAACTTGTGAAAGTTGCAGCTTTTCTAGCAGTGCAGTAAGTCTGTATCGGCCAGCAATCCAAAAACCACCTCATCGGTCTGCACTGGATGGTTGAGTCCATAGCCCAGCTGCAGCCACAAACATGGTAGCTGGCAAACTGCTCGAGTTGCTGCTTCCAGCACCATGGGAAATGCCACTACTTGAGATTTGGTCTCTGGGCTGCTTCATTTTACTTTGCAGCAATGCTGGGAGGTAAATGTAACAGCAGTTGCAACTGGTTCTGGCAAACAATTTTGACCAGATTTGATGGTTCAACTAATTTTTTTTTTCAAAAATACTTATTGAATAATAGTAGCTTATTGAATAAAAGTAGCTATGCTATTGGAGTAATAAACGTGTGAATTTAGACAATTTAAAGAACTGACATACTTGACTTCTGCCCCCGCAGCCCTCTTTTTTTTTTCTCCCCCGGGGCATGTAATTGGGTCCAAAACAGAACATTGAGACCCACCTAGACCACCACAGAAGGATATCATTCACTTTGTATACAATGAAGACTGCTGCAGAACAACTCCACAACACTGCACAGTAGAGGAATAATGAGTTTAGCAATGCCATGCCCTGCTTTTACCAGGCGTAAGATTTCTAAGGGTTTTCTGTGGGCGGAGGTTCTCTAGAAAGCGGAACTCTTTTTTTCCCCACCCCCCGCAGAGACCCTTCTCTAGGGCAGGCGTCCGATCTGTCAAGAGCATTCTTGACAGATCGGAAATGCTGGTTTTCAGCGCATGCGCTTCACATGCCTGAAACCGGCATTTCCGATGTCCCTATGGGTGTGTACACAGCTTGTACACACCCGTAGGCATCGGAATACACAGGCCAATATGGTAATATTAACTTTTGAGGTTTGTTAATCAGTGGATTAATAAAAACTTAAGCCCACCTCAGTTTTGGACTTGTTGAAATAAGGACTGCTCAGACTCCAGTCCACACCACAGTCTAGTAGTTATTCTGAGCCAGATAACAATTCTGCAATTTATGGAGTACTAATACTGTATCTTGGGCAAAAATTCTTCCTAATAATAAACCAGCACATTAGATGCTATGAATGAGGATGTAATATCTGAATCTTTACCGGTCTTACCTTGGACTGAGTATTCTACCTTTTTTATTTGGTTAGGCTATTCTCCTTGTTGCTGATACTTTTCTGTAGATGTTGCAATACTAGCTTTAGCTAGGGCAAGAATTGTGCCTCTGCCACCCTATCAGTGCAGGGATGTGCTGTAATGTGAACGGAATAATTTAGCCAGTGATCCTTCTCCACATGCTTTATGTCCATTGCATTTCCTCAGGGATTCATTATCTCCAAGTCTGGAATAGTAAAGCAGAATAAAAATACACTTTTTAACCCCAGTCATTGCAAATTATAAAGCCATCTGTTAAAGGTTGGATGGTGGCAAGAGGGAGCAGGGGGGGAAAGGGAGGAACTGGTTAAGTGCATATCTTTAGTCATCTTGTCCTAAAGGGTGCTTAGTATGTACAGTGATATGTAAGTATTAATTCCAGTTTGTTTAAAGAATTATTTTTCCTATTCTGCCTGCCAGTTGCCATAAACTTGATAGTGCAGCATATACAAGACCTTCTCAATGGTGGGCTGAGCAAGCGCCAGAACGGTTGTTTGAATGGCTACAGTGCTTCACGCAAGAGAGACGCTTTGGATTCCAACAGCAGACCACACTGACCGAAGACCAAGCAGTAGAAACCCTCTACTGGAGTTTAGCATTGACTTTACTATTTACTGTCTTTTGGGAAGGGGAAACCAGCCAAGGTCTTGCAACATTTGTTCAAAGCAAAATTATGGCTTCACTTTTTGCTGGTGACAAAACCGAATTCTTTCTGAAGTATTTAATTTTGCCAAGCAAGTTTTTGTCTATTGCATTAACTTTAAAAGAAGTGACATCCTGCCTTTTGACCAGTAAGTTCTTAATAAATGTTTGTGATCAAGCAGCTCTGTCTCAAAGAAATACAATCCAACCATGGAATAAATGTGTTTTAGTTTGGAAATGTAAGCAATGAAGGCAAATCTTGTGCTGTTGTGATAGTCCTTTTTGTAGAATAACTTGGATTTGAGAAACAAACTGGGAACTCAGTGTTGCAAAAATGATGCAGAACACACAACTCTGGGTATTAATGCCTGCAGCAGTATTTAAGAGGCATGCTGTTACTGTACTTCATTGCTTTACCTTCTAACCCATGATGTGCCGGTGGGCTGATTTTACATAAATTGTCGACTCTCTCCTGGGTAGTTTTGGGCGGGGGTGTTTCCAATTCAGCAGCTTTCCTAAAGGAGGTGGTGGGGTCATTTCCCCCATGATGTTTATACCTGTAGATTGACCTTGTCTGAGTGCAGAATGCACTTGTGGTGCGCAGGGGGTGGGGGGGTTGTGGGAGATGAAATTCTTCAGTGGGTTAGGATTGGACTGGGCCCAACACTTTAAAATGTTACACTAAAATAACACTTCTGAAATCTATGCTACTGTATTGGACTTGTTTGACTAAAGGATTGTTTTGTGAAACCTGTAATTTCCAGGTCACTGGTGCTTTTTTTTAATAATCTTTCCATTCATTTTGAATAGGAAGCTAAGCGAATAATGATGGATTGACTGTATTTTCAGCATTTCATCATCAATAAAAAGAAAAGATCAATGGATGAGGAAGACCATTCAAGTCATCTTAATTCTGCTATCCAGAAAGACCCTACAGTCCCCCCCCCCCCGCCCCCTTCCATTTGTAACATCAGTTTTTAAAAAATTATTCTGGGATTTTGTGTCTCCACTAACTTTCTCGAAGTCCATTCTGTGTTCATTTTTTTTGTGTATGTATACAATGAATTTCCTGAAGGCGGTCTTAAATTTCCCTTTAATAGTTTGAACCTTCTCTCCCATTTGTCGTACTCTGTTTTAATTTAATATTCCAGGTTTGCTTTTTCTCCATTCCTTTAACTATCTTGTTCCGCCTCTACATGATCAGCTCTCGGACACCTCCTTTCCAGTTTTCAGTAGGTTAATGTTTTCAGGTGTAGATCTTTTCATTGGAACTGGAAAATGAGTGAGCTCTTTTTTAATGGAACCAAACTGAGGAAGAGGTAAGAAATTCTGTCTTTGTTCCCCACGTGACCCCCCCCCCCCTTCTCATTTCAGTTCCATTAAGAGCTTGCTACTTCCAGTTCCTATTTCTGATGAAACACAATCATTTTTTCTTTTACAGATGTTGATGGGCTTCTGCATATTTCCAACATTTATGTCCAGATTTGCAGTTTTATTGTGTACAGTTTTTTTTTTTTTAAAGCTATCTGTTCATTTCAAGGCCATGCCTTGTGCGCAAAATCAACTGACTGATCTTCTCGATCTACTTATAAAAAAAAAAAAAAATAACTGCAAAGAGAATGCTTCCTCAATGCAATTTTAAAACCAGGTCATGAAAAGTTCCAGGATAAAGTAACACTCACCTTTTTTTGTTTGAGCTACAGTTTCAATGCTAAGACATATATTGGGCCTCTTAGTGTCAAGTTTGCATGTTTTTTTTTGATGGAGCAGAGTGCAGGAATTTAGAAGTTATTAAATACCAGTAGTGCCAAGCCATGTATAGTATTTTCAGGTTGTTGAGTTGTAAAACAAATAGAAGCTGCGTGAGTGTTGTAAATGCAACTAATGGTGGCCAAGGTGAAGCTAACACATGGAAAGTGGAAGAATTGTAAATGTCAGAATATTATCAATCTCCTATCTACAGGAAATATATAGTGATATCAAGGGTAATAACATTTCATGTATTGGGTCACGTGTAGCTCTAACCCTCTGCTACTGGGAACCGATACAAACATCATATTTCATAAGACGTAGGAGCAGGAGTAGGTCATTTGGCCCCTCGAGCCTGCTCCGCCATTCAATAAGATCATGGCTGATCTAATCTTGGCCTCAACTCCACTTCCCTGCCCGCTCCCCCTAACCCTTGACTCCCTTACCTTTCAAAAATCTGTGTATCTCCACCTTCAATATGTTCAATGACCCAGCCTCCACAGCTCTCCGGGGAAGAGAATTCCAAAGATTCATGACCCTCAGAAGAAATTTCTTAACTAACTAAAATTGTGATTAGTTGGTCTTAATTTTTTTGCCAGTTCTTTTTTAATAGTTGTACATGTAGAGGTTTTTTTTAGGGAGAGGAAAGATTAGATGCTTACCAACTCTCTACTATTTAAGTTTTGCAAAGATTGCCGGTGTCTGTTCCTGATTCTGTAAAATACTTGAATTTGGCTTTGTTGTCTGAAAGACAAATGCCTACAAGATTATGTTTTGACCAACTTCTGAAATGTTACATATCTTCCTGTGTACACTGTAAATGGGTTTTATTCGCTACCACAGAAATGGAGAGTTAAACTTGAAGTAGAAATATAATTCATTGACCTACTGTTCTGTTTGGCCAAAGTGGTCCTTTCTTGCTTTGTAATGGTGCAGGTAACCTTTTTGTTAATGGAATAATTGATTTGAATTTATTTTCCTAAGTTTATTTTATCTACTTCCCTTTTTCAGGCCCACCTTCTCCTCCAATGCTGTGTAATGTATTGTGTATATCAGTCCACTACCATAGAAAATCAGGGAATAAAGGGACTCTTGACTCGCTATACCTGAATAAAATAAGAATTTTCTATGGAGAATCTTGCTTTGTAGTTTGTTTTATTCTCAACAAAAATTAACTTCTTAGGTGGCTGTCTATATTTTGTCAATGAGAAGCTTGCTTTGAGGAAGCTCATCTATTTTTTAAAGAAAAATTGGAAAAAGGAGTTGTCACTTAAGGGTATATACAAGCCCTGCAATTTTTTCCATTCCTTGCTTTTGGAAAATGAACTGGTAAAACTTCATACACAGCAACTTATTTTTGGAATGTACCCTATTACTTTTCTTTACTTAAACCCCCCCCACAAACATTATGACCACCATGATAGATAAATATTGTGAATGCAGAGGGTATAGCCATATAGTTGTGCCCATGGGGAGAAGCCAGACTGCATTGTTTGTCCTTGAGATTTGTAGATTGTCATAGCCAATGCAGATCTCACAGATGACTTCAAGCTGAAAGGCATGCAAAATGAGATGGGATTAGAGATATGAGATGAAAATATGCCTTTGACTGGTTACCTGTAGCAATCATGGCATCAATCATGTGTGGATAAAATCCATGACAAGTTAATCATATACCATTGCCAAAGTCCTCCTGCAGGATTCAGATTACAAAGCAGCATGATAAGTAAACCTAACTTCTTCACTGGGTGGAGTGGAGAAATTCCTGCTGTTAAAAGAACTCTACTGGAAACAAAGCTGCTGCTGGCGTCTGATCAGCAACGCAAGTCAGCAGTAAGAGACTTATTACTTACAGGAAATAGTTCCAGGACATTTTCATTGATACTGTTGACATAATCATACTTGAGAGTGAATGCCTCTTCCCACTACACGTTCTTACTGTTCCAGTTGAAGATCTGGACATGTAATCACAAACAGATCATCGAAGAGCTCTCCGTCCCACAACATTCCATCAAGCAGGTGGAAAGCTTTACGCATGAGTTCAGGAAAAAGTCACTTATCTGCTTTCACCACTCTGCAATCTGAGCTGCTCATTTGTATCAAACCCCTGAAGTTGTTGAATATTAATAGTAAGCTTCATGTGCGTGTGGTTCCACAGATATGACAGTTTCAGAGCTGAAGGAATTATTTGTGCACGTGTTCCTTGGCGCAACAACAAAGTCACCTGCAAACCTCATTAGGAACACAGTCAAGTGCCATAGAAAACTTGTTCCATGTTATTGTGGAAACTTCAATCAACCGCCTCAAAAATAGAGCTATTAGCCATGAGCTTCTCCAGGTTTTGCAAACTCGATCAATTTTGCCACACCCAATTGCGAGTAGAACTTTAATATTCAACAACTTATATTTATATAGCGCCTTTAACGTAATAAAACGTCCCAAGACGCTTCACAGGAGTGTTATCAAACAAATAACAAAATTTGACACTCAGCCATATAAGGAGATGTTAGAGAAGATGACCAAAAGCTTGGGTGAAGAGGTCGGTTTTAAGGAGTGTCTTAAAGGCATAAAGAAGTGGTAAGTCGGAGAGATTTAGAGGGAATTCCAGAGCTTAGGACCTAGGCAGTTGAAGGCACAACTGCCAATATTCAAAATTCCAAAGGAATTTGGAATGAGGTGTTCGTTTAGCAGCAATTCCTGAAGAGACAGTGGCAAAGTCAATACATCTTTCAGTTTATACAGGTGCAAGCGCACACATGGTACCGGAAGGTTTTCCTGCACCATGAGGACCAGCCATTCAATCTATATGATTGTTATTTCCTTGTACACCTTCAACAGCATTGTAAAGTACACATTATGGAACGTAGAAACAGCAGTAGGCTATTCAGCCCCTGGAGCCTGTTCCACCATTCAGTTAGGTCATGGCTGCTCTGTATCTTAACTCCATACCCGCCTTGGTTCCATAACCCTTAATATCCTTACTTCATCCCCAAAGGTTTCATACTCATTTGAGAATGGGCCTGCAGGATAAATCAGATATGTTCTTCCATGGGATATCATTGAATCTAGGAGCGCTGCATTTGTTATGCGTTCTATATCAGTTGGGCATTATTTGCAAGACATCGAATATCAATAGCACAGCTTCATAAAGGTCATTTTTGTGTTCTTCCCACAACTTTGTCGATCAGCAGGACGATAAAGAATATTGTAGCAAATAACTGGCATAACTCTCAGCCACTTTGGATTTCTGTTTCTTCTGTAAGGTATGCATACCACTCATCCTCTTCCAGTAAACCCAATAAAATGTGGCACACCAACCGCAATTAATCATATGCAGATCTTCAAAGCTGTTGGCACCTGTGATTGGTCACCTAAAGATTGCACCTCTTGCCTTCAGATGGACAAACATGAAGATTTGACTAGTAATATCACTATGACCCCTTGTGTTGGAAACACTCCAAACATTGTGATTTAGCAAGTCTTGGTAGCAGTTGGAACATGCTAAAGGATCAACAGCATTTCTGTGAAATCACCGTGTCAAAGTTGGAGGATGTCACTGTTGAAGAAATTTGCATCGTCATTAACTGGGGAGAACAAATCCAATTGAGATGCCGATTTGCAACTTTTTGGGTAAGCTTAAAACAATGTGCTGTTGAAATCAGCAGCCTTTGTACTGATACATATTGGAATCAGACACCTGCAGTCAATCAGAACAAAGTTATATAGTTCTTGCAGTATTGCGGGATGATAGAACTTCAGTATCATGACAAACTATTCAGAATTGTCAACCTTCCTCAACATAAGGAAACATTATTATACACCAGAGAATAATAAACACACTACATCTAATTCATATGCCTAAGCCCACCATCAGTCTTGGAAAAAAAAGTCATAATTTGTAATTTAACTCACTTCCAGCACCAAGCATAATGACAGCAATTTCTGGCATAGTGAAAGCAATGTACATCTGCCAATCAGTTTACTCATTGGAACAAGTCGCCATTTGCTGCCATGTACAAAGCAACATATGGATTATTAGGTGAGAGACGAGTAAATGCTGGTGTTCAGAGGGGTTTGGGTGTCCTTGTACATGAAAGTTAACATGCAGGTACAGCAGGGAACGGTAACATAGTGGTTATGTTACTGGACCAATGATCCAGAGACTTGAGTTCAAATCCCACCATGGCAGCTGGGGAAATTAAATTCAATTAAATAAATCTGGAATAAAAAACTAGTATCCGTATCGGATTGTCGTAAAAACCCATCTGGTTCACTAATGTCCTTTAGGGAAGGAAATCTGCCATCCTTACCTGGTCTGGCCTATTTGTGACTCCAGACCCACAACAATGTGACTCTTAACTGCCCTCTGAAATGGCCTAGCAAGCCACTCAGTTGTAACAAACCGCTACAGAAAACAACAATAATAAGAATAAAACCAGATGGATCACCCAGCACCGACTTCGGACACGACAACGGCACACCTAGCCCAGTCGAACCTGCAAACTCCTCCTCACTAACATCTGGGGACTGGTGTCAAAATTGGGAGAGCTGTCGCACAGACTAGTCAAGCAACAGCCTGACATAGTCATACTCACAGAATCATACCTTTCAGCCAATGTCCCAGACTCCTCCATCACCATCTCTGGGTATGCCCTGTTCCACCGACAGGACAGACCCACCAGAGGTGGCGGCACAGTGATATACAGTCGGGAAGGAGTGGCCCTGGGAGTCCTCAACATTGACTCCAGACCTCATGAAGTCTCATGGCTTCAGGTCAAGCATGGGAAAGGAAACCTCCTGCTGATTACCACCTACCCACCCTCCCTCAGCTGATGAATCAGTACTCCTCCATGTTGAACACCACTTGGAACAAGCACTGAGGGTAGCAAGGGCACAGAATAAACTCTGGGAGGGGGACTTTAATGTCCATCACCAAGAGTGGCTTGGTAGCACCATCACTGACCGAGCTGGCCGAGTCCTGAAGGACATAGCTGCCAGACTGGGCCTGCGGCAGGTGGTGAGAGAACCAACATGAGGGAAAAACCTACTTGACCTCGTCCTCACCAATCTATCTGTCGCAGATGACAGCATTGGCAGCAGTGACTACTGCACAGTCCTTGTGGAGATGGAAGCCTGTCTTCACACTGAGGACACCCTCCATCGTGTTGTGTGGCACTACCACCGAGCTAAATGGGACAGATTCAGAACAGATCTAGCAGCTCAAAACTGGGCATCCATGAGGTGCTGTGGGCCATCAGCAGCAGCAGAATTGTACTCCACCACAGTGTAACCTCATGGCCCGGCATATCCCTCACTCTACCATTACCATCAAGCCAGTGGACCAACCCTGGTTCAATGAGGAATGCAGAAGGGTATGCGAGGAGCAGCAGCAGGCGTACCTAAAAATTAGGTGCCAACCTGGGTAAGCTGCAACACAGGACTACAAGCATGCTAAAAAGCGGAAGCAGCATGCTATAGACAGAGCTAAACGATCCCACAATCAACGGATCAGATCAAAGCTCTGCAGTCCTGCCACATCCAGTTGTGAATGGTGGTGGACAATTAAACAACTAACGGGAGGAGGAGGCTCCATGAATATCCCCATCCTCAATGATGACGGAGCCCAGCACGCAAAAGACAAGGCTGAAGCGGTTCCAACCATCTTCAGCCAGAAGTGCCAAGTGGATGATCCATATCGGCCTCCTCCTGACATCCCAACCATCACAGAAGCCAGTCTTCAGCCAATTCGATTCACTCCAGATGATATCAAGAAACGGCTGAGCGCACTGGATACAGCAAAGGCTATGGGCCCCGACAACATCCCAGCTGTCGTGCTGAAGACTTGCACTCCAGAACTAGTCGCGCTTCTAACCAAGCTGTTCCAGTACAGCTACAACATTGGCATCTACCCGACAATGTGGAGAACTGCCCAGGTATGTCCTGTGTACAAAAAGCAGGACAAATCCAATCCGGCCAATTACCGACCCATCAGTCTACTCTCAATCATCAGCAAAGTGATGGAGGGTGTTGTCGACAGTGCTATCAAGTGGCACTTACTCACCAATAACCTGCTCACCGATGCTCAGTTTGGGTTCCGCCAGGACCACTTGGCTCCAGACCTCATTACAGCCTTGGTCCAAACATGGACAAAAGAGTTGAATTCCAGAGGTAAGGTGAGAGTGACTGCCCTTGACATCAAGGCAGCATTTGAGAAAGTGTGGCATCAAGGAGTCCTAGTAAAATTGAAGTCAATGGGAATCAGGGGAAAAACTCTCCACTGGTTGGAGTCATACCTAGCACAAAGGAAGATGGTTGTGGTTGTTGCAGGTCAATCATCACAGCCCCTGGACATCACTGCAAGAGTTCCTCAGGCAGTGTCCTAGGCGCAACCATCTTCAGCTGTTTCATCATAAGGTCAGAAGTGGGGATGTTCACTGATGATTGCACAGTGTTCAGTTCCATTCGCAACTCCCCAGATAATGAAGCACAGCATGCAGCAAGACCTGGACGACATTCAGGCTTGGGCTGATAAGTGGCAAGTAATATTCGCGCCACACAAGTGCCAGGCAATGACTATCTCCAACAAGAGAGAGACTAACTACCGCCCCTTGACATTCAATGTCATTACCATCGCTGAATCCCCCACCATCAATATCCTGGGGGTCACCATTCACCAGAAACTTAACTGGACCAACGACATAAATACTGTGGCTACAAGAGCAGGTCGGAGGCTGGGTATTCTGCGGCGAGTGTCTTACCTCCTGACTCCCCAAAGCCTCTCCACCATCTACAAGGCACAAGTCTGGAGTGTGATGGAATACTCTCCACTTGCCTGGATGAGTGCAGCTCCAACAACACTCAAGAAGCTTGACACCATCCAGGACAAAGCAGCCCGCTTGATCAGCACTCCATCCACCACCTTAAACATTCACTCCCTCCACCACCGGCGTACCATGGCTGCAGTGTGTACCATCTACAAGAAGCACTGCAGCAACTTGCCAAGGATTCTTCGACAGCACCTCCCAAACCCATGACCTCAACCACCTAGAAGGACAAGACAGCAGGCGCATGGGAACACCATCACCTGCAAGTTCCCCTCCAAGTCACACACCATCCTGACTTGGAAATATATCGCCGTTCCTTCATCGTCGCTGGGTCAAGATACTGGAACTCCCTCCCTAACAGCACTGTGGGAATGCCTTCACCACACGGACTGCAGCGATTTAAGAAGGCAGCTCACCATCACCTTCTCAAGGGCAATTAGGGATGGGCAATAAATGCTGACCTTGCCAGTGACGCCCACATCCCAGGAATGAATTAAAATAATTAGGAAGGCAAATGGTATGTTGGCCTTTGGTGCAAGGGGGTTGGAGTATAAGAGTAAGGAAGTTTTGCTACAATTGTACAGGGCTTTGGTGAGACCACACCAGGAGTATTGTGTACAGTTTTGGTCTCCTTACCTAAGGAAGGATATACTTGCCTTAGAGAGGGTGCAACAAAGGTTCACTGGATTAATTCTTGGGATGGAGAGGGTTCAGAATTTTATACACTTCTATGAGGTCCCCTCTCAATCTTCTAAACTCCAGTGTGTACATCCCTAAACTACATAGTAGTCCTATGAGGAGAGATTGAGTAAAATGAGCCTATATTCTCTGGAGATTAGAAGAATGAGAGGGGATCTCATTGAAACGTATAAAATTCTTAGAGGGCTTGACAGGGTAGATGCTGAGAGCTGTGTTCCCTAGTTGGATAGTCTAGAAACTTAGAAACATAGAAGATAGGAGCAGGAGTAGGCCATTCGGCCCCTCGAGCCTGTTCTGCCATTTAATGAGATCATGGCTGATCATCCAAATTCAGTACCCTGTCCCTGCTTTCTCCCCATATCCCTTGATCCCTTTAGCCTTAAGAAATATATCTAACTCCTTCTTGAATATATTTAATGAATTGGCCTCAACTGCCTTCTGTGGTAGAGAATTCCACAGGTTTACCACTCTCTGGGTGAAGAAATTCCTCCTCATCTCAGTCCGAAATGGCTTACCCCTTATCCTTAGACTATGACCCCTGGTTCTGGACTCCCCGCCATCGGGAACATCCTTCCTGCATCTAGTCTGTCTAGTCCTGTTAGAATTTTATAAGTTTCAATGAGATCCCCTCTCATTCTTCTAAACCCTAGCGAATATAAGCCTAATCGACCCAATCTCTCTTCATACGTCATTCCTGCCATCCCAGGTATCAGTCTGGTGAATCTTCGCTGCACTCCCTCCATGGCAAGTCTAGAACTAGGGGGCATGGTCTCAGGATAAGGGGTTGGCCATTTACGACTGAGATGAGGAAAAATTTCTTCACTCAGAAGGTTGTGAATCTTTGGAATTCTCTACCTCAGAGGGCTGTGGATGCTCAGTCATTGAGACTGAGATCGATATATTTTTGGACTCTAGGGGAATCAAGGGATATAGGGATAGGGCAGGAAAGTGGAGTTGATGCCGAAGATCAGCCAAGATCTTATTGAATGGTGGAGCAGGCTCGAGGGGCGGTATGGCCTACTCCAGTTCCTATTTCTTATGTTCTTATGTTCATGCTTGATTGTATGTATTGATTGTGTTCCTCATTCAAAAAAATCAAAACATGGTCATAGGATTAGTAATTTCATTTATATGGAGTTGAGTGAATTATGGAGCAAAGTTTCAATGTGACAACAAAGAACCAATCTTATGAAACAATGAGCTATAATTTCCATGTCTTCCATTTTCAAATGTCCTATCCCACCTCAATACCAAGTGTAACAAACGCTAATCCATAGTTGTAAACATGTATATGTTTTCAAAAGTCTTTTGACATATTAGAATTACAGTTCATTGGAGTTTGGAGAAAGGCCAATAAAAGGCCAAACTACTTTTCACCTGCTGCAACAAATACTGAACCCATTATTAGCAATAGTGCCAGCAATCTTTTTGTACTTCCACATTTAAGCATCTGTCATGTTTTGGGATCTGTTGAACATTTTCCCACAGTAATCTTGTGTTTTAAAGTATTGTGAATTCATGCAAGTTAAAAAAAAATT
Source organism: Squalus acanthias (assembly GCA_030390025.1). Classification (NCBI taxonomy): domain Eukaryota; kingdom Metazoa; phylum Chordata; class Chondrichthyes; order Squaliformes; family Squalidae; genus Squalus; species Squalus acanthias. The sequence goes on from CM059439.1 coordinate 73,186,864, forward strand.
CTCTGAGATGACAGGTAGTTAAGATACTAATGAGCTAGCTTTGACGTTATTTCTCCATGGACTGTGGATAATAGGCAGACTGTTACCTTGCCTTGGTAATTGATAAACAACTCACGCGTCCATTATGCTGGAGAGTTGCTGGTCCCGGACGCTTGGGAAAGGATCTGGTAGACCTTCCCTATGAGAAGGTTGGAGCGCTGGATAGAATAGTCGGAAATATCTTGTTTAAGTCAAGTAAGGTGACCCACTGATGTGGCGAGGTTTGGTGTGTTCTTTATTTTGTACTGTTACGTGACGACACGTTCTGTTTGAATTAAGTGAGTCTGTTTCATCATCCATTTCAGATGACATAGGGTGCAGTTGTTACACCCTTTGGTTATGCTATTGTATGAGTAGATGTACGGAAATGTATGTCAACCCCCATAAAAGTAAGATCCTCAGACCACTTTGGGAACGACTGATGCTACTGAATCTGAGAAGGTATCTACAGTACATCCAAATTTGTGATAGTATAACAGAAATAGCGCAAAACTGAGATAGCGCATGCTGCAATAAGATTCAGAAGATCTGTACTGTGTCTGAACATCATAACACTGGATGTTAAACTCACTGAAAATAAAATTTCTTGCAACTCAATGTATCTACCACCTGTCTTTCTTGTTGAATGTCAGCAGCTTCACCTGTTCACGTAAATGCCATAGGCCAGATTGTCTAGGACACTGCTGCCACTTTTGTTGCTTTAATTGAATCTACGTCATGTAACTGGGTTGAAAGTGAACATTCCTATGGTTGACAGAGCACTAACCTATACCTCAGAACATGCGCCAGGCAGAGCTATTTCAGTTGGAACAGCAGACAGCCATACAAGATGTTTGTAACCAGAGTGAACTTTGTTATGGGAAATACGCTGCAACTGCACTGATCTCAGTGAACTCTACAAGTGTCTATGTTGCTGTGTTCCTTCTGTTTGGGAAACAACTATTTCAACTTCCATATCATTTTTCAGAACAGACTGGATTTATCAGTCAAAAGACATTGGCAAATCAGAGTGGAAATTCATTCTGCAAAGGAACAGTTTATTAGATGAGCTGAACAAAGCCTAGCATGTATCATGTCGAACACTCTCTACAGACCAGGGTCGAGCCCGGAACCTAAAGAATATGTTGACATAAGGTTTTCTCATTATGAATGTTGGCAAAAAAGCATTACTCAAAAATCGTGAAGTAAGGGCAATGTGGACAGGGAGCGTGCAGCAGGTATGAGATGTATAATATGATTGATAGATAGATAGTGGTCTTTGCATTAACACAGCTTGACAAGTTGGTCATATTACTCCACTAAACTGCATTTCTCAATGTACACCAGTTCTGCAGTGTCGTCCAAGAGTTGTGGCCCATTTAATGTGATCAAGTAACCAGAAGCCTGCTAAACGTACGTGATGTTTTGTTGCTATAATGGTTTAAATCTAATCCATCATCCTCATCAAACCTGACTCCTCTTTCATAGAAACATAGAAACATAGAAGATAGGAGCAGGAGTAGGCCATTCGGCCCCTCGAGCCTGCTCCGCCATTCGATGAGATCATGGCTGATCATCCAAACTCAGTACCCTGTACCTGCCTTCTCCCCATATCCCTTGATACCTTTAGCTTTAAGAAATATATCTAACTCATTCTTGAATATATTTAATGACTTGGCCTCAACTACCTTCTGTGGTAGAGAATTCCACAGGTTCACCACTCTCTGGGTGAAGAAATTCTTCCTCATTTCTGTCCTAAATGGCTTACCCGTTATCCTTAGATTATGACCCCTGGGTCTGGACTCTCCGACCATCGGCAACATTCTTCCTGCATCTAGTTTGTCCAGACCTGTCAGAATTTTATATGTTTCGATGAGATCCCCTCTCATTCTTCTATACTCCAGCGAGTATAAGCCCAATCGACCCAATCTCTCCTCATATGTAATTCCTGCCATCCCAGGTATCAGCCTTGTGAATCTTCGCTGAACTCCTTCCATGGCAAGAACATCCTTCCTCAGATAAGGCGACCAAAACTGCACACAGTACTCAAGGTGTGGTCTCACCAAGGCCCTGTACAATTGCAGCAGGACATCCCTGTTCCTATACTCAAACCCTTTCGCTATGAAGGCCAACATACCATTTGCCTTCTTCACTGCCTGCTTACTTTCAGCGACTGGTGCACAAGGACACCCAGGTCTCGTTGCACTTCCCCTTCTCCCAATCTATTGCCATTCAGATAATAGTCTGCCTTTCTGTTTTTGACACCAAAGTGGATATATATATTCCAAATATACTTTTATGTATAAGTTTGATCTTTGTGTAAGGTTTTCCAACACTGCGTAAATTGAGATACATAGAACCCAAGAAAAAGTTTAATTCAGAGTAATAAGGGGGAAGAGCTAGAACTTCCAATCATATAGCACCTTATCATGGCTCTCAGAAACATCCCAAAGTGCTTCATATACAATTAATTTCTTCAAAGTACAGTCACTGTTATGTAGGTGAATCTGGAAGCTATTTTGCATGTAGCATAAACAGCACTGAGATGATTGACTAGTTTTGGGTGGTGTTGGTTGAGAAAAGATTGTTGGCCATGACAACTGGGGGAGCTCCCTGCTCCTCTTCTAATAGCGTGGCAGGGATCTTTAACATCCACCTGAACTCCACCCCATTATTTAATTCTAACACAGTGGTAAGGGTTAACAGACACTAAGGGAGTTTTGGCAATGACTTGAGTGCGTTTCAATGAACCACAACTGGATTCCCCATCAGGGGAAAAAGAATCCAAAATGGAGAAGTAGAGGATTTTTAAACCAAAGAAAACTGTCAGCAAATGTTATTTTAAAAATCGATCTCTGTGATGGGAAAACACTGGGAAGTTGCTTCAGGCCTCAGCCTTCTCTAATTTAGAGACCCTTTCAGTTTCTCTTATTCTGTCATGCAATGTTTTGGCAGAGCTTTGGCAAGTTGTACCCCGACATGGACAAGCGACTTTTAGACCCGTTGGCTTCAGTTCTGCCTGTAAGCACAGACAACTGGGCGAGGACACGTGACTACTGACATTTAACACCACTAGTTCATTGTGTTTTAATTCAAAATTACCACTGTGCATTGTTCAACAGTACAAATGAACCTGTTCAATATTTTTGAAACATAGTGAAAAGGTGTGCCCAGACCCCTTGTCTTGACAGATCAGTCTATAGTGTGGTAACGACCTGTACACACCAGAAACATCCCAGGTTCAGTTTCAATTCATTTGTTTGCTGAACCAAGCCGAGGCTGTGGTGAAGGCGCGACAACTGACCTCAACGTCCTTTGGCAAGGGAATGGGAGGGCTAAGCAAAATCAGCCCATTGTAGATCCTGATCTCTGTACGGCAACTCTCCCTTCCCCCACTGGAACTCTGTATGAAGAGACGCCAGGTAAAGATTGCGGTCTGTGGCGAGGATGACCCTCCACTGTCCAATAGCCTGCCAACGCTTGCTGTCCAGGTTTGGACAAGTAGAATCGCCTCTTGAGGCCACCACTGCTGGGGTGCATCGAACCCTATCCTAGAGTCAATTTCCGCCTTTGGGAGAGGAATGAAATTTGGGGCAAAAGAAGGTAATTCTTCTGACAAGTGCTGTAGAGGGGCAAAAGTGACCCCTGCTAGTGTAAAGATGAGGGGTCAAGCTTTCCTGTTCCTGTGCCGGCACATATTGGGTTGCCTAGGCACAGCACACAGAAGATAATCGGGTGGGGATTTTAAATAGAGGGAAAATTGGTCAGGCTCCCTTTTGGGTGGGGGAGGTGGGGGGGGGGGGGGGGGTGTGATCCACCGGTCCTCCATGCCCCATTTTACTCTGTTTGTTAGGCAATTCAATGCACCCAGATGCAGTAACAGGAAAATTTGTCCCCTGTGTTTTTGTGTGTGTGTGTCTAACTGAGAAGAGATGTTATGAATTGCTCCCATGGACTGGGGGAAAAGGAGTTTAGTCACTTTTCTCCTCGGCCAGTGAGATATCTGAATGCCAGCAAGTCACGCCCACAAATTGTTTAGGGCATTTTGTGCCATTAATGACACCGTCACAGGACCCCCTCTTTATGAAGCCAACACCTTTTTGTGATGTGTAAAAAACAAAAACGTGGACGAAGTAACTGTTTTGTAGCAGCTTTAGATACAACAACAACAACTTGCTTTTATATAGTGCCTTTAATGTAGTAAAACGTCCCAATGCGCTTCGCAGAGGGTTATCAGACAGTATTTGACACCGAGCCACATAAAGAGATATTAGGACAGGTGACCAAAAGCTTGGTCAAAGAAATAGGTTTTATGGAGCAACTTAAGGGTGGAGAGAGAGAGGTAGAGAAACAGAGAGATTTAGGGAGGGAATTCCAGAGGCAGCTGAAGGCACGGCCGCCAATGGTGGGGCAATGAAAATTGGGGATGCGCAAGTGGCCAGAATTGGAGGAGTGCTGAGATCTCAGAGGCTTGTAGGGCTGGAGGAGGTTACAGAGATAGAGAGGAGCGAGGCCATGGAGGGATTTGAACAAAGACACTGGGCAGAATCTTACCTGGAAGGCCGAGTTTGAGGCGGGACTGCTGGTTTTCAGGTTCTAGTCCCGCCCCCAGCGACGTCTGACGAGCTGATGCTATTTTCCCCTGATTGGCCTTGTTAAGCCCGCCCTGCGGGCTTGCCGACAATTAAGGGAAAGCCGGTGTCAGATGACGTCAGTTGATGACGCTTCTTCTGCCGGTTTTCCTCAAGGCATATGCACCACACTTGTTTGACAGATGATTTGACAGTGTTTGACAGCATTGAGGTGCTGTCAAACACTGACAATCACTGTCAAAAGGTGAGCCCTTGCATACAGGCTCTCCAATTACTCTCGCCTTAGGATAAAACAGATGGCAGCTGCAGCTGAGATTGCAGAAGCCATCTGTCACTTCTCCCGATGAGATGAGCCTACACAAACACTTCACAGCTTGTCACCTGCAGAAACATCTAAACACATTAAAAATTACTTTCATAACTTTTCCTTACCTCTGATACTCACCAGTGTCCCATTCAATCCTTTAAACCACTTCTGCAGCTGTCATATATACACAAAAATTACAGTAGACCCACATCACACCTCACTTACCCTGGCGGGGTTCCCCGACATCGGGAAAGCCCGCAGCAACAGTCGAAAAATGGGAAAAAGCCTCTTAATGCCTGTTAACTACCTGTTAACAGGCAGTTAAGTGGATGTAATCCTCTTCCCGCCTCTAGGAGTCGGGACCCTGCACAAATCGGGGACCCGACTCCCGGGAAGATTGGTTGGAGGCAGGTTGGGAGCGGCTTTGGGACCCGCTCCCATTTTTGGGGATTTTTCCAGCAGTCTCGCCTCCAGACACACCTCCTCAGGGCTGGTAAAATCCAGCCCACTGTCTTCTACTATTCGCAAAAAGGCATGTGCCTCAGTAGAAAATGCCTAGAACCTAAATCTGTGGCAGCGCTACTCAATACAGTCTGGAGGCCACACGTCATCCACTGTAGACCTACTATGCCATGTGTCTGACTGAATGAATTCATAGCCTGCCAATTACTCAGCCAGTAGGGGGAAAGAAACAGTATTTAACAGTATGGTGGGTGTATAGTAGTGCTGCTCAAGATTTCGGCTTTTCACAAAAATGTAGTGAGCATCCTGATCCACAGCACTAATTAAAAGTGTGCAGTAATATTTAAATACTTGTCTCCCCACCCAGAGAAGACTTTAAATGTGAGGGTGGGCAATTATTTTTGCATTTTTAAAAATCTAGTCTAGACGTTACTATTGCAATTAAGCTGAGTGCCTGCGCTATTTGTGGGATGGACATGAGTCATTTTGGAAGAGTGGAGCAGTGCCTACTTAACCCCTCGTTATCGCATGTTGCTAAGTTACTGTCGGGAGGAAATGGCTGGTCAGTGCTGCAGTGCTGAAGGCATATGGTAGCCAAGAGCTCGTCTGGGCACAGGCGCTTTGACAGAATCAAAAACTGCCTTTTTGCTGCCTTAGCTATTTTCACATTCTCTTGTTCTTTTAATGTCTGTTGATTAGCATATTGAGATTATCCACCAGTCTCTGGCTTTTCAAATAAATAGTTTGCAGGCCAAGCAACCTATTAATGGCCGGATCTTGCTGGAGTAGGGCATTTCGCGGCGTGCCCCGTTAGTTAGACTATTTCCTCGCCCTTCAGCTCAAATTTTTTTTTAGCCCTGTAAATTGCTGGAAGTGCGAGCTGGCAACAGGGCATCTGGGACCTTGGTGAACGACGGGCCCAGCAGTCTATCTCCTTAACCAATGAGAGTTAAGGACAGAGGAACAATGAAGAAAGGAATAGGGTGAATTAAAGTCAAATCAGGTACAGAAAGAGAAATAAAGAAAGGGAAAGAAAGAGAGAGGGGAAAAAAGAGACAGAAAGGAAAATTAAGAAAAATATTAAAAAATGTAACATTTTTAATTTTTTTAAATCTCTGAGAACAATTTACCACATGCAGGAATGAGACTCAACAGTTTAAATTGTTCCCTTTCTGGGACAGAGAGGTTGATTGGCATTGCATTAACAATTATCATGCCGTTAGAAGGGCACTTATGTTCTTAAGTACCTGCTCTAACATTTCCAGCGGAAAATTTAATTCGAGTTTAATGTGCAAATCCAGCAAGTTCTTAAAAATAACGGGGAGGCTAAGGGCGAGATGCCGTTTGTGCAAAGCAAACGGCGGAGCGGCGAAAATCGACCAGCGAGTTCTGGAGATTCACAACTCATGGCCTGAACTTGCTGGCCAAATGACGGTGTGTATCATGAACTCGCCGTTATTTTTCCAGCAAGATTTGGGCTGTTAACTTGCTCTTTGTGATTGCAATACCTGTTGTTCCCCACACTGGCATCGGAGGCCCCACAGACTCGAGCCACGTAGACTTTCAGTACAACATGTAATTGATCGATCAATCATTTCATTAATTTAGTAATGGAAGATTTTACTGTTTTACACTACATTTTGTGTATTTAACATAGTATCTGACTACTATCTAAATTTATGGTTATGTCTATGAAATGTTTATGCAATGTTTATGTTTATGCAATGTTCATAAGAACATAAGAATAGGAGCAGGAGTTAGGCCATTCGGCCCCTCGAGCTTGCTCCGTCATTCAATAAGATCATGGCTGATCTGATCTTGGCCTCAACTCCACTTTTCTGCCTGTTCCCCATAACCCTTGACTCCCCTGTAGTTCAAAAATCTGTCTATCTCAGCCTTGAATATATTCAATGACTCAGCCTCCACAGCTCTCTGGGGTAGAGAATTCCAAAGATTCACGACCCTCTGAGAGAAGAAATTCCTCCTCATCTCCATCTTAAATGGGCGACCCCTTATTCTGAAACTATGCCCCCTAGTTCTAGATTCTCCCACGAGGGGAAATGTCCTCTCAGCATCTACCCTGTTAAGCCCCCTCAGAATCTTATATGTTTCAATAAGATCACCTCTCATTCTTCTAAACTCCAAAGAGTATAGGCCCAACCTGCTCAACCTTTCCTCATAAGACAACCCCTTCATCCCAGGAATCAACCTAGTGAACCTTCTCTGAACTGTCTCCAATGCAAGTATATCCTCCTTAAATAAGGAGACTAAAACTGTACGCAGTACTCTATGTGTGGTCTCACCACTGCCCTGTGCAGCTGTATCAAGACTTCCCTACTTTTATACTCCATACCCCTTGCAATAAAGGCCAACATTCCATTTGCCTTCCTAATTACTTGCTGTACCTGCATGCTAACTTTTTGTGTTTCATGTACGAGGACACCCAGATCCCTCTGTACCGCAGCATTCTGTAATCTCTCTCCATTTAAATAATATTTTGCTTTTTTATTCTTCCTACCAAAGTGGATAACCTCACATTTTCCCACATTATACTCCATCTGCCAAATTTTTGCCCACTCACTTAGCCTATCTATATCCCTTTGCAGACTCTTTGGGCTGGATTTTCTCAATGGAGACATGCTGGAGGCGGGACTTCTGGTTTCCAGATTTTCATCTTAACTAACTCTTTATTCACATCTTTCAAACACGTGATTGACTATCATGCAGTGAGCTAGCACTGTTGTGCACCTTCCATCCACTCAGATGGACACCTGTATGAGAGGGTTTGATTCGGGTGGGAAGTAAAACATTTTAAAATTTCAAACCCAGCCCCAACCCACCCACTTCCTTAACACAGGCAGGTCAGGGAGTGGGCGGCCAATCAGCTCACAGGAGGCGGGTCGGTCAGTAAAATCCTTTAAGGAGGCTGCGTGTCTCCATTTTTACAGGTTTTTTATTTTTAACTAATGTTGGCTGGGTTTCCCAGAGCTGGATCCATAAGGTAAGTGCATTTACAGCACTGCTTGTGGGCCAGGAGCAGCAGGAGTGTTTCCCCCAGGCCCAACAAGCTAACCTCTGTACCCACTGCGATCTCCGACTACAACCCCCCCCCCCCACCCCCACCCCCGCGATCTCCAACTCTCCCACTTACCTGGCATCTGCTCCCCGGCTGCTTTCCCACCTGACAGGCAGCTAACTTGTCAATCAGGCTCTCTGTTGGGCGGGAATCCTATTGAAAAAAATTTAAAAGACAGCCTTCAGTTAAATCCTTACTTCCGGGTTGCCTGTCCGAAAATACTCCTCCCACCACCCCCACCACCGCCGCCCCTCCTCACCCCCCACCTCGCTCTCTTCATGGCCCCGAGTAACTATCGGGGCCAATAAATCTGGTAATTTGTGGGCGATCACCAGCAAATATAACAATGAAAGCTGCCAATTGTTGTAAAAACTGAACTGGTCCTTCAGGGTAGAGTACTTGCCATTCTTACCCAGTGTGGCCTACAAGTGACTCTAGTACACACATTGGGGGGAATTTTGCCAGCCCTGGGGAGGCGGGTATGGAGGCAGGACTGCCGGGAAAATGGCAGAAACTGGGAGCGGGTACTGACCCCGCTCCCAATCCGCCTCCGTACCATCTTCCCGGGAGGCGGGTCCCCGACCCGCGCAGGGACCCATTTCCTCGAGGCGGGAAGAGGATTACAGCCACTTAACTGCCCGTTAGCAGGTAGTTAACAGGCAGTTAAGAGGCTTATCCCCATTTTACCCCTCCAAGTGTGGGCTTCCCGACGTCGGGAAACCTCGCCAGGGTCAGCAAGGCGAGCAGTGGGTCTGCGGGGGTGAGAGGGGTCGAAAAGTCCTCTGTGGAGGTGAGTGATGGGTGCGAGTGTGGAGAGGTAAGTATGAGAGGTGAGTGTAAAGTGTTAGAAAAAGTTTACTTACCTTTGCTTCTTCCTGCAGGCTTCAACCCTTGGGGATCCGGAGGTGCCTCATCTCAACGGCAGAGATGACAGAATGGCTGCTGCATTCTCCGATGCAGCAGCCATCTGATTTCTGCAGAGGAAAGAGGTTTGGTGAGTCTTCAGTACAAGGACTCACCTTAGAACAGAGATTGCCAGTGTTTGACAGCTTCTCTAATTTTTGACAGATGAAACGTCATACGCTGACATCCTCTGTCACCGGCTTTCCCTTAATTGGCCAGCTAAGCTCGCAGGGCGGGCTTAACAAGGTCAATCAAGGGAAAATAGCGTGGGTTGGCCGGACGTCATTGGGGGTGGGACTGAAACCCGACAACCAGCAGTCCCGCCCCCAACGCGCCCCCATTGATAAAATCCAGCCCTATGTGACTGACTCTTACCGAACCATTTGCCACCTTCTAAGAGCAACCAAGGATCGAATGAAGCCTTGCCAACATCCTGAGAACAAATAAACAATAAAGTATACCTGATTCATATCTAGATTTCCATTGCACCAAACCACTTCCGTTCTCTATTATATAGAATTCCTGATCCAGTTATAGCCCTCAAAATATGCACTAATTATTCCCCACCTTTACCACAAAACTTTCTGTTTTAAGACAACCCTAGCTCCTGCCTTTTCAGATTTCCATCTTTTTTTTCTACATTATGAGCCATTGATTATAATGCGTGTCGTGCTACAAAACTACAAAACTCTTCAAGCCATAACAAGGGTGAAATGTATGACCAATCCATTGCTAAATGACACCCAGAGATAACCACACCTTTTAAGAAATCAAACCCCTTTTGTGTAAAACGCAGGGTTTTGTTTTGTGTCTGCAGTGATTTGCATCGATGAGTGTGAGGCTGCAGTGCAGCATTTCCAATTCGGGAGCATTTTTTTTAACTTAAAAATTTGCGATTTATAGAAATCCCGGCTCCAGCACAAAATCTTTGAGCAAGTCAGTTATATATTAACACTCATTTGACTCTATAGTACGTGTGGAAGCCTGCCTTTCTCCTATCTGAAACAGCCTGACCTGGCCAGCTCTGCACCCAAGATATGGATGGATTCCAACATCCAGATAAGTGTGGCTCCCTTGCCAGGTTGTTGTACTAGGGTGAATGGGAGTATCAGAATTGTCGCTGAATGATCGGTGGGGGAGAGGGGGAGGAGGAGAAAGAATGGGGGTTGGGTGAGAAATGTTAAAACAAATTTTTTTCTCCTCTCATGTAGAATGTTTTAGGCCCCTGCACTGGTTATACTTAGTGATAGGTGGGATGATTATAGCAATATCTCCAACTGAAGATGGCACTGATGGGTCAATTTTACTATGTTTTCAATTGATTTATTTTACTCTATTGTTTTCCACTATGTCCTTCCCCCCCACCCCCTACTTTATAATTATGTTTTGAGTTGTTTCATGGACAGATAGCGAGTTTATGTTGTACAGAACAGCTTCAGATAAGAACAGGAGAAAAGTCAAGGACGTTTGCCTTGGCTCCGAGTGATGTGAAATTCACCCTGTTTTTGCTGCACAGTGGATTCCAGCAGCAACACTGGTGCGAATGTGACTTTGGTTTCCGACTGCCTAACCATCCAGCCTACCCTAGTGGCCGGGGAAAGCATACTACATGTCAGGACTACGCACTGCTGACTTGCACAGGCGGGCTTTGCACACTGCCAGAAAAATATGAGCCTGGAAATTGCGGTCGGAGGCTTGCCGCCCGCGGACGCCTCCGAACCGAAAGAAAACTACATACTTACCTTGTGCCTCCGTATCTTCGGACTCTTGCGGTCCTGAGCCTGCAGGCGTACTCCTGCGTAAAGGCCCACGGATCCCAGGGGCGCACGCGATTCGCAAGCGTCCCTGGGATCACACGGGCCAGCCCAACCAATGACAAAGGGGGATTCCTATGATGCATATGGGGATTCCATTTACGTACGGAATCCCCATGAGCATAATAGAAATCACCTAATAAATAAAATTTCACACCACTTAAATAAAAATAAATGAGCACAGGTTCAAAATTAATTAAAATACCCTTTAATTAAACACTTAAAATAAAAGTGTAATTTTTTGAAAAATAAAATTAAACATTTTTTTTAAACAGGACAAAATTTACCTAAATTTTAAATTTAAGTGAATGTTTAAATCATTTTAACAATGTTATTTTAACATTTATTTTAACTCTTATGCTGGTAAAAGAAGGCCTTATGCCTGCTTTTACTAGATGTGAGGGTTTGGTGGGCATTCGCTGTGCAGTAGTTGGGCAAATAGCCCAACTCTGCGCCAGCGAAAGTGAATTTATAGCGGATGCGGTGGATCTGTCCAAGCTGAAACTTGACAGCTCGCACGTTCCGGGTTTTCGTACATGCGCAGCGCAGGCGGAAACCCGGAACTTGCGGGGCTTTTCTGAAGGCTTCCGACAGCGTAGGCTGTGTACACTGTAACAACCGGGCCGTGGTGTCTGGCAGTGGTCTGCTGTGGCTTTGAGGGGGAAGGCCCACCTCTTGATGTGGCTCTTCACGTTGTTGAAGTTGGGGTGCTGCTGGTGGCAGTTACTGTAAAGCAGGCTGCGGCCTGAGATACACAATTACCCGGCTTTATTGCAGTGCCAAAACATTTCCTCCAGGAGTTTTGAGTTTTCTTCAGCTTTTTCTTTGTTTTTCCCAAGGGCACGTGCTGTGGTGCAGTTCCACAGGTGCTAGCAACCTTCTGTTATCTTGTCTAAATGGTCATTCTTGGCGTGTGAGCTTAAGACAGTGAGTGCTGGTTGGTATTCAGCCATCGCGGGCATCGAAAGCAAGCTATGTGCTCACCCAATGCCCACATAGCAGCATTTCCATGTGGAGTTACTGGATACTGAACAGGAGCAGGAATCTTGGCTGATTCATTTTTTTGATAAACAGCGTTTAGTGAAGAATGGCTTATTTTGCTGATACTGTCATGTACTCGGGCAATGATTAGATACTCCGGCAATGATTGGATACTCCGGCAATGATTAGATACTCCGGCAATGATTAGATACTCCGGCAATGATTAGATACTCCGGCAATGATTAGATACTCCAGCAGATGGCAGTGCCAGGCCTGTTTGTAACACTAGACTAGCATTGCATAGAACTTACAGCACAGAAACGGACCATTCGGCCCAACTGGTCCGTGCCGGTGTTTATGCTCCACACGAGCCTCCTCCCACCCTACTTCATCGAACCCTATCTGCACATCCTTCTATTTCTTGCTCCTTTATGTACTTATCTAGCTTGTCCTTAAAGGCATCTATGCTATTCGCTTCAACTACTCCATGTGGTAGCAAGTACCACATTCTAACCAACCGCGAGGTACACATGAACATAGCTTATTACAATTGCAAAATCTGTGTACTGAAGGAATATAGATATTCCTGTCTAATCAATCGCTTGATCAGCCATTAACTCTCTTATTTCTCCCATAAGTTTGCCCATAACATGCCTTTGCCCACTGGGCTAGGCAGATGGACCTCAATAGTCTTTTCCAGTTCTGTACATTCCCAAGGTACACTGTAAATGATGACGATCTGGGTTTTGTTATATAAGGCACATGTGCCAAACAAAAGTAATTTGCAAGTCAACATTTAGAAAGATATTAGGTGGTTGCCACTTTATTGGAGCTGGCTCTTCTTCAGGGTGGTGCTTTACAGCATGATGTTTCATTAAAAGGCATGGTGGTGGATAGGCAATGGCTAACATTTAAGGAACAAATGCATGAATTGCAACAGTTATACATTCCTTTCTGGCGCAAAAACACAAAAGGAAAAGCGGCCCAACCATGGCTAACAAAAGAAATTAAGGATAGTATTAGATCCAAAGAGGAGTCATATAAAGTTGCCAGAAAAAGTAGCAAGCCTGAGGATTGGGAGCAGTTTAGAGTTCAGCAAAAAAGGACCAAGAGATTGATTAAGAGGGGAAAAATAGAGTATGAGAGTAAACTTGCAAGGAACATAAAAGCAGACTGTAAAAGCTTCTACAAGTATGTAAAAAGAAAAAGATTAGGGAAGACAAATGTAGGTCCCTTACAGTCAGAAACGGGAGAATTTATAATGGGGAACAAGGAAATGGCAGAGCAATTAAACAAATACTTTGGTTCTGTCTTCACGGAAGAGGACACAAATAACTTCCCAGAAATGCTAGGGAACCAAGGGTCTAGTGAGAAGGAGGAATTAACGGAAATTAGTATTAGTAAAAAAATAGTGCTGGATAAATTAATGGGACTGAAAGCTTATAAATCCCCAGGGCCTGATAATCTGCATCCCAGAGTACGAAAAGAGGTAGCCATGGAAATAGTGGATGCATTGGTTGTCATCTTCCAAAATTCTATAGATTATGGAACAGTTCCTGCAGATTGGAGGGTGGCAAATGTAACCCCACTATTTAAAAAAAGGAGGGAGAGAGAAAACAGGGAACGACAGACCGGTTAGCCTAACATCAGCAGTAGAGAAAATGCTAGAGTCTATTATAAAGGATGTGATAACAGGACACTTAGAAAATATCAACAGGATTAGACAAAGTCAACATGGATTTATGAAAGGGAAATCGTGTTTGACAAACCTACTGGAGTTTTTTGAGGATGTAACTGGTAGAATAGATAAGGGAGAACCAGTGGATGTGGTGTATTTGGATTTTCAGAAGGCCTTTGATAATGTCCCACATAAGAGGTTAGTGTGCAAAATTAAAGCACATGGGAATGGGGGTAATATACTGGCATGGATTGAAAATTGGTTAACAGACAGGAAACAGAGAGTAGGAATAAATGGGTCTTTTTCGGGGTGGCAGGCGGTGACTAGTGGGGTACCGCAAGGATCAGTGCTTGGGCCCCAGCTATTCACAATATACATCAATGATTTGGATGAGGGAACCAAATGTTATATTTCCAAGTTTGCTGACGACACGAAACTAGGTGGGATTGTGAGTTGTGAGGAGGATGCAAAGAGGCTTCAAGGCGATGTAGACAAGTTGAGTGAGTGGGCAAATACATGGCAGATGCAGTATAACGTGGATAAATGTGAAGTTATCCACTTCGGTAGGAAAAACAGAAAGGCAGAGTATTATTTAAATTGTGATAGATTGGGAAATGTTGATGTACAAAGGGACCTGGGTGTCCTTGTACACCAGTCACTGAAAGCAAACATGCAGGTGCAGCAAGCAGTTAGGAAGGCAAATGGTATGTTGGACTTCATTGCAAGAGGATTTGAGTACAGGAGCAAGGATGTCTTGCTACAGTTATACAGGGCCTTGGTGAGACCACATCTGGAGTACTATGTGCAGTTTTGGTCTCCTTACCTAAGAAAGGATATACTTGCCATAGAGGGAGTGCAGCGAATGTTCACCAGACTGATTCCTGGGATGGCAGGACTGTCGTATGAGGAGAGATTGGATCGACTAGGCCTGTATTCACTAGAGTTGTAAGAGGCCACGGTACTGGTGCGAGGTGAGGCCTTCGTTGCCTATACTATTGCTTGCTCTGGTCTCCGGCCAGACTTTTGCAATAAGCACCTGTGAGTGGTTCGACCCACTCGCCCTTACGGTTCTGACACCTGGACTTAGATGCAAGGAGCAGTAATGCAGAGAAAAGACTCAAATAGACCCGGTTGAATAGCACGAAATGAATATCTTTATTGCATGGCGTCTAAAATCATGAAATACATGTCATAGGCGCAGATCAAAGAGAGTACAAGTATACACACGTTCATAAAACTTGGTCTATGGAAATGGGGAACACACGACACATCGTAAAAGGGGGAACACATTATACATTAACCTTAGAAAAACCACCCTCCCTCAATATACCTAAACTACGTCTGGATTTGTAGGATCGGAAAACATGCTCACTGTCATAAATCGCAAGTAACAACTCAGGAAGTACTACTGGGCGGCCAGCTGGGGCGCCGTCCAGGGAGTATAAATACTCAGGCATGGGCCCACCTTGGGCAGAGACAATCTGGAAACAGGAAGCTAGTGACTGCTAACTAGACCTCCATGTTTTGTTACAAGTTGATTAAAGCCTTGCTTTATGTTCAAGTGCGTAGTGAGTCTTTATTACGTCAATTTAATCAACTTGATATCGTCTCCACGCTTTGGGTGATTCGGAACAACCAGCTGCAACTCGAACCACAGAAGGGAACTAGGGCAAGAAACTGATCCATCATGGAAAAACTCCTTAGACCCGCTCGTCTCGACCTGGACCCGAATGCACCTGCGGCAGCGAAGGTATGGAAGCATTGGTTTCGTACCTTTAGCAACTTTCTTGAAGAATGTGGGGCGGATGTCCCTAATAAGTTACGAATGCTTATCAACGACGTGTCTCCTCATGTGTATGATTATATTGAGGACTGTATAGTCTATGACACTGCTATCGAAATCTTACAGCAGCTATATGTCAAGTCCCCAAATGAAATATTTGCTCGACACCTACTGGCCACAACTCGGCAGCAGCCTGGGGAATCACTCGATGAATTTCTCCAGAAACTTCGCAGGCTCAGCAAGGATTGTAACCTTAAAGCAGTTACAGCTGAACAGTATCAAGAGGAACTAATCCGCGATTCCTTTATCAATGGAATCGCGTCCCCTTTTACACGTCAGCACCTGCTGGAAAATAAAACCCTCAATTTACGGGCTGCTTATGACCAGGCGTGTTCCTTGGACTTGGCCAAGAAAAATGCAGACACTTATCTCCCACCAGGTGCACGGGCGGCGGCTATCTCCTTTAATGAGTCTTTCGGTAGGTCTCGGGCGGATGCCCCCACTGATGTCGACTCTACTCTAACGGACGACGACCCTACCCTAGAGGCCTTCGCTGATGACGACCCCGCCCTAGCAGCATCCTGGCAATCAGGAAGAAAGTGTTTCTTTTGTGGAGGGGCGTGCCATCACAGAAAATTTTGCCCGGCTCGTAATGTGACCTGCAATCATTGCAGCAAGAAAGGACACTTTTCCAAGGTATGCCAGTCACGGGCCTTTGCTAACAAGAAAGGCCGCTCCTCTAAAGTATACCGGTCGAGAGCTCCTGTTAGCTTCACAGCTGCTATCTATGGAGCTGCTCCTCCCCCAAGAACTACTGTTAAGGCTACAGTTGCCGAAGGGAAAATTGCCCCTCCTCCCATCACAGCTGTTTTTCCCCAAAGTTTGTCCCATGCAGCCACGAAGGTTTCAGTAAATGGGCACACTCTAAGCGCGCTAATCGACTCCTGCAGCTCTGACAGCTTCATTAGTAAGCGGGCTGTCAACAGGTTAAAACTGCACATTTATCCCTCGGACAGGGAGATTGCAATGGCTCTGACGACTGACCACCAATTCTTCTGGCTTCTGTCTGGTCAACCTCATCCTCAACGGCCGCACGTATCTCTCCACCCGGCTCGGAGTACTCGCAAACTTATGCAGCGATGTGCTTCTGGGACAGGACTTCCAGAAGCAGCACAAGAAGATCACTTTTGAGTTTGGAGGGTCAAGGCCGGAGCTTACCATTTCTAAGGTGCCGTTTTGTGCACTCTCGGCGGCCTTACTCGGTGAACCCTCGGCCAATCTTCCCCCCCGCTGTAAACCCATAGCCACCAAATCGCGGCGCTTTAGCCAAGACGATCGAGCGTTTATTGAGGTGGAAATTTCTCGCCTTTTAGTCGACGGTATTATCGAGCCATGTTCATCTCCCTGGCGGGCTCAGGTCGTCATCGTGAGGAATCCCTTAAAACAACATAAAAAACGTCTGTGTATCGATTATTCGCAGACTATTAATCTATATACCGATCTGGATGCCTACCCGCTGCCACGCATAGATGACATGGTCAACAACCTTGCCAAATACAAGGTATTCTCGACCTTCGATTTAAAAAGCGCGTACCATCAGGTGCCACTGCAAGACTCCGACAAGAAGTATACGGCCTTTGAGGCCAATGGTCGGCTTTTCCAGTTTCGCCGCCTTCCATTCGGGGTCACCAATGGGGTGGCCGTCTTCCAACGGGCCATGGATGGCCTAGTCCGGCAAGAGAACTTGACGGATACCTTTCCGTATTTAGACAATATCACTATTGCCGGCCATGATCAAAAGGAGCATGACGCCAATCTTCAGAGATTTTTTGACGTACTCCACCGTCGCCACTTAACGTTAAACGAATCCAAATCGGTGAAGTCGGTGCCATCGGTGAACATTCTTGGCTACTGGGTGGGCAACGGTGTTATTAAACCGGACCCAGAGCGACTTCGTCCACTTCAGGAGCTCCCTCCCCCGACGAACCTCGGCTCTCTTCGTCGGGCACTTGGCATGTTTGCTTATTACGCAAAATGGATACCACACTTCTCCGATAAAATACAGCCCCTGCTCCATGCGAAGTCTTTTCCATTGGAAGCTACGGCTATTTCTGCCTTCAACCTCCTCAAACGACAGCTGGAGAAAGCCACGCTTCGCTCCATTGACGAAAATCTTCCTTTTGTGGTCGAATGCGATGCATCGGAGGTGGCGATCTCCGCTACCTTGAATCAAGGTGGCCGACCCGTGGCATTCCTATCCAGAACCTTGCAGGGTAGCGAGCTCCATTACCCCCCCGTCGAGAAGGAGGCTACGGCCATCATCGAGGCTGTACGCCAATGGGGTCATTTTCTTGCTCGGCGTCATTTTACGCTTATAACTGACCAGCGCTCTGTGGCCTTCATGTTGGATAACCGGAGGCGCACGAAAATCAAAAATAATAAAATTCAACTCTGGAGGATGGAGCTGGCTGCCTTTGGATATACTATCTGTTACCGACCCGGCAAACAGAACGTGGCCCCAGATACCTTCACACGGGCCCGAATGATGAAGGATCCCCCGACAATGATATCAACACTCCGCACCCCTATGAAAATGATGCCCCGCCTGGGACATCGGGGGATCTGCCGGCAACGTTACCGGATCAACTCAGGGAGCTGGATGCTCCCCGTAGGATGGCCACCCGAAACCAGGACGCCGGACAATCTCCAGCCACGACCCGGGATGAGGCCAGCTCAGCACCTGTGGGGACCCGCACCCGGAGTCATGATATTCCCAGTCCTCCACAGGATGATCAAGATGACGCGGACTCTACTGACTTACCGGTACGGGCCAAGCGACCCAGGGACCAGGACACGGTCCGGGGAGACGTGCCTTCCAGTCACAAGCAGAGAGCTAAACGTCTACGGCTATTTCTGGTCCGCCTAGTCCGTTAAAGGAAGACTGGACTTCCAAACCTTTTAGGGAGGAAGAATGTCATAAATCGCAAGTAACAACTCAGGAAGTACTACTGGGCGGCCAGCTGGGGCGCCGTCCAGGGAGTATAAATACTCAGGCATGGGCCCACCTTGGGCAGAGAGAGACAATCTGGAAACAGGAAGCTAGTGACTGCTAACTAGACCTCCATGTTTTGTTACAAGTTGATTAAAGCCTTGCTTTATGTTCAAGTGCGTAGTGAGTCTTTATTACGTCACTCACCACTCGGCTCACTTCGGAAATTTAAAGTGAGGCACTCAGCTCGTTTTGCTGCAGCGCCTGACTGTCACGTGGTTGTGAGGGTTTCTGCACCCCACTTGTTTACTCTCGCTGCCGTGAAAGGCAAGCCAGACTCCCTGATGTCATGAAGCAGTCGATGGATTCAGACCGGATTGTGCAGTAATCCGTAGAATTCAAAAGAAACGGTACATGTAGTAGTCGGTAGAATTCAAAGATGGGTTCTGTCGTTATATCTTCGGGCGCGGTCGGGGTTTACTGACCGTGGCGGCACGTGGAATTTCTTCTCGTCTTTCTTCTCGTCACTCGGGCCTCTGGGTCCGGACACCGTTTACCGACGCTCGGGATGGTGTACCCTGTTACTTGCCCTGTCGAGGCGGCTCGTTCCGATTGAGCTCCACCCAACACTCGAATAACCGAACCAGCACGGCTAAGAGTCACGAGCCAAGAGTCAAGGAAGAGTCCAGGAAGAGCGAGAGAGAGTCAAGAGACCGATGGACATTTGTCCTCTATAGTTATACTGTTATGTTGGCCTTATCTCCCGCTCAAATCTAAATGTTATCCTTTGTGTGATTTTGGCGCCCAAAACTCCCAGCATGGGGCGATTATCTTCTTAACAGGTTTCGGTAACACCTGAAACTGGCCAACTATCCGTTAATACCTTCTCCATTGTTGAGCCAACCAGGATGTGTATGAATCGTCTCCTCGACTGGTTTTGGGGCCCCCCGAATACTGGCTTAATCACCCGCCAATGTCTCTCTCATTGTTGAGCCGGGGGGGTATTTGTGTATTGATGTGTCTAGATGGGTTCTCGATGGCCCCGTTCAATGATCCTTACTGTGCGTAGGAAACGATTCCAGCACTTATATCATTGCTATTGTTCAAGATGCAAACGGGTTGCATCCTGTCTTTACAATGTGTACCGAGTATGATCCGATCTCATACTGAATGTATATTCGACGCCATCTTGTCTGCCCACTGTGTCTCTGGAAGCTTCTGCCACGATGCGCGGTGGCCATTTTACAGGCTTCTGTGTCCTTTATTATCAGGACAGCATTTTGTTTAATAAAAATGATCAATTGAATCTGCTTCTCTCATGTTGTTATGAATCGCGATAATTGCGAAACTCTACAGAGTTTAGAAGAATGACAGGGGATCTCATTGAAACGTATAAAATTCAGACAGGGCTAGACAGACTGGATGCAGGGAGGATGTTTCCTCTGGCTGGGGGGTCTAGAACGAGGGGTCACAGTCTCAGGATACAGGGTAAGACATTTAGGACTGAGATGAGGAGAAATTTCTTCATTCAGAGGGTGGTGAACCTGTGGAATTCTCTACCACAGAAGGCTGTGGAGGCCAAGTCACTGAATATATTTAAGAAGGAGATAGATAGATTTCTAGAAACAAAAGGCATCAAGGGGTATGGGGAGAGAGCGGGAATATGGTATTGAGATAGAGCATCAACCATGATCATATTGAATGGGCTCGAAGGGTCGAATGGCCTACTCCTGCTCCTATTTTTCTATGTTTCTATGTTTCTTCATTAAATTCCCAGTAAATGCCCCTTTCGCCTCCCCACCCACTCATCCATTGTGTGAAGGGGAAGGGCTGGCGGAGAATGAAGTTTCAGTGCAGTAATGCCACCTTCTAGTGGCTTAGCCTGGGAATCTACAAGTTTATTAAAAGCATGTTAAGGATAAGGGAGGGGATATTTTTCTCAAAAATACGTTAAGAGAAGACTGCTTATTATCAGAACAATCTTTCATGTCTTTATTCGGGTAGGAGGTCAAATTACCTTTTTAATGTTGGGTAGAATTTCTTTAATAAGTATGTTCACCTCAATGTCTCTTTACTCTGCCTGTCACTCACTCCTGCTGGTTGCAAGCTTTCTTCTGTTGTAATCACAGAACCATTAGAATTTGTCCTGCGAGTCATGAACACGAGTTGCAGGTGTGTGTGTCCCCTGGTTTGTATCAAGTACAAGCGATGCTGTTAATCCTAAACTGAAAGAGGAATTTCCAACCTAGTTAAATGTCAAAACTGCAGATACAATACTGCAGATGTGTACTACAGTCAGTGCCCAGTGGCAGGTGAGAGTTTCAGTCAGTATTTGTTAAACCAGTGGAGAGAGTGCTCAGTGTCCATTATAGGTGAACTGGTTATGTGAGGTGGCACTATAGCACAATGCAGGTGGTGCAGAATTACATAACATTGCAGTCAACATAAGATTCTGCAGAACAAATGAAGAAAAACAGAAACGTTTTCTGCACTAGGTAAATATTTAATCTCTCTGCATTGAAAAATGTCACATTTATAAAAATGTACAATTTAAACAAATAGCCTGGATTTTGCCACAATTAGGGTCAACAATGTGCCAGAATGACCGATTTGTTGCCTAAACCTATTCATTTAGTTGTTATTGTCGCTATGACTTAGAACATTTCGTCTCTAATTTCATTTTTTAAATGGTTGTTGTCGATCAAGATCCAAAACTAGAGAGTGGTTAGAATGTGGAACTCGCTACCACAAGGAGTAGATAAGGCGAATAGCACAGATACATTTAAGGGGAAGCTGGATAAGTACATGAGTGAGAAAGGAATAGAAGGATTATGCTGATAGGGGTGGATGAAGTGGGGGTGGGAGGAGGCTCGTGTGGAGCATAAGCAGCGGCATGGACCATTTGGGCCGAATGGTCTGTTTCTGTGCTGTACATTCTCTGTAAAGATGGTAAATTTGACCCCTACACAAGCTAGTTTGGTGGTGCTCATGAAGTCTATGTGGACTCATCACTCATACATCTGCTGTGCTTCAGGCCTAGTTGCAGTTGACTCATGAAATACCACTGCATCCTTGGGATGGGGAATCTGAGTCCACAGTGAAGGAACAAGTCCTTTTATCTGCCAGCAGTCAGGTTTTATTATACCGTTTCCACCCAGTCTCTCAGCCTGCCGATGTTGTTATTTTAGCAAAACTGCTGCACCTTCTGATGACCTTTCCTCCAGCACTCGCTGATCTGGGTAGGGTGGGGCGGGGAAAGGGGGTTGGGGGGGTGGTGATAATCCAGCAGCTCCTCCACGGAGCTGAGATGGAAATACACCTTTAGAAGAGGTTGGGGGTGGGGGGGAGGAGGCGATTCCGGGGGTGACGGGGTAATTTGTGCTCCTCCTGGTTCCACAACAATCAGTGCCACAACAGTTTTTTCTATGTTTTTAGAGTGTGCGGCAGAAGTACAGTACGCTCCGCCCAACAGCACACCAAAATAGCATTGGGGTCCTGTATGCGGTGTCGGACCCTGATTTGAGTTTTTGAATGAGGCTCCCGCTGCTTTCAGCTAGGACTGCTGGCCACTCGAAAAATCAAGTTGGGCAGGTCTCGGGGGGCAAGTGAGCGGCAGGAATTTTCAGCCTATCGCCCTATTCACGTTGAAAAACATCGTGGTACGCAGAGGAAAATCACCTCCAGGGTCCCCACAAATTGCACAAAATGGTTTTTGATTTTTTTTTCCATCTGCCATTTTTTTTCCTCAGTAAGTGACATTTCTAACATCTAAAAACAGGGTTTAATCAAAATGAATTATTTTTTAAAAATTACATATTTCACAATAACCTGATTAAATTTGTCAACTGATTTGTCTGTCACCTCTTTTCAAGACATCCTATCTTTGCAAAAAAAAAAGGAGCAAATTTATGATATCTTTCACTCGGAAAAGAATCATCCATTAATGATTTATTCATATCCCATGAAACAGGCAGGCAATGAATATTGAAAAAGATCGGTTTTACTATGCAAGAGGAAATACATGCAAGGCAGCTGAATTTTGGCATCATCTAATCACTGCTTCTTTATTCACCTTGTCTTTTCTTTTCATCCTGGATGACATCCTTACACTTTGGACCTTAGCCCTCATACTCTCAAGTATAATCAGAAAGCCCTCACCCTAGAGTTGCAGTCCCTGTCATTAGAGATTACTTCAGAGAAAATAATGATTCTTTGCTTGATTTAGCCACTTTGGCTGGATCATGCAGTATTGATTCAGCAGCCTGAGACGAAATGGCCAAGTGCTGAGACAGCCCAGAGCACGGGTGAGGAATGAATTAAACTGTCAATGGGTCCTCAGCCTATGGGGAAATTTGAGCTGTGCTTTGCACAACCGCACTAGTTCCTGCTTAAAGGAATAAAGCCCATTTTTTATTGGCGTCTGCGAGGACTCGCTGCTGAACGCCTTGTCCATATATCTGTGTGTCACTGTGTTTGCAGAGACTAATGATACGCATACAGCACGTCTAGAATTATCGTAACACTAGTAAATCTCCCGTAGTGTTGCTCAGGGTGAGTCCTCTTCTCACCCTGTCTTCCCCAGTCTGTCACTGCGACCTTCCTGTGTCTCTGTCTCTTTCTTCCCCCAAGCTCTCTCTCTCTTTTTTCTCGTGAATCTTTGGTTTTCTGCGCTATCTGTATCTCCCCTGATCTCTCTCTCTCCCGATCTCTCTCTCTTTGTAACTCCCAGATGTATCTCTCCCTGTCCACCCGATCACTCTATTTCTCTATCTCCTGATCTCTCCATCTACCTAGATTCTCTATCTCTCTCTCTAACTATCTATCTTGGAATCTCTCTCTGTCACCAGTCTGTCTATCTAATTTCTAATCTCTCTCTCACTCTCTTCGTCATCAATCTCTCTCTTTGTTCCCAATCTCTCTCCCTTTCTCTCTCTCTCTCTCGCTGGCCCTCAAATCTTCTCTGTCCCTCACAGCTGAAGGTAGAGGAGGCCTACAGTGGCCTGGACTGGTGCCAGCGGTGGAAAGCTGGGGAGCAAGCCGAGCCAAGTGCAGAAACTGGGTTGGGACCCTTGGGCAGGCTACAAAGAAGAGATTCCAGGAGGGAGGCCATGAATGACCAGGATAGATCCCCGAACAGCAGGCCAGGAGTAAGGGCCGGTCGCAGCAGCACTGGGGCCTACCGGGCTGCAACCACACGGAAGGCAAAAGTAAATGTTAAAATATGTAAGTTTAATTTGTTTTTTTAAATTGCACACTGGGCTAGGACGGAGGTACCAAATATATTAGTGTGGTTCTGGATGGGGCCAGGAGCAAGAACTGGCAAGCGTAGGCTGGGAGACAGGGCCGGGAGACAGGGCTGGCTGGAAGTAGAGTGGGGCTCGGGAAAAAAAGAACATTTAACAAAATCAGCAAAGGCTAGCAATTTAGTAAAAATTAAATTAAAAAAGTTACCAAAACTCAGACAGTAGATGGAGTTCTACCAAAGCTGCGGCAAAGCTCCACAACACAAGTGCTGGTGTGACAGCCAAACGTTACAGGTAAGTAAATGGAAAGTCCTATTAGAGCACCACCTACTGGCATCACAGAGAAACTTCACTGGTGTGTGGGCTCTGTTTCGTCTCTCTCCCTCTGCCCATTAGATGTTAGCAATTCAAATCTCTGTCTCAGAGTTAGCAACTATCTTTTCTAACTGTGAGCGAAAAACAGGTCGATAAGTCGTTGGCTTCAAAATTAAACTTTATTTTTTGAAAACTGAACTAACATTAACACGAAGTCTTTCTCTATTCCCCCTTTCTCGCCCCTCCTTCTCTCTCTTTCCTTTCTTTGGCCTCTGTCTCTCTCTCTCTCTCTCTCTCGCTCTCTCTCTTATTCTCTTTCCCCTTCAAGTTTAAAGCATTTTCCAAAGTTTATAGAAAACAAAAGCTACAACAGGTGTGTAATCAGAACACCCATTTTTAATCTTTTCCTCACACAGTGTCAGCTGTGGCTCAGTTGGTAGCACCCTCGCCTCTAGGCCAGAGGTTGTGGGTTCATAGTCCCACTCCAGAGACTTGATCACAAAAATCTAGGCTGACACACCAGTGCAGTGCTGAGGGATGAGATGTTAAACTGAGGCCCTATCTGCCCTCTCAGGTAGACGTAAGAGATCTTATGACACTATTTTGAAGAAGAGCAGGGGAGTTATCCCTGGTGTCCTGGCCAATATTTAGAAAGTACTACATAAGAAAAATATTGCATCAGTATAGCTGACTGAAAGGTACTGCTGCATCCTTAGGCACACTGCAACATGCTCAAATTGTATAATAGAGTCACAGCTCTGGGCAAAAATTAAGGCCAAGCCCAGGCTTTTAGGAGGAGCTGAGACCTTCAAGTAAACACTTCAGAATCCATCCTTTTTTTGTATAACACAGAAGGCAGAGAGTTGGAGCCATCATCAGTGAGGTTAAAATAATGGCTGATAAGTCTACTTGGACAGGGAGTATTGCCACTGATGTGAGGCAGATACAGACAGCCAAATCCCACAATGGGTAACTTATACATTTTTCACTACCTTAGGAAAATGGATAGAACATATTTATAATTGAGTCACTTGAATAAATTTCTGCAATTTGCATCTATTATGGGTTCTGTAATTCCTGATTTTAAAAAAAAATTAAGCAGTACTAATTCTCTAAGGGAGTGAAATTGGTCTACGCGAGTATCATGAAACAGACTCATAGTGAACTGAGGCCCATTTTACTTCAATGGGAAAGAAAATGGAGCATGATGTAAACCTCCTCGGGGGCGAGTGGCCTTCCCGTGCCTGATTTCAGGCAAGTTAAGACGGTGGGGGAGGAAGGGAGAAGGCACAGCTTCAAATACAGTTTTTCCACTTGACAGGATCAACGCTGATGTTATAACAAGGATATGATCATGGGATTTGTCAAATTTGGAGCTTCCTAAGCTAGTATCATTATTGCTTAAACCAGTCCTGAGGGATAACTGGTTTAATGAGGGGCCCTGGCGCTTTATCCTTTAAGAAGGAGTCATTCGGTGAAATGATTGCTATCAGGTTAATAGTCAAACAACATTACATGGTAATGTAGCAGAAAATAAATTCTAATGTGGGTCTAAGTGTCACATAACGAGAACTTGTCAAAATAAACAAATTCATTTGATGAAGAATGGCATACAACTGAATGATTTACTTTAGACTAGCATTAAATGGCACAAAAATGTGGGTTGGATCATATAAGTTTAGGAATATAGGAAAAGGCTATTAGGTCCAACAAGGATATTTCTTTTTGATTGATCTCAGCCCCACCTCACTACCTTTTCACAATATTTCTATCTCCAGAAGCAAACCAACACAAAACAGATTCATTGCTTTATTTTTGTGATCGGATAATAATGCATAGAACTAGGAGATAAAAAGGCAGTCTTCCCCAGCATTAGGACAGTTTGAATTTTTTGTTTGGAACTAAAATTGGGGAGTGCTCCAGATGCAATTGTGGTGGGGGGGAGGGGGAGGTAAGCCTGGGGTAGGAGAGGCCCATGGTCTTCTTGTGAGGCACTGCTGCTCCTCGTGGCCCATGAGGCAACCATAAACAAATTTTAAAGTTAACTCACCTGGGCCTCTTCTGACCCTGGATTCACTTTGCGGCAGCTTCCCCAGGTGTGTTTGGCACCCATCGGGCCTACAAGTCATTATCAGATATGAGAGCTGAGATGTTTTCAATAACAAGTCAGTTTTATTTTTATGGTTTATTACCTTATCTCAGCTGCTCAATGCCTTGCAACACTTCCAGACAGCCTGTTGTCCAATATTTCCATTATTCATATTCTGTAAATGATGTAAAATTTGAGCATAGAAAATTGACCTTAATCTCTTTGTACGCGAGCAGAGTAGGCATCAAAATACTATTCAAATGTATATTTGAGAAAGCTCTTGTTACCTAGCTCACTGTTCAGAGAATCGCATTTAGCAGGGGATTTCAAGAATAACATACCGTGCTAAAGCTGATGTAAGGTGACACTTAGGCCGCAATTTTAAGTCAGCTGAGAGGGCGGGTTTGGAGGCGGGTCGGCAGCGAAAATCGGAAAAACTGCCGGCGGCATGCGACCGCGCCTCCATCCCGCCTCCACGCTATTTTCGCAATTGTTGGGTCAGCCGCTCCCGAACTGACCCTTCACCAAACGGCGGTGAAGGCACTTAAGGCAGTTAACTCCTTGTTAACTGCCTTTCTAATCCTATTTTAATGGGGGTTTGCGATTTTGGTGCATTTTTTCCGTCTTCCCGTCTTGCGGGAAACATGCCAGCTGCAATGAGTCGGATTTCTCGAGGTCATGACTTGTTGTGAGTTTGTGCAGCAGCGTTAAAGCGCACCTGCACCATGGCTGGCATTCAAATGCCACAACTTTGTTGTTTGATGTTTTGGCAAAGATTTAGCTACTCTACTGAACTTGTGAGTGTTCAAGCTAAGAGCCATCTGCAGTGTGACCTGTTTGGACTATCCTCAGGCCACTTTGACTGTACGCTTGCAAGCTTCTTTCCTCAACTGAAATCTATAGCAACGGTATGGGACCCATTTACTCCCTCTCATCCTATTCGTCAGATTCTGAGGACGAGCAGCCGCAGCAGCAGCACAACCAGCCACAACAACTGTTTGCCATCACTTTTGTTTAATGACATCACAAATGGAGGGCACTCGATACTTGACAGCACAATAAAACACCCAAGTGACTACCCTTGTGACTATTTGTGAATTAACTTCCTCTTACGTGTGCTTCTACGTGGTGCTTCCCCTGTGGCTTCAGCAGATGTAGAGGCGCCTTGCTCACGTTCATGCTGCACCTGCTTAGATGCCTTTGGCGGGCGTCCTCTGGGTTTGGGAGCCTGGGAGGGCTCCTCCACAGTCTGCTCTTCCTGCGACTGTGCAGGGGCTGAGACAGCCATCTCAGTTGGGTGAGGAATCTGGGGCTCTGACCAAGGGCTCTGCAGTGGCATGGTCATGTGAGCATTTGGAGAAGAGCCCACACCTCCTTGTTGGCTGCTACCAACATCCCCCTCATGGGTCAGCCGCACTTCAGTGCTAGCAAGTGGCTGGACAGCACCTTGCTGCACATCAGGGGGGCCATGAGGACCCATCTCTGTTCTGACAGTCCTCATAACAAGGATGTCCATGAACCTCTGGTGCTTCTCCTCAATAGATGCCTACCTATCCTCCATAGCAATCTATTTTGAAGACTCACCATGTTTTCGTGACTCTGACGACGTATGTCTTCCATGGCGGTTGCCACCCTCTCCATGGCAGAACGTTCATGTGCCATTGCCTCCACAAAGGCAGTGCTCATGTTAGAGATGGACTCCTCCATTCTCTGCATACTCGCAGTTACCCTGGATGCAAACCCTCTCAGAAACCCCTGCACTTGTTCCTGGAGTTCCAGCACCGCTCTCTTTCTGGATGGCCCCAGAGGCACAGCGTCTACATGCAGCTGAGCAGAGCTAGGAGCATCCTGCGACCTCCGATGAGGACTCTCCACTGCTGTCGCTGTCTCCACCATCTGCTGATGCTCACTTGTGAGCTGTGATACACCAGGTGACAACACTACTCTATCTCGCGAAGGTCCCACCGAGGTGTGAGTGTCTGCGCTGGTGACTGGTGACAGTGCGCCCTCAGAGGCTGGAGGCTCCTCTGAGGAGTCATCTTCCTCTTCCTCCTGGACAGTGGGGGGGGCGCGGCTCTTGATGGAGAGTAAAGGCATGAGTTAGACATCAGATTTTCAGGTTGCAGACACATCCCATTGTGCAGGTGATCAGAAGTCAATCTCTATCAGCATCATAAGCCACTGCAGTCAATCATGATTTGTAAATGCCAGGGCTGAAAATCTATTCTGTCACCAGCTTCCTCAACTGTGCCCGTCTCTCTGTCCCCCACTTCCAGCTCCTCACCACCTCCCACGATGTTGTGAGCAGCCACCTCAGCGTTGGTTAATGTCGCCAGTGATGGTGGGCCTCCTCCTGTCTTTGCTCTCTCCCTCTTATTGTGGGCTATCTTTTCCTGCAAGCAGGGACACAAGTGGAGTTTCAGTGAGAGTGATGGAGTGACTGTGAAGAATCCATAACGTTGAATCTTAGAGGGAGACCAAGATGGAGTGAGGTGGCAAGAGGAAGCTGCCTCCCTGTGCGTTGTTAGTTGTTGTCATTGCTTAACAGTGAGAGCGAGTGTGAGGGCTGCATAGTAGGATGGTGAAGTGATTCAGTACAGAGAGAGAGATGGAGAGGTAAGGGTGCAAGGGAAGTAAGGGGAAGGTGGGATGTGGAGGAGCAGGCTGACAATGCAGAGTGCTGGTGATGAGAAGAGAAGGGAAGCAGATTGAAGGTAAGTGTGATGCGATATTCACTTTTGATGTTCGCAGAAGATCATTGAAGCGTTTTCGGCACTGCACCCAGGTGCGTGCACATAGCGACCTTGCGCTGACCTCCTCAGCAATCTCCAGCCAGGCTGCCTTTGTTTGCTGAGGAGGCTTCCTCCGGCCATTGGCAGGGAACAGAATCTCTCTGCGCCCTCTTACTCCCTGCACAAGAGCTCGCAGGGAGTCCTCAGTGAATCGGGGAACAGCCTTGGCTTTGGCAGCACTCATGGTCACCTTGGCCCATTCAAGCTGCAGAAGTAACGAGAAATGAGAGGCTGAGGCTACATGGAGCCCTTAAAAACAAGTGCAGAAATGACCTCATCAGTGCGCCCTGCCCGCTCCCACTCATTGCAGCAAGCAGGGCACACCACGGGACTAATTGATCCAATTAAGCGGCTGAAACCAGCAGCGGGTCCGAACCCCGCCCACCAGGCAACCCGACTCCAAGCCGCCTCCTCCATTAAAATTGCGGCTTTAGTGTAACCCTTTTATGACAATGATGCGGAGATGCCGGTGTTGGACTGGGGTGGACAAAAGTGAGAAGTCGCACAACACCAGGTTATAGTCCAACAGTTTTATTTGAAATCACAAGCTTTCGGAGCTGCTGCTCCTTCGTCAGGTGCTCCTTCACTTCACCTGACAAAGGAGCAGCGCTCCGAAAGCTTGTGATTTCAAATAAAACTGTTGGACTATAACCTGGTGTTGTGCGACTTCTCCCTTTTATGACAAGACTGAACATATCCTAAAGCATTTGTTGTGTGACTCTGGCTATAGCTTAGGCACTATGGGTTGGATGCCAAGTTGAAAAGGGAACAAAACTATTCAGTACTCAAGTTTGAAAATCTGCACCCCTTATCCTTCACGTGAAAATTGTAAAAATGACTCTTGGTATATTTCCAGTGGCGTATATCCAAATGGAATCAGAGAAATGTATAAAACATTACTTAATTCAAAGGCTAATGGTAATTTAAAGAGAATTGTAATGATGCTCTTGGAGTTCACTGGTGAAACACTACAGCAGTAATCCTCAAATGGCTAAAAGCCCAACCAAAAAAGCGCACTCATTTGTTATCTGAAAACACACTCACTGAAGAAAGGATTAGGAACATAGTCTATGTCAGGCTTGAGAGGAAGGGAACAGCTCGTGAGTGATTGAAGGAGTCCAATTGCCCTCACCGAAGAATGCAATTATCCTCTATTTGCACCTTAAATCATCAACCTCAAAGGGTCCCTCCAATTCTCCCCTCCCTTTTCAAACATTGTGCATTGCAATCACCATTCATGAGAGTGCATTCACTTCCATACATCCTCAAGTTGGGTAGATGAGGGAACTCCAAGCAGCCAACCTCTTTGTGACTGACACTCTTGCAACTCCACACAGGTGAAAGTTTGTAGTACGGTAGAAGCCTCTTAACAGAAACATCCACGCAGGAATCGGATTGTCCCCTTTTAATTGATATTAAGCAAACCTGTAATGTTCACAAACTGAAGTCATTGACACTAATGTTTCTGCTGGACGTTAAGTGGATAGAAACTGTGTTCACACCAAAAGTGTGTGGAAAGCCACAATAAGCACACACATTCTCATTCATTATTGCTTAATTTATCCCACAGCCTTGACACCATGAGATCCTTATTGGGAATTAAGTCATTCCATGGCCTCGCTCATCCCTATCTTTGTAACCTCCTCCAGCCCTACAACTCTCTGAGAACTCGGTGTTCCTTCAACTTTCTTCACCCTTCCATTAGCAGCCACACCGTCTCGGCCGTAATCTCTGGAATTCCCTCCCTAAACTTCTCCCTCCTCCTTTAAGACCCTCCTCAAAACCTACCTCTTTGACCAAACATTTGGTCACCGGTCCTAATGTCTCTTTCTTTGGTTCAGTGTCAATTCATGCTTGATTGCGCTCCTGTGAAGCGCCTTGGGACGTTTTACAATGTTAAAGGCGCTGTATAAATGCAAGTTGTTGTTGTTGTAGGCGTTTGACCACTTTAACTGCTCCTTCATCTACACTGTGATTTTAAATATCTGGGTTATATTTGAATTAGCTGGATGTCTGGTATTTGTTTGCTCAGTGCGCTGGTCTGACCCATAGAAGATTTTTTTAGCTTTTATTTTTGATTACACACAAATTCCTGATGGTAGAATAAAAGTCTGGTAAATCGTGGGGATGGGGGATGTGCTGCATTTGGCCTCAAAATGTCCCAGGGGAAAATATCAGCCAGCATTTCCACTCCTGATTGCCGTCCAGGGATCCATGCTCGAAAGTGTGCCTGTCAGGCTGCGATGGTGCCCATTCCCCCCATAGCCTGCTGCCGATTACCCTCGTGCACATGAAGGATCACAGTTTGAGTGAGGCATTGGAGGGCTGCCAGCACCACATAACCAAATCCCAGAAGGAGTCAGTCCCTTCAGGACAAGAGGGGGAGAAAAGCAGGGAAATAAAAAGGTGACTGATGCGATAATGTGGTGTGCTATTTTTCATCTCGTCCTCATTACAGTAAGCGCTTGCTACTCTGGCAATGTCTACGCAATAGATGAATCCTAATGAGGGCCTTGCCCTACTCAGTACTATATCTGTTCAGCCTCGGTTCAAGACCCTGTATTAGAGATGAAAAGAAGGCAGCAAGTATAAAAAAAAGACATCACCGCGATATTGCATCTGTTAGAACAAGAACGCTCATGGTGGACTATACGAAATGTGTGACAATGACCAAATTTAATGTATGCTAGAGTCTCCAGCTAATGAAATGTGTACCGCGCAAGGCTGCCTTGTCGAGAGAGGTTGGCAAACTTTGATGTTCAAAGGAAGGTAATCCCATTAGACTGACCTAAAGAACACCCCTTACTGGAGAAAGTTGGAATCTTATTCCTGAGGGGAAGTTGCTGTGAAGATGCCTTGTGCTATATAAGGAATATAGGATTGTGTCATCAGCTTCAAATTCCTGTTAGCAGGGATTTGAATTAGCATTATGAGCAGATCGGAACCCAAAATCATATATTTTTAATAACTTGCTATGGAGCTCCAAGTATAGCTCCATGAATTATTGGCACTCAAAAGATTAGAATAATGTAGACGCATTTTATTAAACTGTCGTGGAACATTTAGTAATGGGGATGCATTGCACCCTTCAGTTCCTTTCTATCCTGATCTATTAATTTTAAAGTGCACTTACATTTATAGAGGCACTGAGTTGAGATGTTTGAGCTAGTCTGTGACATTATTAAAACGTCGAGTTTCCACTTGTTCCCGTTAGTTACAGCAGCGCAATCTGGGCGGAATCTGTCGAACCAGCGCAAAAGATCAGGGAATTTAAACGTAAGTGAGTTACGGCCAAAACCACTCACGCTCGTGTTCTCCGCGATATTTTACGTTGGTTCAAGATACAATTTGCCCAAATCAGGCCCCGCCCACACAACTGGCCACGCCCCCCCCCCAGGTTGAAATTGCGAGATTCCGACGATTGTGTAGGTTTGGGAACGCTCTTCAAATTGTACTCATTTTCTTATGCGCACGGGCACCAGTAGGCATGTTTAAAACACTTTTAATATCAAAAATATTTAATTTACTAAGAAACTGACCAGTGTACACCAGTGAAACTAATAAATGGTTCAGTATAGTTTTTAAGTTATTTTCAGTGATTTTAAATCAGGTCACTCACAGGTGGAGGATTGGACGCTCTTATTAAGAATATTTATTTTTGGTGATGAACCCATTTTCAGCTGTATAAATAAAACTGCACCAGGTTACCACTCTTAAATATATCAAGCAATACCTTTTAATGGAAAGAAAAATATATACGAACATACGAATTAGGAGCAGGAGTAGGCCACTCGGCCCCTCGAGCCATTCAATAAGATCATGGCTGATCTGATTACTCCACATTCCCGCCTACCCCCAATAAGTTTTCACCCCCTTGCTTACCAAGAATCTATCTACCTCTGCCTTAAAAATATTCAAAGACTCTGCTTCCACCGCCCTGAGGAAGAGAGTTCCAAAGACTCACGACCCTCTGTGAGAAAAAATTTCTCCTCATCTCTGTCTTAAATGGGCGACCCCTTATTTTTAAACAATGACCCCTAGTTCTAGATTCTCCCACAAGGGGAAACATCCTCTCCACATCCATCCTGTCCAGACCCCTCAGGATCTTATATGTTTCAATCAAGTCACCTCTTACTCTTCTAAACTCCAGCGGATACAAGCCTAGCCTGTCCAACCTTTCCTCATAAGACAACCCGCCCATTCCAGGTATTAGTCTAGTAAACCTTCTCTGAACTGCTTCCAACGCACTTACATCCTTCCTTAAATAAGGAGTTATAAACAGTTACGTTCTATTACGCTGCCCAATTGTGTTGGGTCATGGAAGATTTTACATTTGTGATTATGCAAGTGAATTTTAGTGTAAACTTGAAGTGTAATCTAACCAGTGCAATTTCAAGCCCATTTTGAGTGCAATTTCATGATTGCACCCAAAGCAGAGCCTCTACCCACAATGCTTGGTGGATCACTGACTGAGGCAGTGATGGAGGGTGAGTGAAGTATAGAAAAGCCCCTGCAACTGAATTAAGTAATGCAAGTTAGAGATGTCCACTTAAAAATGATATTCAGCCTCCATACTCGTGGTTAAAGATTGTTTTCATCACAATTTTCTCCCATTATCACTCTTTTTCTGAAAACAGTGAAACAGGAAATCACGGTTGCATAGGGTTCTCCATGGGCAGCTTTCTGGAACCTTCTCCAGTTCTTCATGTCTGAACATAGACAGTGAGTGTTTATGAGCCATTTGATTCTGGGAGCTATCCCAATTCTGTCAGTTACATTTTGGGAAATTTTTGACCATTTATTCTCAGAAATGATTTACAAAGGATTGTATTTAAATGTTGGGTTTATAAAGCAAAGCATATTCATGCAAATTTAAAAAAAGCACGGATGAAAGATGCTTAAAATGCTGAGTTGCTGAGCACTGAAGTTGTTTCCCCAAAGACTGAAAACAGTAAGAAATTTATTAGCCCGTCTTGGTAACTTAATTCAATCCTTGTCTCCTTGTAATAATGAACATGTTATACTTCTTCACGTCAGTGGGTCATCAGGTGGACAACTCCAGATATAACTTCCAGCAGCCGGTCGTGATCAGCATTGTGACAGAGCTGGCACAGGTACGACGGGCCGAATGCCCTCTTTCTGGGCTGTATGATTCTATGAATTTATAAACACCCTCACACCCATTGTCCATGGTACCAGCCACTTGGCAGGGCTTGGCTGGCACAGGTCCTCTGCTCTAGTTGTGAACTTGGTGCGGGATTCAGGCGGGTGGAGGTAGAGTCGAGCACAAAACCCTACAATCCTTGGCAACGTCAAGGCTCAGGTGATTTTAACTCCCGGGCCTCTTCTGCATGACGCGGCCTGGCAGGTGGGAGTGGAAATTCGGGCGGCAGGAGGCACCAAAGGGAGGCTCGCTGGCAAGAAGGTAAGACGTGAGGAGGGGGTTTTTGATAAGCTCTAGCAAGAGGGAAAGGATGGAACCCAGGGCAGAAGAGGCCTAAACTTTCCTTGTGGGGGCCGGAGGAGCAGGAAAGTAATAACATTTGCCTTAAATGGCTTCTGCTGGGCCCAGATCCTCCTGCCCCTGTCGTTACCTGATGAAAAAGCATCATTGGCTTCCCCGCTCAGGCCAGAGTTAAAATTGCTGTCGGGGCCTGACCTGCATATTTAAAGAAGGACCCCGCCAGCTTCAGGCAGGTGTCCTTGCCGCCTGCTCAAAATAGCTGGTTAAAATTGAAGCAGGCAGGATCCATGTGAGACGTCAGAGGGTAAATCCTTCTGACCCCACAAAAAATATTTTAAAACATTGACTTATCCTTTTTTTGAGCGGTGTAACCCTGCGGTCCTTTTAAGGGTGGTAAGTGCTGCACCGCCATTTTCAATGCGCTGCTGTGTCATTCCCACCCACTAAAGGGGATGAAAATTGGCTCCCTAAGTGTTTAGGAGACAGCTTTAGTTGTGGATGTGTTGTGTGAGTTCCATTTGAAGTTAGAAGATGTGATGTGGAGATGCCAGTGTTGGACTGGGGTGGACAAATGTGAGAAGTCGCACAACACCAGGTTATAGTCCAACAGCTTTATTTGAAATCACAAGCTTTCGGAGCGCTGCTCCTTCATCAGGTGAAGTGAAGAGATGCATATAGGCACAGCATATATATATATGCTGTGCCTATATGCATCTCTTCACTTCACCTGATGAAGGAGCAGCGCTCCGAAAGCTTGTGATTTCAAATAAAGCTGTTGGACTATAACCTGAAGTTAGAAGAGAAAGTGAGACCAGGAATATCAACAGGTGAAGAAGGAGTAATGATGAAGCCTTAAGACGTATGAAGTGGTAGCTGCTAGTTGGATGTGCAAGAGAAAAAACTGTGTCTGAAGACTTGAGAGAAAGAAGATTATGTGATCCATGCAAGAGCTTCAAGACAAATCCAAATAATTTGCAATACTCTTTTTCTTAATCTTGGAGCAAGAGCTTGGAGGAGATCAACTGATTCAACTATTGTACTGCAAGAGGACTGGGGGGTTTTGTGCGCGGCGGACAAGCTCTTTGAAACTCCAGCCCCAGTACCATCCAATGGACATTACATTCAGAGGGAGGGAACCAATGACAACTTGGCCATTTGTACAGAAAGATTTATTTAGTATAGATTGATTGACTAAAATGGATGTTGTAGAGGGGGTTGAAGGCTGTAATTCCATCTGTGTTCTGCTGATGTGAATAAATTGCCTACGCTGTCCTGTTAGCATATGACATCATTAAAACTCCCTAGATTGAATTACAGTCTAGTAATTCCCTCTATACCAACCATCTATAAAGATGTACCCGCATTTCCCTCCAGTATTGTTGAAAGTGTTATTGTTTGGGAACTGCACACATGTCTGACACACAAAACAGAATATTTTTCTGAAATTTTACATCTCCCATGTCAAGTGTGCACATGCTGTTAGACTTTACATTGTGAATCTGTACACCCATTGCACACTAAGAGCACCCACCCAATTTGTACAGTCAGTTCACTGCTGTGTACAATGTTTCAAGAGCCAGATTAAGAAAAAGAGCGTTGCTAATTATTGTGATTTGTTTTGAAGTCTTCCCATTGCTTCCCAGCCAAAGGGGGATGGGCTGACAACCTGCTCCCAAGGCTTCTGCGATTGCTGCTCTATAACCAGCTGCTGGGCGGCGCACCAGAGTGGATAATTTTGTTCTGACCTTTTCCCCCCTCTGGCCTTTGCCCAGGCCTTTTCCACAACCGCATGGCTGAGATAAATGGTGTTGGCCATGGCTCAGTGGTAGCACTTTTGCCTCTGAGTCAGAAGGTCATGGGTTCAATTCCCACTCCAGAGATGCCAGCACAAAATCCAGGCCAATACTTCAGTACAGTCCTGAGGGAGTGCTGCACTGTCGGAGGTGGCACCATTTGAATGAAACTGTGAACCAAAACCTTGTCTGCCATCTCAGGTGAACGTAAAAGATCCCATGACACTATTTTGAAGAAGAGCTGGGGAGTTCTCCCCGGTGTTCTGTCCAATGTTTATCCCTCAAGCAACATCACAAAAAAATGATTATTTGGTCGTTATCACATTGCTGTTTGTGGGATCTTGCTCTGCGCAAATTGGCTGCCACGTTTCCCACATTACAACAGTGACTACGCTTCAAAAGTACTTCATTGGCTGTAAAACGCTTTGAGACGTCCTGATGTCGTGAAAGGCGCTATATAAATGCATGTCTTTCTTCTGTTTAACACACTTTCCTATAAAGGGGCATTCCCTCGATCCACTGACCATCCTGGAACACAACAGCGCAACGTGATTTGAGTGATATTTTGCATTAATCATGTTGAACACAATATTTGTTAAAAAGTCTTGGCGAGCAAAGAGAACAAGTGTTCTGAATTACCCAGAGGGCTGCAGCTTAATGGGAACAAATATGAAACAAATGAAGCATGAATGATGAGCAATCCAAATACTAGGGATGAGAAGAAAAATGAAGACTCTGTCACGATAAACACTGGATCCCTGGCGCAGGAAACAGCTTGTAATAACCTCCAGGAAGTGAAACTGATTGAGTGATGACGGGGACTATTACAGTAATCCTTAAACCCTTGAAGGCAGCTGTCACACATCTGTACTGAAACAAGAAATGTGGCAAGGTTACAATCTTAAAGTCTATTCAGAGGATGCTCTGCAGTAATATATATTCTACGCTTCTGCACTTGGCTAGAATTAAATTGTAATACTTAGCTTTAGAAAATTTATAGAAAATCATTTGTGTAGCTGCTCTACGGTAGGAAAACAAATCAGTACTTTTCGAGCTGAAAAGAATTTCAGAAGAAAACTCCAAGTCACAGCAATGATCATGACTTATGCTGTGAAGAGGTGGTTTTCCGATCGGCTATGCCATTGGTGATGGGGGGGGGGGGGGTGGAGGAGGGGGAACCCATAAGTTGGCGCACGACAATTTCTGATTGGGTGGGACCTGCGGGCAGGAAGTTCCCTCCGATAACAGGTGGGAGCTTCAAGACAATATTATAATTATATTTAAATGCAGCAGTGTATATCCCATTTTGATGCTGCTGTTGCGTTTATGCTGTAATCACAACCCATATAAAATGGGCACCCAGGAGTTCTAAGTTCTGTCATGAGTGCACGGGAGATACATAATATCAGACTGATACCTGGGATGGCAGGAATGACGTATGAAGAGAGATTGGGTCGATTGGGCTTATATTCGCTCGAGTTTAGAAGAATGAGAGGGGATCTCATTGAAACTTATAAAATTCTAACAGGACTAGACAGACTAGATGCAGGAAGGATGTTCCCGATGGCGGGGGAGTCCAGAACCAGGGGTCACAGTCTAAGGATAAGGGGTAAGCCATTTAGGACTGAGATGAGGAGGAATTTCTTCACCCAGAGAGTGGTGAACCTGTGGAATTCTTTACCACAGAAGGCAGTTGAGGCCAAGTCAGTAAATATATTCAAGAAGGAGTTGGATATATTTCTTAAGGCTAAAGGGATCAAGGGCTATGGGGAGAAAGCAGGGACAGGGTACTGAATTTGGATGATCAGCCATGATCTCATTGAATGGCGGAACAGGCTCGAGGGGCCGAATGGCCTACTCCTGCTCCTATCTTCTATGTTTCTATGAGATTTAAAGCTGTCCTGCCATTTCTTGTTTCTAAATATTTTGAACATGCAGTATAAGTATACAGGCGAACTTTCGCTTTATTTTTTTGCCGTCACTCTGTGTCAGTGGGGTTAACATTTTGGGTCGATGACCTTTCGTCAGAACTGTACGTGACCTGAAGCTTTAACCCTACGTGTCTTTCTGCACAGAGACTGCCTGCCCCACTGAGTGTTTTTCAGCATTTTCTGTTTTTATTTCAGATTTCCAGCATCTACAGTATTTTTGCTTTTTATTCCTTGTGGAGCCCGGAATAGCACCCCTGCTCCCCCTGGGCCGCAAAAGATATATTTTAAGCTTACCGTTTTTTGGTGCCCCTTCCGCTGTACCGTCCGGCAACAGTGTTCGGAACGTACACAGCCCACCCCCCATTCAGCTGCCTGTCAATATTGCAGTCGGCACCCCAATTTGCATATTAAAAGGGCCTAATGCCTGAAACAGGCAGACGACCCAGCCGCC
Source organism: Squalus acanthias (assembly GCA_030390025.1). Taxonomy (NCBI): domain Eukaryota; kingdom Metazoa; phylum Chordata; class Chondrichthyes; order Squaliformes; family Squalidae; genus Squalus; species Squalus acanthias. Next base: position 73,225,545 of record CM059439.1, read on the forward strand.
CAGTGGAAGGCCCCTTTAAGGAGAACGGTCACTAGAGCGCCAGCATAAGCCATTTTCAGGCCCTGTTTACGCCGGGTGGCCCAAGTTAAAGTCTACCCACAGTTACATAAATTACCCAGATTTAGGATAGAGGAGAAGTAATCCAAGTTTGCAGGTGGCACTAAGCATAGTGAACCGTGAAGAAGAAAGCCAAAAAATTGCAAAAAAAGAACAATGGCAGGTGCAGTTTAATGTAACCAAGTGTGAGCTAGTATAGTGTGAGGAATGTAGGAATGGTAGATGGGAATACAGTCTGAAAGACGAAACACCAGGATAGACCGCTTTCTACATTGCAGAATTAACAGAGGGTTGGAGACTTACCTGGGTGTGTTATTTGATTGAAGTTATTGCAGCCATTTACCCTGCATGTGGCTACTTCTTTAACTTTCCCTTATGGCGAAAGTTTTTTTGGATACAATGAGATATAAGTACCAATATTCCAGGACTATAGGAGGAACGTTGCTGAAAATGGCTGCTTCATCTCTGCTGAACTATTCTTCCACAGTTGGTTGGCCTCAGTGCCGTCTCCCTTCCCCAGTACAGAGGATCCACCAGCCACATGGTTGCATTGTTTGGCTGATTAAGTTAATTTCTTTCATTATCCTACTAATTGTGTTACAGATGTCTCATTAATTCCCAAGGTGAGTGAGTGGCCAAGGTCAGAAACAGAACCATTTCACAGGTAAATCACAGCTCAAGTTGGCACTTGATGGCAAAGGATGGATTTGATCCCTTTTCCCCCAGTTTTCTTCCCCTTCCTCTCCTGAAAGCATTGGCCCCTGCTGGGCTTCACTTCTGTAAGGCGTGCCCCATGCAGGGTAACTGGCAGTAATCAAATAACCGATCAAAGTGAGTCTCCATCCCTCTATTGATTCGGGAACGTATAATGCAGTAAAATTACAGTGTAAAAGAACATGTTGGAACAGAGGAACAGGAGTAAGCTCAGCGAGACTTCTCCGCCATTTTGTTAACAATGGCAGCACTATCATTTTAATCCCAATTACCTACCCCTTCACATTCTTGACTTCCCAACCAAGTACCTAGTTCCCTTTTAAATGCCTCAATTAATTTTGCATCTATGGCCTTCTGGGGCATTTGCAGTCCACATTTTCAACCCTTTATGTGAGTTTTTCTCCTCGGGATTACTTATAGCTATCTTGGTTCAAATGCTAAGATTACATCCCCCTTTTTAATGTGTGAGCATATGTGGCAGGCTATTCCTATGTGGAAGGCATCACAACCAAGCTCAGTCATGTCCACACCCAATGTCCATGCATCACATTTATCAATGGATAGTGGGCCAGAGTGTAACCGTAGTTGGCTTTTCCTCCCTAGCTCAAGGTGATGTTAATTGTAATGTCCTACTGCTGCCGTGGCTAAGATCACTAACACAGCACTGACTGAGAATTGAAACTGGGATCTTCCGATCCCTATGTGTCAACTAAGAGCTATCAGGCATTGGGGAGCTAGGAGTCGATTCCTTAAAGGTTTCTCATGGCGAGCGCTATGCAACATGCCCTTTTTTCTGCTCGAAGTTTTGTTTTGGACTGTCGAATATATAATAAACAGGCCATTTGTAAATGGCCTCAGTGTCCCTTGGGCTAGACAGTGGAAAAATCAGCTAGCGTTGTTGCCTCTAACTGCTATCCAGTGACACCTCCTGAAAACTGTGGATGCCAGGTGAAGGTAGAAACAGGCTCAGCTGTGATAATACTTGCATGTATATAACACCTTTCATGTTGAAACAACTCAAAGTGCTTGACGCTATTAATTATCCTTTTTTAAGTGCAGTGACTGTTATGTATTCATGTGATACATCCCATGACTAATGATCTGCTGATACCCACTGTTCAGACTCCCACATAAAGATTGCCAGTTGGGGGAAGTATTGGAGGGAAGTTGGTACCCGTGGGACCTCAGCATCAGTCACAGCTTTAAGAAACGGAGCGGGGGGAGGGGGGGGGGGAAAGGAGAGGAAAAATTAAACCCTCGCATTGAATGGTTTCCTGGGGCTCATGTGCACTAGTGAGTCAATTACTGAAGAGCATCAAGGAGCAAATAGACTCGCTGACTGCAACTGAGGTGCTGTGCCTATTTTCTCCATGAGGTAAAAACAATGAAAACTTGTCAAAAGCTTTCCAGGTTAGAATGGAAGAACCGGCAGGGGAGTAGAATTTCCGCAGAATTTGAACGATCTTCCACCAAAATTACAGCAGGAGATCGGGAGAAGCCCTGTGAAAATTCTACCTTAATTGACATTTTGTGCCTTGGACGATGTGTATATCAAGTGTGCAAGCTCACCTCCACCATACTACCACTTGTTTCTGCTATCTGATCTCATTCTCTAATGCTGGTAATTGTCCTGACATATAATCCACCTGCTCGTCCCTGCCCATCCACCTGACAGATTGTCTCGCTTCCTCGGTTCTAATTCCAGGGGCTCTTTACTTTTCTGCTGAGACTGGTTTCATAAGTCCAGCTATGCAAAATGGCTGTTTCCTGATCTCGTAAAAAGCCCACAGCTGGGCATTGTTGTTCTTGCATGGGAGGGGCTGGTGCAAGGGATACTTCAGTGGGAAACTGGAGGCTTATTCATGTGCTCTGTTGAGCTCCATGATGTCACTTGAGATTTTAGGTGACCTGATGCAGAGATGCTGGTCTCTCAACCCAAACTCTCCCATCCCTGCATAGTCTGTGCTGAGTTAGACAAACTGGCTAGGTCAGAGGTAGTGGCACAACATTTGGGCTTGGCGGGACTTGGCTGGTAAATCAGCCAGTGTTCTTGCTTGTGATCGCTACTCGTTGACCTCATGCTGGAAGAGTGTGTGTGTGAATAGACTTTTGAGTGAGGCTAGGGTTGGTCATAGCTCTGTTGCCCTCAACATTGAGTAGCCTGCCAACACTCACTATCCAGGCTCGCATAAAGAATGGCCACTTGGGCAAGGCATCAAAAAGCTGCCGTGCCCATGGAAGCATGCCGCACATGAGATGCTACCTTTGGGAAGGAAAGAAATTGAAGAAAAGAAACAGCAGCATTTGGAAGTCCATTTAGGGTTGTTAGATGTTCGAAGTTTGGATGACTATGCCGTTTGGACACTTACTATGAGGGTGTTACAAATCTGGGTCTGTCATTGATACTTTCTTAGATTCAGGGGCTTCAGTCACTCATGTAAGCGAGTTGACCATCTCATTTCTAGGGGATTTGACTTGCATTTCTCGATATCTACTTGTACAATAGCCTAACCCGGGGTGTAACAATAGAGCTTGTCTTGTGATCTGAACCAGATATTGGCGTCTTTCTCATGTGTACTTCTTCAATCTCTTCGAAGGTGGTAGAAGCACTTGGTGAGATGATGCCTGATACGAATTGATAAGCTACTTTATTTCACAGTAAGATAAACATACAGAATGACAATTATAATCGGACTCACTTAATTCAAACAGTACAACTTATCTTTGCATAATGATACAAAATAAAGAACGCACCATGCTTCCTGACATCACTGAGTTATCTTACCTTTTGACTATACTCCTGTACTCCAACTTTCTTGCAGCCATTTGATGCTTGATTCACCTACAGTATTCTGCTAGAAAACCCTCTGCTTGCCTCCCTGCCTCTGGGTGTTTTATCTCTCATTATTCAATGCCAGAAAAGGAAGACCTACCAGACTAAATGCGAGTACGCAGGACAAGCAATTTACAAACACGATGAGTGTGAGGTGACTATCGATTACCAAGACAAGATAATGGATTGCTTATTATTAACAGACTAAAAAACATCAAAGCTGGCTTATCAGCATCTTAACTACTTATTGTCTCAGACCCTTTTTCTTTTAACTTGCAGGAATGCTACAACACACAACATTTAAAATCACTGTTTTATCAATTCCTTTCTGTGGAAAAATGGTAAAAAAATCCTGAAATGTGACACATGCTAAGAGGTCGCTTTTAAAGCAATTCAGACTTAAGTTTATTATTTGTTCCATCAAATTTCTGAAAAGCCCAGTAGAACTCTTGAAAACCCTACTGCATTGCATCAGAAAAAAAGTTCACATTTTTATTTCGTGTGAAAATCGTGGAGCACGAGGATCTGCATTTCAAAGTTCCATTCCCAGAATTTGCACGTGCACTACTATCCACAGAACATGCTGGGAATATACATTCCCCCAGGAAGCTTAAACCCCAATTTTAAGCTAACCCACCCGGTGGGAACGAGGCGGGTTTGGTGGGTTGCCCGTTTTACAGCCCGTCCGAATTTACTCCCCATCGACGTTCCCGTCGGTTAAGATTGGGCCTTCAGTTTCTTTGGCAGCCATTGTTTTAGAGGTCAGGAATTTTTATTTAATCCCTCCTGTCCATACCTGCCTGAAGAATACTCCCTCATTCATGTTATCTGAAGAATCTCTACCCACCTACCTCCTCTTAGTCTGGCGCCCACTCATCAGCAACACCTCGCTCATTGAGATTCCCAATCTCCTCCATGCAAGGCTCTGAAACCCTGGGACCCCAAAAATCTTTTGTAGTGTTGGCCACAGCGAGTGGAATTCTCAGAGCGGCCAGTAAGAACCAGATGTGAGGATTGGAGGAATCTCATTAGTATAGTCAAAGGAGAGTGTTGCTACAGCAACTAGCTTCCACATATTTTAAAACCATAGGTTTGATATTCATCAGAGGTAAATTCACAGGATTTTTTGATGTATTTTATTTAAAGTAGATGGAAAGTCATAGGGGAGGACTTCACGTTGAAAGTTCTCCCTCTACACTTACTCCTTTGAAATGCTATGGCATTGAATTGCAGCTGTAATATAGGTTGGATTTCAACATTCAGAGTAATTAAGTCTTTAGGAAATATTATGGGGGCTAAATTGGATAGCCCCAAAAATGGGCACGGGGATCGCGATGCGCGATTAACCCGCGCCAGTTTAATGTAATGCAGGCAGCACGCCAACTTTGTGCTGCCTGCTCATTATCATGATTTCTGCGTGCAGCCAGCACTAACCGTGTTGTTCATTGGCTGCACGCATCAGCAGGGGGCCCAATATCATTAGTAACTTGCACTACTTAAAGCTACCCCGCACCTCTTAAAGAGAAAGTGCATTGTGGCTGCTGGAGGTGCTGACATCATTCGGACGAGTACTGTGCAACAAAGTACAATGGCTGACCATGGAAGAGAACGTGCACCAAGGTTTTCCGACGCTGCTCTGGAGGTCCTGGTGAAGGAGGTGGATAGGAGGAGAGATGTCCTGTATCCGCAGGGGGGCAGGAGACTCTCCAGACACACGATGAGAAGGCAGTGGGAACAGTTAGCCATGGAGGTAAATGCCAGGAGTTTAGCCCCGAGGACCTGGATGCAGTGCCGAAAGATGTTTAATGACCTCACATGAGTGGTTAATGTCAATGAATGCATCTTCAAATGCCAAATCCTACCAGCTGCACCACTAGCCTCAGCCACTCCTCAATTCACCACACCCCCATCACTCACCTACCAACAATCTCTATCAATCAGGACTCATACCTAACATTCATAGCTTCACCTCACCCTCACACACATAGCACTGTTACAAACCTCACACCCTCATCTCACAGCTTGCACTGCCAGCTAGTCAACCATGACAGTCACATCACCCAAACACATTGCACGACACTCACTGACACTCTTCCCTCTCTCTTGCAGGAGTAGGTGGCGCACAACCGGAGGCAGCAGGAACTAACTGACAGTATCCTCATACCTAATCCTCCTTCTCACATCCCACCTCCCCCTTAACCCACAATCCCTTCTGACTTACAAGCTGCTGATGGTGTAAGTATGCACTTCTTACTCTCCCACCCTCCCCTCACCACAACCGTAGCCTTGTCCCTTTCAGATACCCAACAACTGCAACCTGCCCAGGCAGTGGAGGAAGAGCAGCAAGCCAGTGATGATGAAGACACACCGACACTTGATTTCACACTCGCAGCCACCAGCTCAGATACTGACACGGCGCGTATCTTAGAGGATAGCATAGAGGCGGGATCTGCACGTGGTGAGACACCGGGCACAAGTACGCTGCAGCCAGGGCAGGGGGCAAGGATAGCGGAGGTGCCACCTCGCCGGAGGGCTCGCTGACAGGCAACATTTTGCGCAGAGCTTGCAGCCCATCCTTTCCAGCATGGAACTGGTGGCCACCTCCATCAACACACTTGTGGACCCAACCATGATGCAGCGTCTGATGGCCGATGTCTCGGCTTCCGTTGCAGCACAAGCAGCTTCAAGCAAAAGTCTGAGTGCTGCAGTGGAAGCTCAGACTGCTGCCATCATGGCTGTGGATACCAGTGTTCAAAGGTGCTTGCAGGGTGTCACAGCAGTCCAGCAATCTGTCCTCCAACAGCTTACTCGGATTGCCGAGGCGCCGCCCCGGGGGAGCGGCAATGGCTCCATGGAGCACGAACCTGCTGTCCTCTCTCAGGATGTCCTCCCACCCCTGCCACTCCACCAGTGCTCTTGCTGTTGCCTGTCAGCGAGCCAGCTCAGACTGCTGCCGCCATGCTGAGAAGGTGTAGTCTGAAGCCGGCCTTCTAGACCCTGAGCTGCTCAAGGTCACCCTCCAAGGCCGTCTGCAGTCTCCCCCACTGAAAGTCAGCAGCCCCCCAACAGCCATGCTGCAGCTATTGAGGTAGCACTTCGTAGGGGCACTAGGACAAGCAAAGGCACACGGAAGACAGGCACTAAGGGAATGCATAAGGGTGATTAGTTTCATTTTGTATGCAGTATGGCATAATTTAAGTTATAAATTTGGTTTGGAATGTGTATTTTGTGTTGGCTTTTATTTTTGCATTGTGGTGAAAAGGATGATATGATGATCAGTGACAGAGGGAAGGTGAGGAGTGTGGGACTGTTGGTGAATGGGGAGTTGGGGTTGAGATTATTGGTATCGCCTCAAATTACTTCTTCATGTACAGCCCAAGCAGAAAGGGGCTGTCTAGGTTGCAGCCTCCCTTCCACCTCCTCCTCTTCCACCTCCTCCTCATCCTCCTCTACCTCCTCCTCCTCCTCGTGCTCCTGTTCCTCAGGTTCTCGCTTGATAGGTCGCAAGGGCTGTTCCCTCATGATAGCAAGGTTGTGCAGCACGCGGCAGACCACCACAAATGTTGAGGCCCGCTCAGCCAAGTACTGCAGGGCTCCTCCAGAGCAGTCCAGGCAGCGGAATCATTGCTTCAGCACGCCAATGGTCTGCTCTATCAGATTTCACGTGCGCGTAGGTTGCGAACCAGAGTCATGAGCCAGGTGGTCACCGGTTGGCCCTTGTCGCCCAGCAGCCAGCCTTTGGTTTGCCGTGATGGCTGAAATACAGCTGGCACAGCGGACTGCCGCAGAATGAGCGAATCGTGACTGCTGCCAGGTTATCGGGCATTGACCTGTATGATGCGCTGCCTGTGGTCGCACACCAGCTGCACATTGAGGGAGGGGAATCCCTTTCGGTTCCGGTACATGGCCGAGTTGACATCTGGCGCCTGCAAAGCAATGTGCGTGCAGTCAATGGCACCCTGCACCATGGGGAAGCCTGCAAACATTGCAAACCCTTGTGCTCGCAACACCTCCTTCTGTCTGGCAAGAGGGAATGAAATGAAGTTATCTCTCTTTGAATAAAGAGCCTCAGTGACCTTGCTTATGCAACAGTGGACTGCAAACTCCTAATATTTCCAGCACCAGCCTGGAAGGAGCCATACACATAGAAGTTCATCGACATGGTCACCGTCACAGCCACTGGCAATGTAGTCCTTTCCCTACTCTGAGGTTGGAGTTGTGGCTGCAGCAGTTGGCAGATTTCAGTCAGGACCTCCTTAGTGAAGCGCAGACATCTCAAACATTGTTCGTCGCTGAGGTCCAGGTTTGTGAATTACCCCCTGAACACCCTGGGTGGATATGGCCTCCTGCTGAGAGCCCTTCTCCCCCTCCTCCTCCTCCTCCCTCTTCTAGCAGCTTGTCCTGCTCTGCGTGGCCTCTGCTCATTCTCCCAGTCTTGCTCAATGCCAAGAGGAAGGTCTACTAGTGCACCCACGTCTGGGAGCAACTGGTTTGTGCAGAAGCCTTGAAGTCTGCAAAAAGTCCTTCAGCACCTGCCACACTGCTCCCTGTAGACTTTTGAAACTTGAAACAACTATGGAAAGCACCAAAAACGTGTAGAATTGTAGCAACAGCCAGAATAAATCAGTCGGCAACAAACCTGTGAATAGTTGATGATCCCTTTAAATAGCGCTGGCGGGGGGTCCTTCTTGCTGCTGAACACGCGTTCAGCTGTGCGAGGTTAAGAGAAGGCGTCGGCTGAGGCATGAAGCTCCAAAACAGCAGTGCTGGTGTCAAAATAGCACTGCATGTTGATTGACGTCATGATCTGCCTGCTCTGCATACTTCCGGTAGACGTTCAGTGCGCCTGCGCTAACCGCTTTACCAAGATGGCGTCCGGTGCGCTTCGCGTCAGAAGTGTGCATACCGTGGATGCCATTTTGGAACCCTAAGGGCACTTGTAATGTCCAAAGAACGGGCACTGCCGAGCCCAATTTCACCCCCGTGAACTCTGTGAAGTAATGAAGCTAAATGTCTAATACAAAAGTAACATTGGCCCAGAAATTCGCCTCTCCGGCTTGCCGCGGGGGTAAGGATCGCGCGCGCTCTTACCTACCGCGCCTGCCGTTGTGTTTTGGGCCCACGGGAACTTTGGGTCCTGGGCCTCTCCCAGCTGCCGGCGCGCAGTGCTTGCGTGTTCCAGGGGCGCAGTTAGTGCGATGCGTCCCCTGGGATCACGTGGGCCATGGAGAGCCAATGGCAGCAGACCATCTTTCATTCATAGATTTGACAGGAGATCTGTCAAATCTGTGAATTGAAATCGGCCCCAAAAGAACAGCTAAACTTAAAATAAATTTAAAAAAAAACCCATCACATTTATAAAATAACTATAGTTAAATAAATTAACCACTTTAAACAAAAATTTACATTTTTGAAAAATTTAAAATACTTTTTAAAAGTTATAAAAATAAACTTACCTTTCTTTAAAGTATCTAAAAAAGATAAACCTGTTGAAAAAAATTTTAAATTATACTTAATTAACCACTTACCTTGTTCAAAACGGGTCTTGCGCCTCCTTTTCATTAGCGTAGTATCTTTAATACTTACCCTCACGTAGAAACCTGAAAAAAAATCTAAGTTTGCTGCGTGCGCGCAGCCTCTAGTGCACACGCGGTTCACCTAGGAACCGCCCCCTTCACCATACCGGAAGTTCCGGTTTCCCGCGCATGCACAGTGCATGCAGGAAACCGGCACTTTGGGAAGCAATACGGGTGAGTACAGAGCGCGTACTCACCCGGGAAGGGCCGAATTTTTGGGCCAATACTTCACCAAATGTTTTCAACTGTCTTGGCTCTAAACTCTGGAACTCCTTTCCTAAATCTCTCCATTTCGCCACCTCTTTCTCCTCCTTTATGACGCTCCTTAAAACCTACCTCTTTGACCTGTCTTAATATCTCATTCTTTGGCTCGGTGTCACATCTTGTCTGATTACACTCCTGTGAAGCACCTTGGGACGTTCTCCTATGTTAAAGGTGCTATATAAATCCAAGTTGTTGTTGTTGTTGTTTATGAATAAAAGAATCACGCTCATCTCAAAGGCTCCCGGTGCCGTACTTGGTTTACCAGGTACAAGTGAAAGCCTTTCTGGTGTTTTAAAAATAAACAACTTATATCTGACTATCCAATAATGGATGTGCCGCTGTGCTACATCAGCTAGAACTTGTGCCTGTCAAGTCGTAACGGCAATCTAAACTATTTTTAAAGCAGCGGTTTTCCTCTAAAATGTATGAAAATAAGCAAATGTGCCAGTTCCTGACATTTTTCTCCCCCTGTAATTTTATCCCTTTTCTAGCCTTGCAGCGACATAGCCAGCATTGAGACAGCTGCCGCAGGGCCTATTTATCTGTTCTAATTTTATAAACCTAAGTAACTTTGCTCAGTCATGACTGTGCAGAGCAAGTAATAATATCCTCTTATTATAAGGGAGATAGACAAAACCTCTGTCCCCCCGACTGTGCTGCTGTGTAATGGTAAATCACCATGGCGATTGTGGGTGGCCATGTTGGAACTTGATCCTGGCCGATAGCCCTGTCCCCAGGCATGATACTCCTCTCAGCTTTTTGTTCCCTTCCTCCCATTTGGGAATTCAGCACCTTCCACCGAACACCATCCTGCTCTTTGTGGCTCCGAGTGGGACTCCAGCCAAGGGTGCAGCAGGACTCAATCCTACGCCCATCTGCGCTCAGTGATATTCAACACTCCGTGTTACTGCTTTGCCCCCAATCATTTTAAGAATAATTTTTGACTTGTTTATTTCCCTCCCTCCCCCCCTTTCTTATTCACCCTTTTTAGAGGTCACGTACAAGAACTGAATTATACAGCAAAATTCTAAGCGGTAAGATGCAGCAGCCAGGATCGATAGTGCGACATCAACCTACGGGTTTCTTGGCAGGGATCAGTGAACCATCAGTCGGAGAAGCCCCTGGGGGAATATCAGCGATGCAGCGTCTCTGACTGCAAACTTGCAGAAAAATCTAGTGCACACCCTCTTTCCTCTTGCTTTAGAGGGAACTTCCAGGCTACTAATCAACATTTGCAGAATTTATAATTTCATTCATCTTTATGACACAACCCTGCAATGCACTGTCCACAAACTATATATAGTATCTATTATATATATATGTCATTCCAACCCTCCACAGACATGGGCAAGGCAACATTGCCCAGCTGGAAATGGCTAAAGAATAAAGATGAAATGATCCTTATGTATGCTGAGATTTAAAATAAAGAGCGTGTCGAGAACGATATTTCAAATTTAATTTTCAATGTTGTTTGACGAGCCCGACCTGGAATGGAGCTGAAGGTTGGGGATATGTCAAAAGTATCACATCTTATAGAAAATGAAATAGAGCTGAAAGGTTCTAATTATTTTCGTAAATGTCTTGGATTATTGGAGGGGAAGGCTTTTCAACCTCACAGACATTCAGAGCTGACGAGGTTTGATTCTGAAAATCAGTGACATTGAAATGTCAGGCCATTAAGATGGAGCATTATGTTGTGATACATGCCATTTTTCAAATGAGGGAGAGCGCAACCTCACTAGCAGAGCAGACAGGGCATTTATTGTCGAGCATGTTACAGACACCATCTGCATATTGAATCAGTGAGGAAGACTGCACGTAAATGAAATTCAGTATGGTAATAACAAAGCCATATGGCAGCATCCGAGGAAGAGCATATTAGGAGGCTGATGGTTTGTCAGGTATGAATTATAACCCTCTGGGGTGTTATAATCCTCATATTGTGTGTGTGTGTGTGTGTGTGTGTGTGGAGGGTATTGGTTGTACATATACTACAATTACATAGAATTTACAGCACAGAAACAGGCCATTCAGCCCAATAGGTCTATGCCGGTGTTTATGCTGCACACGGGTCTCCTCCCACCCTACTTCATCTCACCCCATCAGCATATCCTTCTATTCCTTTATCCCATGTGTGTTTATCTAGCTTCCCCTTAAATGGCTCTGTGCGAATCGTCTCAACTACTCCATGTGGTAGCAATTTCCACATTCTAACCACTCTTTGGGTAAAGACATGTCTCCTGAATTCCCTATTGGATTTATTGTAGCCCAATTCGTCACCTTGCTGCTGTTAACTGCCTAAATTTGACAGCTGTCTTAATATTTTACCGTTTGAAACTATGGCTTCCAACAAGGGTCAATTCTTGTCAATTTCGATGATTTCACGAGCGGGACTAAACACTATGACGCAATGGGGCATCCGTGTTCGCCACTGCTGCAGCCTCGTGTGTGGTGGCTGGTACATGTGGATCATCCACCCTCCTAGTCGGTGCGCGGGGAAGCACCCCCAGGCTGGATGTTAGGCGGTTCTTCTTTTCCCAGAGAGTAGTGAGCCTCTGGGATACATTGCCGACTGGTGCGGTGGATGCTGGCTCTCTGCTTGCCTTCAAGGGGAAGCTGGAGCGGTTCCTGACTGGGGCAGAGATCACATCATAAGGAAGGTAAGTGGCTTTATAGATAACTCCTTGTCCATGTGATCTCCTGGACTGGACTGGTTTTGATTGCCTGAGGGGATAGGAGAGGAATTTTCCAAAGTATTTCTTCCTTTATTTGTGTTATTTCTCTTTTTTTTGTCTCTCCCTGGAGATTACTGTCTGTGTGGTGGGGGCGGAGGGTGGGTGGGTGTGAAGTGTCTAGTGATGATGCTCTGGCCATCATGAGGTGTGGGGCAGGCTTGATGGACCAGCTGGTCTTTCCCTACCCGTCAATTTCGAATGTTCGTAAAGAAACAGCTGGCCGAAGGAAGTCCAGCAATTTTACCGTGATATGGCTGCCGCTACACCATGGGTCAGGTGGAAGCTAGCGATCAAAAACAAATGAAAGAGCTTAGCAGAGAAGGATGCTGAACAGGACTGTGCCTATATATCCACTCACGGATGGATCTTGTAACAGATGTAAGCTGAGCAGCATCCTGCTACATGTACAAACCTGAAATGGTGAGTCTCCACAGGGGAGGGAAAATAGCACTGAACCTGAAATTTCTCCTGCTGGGTATAAGGTTTAAAAAAAGCTCTTTTTGCTTACTAAGATTGGTGAGGGTGGTGAGACGGGAAGTGTTTTCCCATTCTTCGTGCGTATAACAAGCACTTGTGTTATGGACTCGCTTTGCAATGTGAAATAGTGCATATTAGAAGTGATAAATTATGGTAGTTTGAAGCATTCCTCTGCTCCCTACACACGTACAGACACACACACACACACACACACACATAGACACAGACACACATAGACACACACACACACATAGACACAGACACACACACACACACACATATAGACACACACACACACACATAGACACAGACACACACATATAGACACACACACACACATAGACACAGACACACATAGACACACACATATAGACACACACACACATAGACACATAGACACAGACACGTACACACACACACATATAGACACACACACACGCACATATAGACACACACACACACAGAAAGACACAGACACACATAGACACACACATATAGACACACACACACACAGACACAGACACACACACATATAGACACACACACACACATAGACACAGACACACACATATAGACACACACACATATAGACACAGACACACATAGACACACACATATAGACACACACACGCACATAGACACAGACACATATAGACACACACACACATATAGACACACACACACATATAGACACACACACACACACATAGACACAGACACACATAGACACACACACACGTACACACACACACATATAGACACACACACACATACAGACACACACATATAGACACAGACACACATAGACACACACATATAGACACACACACACACACAGACACATACACACATAGACACACACACATAGACACACACATACGTACACACACACAGACACACATAGACACAGACACACATAGACACACGCACATATAGACACACACACACATATAGACACACACACACACATATACACAGACACACACATAGACACACACACACACGCACATATAGACACACACACATATAGACACACACACATAGACACAGACACATATACACACACATATATACAGACACACACACATATAAACACACCTTTGCTTTAAGTTTCCCAAAAAAAGGACAAAAAGATTGTACATTTGTCAGCCTCTCAGTTTGTATGTACCATAAACACAGCATGGGTCATTTTCTCTTGCCAATAGTCTCCTGCACTGACTGAGAAGTACAATTAGTGAATAAGCCCCTGTGGGTTAAAGCATTTTAATACAGATCCTGAATGCTAAAATCCTGCATGAAAGCAATTCATTCCGGCATCAGCAGGTCATGCCTACAGTAGTTGCGGTACATGTCCACTCGACATTACAGGGCGCTCTCCTCTGACTCATAGGAACATAGGAACATGGAGTAGGCCATTTAGCCCCTCGAGCATGTTCCACCATTCAGTGAGATCAGGGCTGATCTGCGACCTAACTCCATATACCTGCCTTTGGCCCATAACACCTTTGGTTAACAAAAATCTATCAATCTCCGACTTAAAATTAATTGATCTAGCATCAATTGCCGTTTGCGAAAGCGAGTTCCAAACTTCTACCACCCTTTGTGTGTAGAAGTGTTTCCTAATTTCACTCATAGATACATAGATACATAGAAGATAGGAGCAGGAGTAGGCCATCCGGCCCTTCGAGCCTGCTCCGCCATTTAATGAGATCATGGCTGATCCTTCAATTCAGTATCCCGTCCCCGCCTTCTCTCCGTAACCCTTAACCCCTTTTGCCTGTAGAAATATATCTAATTCCCTCTTAAATATATTTAATGAGCTGGCGTACACTGCCCTCTGTGGCAATGAGTTCCACAGGTTCACCACTCTCTGAGTGAAGAAATTCCCCCTCATTTCTGTCCTAAATGGTTTAGCCCTTATCCTTAAATTATGTCCTCTAGTTCTGTTCTCACCCGCCAAGGGAAACATTCCTTCTGCATCTAATCTGTCTAGACCTGTCAGAATTTTATACACTTCTATGAGGTCCCCTCTCAATCTTCTAAACTCCAGTGTGTACATCCCTAAACTACATAGTCTCTCCTCATAGGTCAATCCCGCCATTCCTGGTATCAGCCTGGTGAATCGCCGCTGCACCCCCTCCATGGCAAGAACATCTTTCCTCAGATGAGGCGACCAAAACTGTACACAGTACTCGAGGTGTGGTCTCACCAGTGCCCTGTACAGCTGCAGCAAGGTATCCCTGTTCCTGTATTCCAACCCTTTTGCTATGAAGGCCAGCATACCGTTTGCCTTCTTGACCGCCTGTTGCACCTGCATGCTCGCCTTCAGTGACTGGTGTACAAGAACACCCAGGTCTCTCTGTACTTCCCCCTCTCCCAATTTATTGCCATTTAAATAATAATTTGCCCTCCCGTTCCTGCACCCAAGGTGGATAACTTCGCACTTGTCCACATTATAGTGCATCTGCCATTTATCCGCCCAATCACCCAGTCTGTCCAAATCGCTCTGGAGCTTCCTGGTCTCCTCCTCTGAGCCCACCCCCCCTCCTAGTTTAGTGTCGTCTGCAAATTTGGAAATGCTGCATTCGACTCCCTGATCCAGGTCATTAATATAAATTGTGAACAGCTGGGGACCCAGGACAGATCCCTGTGGTACCCCACTTGTTACTGCCTGCCATTCAGAAAATGAGCCGTTTATTCCAACTCTCTGTTTTCTATCTGACAGCCAGTTCTCTATCCACGTCAATACTTTCCCCTTTATCCCATGAGCTTCAATTTTCCATGCTAATCTTTTATGTGGGACCTTATCGAAGGCCTTTTGGAAGTCCAGGTACACCACATCTACTGGCTCTCCCCCATCTATTTTACCAGTTACTCCCTCAAAAAATTCCAATAGATTAGTCAAGCACGATTTACCCTTTGTAAATCCATGTTGACTCTGTCCTATCCTGTCCCCATTTGCTAAGTGCTCGGCTATTTCATCCTTAATGATGGACTCCAGCATTTTGCCCACAACTGATGTAAGGCTTACAGGTCTGTAATTACCTGCTTTTTCCCTACCCCCCTTTTTGAATAGTGGGGTAACGTTAGCTACCCTCCAATCCATGGGCACTGTTCCCGAGTCTAATGAATTCTGAAAAATCATGCTTAGTGCATCCGCTATCTCTAGGGCCACCTCCTTCAGTACCCTAGGATGCATGTTATCAGGCCCTGGGGATTTGTCCGCCTTCAATCCCTTTAGCTTCCTTAACACCATATCCTTAGAGATATTGATTTGCGTCAGTTCCTCCTTTGCCAATGTCCCTATTTTTCCCGATATCCCAGGGAGGTTTTTTGTGTCTTCCTTCGTAAAGACTGACCCAAAGTATGCATTTAGTTGGTCTGCCATTTCCTTATTTCCCATTATATATTCCCCCGTATCTGACTGCAATGGACCAACTTTGGTTTTCACCAGTCTTTTCCTCTTGATATACTTATAAAAGCTTTTGGAGTTAGTTTTTATATTTTCCGCCAGCTTGCTTTCGTAAGCTATTTTGCCCTTCTTGATTAAGCCCTTTGCCCTCCTTTGCTCTATCTTAAACTGTTCCCAATCTTCCGCTCTGGCGCGTTTTTTGGCTATTTTATACGCCCTATCTTTGGATTTTATGCTGTCTCTAATTTCCCCTGTTATCCACGGTTGAGTCACCTTTTTAGATTTCCTTTTATGCCAGATTGGTATAAACAATTTTTGCAATTTTGTCATTCTATCTTTAAATGCTTGCCATTGTTTATCTACCTCCAGTCCTCCCAGGAACGTTGTCCAATCAGACCTACTCAGTTCCCGTCTAATGGCATCATAATTCCCCTTGTTTAAATTCAGGACCTGAGTCTCTGAGTCAATTTCTTCGCTCTCCATTTCGAGTGAGAAATCGATCATGTTATGATCGCTCTGACCCAAGGGTCCCCGTACAACAAGATTACTAATTAGTCCCTTCTCATTGCACAGTACCCAGTCCAATATAGCCTGTTCCCGAGTTGGTTCCTCGACATATTGATCCAGATAACCATCCCTTAAACACTCAAGGAATTCCTCCTCCTCATTATTTTTACTGATTAGGCTAGTCCAATCTATATGTAAGTTAAAGTCACCTATGATGACAGCTGTGCTCTTATTGCACGCTTCTCTAATTTCCCTCGTGATGCCCTCCCCAACCTCTATTTTACTATTTGGAGGCCTATATACCACTCCTATTAATGTTTTTCGCCCCTCGCTATTTCTTAGCTCCACCCATATAGATTCTGTATTAACTGAGTTAATATCCTTCCTTTCAATTGCATTTATCCCCTCTTTTACCAGCAATGCTACCCCTCCTCCCTTTCTTTTTTGTCGATCCTTCCTAAATACTGAATACCCCTGTATGTTAAGCTCCCAGCCCTGCTCACCCTGCAACCATGTTTCCGTAATCCCAATTAGATCATAATTATTAACCTCTATTTCCACAGCTGAAAGGTCTGGCTCTAATTTTTAGACTATGCTCCCTAGTCCTAGACTCTCCAACCAGCGGAAATAGTTTCTCTCTATCTACCCTATCTGTTCCCCTTAATATCTTGAGAACTTTGATCGGATCACCCCTTAACCTTCTAAATTCTAGGGAATATACAACCCTAATTTGTGTAATCCCCGGGACTTCCCGGGAGCCCTCTGCAGGGAGCTGTTTGTTCTGTAAGCACACTCAGTAGTGCTATCAATGAGACAGACAGGACTTCAGGACTCCTTGGACGGAGCAGACGGCGGAGGTGGGGGTGGGGGTGGGGGGAAGACCTTTCTGATCTCTCTGCGCATCATGACATCTTAAAACACAAAAATAAAAATGACTGAATCATTCGTGCCTAAATCCTGTTAGGTTAAAGAGGTTACACTGTAGTGGTCAGTGGTGATTTCCTTTGGAATGCTGATTTTTAGAGAATAATACATTTTACAGGGAAACAAAAAGGTAAGAGGAAAAATAAATAGGGGTTGAACTTCGGCAGGGGTTCTCTCACTTGTACGCTGTAGCTTCAGCAGAAGGTCAGGACAGCCCCCCGTGGAAATTCAACCCCATGCTCTTTAAGCTAGTGCGAACACAGTGGGATAGACCTTGACTCTGTGCGAAGGTGAAAAACGGGTGATAGCGAGTCGGCCGCCCGTTTTACGTCTCTCCCCATTTTTTTATTCCGTTGACTTCAAGGGGGAGAGGCGTAAAGCGGGCAGCCGACTTGCTATCACCCGTTTTACACTATCGCACCAAAGCCAGGATCTTCCCCAGTGATTGCACTTCAAAAGTAATTCATTGAATGTAAAGTGCTTTGGGATAAAGCACTATATAAAGGCACAGACAGACTTGCATTTATATAGTGCCTTTCACAACCACCGGACGTCTCAAAGCGCTTTACAGCCAATGAAGTACTTTTGGAGTGTAGTCACTGTTGTAATGTAGGAAACGCGGCAACCAAATTGCGCACAGCATGCTCCCACAAACAGCAATGTGATAATGACCAGATAATCTGTTTTTGTTATGTTGATTGAGAGATAAATATTGGCCAGGACACCGGGAATAACTCCCCTGCTCTTCTTCGAAATAGTGCTATGGGATCTTTTACATCCACCTGAGAGAGCAGACGGGGCCTTGGTTTAACGTCTCATCCGAAAGACGGCTCCTCTGACAGTGCAGCGCTCCCTCGGTACTGCACTGGAGTGTCAGCCTGGCAACCTTCCTTCTTGTTACACAACACCTGACACTTTCAGTTCATGGAATAAACTCTCTGCTCTGTAATCACATCAAGAAATGGTTAATTTTCTCAATATACACTCCTCGTTACAGTTTTAAAACCTAACAATATTTAATCAGGAAAGGCTTATCCATTTAAATTTTATGCATAAAAGTGCAGAAATTCCGATCCCTACGGGTGTGTACGCGCTGTGTACTCACCCGTAGGGACATCGGAAATGCCAGTTTCAGGCATGCACTGTGCATGCGCTGGAAACCGGCATTTCTGATCTGTCAAAAGCCGCCTGGGAGAAGGGCCTCTGCGGGTGGAGAGTTCCGTTTTTTGCAGACCCTCTGCCCGCAGAAAACACTTACAATTCTTGCGCCTGGTAAAAGCAGGCGTAAGGCCTGCTTTTACCAGGGTAAGAGTTGATAAAAGTTTTAAAAAAAAATTTCCACTGATTTATCATTTAAAAATACTTTAAAGAAAGGTAAGTTTATTTTTAGCCCCGTTAAAAACTTTAATTATTTTTTTCAAAAAATAATTTTTTTGTTTAAAATACTTAATTTATTGTAATTTAAAGTAATTTTAAAAATGTGATTAAAAAAAAATATTTAAAGTTTTACTATGTTTTGGGGGTGATCTCTATTCATATATTTGACAGGTCTTCCTGTCAAATGTATGAAGGGAGATTCCCTTCTCTGATTGGCTCCCCATGGCCCACGTGATCCCAGGGACACTGCGAACTACCTGGGCCTCTGGGATATGTGGGCCCTGCGCACCGGCAGTTTGGAGAGGCCCAGCAGCGGAACTCTGCGCCTCCCGGGAGCCCTCCGGTCTAGGCGCAGATTTTTCCAGATCGCAGCCCTCCGCCCGCGGGAGGCCTGCGATCGGAATTTCTGGGCCAATATTATATTGGAAATCTGTTATGAGGTATGTTTAAGGAAATTGGGTTTATTCTTCAAGGTGATCTAATTGAAATGTTCAGGATTATGAAGGAAATGGTACAAAGTAGACCAGGCTGTGAACATAGAACATAAGAAACAGAAGCAGGAGTCGGCCATTTGGTCCTTCGAGCCTGCTCCACCATTCAATAAGATCATGGCTGATCTTCTACCTCATCTCCACTTTCCTGCACTATCCCCATATCCCTTGATTCCCTTAATATTCAAAAATCTATCGATCTCTGCCTTGAATATACTCAACGACTGAGCCTCCACAGCCCTCTGGGGTAGAGAATTCTAAAGATTCACCACACTCTGAGTGAAGAAATTTCTCCTCATCTCAGTCCTAAATGGCCGACCCCTTATTCTGAGACTGTGACCCCTGGTTCTAGACTCCTCAGCCAGGGGAATCATTCTCCCTGCATCTACCCTGTCAAGCTCTGTAAGAATTTTGTATGTGTCAATGAGATCACCTCTCATTCTTCTAACTGGTTGCTATGGTGAAAGGTTCAACTATCATGAAATACAAACTGAGAATGAGGATGGTTGGGTGTGGGGAGGAATATTTCCAATCAAAGGTTACAGAGTTGTGTTAGAAGCTATGAGGGAAAGTGGACAGTGTAAATGGGGAGAAGAGACAATGGGCTGGATTTCTCAAGCCCCGAGGAGGCGGGCATTGAGGCGGGACAGCCGGTAAGAGTGGGGGCGGATGGCAAACCCGCCCCCATCCCGCCTCCGTGCCCTTTTGCCAGGAGGCGGGAAGATGTGCAGCTTCGGGTCCCGTCTCCTGGAGGCGGGAAAGGCATTTAATCCTTTTAACTGCCTGTTAACAGGTAGTTAACAGGCAGAAAAAAGGATTAGTGCCATTTTACCTTCACAGGTGAAGGCTTCCCGACCTCGGAGAACCCCGCTGGGTTGGAGGAGACGTGGAGGAGGCCTGCGGGGGTCGGAGGCACCTGGAAGTAAGGTGTAGAGGTGAGTGATGGTTGCAAGTGTGGAGTGGTAAATATGTAAGGTGAGTGATAAGTTTTAAAAAGTGTGCACTTACCTTGTTTTCTTTCTACAGCCTTTAGCCACGCTGGATGGGGAGAGCCAATATTCTCCTTGGCAATTTCACATAATGGCTGTTGGATCCTCCGATCTTACAGACATGTGAAATTTACAAAGTTGAAAGGATTGATGAGTCCTCACCACAAAGTCTCATCAAACTAAAGAGAATGGCAGTGTTTGACAGCTTCACAGAGCTGTCAAATGCTGTCATTTCTTCTTTCAAGAAGTCTTGACAGATAGCACGTCTGACGTTGAGGTGATCTGTCAGTGACTTCCTCCCTAATTGGTCTGCTGAGCCCGCAGGGCGGGCTTAACAAGGTCAATCAGTGGAAAATCACTCTGATTGGTCAGGCGAGGATGGAGGCGGGACATTGACACGACAAGCAGCAGTTCCGCCTCCAACTCGCCTCCATTCACAAAATCCAGCCCAATGCTTTGTGGCAAAAGAATAGATTGGGAGATATGAGGTGTGATTCTGTGATCTGACAGTCCCTGTGGGCACTGCTCCCAGATGGGAGCATTGGATTAGAGCACCATCCCCGTCATGATAAGACAGGTAGGTGGGATTGTTTTAACAAAAACAAATATGCTCACTCACTGCGGCTAATGGTCTTTTACTGTAAGAAAAAAAAGCTATGTTCTTTATACAGTAGC
Organism: Squalus acanthias; assembly: GCA_030390025.1. Taxonomy (NCBI): domain Eukaryota; kingdom Metazoa; phylum Chordata; class Chondrichthyes; order Squaliformes; family Squalidae; genus Squalus; species Squalus acanthias. The sequence continues at coordinate 73,246,576 of CM059439.1, forward strand.
TATTTTGGTTGAAATACCTAGTTATTGTAGGAATGCTGGGCAGTCCTTAGTTTGCACAGGGTTTAAAAAAAAATTGTTGGTATATAAAGTATTTTGTGTATATATAGATTTTCTTTGCTCCGTTCCTTCGAAGCTGGTGGTTTTCTGGATTGCTAGGACAGTGAAAGCAGCAATAATGGACATCCTTAGCATGTTGTCTATATAAAGGAAAAGATGGTGAAGGCCATTAGGAAACAGTGGCACATGGCGATCATGTATGTGTTTGTATGGAACTGGGTTTCCATCCTCTTCCTATTGCTGTGTGGAAAACCTTCCATTGTTTAAACTCTCTGCCTCAAGCCTTCAACAACAACAACAACTTGTATTTATATAGCGCCTTTAACGTAATAAAATGTCCCCAGGTGCTTCACAGGAGTGTTATAAAACAAAATTTGACACCGAGCCACATAAGGAGAAATTAGGGCAGATGACCAAAAGCTTGGTCAAAGAGGTAGGTTTTAAGGAGCGGCTTAAAGGAGGAAAGAGAAGTCGAAAGGTGGAGAGGTTTAGGCAGGGAATTCCAGAGCTTAGGACCTTGGCAGCTGAAGACACGGCCACCAATGGTTGAGTGAATAAAATCAGGATGCTCAATAAGCCAGAATTAGAGGAGCACAGATATCTCGGAGGGTTGTGGGGCTGGAGGAGATTACAGAGATAGGGAGGGACTTGAAAACAGGGATGAGAATTTTAAAATCGGGGCAATGCTTAACCAGGAGCCAATGTAAATCAGCGAGCACAGGGGTGATGGATGAATGGGACTTGGTGCGGGTTAGGACACAGGCAGCAGAGTTTTGGATGACCTCAAGTTTACGTAGGGTAGAACGTGGGAAGTCAGCTTTGAAATAGTCAAGTCTAGAGGTAACAAAGGCATGGATGAGTGTTTCAGCAGCAGATGAGCTGAAGCAGGGGTGGAGACCGGCGATGTTACGGAGGTGGAAATAGGTGGTCTTAGTTGTGTCACAGATATGTGGTCGGAAGCTCATTTCAGGGTCAAATATGACACCAAGGTTGTGAACAGTCTCATTCAGACTCAGACAGTTGCCGGGGGAGGGATGGAGTCGATGGCTTGGGAACGGAGTTTGTGGCGGAGACCGAAGACAATGGTTTCGGTCTTCCCAATATTTAGTTGTAGGAAATTTCTGCTCATCCAGTACTGGATGTCGGACAAGCAGTCTAACAATTTAGCAATTTAGAGACCGCGGAGGGGTCGAGAGAAGTGGTGGTGAGGTAGAGCCGGGTGTCGTCAGCGTACATATGGAAACTGACGCTGTGTTTTCAGATGATGTCGCCGTGGGGCAGCATGTAGATGAGAAATAGGAGGGGGCCAAGGATAGATCCTTGGGGGACACCAGAGGTAATGATGCGGGAGTGGGAAGAGAAGCCATGGCAGGTGATTCTCTGACTACAATTAGATAGATAAAAATGGAACCAGGCGAGTGCAGTCCCACCCAGCTGGACGACGGTGGAGAGGCGTTGGAGAAGGATGGAGTGGTCAACCATGTCAAAGGCTGCAGATAGACCAAGAAAGACGAGGAGGGATAGTTTACCTTTGTCACATTCACATAGGATGTCATTTGTGACTTTGATAAGAGCCGTTTCGGTACTGTGGCAGGGGCGGATACCTGATTAGAGGGATTCAAACATAGAATTCCGGGAAAGGTGGGCACAGATTTGGGAGGCGACAACACGTTCAAGGACTTTGGAGTGGAAAGCAAGGTTGGAGATGGGGCGGTAGTTTGCAAGGACGGAGGGATCAAGGGTTGGTTTTTAGAGAGGGGTGATGACGTCAGATTTGAAGGAGAGGGGGGACAGTACCTGAGGAGAGTGAACCATTATCAGCTCCAGTTAACAATATCAGCTAACATGGGAGCCAGAAAAGGAAGTTGGGTCATACTATTCATATTCATACTAGGTTTCAGTCAGGTAACACAGTTGATTTTATTTCAGTGTAAGGTTTCCTACAGCAAATATATTGATTTTCAGCATCAGTTGCTGGTCAGACGCATTTTCCCTTTACTGTCCCAGACAAACAGGCTGACCTTTTCTTGAGACACTCATTTTAACTCTGAATGTCTAAGTCAGCCTAACCTTGGCCTCAGATTGTTGTGGAGCTGGCAGGATTGGGACCCCAGTTATTTACTGGTGCAGTGCGCTAGAATACATGTAATGCAAATCTACTGGGAAGAGTCCACGATTGTGCATGTTTGTGTATGTGAAAATACAAATGTTCAAAACTAATCAAGACATTGCTTATCATAAATATTCCATTTAATGCACATTGATTTTTCAAGAGTAACCATTGTTGCTGCCTATTGACTTGTCTCTAAGCACAATGGGACACAAATTAGTCCTCATTGTGAATGTTGTTCAGGGATAAAATGGGGCAACGAGGACCAATTTTGGAACAGAATGTCACCCGCCCGATCTGCACCTGATGTACTGGTGTCGGCATATTGGTGAAGGTGGCTTCCCAGGTGTACAGGGCGCCTGCCTGAAAAGATGTTAGGCCCCTTGCAATGTGTAAATGAGGGACTTAATGCCTATTTCAGGACCTCTCCTGGAAATTCGGCAGTGCAGAGCAGAGCAGACGCGGAGCAGGTGCAGAACGGAGCAGACACAGGGTGGAGCAGACACAGGGTGGAGCAGACACAGGGCGGAGCAGACACAGGGTGGAGCAGACACAGGGCGGAGCAGGAGCAGGATGGAGCAGACACAGGGTGGAGCAGGAGCAGGATGGAGCAGACACAGGGCGGAGCAGGAGCAGGATGGAGCAGACACAGGGTGGAGCAGGAGCAGGGTGGCGCAGACACAGGGTGGAGCAGACACAGGGCGGAGCAGGAGCAGGGCGGAGCAGACACAGGGTGGAGCAGACACAGGGTGGTGCAGACACAGGGTGGAGCAGACACGGCGGAGCAGGAGCAGGATGGAGCAGACACAGGGCGGAGCAGACACGGCGGAGCAGGAGCAGGATGGAGCAGACACAGGGCGGAGCAGACACAGGGCGGAGCAGACACAGGGCGGAGCAGGAGCAGGGTGGAGCAGACACAGGGCGGAGCAGACACAGGGCGGAGCAGGAGCAGGGTGGAGCAGACACGGCGGAGCAGGAGCAGGATGGAGCAGACACAGGGCGGAGCAGACACAGGGCGGAGCAGACACAGGGTGGAGCAGACACAGGGCGGAGCAGACACAGGGCGGAGCAGACACAGGGCGGAGCAGACACAGGGCGGAGCAGACACGGCGGAGCAGGAGCAGGATGGAGCAGACACAGGGCGGAGCAGACACAGGGCGGAGCAGACACAGGGTGGAGCAGACACGGCGGAGCAGGAGCAGGATGGAGCAGACACAGGGCGGAGCAGACACGGCGGAGCAGGAGCAGGATGGAGCAGACACAGGGCGGAGCAGACACAGGGCGGAGCAGACACAGGGCGGAGCAGACACAGGGTGGAGCAGACACAGGGCGGAGCAGACACAGGGTGGAGCAGACACAGGGCGGAGCAGACACAGGGTGGAGCAGACACAGGGCGGAGCAGACACAGGATGGAGCAGACACAGGGCGGAGCAGACACAGGGCGGAGCAGACACAGGGTGGAGCAGACACGGCGGAGCAGGAGCAGGATGGAGCAGACACAGGGCGGAGCAGACACGGCGGAGCAGGAGCAGGATGGAGCAGACACAGGGCGGAGCAGACACAGGGCGGAGCAGACACAGGGCGGAGCAGACACAGGGTGGAGCAGACACAGGGCGGAGCAGACACAGGGTGGAGCAGACACAGGGTGGAGCAGACACAGGGCGGAGCAGGAGCAGGGTGGTGCAGACACAGGGCGGAGCAGACACAGGGTGGAGCAGACACAGGGCGGAGCAGACACAGGGTGGAGCAGACACAGGGCGGAGCAGACACAGGGCGGAGCAGAAGCAGGGTGGTGCAGACACAGGGTGGAGCAGACACAGGGTGGAGCAGACACAGGGTGGAGCAGACACAGGGCGGAGCAGACACAGGGCGGAGCAGACGCAGGGCGGAGCAGAAGCAGGGCGGTGCAGACACAGGGTGGAGCAGACACAGGGCGGAGCAGACACAGGGCGGAGCAGACACAGGGCGGAGCAGACACAGGGCGGAGCAGACACAGTGCGGAGCAGACACAGGGCGGAGCAGACACAGGGCGGAGCAGACACAGGGCGGAGCAGACACAGGGCGGAGCAGACACAGGGCGGAGCAGACACAGGGCGGAGCAGACACAGGGCGGAGCAGACACAGGGCGGAGCAGACACAGGGTGGAGCAGACACAGGGCGGAGCAGACACAGGGCGGAGCAGACACAGGGTGGAGCAGACACAGGGCGGAGCAGACACAGGGTGGAGCAGACACAGGGTGGAGCAGACACAGGGCGGAGCAGACACAGGGTGGAGCAGACACAGGGTGGAGCAGACACAGGGCGGAGCAGGAGCAGGGTGGTGCAGACACAGGGCGGAGCAGACACAGGGCGGAGCAGACACAGGGTGGAGCAGACACAGGATGGAGCAGACACAGGGCGGAGCAGTAGCAGGGTGGAGCAGACACAGGGTGGAGCAGACACAGGGCGGAGCAGACACAGGGTGGAGCAGACACAGGGTCGAGCAGACACAGGATGGAGCAGACACAGGGCGGAGCAGGAGCAGGGTGGTGCAGACACAGGGCGGAGCAGACACAGGGTGGAGCAGACACAGGGCAGAGCAGACACAGGGTGGAGCAGGAGCAGGGTGGAGCAGACACAGGGTGGAGCAGACACAGGGCGGAGCAGACACAGGGTGGAGCAGACACAGGGTGGAGCAGACACAGGATGGAGCAGACACAGGGCGGAGCAGGAGCAGGGTGGAGCAGACACAGGGTGGAGCAGGAGCAGGGTGGAGCAGACACAGGGTGGAGCAGACACAGGGCGGAGCAGACACAGGGTGGAGCAGGAGCAGGGTGGAGCAGACACAGGGCGGAGCAGTAGCAGGGTGGTGCAGACACAGGGCGGAGCAGACACAGGGTGGAGCAGCAGCAGGGTGGAGCAGACACAGGGTGGAGCAGACACAGGATGGAGCAGGAGCAGGGTGGGCAGACACAGGGCGGAGCAGTACAGGGTGGTGCAGACACAGGGCGGAGCAGACACAGGGTGAGCAGGAGCAGGGTGGTGCAGACACAGGGCGGAGCAGCAAGCAGGGTGGTGCAGACACAGGCGGAGCAGACACAGGCGGAGCAGACACAGGGTGGAGCAGACACAGGTGGTTCAGACACAGGCGGAGCAGACACAGGGTGGAGCAGGAGCAGGGTGGTGCAGACACAGGGCGGAGCAGTAGCAGGGTGGTGCAGACACAGGGCGGAGCAGACACAGGGCGGAGCAGACACAGGGTGGAGCAGACACAGGGTGGTTCAGACACAGGGCGGAGCAGACACAGGGTGGAGCAGACACAGGGTGGAGCAGACACAGGGTGGTTCAGACACAGGGCGGAGCAGACACAGGGTGGAGCAGACACAGGAGCAGGGTGGAGGAGGGATTTCTGGGCCTCGGGAAACATAGTAGCTTAAGGTAGACATGAAGGGCTGGATCCATGAGGAAAGTACCTTTACAGCGCTGCTCGTGGGCCAGGAGTGCTTCGCCCCAGTGCACCAAGCTTAACTCTATGAGATCGGACCCCCGCGATTGGCTGAACCCCTCGCGAAGTCCGATTCCCCTTCCCACGATGTCAGATCCCCCGCGCAATTTCCGATGCCCCCCCGGCATTGTCCGACCCCCCCGGATCAGCTGACACCCCCCACGATGTCTGATCCCCCGCGTTGTCCGATCCCCCCCCCCCAATCCACAGGTCCAACTTTCCACCACCCCCCCGTGTCGAACTTACCTGTGCATGTTCCCCGGCTGCCTTACCACCTGACAGCCAGACAGACAGTCAATCTGTTGGGAACCCGTAGAAATTTTTTTAAACATGACCTGCCATTAAATTCAGCAGGACCTGCGGGAAACCCCTACTAACTTCCGGGTTTCCCGACCGCAAATCCTCCCTCCCCATCCCCCCTCACCATCCCCCCTCACCCCCGCCACACCCCCCCCCACCACCCCGCTCCCTTCCCGCCTCACAGTTATTATCGGGACCGATGTGTCAGTTGTTGATGCATGAAACCGGGGTGAAGTGGGACGTGGACTCCTTGGAGAAGATCCTTTGCTTACTCTGCGCCAGGACCGTGCGAACCACCTGTTTGACCCGGCTGCACTAGGATTGCTGATGGTTCCACCTGAGTGTGCCTGAGAGCCTCACCAAGCTCTCAAAAATTATTTCAACTTAACTAGCTGGCAATTTCCTGAGGTTTGCCTGCAAATGCACAATCAGCAACAACAACTTACGCTCGCCACTGAATCCGCCCCCCCCCCCCCACCCCACCCCCCCACCACTCCTCCATGGTCATTGTTTCAGGCTGAACCAGGCTGTTCACAGTTTTGGCATTCTATTCGACCCCCAAGCTGAGCTTCTAACCCCATACCCTCCCATTACACAGACCACCTACTCCACCTCCGTAACATCATTCGCCTCTGTCTCTACCTCGGTCCGTCTGCTGCCAAAACCCTCATCCATGCGTTTGTCACCTCCAGACTCAACTATTCCAATGCTCTCCTGGCCGGCCTCCCAATCTCCACCTGCAGTAAACTTCAGCTCATCCATAACTCTGCCCCACTTCTTTGTTCAGTGTATGTTCCTGTAATAGCTGGTGATCCTGCAGTGTTAGTTGATGTGAATATCAATGTTGTAGGGCGGATACAGTTTATTCGAGAGCAGAAGAATTGGGACAGATGTTGGACATCACTGTAAATACAGGGGAGCAGGAAATGTTCAGCTGAAGCTTTGTTCAATGCCGCTGAAGAGCTCTGGCTGCAGACGTGCTGGAGCCCTTTCACTTCCTCGTCATCCTTTATGTCGTCACTGTCATCATGCTGAAGGTCCCATCCAATGTCGGTACCATGTGTTGTTCCCTAGACCAATCATTGCTTGAAGTCTCCACTGGTCTGCTAGATGGGAGCTCTAGTTGAGCTATGGATTTGACTGTAGTGCAGTCTGGCTGCCGAGGGTGGGTTCCTGAGAGGAGTCGTGAGCCAATTGTGCAGGGGATAGCCCTTCTCCCCATGTAGTCAGCCTCTCACTTGTTTGTTCAGGAGCAAAGAGTAAGGAGCTAGGGGATTGCAGCAATATTGAAGTGTCACAGCAGCTGCCAAGAAAGTGGGCAAGACCTGCATGATGGAAAGCTGGTGGCCACACGCCAGTCACACATTACTGGAGTGGAAGCCCTTGCGATTGATGAAGGCAGTGGAGAGGTTTGAAGCAGCACACAGGGTGACATGGGTACTGTCAATGACACCTTGGACTAGGGGGAATCGTGCATACGGAACAAACCCCGAAACCCTATCCTGCAGCTTCCATGGGCAATGTAATGAAAGTGTTTGGCATCAGTCACCTGCTTCATGCAAACGTGGACTGCAGACAGACCGATGTTACTGATATTCCCTGTGGCAGCCTGGAAAGAGCTGGAGACAAAGGAGTTCAGGGCTGCGGTGACCGTGACTGCAAGGGGCAATGCTGTAGCAGTTGGTTGCAGGTCTTGTTGCAGGAAGTAACACAACTCTGTGACAGCCTCCCTAGAGAAAGGTGGCTTCCTGCTGTCCTGCTCCTCAGAGGACTGCAGGTATGTTGTCCTCTGTCTTGGGCCTATACTCTCTGTTGGGAAGGTTAGGACTCTTGTGAGTACATCACCTTCTATTTGCTCTCCCTTGCAGCTGCAGCTCTGTTCGTTCCTTCCTCCTGTTTCTGCTCCGCCTCCACTTTTTCCATTTCCTTCTCCACTAGCCAGAGTGGAATTGCCAGAAGGACCCACATGCAGGAAAAGAAGTGTTGCCTGAACATGCTTAAGATGCGCTTCAGTTGCCTGGCTAGGTCTGGAGATGCCCTTCAGTACTCACCAGTCAGGGTTTCCAGAATAATCGTAGTGTACTGCGCGCTGCACAACATTGCGTAGCAGCAAGGATTGGAGCTGCAGGAGGAACAAAGCGCTGAGCACACATTGTCTGTGGACGAATCCGAGGAGGAGGAGGAGGAAGATGGCAACCCCATTGCAGCACCAGCTGCTCACAATGCTGCCTGGGATGATGTACGGTTCAGTTAGTTACCACCACTGGGCCGATGGAACAACCACATCCACGGCCACTCCCTCCACCCTCCCCCCCCCGGCCCCCCCAGCAATCCCACTGACACAAAGCAGTCCTGCTACCAACCAACCACCCATAGCACATCGCCCAATTCATGTCTTCCCATTCATCAACAAACAACTGAAAAGGCGAGTTGCCACCCAGCAACCAAGAATGGGCAACACTGGAAAGTGGTGCAAAGTAATGGGGCAGAAATTCGGCTGTTGTCGGGTGAGTACGCGCTGTGTACTCACCCATGGACGGAACGAAAGTGCCGGTTTCTTGCATGCACTGTGCATGTGCGGGAAACCGGCACTTCCGTTCCCCTGAGGAAAGGGGTTCAGAGGTCGAATGTGCACGCCGGAGGGCCAGTGCGTTCACCTCGCACTTCGGATTTTTTTACAGGTTCCTCCGTGAAGGTAAGCACGGAGAAGATACACTTTTAAAAAGGATGCGCAAGGCCTTCTTTTAACAAGGTAAGTGTTGATTTTATTAAAATTTAAACATTTTTTTCACAGATTTATCTTTTTTAATTACTTTAAAGAAAGGTAAGTTTAGTTTTAGCCCTGTTAAAAAATGTAATTAATTTTTTGAAAAATTTTAATTTTTGTTTAAAATAGTTAATTAATGTAATTTATAGTTATTTTAAAAATGTGATGTTTAAAAAAAAAATTATTTGTAGTTTTAGGGATGTTTTGGGGCCGATCTGTATTCATAGATTTGACAGGTTTTCCTGTCAAATCTATGAATGAAAGATGATCTGCTGCCATTGGCTCTCCATGGCCCACGTGATCCCAGGGGACGCATCGCACTAACTACGCCCCTGGGATACACAAGCACTGCGCGCCGGCAGCTGCAGGAGGCCCAGGAGCCGAAGTCCCTGTGGGCCCAGAGGTCAACGGCAGGCGCGGTAGGTAGGTGCGCGCGCGATCCTTGCACCCGCCGGGAAGCCCTGGAGCCGAATTTCTGGCCCAATAACTTTTATGTGATTCTACTAAAAAACGGAAACGTAACAACATAAAATTTTGTCACACACCCTTGTGCAACTACAAAGCTTTACTCTTCCTTTTCCTACCTCTCCCACGTGGTACAACCCCTGTGACTTGAGCAGAGGTAGAGCCAGGCTGCTCAAATCCCTGCTCTGACGGCTGAGATGCTTTTGGCTGATGTCCTCTGGGTTTTGGAGCCCGTGAAGGCCCTGCCAAAGAGTGCACCACCTGCACCTGTGCAGGGGCAGACTCGGCCATCGGGAGAGCAGTCAGCATGTGAGCTACTGACTGAGGGGTGAGGGGCTGTGGGCCAGCAGGTGAGAAGTGGAAGCACTTTGAGTGGAGTCCCCACTTCCATGTCCCCTTTTGCCATCATCCCTCCCATGGGCCAGCCGCACTTCACTCCTACCACCCTGCTGGAGAGCAGCTTGGTGCAGATCAGTGAGGTGCTGTAAGGCCAAGGCTTAGATTTCTGTCATCCTGTTTAATGCGTCAGAATGTTGGCATCCAAAATCTGCATGGCTGTAGTCAAGACGTACATGGATTCATTTGATTGCTGCGATTGATGTTCCATGGAGTTGGCCACTCTATCCATACAAGAAGACATTGTCGCAATGCCCTGGAACATCAATCCACTCATGCTTGAGGTGGACGCTTCCATTCTCTCTGCAATTGTGGACAGTGTGCGTGGAAGGCCTGTCAGTACATTGCACATTTTTAGATGCTCCTCAATGACTATCCTTTATATAAACTAAGGGGTACAATTCTAAAGGGGGTGCGTGAACAGAGAGTCCTGGGGGTATATGTGCACAAATCGTTGAAGGTGGCAGGGCAGGTTGAGAAAGTGGTTAAAAAAGCATACGGGATCCTGGGCTTCATAAGTAGACATGATGTGGAGATGCCGGTGTTGGACTGGGGTGGACAAAAGTGAGAAGTCGCACAACACCAGGTTATAGTCCAACAGCTTTATTTGAAATCACAAGCTTTCGGAGCGCTGCTCCTTCGTCAGGTGAAGTGACCTGACGAAGGAGCAGCGCTCCGAAAGCTTGTGATTTCAAATAAAGCTGTTGGACTATAACCTGGTGTTGTGCGACTTCTCACTTTCATAAGTAGAGGCATAGAGTACGGAAGCAAGGAAGTTATGATGAACCTTTATATAACACTGGTTCAGCCTCAACTGGAGTATTGTGTCCAATTCTGGGCACCGCACTTTAGGAAGGATGTGAAGGCCTTAGAGAGGGTGCAGAAAAGATTTACAAGAATGGTTCCAGGGATGAGGGACTTCAGTTACGTGGATAGACTGGAGAAGCTGGGGTTGTTCTCCTTAGAGCAGAGAAGGCGGAGAGGAAATTTAATAGAGGTGTTCAAAATCATGAGGGGTCTAGACAGAGTAGATAGAGAGAAACTGTTCCCATTGGCGGAAGGGTCAAGATCCAGAGGACACAGATTTATGGTGATTGGCTGAAGAACCAAAGGCGACATGAGGAAAAACGTTTTTACGCAGCGAGTGGTTAGGATCTGGAATGCACTGCCTGAAAGGGTGGTGGAGGTAGATTCAATCATGGCTTTCAAAAGGGAGTTGGAAAAGTACCTGAAGGAAAAAAATTTGCAGGGCTACGGGGAAAGGGCGGGGGAGTGGGACTAGCTGAAGTGCTCTTGCAGAGAGCCGGCATGGGCTCAACAGGTCGAATGGCCTCCTTCTGTGCTGTAACCATTCTATGATTCTATAACAGTCCCCGGGTACAGCATCTGTGTCTAGCTGAGCAGAGCTTGGAGAGGGCTGTGCCCTCCGACGCGGACTCGCTACAGCTGTCCCTGCCACCACCATCTGCTCTTGCTCACTTGTGAACTATGAGTCACCAGGTGAAAACTCAACTATCTGTGTAACTGGTCCCACCAAAGTGCGAGTATCTGGCCTAGTGCATGGTAAGCATGAGTCCTGTGACAGTGCACCCTCAGAAGGAATCAGCTCCTCTGAGGATTCGTCATCCGCAAGATCCAACGACAGCTGCTGCACGTGTGAAGGCCCTGGCAGAGAGGAAAGATATGAATCAGTATTGGCAAGTTAAGAATGTTGCAACTTATCATTAGAAAGATGATCATATTTCAAGCGCTGATGAAATCAAGTCAACATGACTGAGTGTTGTATGACATGTGTGTGCATTTTATTTGATTCTGTCACCATGTAGCTCGGAGGTCCCCACCTCCCCATGTCCACTGGCCAGGGATGCCAAGACACAACTGATCTCCAGCGCTTCTTCCTCTACAGTTAACTATGTGATCTGTGGAGGACCATCTCCGGTTCCCTCCCTCTCACCTGTCTTTTGTGCTCTCTTCTCCTGCAACAGGGGAAAGAACAGACCTATGAGTGGCTGTAATGGCATATGTTCACCCGATGGATTGAGTGCATTTGGTCAGGGTGACTATCAGGGAGAGGCATCAATTTGTATAAGGATCAGGGTGACTGGCAGTGGTGGATGAATAAATGGGGATGTGAGGAAGTGCATAGAAAGAGAAGCTTGGGTGCACTTGCAAGGTAAGTGGGTGTGAGCAGTGATGTGATGGAGTAGGCTTGACAAGGCAGAGTGAGGGGTGATGCGTAAAGCAGGAAGTAGGTGAATGTGCAACTGTACTCACCTTTCCTGACCTGGTTAGGTCATTAAATCGCTTCCGGCACTGAATCCAGGAGCGTGGCGCAATGCTCCTGCTGACCTCCTGGGCCACCTTCAGCCACGCCTTATTTGTGGCAGCAGCAGGTTTCTTCTCCCATTGCTGGGGAAGAGTATCTCTCTCCAGCTCCTCACAGCCCCCAGCAGCACATCAAGCGAGGCGTCATTGAAGCGGGTCGCAGCCTTTGAGCTTCCCGAGTCCATATTCTGCAATTGCTGTCTCTGTGCCAAACTGCCCAACATCTCCAAATTCCATCTTTGGATCGGCCTTTTAAATACTCCAGTTGAGATCACGTCATGCGGGTCCTTAGCACGCCCGCTGCCGCGCATTCGACGGCAAACCCGCAAGTAAAATGATAATGAGGTGGCTGCGTTAAAGTGTCACACATGCGTTGAAATTACTTCCGGGTTTCCCACGCGATATCGGAACTCCCGCTCCCAAAGCGCCTCGAGTTAATATCGGGGCCAATGAGTCAGGCCAATCCTCCATGTGATTTTGGTCCTGCCACCAACTCGTCTTTAGAGCTAAACGGGGCAGTAGCGAGATCAAATTGACCCCCTTAACTTATTTCTCAAAATTCCCACATCCCCACTTTGTAGCTAATGAAGTTGACTGGATTCTTTCTGTAACTCTGAACTCAAGTAAACAATTGCCAAGAGACAGATTGGCTGGGAGCAGAGAGGTCACAATGTGGAAATGTTCAGTAATAGCAATGGGTGAGCAGAATGACCGGCACGTATCCTGGCAATTACCCGAAAACTCTTCTGGAAATGAGAGGCCAGCGGGTCAAAAACGGCCACAATACTGAAAGTATGAGTTTAATTTGTTACTAAATGTGGCACTCTTGTAGGAAGAAAGAAGTGGATAAGATATATAGTAAAGAATTGTGTTCAAAAGAAGAAGGATGGATATAGAGAAACGCATATCATCCTAATTTTAAGTAGTGAATCTTACTACTTTAATAAGTTCGGAACAAAGGAACAGGAGTAGGCCGTTCACCCCTGGAGCCTTTTCCACCATTCAATTAGATCACGGATGATCTGTGCCTCAACTGCATTTACTCACCTTTGTTCCATATCCCTTATTACTCTGGCCTAACAAAAATCTATCAACCTCAGTCTTGAAAGTTTCACTTGGCCCAGCATTCACAGCATTTGGTGGTGGGGGGGGGGGGGAGCGAGTTCCAGATTTCTACCACCCTTTGTGTGAAAAAGTGCTTCCTGATTTCACTCCTGAATGGCCGAGCTCTAATTTTTAGATTTAGCCGCTCCCCTTTTGAGTTCTCCTATGTAACAGATTGCACCACAGCAGAGGATGGACAGAAACCTGCTCCCAGCCTGTGCCAGCGCAGCTCTGTAACCAGTCTTTGGCAGCGGCACGGCTTGGACTGACTTTGCCAGTTGTTTCCCCTCATTAGAAGGAAGCATGTAATACGCACAGTGGGCACTTTTTATGACCGAGCTCATATCTGGGGTAAGCTCTACACAACAGCTTCTTTTCATACTGCATTAGCAGCCATGTTAGTGGCGCTGGCTGCTGCTACGCAGGCCTTGCACAGCCACTTGTGCCCAAGAGTCCACTTGCCGGAATTCCGTTTAAGCCAGTGGCTGGGATGAGTCATTTTTTTAACTGGGTATTCCTGGCTGTCGGCCCTGTGAGAGACCTGTGCTTCAGGCACCAGCACCGCTGATAGCAGCCTCATACAATATTAAGGCGACTAAAATGCCTGCTCCGAAGCTGTCTCCAGCCAACAGTTTTAAAGCAGGTTAACAAGGGGCAATGAGAGACATTAGCAAGTCTACAGCTATTTTCTTTGAGGGATTACAGGACAATTTGGTAGCACTTTTAACAACGTATGCAGTAAGTGCTAGTATTTCAGCTGGCAGAGGGGGAGCTCTTTCAGAGCAGTGAGGAGCTATCGGAGCTAAGGAAGCTGCTGTGTCGCAGTGGCAGCACCCTCGCCTCTGAGTCAGAAGACCGTGGGTTCTAGTCCCACTCCAGAGACTTGAGCATTCTAGGCTGGCACTCCAGTGCAGTACTCCACCGTCGGCGGTGCCGTCTTTCGGATGAGACGTTAAACCGAGGCACTGTCTGACCTCTCAGGTGGACGTAAAAGATCTCATGGCCACTACTGGAAAAAGAGTAGGGGAGTTCTCCCCAATGCCTTGGGCCAATATTTATCCCTCAACCAAAATCACTAAAACAGATTATCATGTTGCTGTGCGCAAACCGGCTGCCACGTTTCCCGACATTGCAACAGTGACTACACTTCAAAAAAGTACTTCATTGGCTGTAAAGTGATTTGAGACGTCCCGAGATAATGAAAGGCATTATTTAAATGCAAGTCTTTCTTTTTTTCTTTTATAACAAGCACATTAATTCCAGTTTGTAATGATGGCACAGCACGTTGGAGCCACAGGGCGGTGGAACGCAGGATCGCACATGCTAACCATGGGTGTGTACCGAATGGGAGGTCAGACATTTCTTCCACAGGGAGAGTAGAGGGTCACCCTATTTCTAGCTGGTTTCAGAATGGTATTGGAGGCCTGAGCATTGAGCACTTTCGCCTATCCCACTGGAGCTGCTCCCACTCCACTACTGTAACTTGGCTGGGTGTGTGACAGAAACCCCCTTTATACACTAGCAGTGTGGCGAGGCCTCTTGTAGAACATCATTGCTAGATCTTATCCACATGCACAATTAGAATTAGGTAGGACTGTTAATGCATGAGAATGTCAGAATCCGGTTCCTGGTAACTGAACTCAAATGTGTAAGGTACTTTGCGGGAGAAAGTCGAGTTCGCCAGGAAAGTTGCCGGTGGGTTAACAGCCGCTGAAAATGGCCACAACACTAACGGGACAAAATTCATCTGGGGGGGTGCTGGAGATTGGTGGTGCAGCGCTTACCTCCCATGCAACGCTGTCCTGCTGGCGTTAGTGGAGGTATCCGACCCGAAGGTCCTGTCCAGGTGCGGCGTTGGAGCTTCGCACAGCCTCTGGGAGCGAGGCTGTGGAGCCCGCAAGGAATTGTGGCCAATGAAAAGGCCTGAGAATTAAAGGGGCCATGCACTCAGAAGTAATACAAATTAAAATCCAGTGAAGCAATGCAGTTTTCAGTCCTTTCCGCCTTTCAAAAAAAAGTTAACATTTAAAAGAAGTCCCAAATGAGAATATTCAGCTCTTAAAGCTTAAAGCTAACAGGACAAAATTCGTCTGGGGGGGGGGGGGGGGGGGGGCTGGAGATTGGTGGCGCAGCGCTTACCTTCCGTGCAACGCTGTCCTGGTGGCGTTAGTGGAGGCATCCAACCCGAAGTTCCTATCCAGGTGCGGCGTTGGAGCTTCCGAACCTCAAAAAATGTGAAAAGTGCTTCAGCACTAACACAAATGGCTCAGCAAGCCAGGAAAGGGGCACCCAGGGTCTCGCACACAGCACTTCAGCATTGTACAGTCGGTCAACACTGCAAGAGAGGTCCTCCACCCACAGGGACCAGGAGGCCCTCCAGAAAGAAGGATGTAGGATCACTTCACCGAGGTCGTCACTTCCAGCAGTGTCGCCCCCACGACCTGACTCCAGTGCCCAAAGAAGCTTCATGACCTCAGACCAGTGGTCAAGGTCAGTGAATGCATCTTCAAAAGCCATGTCCTACCAACTGCACCACTAGCCTCACACACTGCTCAATGCATGACCCCCAATCACTCACTTACCAACAATCTGCACCAATCACGAGGCACATCTCCCATTCCTAGCCTTACCTCACCCCCTTGGAGGAGACGGTGCTGGCCATTCTTGGCAGGGGCATGGCTGAGCCATTGGCCAGCGGCGGGGCTGAAAGGATACAAGATGCTGGTATCCTCGTACGTTATCCTTCTTCTGGCATGCACCTCATGCTTTCCTGGCCTACAGTCACCACAACTCCACCCTTGTGCCTTCCTCATTTCACACACCCAAGAAATGCAGCCTGCCCAGCCAGTGGGTGACCAAGAAGAGGGAGAGGAGAGTGAAGAAGAACAAGAAGAAGAAGATTGATTTGACACTCCCAGCCACCAGCTCCTCAAGGTCAACCAGCATGGCTCAATTCTGGTTCCTGTTACCGCATGCTGTCATCCATTAGTGAACCGCAAAAATTACAACAACCCTCTTTTTAACAGTGAAAGAATGAACTTGCATTTATATAGCACCTTTCACAACCTCAAGACATCCAAAGTGCTTTACAGCCAATTAAGCACTTTTGAAATGTAATCACTGTTGTAATGTAGGAAGCGTGGCAGCCAATTTGCGCACAGCAAGGTCCCACAAACAGCAACAAGATAATGACAGGATAATCTCATTTAGTGATATTGGCCCTGAATTTGCAGTCGGTGGCATACCTCCGGAGTACGCCTCCGACCCGCGAAAGATCTGTGAATTAACCTCCTGGCTCCAAGGCTACGGAGAGCTCGGGTCCCGGGCCTGCAGGCGGACGTCAGCGTAACGGCCCACGGATCCCAGCGACGCAGGCGGTTCGGAAACGTCCCTGGGATCACGTGGGCCTGGTCCTCCAATCGGAAAGGAGGATTCCATTTCCGAACAGAATCCCTATAAACCCTAATGGAATCCCCAAATAATTAAATAAATTAAACAACTGCAATAAAAATGAATGTTCTGATTTTCAAATTTAATTAATAGTCCCTTCAATACAGCAAATGCAATAAAAATGTAATTTTTCGAAAAATAATTTAAATCCAGGCCAAAATTTGCATGAACTAATTTTAAGGGCTGGATTTTCTCAGCCCCGAGGAGGCGGGACTGCCGGGAAAGTTGCAGAATTTGGGGGCAGGTGGCAAACCCGCCACCAACCCGCCTCCGTGCCCTCTTGCCAGGAGGCGGGAAGCCATCCTGCCCCAGGTCCCGTCTCCTCGAGGCGGGAAAGGGATTAAAGCCTATTAACTTTCTGTTAACAGATAGTTAACAGGCAGAAAATAGGATTATCCGCATTTTTCGTTCCAAAGTGCGGGCTTCCCAACCTGGGGGAACCCCGCCAGGGTGTAGGAGCCGAGTAGGAGGTCTGCGGGGGTCGGAGGGGTCTGAAAGTGCGATGTAGAGGTGAGTGATGGGTGCAAGTGTGGAGTGGTAAGTATGTAAGGTGAATGTAAAGTGTTAGAAAATGTTCACTTACCTTTGTTTCTGCCTACAGCCTTCAGCCACTGTGGAGCCGGAGTCCCGACATCTCCATTGTAGAGATCACAGACTGGCTGTTGGATCCTCCGATCCAACAGTCATCTGATTACTACAAAGTAGAAAGGTTTGATGAGTCTAGAACACAAGGACTCATCAAACTACACAGAATGTCAGTGTTTGACAGCTTCACAGAGCTGTCAAACGATGACATTTCTTCTTTCAAAAATTCTTGACAGATGACACGTCATACGTTGATGTGCTCTGTCACTGACTTCCCCCTAATTGGCCTGCTGAGCCCGCCGGGCGGGCTTAACAAGGTCAATCAGGGGAAGATCCCACTGGTTGGCCAGAGGCTGTTGGAGGCGGGACTGAAACCAGGCAAGCAGCAGTCCCGCCTCCAACACGTCTCCTTTCATAAAATCCAGCCCTAAGTGTTTGCGCATCAATTTTATTTTAAAAACTTTAATTTAAGATTTTTATTAACCCTTACGCTGGTGAAAGCCGGTCCTACACCTGTTTTTACCAGGCATAAGTGTTCCGTGGGCATTTGCTGGGCAGTAGTTGGGCAAAGAGCCCAACTCTGCGCCAGCGAAAGTGAATTTCTAGTCGGTTCGGTAGATCTGTCAAGGCGAACCTTGCCAGCTCGCAAGTTCCGGGTTTTTGCGCATGCGCAGTGCATGCAAAAACCCGGAACTTGCGCGGCCTTTCAGGTATACGTCGTCATCGGGACTGCAAATTCCGAGCCATTGATCCGCACTGGACTGTCAACATAGATTATGTGCTCAAGCCTCTGGACTGGGACTTGTGGCAGTGTGTCTATGCCAGCTGCATATAGTGGCATCACTACTTCCGGCTAGAATGGAGATGATTGGGTCATTTCCCCACCACTGACGCCTGGAGACACTGCTGTATTTGACTGGGATTGATTTTACGCACATAATTTGTATGTAAGTATCCTCTACTCACTGCATTTTTTCTGGAAAAATAATCAATTTGTATTATGTAACTATCCTCCCGCCATTCCATTTTGCTGGAAAAATCACCCTGCTTTTATCGGGAGACGTTGCTTTGGTTTCGGCCATGAGTTCTGTTTGCTATAGTTCGTACAGACTCTTTTTAAATAGACTCTGTAGACTGTTTGCTGTAGTGTGCTGTAAAATAGACCGTTTGCTGCGAGACCTGCCGTAAGTCCCGCCCCGCCTCCAACTCATTGGTGGACCGAGTGCAACTCATTGGCTGACACAGTGATGTCAATAGACATTGTGTATGACATTTAAGAGTTAAAACCAAATGGTCTTTTCCTCCACAGATTTCCTCTATTGGATACATTAAGCAGTCTCCACATTGACAAAACAATTTGTTATATTCTTTCTTTAGCACATTGACAGTGGAGAGCGTGTATCTTACTCCAAAGGTTGAATAGAATAAATATCAGCTCTTGGTTACATGCATAGAACATAATCTCATCTGTAAAGTTAGCAGTCTGCTCTGCGCTTTGCCCTCACGTTCATCATCAGCCTTGTGCTGCATACCTTAAATCCAATCGTCCTTCAGCAGCCAAGCTGTATATTATTTAAAATGTTTATGTGCCTGAATGTCAGACATCAAACGAGTAAAATAAAACAACATTAAATGGGAACGGTTGTGCGCTGTTCCTTATTGTTGCAAATTTGTTCCAAACAAATTGAATTTAAAAGCCGCCACGTTTCAAAAATTCTGCTTCGGTTTTGCTGAGCATAATATTCTTCTTCTTAGGCAGTCCCTCGGAACCGAGGATGACTTGCTTCCACATCTTTAAAGGGTGGAAGATGCCTGTGCGTGAATTCTTTTAACGTGGGGTGGCTGTTGCACACCAGCCACCACACGGGCTTGACAGAGCAAGGTCTTGGTCCAATGGCAAGGGGATCCAAGATGATTGGAGACCAGGCTCTGCTACATCGGCCTAGCACACACACACAAAAACATACTCCTACTGTCCTCCTCCCTCCTTCCCGCAGGTCCTCTCTGCCTGGATTTCATAGGATGCATTGTGGTCCTCCCGACCTCGCTGTTGGCCCGTGCCGCACCTTCCCAGGGCCCCGACCCCGCTGCTAGTCCACGCTGCGCCACTCCTGGGCCTTGACCTCGCTGCTGGGCTCATCCTCGCTCCTGGGTCCCGGCCTCAGACATGAATGATGTTGTCTCTCACAGGATCAAATTAGCACTGATATTCTCGCGATCCCTGGCTCCGAACTCCACTCACGATCCACTAGATCACTAGTCCAGTGGAGAAGCGTAGTCTTGACGGCAGAGAGGTCTGGGAATTTGGGAGCTAAGTTTAAGTGAAATTTAGCATAATATTAGAGGGGTTTATAAACACACATCAATTTCTTCCCGGGACTTCCCGCTCCTGAAATCATAGACAAACATTCTCAGGTTTCCTCTGGCCCATCAAATCGCCTGAGTACGCTCCACTAGTGTCAGTAGATTGCTGACTCATTAGTGCGCTGCTTTGTTAGCGAACCAGAACTATTTACTATTTTCCTGCAAGTAGTGATGCAGAGGAAAGACAAGCATCCTGGCAGAGGCATTATTTTTATAAGCTCGTGCTTCGTGTGTCCTGTCACCTGCTCTCTATCTTTAGAGTGTGGCTATTTGAGCTAATTAGTTGGGCAAAGGTTGCACTGACAGCATACGACAGTGTAAACACGCATTAAGGCAAGGAAAACATAAGGATACTGGCAGACAAGCCCAGATTTTGTGGTCATATGACATTAGTGTGGAAGGGATCGGTGCGAGTATCCACACATTTAAAATGTGTGAAAGCATTTCTGTTTTTTACGCAGTCCTCTCTTTATTTTGGTTGTACATTCAGTTCAAAAACCTCTCTCTTTAAAATGATTTTTTGAGGCTCACGGGATTTTTTTAATATAAAAACTTGGAAACTGAAAAAACAATGAACTTTTTAGCATTTTTGTTTGTTTATTGAATTGTATGCTTATTAAAGACTTTATAAGTCAGCAAACTCACTAGGGGCGCACTATAGGGTAAATGTTCTGCCTCTGCACATCTGCTGCACACCCAGCCTGTACATTTTAATGGATGGAAGATCATGGGCTGGAGGTGGTCAATTTAACAATGTGCACTCTCAGCATGTGGCAGGAACGTAGAAGCAGAAAATTCCCTTAAATGCTTTCAGACAGGAATGTAGAGACAGGAACTACAGCTGATAGGGAGAGCCGTCATGAGAGAAGATATTTAAGGGCACGAAGAGGACTGCAGACAATTTGGGATGGGAGGCTGATCTAGTGAGGACATAGTGAGAGGGTGTCACATCATGATTCGAAAGGGACCAAGGGTAGTTTGCATCCCAGTCTCCTGATACCCACCCCACCCTTCTCCATAAGTAATGCAATATCCCCGATAATGTGCCCTCTCCCCAGTTCTGCTGAACCCTCCTCCTCAGACATCCATCTCCAGGTGCAATATCCCAGGAACCCCTCTGTGCTGACAAAGCCTTAGACTGCAGGGCCCCCAATCCCAGGACTGCCCTCAATTGCTACCAGACCCTGGGAAACCCTCAAAGTACTGCCAGATCTCGAAACGCCCATCCCAGAATTGCCAGACTGAAGGCCCCCTTCCCAGTTCTCCCAAATCCCAGGGTTGGCCCACTGCCAATAGGTCCATAGGGTAGATTTGAACTTTCAACGCTGGTTAGTAAACTTGGCATTGCGGATTGGCTGCCTATTATACACCTGCCGGATTCACTGGAAAGGAAAATCGGCTGGGGTGTATAATGAGCGGCTGATCTACTACCACCAGTTTATCGCCAGCTGGTGAGAGTTCTAATCTACCCCAATGTCCCTGGTAGCACTATCAGGCACCATCCCTCCCCGTTACAACATCTCTGGCTCACCATGAGCAATGCCACAGGAGATTTGCGAGTATAATGTACTTTTATAATGGGCCATGGAATTGGCTCTGTCAGCCAATAGCTTTGATATTGTAAAAAAAATATTATTTCAAAAACTAGTTCCGTATTTTCCTGCAAAAAGCAACTGATGTAAATTCTGTCAACAATGTCGTTACTGCCACTTCCAGCATTCACATTTTGAAATGAATTCAAATGAACGCTGCTGAAATAGCTAAAGGAGGAAGTTGAAGGCAATCAGGGAGCATTAGTCGACTCGGCGCCTAGCTTGTCCAATCATTGCGGATCAGCAATCAGCAAAGTAAAAAGAAGGGTGAACTGCAGAGCTGCAACAGCAGAGGAAGTCACGCTTTAAACGGCACAGTTCTGTGGTCATAACACACCTCGAGTACTGCGTTCAGCTGTGGTCACTGAGAACCAAAATAAACGTTCAAGATCTGGAGACAGTGCCAGGAGACTGATCCATAGCGTTGGAACACTGAGTGAAAACACTTGGGCTGTTCAGTCTTGAGAGGAGGTGACTGGGATGGGATCTTTTTGTGCTGCATATAAAAAGTAAACAGCACAGAAAAGACAAATCTAGAGCACTGATTCAAATTTAATAAGGATAGTAGGACAAGGAGTACAGATTCAAACAGGCTGTGGTAACACTTTTCAGCTTCCTGTATGACATCACTTCCTGTAATCAGTCCAGGATAAATACTGGACTGATCAGTTAGCTCTGGAAGAGGCATAGGGTAAGACCTCTTTTGTATGCAGCACCGTTTTAAGTTGATTAAAGCTTACATTAAGTTTACCACGCGTAAGGCTCATTCTTACGACACAGGCAAATGACAAATTTAGGACTAAAAGCAAGAGGTTCTTCACCCAAGGTTGGGGGAGGGGTCATTTTAACCATTATCGCGAGGTGACCGTGAATCGGCCGTCCCTTTTACACCTCTCCCAATTTTCTTTTCCAGGCTTCAGTGGTAATGAGAATCAGGTGAGGTGTGAATCAGGCTATCACTCGTTTTCCTCCTAGTGATAAAAATTAAATTACCCCCAAGGAGTGATGAAGACATGGAATAGCATCTCCTAAAATAGTATCAGAGATCAGTGGGTGTTGTTACTGAAAACTTTTCAACAAGATCTGCTATGTGATAGAAGCATAAATATTTACTGGGTCAGAGAATTCAACCCTGAATCTGTACAGTACAGCATTCGTTTTCTAGTCATTAAATGGATTCATCTAAGCTAGCAATATTTGTGAAATGCAATGTTTCTGCATTAAATGACACTTGTCACCTTCATCTCCAGCAAGGTCCCACAAAGAGCAATGAAAGGCACTCTTACAGATCCCCAATCACTCCCAAGATACCCTGATCACTGCTTTCATCAGTCAAGATGCTGATGTATTGAGATCTCATCATCTTGGATTTAGATTTCTGTAACTCTTTATCATGGCACTGACAGATAGGGCTTTAGTTTTGGTTTCCTTGCACATGACGCTTCAGGCAATTTTGGAATCCTTAAACATGATTAGGAAAAGTTCACCCGTTAGATTTGTCCCAGTGCAAGGGAGCTGATGCATGGCAATAGGTTGTGTTCACATTAATTCTGTTCCTGGCAACATCCATGCCTACAGATTCATGGAAAAAAGCTCAGTACCGATTTTTTAGGCCTCCCAGAAGTTTCTTTCTCGTTGCTTTTTCACCTTTCCAATGGTCCTGAAGGTGATTCTCCCCTCCTGTAAATTGGCTGCCGTGTTTCCTACATTACAACAGTGTCTAAATTTCAAAACTACTTCATTGGCTGTAAAGCACTTTGAGACGTCATGAGGCTGTGAAAAGCGCTATGTAAATGCAAGATCGTCCTTTCTTGCCTCTTTGATTTTGACTTTGTATGTTATACGTTGGACTGTGTGCAGCATTGTGAGTGCAGAGAACCAGGCTCTGGCTCAATTTGGCATTTGTCCTCTAACCAAGCAGCCTACAATTGGGACTTTTATGCCTGATTGGAGGAAAAACATTGAATAAGGGCGTGTCTGTCTCCCTGGAGCATGCAAACTGCTGAAATTAATCCAGTCACTCAGGGTCATGTCTGGCCCATGTATTCCATGATAAAAATGTAATAGATTATTAAAATAATAAAAAATATATATATTTTTAAAGCTTATGATATTTCAGCTTCTACCATAATCCCATGTGTATGTTCCAATCTTTATTTCACTTTCTATAAAATGATTAAAAAGTGAATGATAAAACCTGCTTTTTACTTCCTGGTTTGGTGTCTGTGAGAATTCTTTAATATGATTGGTTGCTCAGCTTGTTTGATGACCTCTCTGTTGCTGGATGCCACAGATCCCCTATAGATGGCGCCAGATGGAAAGTCACGTTGGAAAAGGGGAAATCGACACCACAGAGCCCGCTAAATCTTTGTAGGCAGCTTTCTTCGAGGTCAGCGGCAAGGGCCATCACATCGACGCTGAGTGCAAAATCCGGGCCATTGTTTTACACCGTTAAAATTAAGGACACCGGCATAACTAAGGTACTTTGAACAACACTGCCTCACGTGGTGGTACGGTCCCTCCCAAGCCCCCAGAAACTGATGCCAGTTGGAGCACCCCTAATGCTGAGATCAACATTATACAGAGATCAAAGCTGGGATCTTTCTAGTCTTCATGGTGTATCATGTGAGACACTGAACCATAGGATAATAACATTTTAGGGAATCCCATTTCTAAAACAGGTGCAACGAGGTCCAATTTCTACCCTTATATATTTTCACTTGTAGCATGTACTATGAATTAAATCGCACATTCTTAAACTGAAATGTTTTGTTGCCCAAGTGCAAATATGTTTTGGTACATAGATTATTGTCAATTTTACACATATGGGTGGTAGTGCTTACAGCTGTCAGTGGAGCCCCTTGCCACGGGTGGCCTGTGAACCCATATCTCATCAGCAATGCATAAATAACCTTTCCCGTGACAGAACACGAATCCGGAGGCACAGAGGCGTGATGCATATTGCAACACTCTGGTATTCAAATACAGGGCTCACAGGATCAAGTAGCTCTTGGGAGGTGGGAAATGATTACAATCTTTCAATCACTGCATCTTTACCATCAGAGCCTGCTGTGATGCTTCTAGTTCACTGTAGGCATGGACGAACAGGCAAAGCAATGAAGTCTTGCATCTAATTACTTTTCTCAGCTGTTGGTAGCACTCTCACCCTTGATTCAGACGGTCGTGGGTTCAAGTCCCACTCCAGTGCAGTCCTGAGGGAGAGTTGCACTGTCGGAGGTGCCGTCTTTCAGATGAGACGTTAAACCGAGGCACCATCTCGCAACTCAAGTGGACATAAAAGATCCCACTGCATAATTTCGAAGAAGAGCTGGGGAGTTCTTCCCACTGTCCTGGCCAATATTTATCCCTCAACCAACATCACTAAAACAGATTATCTGGTCAATATCTCATTGCGGTTTGTGGAAGTTTGTTGTGCGCAAATTGGCTGCCGTGTTTCCTACATTGCAACAGTGACTACACTTCAAAAGTACCTATATTTGCTGTAAAGCACTTTGGGACGCCCTGTGGTCGAGAAAGGCGCTATATAAATGCAAGTCTTTCTTTAATAAGTGAAATAAAGACACCTTGGGTAGAATTTTCCGCTCGGGCGGAATCCCGAGGGGAATAATGGTGGAGTGGCTTTCAGGCCCGCTGGAAGTAACATGGGTTGATCCCACCACATTTTCACTCATTTTAATATTGGAGGGAAGCTCCTTTGATCTCACCTGTGATTGAGAACTCACCCTTTTGTGGGTGGGGTGTTCGTGGGAAATTGCATGCTGATGAAGGATTTAAAGGGCAGCAGCAACTTAAAGGGACCATGGCGGGGTGGGGGGGGGGCGGTGGGGTGGTGGGAAATAGTGTTGGGGTTGGAGATTTGAAAGATATGATCAGGAACATCGGGGGTGAAATTCAAACTTCAGCGATGTTGCAATACGGGCGGCAGTAGATTGGTTGCCTGTCATACACCACACTTTCCATTAAATGGGGAAGAAAATCAGGCGGGGTGTATAATGGGCGTACAAACCACCACCGCCCATTTTGTGCCCCCGCTGAGGTTAAATTGCACCCTCAACATCTCGTCTTTGATTACAAAAAACATTTCTCGGGGTGGGGGGGGGAGTTTTGAAATTAGTATTTTGTTGAGTGAGATAATCAATAGAGATCATCTTTGCAGGATTTCTTGTTTCCTTTCTTTTAATCTTACATCTACTTACCTGAGATATGCATGTAAACTCTCCAGGATGGCCGAGTGCCCTCTTGGCTCAATGCGTGCCTTGCTCCGCCACACTGGGCAGTGGAGGGCTGCACTGTTCACAGAGGCACTCGTCCTAAAGGAGAGCAGCACAACATGAGTGGCAACAGGTGGCCAGAGCAGTGAGCACCAACCGTAACACCCCACACACAACAGCTTAGTGCCGCAAAAGGTTTAATAACCCTACTAGGGCAAGGGAAGAGGAGTCAAGCCCACCCGCCCCTCCCACCCCACGCCCGACAAGAAGGAGGACTGGAACTGCTGGGGAGAGAGGTACTAGAGGGAGCTGGAGATGAGGAAATAGGATAGAAGCACGTCACGCAACTCATTGACGGCTTACTTTGTCAAGTGCAGTATCGGCAAGCACTGGTCCTGGGTCCAGTGGAGGTAGAAGGTGCTTGCCCATATCATAACTCGCACCAAATCCCGTTCACCCATCAACCTTGTGCTTGCTGACCTACACTGGCTCCCGGTCCCTGAAACACCTCAATTTAAAAATGTTCATTCTCATATTCAAATCCCTCCCTATCTCTGCAAACTGTGTCCCTCCAATTCCGGCTTCATGCATCCCCATCTTCCTTCTCCCACCATTGGTGACCGTGCCTTCAGCTGTCTAGGCCCTAAGTTATGGAATTCCCTCCCTAAACCTCTCTGCCATTCCACATCCCTTTCCTTCTTTAAAACGTTCCTTAAAACCTACCTCTTTGACCAACCTTTTGGCCATCTGCCCTAATATCGCCTTATGTAGCTCGGTGTCAAATTTAGTTTTATAATGTTCCTGTGAAACGCCTTGGGACGGTTTACTACGTTAAAAGTGCTATATAAAGGCAAGTTGTTGTTGTTGACAGTACACTCCTGTGAAGCACCTTGGGATGTTTTACCAAGATATAAGGGGCTACATAAATGAAGGTTATTGTATATTTTCTGGTACCCTGCCAGATGGGTGCCAGGCATCTCCTGTGCTGCCTGAACAGCCTGTCCTCTCTCCATTACTCTTCCTAGCTTCCCCCAAAAAGCAAGAAGCAGGATATCACCAGTGAGAAATCCATTGCCTCATTCTTTAGAATGGAGGTTGTGGAGGGTAAATAAATGCACAAGAACAAAGGCGCAAAGGTAGATGCCAAAGCAGTAGTCAGAAGCAAAGGCCAAACAGAAAATTAAGAAAATTAGTCCACAAATAAACCTTTAAGAGATATTTCAAAAATAGCTGGTGGGCCCTTTAAATACATTTCTGCCCTTTTGTCACCGTCTAGCAGCATTGGATATCTGTGTTATATGGCTGTTCTTTACCGGCGAGCAGGCCCGAGTGAATATTGAAGTGAATAGGCTGCCCGTTTCTATCACTGCAGGTCATGCCCAGTGGAAAATGCGGTGGATGATATAAAAATGGAAAGGGTAGCCTCTTATAATTTAACCATCTGATTTTGGTTTTGATAGCAACTTTATTCAATCATTAATGCAACTCCTTTTGAGAAAAGAAAATGTTCCGACACCATCGTAGCTGCTGATTATCATCGAGGTTCATTTTCAAGGCTGCTGGTTTGCAGTTTCTATAGAAAACCGAACGGAGTTGTGGAATGTGACCCCCAAAGCATTGATGGGAATCCCATGTCATATAAACAAAATTTGAGGGTAGAATTTCCAATTGGTGAAGTTCAGATCTGAATGTTTAATGATTTGTATGACATTCCTACATTAGCGCTAATGTTACACAGACATTAACCCATTTACAATAAAGCACAAGGGGGGAAAAATTCAGTTGGTTGCGCCTCCCGTTAGCACCTTAAGAGGGCGCTAATGGGGCGCAAATCATCTAGCACCCGGGCGCAGCAATGTTTGTGCCGCTTGCGAAATTAACTAGACATTTTGCGGCGGCGCTAAACACTACCGCCACAATCTCCTGCGCCGGCAGATCGTGACGTCAGTCGAGTGCGCAACGCCCCGGTATCGCCCCGGAGCGGATATTAAGTGGCGCCCCCTGCCTTACCGCCTGCCGCTA
The DNA here is from genome assembly GCA_030390025.1 of Squalus acanthias. Classification (NCBI taxonomy): domain Eukaryota; kingdom Metazoa; phylum Chordata; class Chondrichthyes; order Squaliformes; family Squalidae; genus Squalus; species Squalus acanthias. The sequence continues at coordinate 73,273,829 of CM059439.1, forward strand.
GCAACGACAGGTTGAGGGGAGCGTTTTGCAGTCAGGAAGGGACTGGGGGAGCGCTATTTAAAGGCGACTGCTTCCTGCCTTTTATTGTTGGTGACATTTTTGAACCACACTTTCTGAGAGAGAGAGACTTCTGGAGAGATTCAACGCTGTGTGAAGGAGTTTTGGGTACTGAGCAGCACTTTGCAGGTTCATTTTGATTTGCCCTTCCTTGTATCGATTTAGAAGAGACTGTGGGGGCTGCACTCTGAGCTCTTTCCCTGGTACTCTCCATTGTTCTTTCCAGCAGATTTGATGTACAGGTCTCTCCAGGCCGAGATTCAAGGCTGCAATGAGCAGGATGTGGATGGAAAGCAAGATCAACCCTCCCCTTTAAGAACTGGCCCGCGCCATTGTGTGTGTGTTCCATTGCTGACTGACATCACATGAGCTTCGCCAGCACTCTGAGGTAACGCCTCGTTCCTCGGCCTTTGCGCCTTAAGACAGATGTGTAGCGCCTGATTTAGCGCTCCAATCACCTCCAGGGGCGATAAAAGTCAAGTTTGCAGTCGGTGGCGATAATTAGCGCCAGACACTAATCTTTGCGCCCGGCCGATAATTGCGCCCCAAATGGGGCGATACTGAATTTCTCCCCCAAGGTGTCTTTATTTCACTTACTAAAAGTAAGTAGATGCGAAGCTCCATTGTCTTGGGTTTCCTCCATAACCGTCCATGCCTACATTGAACTGGAACTCATTAAGCATTCGGATGCAAAACTTCACCCAATCAGGAGTTCTACCCTATTCAGTCATTGTAAACCAATGACCCTGATTAACCTTTTCAGGACCGTTAGTTGTATTTCTGTGCTAAATATAACACAAGTGTAGATTTTTTGGTTTACTCAAAGCTAACAGGGCTGTAAGAAATATATGGATTGCAATATCTTTATGACTGCAGTTTTTGTATTAGAAAATTGCATAAATTAATTTTGGATGGAAAACTTGCATATTCTGAGAGTTGCAGAAGGTTAAAAAAGGGTAATCTTACCATAAATCATGGAGTTGTCAAAAAGCATTAACATGCTACACATTGTTTCATTATGAAGCTACTTGCCAGAGTCCTAATTCATTGCATGTCTCCAGTCAAGATAATCCAGTGTCACCAAGGGACTAGGTACAACTCTGGGAATGAGGTCATGTTGCATCTTTGGTAGAGGATGATTTTTTTTCTCTACAAAGCCACTTGTAAATGCAGTACTAATAATAGGCAGAAAATAATGGTTGTCTGGGAGTGATTAGAAACAGTAATCTAATTGAATGGTTCAGACAATAATATAAACCTTGAGAGCAAAGGCTAGAAGCAGCATCACCTACATTACTGTGATTTTCAACTTTCTGGTTTCTGTTTAGTGCCTCCTCACATAGATCAGAAACGACGCAGCACAAGGGATCGAACATGCGGACCGCAACTGACCTGCCACCACTTGTTGGCAGGAGGTCCTCCAACATGTTTTGTCGCAGGTCTGGTTACAGCCTTGAAACCACTCTGTTGTATCTACTGTTTATTATAATAGCTGCTATCTCTTAAATAAAACATTGTACCAGCATTGACCATCTCACGTAACGCAAACGTGAAGCAGAATTAGTGGTTCTCTTGAAGATACTGGAGATCTAAAATCCAATTCCCTATTTTCCCAACTGAAAAAGACAGTGGAGGAAAGGACTCATGAGAGGTGGGTCAATGAAACTGAAAAGAAGAAGATGCTGAGGTTTTCGTCCAGCTCGCCACACACTGCTGATCGTCTCCTCAAGAGACTCTTCTGTAGAATTTTAAATTGCACCTTATTCTTATTATCAGCACATTCTCAACACTGCACAATATTGATTTACAATCTCTGGTCTAAGCCAGCCTTTCATTTACGCTGAACACCAAATGTACTATTCCTAAAATAGCAAGACAGCTGTTAACATTTGACAGGACTGGTGTTCTTGTGATCTTTTTTAGCAGAATTATGAGGGAGCTTGTCCAACCATAGGAACACTTTAGAAACCCCAAATTAAAATGTTGACACTGTTTGGTGTATAATACCACTCCTATAAACTCCTTTTTGTTTGCTTGGAGGGGGAATCTTTTTGGTTATTCCTGGTGCCTTGAATAATGTTGCATGATATCTTACCAAACATAAATGCACTAAAGCATCCACATTTAGTTTCATTTAAAAATAACCTGAGCGGGGATCCTAAGATGGCCCATGGGTGAATGTAGTGTACTGTGCGGGAATGAAGCTGACAAATCAGAAGGTCCCAGGTTCAGTCTGTCATCAATGCTGAGTTAGGTGATTTGAGCCAGGCTGACGATGAAGAAATGTTGGAAGGCTGCGAGCATGAGTAAGCACCTTCTGGAAAAAGGAGGGGTGGTGGGGGTGGGGGTGGGTGGCAGGGGAGTTGAGAAGTAAAATTGCCTGAATAGTCATAAACAACCTGCAAAAGGATGTTGCCCATCATCAGAAGCCCAGTTTTTCACTTGAGTGCTAGCCTTTTAGTATAATGTCCCACCTCTAACCACTGGGCTCCACAACTCCTCCAAGACAGTTTCCACTGATGACGACAAAGTTTAAATGAAAATAATCACAGTTAAACCAACAGTTATCTAGAAATAAAAATACAAAAGCAAAATACTGCGGATGCTGGAAATCTGAAATAAAAACAGAAAATGCTGGAAATACTCAGCAGGTCAGGCAGCATCTGTGGAGAGAGAAACAGCGTTAACGTTTCAGGTCGATGACCTTTCGTCAGAACTCTAGACTCCAGTTATCTTTGTAACTATTAAAAAAAATCATATTCAAATTGGTTTTAGGAATTGATGAACCAAATAAATTGACTTAGTACAAGTTAGCTACTCTGTTTAAAGGCAATTCGGTTAAGCAACGCCTCGATTTCAAAATTCTCATCCTTGTTTTCAAATCCCTCCATGGCCTTCACTCCTCCCTATCTCTGTAATCTCCTCCAGCCCCCCCTCCCCTCCCCCCGAGATATCTGCGCTCCTCTAATTCTGCCCTCTTGAGCATCCCTGATTATAATCGCTCCACCGTTGGTGGCTGTGCCTTCTGTTGCCTAGGCCCTATGCTCTGGAATTCCCTGCCTAAGCCTCTCCGCCTCTCTACCTCTCTTTCCTCCTTTAAGACGCTCCTTAAAACCTACCTCTTTGACCAAGCTTTTGGTCACCTGCCCCAATATCTCCTTATGTGGCTCGGTGTCAAATTTTTTGTCTTATAACACTCCTGTGAAGCGCCTTGGGACGTTTTACTACGTTAAAGGCACTATATAAATACAAGTTGTTGTTGTTGTTGTTGATAAGGATAGGTTTGCTCCATGTACAAACCTCTTTCCTGTTTACCTCTCAAACTGTCTATCTAGTCATTTTCTACACCTTTTAGAAAGAGATTCTATTGTGCCTTCAAGCGAGTTAAAGCGTCTAGCTCAGTAACGATTTATTGTTGTGGCTCAGTTAAGCACAGTGATCGGTGAAAAATAATCATTCCTGATACAAGCATTGTTCATTTATCATAAGGCATAACTGTAGGATGTTATTAGAATTTGTGGATTTTCATTTTTGAGACCCTATTAAGTATGATCATTTTCTAGAGTTAAATGCTTTCCATAGTATCTGAAGCCCTCAGTATGGGATGGTATTGTCAGGTTTCAGAGTTGTATTGATTTTTAATGAAAGCAGCACTGCCTTTTCTAATCATAGCAGCTCAGGGACCTGAGAGTGCAGCACAATACAAAACAATGTAAAAGCTCTAAAAGTCATATTGATACATATTGCTGACCTGCATCCAGCATTAAGTGAATTCAAGCAACTGCTGAAATGTCAGGTAGGAAGGGGTTAGAGTAAAGGAGCAGATACTAAAAACGACATCAAATCAACCTGGCCAAAATATAACTGAACAAGCATTCCTCAACCATCAATTCAAGTGCTAACATTTCCCCTCATTAATGGCCCCCATGGTCGTACTCGATCTGAGGGAAGAATTGGTCCGGTCACAAAATGTAGCGTAAACAGATTCCTTTTTTCATTCGTTTTTATTGTCGCCAGACATGCCGCCCAAAACAATTCATCCCCCCTGGCTGTGTGTTTCCGTGCTTCTTTTGCAAGAAATGCTTTCTGAACTATTCATGGAAGCCAATTTTCACGCGCCTGGTGTTAAGTCTGTTTTGAATGGCTAAGAACTGGTGCAACTCTCATCGATATGCTAATAGTGCTCACTTTTGTACGGTTAGGCCAGTTGTATAATTATTCGCATTCCCAAGAACCAACTTAGATGGGTGCAAGAATGCCAGTGGGGCAGGAAAATTGCACGCAGTCGAAACTTAAAGGCACGTAGATAATTAAAATGTAGTGGCAGAATAAGAGGAGAAATGTCCTTGGGAAACGCTCAAAAGGTGTATCGACTCATTGGCGGGCTTTGCCAAGGCTGAAGGAGGAGAGGGCTAAGAAGTGAGAGGCAAAAATGAAGGGAGAAGGAAAGCTAATGTGTAGACACAAGTCTGCAGGTGCATGATAGAGCGGCCCAGTGCCTGATCCTCTGTCTGATGGCTGCCGAAGTGGAGGTAATAGTGCATGAAGTGGTTGCAAGGAGGGTAGCCCTGTTTATCACTTTACAGCCCCAGCCCCATAGCGTGCTTGGCGGGAGATGGAGGCAGATTGGAGGCCACAGCTGACCGTTATTGTCACTGGCTGTGCCAGTCCTGTGCTGCAGGTGTCTTTGCAGCAGAGGGCACAGCTCTGAATCTGCATCTCTTCCAACTCAAGAGCCTGTGAATACACTCCCCATGTCATTGCCAGGTAGCTGTACCAGTGCCTGCAGATAAGGCTGGTGCAGCAGATTTTGATAGCTCTTGAGTCACTCTGGCATGCCTTCTTCATCTAGTACCACTGAAAGCATGGCATACTGTGATTATGGTGCTTCCAGGGAACTGCCCAGCACACAACGCAGATCAACAAAATGATACCAGGGCATGAAGGGTTAAATTACAAGGCCAGGTTGCATAAATTTGGCTTGTATTACCTTGTGTTTAGAAGATTCAAGGGTGATTTAATCAAGTGTTTGAAATAATTAAGGGATTCAATAGGGTGGATACAATATTCAACTGGTGAGGGAATCCAAAACAAGAGGGCATAATATAAAAATTAGATCTAGGCCACTTAGATGTGCAATCAGGAAGCATTTTCTCATACAAAAGGTAGTGGAAATCTGGAACTCTCTTCCTTCGAAAGGCTGTGGATTCTGGGTCAATTGAAGCTTTCACGAATGAGATCCATAGGTTCTTGTTAGGTGAGGGTATCAAGGGGTATGGCGCAAAGGCAGGTAAATGGAGTTGTGCTACAGATCAGTCATGATCTGACTGGCAGAACAGGCTGGAGGGGCTGAATGGCCTACTCCTATTCCTATGTACATTTAGTCAGACCAATTTTTCAGCTGGCACTCTTCCAGGAGTGATGGGGTGCACAAGATGGCGCCCGGAAATCGGTCCTCCCCCAAATACTAATTTTTCACCCAAGAAACCCAATTTAGATGACCGACTCAAATGTGTTTGTTGCCAGTTTATGTCCTTGTTGCATCTGTGCAGGGTCATTTTTCGAGGTGTGCAAACTTATTTCATACTTAATGTTCATTCTGCAGATTCACCAACCAGAACATCGACATACTGTGTGACAAGGGCACCAGGAAAATGATAGGGCAGGTAGGACATTTTCCCTATCAATAATGGCAGGGCTCAAAGGTTTAAAGAGGTGAATGCGAAGTTGTTCAGGAGCTTACACGACATGAGGTGGAGGCGCACAGTGGTGGGAAAATAGGAAATTCAAAAATCCTGCTGCAGGAGCGTTAAGCCCAGCCAAATTAATTTTGCTTCAGGTCACAACCGCATTTCTGAGCAAGCAGCTCATTAAGTGGTTTCACAGGTGTCCTCACACGTGTGAGAGTTCGCACAAGGAAGGCGGAATACAACGGAGTCCTGCAAGTGATGAGCTACAGCAAAATGCCTCGTCTAGACTTGATCTGTGAATAATCAAATGTGTCCTTGATGTTGTTGAGGAAGCAGACAGGCACTGACAACGTGACAACTAAATCACAGTGTTCGAGCTACTGAGAGAGTGCCTGAACAACAAGCTGGTGTCAAGATCTGCACATAGTCATTCTAACTATTTTCAGCCTATTAAACTATGACGCGTGCTGTACGTTTTTAACTCACTGTTAAAAACAGCGGGGGAGGAGTTGGAACCTGTTGCATCTGTTTTTTTAAGGTGAAAAATTAGTGCTGTGGTGGGTGGGGACCAATTTCTGGGTGCCCTCGCCTGGAAGAGTGCCGGCTCACAAATTGGTAGCTGCTGACTTCTAGGTGTCCAGGACGGCCGCCTGAAACAGCCGTTAGGCCCCTTGAGTATGCTAATCATGGGCCTGATCCCTGTTTCAGGACCCCACTCCCAAATTCGACATAAACTGGGCAGTGAATGTGTCACGTGTGCTCTACTCAGTTGTTCCGAGGCCTACAGCAGCCTAACCAGGGTCCTTAAAGGGACCGCTGGAGGCAGCCAATGGAAAGGTAACTTTTTGTGAAACATTTATGTGGATTCAGGAGGAGTGGGAGTTCTGCAGGCCACAGTGCTCACCGCAGCTCACCACTCTATGCAGACAAGGCCCAAGGCCCACTTTGCAGAAAACCTTGGGCTGACATCTTCGAGCGCAAGGCCCAGTTTCTGCAACTGAAGACATTTCTCGGCCAATAAGCCAGTTTAACAAAGCAGAGAGAGAATTCAAGAGAGAAATGAAATGGCCCTGGCCCTCTCAATTCTTTCACTTTATTGTTCATTATTTTGCTAATGCACGGCTCATGCTGTGTGGATATTCCTATCCTGTGATGTCACAGTGACCTTGATTCATCTCTAAGATCCTGGATGATCAAGTAGTTTAATGTATCAATGGAGTATTTGAGTCCAGCTTTTCAAAGGACCCTTCTTGCTGGAAGAGAATGGAAGGATTACAAAAACTGGCCGTGTGATCTATTCTTTGAGTTGGCCAGGCCTTTTTCCACGAGGGAAATGATATGGCAGTCTCTATCTTGTTTCTTTTTTCATTATATACGTACAAGAGTTTTTTCTTTCTTTAAAAGAAACAAATTAAAAACAGTGTCAAATGGTTTTATTTCGGGTTGAAATGGAAAATTACATGTCCACCAGATAGAAGGACTCTGATTTGAAATGGAAAATGGCTAGTTATCTCTGCACTCCAGGGAATCTCTCATTGATCGTTCGACACACAGAAAATACAGAGCTCGACGTGATGGATGCTTCCACAGTGGTGAAATTGGACCATGTAAGAATGGCAAAGTGGCAAACTATTCCACTTTACTAATCATATAAGGAGTCGTAGGACTTTGTGCTATATTCTCTTTGTAGAATAGTTCTGGTCAACTGCATTTTTTTAATAATTTAAAGAAGCACTTTTTTTTTTACTAACTTGGTGCACAAAGACACTTAAAACATCATGTTGAAATATACTTGTGTGCAGTTATTGTGATGAAAATAATGCGTAGCACTTTTTTGGAGCTGAAATTCTTGCTGTTGATATTTGTACTGCAAAAAGCAGGCTCGAGTACAAAATGGAAACTCCTGTTTTGTACTCGACGGGTTTTATGCAAAAATTATCAAGGGGAAGAGTTCCCTCCCTATCTCCCTGTTCCTCTCTCTCTCCAAACAAGAAAGGGTTTGCTAATTTGTTTTTCTGTCATCCCCCTCCTCTCCTGAAGGTAGTGACTCTTATAAGGTACAGTTCCACAACAGCTGGCATTCTTCTGGGACCTTGCCCAAGAAGCATTCTTCATGTCTTGAGTGCAGACAGAGTGTCGGATGGCTATTCAATCAAATTGGACCACCACAGCCAAGCCTTGTCTTGTCCTTATTTAACATTCACACACAGCTCAAAAATGGAAACTTTGCCTGATTTTATTTCTTCTTAACCCAGTGTCCTTGAATCTAATTGTAGCACTCCAACCGAGACCAGCTAACCTAGCATGGTCCAGGGATCAAATCTGGAATCTTTCTGGTCTGTACCATATCACATGATACATTTACCCATTGAGCCAGCGGTAGTAAGGATGCTGCAATGGGCTTCGTTGTCCCTGGGTTAAGGATAGAAAAAACATTGGCTAGTGTTTCTTTTCTTGATAACTCTCCGCGGGCCACCTGCTGGATGTGTATGTGTGTGTGTATGGACGTCACACGAGGATAGGATCAGGCGTGGCTCTGATACGGCAATGGTCAAATACGCCACTGGCGCTAACTGGTCAGCCAACACATGAAGAATGAAGACTTAGATGAGGCACCAGAGGGCTGCTGCACTCTGTGCAGATATTCCCCAGCGTCAGCCGTTATTCTACCTTCTGGAGCGAATTGGAGGGGAAAGTATAGTTCTTCTAACCCACCCTCTTCTCCCTCCCCTTACCTTTCCCCCTCATTATAAAAATCACAATCGTACCCAATGCTCTCAGAATATGCAATGTTTGATTCACTCCAGGATTCAGGGCCATTTGATCTTTGGTAGGTGTATCAAATGTGAAACATTTCCTGGTAGTTGTGTGTGTTTAGGTGTCAGCCTTGGGTCAGTGGTAGCCTCTCTGTCAGGTCATGGGTTCAAGCCCCACTCCAATGATTTGAGTACGTAATCGAGGCTCACATTTCAGTGCAGTACCGCCGCAGATTCTGGCTTGAATCAAAGCCCTATCTGCCCTCTGGATGTAAAAGATTCCAGACCACTATTTGAAGAAGAGTTGGGGAGTTCTCCTAGTTTCTTGGCCAATATTTGTCCTTCAATCAGCACCAGTAAAACAGATTATCTGTTTTTATTTTATCTCATTGTTGTTTGTGGGACCTTGCTGTGTGTAAATTGGCTGCTGTGTTTCCTACATTATAACGGGGATTACACTTTAAATAAATGAACTTAATTGTCCGTGAAGCACTTTGCAATGTTCGGTGGTCGTGAAAGGCACTATATAGATGTTCTTTCTTTCTATCTATCTAAGCAGTGCTATAAAGCAAAACATTACTCTCAGGCTGCATTCACACTACAACTGTAGTGTTGATGTGAGGTGAAATCACTGCATTTATAATGTAAATGCAGCCTTAAAGATTTGGGTTTTATAAACACACTCTGGTATTTCAATTGCTGACAATCATTAATAATAAATACAATTCATTTTTTTCTGCTCAGAAAATAGATTTACAGCCACTTTAGTTTTCTAAAGCAAGTAGATTTGCACCAGAGTATCGCATTACCAGTTCTTCCAATCTGCTCTGGTCAACCAAATCATTTGATAAACATTTGAAAGTGACAAGAATCCAAACCTCAATAAGCCACATCTGGTGTTACGTCAGTGCTGCTTTAGGTACCGAGCGAGTTTGTTTAGATGTCAGGAGTCAGTAGATCAGAGCACTGGTTATTGTTCTGAAATCATCCTGAATAAATAAGGCTGTAATAAATGCCCTGAAGCAAGTTTTTATTACCCCATGAGTACGTACCAATTTGGAATTACATTTTGAAGTAGTTTATTTTTGGTTAAAGGAGTGTCGGGCCAGTCTCTGGATTAAGGCTTTACTTCATGTTATATCCTCCACAAATTTTAGAACAGTACAATATTCTCAATTACTTGAAAGTTGACCCACCTCCCTGTATGTCATCATTTGTCGGAGAACCTAGTGTTATGGGTAGTTGTAATTGTGAACATGCAATGCTAAAATAGCCTTCTTGTACTTCAACAAATAAAGTAGACATTTACCATTTGCAGATGTTGAAGTATGCAAATTATATTATAACACATCTTCTGTTGCATTGAGATGCCAAATATTGCTGTTTCAACAGCAGCACTGGGAAGGCTTATACCCCAGACAGGTAATGGAGAAATTTACTTCTCTCTATTATCTTCAAAACACATATACTGTGCTATTTATAGTTACAAAGCCAAACTAAAATTGAGTCAATCTCAAGCAGATTTTAAAAGAAGTGTAGAATGATATAGCACAGAAGAAGGTCATTCGGCCCACCGTGTCTATGCCGGCTCTTTGAAAGAGCTATCCAATTAATTTCACTGCTCTTTCCTCATAGCCCTGCAATTCTTTCCCTTCAAGTACTTATCCAATTCTCTTTTTGAAAATTATTATTGAATCTGCTTCCACTACCTTTTCAGGCAGTGCATTCCAGATTATCATAACTCGCTGAGTAAAAGGGTTTCTCCTCATCTCGCCTCTGGTTCTTTTGTCAATTACTTTAAATCTGTGTCCTCTGGTTACTGACCCTCCTGCCAGTGGAAACAGTTTCTCCCTATTTACTCTATCAAAACCCCTCGCAATTTTGAACACCTCTATTAAATCTCCTCTTAACCTTCTCTGCTTTAAGGAGAACAATGCCAGCTTCTCTAGCCTCTCCATACAACTGAAGTTATAATGTAAACTGAAATGTAAAACTCATAATTTATTGTATCTGGAGACTGAATGGCACAATGAGGTAGCACACTGTGTTTACCCCTCTGGAACCTGGATTTGAATCTAGCCGAGACTGATGGTACGAAAGTCCTCTCTCTCTTGGCTGTAATTGACCGGAGTGAAATGAGCTTTAGCAAACTCAACTGGTATCCAAAGCAAAACAAAACTGTCTAGAGTTCAAGATTAATTAGCAATCTCACTGAGAGACCACAAGGATGATCACTCCCTCCTATCTCATTGTTGTCCAACCCTACAGTGCATGATCCTATCTTCGCCTCAAAATTCACAGGGCTGTTCTGACGCATCCATTGTATCCTGTCCCATTAACTCATCTTCTCTTAACTTGACTCCATTGACTGGCCTTTAACCATTTTTTTTATTCCCCATATCTACACGAGCCTACTGATGATTTCTGTCTCTTTAACATTTCAGGTTCTTTGGCCATAGTTGTCTTATCTTCATCATGGATCTCCAATTCCACTACACTTTCATGTAACAGCAGGGTAGAGACTGGGTACTCTGCAACAAGTGGCTCACCTCTTGACTCTTCAAGGTGTCTCCACCATCTACAAGGTTCAAGTCAGGAGTGTGACGGGATACTCACCATTCGCCTGGATGGGTGCAGAAACAACAACAACTTGCATTTCTTTGACGCCTTTAACGTAGAAAAACATCCAAGAGGTTTTGCAGAGACATCATCAGACAAAAATGGACACCAAGCCAACGAAGGAGATGTAATGAGGGTTCAGAGGTGGGTTTTAAGGGGGGGGTCCTGAAGGAGGAAAGGGAGGTGGTGAGGTTTAGGAGGGAATTCCATGGCATAGGGCCTAGACAGCTGAAGGCACAGCCACCAATGGTAAGATGAAGGGAGTGGGGTTACACAAAAAGAAAGTCTGCTTTCTATGTGCTTGGGACAATCTACCATTCTCAGTTGAAATGAGGCCAAGTAGTAGTCATATTTTGCAACGTATTCTTTAGTACAGGTAGTTTTCCATTTTCTAAATAAAGACTGCTCCTCAGTCTGACTTCACTTCTGGAAACACTAGTGGTTGGTCCCAGCCATGTCGCAATCAAACATCTTCATTCTGCTGCAGCTGGACTCATACCAGCAGTAGCACTGGTGGCTGAGCTTTCCATTGCTCAGCTGGCAGTGCCTTGGCTTCAATGGACTTGCTGTTTCTCAGTATGCATTTCACTGTGTATTACTTTTACAACAGCAACAACAACAACAACAACTTGTATTTATATAGTGCCTTTAATGTAGTAAAACGTCCCAAGGCGCTTCACAGGAGTGTTATAAGACAAAAAATTTGACACCGAGCTACATAAGGAGAAATTAGGGCAGGTGACCAAAAGCTTGGTCAAAGAGGTAGGCTTTAAGGAGCGTCTTAAAGGAGGAAAGAGAGGTAGCGAGGCAGAGAGGTTTAGGCAGGGAATTCCAGAGCTTAGGGCCTAGGCAACCGAAGGCACGGCCACCAAAGGTTGAGCGATTATAATCAGGAGTGCTCAGGAGGGCAGAATTAGAGGAGCGCAGATATCTTGGGGAGTTGTGGGCTGAAAGAGATTACAGAGATAGGGAGGGGCGAAGCCATGGAGGGATTTGAAAACAAGGATGAGAATTTTGAAATCGAGGCGCTGCTTAAACGGGAGCCAATGTAGGCCAGCGAGCACAGGGGTGATGGGCGAACAGGACTTGGTGCAAGTTAGGACACAGGCAGCCGAGTTTTGGATGACCTGAAGTTTACGTAGGGTAGAATGTGGGAGGCTAGCCAGGAGTGCGTTGGAATAGTCAAGTCTAGAGGTAACAAAGACATGGATGAGGGTTTCAGCAGCAGATGAGCTGAGGCAGGGGCAGAATTATGCTGCGGATATGTGGTCGAAAGCTCATTTCAGGGTCAAATATGACACCAAAGTTGCGAACAGTGTGGTTCAGCCTTAGACAGATGTTAGGGCGAGGGATAGAGTCAGCGGCTAGGGAACGGAGTTTGTGGCGGGGACCGAAAACAATAGCTTCGGTCTTCCCAATATTTAATTGGAGAAAATTTCTGCTCATCCAGAACTGTATGTCGGACAAGCAGTCTGACAATTTAGAGACCGTGGAGGGGTCAAGAGAAGAGGTAGTGAGGTAGAGCTGGGTGTCCTCAGCGTACATGTGGAAACTGACGCTGTTTTATTACAATATCTATAGTCCTACTTGTTTCTAGAGGACTGGCTATGTTGTCAGTCATTCCTGTCACCTTTTTGACCTTGGCTTGAATGTAGCCAGAAGAGTCATCACTGGAAGCTGGTAAAAGTCAGCAGATAAATAAAATAACGAAGTAGGTTGTGTCAAAAAGGCTTGGTTATATATTTTTGGCTTTGGAATAATTATTCCAATTAAAACTAAAAGATTTGTTTTTTATAAACAGACACCCTCAAACACAGATTATTACCGTTCTTTCACATTCCAGTATCAATGTAATACTGTACAATGTAATAAAAACCTGATAATAACATATTGCAATGATTCATGCCACTAATTATCATTTAGCGCAGGTAAAAAGGGTGAAAACAATTCAATTTTCATCCCATTTTCTGCAACAACGATACAAACACTGATAGTGTTGATTTAAGCTGTTTCAATCATCAATCTTGTCATGGGTTTTTATCATGTATTTGAAACCCTCACATTTTCCAGATTCAAATTTGTCAACTATATGCAAAGAAGTTGGAATTCAATACAAAATGAATTTGTGCATGCTTGGTTATCCAGAGATAAGTATTAATCTGAAAGGTATGAGACTTCATGGGGTCACATTGTAGCCGCGTTTAGTCCGCTAATTGCACTTTATGTCATCAGCTAAGAGTAGAGTTAGTCACGACAGGCTCTTTTAAAAAAATCTTTGCACAAACACTTCCAGGATAATCATTGCATTTCTTATTATTGAGAAACATTGTTGCAGCAAATGGGATGAAAATTGAACTTATTCTCACTTTTTTACATGCGCTAAATGGTACTTTGTGGCATGAATCATTGCGATATGTTTATCAGGTTTTTATTACATTGTACAGTATTATTTTGATATTGGAATGTGAAAGAATGGTCATAATCTGTGTTTGAGGCTGACTGTTTGTACAAGGAAGCCTATTTATTAAATCTGTTTACTCACATAAAAAAAGAACATGCATATTGAATGTGTGGGAGGCAGCTTAAAAATCTTTCATTCATGATAAAGTATATACTACTGAATGCTAAATGCTAAATGTTAGAAAGAGAGATGTCTATGCTTGATATATGCCTCAGCAGTCTATGTTACAGTATTTTAGATGCTTTAAAAGTAGCCTAGAAACAATTATTTTGGGTAGAACGCCCTCCTTGATATTACAATATGAAGTTCCAGTCAAGTGACATTGTTATTCTTCACATAGATCCCAAACATCTTGTCAGTGAAACAGAACTTCATATCATATGAGGGGGGAGCTTACACAAAATATCTGCTTTCAAAGGTTCTGAAGCATAAATCATAATAAGAGAGACTGGTACACACCAGCCAGTGCTCACATATCTCCCTTTTCAGCCTTTAGGAATTGTAGGGTAATTCAGTAAGATTTACTTCTCCTTTAAACCTTAGTCTTTACACCAATCACTTTATCTACATATACTACAGGGCTATCCTAATGAAGCACATATGTCTCAAAGCAAGAGTTCAGAGTTTAAAGTCATATTGTCCCTTTATTGGGAAAGATGAGTAGTGCCAGTCCTAATATGGTAATGATAAATGGGAGCAACTGCACCTAATCTGAAGTATGCAGAGTGGATCAGGATTTTCATGGTAATAGAGCTGAAGCTATTATAGTTGCCGCTATCAGTGGCAAAAGAGGAGCCGATATGGTTCCAAATGAATTCCTTTTGGCAGCCACGTTGGGTGCATCTGAGGCTAGATTCTGATAAGTGTTCTGTGCACTAATGGGCTATGAATTGGAGCTAATAAGCACGGTGTTTGGGAATCCTATCTCTGCAAGCAGGCTTTCTAATCGCGTGCGTCTACTTAGTACAATCTACTTGTGCTACAAGAGAAAAAGCACAGAAGCTGTGTGCGTGTGACCCTCTGCAACAGCAATAAAAGCCTGTCCATCATACTTTTATTATTGAGTTTGTTTTCCTCTATTCGCTAATATACTCATGTTGACTTTTTTGCTTACTTTAGTAAATAGAGGAAGATGTACCCACTTTTTAAAAAAAAAAGCATTTGGCATTAACCTTGTATAGTCGCCTTAAAGAAAATCATGTATCTCATTACCAGGGTCAGCAATACATGCTTATGTTGAGTGGCACTCTCTTTGTGTCTAATCAATACAGTTAGATGGTTCTGGCTCACTAAATTTAATATTGCTGCCAGATAATGCACACATTAGCTCTGATTTGTTTTTTTTCTCCAATTTGCACAAACCATCAGCTGAGATCTTCAGGAAAGAGCAGAGGAGGTCCTTGGAAGATGGCGGGGTGGCGGTGGCGGTGGCGGGGGCCGGAGGGGGTGCAGGGGCGAGCAGTGGCCGGCTCGACAATAAGGTAAGTTAAAAAAAAATTCAAACTTGCCTTTTGGGTGGCGGCGTCCAGTGGTACCTTTAAGGGTCGTTAGTTTGGCTGTTAAGCGCCTGAAGAAACTGACCGCATGGTGCACGTCGCAATCGAATTTCGCAAAAGGGGCCCTGAAACAGGCTTCAAACCCCAATTTGCATATGCAAAGGGGATAACACCTGTTAAGGCACGCAGCCTGAACCCCTACAGAGGAACCCTAACCAATATGGTGGGCGCGTGCACTTCCGACGCGGAAAGAGCTTCCGCACGCCGTATTGGACCCTTTGGCCGTCTGCTTTTTGCTTGTACTTCGGGAGCAGCGCGATCCAATTTATAGGCCCATATCTTTATGGCCCCTCTGCAATATTGCCTAATTAGGCCCAATTAGTGTTGCCCTTGGGTTTGCTATGGTTTGTGAATCAGAGACCCGTAATTTCCTCGGAGCTGCTCCCACTCCACCACTGTAATATGCCTAACAGGGTTTCTGCTTAATTCCGGAAAAGTTGCAGCAGCGGAGCGGGAACAGCGGAATTTCCGGGCCACATAATCAAAATGTTGCAGCACAGAAACATTTGCTCACCAGGTCTGCGCCGGTGTGTTTTTGATCCATGAGTCGCCTAGTTTAATTCTGCTCTCCTGCTCGTTCTCCAGGCCACAGGAAGCACATCTGGACCGAGCTGGTAAAACTAATTTCAGCCAATACCTGTTTCAGGCATCGGAAAGAAGGACCTTCCTTTGCTCAGTCTCTTCAATACAAGAAATGTAATTGAGAAACATCAATAAAATGCCTAGGTCCAGAGTGCGGGCTGCCACCAGCTGAACAGAATAGGATAAAAGATGAAATAAATATAGAACCTGTGATGAGCTGGCACCAAGATAAATGTTGTAAAGTGGGAAAGCCAAGGAATTGCACAGTTTCGAGGTCCTGGGAAGGAATGAGTTACAGTCAAAGGCGGTGCAATTAATCTTGGTTTCAACACAGCGAGGACACCGGTCTGGATCTAAGTGAAAGGATAGCGTTTCAATGCGTTGTATCACCAGCCCTTTTAAAATCAATCCTTGTCAGCCGAGTGAGCAGATCACTAGGGAAACTCTTTGGTAATACTGCAAAAAAAAATGCAACGTATATAAGCCCGTGAATGAAACTGTTAAAGGAAGGAGAGTTTTGAATATTGGCTGCTGTGTTGCCCCAGCCTATTTGGAATATTTTCTCAATATCATCCAACTTCAGTCAACCACAAAGCAATTTCTGTAATTGGTTTTAAAGAATATTATATTTCAACAAATGCCTGAGCGTATCCCTCTTTGTAAAATGGAATCTGAAATTAATTTCTAGACATTTTAGAACCCAAGAGACCAGAGAGAGAGGTTTTGAAAATGTATTGTTCTGTATAAAAAGACGTTGCATTGAGTTTACAAATCTCAATATTATCGGAATGGAAAGAACAGATGATAATAAAGTGTTTGCCATTCTTGTGGTCTAGCTTGTCTTTATATAATATCCTTTGGTTAAATGCAGC
Source organism: Squalus acanthias (assembly GCA_030390025.1). NCBI lineage: Eukaryota > Metazoa > Chordata > Chondrichthyes > Squaliformes > Squalidae > Squalus > Squalus acanthias. The sequence goes on from CM059439.1 coordinate 73,290,422, forward strand.
TTATGTTATCTAATATATAATTTTCCATATATGTTTGATTTTTGAAGACCATTTTATTGTACCAGATGCTAATGTGTGAAGCTACATCTCTGAATTCTTGGGCATTTCTCAGCTGAATGATCAGCACACAAGGAATGTTATTTTATTAACACTGCATGAAGCAATGTTCCAAATGCTGCAATAATGTCAAGACTAATTGCAGGGGAAGGAGAGAATAAAATATTTCTTACCCAGCCTCTCTGGAGGTAATATTCCTTGCTATTATCCCACGTTAGTCATTTACTGTGCTTTGTGTGGTATTCAGCATAGAGTGAATTAGTTTGTAATGTTGGAGGAAGGGGTAATTAGTACATCCATTTACTTCCAAAATCACACTATGCTATTTCTGCAACCTTCTAGGCAAGGGTATAATAAACAACTAGTTAGAAAACCATTTTATTTTCTTACGGGCTGATTTTATCACGATCCGCCCAGCAGAGTTTATATTGCTATACATTTTAGAACCCAAGAGACAAAAGCAAGGAAGTTGTGCGAAAACTTTATAAAACGCTGGTTAGGCCTCAGCTGGAATATTGTGGCCAATTCTGGGCACCACACTTTAGGAAGGATGTCAAGGCCTTAGAGAGGGCGCAGAGAAGATTTACTAGAATGGTACCAGGGATGAAAGACTTCAGTTATGTGGCGAGACTAGAGAAACTGGGGTTGTTACTAGGTTGAAACTGGGAAGGTTTGATAGAGGTGTTCAAAATCATGAAGGGTTTTGATAGAGTAAGTAAGGAGAAACTGTTTCCACTGGCAGGAGGGTCGATAACCAAAAAACAGAGATGTAAGGTAATTGGCAAACGAACCAGAGACGACATGAGGGAAAAAAATTATGCAGCGAGTTGTTATGATCTGGAATGCACTGCCTGAAAGGGTGGTGCAGAACTGTCCCAACAGCAAAGCAATGCAACACATAAAGCACTTGAAGTGACTCTGGGTGTCTGCCATAGCATAGAGACACAAAGCCATTCTGTAAACAGGTGCACAAAATACCTTAAGGCTGTCTTCGAGAATCAGAAATGGTGTGAAATTTTGCTAAGCTGTAGCATTCAAACAGATTGTGATGTTTAATATTGATCATTTTAAGTCTGTGAGCGCGTCTCGAATAATTGAAAGTAGCCCTGTTACGCTGCTTGGGAAAAGATGTTAGAAGCTTCTTCATGCAAATGTGCTGCTCATCTCAAGAATTCCCAGGATTAACAGCTCCAGCTTCATTTGCCTGCAGTGTACTCTGTTAGTGCAGTTCTGCACATATAGTCAGTCTGAGCGTGAAAACAGCTGCAGGTTGATGAATGTTAGTCTGGATTTGGTGGTATTAAAATACAGGCAAATTAAACTCTCAATTCATCTACTGCTTAATAACCCAAATAATTTGAAAGTAGAGCATGGGCTACAAACACATTTTATGACGAGAATGACGTTCAAAAAACAATTTACTCTTCTTGCGTACACGAATTAATATATTGTAGTGTGCACTTAAACGGTGTAGACGTAACCAAAGAAGGGATAGACCGGTTGGACAAAAAGCTGTTTTGTCTTTAAAATAATGTTGTTAACGGTTTAAGTTTGCTGAAAGGGGTGTTGTTGTCAGGAGTTTTTTGTGAGAGGAAATAGACAATGCTGCACTGAAAGCAATTTGCCGACAATTAAGGGGAGACCATCTTGTGATTCATCGTTTTTACCATATCTTGAATAGTTTCACAAGATCACAAAATAATTTCAGATGAGGAAGGCCATTCGACCCACCTTAGTTCATTCATCTAGAATGACCCCAAATGACCCCCCCCCCAGTTGCAGCATCCGATTGGCTCCCAACGGATTAGCAATTCCGATGGTGAATTGTGAAAATTGCATTTAAACAAAGGCATTTTAAAATATTCATATTACACATAATACTAGAGTATGTCATTTAAATGAAAGGGATATTGAGACTTAAGATCAAAACAGTGCACTTAAATGGGACAGACAGTGCATGAAACAAAATCAATACAATGCACAGTTAATCTTTATTTCTGCCACTTTGCTCTGAGATGCGCAGCCTTCTTGAAAAATCGTTAAGGGAGAAAAATATTTTACCAATGAAATGTTAACTATGGCTGTGTAACATGTTGGTGCCGGTCATTTGTACTTCACAACAGGGGGCCCTTTATCACATGTTTATACTCCCATTTCAGTTAACTCAAAAACAGGTTCAACATCTCATTTTTTTCAATCAGATTAGGCATCAAATCAACTGATAAGTAGGTTTTATTTTTATTTATTCTTATCTAGGTTGAGGAATGCCAGTGCTGAAGAAAAGAGTAATTTTATCCCCACCTTTTAGCATCCATAAGAACATAAGAACATAAGAAATAGGAGCAGGAGTAGGCCATTCGGCCCTTCGAGCCTGCTCCGCCATTCAATGAGATCATGGCTGATCTTCTGCCTCAATTCCATTCACCGACCTTATTGCCATATCCCTTGATGCCCTTACTAGTCAGAAATCTATCGACTTCTGTTTTGAATATACCCAATGACTGAGCCTCCACAGCCCTCTGGGGTAGAGAATTCCAAAGATTTACCACCCTCTGTGTGAAGAAATTTCTTCTCATTTCAGTCCTGAATGGCCTACCCTTTATCCTGAGGCTGTCGCCCCTGGTTCTAGACTCACCAGCCAAGGGAAACATTCTCCCAGCATCCACCCTATCAAGCCCTGTAATAATTTTGTATGCTTCAATGAGATCCCCTCTCATTCTTCTGAATTCAAGAGAATACAGGCCTAGTTTACTCAATCTCTTCTCATACGAGAGTCCCGCCATCCCAGGAATCAATCTCGTGAACCTTCGTTGCACTCCCTCTATGGCAAGTATATCCTTCCTTAGGTAAGGAGACCAAAATTGTACACAGTATTCCAGGTGTGGTCTCACCAAGGCCCTATATAATTGGAGTAAGACTTCTTTACTCCTGTACTCAAATCCTCTTGTAATGAAGGCCAGCATACCATTTGCCTTCCTAATGGCTTGCTGCACCTGCACATTCACTTTCAGTGACTCATGTACAAGGACACCCAGGTCCCTTTGAGCATCTGCATTCCCCAATCTTTCACCATTTAGGAAATACTCTGCCTTTCTGTTTTTTCTACCAAAGTGGATAACTTCACATTTATCCACGTTATAATCCAGTGTCGGTATCGTGCACTCCTATAGTCAGATGCAGAGTAGGGGTTTAGCTAGCAATTTGAAGTTTGTACACACACCCGATGATACATTCCCTCCCGCAACATGTCCCATCCCATGATCTGCCCCCTCTCCAGACCTGTCCCCTCCCCTCAACGTGTCCCCTCCCCGACATGCCCCCTCCCCTCGACATGTTCCCTCCCCCCGACCAGCCCCCTGTCCCCATGACCTAGCATTGATGGGACTGGAGCGCAGATACCAATACCTTCTTATCCTCTGGATTGACATAAATACAATAGCAAGGAATGAGCAACGCTCTGAATCTCTCCCCAGTACTGCTGAGGCAATGCTGAAAAGTTTGTATACAATTACATACATAGCTTGATCCCTGATGTAGATAACAACTTCCTCTACTCTACTCTAACAGTATGCCTTACCCCCAACATGAGAAGAGCACCCCCTGCTGTACCAGTATGAATTTTTTTAGGCCCATTCTTATGGCTCTGATTGTGATTGTCAATTCAGTGCCAAATATTAGTAATTTTGTGGTACAGACAATAGCCCCAGGGAGCTTTGCTCAGACTTGCGCCAAATGCTTTCACTAAGAAATCTTAAATCAGGCAAAAAGTACGAGAAATAACAACAGAAAACGCTGGAAAAACTCAGCAGGCCAGGCAGCATCCGTGGAGAGAGAAAGAGAGTTAACGTTTCAGGTCGATGACCTTTCGTCAGAACTGTGAAGAGCCGTTGTTATTTCAGACCTGAAACGTTAACTCTCTTTCTCTCTCCACGGATGCTGCCTGGCCTGCTGAGTTTTTCCAGCGTTTTCTGTTATTATTTCAGATTTCCAGCATCCGCAGTATTTTGCTATCGAAAAAGTACGAGAAACTGGCTTTCATTTACTCCGGGTTAAACTAGGTCCTAAGGGGTGATTAACTGCACTAAGCCATTGCACCATTTGTGTATATCCCCTTGTTACGATGCCATCTTGTTTAGCTGCATGGGATGACTTGCCAATGTAGAGATCTGTACGCTGGGGAGGATTGAATACTGACTGTCATCGTCATGGTAACAGCACTAGCCGCCATTTTTTAACTTTGGTTTATCTCTTTATGGCCCCACCCCCGAAAAATAATTCAGTTATTTCTAGATTCATGTGTCACTGCTGATGTCTTTTTTTGCTGATTTCTTGGGATTTTCTTTATTATTATTCCTTTAAATGTAATCAATGTTATATTTGCACCCAGATAAGACAAATCCCTTACTGGCCTTATTATCTTGCCCATGGCTAATTGCTTAGCAAGAGCATAGCATTACCTAGTGGCCTCCTGCACTCCGTCAACCAACCTGGTTACTAGAACACAACCTCTGTTCCACCAGCACTGGTGAAGACAGGGGACTGGATGTCAGAGCAAATTCAGTGGGCCTGCAATCCTGGAGAACAGCCTCGCTGGATAGGATTATAGCCCAGATTCTCTGACTCACAAACCTGTCTAGTGAGGCTCTGCTCTGGGAATGTAGCCTTGCTGAATTTGCCTATCACCCCATAACAATTGGCACAAATTGCTCCATTGCCCAATGATGCTCACATCATTGTATCAAATTGTATCAATGTCACCAATAGATTGTCAGTCACTTAACTGGGTGTTACCAGGAGCAAGGAATAATACCAACAACTTATGCTTATACTGCACCATTATTGTATCAGAATGGCTCAAGGTGCTTCAAAAAGGGAAAAGTGGTAACAGACACTAAACAGGAAGTGGCGGAAGAGTTCGGGGAGGCGACCAAAGGCACGATTTTTTTAAAAAAGCTTTTGAATTTGGAGAGCGATTTAGCAAGTTGGGGGGGTTTAGAAAGGGAATTCCAGAGTGTAACGCTGGCAGAGCAGATGGCAGGAGAAAGGCACAAGAGTTCCAGACACAGAAGAGTGCAGGGTACAAGCTGAGACTTAAGGCTGGAGGAGGTTGTATAGGTATCGTGGAGCAAGGCCATGGAGGGACTTGTAAATAAGGATGACGATTTTGAATTCAATGCGTTGGGAAATGGAGAGCCAATAGAGGCTGGTGAGGATTTGGGTGATGATGAACTGGACTTAGGATGGGATAGGATACAGACAGCAGAATTTCTCTCCCTATGTTCATTGGCTGTTCAAGGGTTTCGCAGTGGGGTCATCACCCATGGCTGCTGTTCAGTCTATGAACCATGGACTACTGCATAATGAAGGGGTAACAGATACTTCCTGGATAATGAAAATTCACTTACATTTTTGATGGTCAGACACCTGAACATGAATTAAACAGAAGCCCCTCGGCTCATGTTACTGCCTGGTTGACGTGAGGAGCCTATTATCCACATGGGTGCCATCTAGCATGCCCTGGATTCTTAGCAACCCAGTGAAAGTTCTGTGCCCTGTACAACTAATGCCTCCTTTCCAGAAGGTAGCAAAGGCGCTTCCCCTGCAAAAATAGCACCTGTCACTTGTTTGAAGTATCTATGGAGTCCAGGCTGGTGGAGCTGACAGATACCCCTGTGGTAGCTTGGAAGGATCCAGTAATATGCTGAATGCTAGGGTAACCTTCACAGCTATGGGAAGAGCATCCCGTGGTAGAGGTCATCTGCAGGTCAGCCTAAAGCTCAGTGACCATCTTTCTAGTAAAGCAGACAACCCAGAGTTTTAGTGTCAGGGTCTATAAATGGATATTTTGTCACCTTCAGACTCGACTATTCCAATTCACTCCTGACTAGCCTCCTATCCTCCATACTCTGTAAACTTCAGCTCCTACAAAACTCTGCTGCCTGTATCCTATCCCACACCAAATCCTGCTCACCCATCACTCCTGTCCTGGCTGACCTGAATTGGATCCTGATTTCCCAGTGTCTCCAATTTAAAATTCTAATTCCTCATGCTTACATCCTTTCATAGCCTTGTCCCTCCCCATCTCTGTAAACCTTCTCCAGCCCTACAACACTCCCAGAACTTTTCATTCCTCTGACTCTGGCCTCTTGTGCATTCCATCTCCCTTTGCCAAACCATTGGCGACTGTGCCTTCAGCAGTCCAGGCTCCACGCTCTGGAATTCCCTTCCTAAACCCTTCCACCTCTCCACCTTCCTAAACTCCTTTAAGACTTTCCTCAAAACCCACCTCAGTCACCCCCTCCAAAAATCTCCTTTTTTTTGACTTGGCGTCCATTTCTGTCTGATTGCGCCGCCGTGAAACAGGTTGGGATGTTTTTCTACGTTAAAGGCACGACGTCATTGCAAGCTGTTCCAGCTGACTTATTATTGCACCTGCAAATGGTGCCTTCCTCATCCAAATCGTAAAGTGCTATGGGAACTTCAAAGGAATTCTAATCATCTGCAGTTTGTTTGTTGCAACCTCAACTGCAAGTAACCAAATCTGGAGAAGTCTTGTCAAATAAATAAATATTAAAAATGGCATCCCCCACAGTACTAGAAATAAATGAAGGGAGCAAACCGCAGCTAAACAATATCTCTTCAAAAAAGAACGCAAGTTTAGTATCAATTTTTTGCTTTAAGTAGTAAACTGCAGGAACCATGCTGGTCCTGTGCTCATTTTATATGGATGAGGCGCAGTGTTGCCAGTTAAGCTTTAGAAGATCAGGGGTCCGGTCTCTCTGCTTTCCCAGGCATTTTTTTTCCGCTGCTCCCTGCGGTGAACAGAAAGTTCGCTGGCAACCATCTTTTTTTTTGACATAGAAACATAGAAACATAGAAGATAGGAGCAGGAGTAGGCCATTCGGCCCCTCGAGCCTGCTCCGCCATTCGATGAGATCATGGCTGATCATCCAAACTCAGTACCCTGTCCCTGCCTTCTCCCCATATCCCTTGATACCTTTAGCCTTAAGAAATATATCCAACTCCTTCTTGAATATATTTACTGACTTGGCCTCAACTGCCTTCTGTGGTAAAGAATTCCACAGGTTCACCACTCTCTGGGTGAAGAAATTCCTCCTCATCTCTGTCCTAAATGGCTTACCCCTTATCTTTAGACTGTGACCTCTTGTTCTAGACTCACCCACCATCGGGAACATCCTTCCTGCATCCAGTCTGTCTAGCCCTGTTAGAATTTTATAAGTTTCAATGAGATCTCCTCTCATTCTTCTAAACTCCAGCGAGTATAAGCCCAATTGACCCAATCTCTCCTCGTACGTCATTCCTGCCATCCCAGGTATCAGTCTGGTGAATCTTCGCTGCACACCCTCCATGGCAAGAACATCCTTCCTCAGATAAGGCGACCAAAACTGCACACAATACTTAAGGTGTGGTCTCACCAAGGCCCTGTACAACTGCAGCAAGACATCTTTGTTCCTGTACTCAAACCCTCTCGCTACGAAGGCCAACATACAATTTGCCTTCTTAACCGCCTGCTGTACCTGCATGCTTACCTTCAGCGACTGGTGCACAAGGACACCCAGGTCTCGTTGCACTTCCCCTTCTCCCAATCTATTGCCGTTCAGATAATAATCTGCCTTTCTGTTTTTGCCACCAAAGTGGATAACCTCGCATTTATCCACATTATACTGCATCTGCCATGCTTCTGCCCAATCACCCAACCTGTCCAAATCATCATTGACAGCCAACTTTATTTCTTACAATCGAACAGGATCAATATGTTCTGTAACTTTGGTTGGCCTCAAAATGGAAGTGATCGCTGCATAAGAAATTCACGGTACAGCTGAAAGTAAGTCCTTTTGTTAAAAAAACACACCTGTGAGTTTCATGGGCCAGACACCGTCTACATTTTACGTGCTTGGTAAAAAGGAGCCTTAAAAAAGCTACTAAGGTAAGCAATTGTATTAATGTTAATAAGTTGAAGGTAATATAATATTATTGTTTTTACTGTAAAGGACATTTAGCGTGAGTGGGTATTAATATGGCCCACCATTCAGTTATGTTGCCTCAGCAATAAGAAATCCTCACCCACGCACAATTTTTTAATATCTCATTAAGGGATCACAATGCACTGATTGGCTTTCTTAAAATAAGCGCACATTCTCACAAATATTGCCTTGCTAAAAGTTGAAATGCTGTTAATAGGTGCTCATTGGTTTGGCTTCATTAGTGTGTATGAATCAGTGAGCCATTGTGTAACATGACTGCTTACGGCACTACCCTTTCATTAGCATGCCTTGTTAGTAAAGTCTATGCAATTAGAATACTTAATGAGATCAGAGAACCAAGTATATCTCCAATGATTATATTGTACCTTCTTTAGATGGATAGTAATAGCTTTTTCAGCAACTGCTAAGGGGAAATCTCAAAAATGTTCACTTCCATTCCGGGGGTATGTGTCTCATTTGGGTAGTTGTGATCCTTCCTTTCGTTTTGAGTCTTCCATTTTGAAGTAACCAATAATTTATATTGTCTCAGCAGGTTTCCCTATTAAAGTAATGCAAAAACCCAAACTCATAAAAATCTAAACCACAGTCATGCGAAAGTAAACCACAGTACATATTTTCACACAACACAGAAGGAATGTGCTCATCTGCCACAGATTCTGGATATTCAACATAACTTATATTTGCACTAGGGAAGGGAAGATGATCAAAACTCATCTTAAACTCTGCACTTTTAAAGTGGGAGTGAGAAATTTTGAGATGACTCCGAACAGATTTCTTCTTTTGTTCCCTGAAATTGCAGTGAAATTACGTGTACAGGGTTAGACCAACATAATTTTACTTAAATACTGTGGGGGCGCCGCACTGTCGGAGGTGCCGTCTTTCAGATAAGACGTTAAACCGAGGCCCCGTCTGCCCTCTCGGGTGGACGTAAAAGATTCCATGGCACTATTCGAAGAGGAGGTGGGGAGTTGTCCCGGTGTCCTGGCTAACATTTATCCCTCAACCAACACCTAAAACAGATGAGCTGGTCATTTATTTCATTGCTGTTTGTAGGAGCTTGCTGTGTGCAAATTGGCTGTCACGTTGCTTACATCACTACAGTGACTACACTTCAAAAGTACTTCATTGGTTATAAAGTGCTTTTGGATGTCCTGAGGTCGTGAAAGGCACTATGTAAATTCAAGTCTTCCTTTTTTATCGAAAAAGATATTGCTATTCAGCTGGTAACTCTGTTACCCATTATGGAAGTGAGCTATGCAGATCGGAAAGGTCCCAAGTTCTAGTAGGTGCTGAATTTGCTGATTTCTGGTGGCAGTAAGGTGCTACATTAGGCCTAAGAGCTCTGTGAGACCACAGGCCAAACTAACCCCACTGGGATTGTTTCAAGCACTTTTCCTTAAAAGGGGCACTACCACGAATATTCACAGAGGATTTGGCCATTTCCAAACTTATTTAAATAAGAAGCTAAATTGAAACAGTGAAATCATTGGAAATTCCCAATCAATACATTCCCCAGGCTAGGAATTGTGACATTAGGAAAATTAACCGCACTGGAATGCAAACACGTGTCTCCTCTTAAGGCATCAGTGGGAACCACAATTGAAATCAGTCTGAGGAAGCCTGCACTGCATCCTGGACGTGGGCCAGTGGATGAGACATGATGAGTGTGGAAAATGTAAAAAGATTTTGCTTGTGATTGTTAACCATTCACTAATAGTATCCAATCAATTGTCTTTATAACTTATCATTAAGGCCACAGTTAGAATAACATTAGAGATCTTAGGCACCTTACCTCCCAAATGGCAGTGGAGAAAGTTCAGAGAAGAGCAACAAGGGTGATTCTTGGCTTTAGATCTCTAAGTTATGAAGATAAAAATCACAGAACTGAACTTGTTTTCACTGGAGAGAAGATCACAGCAAAGGGGCATAATCTAGGCATTTGAAGAAGTAACATAAACGTAAGCAGGTTAGTTAACTTGACCTGTGAATATGTTTTCTTTGCTACTGAGACTTTGGATGTGTCATATGAAGAATGCAATTGCTCAGAGCTGAATCATGCCTATTATAAGGCTGAATTGAATCCTGCAGTTAGATGAAGTAGAGTGGGAGGAAGCTCATGTGAAACACAAACACCGGCATAGGCCAGTTGGGCTGTATTCTATGCTGTAAGTTCTATGGTCCGGATTTTGCGCTCAGCGGTGAAGGGACAGCGCTCGCCGCTGACCTCGAAGAAAACTGCCCCTATAGATTTTGCGGGCTCTAGAGCATCAATTTCCCCAATTCTGATGTGACTTTCAATCTGGCCATCTATAGGGGATCTGTGGTGTCCAGTGATGGCATCAAGCAAGCTGAGCAGCCAATCACATTGAAGAACTCTCACAGCCAGCAAACCAGAAGTAAAAAGCAATTTTTAATCATTTTACAGAAAGCGAAATAAAGATTGGGATATACATACGGGATTAAGATAGAAGCTGAAATATCATAAACAAACTTTAAAAATATTAAATAAAAATTAATTTTTATTATTTTAATTTTTTTTATCATGGAATGGAGGGAATGACACTCCACACTTATAAAATTAGATTTTCAGGGCCAGAGAGGTTGTTCAGCAGTAAATATGACTTAGTATGCTGTTAAAAACTCAGTTACACCTCATTCAACAAGGCTTAACATTTTCAATGGTTTTTACAGCGAAAATAGTGCATAAAAAGTTGAAGTTCGTATCAACTGATTCTGTATTGATTCCATCTGTGTTGATTGCATCTGCGAAGACTGCATCAGCGCACCCTGTGCAGCAGGGTATCACTGACAGCAACTTCCTGATTTCCGCATTTAACTGCGCATGTGCAGACGCCAGAAGTTGCTGTCAGTGAGCGCTGACAGTCTCGCCGTCATTACAACTGCAAATTCCGGGCCTATGTAATTCTCTGCAGTTTATTCCATTGCCTTTTGAAGGCACTTTCACAGAGCTTATTTTCTTGAAGGTTTTGGCTGTTTGATCTCTTCCTGCAGAAGATGGAATGGGTTAGATAGGGTACATGATAGAGCAAGTTTTACATGGTCAGTGGAGGAATCGTGCTTAGTGGGCCAAATTACCTTTTCTCACATTGCAATTACTTCTGATATCTATGGTGATGCTCACAGACTGGACAATTCCACCTTCTCCCATCTGTGGCAAATAGAATATATTGGAAAGACCAACTTGGAGAGGTCAAAAAAAAAGTGTGTAAGCACTCAATGGAACCGACATAGGAGATAATGGGCTGGATTTTCATTGACCCGTGGAGATGGGTTTGGAGGCGTGTGGGGGGTTAAAATTGCGAAAAGTGGCGGGCGGGCACAAGTCCGCCTCCATCCCGCCTCCACGCAATTTTGATGAAATCGTGTCTGCTGGTCCCGCCTGCGTCCCGCCTTTAAGAGACGGGATAGGCTGTTAAGGCCCTTAACATGCACTAAATTGGCTCTATAATGCCATTTTGAAAGGCCTTTGTGATTTTAACCCTTGTTCTACGTGAAGCACGCCTGTTCTGAAACACGATTGTGAAACCTGGCGGGAGCACATGTGGATAGCTGACTATCAGTGGCTGCGCTGAGTATCAGTGAGTGGCTGGCTGGCATCTGGGAGTGGTGGAGCAAAAAAAAATTCTCTCTCTCTCTCTCTCTCTCTCTCTCCAGACTTAGAGCTGCTGCTCATTTTGCATCCAGGTCCTCTCACAGCAAAGGCCAGGCAGTCTCTGACCTTCAATGCAGCAGCAATGATGACATCATCAGAGGCGACTTTCAGACTGAAACCACTAATTGGTTCATGGGTTCCCACATGCTGGAACTCAATTGCCCAATTAGGTGAAAATCGCATCAATCTCCCACATCCAATTGCAGTCGGGTGGATAACACGAAATGCGGATGACACGACCCCAACCCGCCCCAGTATCAAAATCCAGCCCTATATATTTGAAGAATCAGAACATAATGGGTAAAAGCTATTTTGCCCATCAACTCCATTCTTTTTACAGATTATGTATAATGTGCTCTGTCGTGGTCTACACTCGACTTATTTTAATCGTTTAAGTGAAAAATCTGTAAAATTTCCTCCTGACCCAAAGAAAATCAAATAGAACTCCAAAATATCTACCTACACCTTCATTTCCATTATTCAAATGATTTTGACAAGTGGCATTTCTAGAGACCCAGCAGCACAGGAACCATTGTGTTCCGTAGACTTTTGATCATTTCTATCCATACTTATCCAGATAATCTTCATTCTCATTCATAACCAGATACTGATCAAGCTCTTTTTGAATACATTAATTCACACAGCATGAAGTGTTTTTGTTGGGAGGTTATTCAATATATCCACTAAAATGTGTGTGGGTGGGGGGAGAATTCTTCTAATCACATTTACCCTCCTTGTTCATAGCTTCTACCCCTTTGCCTTCATCCACCTGTCCAATCTAATCTTGAAATAACTCCTGCCTTAACCCTGAAAGTGAATTCCACAGCCTCACAACTCTCTGTATAAGAAAGTTTCTCTTGCTCTCTGTTCTAAATCTCTTACAGTTAATCTTCTATCTATGGACCTTCATCCTTGACCTCTCAAATACTCGAAACAGTCTGCTCTATTTAGCCTGTCCCATCCTTTCATAATTTTAAACGCTTCTACCATAATCTGCAGTGTTCTGATGAAAAAAAGCCCCATTTTTTCAAGTCTCTCTTCATATCTGTATTCCTCATACCAGGCAGCATCCTAGCGAATCTGTGTTGCACTCTCTCTAAAGTCTCAGGACTGAATTTTGCCGGCGCTCAGAGGGCGGGTTCGGAGGCGGATCCGCTGTCAAAATCAAAAAGATTGACAGCGGGCCGGTATCCCGCTCTGAACCCGCCTCCTTGTGAGTTTCCCGAGTGCCGGCTCGGCCTGCGCTTTGCAGACCCGGCACTAAGCGGTGGGTCAGGCAATTCAGATTGTTAAGAGGGTGTTTAAAGTGATTTAATCAGCATTTTACCAGGTACAAACCATTTTCCCAAGTTTTCCACGCGGTTCATGTCACTCGGGGATCACGCCAGGTAAGTATGTCGGGTTTTAAACAACTCTCCATTGCTTTGAATAGGTGACAGCTGAAAAAGTGCTGTAAAAGCTACCATTTCACAGCTGGTCACATTCCAAACTCAGAAGCTGGAGCCTTCACTATTTGGATGAGAATTTTCAGCTTTATGCAGTTGGGAAGTGTTTGCAGTAAACTCTCTATTCACTGCCACCTCCTTGGAACATCATGGCCCAAAAATTCGTGAGTGAGCCTTCGTGCGAGGGTAAGGCCTGCCCGCGATCTCTCACTGCGCGCTGGCTTTTTCAGTCCGAGCTCGCACGAACTTGATGTTCTGGACAGCAGCTGTGCAGGGCTTCCGTATCCCACAGGCGTAGTTAATTCGTGCGAGCTGTGGGATCACGTGACTCAGTTAGAGCCAATGGCAGCACACCATCTTTCATTCATAGCTTTCACATAAGTGCTGTGAAAGCTATGAATCTACACCCCCCCAAAAGAACAGCTAAACCTCAATTAAATTTAAAAAAAAACATCACATTAATAAAATAAGTATAGTTAAATAAATTAACCATTTTAAACAAAAAATTAAATTTTTGAAAAAATTTAAAATCTTTTAAAAAGTTATAAAAATAAACTTACCTGTCTTTAAAGTCTCTAAAAAAGATATACCTGTTAAAAAAAATTCAAAATAATACTTAATTAACTACTTACCTTGTTAAAAGAGGGTCTTGCGCCTCCTTTCTTTATGTCTAAAATGTTCCATGCTTACCTGCGCATTCAAAGCACTAAGTGCACTGCGTGCGCGCAGCCTGTAGAGCGCACACGGTTCACCTAGGAACCGCCCCCTTTTGAATTCACCAAGTGCCGGTTTTCAGCGCATGCGCAGTGCATGCAGAAAACCGGCAATTGGAGACAGAATACGCGAGAGTACACAGTGCGTACTCTCGCGAAGCGGCACTAATTTTTGGGCCCATATCTCTCCTTGATAGATTGCTTCTGTCATCTCAACTTCACCTGCCATATCAAACATCAGAATGGGCATGATTTATGCTCTCTCACCTTGGTCCTCAGAATCTGATGATCATCATCACAGCAACAGCAGAACCAGCCACACCAGCAGATGCTTCACAGGGCTTAGGGCATCAGCGCAGGGCTGCACCGCGCCAGAGGCCATATCCCCAAAACAGGGGATACAGGCAGAGGATGACCTTCCTCAACACGACGGAGCAGCAGTGCCAAAGGAGGCTCAGGCTATCGCACCAGGTTGTCACCGACATTTGCGCTTTGCTGGAGCAAGACCTGCAGCCCAGAGGAAGGGGTGGACACCCCTTACCAGTGGCTGTCAAAGTCACCCTCGCCCTCAACTTCTTCGCCTCAGGCTCCTTCCAGGCATCAGCAGCAGACCTTTGTGGCGTCTCGCAGTCAGCTGCCCACAGATGCATCACACAGGTCAACGATGCCCTCTTTAACAAGTCGGCAAATTATATCCGTTTTGCCACTGATGAAGCCAGTGTTACCAAGCGGGCGCTTGGCTTTGCCACTCTGGCTGGCTTCCCACGGGGGCAGGGAGTCATCGACTGCACACATGTGGCCATCAGGGCACCCCTATCATATCCCAGGATTCTTTGTCAACGGCAAGGGCTTCCACTCCCTCAACGTGCAGCTGATCTGCAACCATAGGAAGATCATCATGCATGTATGCGCCAAGTTCCCTGGCATCTGCCATGACTCGTACATCCTGCGCCAGTCCACTGTCCCTCAGCTCTTTGCACCGCCAAACAGTGTTGCCGGCTGGCTGCTTGGAGACAAGGGCTATCCCCTGAAGACGTGGCTCATGACACCTTAAAGGAGGCCAACAAATGAGCCTGAGGGACGTTATAATCAAAGCCACATCTCCACGAGAAGTGTCATCGAGCAGACAATAGGCTTGCTCAAAATGCGCTTCAGATGCCTCGACAGATCTGGAGGAGCCCTTCAGTACGCGCCAGCCAGGGTCTCCCAAATAGTCGCGGTGTGCTGCGCCCTGCACAACATAGCGCAGCAGCAAGGAATAGCACTGGATGAGGAACACGGCGCTGAGCGCACAGCCTCATCGGAGGACAAGGAGGAGCACCATGAGGTTGGTGACAAGGATGACGAAGACCTGGACGAGCCGGCGCTCCCATTGCAGCCAGTACGTGAGCACGTTGCTGCCCGTCACACCAGGGATACCCTAATCAATGGCAGATTTCAAGAACTTCATGCAGCTCATACATATAGCTGCCACAGGCGTCCGCAGGTTGGCATCACCCCGCACCAACACCATAGAACAGTCAAACAATGATTACTCCCTTGTTTTGACACTCACCACCATTGCTGGATGTGAAATGAGCCCTGACCCTTCACTCTGCCACTTCCATTTGATCACACACATTTGGCAATGACCTCAAAGTGTCACAACTAGATGATTTATTAAAAAGACTTCATATAATCTAAACATTACATTGATAATGAAAAAGACACCCGAGTGACTATTTGTGTGGGATCTTTCTTTTCCGGGTGCTACTACGTCGTGCTATCCCTGTGGCTTCAGCAGAGGTAGAGGCAGCCTCCTCACCTCCGTGCTGCACCTGCTTAGACACCTTTGGCAGTCGTCCTCTGGGTTTTGGAGCCGGTAATGGCCCCGCCAAAGTCTGCTCCTCCTGTGACTGTGCAGTGGCAGATTCAGCCATCACTGTCCAGGGAGGCATCTGGGGCTCTGACCGAGGGGTTGGCAAGAGGTTGGAAGTGAGAGCGCTTGGAGAGGAGCCCCCACTTCTATGTGCCCTCCCACCATCATCCCTCTCATGGGCCACCCGCACTTCCCTGCTAGCAAGGAGCTGGAGAGCACCTTGCTGCACTTCATAGGGGCCATAAGGGCCCACCTCTATACTGACATCCCTCCTACAAAGGACATCTATGAGCCTCTGGTTTCTCTTCTCCATAGATGCCCATCTCTCCTCCATAGATGAGCATCGATTTTGAAGAGAAACCATGTTCTCATGCGACTGGCATCGTGTCTCCTCCATGCAGGTGGCCATCCTATCCATGGAGGAAGCTATAGCTGCCAGTGACTGCACCACAGTGTTGCTCATGCTGGAGATGGACTCCTCCATTCTCTGCACATTCGCAGTCAGCGCGGTCGCGAAACCAGTCAGAGCCTCCTGCACTTGTTCCTGCAGCTCCAGGATCGCCCTCTTCCTGGCTGGCCCCCGAGGCTCAGCGTCTGCATGCAGCTGAGCAGAGCTAAGAGCGTCCTGCGCCCTCTGACGAGAAGTCTCCACTGCTGTCACTGTCTCCACCATCTGCTGCTGCTCAGTTGTGATTTGTGAGACACCAGGTGACAACACTACTCTATCGCGCAACAGGCCCACCGAGGTGTGCGACTCTGTGCTGGTGCTGGGTTGCGTTGTCTGAGGTGACGCTGCGCCCTCAGAAGCAGGAGGCTCCTCTAAGGAGTGCTGCCTCCTCTGCAGAGGTCAGATATGCCATTGTTTGTTGAGGGCCTCCTCCCGTTCTCTCCCTCTCCCTCTTATTGTGGACTATCTTTCCTGCATTGAGGGAAAGAAGAGAAGGCTGAGCGAGAGTGATGGAATGAGTGTAAGGAATGGAATGGGATAGAGCTTTACAGGGAGACTTTGATGGAGTGGGTTGGCAAAACCAAGTTGCCTCCTTTTGTGCTGTTAGTTGCTGTCATTGCATAACGATGAGGCTCAGTGTGAGGCCTGCATTGTAAGATGGGGACCTGATAATATAGATAGAGATATGGATGAAGGTACAAGGGATGTTGGGGTGAGTAACGTTGTGCGGGAGTAGGGTTGGCAATGTAGAGTGGTGGGGATGTGATGACAGGCACAGCAGCATCAAGGTTAAGTGTGGCTTTATACTCACTTTTCCTGATCTTACAAGATCATTGAACCTCTTCCGGCACTGCACCCAGGTGCGAACCACCACCGACAGCCCCGTTACCTCCTGCGCTATCTGCAGCTACGCTGCATTCATAGAAACATAGAAACATAGAAACTAGGAGCAGGAGTAGGCCATTCGGCCCGTCGAGCCTGCTCCACCATTCAATACGATCATGGCTGATCATCCAAATCCAGTACCCTGTCCCTGCTTTCTCACACAGAATCCCCATCGAGCCTGCACCGACACATATCCCACCCTATCCCCGTAACCCCACGTATTTAATTCCCCCTAACATATCCCATCCTATCCCTGTAACCCCACATATTTAATCCCCCCCTAACACTAAGGGTCAATTTATCATAGCCAAATCAACCTAACCCGCACATTTTTGGACTGTGGGAGGAAACCGGAGCACCCGGAGGAAACCCACGCAGACACGGGGAGAATGTGCAAACTCCACACAGACAGTCACCCGAGGCCAGATTCGAACCCGGGTCCCTGGCGCTGTGAGGCACCAGTGCTAACCACTATGCCACCGTGTTACCCTTTTCATCTGCTGGGGAAGCCTCCTCCTACCGTCCGTAGGGAAGAGAACCTCCCTACGCACACTAACTCCCTCCACAAGATGATGGAGGGACTCATCTGATAAACGAGGTGCTGCTCGTTGGCGCTGGAAGCTCATAGTTCAGAGATGCAAACACTGACAGCACTCAATGGTATGAAATTGCAACTGAGTCTAAATGGGGCCATGGCCCCTTTAAATAAACCAGCAATAATCGCGTCGTCTGGTGACATCACCAGACCCCCACCTTTTAATTGGGCCGGGAAACGCGCAGGGCGGGCCTAATAAGGCCCATTAGGGGCCGGCTCCAGGGACATCATTTAAAGGCACCGCATTAATCACTCACAGCTGTCAGGGCAGGTTAGTTTCAATGGTTTCTTGTCAGTTTCAGCTAGTGGATCACTATCTATGAGTAATTTCAAGGTTCTGTTTTATCAGCAGTATTCTGGCAAGTGCAAAGTGTCTACATTTATTGTTCAAAGGTTCAAACTGCTACACTTGCCAACATTAATGGGGGCTGTACTGGCGCCACCTCGCCCTCCAGGATCTACGGCAGAGGGAGCGTCGGCAGCCAGAAATAAGGGAACATGTGCGCAGAGGGATGAGGAGGGACATCAGGGCTCTCACCAGGAGGCCTTACCCTCTGAGGGTATTCCGACAGCACCTCTCATACCTTCAATTAAGCAAGGAGCAGTGTATTAGACGGCGCCGCATCACCAAGGTGGTGGTCACAGAACTCTGCCACCTCCTCCAAACAGACCTCCAGCCTTACACCAGGATGACTTAAACCCCAGATTCCTTTTGCTCACCACACGCCCATCATACCATCCCTGTGTCATACCATATCACTGTGTCCTCCTGGACACAAAGGTGAAATGAGAGAGACCACAAAATACTGCGAACTACATTAATAAATTGATGCATACACATATCACATATATCACATTCATTCTAATAACTAATGACCCTTGTGCCTGCCATGGTTGAATAGCTGTCATTGTGTGCAAGGTGTGAGATGTGGGTGTGAGTGTTGGTAGGTAGAGATTGTTGGTGGGTGAGTGCTGGGGGTCTGGTGCTTTGGGCAGTGTGTGAAGCTTGTGGTACAGATGGTGGTATGTAGCATTTGTTGAAGCATTCAATTACCCTGACCACCCGACTGAGGTGGATCTGCCATGAGCACACCTGCTTCAGTTCTCCGGCTCCTTTTCCTTGCTGTGCTTCTCCTTGCTGAGGCAGCTGCACAGCCAGCAATGCTGAGAATGAGGTGCTGCAGTATCAATGAACCGCCCCTTTAAGTACTGGGAAAAGCCTGTGGCAAAGATGGGCTTGATTTTAATACATACGTATGAACATACGAATTAGGAGCAGGAGTAGGCCACTCGGCCCCTCGAGCCTGCTCCGCCATTCAATAAGATCATGGCTGATCTGATTACTCCACATTCCCGCCTACCCCCAATAACTTTTCACCCCCTTGCTTACCAAGAATCTATCCACCTCTGCCTTAAAAATATTCAAAGACTCTGCTTCCACCGCCCTCTGAGGAAGAGAGTTCCAAAGACTCACGACCCTCTGTGAGAAAAAATTTCTCCTCATCTCTGTCTTAAATGGGCGACCCCTTATTTTTAAACAATGACCCCGAGTTCTAGATTCTCCCACAAGGGGAAACATCCTCTCCACATCCACCCTGTCCAGACCCCTCAGGATCTTATATGTTTCAATCAAGTCACCTCTTACTCTTCTAAACTCCAGCGGATACAAGCCTAGCCTGTCCAACCTTTCCTCATAAGACAACCCGCCCATTCCAGGTATTAGTCTAGTAAACCTTCTCTGAACTGCTTCCAACGCATTTACATCCTTCCTTAAATAAGGAGACCAATACTGTACACAGTACTCCAGATGTGGTCTCACCAATGCCCTGTATAACTAAAGCATAACCTCCCTACTTTTGTATTCAATTCCCTTCCCAATAAACGATAACATTCTATTAGCTTTCCTAATTACTTGCTGTACCTGCATACTAATCTTTTGCGATTCATGCACTCGGACACCCAGATCCCTCTGCATCTCAGAGCTCTGCAATCTCTCACCATTTAGATAATATGCTTCTTTTTTATTCTTCCTGCCAAAATGGACAATTTCACATTTTCCCACATTATACTCCATTTGCCAGATCTTTGCCCACTCACTTAACCTATCTGTACCCTTTGTAGCCTCCTTATGTCCTCTTCACAATTTATTTCCTACCTATCTTTGTGTCATCAGCAAATTTAGCAACCATACCTTCGGTCCCTTCATCCAAGTCATTTATAGAAATTGTAAAAAGTTGAGGCCCCATTACTGATCCCTGTGGCACACCACTCGTTACATCTTACCGACCAGAAAATGACCCATTTATGCCTACTCTCTGTTTCCTGTTAGCTAGCCAATCTTCTATCCATGCCAATATGTTACCCCCTACACCATGAGCTTTCATTCTCCACAATAACCTTTGATGTGGCACCTTATCAAATACCTTCTGGAAACCTAAGTACAGTAAATCCACCGGTTCCCCTTTATCCACAGCACATGTTACTTCCTCAATCCTATGATGTAGGATATAGTGCATTGGAGCCTCCCCCCCACCCCGACCCCCGCCCTTGTATGGTAGCAGCAAATCAAATCAAATGTCAACATCCAAGTCAGACATCCAGGCCAAAGCCTCCGGTGCAACAGCGTGGACATCCCGCAGGCTACCCGCGAACTTCCTCTGAGGGCAGCGCCCAACGATGTGCTCCAGGGTCTGTCCAGGAGCTTCACAGTCGCACGATGGGCACGCTCCAATCCTCCATCCATGGAGAAGGTGGCAGCGTCCACCATGACCGGCTCCGAGGCGGTTGATGGCTGCCCACTGTTTGCGAGGAAGGTTCGATCCCTGGAGCCAAGGCGGGTAAATGGAGTTCAAGGGGCTGAATGGCCCACCCCTGCTCCCACGACCAGCTCAGTCCGCCAACCGGCAGAGGGGCCGCCCCTCAGGTCAGATGCCAATCCAAGGCCGCGTCCTCCTCAAGTGGATGCTCCAGATCCCACGGCAAAGAGGAGCAGGGGAGCCCTCCCGGTGTCCGCGCCAACACTCCTCCTCCAACCAGCACCACCAAAGAGAGACCAGCTGGTCCCTCATTTCACCGGCTCTTCAGTGGGACCCCGCTGTGAGCAAAATGGCCGCTGCACCCTCCCCGCCAACCATGGCTACCGCACCCGCGGGCAACGCATCGCGGGTGCAGCTAGTCTCCGGGCCATATTGAGGCGCCGCCCGATCGCAAGTCCCCCACTGCCACAAAGTGCACCGCCACCACCCGCCGGCAGAACATCAGTGCCGCAGGAAAAAACTCCCCATCAAAAACTGCCCAAGAAGTGCCGACCGACCCGACGGCCCACAAGGACAGTGACGCCCCTGGAGGGGGAGGGGAAGGGGGGGAGGCCCCCACTGGCCCAGGGGACAAACGCCTCCAGGACTCAATGTCCCCCGGGCACACAACAGCCCTGGAGCTGAAGGTGCTCATGGAGGGCTTTACACGGTTGATGTGAAAGTTGACCCCGCGCCCGTGGCCAATGGGGCAGAAACTGGGTAAAATGGGCGCTATGAGGGACAGACTTGGGGACCAACATCCAGAGCCCAACCGAGTCACCCCATCTTCAGACGTCCTTGGAGTTCTCCCCAGTGTCCTGGCCAATATTGCAGAGAACCATAGAATCACAGAATAGGACAGCACAGAATGAAGTCACCCGGCCCCTCGTGCCCGTGCTAGCTCCTTGACAAAGCTAAACAATTAGTCCCACTCCACTGCCCTTTCCCCAGAGTTCGGCAGTTTTTTCCCTTCAAGTATTTATCCAACTCCCCTCTGAGGGCCGCCACCGAATCTGCATCCACCACTCCACCAGGCAGCGCACTCCAAACAACAACCTCTCCTGCACAAACAGGCTGCTCCCCACCGCGCCTCTAGCTCTCCCGCCAATCACCCCAATTCCTTCTTCTCTGGTTGCCGACCCCTCCGGCGCTGGAAACAGCCTCTCCCCATCCACTCCATCAAAACCCTTCATGACCCTGAACACCTCTACGAAGTCCACCCTCAACCTGCTCTGCTCCAGGGAGAACAAGCTCCGCCTCGCGAGACCCTCCACGCAACTGAAGTCGCACATCCCCGGCACTATTCCAGCAAATCTCCTCCCAAAGTCTGGCTCCCGGAATAGGACACAATGCTCCGGCTGGGGCTAAGCCAGTGATCTAGGAAGGTTCAGCACAACCTCCCCGCACCTGCGCTCCACAACTCTGCCTATCAAACCAAGGATGCCATACACCATTGAGCAGCCACCCCAACCCGTCCCGCCACCCTCACAGACCTGTATACGGACACTCCCATGTCTCTGTCTCTTCCTGCACCCCCTCCAAAACTGTACCCTTTCTATATTGCCTCTCCCCACTCCTCCCACCAAAATGCATCACCCCACACCACGTTGAATTACATCTGCCACGCGTCCGCCATTTCACCAGTCTGTCCACATACACCTGACGTCCACCACCCATCCTCCTCACAGTCCACTACACTTCCACGTTTTTCGTCATCTGCAAACTTTGGAAAAAAATTATTCATTCATGGGATGTGGGCGTCGCCGGCAAGGCCGGCATTTATTGCCCATCCCTAACTGCCCTTGAGAAGGTGGTGGTGAGCCCCCTTCTTGAACCACTACAGTCCGTGTGGTGAAGGTACTCCCACAGTGCTGTTAGGGAGGGAGTTCCAGGATTTTGACCCAGCGACGATGAAGGATCGGCGATATACTTCTAAGTCAGGATGATGTGTGACTTGGAGGGGAACTTGGAGGTGGTGGTGTTCCCATGTGCCTGCTGCCCTTGTCCTTCTAGGTGGAAGAGGTCGCGGGTTTGGGAGGTGCTGCCGAAGAAGCCTTGGTGAGTTGCTGCAGTGCACCTTGTAGATGGTACACACTGCAGCCATGGTACGCCGGTGGTGGAGGGAGTGAATGTTTAAGGTGGTGGATGGGGTGCCAATAAAGCGAGCTGCTTTGTCCTGGATGGTGTCGAGCTTCTTGAGTGTTGTTGGAGCTGCACTCATCCAGGCAAGTGGAGAGTATTCCATCACACTCCTTACTTGTGCCTTGTAGATGGTAGAAAGGCTTTGGAGAGTCAGGAAGTGAGACACACTCCGCAGAATACCTATCCTCTGACCTGCTCTTGTTGCCACAGTATTTATGTGGCTGGTCCAGTTAAGTTTCTGGTAAATGGTGACCCCCAGGATGTTGATAGTGGGGGATTCGGTGATGGTATTGCCATTGAATATCAAGGGGCGGTGTTTAGACTCTCGCTTGTTGGAGATAGTCATTGCCTGGCACTTCTGTGGCGCGAATGTTACCTGCCACTTATCAGCCCAAGCTTGAACGTCGTCCAGGTCTTGTTGCATGCAGGCATGGGCTGCTTCATTATCTGAGGAGTTGTGAATGGCACTGAACACTGTGCACTCATCAGCGAACATCCACATTTCTGACCTTATGTTGGAGGGAAGGTCCTTGATGAAGCAGCTGAAGATGGTTGGGCCTAAGACACTGCCCTGAGGAACTCCTGCAGCGATGTCCTGGGGCTGTGATGATTGGCCTTCAATCACCACAACCATCTTCCTTTGTGCTAGTTATGACTCCAGCCAGTGGAGAGTTTTCCCCCCGATTCCCATTGACTTCAGTTTTACTAGGACTCCTTCATGCCACACTCGGTCAAATGCTGCCTTGATGTCAAGGGTAGTCACTCTCACCTCACCTTGGAATTCAGCTCCTTTGTCCATGTTTGGACCAAGGCTGTACTGAGGTCGGGAGCTGAGTGGTCCTGGCAGAACCCAAACTGAGCATCAGTGAGCAGGTTATTGGTGAGTAAGTGCCGCTTGATAGCACTGTCGATGACACCTTCCATCACTTTGCTGATGATTGAGAGTAGACTGATGGGGCGGTAATTGGATTTGTCCTGCTTTTTATGGACAGGAGACATCTGGTCAGTTTTCCACATTGTCGGATAGATGCCAGTGTTGTAGCTGTACTGGAACAGCTTGGCTAGAGGCGCGGCTAGTTCTGGAGCACAAGTCTTCAGCACGATAGCCGGGATGTTGTCAGGGCCCATAGCCTTTGCTGTATCCAGTGTGCTCAGCCGTTTCTTGATATCACGTGGAGTGTATCGAATTGGCTGAAGACTGGCTTCTGTGATGGTGGGGACCTCAGGAGGAGGCCGATTTGGTCATCCACTCGGCACTTCTGGCTGAAGATGTTTGCAAACGCTTCAGCCTTGTCTTTTGCACTCATGTGCTGGGCTCCTTTAACATAGCGCCTTTAACGTAATAAAACGTCCCAAGGCGCTGCACAGGAGTATTTTAAGACAAAACATTTGACACCGATCCACATAAGGATAAATTAGGGCAGGTGACAAAAAGCTTGGTCAAAGAGGTAGGTTTTAAGGAGCGTCTTAAAGGAGGAAAGAGAGGTAGTGAGGCGGAGAGGTTTAGGCAGGGAATTCCAGAGCTTTGGGCCTAGGCAACAAAAGGCACGCCCACCAAAGGTTGAGCGATTATAATCAGGGATGCTCAAGAGGGCAGAATTAGAGGAGTGCAGATATCTCGGGAGGTTGTGGGGCTGAAGGAGATTACAGAGATAGGAAGGGCGAGGCCATGGAGGGATTTGAAAACAAGGATGAGAATTTTGAAATCGAGGTGTTGCTTAACCGGGAGCCAATGTAGGTCAGCAAGCACAGGGATGATGGGCGAACGGGACTTGGTGCGAGTTAGGACACAAGCAGCCGAGTTTTGGATAACCTCAAGTTTACGTAGGGTGGAATGTGGCAGGCCAGCCAGGAATGCGTTGGAATAGTCAAGTCTAGAGGTAACAAAGGCTTGGATGAGGGTTTCAGCAGCGGATGAACTGAACATGCAACAAATTTGCTGTTGTAGGTATTGGATAAGATTTTGCACATCTACTGACCTTGTGACTGTTCAAGCTGACATCCATCTGCCGTGTGACCTGAATGGAATAATTTCAGGCCACTTCGACAGTGCGCTTGCAAGCGTGTTGCCTCAAATGAAATCTATAGCAAGGGGAAGGGAAAACTTTATGCCCTCTCATCCTGGTCCTCATAATCAGAGGAGTAGCAGCCGTGTGGCTCAGCGCAGATCTTCCTGGGAAGAGGAGGAGGAGGAGGACAAGGGGTGCCTTGCATCCCTGTTGTGACCAATGCAGCATCCCTCCAGTTCACTGCTGCCCGTCAAGCAGGGTATGCACACTGCCATGCCACATTAGCATAAGCATACTTTTCAACCATAGGTGGCTACCATATGGCGCTGTAATTGCAGCCGACATTTGTCCAACATCTTACATCATCTCTGTTATACCATCTTATTTCCTATCACTTTCACCATCAGCATTACAAAAGCAAGTCGCCCTGAGCCCTCAATGCACTTTTGCCATTTCCCAGAACACAAAGGCCACACAATCAACTGTTTGCCATAATTTTTCTTTTACACATCACAAAAGGATAATAAACCAACAACAGTCAGAAAAAAGACAAAACACCCAAGTGAGTCCCCTTGTAACTAGAGGTGCTTAATCTTTCTCTTACGCGTGCTTCTACGTAGTGCTTCCCCTGTGGCTTCAGCAGATGTAGAGGCACCTTGCTGACTAGGATGCTGCGCCTGCTTAGACGCCTTTGGCAGGCGTCCTCTGGGTTTGGGAGCCTGGGAGGGCTCTTCAACAGTCTGCTCTTCCTGCAGCTGTGCAGGGGCTGAAACGGCCATCTCAGTTGTCTCCGCAAAGTGGGTCTCTGGCCAAGGGCTCCGCAGCGGCATGGTCGTGTGAGCGCTTTGAGAGGAGCCCACACTTCCTTCTGTCCTGCCAACAACATCCCTCTCATGGGTCAGCCACACCTCAGTGCTGGCAAGTGGCTGGAGAGCACTTTGCTGCACATCAGGGGGACCATGAGGACCCGTATCTGCACTGGCAGCCCTCATAACAAGGCCATCCATGAAGCTCTGGTCTCGCTGCTCAATAGCTGCCCATTGCTACTCCAGAGATGACAATCTATTTTGAACATACACTATGTTTTCCTGACTCTGGCGACTTATTTCCTCCATGGCGGTAGCCATCCTTTCCACTGAGGTAGCCAGCCTTTCCACGGAGGTTGCCATCCTATCCATGGTGGTGCGTTCATGCGCCATTGCCTCCACCACGTCAGTGCTGATGTTACAGATAGACTCCTCCATTCTATCCACACTCGCACTAACCCTGGATGCAAACCCTTCCAGAGACTCCTGCACTTGTTCCTGTATTTCCCGAGATGCTCTTTTTCTGGATGACCCCAGAGGCACAGCGTCTGCATGCAGCTCAGCAGAGCTGGGAAAGTCCTGCGACCTCTGCCGAGGACTCTCCACTGCTATCGCTGTCTCCACCATCTGCTGATGCTCACTTGTGCGCTGTGACAGACCGGGTGGCAACAATACTCTAACTCGCGAGGGCCCCACCGAGGTGTGCGTTGCTGCGCTGATGCTGGGTGCGCTGAGTCCTGGTGACGATACTCCCTCAGAGGCTTCAGGTTCCTCTGAGGAGTTGTCCGGCTCTTCGTCCTGGATCGTGGGGAGGGGGGCGCTCGATGGTCCTGTGGGAGAGTAAAGGCATGATTTAGACATCTGATACTTATGTAGCAGACACATCCTTTTGAGCAGATGATACAACGCGATTTCTATGAACATCATATGCCATTGCATTCTGAGAGGGATGAAACTCTATTATGTCACCAGCTTCGTCTAGTGTGCCCGTCTCTCCATCGCCCACTTCCAGGTCCTCGCCACCTCCAACAATCTCATATGCAGTCTCCTCAGCACTGGTCAATGTGGCTAGGGTAGGTGTTCCTCCTCCAGTCATTGCTCTCTCCCTCTTATTGTGGGCTATCTTTTCCTGCAAGGAGGGACACAAGTGGTGTTTCAGCCACAGTGATGGAGTGAGTGTGATGAATCCCTACATAGAAGCTTTGAGGGAGACGAAGATGGGGTAAGGTGCCAAGAGGAAGCTAGCTCCCTCTGCGTTGTTAGTTGCTGTCACTGCATGACAGTGAGAGCGAGTCTAAGGGGTGCATAGGCAGGATGCTGAAGTGATTCAGTGCAGAGACAGAGATGGATAGGTAAGGGTGCAAGGTAAGTAAGGGTAAGGTGGGATGTGAAGGAGCAGGCTTACAACGCAGAGTGCTGGTGATGAGAAAAGAAGGGCAGCAGATTGAAGGCAAGTGTGATGGGATACTCACTTTTGATGTTCGCAGAAGATCATTAAACCCTTTTCAGCACTGGATCCATGAGCGTGAACATATGGACCTTGCGCTGACCTCCTCAGCAATGTGCAGCCAGGCTGTCTTGGTCTGCTGAGGAGGCTTCCTCCGGCCATCAGGAGGGAAGCGAATCTCCCTGTGCCCTCTGACAGCATTCACAAGAGCATGGAGGGAGTCATCATTAAGTCGAGGAGCTGCCTTGCCCCTGGAAGAAGTCATTGCGTATAGGTCAATATCAATGAGTCCAGGAATCCACAAGAGAAAGGCTTAGGCTGAATGGCAGCTTTAAAAGCAGCTGCTATGATGATGTCATCAGAGGCGGCCAGCCGACCCGATCGCACTCATTGGACCGGCCAGCGCGCCTCATTGAAATCAACAAGCTCCTTGAATCAAAATCGGACATCAGCAGCTGATCCCGCTGGAAGCAGCTCTGGATCCCACCCACCACGCAACCCGACTCCAACCCGCCTCAGGAATTTAAATCAAGCCCAATGAGTTGAGATTAGACTGCACCCGATATTGGTCCACCCTTTGAGTGTAACGCCACTGAGCTAGGCCTTTAAGACTTGATTTAGCGCCCCAATCATTTCTTTGAGCAGTGAGAATGAATTTTGCGCGCAGTCTAAAGCATTAGCGCCTGGCGCTAATTCTCAAACTTTTCTAAAGATACCTCCCAATCCTGGGCTATAATGAGTTTCTAACCCTCTATCTTTTGTGATAAAACCTAGAATACCATTAGCTTTTTTTAATGGTCTTATCAACCTGAGGTGCTGCTTTTAATGTCCTGTGAACCAATACCCCCAAATCCCCCTTGCTCTTCTATGGCACCGAGCCTACTTCCGTTCAGAATATAATTACTGCTTGTATTTTTTTGAGCAAAATGTATTGACTCACACTTACAGATACTGAATTTCACCTGGCACTTTTTAACCCATTCCCCCATTTTATTATGGGGCATCCCTTTACCTCCTACTTTGGTGTCATCGACAAATTGCGACACCACTCTCTCTAAGCCGATATCGAAATCTTAACTTTTTAAAATTCATTCATGGGATGTGGGCAAAGCCAGCATTTATTGCCCATCCCTAATTGCCCTTGAGAAGGTGGTGGTGAGCCGCCTGCTTGAACCGCTGCAGTCCGTGTGGTGAAGGTACTCCCACAGTGCTGTTAGGGAGGGAGTTCCAGGTATTTGACCCAGCGACGATGAAGGATCGGTGATATACTTCCAAGTCAGGATGGTGTGTAACTTGGAGGGGAACTTGGAGGTGGTGGTGCTCCCATGTGCCTGCTGCCCTTGTCCTTCTAGGTGGTAGAGATCGCGGGTTTGGGAGGTGCTTTCGAAGAAGCCTTGGCGAGTTGCTGCAGTGCATCTTGTAGTTAGTACACACTGCAGCCACGGTAAGCCGGTGGTGGAGGGAGTGAATGTTTAAGGTGCTGGATGGGGTGCCAATCAAGTGGGCTGCTTTGTCCTGGATGGTGTTGAGCTTCTTGAGTGTTGTTGGAGCTGCACTCATCCAGGCAGGTGGAGAGTATTCCAGCACACTCCTGACTTGTGCTGTGCAGGTGGTGGAAAGGCTTTGTGGATTGAGGAGGTGAGACACCCACCGCAGAATACCCAGCCTCTGACCTGCTCTTGTTGCCACAGTAGTTATGTGGCTGGTCCAGTTAACTTTCTGGTCAATGGTGACCCCCAGGATGTTGATGGTGGGGGATTCAACAATGGTAATGCCACTGAATGTCAAGGGAAGATGGTTAGACTCTCTCTTGTTGGAGATGGTCATTGCCGGCCACTTGTGTAGTATGAATGTTACTTGCCACTTATCAGCCCAAGCCTGGATGTTGTCCAGGTCTTGCTGCTTGCGGGCACGGACTGCTTCTTTATCTGAGGAATTGCGAATGGAACTGAACGCTGTGCAATCATCAGCTAACATCCCCACTTCTAACCTTATGATGGAGGAAAGGAACTCCTGCAGTGATGTCCTGGGGCTGAGATGATTAGCCTCCAACAACCACAACCATCTTACTTTGTAGGAATATGCCCAGTGAACAGAAGTGGCCCCAGATCTGAACCCCATGGGACATCACTATCTTCTCCCAACCACGGTGAAAAATTGCCCTTAACTCCTACTCTCTGTTTTCTTCCTTCTAACCATTTTTTAAGCAAGTTTGCTACCCTTCCCCTAATTCCGTACCCCTTAATCTTCTCTAGTCAAAGGCTTTCCTAAAATTCATGTACATTGCATTTCCCCCATCTATAATGTCTCTTACCTCCTCAAAGAGTTCTGAGCTTTGTCAGTCATGATCGTCCCTTTTAAAATCCGTGCTGGCTACTTCTAACTATTTTCTCTTTATCTAAATTTGTGCTAATTTCTTCCTTAATTAACGACACCAAAATTTTCCCTACCACAGAGGTTGATGTAACTGGCTTGTAATTAACTGAATTGACTCTGCTTCCCTTTGAAAAATGGGCACTACATTGGCCACTCTCCCATCACACTCAATTAGAACTCATAATGTCTAAAGCCTCAGCAATTTCCTCCCTCAGGATCCGAGGACTAACCAATACCATTAACATATTTTAATGGTTCTATCCCAAACCAGCTATTTTTCTGAGGGAACATTTTGAATAGAATGCAATCTGATACATTAACGTTGTGTCTTGACAACTATCTGTGTTTTTTTTTAATGTTCTTTCTTCATTTACAATCTCCACTAGAATTGCCACATAGTTGAACAAAATATATTTTGAGGTCTTCAAAGTTATTGGACCAGAAGTACTGTGTACTCTTAACCAAATCATCAATGACAAAATGATACAAAAACCTTAAAAAACCAGGCATAAGCATGAACTAGAGTAAAAGAGCAATATTCCCTGTTAATTGGACCCATCTTAAAATGTGTATCTGGAGTCTCTGTAATCATTACAACTCAAATAAAATTACACAAGGAGCATTAATTTTCCAATATTTCTACAGTCAGCATACCTGAAAATATTGTATTAACATACATCAGATCTCTCATGCAATATCTTTAAAACTGCCTTTTTTCTGTAGTTCGAAGCATGCAGCTGAAACTTGATGCTCACCTATTCAGCAAGTCGCAGCTGTTGAAATCATTTCTAGTTGTGAAATGCACTGAGGCACTGATATAAGACGGTCTAAGACGCATGGGTCCTGAGTTGCGTTGAACCTTTGGCCGCATAGCTTCTCCCAATCTTAAAGTTGTCCATTTTGTAAATGAAACAAAACCAAAATCTACGAACAATGATCTGTGTGATATACAAGTGATTGAGAAGTGGGCTGCCAGTTAATTGATTTATTCAGAGGACAGCTGGCTGGTGAAGTGAATTACAATCTGTCTCTACACTCTGGGGACTCGGAGGAGGATCCAGTGCAGACGGTTGAGAGGAAAGTATAATCTCCCTGATGGCAATTAAGGGACCTAAAAAAAAAAGTGAGTTCGGATTATCTTAATCCAGCTCCCAGAGGAGCCCATCTATCTACAATTTGCCAACAACTGACTATATTTGGGAAACTTCACTCAAAGAGCTATTAACAATGGGCTGCTAAAGAAAAGGAAAATGTCATGCTAGTGCATTAAGGGTGTTATTCCGAGGTTGCTTTTTTATCAGGCTGAGGTAGTTAAACATCTGAATTGTCTGCAATGTAAAACTTCTTTTTCATGTAAAGTGAAGTTATGCCTCTTTTGTGCTATTTACAAAATGTTATGCATTGAGTACAAAATGTTTGTATCAATTTTATTTAGATTTTCTCCCTAATTCTCTTTTCCAATTTTCCTTCTTCCTCTCCTGAAGATATCAAATTGCTGGGGTATACTTTCATGGGAGCCAATCACCCTCCCATACCTCACCCAGTGGCCATTATTTATGTGTGAGCCTGACAGCAAGTATCAGCAGTTACTGAACCTTGAGGGGGCCACTAGAGTTGAACTCCGCCCTGTCATCACCCAATATCACACTTACATACACTTCTAACAGAGGTCCCTAAATAGCATTCAACAGCAGGAATCCTGCCAATTCTGTCCCCATCGTAATCCAGAGGCACTGAGGCCAATTGTAGAATCCGCACCACTACCCCACCTGAGATCAGCTAACCCAGGACACACTCAAGATTAAACCAAGGATCTTCCAGGATAGATAGGTTTCTAGACACAAAAGGCATCAAGGGGTATGGGGAGAGAGCGGGAATATGGTATTGAGATAGAGGATCAGCCATGATCATATTGAATGGCAGAAGGGCCGAATGACCTACTCCTGCTCATATTTTTCTATGTTTCCTAGTTCTTATGGCAGTGTTATGCATTGCCATGAGGGAAGCCTACAGCAAATTGTTACTCCCTTTTATCATATTAATTTTCCAAAATTATAATGTAGCCAATTTAGATATTTTTGCAACCACCAGAGTTTTAGTAAGTTTTAATAATTAAATAGGGTTAATTGCTCTGTTAACAACAACAACTCACATTTATATGGCACCTTTAACATAGTAAAACTTCCAAAGGCGCTTCACAGGAGCGTTATCAGACAAAAGCTGACACCGAGCCAAGTGACCAAAAGCTTGGTCAAAGAGGGAGGTTTTAAGGAGCGCCTTATAGGAGGGGAGAGAGGTGGAGAGGCAGAGAGGGAGCGGTGGAGAGCAATGTTCCCGTTAAGCGGTCTGGAGGTCCCACGCAGGCCGCTTAGTGGCTTTTAAATGGAAAAACCACGCATGCGTGGAAGTTTGAATGGGCCGGGCAGCCCGTTAAAGGGACCACGCACCCGAAAAAACAATTAGCGGCAACATTAGTGGAGAGGCATAGGGAAGGAATTCCAGGGCTTAGTGCCTAGAGGGCTGAAGGCACAACCGACAATAGTGGGCCGAAGGATGCGGGGGATGCACAAGAGACCAGAGTTGGAGGAACGCAGAGTTCTCAGAGGAATGTAGGGCTGGAGGAGGTTACAGACATAGTAAGGGACGAGGCCATAGAGGGATTTGAACACGAGGATGAGAATTTTCAAATCCCTCTGTTAAAAAGTGAACAAAGTATTCTCATATGAATGCATTTAATGTTCATATAGTAATATCACAGTGTGATTTCTAGGCTATAAAGTTCAATTGCAAATAATAGCCACACAAGCAGGTCTCCTTGTGGACTGGCACTAATCCAATTATTCCTCTCAATCTTGTTTATTTTCACTTTGGTGCATTTTAAAACAATCAATGTGGCCATTTTTTAAAATATAGATCCAAACGCACTATTTGCATTTCTGTCACATATCACATCTAATTGGGATGTTGGCACAAAAACAGTTTTTCACTGCAGCCCCAGTACAGTACAGCATCAACCAATTGAGCAATAAAACTGTACTATTCCCATCGGCCTCTGAAAATCATACATTTAGTTTGGACAGTGTATGGGGAGCTCTAAACTGGAGCTACTGTAAAACCAAAACAAAATACTGCGGATGCTGGAAATCTGAAATAACAACAGAAAATACTGAAAGTTTCAGATTGATGACCTTCCATCAGAACTCCTGGTGAAAAGGTCATCGACCTGAAACGCTAATACTGTTTCTACCTCCACACATGCTGTCTGACCCGATGAGTGTTCCCAGAATTTTATTTTCTATTTTTTATTGCAGCTACTGCAACCTGCACTGTATTTTGTTCTGGAACTGCATGTAAACATAAAGTATGTTTCCTTCCCCAACACTGTTAATAGTGAAAAATAAAAATAGAAAATGCTGAAAATACTCAGCAGGTCAGGCAGCATCTGTAAAGAGAGAAACAGAGTTAACGTTTCAGGTCGATGACCCTTCGTCATAACTGGAAAAATTTGGAGATGTAACAGGATTTTAAGCAAGTGTAGGGGCAGGGAGAGGGGGGAGGGGAGGAAAGAACAAAAGAGAAGGTCTGTGATAGGATGGAAGGCAGGAGAGATTAAGAGACAAAAGGGATGATGGTGCAAGGCAAAAGGAGATGGTAATGGGACAAGTTAAGAAACAAAAGATGACTCTAGATGAAGTGTAAATGGCAATGGCAGGATGATCAACAGCTGCCATGTGAAAGAGAGAGAAAAATGATAGGGGCAGAGGCTACGGTCTGAAATTGTTGAACTCGATGTTGAGTCCAGAAGACTGTAAAGTGCCTAATCGAAAGATGAGGTGCTGTCCCTCGAGCTTACGTTGAGCTTCATTGGAACAGTGTAATAGTCACCCTGGTGAGTCCAGATGTCACACAATAAAGCTCTCCCTCGCCCAAATAATTAAACAACATATGGCCCATACAATAGTTTTATTGGGATGCATATGAAGCTTGAAGAGGCCAATATCCCTTTTGTTTTTGTGTACAATCCATGTTGACCTGTCCTAGATTTAGATTCGCAGCACAGAGGGATTCGGTAGCATTTCAGATCACACAAACCCAGGCCCACTCCAAATGAAAAGAGGTGCGAATTAATATATTTCATTGCACTTAGAAAAAAATTGCATTTTTATTCCATTGTTTTCCAGCAATGAAAGTGACATGTCATATTCCAGTATAAATGAACAAAACCAAAGTGCAAATTTCTCAGTTACAGAAAATGCATGCAATCTACCAACCAACAGCTTGTCACCTTTCAACCTCCAATTCACAGATTAGTGAGCCAAACATCTGCCAAACATCTGTGCTCCAGGGAGAGTCAGGTATGCTGCAGATCTCACTAGTTTATAAGGCACGCTGCAAAGCCAAGCTTCTTAGCAACACAACAAATCAGTTCATATTTTCCAGGTGAATACTAGCATCCTCCCATTTGACTTCAACATCATGGACTCAATTTGCAGGTTTTTTAAAAAAAAACTTGTTTTAAAAAACTTGACGTAAAAATAATGAAACACAATTTGTATAATATTCAGATGGTAAATGCAATTTTTACAGTATTCAGATGGGAAATTAAAGTATGAGGTCTTTTAATACAATGGTTTTGATTCGTATTGTACCAATCACAGAGATAGAATCATACAGCACAGAAGAAGGTCATTCAGCCCATCATGCCTCTTTGAAAGAGCTCCCAATTAGTCCCACTCTTCTGCTCTTGCCCCATAGCCCTGCTGTTTTTTTTTAAGTATATATCCAATTCCCTTGAGATCGAACCAAAGCCAGGGATCAGACTGAGGTGACAGATGTTAATTATGACACATTGCCACTGAGCTCCTCCAGGCCCTCACTTGATGCTTTGGGAATGATGGTAGGAAAAGTCCATTCTTATGCACGCTCACCACTACTTCTCATTGCCCAGTCTGAAGACAGGCTGTAGCACCTTAATAGTTGGCCGCACCAACCAGTAAATTACATGTATTGCAACTGACATAGCATTAGTCAACAGAACATTGCGATGTACTCAAAGTGCCAAAGGTACAATGTGGGACCATATCAAATAACGTTCAAATACAAATATCTGATGATTAACCAGATTAGGCGTTTCCCACTCATGAGCTAGCATATATGCTGAAAACTCTTATTCTTCCCAAATTAAGTTAGAAAGCATCAGAACCATTGTATTACCTAGCAGAAATCCCAACCAAACATCTGTCTTCGGTATTGTGACAAGGTATACTAACCAAAAAAAAGTTAAATTAATATAAAATTGTTCTATTTTTCTCAAAGCGCATCGTTGTTTGTGCCGAGGTAAAGGGCATGGGTATTCTGAAGAAATCTTCGGTTAAAATCACTGAAACCTATGGCACAATGCTTTAAAATCCCAGCCACTTTGGCACCTAAAGTTTGAAAAATGATCACAGCAAGATAAATGCAGAGCGTCAAATGGGAGGTTCTTTTTTTCTCATTTCCTTAAGGTTTCAATGCAGACCCATGAAAAACATTCCAAATAAATGTTGCCATTTTAATATAAAAAGTCATTCAATTGACTGCAATACTTGTGATATAGGCTCGAAATTACTCACAACACAGAAGAACTGAATGCACATGGATATTCCGAACCATAAATCTTCTTAACACGAGATGCATGCAAAAAAGTTATCAATCAATCCGTCGAATAAATAGACAAGTAACAAGAGTAGGAAGCATCGTCTGACTGAAGCCTGCACTGCGGAGCAACACACGCCCCCGGGCAATTAGAAAATAGTGGTACCTTAATTCCCGTCACATTTCAGCACCACGGCCAGTTCATCTGGACTGAGAACTTTGCCTTATCAAAAAAAAACACAAAAAGAATCAAGTGTTACCAGAACGGTTGTACAGTCGAATGACTTTTGTAAACAGCCACGCGAGATCCCGTGATATATATTTGAACCAAGGCTTCATTCACCTCCCTCAAACAAGTGCATAACCTGCATATCAAAAAAATAAAATCCAACCTCGTCCATTTCTTGCTGCTGAATGAAATAGGAGGTGTATAAAAAAATCACGTTCTTATAAGTTTTCCTTGAACGGCTGCAGCCTCTGGTGCTATTTGGGAGGTATGACAACTAGAGGTAGACCACGTTTGGGTCTCCACATTAAAACCTGGGCGTCATTTGCGTTGGGTTTCACCAAGGCATTTGGAGGTATGGGCTCCATCCTGGCTAATATCCGAGGCTGTTCCTGCTGTGTCCTCCCAACAAGGTTAGCGCGATAGCCCAACGGGTTCGATGGGTCAACTTCTATGTCAACGCGCATTCTCCATTTGATTGTCTGAAGTATAATCTTCTCTTTGCTGATTGTGTTCATGGCTACCAGCCAGGTGGTGAAACTTTGGTCTCTTTTAATCCTGGTCAGTTGTGACACGTTGCTCTCACTCACAGGTACCGCCCATGTCACACTCGGGTAAAAATTGTCGTTCATGCTGACTGAGAACCGAGACACCTTGTTTATTGGACCGACTAGTGTCACCGTCTCTGTAGTATTGCCATACCATGGATAGCTCACTCCATCAGAATCACTGATAGCTTTAACCCTGCCTTCTCGCAAATCAGGAAGTTCCCAGCTAGACCTGGATAAAGATAAATATATGTAAGCATTTTTTGTAGGCCGCTGGAGTTAACTCACAAAATATTCGTTCAGTTGAATTTTACGAACCAAATAATAAAGCGTTAACGTTTCAAATAATAGGAGCATTCAAAACGCAGCTGGGTACTATAATGGGAGAGTGAGGGTGTGGGAGGGATGAGTTTCAGTGGGATGAGTGGCCTTTGCTGATCCTTGACATTTCATGTTATTAAATTAATTTTGTTCGCATTACTGAAAAATAGTGAGGTGTAATTTATAGATAGGTTTATATTCATTGTTAGGAATAAAGGTTTTGTGCAAAGGCTCTTCCTCTCGACGAGTGATCACATTTTAAAATATTGAATTGAAATGTTATTAGGGATTGTGGCGGGGTATTGTTGATGTTGCTGTATGATCCAGGTTTATAATTGTTACTAGGAAATAGGAAAGGTCTCTTCTAACATCGCAGGTTTCATCAACCCCACTCCTTCTCCGTATTATTATTTGGTTGTATTTGAATTTCGAGGAAGTGGGTACAATGACTGAACTGTGTTGCAACATGTTGCATTTTAACGACATTACCATTGTCGAGTAGTGTGACGTTGTCAGTCAGATATCTTACGACTGATTTATGGTACCTCTGTGGAGTAGATTAGTTCTTTGATGTTGAGAATAGGCAGTTGATGAGTCAAGTTGTGCTTGTTCATCAAAATTCTCTTTTATACTTTTAAACAGGCTGAGGAGAAAGGGAAATTATTTAATTTAAAAAATGTACAGCCCCGCCTATGGCTGTATGTGTCCACTGCTTGTATAACTCAACACTAAGTCTGTCAATAGATATAAGTTACAGCACTGTTTGCTCCGCTCCTCATGGAAGATAGTTTGAAAGCAAAGATAAATTAATTCTACCAGTCACCTGTCTATATTTTAACCGCCTCAAGCTGCCTTCCAAAGGAAAATCCTCGCGATTTACCCAATCTCTGTAACCTCCTCCTGCCCTACAAGCCTCTTAGAAGTTTGTGTTCCTCCAATTCTTGCCTCTTGAGCATCCCCCGCTTCCTTTGTCCCACCATTGGCAGCTCTGCTTTCCTCTGTGTCCGCCCTAAGCTCTGGAATTCCCTCCCTAAACCTCGCTGTCTCTCCGCCTCTCTCTCCTTCTTTAAGATGCTCCTTAAAACCTACCACCCACCTGTCCTAATGTCTCCTACTTTGGCTCTGTGTCAATTGTTGTCTGATTATACTCCTGTGACGCGCCTTGAGACGTTTTACTACCTTAAAGGCGCTATCTAAATGCAAGTTGTTGTTGTAGTGCCAAAGTCACTCCTCCAGGATAGGCTATCGTTTTAAAAGAGCCTTGCATTAATCCCTGGAGTATATTCATATCAGGAAATGTATAATTAATTGTGGAAGAACAAATTAGTTTGTCAAGCCTTGTCATATTGGCACTTCATTAGCGAGAACAAGTCAATCCATATGTTTTAGAGAAACGAGGAGGAAAAAAATGTAAAATGTAGTCAGTCACTGCATCGTTTTCCTCGAGATTACATGAGATGAGTGCAATTATTTACCCAAGTAATAAAAAGTTTATCCAATGTATCTATGATGGAATGGATCTTACATGGTAACTGTCGTGGTTAGAGAAACCAAACAACATTTTACACTGATACAAATGATGCTGGAAATCTGAAATAAAAACAGAAAATGCTGGAAATACTCAGCAGGTCGGACAGCATCTGTGGAGAGAGAAACATTTTACACTATTCTGATAGACCCATCCCTTGTCTGTTTCTGACAAGGAAGGAGTTGCAGTTTTCAGGTAACGTTGTTATAACGTGCTGGCCCAGAGATCTCAATTGAAAACTTAAACCATAACAAGGTTTACACAAAGACGGTTTGAAAAGTCAAAATGAAAACACATTTTTAGAATATTTAAGATTTTAAAGCAGTCCATCCTTAGGAAAATAATTTGCGATGGAGTCCCTTTTTAAAAAAAAACTAGTATTGAGGGGATTATTTTGTGCAGCAAACTAGCCCTCTGGGACTTGAGTTTCAAACTTCCTATTGGTTGTAACGGTTTTCGGTAAAATAAATCTAGGCAGTTTCAAACGTAGTAAGTATGGGTCCACAAAACCGCTCAGGATTAGCACTAGTTGACATTCCTTGACATTCAACGGCATTTCGATCGCCGAATCCCCCACCATCAACATCCTGGGGGTCACCATTGACCAGAAGGTTAACTGGACCAACCACATAAATACTGTGGCTACAAGAGCAGGTCAGAGGGTGGGTATTCTGTGGCAAGTGTCTCACCCCCTGACTCCCCAAAGCCTTTCCACCATCTACAAGGCACAAGTCAGGAATGTGATGGAATACTCTCCACTTGCCTGGATGAGTACAGCTCCAACAACACTCAAGAAGCTCAACACCATCCAGGACAAAGCAGCCCGCTTGATTGGCACCCCATCCACCACCTTAAACATTCACTTCCTGCACCACTGCTGCACCGTGACTACAGAGTGTACCATCTACAAGATGCACTGCAGCAACTCGCCAAGGCTTCTTCAACAGCACCTCCCAATCCCGCAATCTCTACCACCTAAAAGGACAAGGGCAGCAGGCGCATGGGAACACCACCACCTCCAAGTTCCCCTCCAAGTCATACATCATCCTGACTTGGAAGTATATCACCGTTCCTTCATCGTCGCTGGGTCAAAATCCTGGAACTCCCTCCCTAACAGCACTGTGGGAGTACCTTCACCACACGGACTGCAGCGGTTCAAGAAGGCGGCTCACCACCACCTTCTCAAGGGCAATTAGGGATGGGCAATAAATGCTGGCCTTGCCAGCGACGCCCACATCCCAGGAACGAATAAAAAAAACTAGTTGCATTACATTGACAATGGGGACAGCAAGCAGAGCAAACATGGGAAATGGAATGACATTCACAGGTGCACTTGGGCCGCCGTTTTTGAGGTGGGGGGGGTCCTAAAAATGCATTGCTGGGTAGTGTTTATGTGCTTCTGCTTGCATTATATGTGAAGAGAGAGTGTGTGATGCTAACAAGGGATGCCAAAAGTGCAAAGCGTATTATTCCCCAGCATTAGCATCTTTCATAATACAAACTGCCGAGAAATCTGAAGTTTAAATCCGAACTTGTTGTAAAATGTATACGGCTGACTATTGTAACCTGTACAAAACTGACAAGCCCCAAAAGAGACTAAAGATTTTAAGTTATGATTTTGCAAGAAAAGTATGAGTATATAAGAGTATAGTGTGTGTGTAATATAAGAGTAAATTGTACGATTTTGCTCTCCTAGTGTAGGGCTTCCTGTTAATGGGGAATCTGGTCACAAAGGTCAGTGTCCTCCATTTGTAACCACACCATTTTCCAGTTCTGAACTTTAATGGATGGGAAATCATGTGAGCCATGAGCAGGGGCGCTAACCTTTGAGCCCAAATTTCCGCCGTTCGCCCCCATTGCGCGTCAAAGTCCGAACACTGACCCTCTAATCTTATCGAAGAAGTTTAACTGCCTTATAATAGATTGTGAAAGATTGAGCCACAAGTTGGACTTTAGGCCTGCTGTGTCTCGGGGTAGTAGGGCGGAGGTCGGTTCCTGCTAGCTCTTACCCACGCAGTGAGTTCTAAAATCAGCTGTGCCATCGGAGCATTGCACCGAGCAGAAGCCGGTCACCTCCCCAGAGAAAGGGAGGGAGGTTTTATTCTGGAGGGAAAGTGTGGCATTAGCCGAGATATGGGAGCAGGTCACCTGCTCACCCCCATCAGCCAGTCTAGTACAGGGCACAGTGAGAGATAGTAAAAACGAGAGAAATAAAATGAATTCTGAGAAAAGGGTGAGGTTTATAAAATGTGCATTGTAAAGTTTCAAAGCTAGGCTGATATACTGCTTTGCTGGTCTTGGATCACGAAGAAATGACAGAGTTTTCTCTTTTTAGCGAGAGTCTTTGGCAGTACAAAGTGAACATAACTCTATTGGATACGCTAATTGACTGTTGGCCCTTCACATTTCCTTATGTTCTTGTATAAAAGTTTGATTTTACAAGAAAAACGGCTAGGCCGAAATTGGCTCCTGGTATCACTCTATCCTGGTACTGTTTAAAGTCCCATAGTGTGAAGCAACAGGTTCATCACTAAACCATTGTTTAATAATATCATTGTTCCAAAAGACGGGAATCAAAAATAGCTGAATACTGTTTTAACTTCTAAGAAGAACATTTAAAAAATCGTAATATCTTATCTGGACCATGCATTTCACCCAGAGCTTGCTGCAATAGGCAACCGGCAGGAACATTTAGATTACAACAAGGGCACTTTAGATGCTGTTTAATTTTCCCCCCCCCCCAATATTTTTGACGTTCATGGCTTAGATCAACACAAGAAAATGAACAGTTCACGATGAATGGGGTTACTTTCGTGGTAATTATTATTCTCTCGTTTCTGAGCCTTCAATCTGATGTTTTATTTATTTGATTAAAGCTGCCCTTTGTTGATGTGGCTACAGTGGGAACCTTTTTTTATGAAGCCTTTCAATTTGCCAACCGTTTCCTCCCAGAAAATAACCATGAGCTCAGCAAAAACAGCTGCGAGGCTTCACTCCGACAATAATGTGCTGTTCTTCGCAGAAGTGGTTCAAATAAATCAGCGTGCAATAAAAAAAAACACCGTCATGATGTAGTGAGGTCGCTCCTCTAACCAGCTGACAATAGCCTTGCGAGATTCTGATGACATTGTCAGTTGGAGGAGTTGCATCCGACTGGTGTGAAAGCGAATGATAATGACGCGGCTGTGTACAAAGATCTTGCTTGAAAAGGTGCGGAAGCTGCTTCCATTGCCGGATAAAGGGGATTGGCGATTTATTGAACTGGGGCTTCGCTGGTGGGGGTGGAGCGGGGGCGGGGGCGAGGGCGGGGGGCGGGTTGAGGGTGACTAGCACTCTGCAAGCCTCCACAACGTATTAAGGTGAGATTCGTTGTATTTAGACTGGAGATGAAGTCTTTATTCAATCATCCAGAAATATTGTCTTAATGAGAAAACCATAGTCGCCAGCAAAACACTGTAGTCCCTCGGCATCCCCATGCCCATCCCACTCCCAATGGATGCCATTTAAACAAAAAGATTAGAAATTGACAGGCGCCTGGCCAAATGTTTAATTTAAGCAAACGATTGTTGTCATTAATTGGGTGATGTGACATTTTACTAAGAGAAGGATAAATATAAGGTGGCTCTGGAAGGTTTTTGATGTACTTAATATCCACGGGTGTGTATATTTAGTACAGAATTACTAACAGTTATCTGTTGTGACAGTAAGTGGGCTGATAGGATATAACTAACGGGAGGGGAGTCGTGTCTGAGTAGGCAGGACTGTTTCCTCCATAGATTCCAAACAGTACGCTAGCTGTACGGGGCAGTAAAACAGTACATATTCAACACTGCAAATGCACCTGTCTCTCTGTAAGAAGCATAGTCGCTCAGGAAGGACAACTTGATCTTTAGGGCAGATGAGCCAAGCATAAGGAGAAGTGCAATGTACCCAATGGCTTGCTGCTTACTCCCTGTATATGGAATTCTTGAGCCAGACACCGTCTTTAAATGCATAATCCCGATCCTGAATTACTCAGATTTCCAATGCTCATAATAATTTTATTAAGCCATTATTTAATATTCCCTATGTTAGCACTCTAGAAGGCTTGGCGAATTATAATAATGTTACTATATACGGAGAGAGACAAAGTAATCAGTTCATTTAAACTAGAGATTACTGTAGAATAAATTAATTAGGTAAATTGAGTCATTTTAATATACAGTGCACTCTGTAGAAACATTAACCTAAATCTAATCCCCATCCATAAAAATAATTAGGCAAACATTACACTTTGGGCTGTAATGACATCGACAATTATAGCCTTCCCCCAAATGCGTTTTCTGTATAAAAAAAATGGAATAATCAGACAAATCAGTTCCCCCATAAATCGACGACAATGCACGGCAGAATTGTAAGAAGTTTAAAAAAAAGAACTTTCAGCCATTGGAAGGGTTTTAAAAAGCAGAGTTTTAGGGTGGGGGATCGAGCAGACAAAATCCAGCAAATAAAATGGGAGGGGGGGGGGGGGCTACAATAGATTTATCTATGAGGAACGATGTCCAGGCTGCACAGGAAAGGTGTTAGAATTTAGCTATTAAAATTTACAAAATATATGCAACAGATTAATTGCTACTCATCCTTGTGTTCAAACCCCTCCATGGACTCGCCCCTCCCAACCTCTGTAACCTCCTCCAGCTCCACAACCCTCCTAGATCTCTGCCGCTTGGCCTTTTGCTCATCCACGATTTTCCTCGCCCCACCGCCGTGCCTTCAGCTGCCTGGGCCCTCAGCTCAGGAATTCGCTCCCTAAACCTCTTTGCCTCTCTCTCCTCCTCTAAGTCGATCTTTAAAGCCTACCTCTTTGACCAAGCTTTTGATCACCTGTTGAAATATCTCTTTATGTGACTCAGTCTCAAATGGTGTTTGATAGTGGCTCCTGTGAAGCACCTCGAGACCTTCTTACTACCTTAAAGACGCGAGAAAAATGCAAGTTATTGTTGACATAAGCGTTATCTATTAACTTTTGCGCTATTGAAGTAGTTTGATATAGTTGGATCTCAGCAACAATACAACTAAGCACTTTCCTTTTGCTGGTTTAAAGATTTGTCAACGTGATTCAGTTTGTTGCCGAGGAATGTGACAGATACATGCGTGGTGAACATGAAGATACAGCATGGTGATGTGAAGGACAGCGTTTTAAGGCATCTTCATTCGCAAGGACAATGAGATAGTGACATGTAAGACAACAGCAATCTATCCATATCACATCACTGGCCTCAGCTATGTAAAGAACTTGGAGATGTTCTATATTTGGCGCCTGCCAGAACTCTTTCTTGTCCAGTATTGATTGCGATTTTCAACACAGAGGGGAAGATTCAGCCTACAGTGTCCCTTTTCATCAGCCTGCTGCACCCTGTCCATTTCAGGTCAATTTCACGTATTCTGAAATTAACATCCCGGTGAGTGTTCTCAGTAACACGTCTGTCAATAAAGACGGCTGACGTTTTAAAGCAGAGACAGTTTTTAATTGGCTGTCGCTAGATTTTAAACATAGGTTCATGGAAAGCGACAGAACTTTAAATTGGGGGGGAGGGAAACCACTACAAAATGAGGGAAAGGCGTGGCCTTACTGATTTCAAATTATGTAAATGTTTAGGCTTTCTGCTACGTGATTTTGACATTAAAAATGTCAATCGATCGTCTGTACGCTAGAAGAGCAATGCCATAGCTTCCCTGGAGTTGTTTTGTGTTGATTGTGAAAGAGATCCAAAAAAAAAATCCCAGACTGTTTCCCCGCGAAGTATCAAGGCACTATTTTGGAACTTGCAATTTTACTGTCAGTCGGACTGAACCGTTACCCCCCGTGCATCCAGCAAGCGAGCTCCAATCAAAGTCCAACATATTTCACGTTATTTTATTTTGCAGAATAAAGTCTGGCTTTTCATGATCATTAAAGAGAATGCGGAGGTTCGAGTTGCAATATCCCACTTTGCCTGCAGTTTTAATATGAAAATGCATTTAATTTCTATAGCCATTTCACTATTACCATTATTTAAAGTTCGGTAGCAGTAGCCAATGATTAAGCAACTTCAGATATCAGCCTAACTACACGCTGATCACGGCTGGCTTGTTAAGTTTCATTTGAATTCGTGAAATTGACGTGGAACCATGATGTGAATCATAGATAAACCTGGCATTGCATCTTTAAATAGGCACCTTGTTTTTTAAATAAACTATTTCTACTAGTTTGTGTGGTAGACAATTGCAAGACATCTAACACCGCAATTGCATTCATATATAGTCATCTTTAACCGCCTCACTGAAGCATGACTCCCATTCCATAGAAAGAAACGTGGGCGGGTGAGCATGTTTAGTCTGAGAGTGTTGGTCTGCACAGAAATTAACTGTTTAGCTACATAAATAAGCAAACAGTTAATGACGCTCCCATCACTAAATTTAAGCATATATTGTGCCGCAAAGACAGAACAGGGACGCGTTGAGTGACCATGCAGTGATAAATTAATGAAAATCCCGCATATAAAAACC
This sequence comes from Squalus acanthias, assembly GCA_030390025.1. Classification (NCBI taxonomy): domain Eukaryota; kingdom Metazoa; phylum Chordata; class Chondrichthyes; order Squaliformes; family Squalidae; genus Squalus; species Squalus acanthias. Next base: position 73,334,462 of record CM059439.1, read on the forward strand.
AAATCTCCACTTTATTTACACACTATGCTACTGAATGAATTACATACAATCCTCACTAGTGCATAGTAATACTAATTAAGGTCATTGAAGCTACAACACCTATTCACCACAGCCGAATTGTACAATTGGTATTATTACCACTGACGTGCAAGTATATTTAAATAAGATGAGGTGTTATGTAAGTTTATTGGATTGCAATCCATTTAACCAGTGCTAAATTGTCTTTTTTTTTGGATTGGTCATGTTGCAATACCCACTGTTGTCTGTTAATTATATATTATCATAGCACGATGCATTGCTGAATTAAATGTCAGTGCATTTCATATACTATACCGTGTTAAATTCCCTTACATTCCGAGGTCGCTGTAAGTGTTGAAAAATTCCATTTGGTTGCAAGCTTGGATCCATCCAACTACCCACGTTTCGTTCCTGGGGACGGGGGGCATCACCACCCGAGCGGATGCCTTGAAGTATGGTGTCTTGTACCGTAAAACAATAGGAGAATTTTCTTCTATTGTAGTTGGGCATTGATCAATCGTAGCAGAAACGTCATACACCACTATATTCTCTCGCCGTATCCTTGATTTACAAGTTATACTCTGAATGCAACCCATCCTTCCAGGGTTAAAATATATATATGTATATGTATAATTTAAGAAAAAAACAAAAAAGGTTGAAAATAGAGGCTGTGCAAAATTCAGCACCGGCACGAGTCGCTCTTGCTGAGCGCGTCAATTTTTAGACTGTCTTTTGTCTTCAGGTTTAATTTTCTGTTTGAATTCGGGTCCAGACTAGTCCCTTTTTTTTGTTTTTTTTTCTCCTCCTTATTGTCATGTCACAAACGGCAGGAAGCAGGAGGAAGACGAGGCAGCATATTGGCAAAAAGATAAGAAGAGCGAGAGGATATGCGGGTTTCCCGTTGTAATATAGTGGCGCTGGAAGCAGAGGAAACGCACTGTAACCACTGATTCCAGCATAGTCTGCATTTGTTTTGGAGCCACATAGAATAACACAGCCTTTCTTCCGCCTTCATAGATAACGGTTAATGAACCGTCGGATCCATTTCTTCGTTGAAACAGAAATGAATCTACCGTGAGACATTAACAAATAAATCCACTCCTTTTTAACAAAAAAATTAAGCACGGTACATTTTCACGGTAAGTAGAGAGTACCTTCATTGTCTGTCGCACAGCACGCTGTCCATTGCTGTGTTGCTGAAGATGAATGCGATCGGTTGCGAGAGAGAGAGAGAAAAAAACCCTTTTTGTTCCTCCAGGGACCCCATAGGCTGGAGATCCCCAGTAAAGCAGGATCAAGAGAATGCTCTCCCACTGGCTCAGGATTCCCAGAGATTAGGCTATGGAGCGGCGCCCCCTTATGCACGACCAATTCCTCGTTCGTCTCAGATACGTGGACTGAAGAACCGTACCGTTCCTGTGTTAAATCATCATGAATTATGCGTCGGTCAGATATGCATATGCTCAACTAGACTGTTCAAACCTTTGGAATTAATCACAAAGGTTTTAATACTTTCAAAAACGGAATCTGATGCCGTTACAGATGCTCGATAGGCAAAAAGGGCTGCCTTTAGTCCCACACCTATTGTGTCTGCCCTCGAATAACCGCATGGCAGTATAACATATATAACTGCAACCCCACACATCTGCGCGGCAGAGATCAAATAACTATAAATCCGAAATAAAAACAGCACGTTAAAAGTGAATAGACAAGTTAAACCTTACTCAGAAGTTCAGATCTGATGAAAGATGTGTCTGAACCGTTAACCATTCTGTGTGGCTGCATCTCCTATGTACATCCAGCATTTATATTTCCGCGCAACACACGCTGTGAAATGCAGTAAATAATTTGCCGTTCAATGAATTTTGAATTTTTTTTTAAATAAACTCCATCATAAACTATCAATTGAATTAATATAGATATGTTAAACGCGATTTGTGTATAAATTCAAACGGCTACTGTGCTTATTAAAAAGTGTTTGCAAACTTTGTGGGGAGGAAGAAAATCAAAAGAGCTACCTCTCACTTTGCCTCTCGGGACGTTAAGTGTTCCCAATCCACGGCGTGCTTGTAAACAGATTTCACAGCTTTTTTTTTCTATAGAATGAGAGGATTTGCAAAACAATTGAATGCTCTCCACAGATGTCAGCTGTGGCTCCATGGCAGCACTCTCGCCTCTGAGTCGTGTGTGTTCAAGTCCCACTCCAGAGACTTGAGCATAAAATCTAGGCTGACAGTGCAGTACTGAGAGAGGTGAGGACATTAAACCGAGACCCTAAAAGATCCCGTGGCACTATTTGAAGAAGAGCAACATGCCCCCTGGCCAATATTTATCACTCAACCAACATCACTAAAATCTCATTGCTGTGAGCAAATTCTATATGCTGCGTTTTCTATATTACAACAGCAACATTTCAAAGTACTTCATAGGAACAGGAATAGACCATTCAGCCCTATTCCACCATTCAATTATGGCTGATCTGTATCCTAACTCCATCCATCCTTATATCCTTTCTAAGGTGGGGTAACCAGAACGGTACACAGTAATCCAGATGTGGTGTAACTAGGGCTTGGTACAGCTGTAGCAAAACTTAATCACCTTTACATTCTAGCCCTCTAGATATAAAGGCTAACATTCTATTAGTCTTTTGGATTATGTTTTTATACACTACATTTTAGTGATCTGTGTACATGGACCCCTAAATCTCTTTGGACCTCCACTGTTCCTAACTTTTCACCATTTAAATAATACTTGGATCGATCCTTTTTTGGTCCAAATTGGATGACCTCACACTTAGCTGCATTGAAATCCATCTGCCATAGTATTGCCCACTCACTTAATCTATTAATGTCTCTTTATAATGTTATGCTCCCATCTACACTACTTACTAAGCCATCAATTATTGTTGCAAACTTGGATATATGGCTCTCTATTGCATTAACTAACTCATTAATAAATATAGTGAATAGTTCAGGCCCCAATACAGATCCTTGTGGGACACCAGTAATCACTTAAGTGTGGCTCAGTTAGTAGCACACTCGCCTCTGAGTCAGAAGGTTGTGGGTTCATAGTCCCACTCCAGGGACTTGAGCACATAAAGCTAGGCTGACACTCCAGTGCAGTGCTGAGGGAGTACTGCACTGTTGGAGGTGCCGTCTTTCAGATGAGATGTTAAACCGAGGCCCCATCTGCTCTCTCAGGTGAATGTAAAAGATCCCATGGCACTATTTCGAAGAAGAGCAGGGGAGTTATCCCTGGTGTCCTGGCCGATATTTATCCCTCAACCAACATAACAAAAAAAACAGATGATCTGGTCATTGTCATTGCTGTTTGTGGGAGCTTGCTGTGTGCAGATTGGCTGCCGCGTTTCCCACATTACAACAGTGACTACACTTCAAAAGTACTTCATTGACTGTAAAGCACTTTGAGACGTCCGGTGGTCGTGAAAGGCACTATATAAATGCATGTCTTTCTTTTTTTATCCTTCCAATTTGTGTATATGCACACTCTGTCTTCTACCACCTAACCAATCTCCTAACCAGGTCAACAGTTTGCCTTCAATTCCATGAGCTTTAATTTTAGCTAACAGTCTCTTATGTTGAACCTTATTGAATGCCTTCTGGAAGTCCATATAAACTACAACTATAGACATTCCCCTGTCTAATACTTTAGTTACCTCCTCAAAAAATTCAATTAGGTTCGTTAGACATGACCTATCCTTTACAAATCTATGTTGGCTCTCTCTAATGAGCTCACATTTCTCTAAGTGCACAGTCACTCTGTCCTGAATTATAGATTCCAATAACTTCCCCAACAGATGTTAGACTAACCTCTATAATCTCCTGGCTTCTCTCTCTCTCACCTTTCTTAAATAATGGAGTTACATTTGCAATTTTCCAATCTAAAGGGACAATTCATGAATCGAGAGAGCTTTGGAAGATTATGGCGAAAGCATCTACAATTTGTTCATCTACTTCCTTTAAAACCCATTGATTCATTGACTGTAAAGAACTTTGGGCATCCTGAGATCGTGAAAGGTGCTACTTAAATGCAAGTTCTTTTTTCTTTTTTCAATGTATGGTATTGTAGCAGTAATGCATGCATTGTCTATACAGTGTTGCAAGAAAAGTGAGCGAGTGCAAGGTTGATGAAGCCTAAACCCATGCAGGTCTGATGCAGCAGTGTAATCAATGCAATGCATGCAGGTCTGTTGCAATGGTACAATTTGGTGGTTGATACATTCATTACTAATAGCTGTGTGGTGCTATCCATATTAATATATGCAGGTATGCTGCTGTAGTTCAGTCAATGCTATTCCAAGCATGTCTGCTGCTGCCATTCATTCAATGCAAATACATGCACGTCTGCGACTGAAGTTCATTCAATGCTAATATGTGTATGTCTGTTGCTGCAGTTCATTCAATGCCAATAAATGCAGGTCCGTTGCTACAGTTCATTCAATGCTAATACATGCAGGTGTTGCTGCAGTTCATTCAATGCTAATAAATGCAAGTCTGTTGCTGCAGTTCATTCAATGCTCATAAATGCAGGTATTGCTGCAGTTCATTCAATGCTAATAAATGCAGGTATTGCTGCAGTTCATTCAATGCTAATAAATGCAGGTTTTGCTGCGGTTCATTCAATGCTAATACATGCAGGTATTGCTGCAGTTCATTCAATGCTAATAAATGCAGGTCTGTTGCTGCAGTTCATTCAAAGCTAATGCATGCAGGTATTGCTGCAGTTCATTCAATGCTAATAAATGCAGGTCTGTTGCTGCAGTTCATTCAATGCTAATACATGCAGGTATTGCTGCAGTTCATTCAATGCTAACAAATGCAGGTCTGTTGATGCAGTTTGTTCAATGCTCATAAATGCAGGTATTGCTGCAGTTCATTCAATGCTAATAAATGCAGGTGTTGCTGCAGTTCATTCAATGCTAATACATGCAGGTGTTGCTGCAGTACATTCAATGCTAATACATGCAGGTGTTGCTGCAGTTCATTCAATGCTAATACATGCAGGTGTTGCTGCAGTTCATTCAATGCTAATACATGTAGGTGTTGCTGCAGTTCATTCAATGCTAATAATGCAGGTATTGCTGCAGTTCATTCAATGCTAATAATGCAGGTATTGCTGCAGTTCATTCAATGCTAATACATGCAGGTGTTGCTGCAATTCATTCAATGCTAATACATGCAGGTGTTGCTGCAGTTCATTCAATGCTAATAAATGCAGGTCTGTTGCTGCAGTTCATTCAATGCTAATAAATGCAGGTGTTGCTGCAGTTCATTCAATGCTAATACATGCAGGTATTGCTGCAGTTCATTCAATGCTTATACATGCAGGTGTTGCTGCAGTTCATTCAATGCTAATACATGCAGGTATTGCTGCAGTTCATTCAATGGCAATACATGCAGGTATTGCTGCAGTTCATTCAATGCTAATAAATGCAGGTATTGCTGCAGTTCATTCAATGCTAATAAATGCAGGTATTGCTGCAGTTCATTCAATGCTAATAATGCAGCTATTGCTGCAGTTCATTCAATGCTAATACATGCAGGTGTTGCTGCAGTTCATTCAATGCTAATAAATGCAGGTATTGCTGCAGTTCATTCAATGCTTATACATGCAGGTGTTGCTGCAGTTCATTCAATGCTAATACATGCAGGTATTGCTGCAGTTCATTCAATGCTTATACATGCAGGTGTTGCTGCAGTTCATTCAATGCTAATACATGCAGGTATTGCTGCAGTTCATTCAATGGCAATACATGCAGGTATTGCTGCAGTTCATTCAATGCTAATAAATGCAGGTATTGCTACAGTTCATTCAATGGCAATACATGCAGGTATTGCTGCAGTTCATTCAATGCTAATAATGCAGATATTGCTGCAGTTCATTCAATGCTAATACATGCAGGTGTTGCTGCAGTTCATTCAATGCTAATACATGCAGGTGTTGCTGCAGTTCATTCAATGCTAATAAATGCAGGTGTTGCTGCAGTTCATTCAATGCTAATACATGCAGGTGTTGCTGCTGTTCATTCAATGCTAATACATGCAGGTATTGCTGCAGTTCATTCAATGGCAATACATGCAGGTATTGCTGCAGTTCATTCAATGCTAATAAATGCAGGTGTTGCTGCAGTTCATTCAATGCTAATAAATGCAGGTATTGCTGCAGTTCATTCAATGCTAATACATGCAGGTGTTGCTGCAGTTCATTCAATGCTAATACATGCAGGTATTGCTGCAGTTCATTCAATGCTAATAAATGCAGGTATTGCTGCAGTTCATTCAATGCTAATAAATGCAGGTATTGCTGCAGTTCATTCAATGCTAATACATGCAGGTATTGCTGCAGTTCATTCAATGGCAATACATGCAGGTATTGCTGCAGTTCATTCAATGCTAATAAATGCAGGTGTTGCTGCAGTTCATTCAATGCTAATAAATGCAGGTATTGCTGCAGTTCATTCAATGCTAATACATGCAGGTGTTGCTGCAGTTCATTCAATGGCAATACATGCAGGTATTGCTGCAGTTCATTCAATGCTAATAAATGCAGGTGTTGCTGCAGTTCATTCAATGCTAATAAATGCAGGTATTGCTGCAGTTCATTCAATGCTAATACATGCAGGTATTGCTGCAGTTCATTCAATGGCAATACATGCAGGTATTGCTGCAGTTCATTCAATGCTAATAAATGCAGGTATTGCTGCAGTTCATTCAATGCTAATACATGCAGGTGTTGCTGCAGTTCATTCAATGCTAATAAATGCAGGTATTGCTGCAGTTCATTCAATGCTAATACATGCAGGTATTGCTGCAGTCCATTCAATGCTAATACATGCAGGTATTGCTGCAGTCCATTCAATGGCAATACATGCAGGTATTGCTGCAGTTCATTCAATGCTAATAAATGCAGGTGTTGCTGCAGTTCATTCAATGCTAATACATGCAGGTATTGCTGCAGTTCATTCAATGGCAATACATGCAGGTATTGCTGCAGTTCATTCAATGCTAATAAATGCAGGTGTTGCTGCAGTTCATTCAATGCTAATAAATGCAGGTATTGCTGCAGTTCATTCAATGGCAATACATGCAGGTATTGCTGCAGTTCATTCAATGCTAATAAATGCAGGTATTGCTACAGTTCATTCAATGGCAATACATGCAGGTATTGCTGCAGTTCATTCAATGCTAATAATGCAGATATTGCTGCAGTTCATTCAATGCTAATAAATGCAGGTGTTGCTGCAGTTCATTCAATGCTAATAAATGCAGGTATTGCTGCAGTTCATTCAATGCTAATACATGCAGGTGTTGCTGCAGTTCATTCAATGGCAATACATGCAGGTATTGCTGCAGTTCATTCAATGCTAATAAATGCAGGTATTGCTGCAGTTCATTCAATGCTAATAAATGCAGGTATTGCTGCAGTTCATTCAATGCTAATACATGCAGGTATTGCTGCAGTTCATTCAATGGCAATACATGCAGGTATTGCTGCAGTTCATTCAATGCTAATAAATGCAGGTGTTGCTGCAGTTCATTCAATGCTAATAAATGCAGGTATTGCTGCAGTTCATTCAATGCTAATACATGCAGGTGTTGCTGCAGTTCATTCAATGGCAATACATGCAGGTATTGCTGCAGTTCATTCAATGCTAATAAATGCAGGTGTTGCTGCAGTTCATTCAATGCTAATAAATGCAGGTATTGCTGCAGTTCATTCAATGCTAATACATGCAGGTATTGCTGCAGTTCATTCAATGGCAATACATGCAGGTATTGCTGCAGTTCATTCAATGCTAATAAATGCAGGTATTGCTGCAGTTCATTCAATGCTAATACATGCAGGTGTTGCTGCAGTTCATTCAATGCTAATACATGCAGGTATTGCTGCAGTCCATTCAATGCTAATACATGCAGGTATTGCTGCAGTCCATTCAATGCTAATACATGCAGGTATTGCTGCAGTTCATTCAATGCTAATAATGCAGCTATTGCTGCAGTTCATTCAATGCTAATACATGCAGGTGTTGCTGCAGTTCATTCAATGCTAATAAATGCAGGTGTTGCTGCAGTTCATTCAATGCTAATAAATGCAGGTGTTGCTGCAGTTCATTCAATGCTAATAATGCAGGTATTGCTGCAGTTCATTCAATGGCAATACATGCAGGTATTGCTGCAGTTCATTCAATGCTAATACATGCAGGTGTTGCTGCAGTTCATTCAATGCTAATAATGCGGGTATTGCTGCAGTTTATTCAATGCTAATAAATGCAGGTGTTGCTGCAGTCCATTTCAATGCTAATACATGCAGGTATTGCTGCAGTTCATTCAATGCTAATAATGCAGGTATTGCTGCAGTTCATTCAATGCTAATACATGCAGGTATTGCTGCAGTTCATTCAATGCTAATACATGCAGGTATTGCTGCAGTTCATTCAATGCTAATACATGCAGGTATTGCTGCAGTTCATTCAATGGCAATACATGCAGGTATTGCTGCAGTTCATTCAATGCTAATAAATGCAGGCGTTGCAGTTCATTCAATGCTAATAATGCAGGTATTGCTGCAGTTCATTCAATGCTAATACATGCAGGTATTGCTGCAGTTCATTCAATGGCAATACATGCAGGTATTGCTGCAGTTCATTCAATGGCAATACATGCAGGTCTGTTGCTGCAGTTCATTCAATGCTCACAAATGCAGGTATTGCTGCAGTTCATTCAATGCTAATAAATGCAGGTGTTGCTGCAGTTGGTCGAATGCTGTTGCGGGCGGGTGCGAGATGTCGAGTTGCTTTGAGTGACAGTTGGCGCGCCGTTCCCATCCCGCCCCTGGAGCCGGTTCTCCCGGTCACCCGGCCCCGGCCCCCAGTGGAGGAGGAGGCGGCGCTGCAGCTCACCCGGCCCCCAGTGGAGGAGGAGGCGGTTCTCCCGGTCCCCAGTGGAGGCGGCGCTCCAGCTCACCCGGCCCAGGCCGCCTGCTGCTGGGCGAACGATGCCGGCTCACTCCCCCAAAGCCCGGAACCGGGAGCGAGAGCCGAAAGGCGGCGGCGGCGGGGGGAGGCTGGACTTCCTGGTGCTGAGCCGGCCGCCCGCCCTGCTGCAGCGAGCGGGCTCCGAGCCGCCTTCCCCCCGGCACCGGGCGGCGCAGCTCGAAGGCCACGGCCTGCGCCGGGACTCGGGCTCCTCCTCGTCCTCGGCCGCCGCCGGTTGCCCGCAGAGCCTGCTGCCCGAGGAGGACTGCATGAAGCTGAACCCGTCGCTGCTCGGCATCGCGCTGCGCTCGCTGCTGGCCATCGACCTGTGGCTGTCCAAGCAGCTGGGGGTGTGCGCCACCGAGGACTCGACCTGGGGCAGCGCCCGGCCCATCATGAAGCTGATCGAGGTGTCGGGCCATGGCATCCCCTGGATCGGAGGCACCGTCTACTGTCTCTGCAAGAGCGGCAGCACCGCCGGCCAGGAAGTGCTGCTCAACCTGCTGCTGGGTGAGTCCAGGAGAGAAGTGGAGGGTTTCATCTCCATCACAGCCCCTGCCCCTGCCCCTGCCACCTTGCATCGGGCAGGAGGGTCGGTAACCAGAGGACACACATTTAAGACCATTGCCAAAAGAACCAGAGGGGAGATGAGCAGCTTATTTTTTCTGTTTACACAGCGAGTTGTTGTGATCTGTGATTCACTGCCTGAACGGGTGGTGGAAGCAGATTCCATAGTAACTTTCAAAAGGAAATTGGATAAATACTTGAAAAAGATAAAATTGCAGGGCTATGAGGATGAGGAAAGAGCAAGGGGAGGGGGACTGCGACTAATTGGATCGCTCTTTCAAAGAGCTGGCACAGGCACGATGGGCCAAATGGGCTGCTTCTGTGCTGCATGATTCTATGACCTAAAATAAAAATATAGTCACCCCATGGCAGACTCAACACTGCTTTAACCACCTAACTTGTTGAACCTTAACCTCTTCACTATCAAACCTTACTCTGATTCAGTTCCTTCAAATGTCTTGTTTCATTGATGTCTACAGGTGATTTTAGTTCCAATATACAGAGCGCATTTCACTGTGTAGTGTCTCTTAATAGATTCCGGTTCCTTTATAGTAAAATAATTTTAAATTTTACATCAGTGTGCATTTTAAAATCATTCTCTTCCAAGTTTTGGAACTTCATGATGCTAGTGATCCCTGCTTTGTAGCATTTCACTTGGTGCAGGTGATTTTGGGCCAGTGTAGATTTAGTTACCACAAACGTTTGCATTTTAAAAGTATACAAGTTATAATTCCATTCTGGTTTTCAATAAAGTGAATTTGAAATGAGATGGTGTGATAACCTTATGGCAACACCACTGTTCTTCTCTTCTCCAAAGTAGAACAAATTTAGTAAATCTAATGACATGTATGTTGACTTTTGTCCAACCCCATTGGATGTCATGGTACTCCTGGACTTCAAAACTAGATTCTGTGACTTATTTAAATCTCAGGGCTGGCTGCTACTAAACTCCCCTACTGCAGTTGGAAAGCCACTGTGTCTCTTTGAACAGATCACTCAGATACAGGGCAAAGCCTACAGCCTGGGAAAAGAAAATGCAGACATTCTCATTCTGTTAAAGTTGCGTGTTCTGGCAGCTGATCATGCAGTAAAGCCGATTACCATGACTGCCCCAACCCAAGGTGGAAGTTACTTCAAGATGACATTCCTAGTGAGAAAAAATGAAGCACAAAATGACATGCTGCTAGTGCAGTCATTGAAAAGTCCCAATTCAAGGAGTAAATTCATTTGTTTTTAGATTATAATGAACCCAAGGGGAAAAAGCATGGTTGAAAACAACTGTCCACTTTTTCTGGAAGCTAGACATTACTGTGAAGAAAAATCAGGATAGATTTTGGAGAATACTACAAAGGTCTGTTTAAAAGTTCAGTCACTTTTATAAAGGGTTTATTTTGAGTCATTTTATTAGGGTTGGTGCTGACGTTGAACCATTAAACTTGCAGGTAATTCTCAAATGCCTTAAAGGCTGTTATTTCTAGTGGTCAAAATATTGGCAATTACATTTTTTGACATTTTTCAATTTTGATTAAAGGCAAACAAGGGATGAACATTACATTTTCCAGGTGATACTTTAGCCAGATGATAGTTCAGTACTATGAATAGAACCATAGACGGAGACCATTTGGCTCATCGTGCCTTCTTTGAAAGAGCTATCCAATTAGTCCCACTCCCCTGCCCTTTCCCTGTAGCTCTGCAAATTTTTCCCATTCAGGTATTTATTCAGTTCCTGTGAGTTACTATTGAATCTGCTTCCACCATCCTTTCAGGTAGTGCATTCCAGATCATAACTCACTATGTTTTAAAAAAAAAAAATTCTCCTCATCTTGCCTCTGGTTCTTTTGCTAATTACCTTAAATCTGTGTCCTCTGCTTACTGACCTGTCTGCCAATGGAAACAGTTTCTCCTTATTTACTCTATCAAAACCCTTCATGATTTTGAACACCTCTATTAAACCTTCCTTTAACCTTCTCTGCTCGAAGGAGAGAAAGCTCAGCTTCTCTAGTCTCTCCACGTAATTGAAGTCCCGCATTCCTGGTACCATTCCAGTAAATCTCCTCTGAACCCTCTCTAAGGCCTTGACATCCTTCTTGAAGTGTGATGTCCAGAATTGGACACAATACTCCAGCTGGGACCTTTGCACTGCTTCAGACAGAAGGTTCAAATGTAATGAGCCCTATGTAGATAGGAAAATAAACTACATATAACGCCAATATTTTCTAAAGAGAAGTTTAGAGTAAATTATCTTTAAAATACTGATGGATGCTAATTCCAATATGCAGGCTTCTTTGCTGTGCTTAATTGATGGCCACTTCTGTAGAAACACAAATGTTTTCTAGTTCCTTGGAAATGTGAAGGGTTGGGCACTGGAGAGTTTGCTAAGATTCTCATTAAATTTAGATTTGCTAACTTTTAAGCTCCACACTACAAAGTGCTAGAAACCACTAGATGGTACTTGAACATTTTCATAAAGGACTTTCTAAGTCAGTTGTTTAAAAACCTAAACACTTGCAAGATATCACTTTTTTTTTAAAGAGTCCAATTAAGTAATGAGTTGCAATATACCTCCGTGATTGTGAAGTGAAACTGCAGAAAGAACTGGCACGATAACCTTTTAATTAGCTGTTGGCACACTGACGGAGCTAACGGCTTGAAACAGCACTTTCATTTACAAAAGCATGCTAGATCCGTTCTACTTGATGATCTGAACTGATTAAAGTGCTCTTACTTTGCAAAAGTATGTGCTTGGTTGCTATTTATATACATACTCTGTTTTTAAATTGAATATGCACAGCAGTGATTGGAGGCTTAATTCCACCTGCAACTCTCGGCCCACGAGGAGCTAATTGCAAGCCTTACTGCAATAGTGTGAATTCTATTTACTGTGTATCACAGTTTTTGTATAGTATATTAGCTGTATTAAACTGTTGCTAGCGAGTATATTTGAACTTGTTCCCTTGCAACATGTATCTCCTGACGGTGCTGACTGTTCCTGGGGTACAGTTCCAGGGGCACCAGCAGCTCTCCGGTATCCTTGGCATTTTTCATGTGTAAGTTTAAGCCATGAATATCATCAGGCTGGTTTGATTGTGACTGGCTTCACAAAGCCTAATCATGTCTGCAGATTCACACTTTCCAGCAGAGGTCACTAAATAAGAACATAAGAAATAGGAGCAGGAGTAGCCATTCGGCCCTTCGAGCCTGCTCTGCCATTCAATACGATCATGGCTGATCTTTTACCTCAACTCCACTTTCCCGCCCTATCTCTTGATTCCCTTAATATCTAAAAAAAATCTATTGATCTTTGTCTTGAATATACTCAACGACTGAGCATCCACAGCCCTCTGGGGTAGAGAATTTTAAAGATTCACAGCCCATTGAGTGAAGAAATTTCTCCTCATCTCAGTCCTAAATGGGCGACCCCTAGTTCTAGACTTCCCAACCAGGGGAAACATGCAGCATCTACCCTGTCAAGCTCCTTAAGAATTTTATAATATTCAATGAGATCACCTCTCGTTCTTCTAAACTCTCGGGAATATAGGCCTAGTCTACTTGATCTCTCCTCATAGGACAATCCCCCCATACCAGGAACCAGTCTGGTGAATCTTTGTTGCACTTCCTCTAAGGCAAGTATATCCTTCCTTCGGTAAGGGGATCAAAACTGTACACAATACTCCAGCTGTGGTCTCACCAAGGCCCTATATAATTGCAGTAAGACTTATTTACCCTTGTACTCCAGTCCCATTGTAATAAAGGCTAACATACCATTTACTTTCCTAATTGCTTGCTGTACCTGCATGTTAACTTTCTGTGATTTGTGTACAAGGACACCCAGGTCCCTCAGAATACCAACATTTCCCAGTCTCTCCTTTTAAAACAAATACTCTGCTTTTCTATTTTTCCTACCAAAGTGGATAACTTCACATTTATCCACATTATATTCCATCTGCCACCTTATTGCCCACTCACTTAACCTGTCTATAATCCTTTGCAACCTCTTTGCATCCTCCTTACAGCTCACTTTCCCACCTAGCTTTGTATCGTTAGCAGACTTGGAAAAATTACACTTGGTCCCTTCGTCTAAGTCATTGATATAAATTGTAAATAGCTGAGGCCCAAGCACTGATCCTTGCGGCACCCCACTAGTTACAGCCTGCCAACCCGAAAATGACCCGTTTATTCCTACTCTCTGTTTTCTGTCTGTTAACCAATATTGCCCGCAATCCTGTGAGCCCTAATTTTGTGTTATAACCTCTTGTGTGGCACTTTATCGAATACTTTTTGGTGTACAAGTGTGGGAATACTGGCTGGCTGATTTTTATTTCTCTCTCTCCTTCCCTAACTCAAGATGCTGGGGCCAATTGTAGCACCCCAATTGCTGACCTGGATGATGTCAACTAACTCGGCACAGCTCAGGAATTGAACATGGGGTATTCTGCTGTGTATGGCTTAGGACTACACAGGGCAGGTCTTTACTCGCCAGGTTATCGAGAGAGTATTTGAATGTTTCTATATTAACTGAGTTACATTGGGCCGTTTATGGTGCTTAATGCCGTGTTTATCCTTCACTTTGTGTTGGTTTCAGATGATGCCAAAAGGGCAATACGAATGGCATTCATCCACACAACCTTGAAATTGGCATTGACGCTGAGACTGCTGGACGAGGTGATCTTGGACTTGTTTTGCTGTTTGTTGGCTGCAATGCAGATTCAGGCAGCATCACATTGGGTGTAAATCACCCAACACGTGGGGCAGGGAAAATTGATTGTAGGTCTGAAACTGGGAAGAAATAGTATTAGCCTTATTTGCCAAACTGGCATGCTTAATGATGCAGATAATTTGGCAGGAGAAGTTATACGCGCAATGGACTGACTGGCGGTCTCTTGGTATTCAAATGAGGGTCGAATAGCATAAGAATAAGAAATGGTTCTATGGTTTTGAGCTCCAGTTTAAACAATTAATTGTGTAGAACTCGGATGTGGAATCTTCCTCCTCTCACCCTTCCCTCCCCAAAAGTGTCTCAAAGTAGTATATTTTGGTATGAAGAATAAGAAAGCCACATACTCCTTGGAAAATAAGTGTCGAAATGGGATAGAGGAGCAGAGGGATCTGGGGTACAGATACACAAATCACTAAAAGTAGCGACACAAGTTAAGAAGGCCATTTAAAAAAAAAAGCAAACAGTGCACTAGGGTTAATTTTCTAGAGGGAAGAATTGAAAAGCAGAGAAGTTATGTTAAACTTGTATAGAAATGGTGGGGAACCAAGGGTCTAATGAGGGTGAGGAACTTAACGTAATTAATATAAGTAGAGAAAAAGTACTAGAGAAATTAATCGGACTAAAAGCCGACAAATCCCCTGGACCTGACGGCCTACATCCTAGGGTTCTAAAAGAGGTGGCTGAAGCGATAGTGGATGCATTGGTTTTGACCTTCCAAAATTCCCTAGATTCTAGAATGGTCCTAGCGGATTGGAAGGTCGCAAATGTAACACCGCTATTCAAGAAAGGAGGGAGAGAAAAAAACAGCACTACAGGCCAGTTAGCCTGACATCAGACGTCGGGAAAATGCTGGAATCCATTGTTAAGGAAGTGGTATCAAGTCACTTAGAAAATCATAACATGATTAGGCAGAGTCAACATGGTTTTGTGAAAGGGAAATCGTGTTTGACAAATTTATTAGAGTTTTTTGAGGCTGTAACTAGCAGGGTAGATAAAGGGGAACCAGTGGATGTAGTATATTTGGATTTCCAAAAGGCATTCGATAAGGTGCCACGTAAAAGGTTATTACACAAGATTAGGGCTCATTGGGTTGGTAGGTAATATAGTAGCATGGATAGAGGATTGGTTAACTGACAGAAAACAGAGAGTAGGGATAAACGGATCTTTTTCATGTTGGCAGGCTGTAACTAGTGGGGTGCCGCAAGGATCAGTGTTGGGGCCTCAGCTATTTACGATCTACATTAATGACCTAGATGAAGGGACCGAGTGTAATATATCCAAGTTTGCTGATGATACAAAGCTAGGTGGGTCAGTAAGCTGTGAGGAGAACACAGAGTCTGCAAAGGGATATAGATAGACTAAGTGAGTGGGCAGTAAGGTGGCAGATGGAGTATAATGTAGGGAAATGTGAGGTTATTCACTTTGGTAGGAAGAATAGAAAAACAGAATATTTTTTAAATGGTGAGAAACTTTCAAATGCTGGCGTACAGAAAGATTTGGGTATCCTCGTGCAAGAAACACAGAAAGCTAGCATGCAGGTACAGCAAGCAATAAGGAAGGCAAATGGCATGTTGGCCTTTATTGCAAGGGGGTTGGAGTATAAGAGTAAGGAAGTCTTGCTACAATTGTACAGGGCCTTGGTGAGACCACACCTGGAGTACTGTGCACAGTTTTGGTCTCCTTATCTAAGGAAGGATATACTTGCCTTGGAGGCGGTGCAACGAAGGTTCACTAGATTGATTCCTGGGATGAGAGGGCTGTCCTATGATGAGAGATTGTGTAGAATAGGCCTATATTCTGGAGTTTAGAAGAATGAGAGGTGATCTCATTGAAACATACAAGATTCTGAAGGGGATTGACAGGGTAGATGCTGAGAGGTTGTTTCCCCTGGCTGGAATGTCTAGAACTAGGGGGCATAGTCTCAGGATAAGGGGTAGCTCATTTAAGACCGAGATGAGGAGAAATTTCTTCACTCAGAGGGTTGTGAATCTTTGGAATTCTCTGCCCCAGAGGGCTGTGAATGCTGAGTCTTTGAGTATATTCAAGGCTGAGAAAGATAGATTTTTGGACTCTAGGGGAATCAAGGGATATGGAGATCGGGCAGGAAAGTGGAGTTGAGGTCGATGATCAGCCATAATCTTATTGAATGGCGGAGCAGGCTCGAGGGGCCATAAGGCCTACTCCTGCTCTTATTTCTTATGTTATTAGAACCTTGGTTAGACCACACTTGGAATACTATAAACAGTTCTGTTCTCCATATAATAAAAAGGATATAGAAGCACTGCAGAATGTGCAAAAAAGATTTATTAGAATGATAACCAGAACCAGTGAGAGGTTATACCTATCGGGAAAGAATGAACATGCTGGGGCTTTTTCCTCTAGTAAAGAGAAGACTGAGGGGTGACCTGAGAGAGATCTTTAAGATTAGTAGCAGCATGGATTACGAGCTGGCTTCAAGACAAAGCAGAGAGTGGGAGTAAAGGGTAGCAATTCACAGTGGCAGAAGGTGGGTAATGGTGTTCCACAAGGATCAGTGCGGGGACCACTGCTGTTCATAATTTACATTAACGATTTAGACTTTGGAATCAAAAAACACAATTTCTAAATTTGCGGATGATACCAAATTGGGGGGGGAGGCGATAGTCAATACTGAGGAGGACTGCAACAAATTACAGGAGGACATTAATAAACTTGCAGAATGGGCAAATAATTGGCAAATGAAGTTCAACACAGACATTTTGGTAGGAAGAATAGGGAGGTCACTTATCACTTGGAGGGTGCGAATCTAGGTGGAGTAGAGGAACAAAGGGATCTCGGAGTACAAAGATACATCACTAAAAGTTGCGCCACAGGTTAGCAAGGCCATTAAAAATGCAAACCGAGCACTCTGGTTTAATTCTAGAGGGATAGAATTGAAAAGTAGGGAAGTTATGCTAAACCTGTATCGAACCTTGGTTAGACCACACTTGGAGTACTGCAAGCAGTTTTGGTCGCCATATAAACAGGATCCAGAGGCACTGGAGAGGGTGCAGAGAAGATTTACAAGGATGATACCAGAAATGCGAGGGTATATATATCAGGAAAGATTAAACAGGCTGGGTCTCTTTTCTCTTGAAAAAAGAAGGCTGAGGGGTGACCTAATAGAGGTCTATAAAATTATGAAAGGTTTTGATAGAGTGGATACAGAGAGAGTGTTTCCACTTGTGGGGAAGAGCATAACTAGAGGCCATCAATATAAGATGGTCACCAAGAAAGCCAATAGAGAATTCAGAAGAAACTTCTTTTCCCAAAGAGTGGTGAGAATGTGGAACTCGCTACCACAGGGAGTGGTTGAAGCGAATAGTATAGATGCATTTAAGGGGAGGCTAGACAAGCATATGATGAAGAGAACAGAGGGTTATGCTGATAGATTTAGATGAGGAAAGACGGGAGGAGGCTCGTGTGGAGCATAAACGGCGGCATGGACTGGTTGGGCCGAATGGCCTGTTTCTGTGCTGTATATCCTATGTAATTATGAAAGGGTGGGGGAGACCAGAACTAGGGACCATAAATATAAGGTAGTCATTAATAAATCCAATAGGGAATTCAGGAGAATCCTTAGCCAAAGACTGGTTACTCGCTACCCCAAGGAGTAATTGATGCGAATAGCATAGCTGCATTTTAAGGAGAAGCTAGATAAACATGTGAGGGAGAAAGGAATAGAAGGATATGTTGATGGGGTTAGATGAAGAAAGGTGAGAGGAGACTTGTGTGAAGCATAAACACTGGCAAGGACCTGTTGGGCTGAATGGCCTGTTTCTGTGCTGTATATTCTTTGTAATTTATACCCTGTCTGCACATTGTCCATTTGTACAGCTCTGCCAACATCATACATGCAACGTGTGGGATTGAAATTCATCTTTTCCATTGTCATGCTTTTGGATTTTGATCTCACAATTTTCCTTATGGAAAGGATTTTCGGATTGAGTTGTACTTTTAAGTGTTGTGTTTTAAAACAAAGTGAATTTGTTTAAGTTTAAAATAAGATGCCACAGGCTGCAGATATAGAGAATATGTCATGGTTATGTCACTAGACAATCCAGAGGCTTGGACTAATAATGTGAGTTCAGATCCCACTACGGCAGTTTGAGAATTTGAATTCAGTTTTTTAAATAAGCTGGTATCCGTTTTAAAAACAAAGTGAGCATGATGCTATTGGATTGTCGTAAATACAATAACTGGTTCACTAATATTCTTTGGGGAGGGAAACCTGCCGTCCTTACCTGATCTGGCCTATGTATGACTCCAATCCCACACCAATGTGATTGACGCTTCGGTGCCCTCTGAAGTGTCCTAGCATGCCACTCGGTTCAGGACAACTAGGATGGACAATAAATGCCAGCCTTGCCAGTGATGCCCACTTCCCAAAAATGAATTTTTTTTTTTAAAAAGAGCCAGATGAACTAGTTGTGCAATGACATTCGCTTACCTGGTTGATCCTGCCAGTAGCATATGCTTGTCTCCAAGATTAAGCCATCTCCAAGATTAAGCCATCCATGTCTAAGTACACATGGCTTGTACAGTGAAACTGCAAGTGGCTCATTAAATCAGTTATTCCTTTGGTCACTCCAAATGGATAAGTCTGGTAATTCTAGAGCTAATACATACTGCCGAACACTGACCTTCGAGGATGTACATTTATGAGACCATAACCCAGTCTATTCCTAGCTGATTTGGTGATGGTCAATTATCTCATCCCAGGCCCATTAGCCAGATGATCCCTATTCAATTTGAGAACAGCAGATGTTTTCTCTTAAACCCATGTCCCACATGGGAAGGAAAAGTAGCCAACTTTATTGTCCAGTCTATTGACAAATCACTAACGGGGCAAAGGTTAGCATCACAGCCCCCCTCCCCGCCCCCCCCCACCCCCCAGGCTGGGAACACACAGGAAAAAGGGACAAGAGAATGCATGGTCAATCAGATTCTCAACAAGGAATGGCGAGGTGTAGGTTTGAGGCCTGGGGCTGGAAGCTAAAAATGTGGGTTAGTTTTTGTAATTATTAGTCTGAGCGAAAGTTAATGCCAATAACCAGTAACTCAGCCCAGGAAAGTGACAGAGCATGTGGTTTATTATTTTCCACTACGTTTTGGAGGAGGGAAGCGAGAGCGATTTACATAAATGGAATATATTTTGACTGCTACTCCGTGAAATAAAGCAGCTTAATGATTTGTTATCTGGCCTTGTCTTAGTAAATGTTTCTCAGTCTGTTTCCTAAAAGATTGGGGAAGCGCATATGAGGGCATGTGCGAAAGGAACAATTCAGATCACAAAGGGTCCTAATGTTAAACCCCAGGGTTATGCGATTGTATAAACTGGATATTATTGGGTAGTACGGGCACACTCTGGAATGTAATATGCTACGATCGCTTGTACGATTGACCAGCACTGCTCTATCTGAGTAAATATTTACGGTGAACAACACCCAGTTCTTTGTTACTGCAGTCATTTTTCTTTTAGCAGTTTCTTTCCCACCCGCATTGTGAAAAATCGTTGGCAGCACCAATTCAGGCCCCAGTTTGTTAATATAACCATGGATTTTGTCGCAATGGATCTCAATGACCATTTCATCCTTTCACAGTCTCTTTTGACCTTGTGGATACCTAGATGTAAAGGATTGTGCAATTCTTTCTATATGGGAAATGCTTCTCTTGGTAACATGTTGTACTCAGTTAGATTTTGCTTGTAAAGCATTTTTTTTAAATGTGCATTGAAATAAAAATAAAATTCCCTGGGGCAGTGGGGTTAATTGGAAAGGCACATTAGCCATTAGGTGGTTTTGAGTTCAAGTTCCAGAGCTGTCTTGTGTTCAGATTTGCACATTGTGTCTTTGCTGATATTTATTAGTCCTTGGTCAGACAAAACCGAGGCGTTCACCATCAGTGGAGGAACTCATTTTGTTTTCTCTCTTGCACCTGAACAGTTGTCAGAGGAGCATGTGATCTGATCAATTAAAGATTTCAATGTTGTTGGTGAGGGAAGTTTGCATATTGACAGGTCCTTGTAAATTTCTGGCTCTGGATGTGAAGAAACTAACATGAAATGACTGCCTTTCTCTTTTTTAAATACCATTTGACACTTTGAAGTGTGATGAATTCAGAGCATGTGTAATTAATATATTACCATTATATGTTTACAAGTAGGATTGGTAATGTGGGAGTGCTGAGAAATAGAAAAATAGTTCAACTCCACATCGAGGTGTATATCTAAACCATGTCCCAGTTCCTCATGTATTCTGTTTATTGCCAATGAATTATAAATGTTGGCAGCAGCTGTGATGACTTGCAGGGCAACTCGGACAGCAACTTCCTGATTTCCACGTTTAACTGCGCATGTGCGGATGCCGGAAGCTGCTGTCCAATTTACTCCATAATAATGGTTGTGAGCTCTGATGGCCTCACTGTTATTCCTACCGCAAAATCTGGGTCTACAAGAATAACGGTGAGGCCTTTGGCGCTCACCATTATTAAGGAGTAAATCGGACAGCAGCTTCCGGAAGTTGCTGTCCAAGTTACCCTGCTCCTCCACAAGCTTTGCGACGCCGGTACCTTGCCGAGAGACATGCCATTCAAATACATGAAGGGTGTGAATTTGTGATACTTGCCCACTAGATGCCCACTAAACATGCCAGAAAAAGTTAGGGCTCGCCATTCAAGTGTAAGTGAATTTTTAACGGCGTGATAAGTCTTAATTGCTACCAAACAACCTCTCTGGCACTGAAAATTTACTTTTACAAGTGTGGAGTCTCATTCCTTCAGATTTTAATTATTGTTAGATTTAAAAAAAACAATTTTTAAAGTTTTTTACTTTCTCTTTCTGTCTCCTCTCTCTCTCTCTCTCTCTCTCTCTCTCAAACCCATCTATCTTCCCCTCTATTTCACTTAACTGCATGATTTTACATTGAATTAAATATTCTAACTTTCACTTTCTGGTTTAGACTCTGCATGTCTCGGTAAGGATTCTTCAATCTGATTGGTTGAGGAGTCACGTTGTTGCTTGTCCTGTTCACATAGGTCCCAGATCCCCTGTAGAGGGCGCCACGCTGTTTCAGTTCTCTAATTACCGCAAATTGCAGTGCAATAGTCACACAAATTACGTGGGCAAGTGTAATGAACAGCAAACGCTGTTCGCTCGCCGCTGATCGCAAAATCTGGGCTATACAATTTCCTTCAACTAACAATGAGCAAGGGCATGGGCAATCAGCCAGTGTGTATATAAAATAAGACACACATTCCTTTCTTGTCAGTCCTGGCAGGGCAGTTGTATGTTTGAGCACCTCTTTAGGTAATATCTGAAACCGCACGTTTTGTAGTCCTAGTGTGTGAAATGGGTTTAATACGTTATTTTCTTGCCTCTACAATACCTGTGCTTACAGATTGTTGTACGTATAAATGATTTGGCCCAAGCAGCTCTCCTTATTTTCAGAATCCTGGTATTTCTGTGCATTCATGTGATACAGACTTATATGGTCATTTTAATTTTGGCCCGCTCTGATCGGAGTCTTCACACTGATATAATACTGGAATTCCTTAACTACCCATGTATCATTATGTCACCATGGCTTCTTTGCAGAAGACAATCCCACAATGAATGGGTTCTAAAATAAATATTTTCAATCAATATTTCTGCTCCTATACCTTTGTTTACAAATGCATGGGAATAGAGAGTTCAGTACTCTGCATAGTCATGGAATAGGGGTTTGTTCTGTGATTGAGGAATGCTTTAACATGTGCATCTCCTAAGGAAGTTGTGCCCTACTTTGCAGGAGATTGACACCATCTGTACAGTGAAGTTGTGGTTTAAATATAAAGGTCTTTCTCACAAATGGAATTAAAACTCCTATTCAAAATTGCACATAAAATGACCTCAGTTTCCTATCTGTAGTCCGCAAGTTCAGTAATTCATGCCCGTCAAACAGTTAGATGTGGCGGGCAGCCATGTTATTGTACATTGGTTTGCAAAGTATAATAATCGGTTTGTTTTCTTGTTTAGCTTTGATCTTAGATCTGGTCCTGGTAGGCATTGTCAAGTCGCTGGTCCGCAGGCGTCGTCCCACACAAAACAAGATGGACATGTTTGCTACGTTTTCGGTGGACAGATACTCGTTCCCGTCGGGCCATGCAACCAGAGCAGCAATGGGAGGCCGATTCTTCCTCAATCACTTGGTTTTAGCTGTTCCACTGCGTATTCTGGTTGTGCTATGGGTGTGCATCGTGGGACTCTCGCGAGTGATGCTGGGAAGGCACAATGTGACTGATGTTGTTTGTGGATTTATCATGGGGTATCTACAGTATAGCCTGGTGGAGTATATGTGGTTGTCATCCAGTAACCTGCAGATATTTCTGAGATTGTGGGGACTTAAATAATTATATAGAAGTGCAGAATTTTTTTTTTAAGTATGTGTTCCAACTTATAAGCATACTGTATACCCAAAATGATATGTAGCTTGGTAGAGCTGAAGTGCACAATTATTTGATTTTATATATGTTGTGACCTTTCACTTTGAGACAGCATCCTCTTTTAGCCAACCTAGGTTAATGTTCAAAACTGCCAAAACAACCTCTACTAAAACATTCTTTCTGCTTATTTCCCGTTCTTGTACATTTGTCTGTTTAGGTGAGAGGAGACAGGTTGAGATGAGTGTTTTCCATTCTTTGTCCAGTGACTGTGACGTACCACCACGTTATGTATAGTGTAGGTCAGATACACTTTTCAGGCTTTTTGTTTTGTGAGCCTCAAAACTAAAGAGCACCCTTACTACTAGCCCAGTGTGACATGACATTATAGCCTCCCAGGTTATAAATGGTAAATCAGTGATGTATTTCAGGCCAGTTTTCCTAATGTGGACTCTACTTCATGAGGACATGGGTAATCTGTCCTGAATTCATTTCAGTCCCATTGGAGGCAGGAGACCCTCTGGCCCACCTATTTGAGCTAGATTTAGCCAGGTCCCAGAGGCAAAAGCTGTCTTTGCATACTGTTCTCTCTGATTCTGCCAGGTGCATTGTGTGCTAACCAGGAACTTGTGTAAAATGCAATCTGTAGGTTGTTTTTTTGTAATTCATGAATAACAAAAAGGGAAAGTTCAATAAAATGCAAACCCTTAACTGCCTCTGTAGTTGTGATATTTTTAAATAGATCCTGATCATTCCTTTACAGACTTTAAGTCTGAGACATTTTAATTTTTCCCTTTTTTAAGTAAGGTTCAGATAGAGCTGAAAAATAATGTCTCTTTGTTTTGGGCAGATGCACGTTTGTCAGTCAGGGATGTGAACCAACTTGAAGATTTTTTCACGGGACACTGTTGCCATATCTTGATCATATTTTTACTGAAGGTAACACTTTTCCCCCTGTAGTTTTGTAAAAACATGAATGCCAACCCACCAAAGAGAAAAATGTCTGTACTTCTGATGTGCATGCAGTTTTTTCTGCTACTTGCTTTTTTCTTTCCAGCCGTTTGCTTCTTTGTTTCTTTTTGGACCACGGCTGTTTCTCCAGCTCTTCTTGCCTGCGTTCTCTCGTCCTCTTTTTCTTTCACTATGTCTCTCATACATGCTTGTTTTATCTATCTGTGTGTGTCTCTATCTTTTTTTTCTTTCTCTCTCTTACTCCCGCACCTTCAGTCTCCACTGCATTCCACCCCCCCCGCCACCACCACTCTCTCCAGGGGCAGTGTTTGCCTTGCAGGAGCCCCGTGCAAAGAATTGGTTTGAGGCCCCCTCATATTAGACAAACTGATCACTGGATCCGCTATGGGGCCCCCGTGCAATTGCGCGGTGCGGTCCTAACGACGTCTCCCTGGCACCCATGCTCATCCGTCCCTCTCTCGCACGTGTTCCCTCTATCTTGGGATCTTTTTCTCTCCGCAACCGTCAGGGAACGCTATTGGCGGGCGAGGCTGCTGCAGTGTCCTCTGCAATGTTTAAGCAGACTATTAAGGGAATGGATTGCGCTCACATCAGGTTGGCTGGGATAGTCCCACTTCTTGGTGGGACACTACCTGTGAAAACTGAAACCCCAGCAAATACTGCTTTGAATCCTCGTCTGTTGAAGACTAATTGATAGAGATTGATTGCTATGATTAGTGAACAACTCAATTATTGTATCATGCTACTACCGGGATGGTAGAAGATGAACTAGATGGGCTTTTTTTTAATGTTTTTCCAGAGGCAGGTGAGGTGGGCAAGGGAAGCACATTGGCTCAATCACTTTTTAATCTTTCCCCTCCCTTTTCTCCCGCGCACCACTAAAATGTCTTGACTTAGCCCGCAGAATGACTTAACGGCACAGTGTATCCAGCTATCTATAGTGGAAAATACAGCAATATAAAGTGTAAAAATGAATTGCATTTCAATTTGTTCCTGTTTCTTCTTCCTACGGCTTCCTTCCCTGCCCCGCGCCCCCACAACCAACAAAACTAAGCCATTCCTTTCTGTGCACGAGTCCAACCAGTGGTTTGTGTGTGTATTTGATTTTTTAAATATTTTGTTGTAAGTTTCTTCTCTTTCCCCATCCAAAGGAGGCATCAAGCCTCCATCCAGTGCCTTTTCCCCTGGCAGCTACTGACATGACGTTATGAATGGGGAATGCTGTTCCTATCGGGAGTAGGGAGTGCTATAAAAATGTCTGTTCCAAAGCTGCCTCTGACCAGCAGTTTCAAAGCATGTGGTGCAAATGCACTGATAAGTGCAGGTATCTCCCTATATAATATTTAGCTTTGTATAACTATTCCACAAAATGCACTTCTCCTTCCAGAAACTTTTTTTTTTACTATCAACTGGGAGCAATTCCTATACTTTGACTTTCTGTGACATTCCAGAACCCACATCCTCCATGTAAGTATATAGTAAAGATCCAGCCACGTCGTGTCAGTGTGTAGATGTGGTGTTTTTAGGTGTCACAGTATTGATCAAGTATTTGTACAGCTGGTGTGTCTTTGTTGTCCGTTCTGTGCTGTGTTGCAACATATAGTACTGGCTTGTGTATTGTATGGGAGATGTACAATGCTTCTGCAAGACATGTGCATGGCTTGTACAGAAGTCCCATATCACATGGCTCCCATCTGAGGCAGCAGCAAGCAAATTGATGTTCCCCAAAATCACCAACACAGCTTGCTATGATCTTGGATATTAGTTTCTATTGTGGTGGGTTTACAACTTCCCAGTTTACACCATGCATGTACTATGTAGATTTACCAGATATTAAGGAACTTGTTGCCTTTTAATCAGCATGCAATGTGTGTTATAAAATGAAACAAATTGTGGAGTAAATTTTTTTTTTCAATATAGCAATTTAGACCAGTTTTGCTATTAAGGCCAACTGGATTTTACATCCATGTTTAATTAAAAATATGGATTGTACCAGCTGTATGCAGATGCAAAAGTGATCTACATCAAGTGCTGTAGACACTGTCTTGGAGTGTCCTACTGGAGTAAAGACTCCTTTCACACTCTGTTGAAATACGCCCATGGTTCTATCACATTCAAGACAAGATTTTGCATCTTTTAAAATGCATTTATTTACATAATTGTAAATAAACAAAATTATAAGAATATGTTGGCATCCTTTTGTAATTATGATCTTCAATATGGCAGCTAAGGTGTCCAAATATTTGCTTGAATAATATGATCTGTGATATAAGAACTGGGCAACTGAGAGAAAGAAGCTGTGCCATATAAATCCTTCACTTCCCACAACATAGAGCTGCAGTATTATGAGCCTTGTATTTGTAGTGTGTAATAATACTTAAATGTGTTTGTGCACAAATATAATCAAATAACTGTGAACTGTATTTGTGGCAATTGTGTATAATTTGGGAATTATGATATAAATGTGTTTTTGGGGGGAACACTGATTACCATAATAAATGTTTGTAATCGAGAGAATAATGTTCTGTGAAAAGTTACACCTGTGTTGTAATGCAAGTTATTTCAGGCTTTCTTAACAAACTTCCTTTGCATAACGATTGCAATTCTCAGGATTAAAATGCTATTAAAGAGTGATCCCTCCTAACCCAATTAGCGGCAGAATTGTTAATCAACAATTCTATTGCTAGCAAAAAATAAAACCTGACTGTATAATTGTGTTTGCTATTTTTGCAAAAACAAAATGCACAGAGAAGCAGCAATTCTTCTCGCTTACTGAGCCTGCCATATTTAATCAGTGCCTGAGGCAGTAGGACTCGGCCACTGCACGTTCTCATCTCCATCAGAGTCTGGCCACAACTCTGAATAGCCATGTTTGAATGTTTAGATTAGATGTCGGCTCTGGAATATTTTAGGCTCCCTGGGCTGACCAGTTGGTCGTCTTGCTCAATGCTGGAACAAATACAAATATTAAGATACTATAGCTACCCAGAGATCAAGACAATATCCGTATAGAGTGTTGTAATAACTCTATAGGGCAGAAATACTTCATTTAAATTTTTTAAATAAAGTTAAACACCTCAGCTTATCGTCTCTTCTCTTCCCTATTTGTGTTTTCAAGTGTTTCTTTTAACTTTTGATTCTATACTGAACCTCTTGCTGGTTTTAAAATACTTTCCTGTCTTCTTTGCCTCCTACATCCCACGATAAATTTGGAGGTGGGAGCCAAGTCAAACGGGTCCTTGATTGCCCAAAATCAGCTTCATGAGGTGGTTTTTCAGCACAGGGTTGCGTTGGACCACGTCCAATATGGGGTTTGTAATTTGAGTGCTACGCACGCTTTTTAATTTTATATTACAACAGTGACTACACTTCAAAAGTACTTCATTGGCTGTAAAGCGCTTTGGGACGTCCGATGGTCATGAAAGGCGCTATATAAATGCGAGACTTTCTTTTTACGCTGAGGGAAATCTGTGCTTTGCGAAATGACTCATTCCGGATGAGATTCAGGCAAATTTTTGGGGGAGGTGGGAAAGGAGGGGAGTTTCCTGGTTAGCTTGAATTGAAACTGTTTTCTGTAGTACTCCTTGATTAGAAAGGATCTCGAGTGATATACATTTGAAGATCATATCTGAACAGCGAGTGCTTTAAAATGTAATTTAATAATTGCACTGAAGAAATTTGTTAATATGCAATAGCAAAGGAGTGTATTTATCCATCTACAGATCTTTTGTAGGATTGTTCTGGATTTGGGAATTACATTATTTTTTGCCATGCAACAAGTGGTCTGTCACAAATGTCTGTTCATCAGCACTTTAATTAATATGCACCGTCTCAGCGATTCAGGAGATGTATCTAGTTTGAAAAGCTGCCATAAATTAATGTTTCTTTGTGATAAATTTATAAGGATATTGGAAAGAGTATTATAATAAGAATTAATCAGAGAGCTTTTTATGTTTGCTTTTTACAGATATTTAAATATAACTTGTTCCAGTTCTTCGTAGATGATTAATGTCTGATATTGATGTGTCTATATTCTATCTTCAAAAATAATGGAGTGGTATGTTAAAGTAACTTGCTGTGTGTAAAAATAAAAATAAGATTCGGTGAACAGACCTGGTTACAGCTGTGCAATTGTTTAAATATTTTGTGACTCCTAAATGATTTTCTACAATAAAAATCATGTGTGTGAACTTTACTTATGATGTTCCTTCTATACATTCCATGTTCAGTATGTAAACTGAGCTTTGGTGTTTGGGCAAAGACTTCATGATCCCAGTGCATTGTATCAATGTGCTTCTATGACCCGTATGTTCCTCATCATGTTTCCAACTGTAACTCTGAGGACCCACGCTGTTTCGTTCCACATGTATACCTTGTTTACAAAGGGGTCTAATTTAGCAACCCACCATCTGCAACATTAAAAGCCTTGGTTACTGTAATGTAAAGCCTCCAATTAGTCTAAGCACAGCTAGCCTTGTATCTGTGAAACATAAAGACGGAGCCTGTATCAGGTTTCATGTAATAAAATCATTTCAATTTCTTTTTATGCACATTAAAAGATTGCCACTTCCTATTGGCTCATTTGCTAAATGCACTGATTTAGGGTAGTGTGGAGTCGTACAGGTCAGAAAGGTCTCTAGTTTGTGCAGGGTTATCCGGTCTCCGCTAGGGCAAGAGTGAGGATGGTGAAAATTGTCTTCAGTGGCCTTGGGCTAGTTAGCTCATTGGCTGACCCAGTCAATACTCACTGTGTTACTATCATTTATTCCCTCCCTCCAAAAGGTGAATAGCATGTCAACACTTAATTCCAGGCTCACATGTGAAGAATGACATTTGATGAGGTAGCAGAGGAGTATTGGCACATATGAAGCCATACTCCAGCATGACTCGCCACCTGTGCTTACATGACATGGTTATACATGGAAAAGCAATTTATTGTAGGTATAATGCTTTGGGATTTTGAGAGATGTGATATGGGGCTATATGAATGCATTTTTTCAGGAGAGGAGGGATGAGGCAAAACAATTAAGTAAAAGGACTAAAGCAATGATAGGATACTTTTTTTTTGTTCAGGATTATCTTTTGTTGGGGGAGGGGTGGGGAAAACAAATTCGGCTTTCACTGAAATAAGGAAACTGGCTTTGGGTAGCACAGTGTTGGCCTTGGTCACTACTGCTATTGCAGGTATCCTGTCGGGCAGCATCGAGGAGAGAAACAGTCAACGTTTCGAGTCGCGGATCCTTCGTCAGATCTGGGTCCTCGACCTGAAACATTGACTCTGTTTCTCTCCTCGAAGCTGCCTGACCTGCTGAGTGTTTCCAGCATTTTCTGTTATTTCAGATTTCCAGCATCTGCAGTATTATCTATTGCAGGTATCCTGTTGGTTTCCAAATAAGCATTTTCCTGTGCTGGCCTTGATACTCTGGTTGACAGTTGACTGTATTACCTTAAGAGCTGCGCTTTGTGATACTTTGGCATCCACTCTTAGTTTTGAGAGCTCTAGTGCCAACTTTCACACTGCCTCCATCTGCATCCCCAGCTTAAGCCTGGTCTGCAATCTCCCTCTTTGGTCTGTTGGCAACTGCCTAAGCCCTGGAGTCTCACGCACCCTGTCCATGTGCATTAATATCAAACCTCCCACCTACACATCACCGAACATCATTTTCCACAAAAAAAACCACTCTTGAATTTGCAAATAAACTGTGACTTCTACCATGGTCTGCCTCCAAAGGAAACAAAATGTAAGTATGCATCTTTTGCTTTATATAGTAGAGAGATCCTGTGCTCAGTCCTCCGATGTAGTCTGTTTTTAAAGTTTCTGAAAGTAATGAATAATAAGCCAGCTTGACTGTAATAATTATATATTTTCTGTGCAGAATTGACAACTACAAATGCTGGTTTAAAAATAAAAGGAAAATACGTGTAACGAAACTGAAGAATGCAGATAAAGCTAAATTAACAGGCAAAATGGCAAATTCCTGTTATTGCGTGTGAAAGTACTTTGTTAACATTTTGGCACCCAATGCATAGTTTGGCCAGAAGGGGGAGAGTTTCAGCTGCAGTCATGTGGAATTTAAGTTAGTTGAAATAATAAGCCTCAAACGGCTCTAAAATTCCACTTGCTCTAAATTTCTTATTCACTGAAGTGAAAAGCCATGTTGTCATTGCTGTATTATGTAGGAATGTAACACCTGTTTGAATGCCAGAAATGATCAGATATAAAAATCATATTTCTGAGCTAGCCAGTTAGCAATAATGTAATGTGTTGCTTACAACAATTTGTTTTGCTTAAAATAAACTTAATGTGATTTTGTTTGTAAAAAAAAAACCACACAAGATAGGTTGTCAGGTTTTGAGTTTTTATCTGTAGTCCAGAAGAGACTTAAGGATTAATTTATAGTATGATGTTGCTATGTAAATAAATTTGGGTTGATGAGGGGTTAGCTCTCAAACACGCAAGTTATCCAGGATATTGATTGGGTCCATTAGCTGGGGTACTGGATAAGATGGTTAACAATTGTATATACTCATAGCACTATTATCAGTTTGCGATAAAATGGGGTGGGGGAGGGGTTGTTACTGAATGCCAGAGAGGATTATACCTATAATAAACTTGCACCACGAGCTCTGTACTCTTGCCACTGATTCCATTCCCCTCCTCGGGCAGTGTCTCAGGCTGAACCAAGCTGTTTGCATCCTGGACTTCTTATTTGGCCCCGAGCTAAGATTCTGCCCCCCCATATCCTCTCCATCACAAAGACCGGCTACTTCCACTTCTGTAGCATCGCCCGACTCTACCCCTACCTCAGCCCATCTCCTGCTGAAGCCCTCAACTGTTCCAATGCTCTCCTGACTGGCCTCCCGTTCTCCACCCTCCATAAACTTCAACTCATCCAAAAATCTGCTGCCTGTATCCCGCACCGAGTCCCACTCACCCATCACCCTGTCCTCGCTGACTTACAAGGACTGCATTCCTTCATACAAAATAGGAATTTAAAGAGCCAGAAGGTGAACTGATCGATATAGAAATTACTCTCAAAGCAGCGATAGATAGACAAAGTACACTAAAGGAGAGCATGGACCTCAAAATAAAATATTAAAGGAGGTGGCAAATGGAATTGGGCACATTTTGACAAATTTCTCAACATCAATAAATATGGGAGGTTGTATTGGGATTGGAGAGAGGCCAATGTGACTGCAATTTATAAAAAGGAACAGAAGGATAATGGAGGAAAGTATAGGCCTGTGAGGTTGACATTGATAGTTTGGAAAATTAATAGAAGTATTCTGAAAAGTGCTGGTAATCAGAATAATAAAAAGTAAACGTGTGGTAGATCTTGCTTGGCAAGTTTACTAGCGTTCTTTGAGGATATAACAGA
This sequence comes from Squalus acanthias, assembly GCA_030390025.1. Lineage (NCBI taxonomy): Eukaryota > Metazoa > Chordata > Chondrichthyes > Squaliformes > Squalidae > Squalus > Squalus acanthias. The sequence goes on from CM059439.1 coordinate 73,365,546, forward strand.
GGACCTCAGTAGATATAACGTACCAAGACTTTAGTATAGGGAAATTGCTTTATAAAATAGGAAAGCTTTTGAAGTGGATAAGTAACTGGTGTGTAAAGTGTTAGTGTGTAAAGGACAGTTGTTAAGGCTGCAGCATCTACATGAAGAGAGGTGACTAGCGGGATCAATTCTGGGGTCATTGTTATTTTCAATGCATATGTTAGAGGAAGGGGGTAGCAACAAAGATTTCCAAGGATGATATCTAGTTGGGAGGGGTTGTAAACATCAGGGACAAAACCAGTTGCAGAAGGATCTGGGCAGGTTGAGGGAATTAGGCCAAAAAGTGCGAGATCTTTTTTTTTTAGGGCAAGATCTCTTTTAATGTATAGAAATGCAAAGCCCATGTTGCTGCGTAAGGGAAACAAACAGTAGGAGTACAAAATAAATGGATAAAAGTGTACCAGAAATGACACAGGAGGGGACCTGAGGATTTTAATGGAAAACATTTTTATTGTCATCACCATATGCAACTATGGTGAAAAAGGGCAAATATGATCTTAGCATATATAACTCCAAGAATTAAGCACAAATCTCAGGAAGAGGTAGTCTGTGCACCCTACTGCAGGGGGGGGGGGGGGGGGGGCAGACATTCTGGTCTTGCAGAGAGTGCTAAATTGTGGCAACTAAGCTGATAAATAGGATTGGGCACCTGAGCTATGAGAAAAAACTAAGGATATTTGTATGGCGGTGGGGTGGTGGTTGGTTGGAGAGAGAATGCTTAGTGGTGACCTTACTGAGGTATTAAGACCTTTAAGAGACTAGATAAACAGGATCTCAGAATGATGATCAATATCTCCAGGACAAGAAGACATTGATGCAAATTTAGACAAGAAAAGAAGAATGCAGTTATGATATAACTTCACACAGTAGATAGTAAACCTATAGGGCCAGAATTTGCTGTAAAAATAACGGTGTGTGAACAATGCACGCCATTATTGATGTGCAAAGCGGCCAGCAACTTGTGGCGAGGAAGAGATACCCCGTGAATTGTGAATCATCACAAATTGCTGGATGATTTGCGCTGCTCCGCCATTAGCTTAGTGAAAATGACATTTCACCTTTAACCTCCCTGTGAGTTTCATGAAGTTGCTGCAGTTGCACATTAATTGCCCATTAACTTTGCCATAGAAAGTTAAGTCTAGTAATCAATAGCACAAGTACCCTTTTAACAATGTGATAATTGTTAATGACGCTCTTGCCCATAAAGTGAACAATTAAGTGTGGAGTCTCATTCCTTCAGGTTGTGAATTGTTGTTGGAGAATTAAAAAATGTTCATTTAAAAAAAATTATTTTCCTTTCTGTCTTTTTCTCTCTCAATCCAATCTTTTTTCCCCCCTCTCTTTATTTCCCTTTCTGTACCTGATTAGACTCTACTTCACCCCCTTTAATTCATTCTCCTTCTCAATCCTTTTGCTGTTTGTCTCAATCCTTAAATCTCATTGGTTAAGGAGATAAATACGGCACCTAAATATCCAGAATTCTCTATTAACCGGCAAAATTCAGGAGTAGGTTCAGGTAAGTTTTACTGTATATTAGTGGCCGTGTAACCGGGACTCCTGCACAAGTGGCTCCTGTGGCTGTGTAATGGAGCTCTCGTACCTTGGTAGGTATACATCTCCGTTATCCGGAATTTTTAATAAACCGGCACCATCCTGGTCCCATACGTGCCGGATACCAAAGAGTTTCCTGTAGTTGGTCCCATTGTTCACCGAGGTCCCAGATGCTCCATTGCCCTCGCTGTGTCATTATCAGCTCATACTTCCAGCAAGTTACAGGGCAAAAACATTTTGAGCTGAAGGGTGCAGGGGAAAGTCTAACTAATAGGGCATGCCATGAGATGCCTCGCTCCAGCAAGATTTGGCCCAATAGAATAACCTACCTGTGGAGTGTGTTTTAAATTTTAAGAATGCTATAAATAATTTTTTGTCAGATAGGGCTACTGAAGAGTATCAGAGGTTAAAAACCTGTAACCTTTGGATGGAGATGGTAGTTTCTGGTCCTGTATGGAAAGAAAGAAAGAAAGACTTGCATTTCTATAGCGCCTTTCACGACCACTGAATGTCTCAAAGCACTTTACAGCCAATGAAGTACTTTTGGAATGTAGTCACTGTTGTAATGTGGGAAACGCGGCAGCCAATTTGCGCTCAGCAAGCTCTCACAAACAGCAATGTGATAATGACCAGATAATCTGTTTTTGTTATGTTGGTTGAGGGAAATTGTGATATGAGGAAGGGGGAAAAGGGATGGTTTAAGCAAGCCTAGTGATGGGTCATGATTAACCATGGTCTTCTGGAGCTTGCATGATTGCTCTTCACAGAGCTTTTCCTGAAATTGGCCCCAGGAGTTTTTACTTTCTCTCCACCACACCCCCAACCAACCCAAGGGTAAGCAATACTAACTGTTGGAGAGGGTGATGCATTAGCTTGTACTGTCTAATGGACAGAGTGAGCATTGATGGGCTTCATAGTGTATTTTCAGCTTCATTTTCTTTTTGTATGTTTGTATTAGATGCAGCAAGTATTGTACTCTTTTGAGTAAACATAAACTACTGTAAATTAACAGAACTTCAAATAAAACTTAACACATTAAATAAAAATTACGTTGTCCGGGGAGACGATGCACTCCAGTCCCTGCGGCACCCACCGGTCTCGGAAGGCTTCAAGTGTGCCGGCGGACACCGCGTGCTCCATCTCCAGGGCCACCCGGGCGCGAACATAGCCGCGGAAGAGAGGCAGGCAATTGGGCCGAACGACCCCCTCGACCGCCCGCTGCCTGGACCTGTTAATGGCCACTTTGGCCAAGCCCAGCAAGTATTGTAAGGTTGTTATCCATATCCTGAAGCATTCTGGGAATGAGCAACTTTGACCATTAATATTTCCAGCTACAGTACAAGTCTACAAGCTATTTATAAGTGAAAAGAAAGCAAAAACCTCAATCATATGAGATTAAACAAAATCCTAATCTTGCGTGTAAGAATAGGGTATTTTACAGTATGTATTGAGTCAATCGTGAACTGTGATGCCATAATCAGCGGTCGGTCTTATGTGCTTATAAATATTTTAGTATCAAGAGTCCTCTGCTTTGGCAGCTTTATGATGAGGTTGAATAAGTTAATGGACCAAAACTGATCATGAACAACACTAGAATATGGCTGTGCATCTATGCATATTATACATCACATCATTGCCACCAGCCAATCAGAGCATCACATTAGTGGTGTGAGGAGACATATAATTTGGCACAAAGATGAACATCAGCTGTTCATTTTGCACTGTCCTTCCAAGAAAATGAACCCAGCGATTTAACCAGCTGGTAGCTCAGCAGTTCTCGTATCCCAGCTTTCTTATTAATGCAGCATTGAATTTAAATACCATTATTATTGCAATGCTACAGCATTAATATTCCTGCCTATGTGTATGTGTGTGTCGGGCACAAAAAATAGTAAGAGTATGTGACATATTTATGAGTGCTGCTACTTGTTTAAATAAGAGGGTTTGATCTTGCACTGATGTGTGTGAATAATATAGGTTCACTTACTTGTTCTCCTTGTTCATCAAGCCCTGGCTCGATCCGTCCACACTGTAAGCCACAGAGCCGTGAACATTGGGCAACTCCAATGATGAGATTTTCAACGGCGAATCGTCCACATACCTGAGGCATTGACTTGCACCCAAAGCACTAACAAGATTGAAAATGACAAGCTGCATATGTTACATAGATCATTGGAGACATTCTGCCCATGCTTTAATCCAAGTGTGTTCTTCAATCACTGTTAATGCAGCTGCTCCAACTCACTGATACTCTTCAGTCCTCATTTGAGCGATTGAGATATGTCTCCTGGAAGCTACAGGAAGAACCGCTTTCAGCCTATCAGAAATCACCTCGATGAAGTGGGCTCACAACAGGAAGCATAGGCATTGGCTGTAGTTTAAAAGCGACAGGTGTAAAGCCTTTTCAAAAAAAAGGTAAGTTTTTAAAATTAAAGCAAGCCCGTTCTGATGAAAACCTGACACAGTGACCATTTTACCTTTCTGCAGAGATGCTGCCTGACCTGCTGAGTGTTTCCAGCAATTTTTCTTTCAGATTTCAAACATCTGCAGCATTTAGCTTTTTGAAAATCCTGGTGTACCACGTCTTACATTTTAGCGGTTGATTAGAACCAACTCTCTTGTCAATTGTATTTAATCACTAAAAGTTGCTCTGCACTCTCTGACTCCCATAAGTGGAGCCCTGCCTTCCCCAACTACAGTGATGCCAACAGCCAGTGAAAATGTGCTCCTGGCTACATTTCTGTGAAAATAGAAGCAATATTACATCCAAGATGCAATACAAACGTGGCATTGATATATTTCCTCTCTTGACTAGAGAAGCTGGGATTGTTCTTCTTACAGCAGAGAAGGTGAAGGGGAGATTTATTAGAGGTGTTCAAAATTATGAGGGGTTTTGACAGAGTAAATAAGGAGAAACTGTTTCAACTGATGGGAGGGCCGGTAGCCAGAGGAAATAGATTTAGGATAATTGACAAAAGAACCAGGGTGGGGAGATGAGGAAAAAAACTTTACACAGCGAGTTGTTATGATCTGGAATGCTCTGTCTGAAAGGGTGGTGGAAGCAGATTCAATAGTAACTTTCAAAAAGAAAAATGGATATATTCTTGAAAAGGAAAAATTTGCAGGGCTATGGGGAAAGAGCAGGGGCATGGGTCTAATTGGATAGCTCTTTCAAAGAGCCGGTACAGGCACGATGGGCCAAATGGCCTCCTTCTGTGCTGTAAGTGTCTATGGCCCTAATCTGTCTTCTCTTGCCTTTTTCTATCTGCACAGTTCCCTGAAATGCAAGCACTACCATCTTTTTCTTGTGCCTTCTCTCCCAGATCAGTAAGAGAGAGCAAATGAACCCTATGGAGGTGGTCGTGAAAATGCTTCATTAAGATTATGAGCCCACCTCCAGTGCATTTTCTTGCTATATTACAAGAGGAGTACTGAGAATTATCAACCGTGTCCAAGCAGGAGTGAGATCGTAAACCTGATCTAGGAGGATGGCAGATCACAATTTCACATACAAGACTCCTGCTGAGTATGGGCGGGTCGGTAAGATGCTACTACCGGAGGTACAAATGAAACATGTGGAAAGGGAGCTGTGCTACTATCTCTGATAGTAACTGTCCAGCACCTGACTGGAATAGAACACCAGATTGTCAATGCACACAGTCACATAATCAGAGGGAATTCTACACTAAACAGCGACCGTGAGTATACTTGAGCAATGAGGGAACCTACAAGTGGGCTTCTTTGTCTTGCGAGGATAATGCATGACTCTCCCTCTTTTGCTCCCAGCCCAGAGTCATCAAAGGGTCGGCCACCTCCCTGGCACATTTATGAAAGGATGATTGCCTGATAGTCCCCTATTAAACTCCTCATCTGAATCTTGTGCTGCAAAATTGTATACTGGTGAAAACAACACTAGTGAACTTTAGTCCAGGCTATGGTTGTTCGTGTTCTATGTGTCTATGGAGTGATGATAATGGCCCTGTTTTTAACTCCAGGCGGGTGAGTAGCAGTGTAAAACTCACCCACTGTTCCAGAAATGAGACCTGGGCTATCTTAACTCGCGCTCCTCATTTCAGCAGGCACAAGGTAGGTGGCAGGATTGGGTACCAGGTGCGTATTGCGAGGGGGCTGGAGGTGGAGGTAGGGAGTCCGGAGCAGGGGCGGCCTAAGCGTTCCTCATGGGCCCAGAGGAGCACTCTACTCTAGTACTTAAAAAACATTTTTTACATCTTTAAAGCAGGGGTTGATCTCATCACCTTGTCATCAAAATCAACCTTGCGATCTGATTCTTGGTCCTGTGAGTGAATGAACATGAGATTGCAAGATTAAAGTTGACAAGGCTCTAGGCAGTTTGTACACAAAGATGCTAATAAGAATGATCGATTCTTGCTAGAAACATTTAAAATACCCCAAGTTATTACAGTTGTCACATGTGCTGTACTTCAAGTTAAGATCCTTGTTTACGTGGCAAAGAAGCTGTAATATTAGCGTAGCGAGGAATGACGTAGTTAATTCTTATCTGCAGAGTAAAGATTCGAAAGCTAGGTTAGGGATAAAGAAAATGTACTGTTCACATTAAATTTTTAGTACTCGTTTATGGCTATTGACGATTTGAAAGTAAATTGCATTTACAAGGATAAACATCATACACGAGTGCTGAATTCACATAAATCAGCCCTGACGATGACCGAATTCAAATGAGGCTGCACCACAGTAATCTCTTCAGCCCAAGGCACTGCCAGCCTCGCTTAGATCTGAACGTGCATATTGTGAAAAAAAATGCCTATTCAGATATTGATCTGTATTCCCCAATCATCTGTGGAGGTCAATCGTGGTTTAAAAAAAAGGCAGAATGTAGTGGGAGAATGACAAATGTGAATGGCAAAACTATTACTGAGTGCAGCAGCTGAGCTTAAATAAAAACATTTAAAGACTCTGACTTGAGCTGCATTTGCAGATGCAGTCAAAGCTTGCGCTGGAATAGTTTGCATAAATCTACACGTACTGGCAATTTTACAGCTGAGTTGTGTCAATATGGTGCTTACTTACTACAAACCTAACCACCCTGGCGTTAACCCCACAGCTAAAACGAGCACGGTGAGTCTCACTGAGTTTTGAGGAGTCTCGCTTTTATTGCACCCTTTTTCCAATCTTTGAAATGGTAAATATTTTTACTTTCATTTGAATTGGTAAATTATGCCATTTTTTTACTAAGAGCGGGATGCAGGTTTTATATTATTTCATTTTCTTTAAAAACGAGGTGTGAAATTCAGCATTGTTGCTGCTAAAATCTCTCCCAAAAGGCTGAATAAATGGAAATTGATACGGGTAAACACTTTGGATGCCTGTGAATCAAAGTGAACTGGAGAAGATTATGTTGAAATGATTTAGATTAGCATCTGGAGAGCAGTGAGTGGAGAGTTAGCGGACAGCCTGAGCTGCTCTGTGTACAGATATGGATTAAATGCAGATATCAAATGACAAATGTAGAGGATGGCAGCTATGCGACCCTCTTAATTCATTTATCCAGGAAAAGCTTACCTTAACCCCCATTGCATCATATCACTGGATCTTGAATAAATCTAAAGCTTTTACTACCGCTACACTGCCCAGAAGACCATTCCAAATGGTGCTCAGTCTTTTTGTGAAAACATTTTTATTACGTCTGTGTTAAATTGACATTTCTCCAGCCTTGGCCTTGTTCCACTGTTTAGGTTCAGCCATGGCTCTGTGGTAGCACTCTCGCCTCTGAGTCCCACGCCAGAGACTTGAGCACATACTCTAGACTGACACTCCAGTGCAGTACTGAGGGAGTGCATGTAAAGACCAGCTGATCCATCAAGCCTGCCCCACGCCTCATGATGGCTGCAGCATCATAACTATTAAGCCATAATAACGGTGAGCGCTGATAACCTCACCATTATTTCTACTGCAAAACCCGAGCGAATGACTTCCCAAATATAGGAGAAGCTGCTGTGCTTTTTGGCAACAATTTCCTCTGTAGGAAAGACGAGCCGGAAAATCTTGGATTGACGCCCATAATTATCAGGAAACGTATAATGAAATTTATTGGTTTTCGTGTAGGATTTCATTGGATGGTCAATTTTAGTTCACTTTGAATGATTCACATGAATTGATGTAACAATAATTAAGCCATCATATGTGGACAGCATGATTAAAATGCAGTACTGGTTGAAAACCTTTCAATAATTTGCTTGCCGGAGACATCAAGAACTAAATGGAACACAACTATGTATCGCTAACATAAAAACAGAAAATGCTGGAAATACTCAGCAGGTCAGGCAGCATCTGTAGTGAGAGAAACAGAGTTAACGTTTCAGGTCAATGACCTTTCGTCAGAACTGGAAAAAGTTGGAGATGTAAAAGGTTTTTAAGCAAGTGTAGGGGCAAGGAAAGGGGGGAGGGAAGGAAAGAACAAAAGGGAAGGTCTGTGATAGGATGGAAGGCAGGAGAGATTAAGAGACAAAAGGAATAATGGTGCACGGCAAAAGGAGATGGTAATGGGACAAGTTAAGAAACAAAAGATGACTCTAGATGAAGTGTAAATGGCGATGGCAGAATCATCAACAACTGTCATGTGAGAGAGAGAAAAAAAACTAGGGGCCGAGGTTATGGTCTGAAATTGTTGGACTCGATGTTGAGTCCAGAAGGCTGTAAAGTGCCTAATCGAAAGATGAGGTGCTGTTCCTCGAGCTTATGTTGAGCTTCGCTGGAACAGTGCAAGAGGCCGAGGACGGTGAGGTCACAGTGAGAGTGGAGCGGAGAATTAAAGTGACAGGCGACCGGAAGCTCGGGGTCACCCTTACGGACTGAACGGAGGTGTTCCGCAAAGCGGGCACCCAATCTGCGTTTGGTCTCCCCAATGTAGAGGAGACCGCATCGTGAGCAGCGAATACAGTATAATAAATTGCAAGTAGTACAAGTAAAGCGCTGTTTCACCTGGAAGGGGTGTTTGGGGTCCTGGACAGTGGGAAGGGAGGAGGTAAAAGGGCAGGTGTTGCATCTCCTGTGCTTGCACGGGAAGGTGCCATGAGAAGGGAAGGGGGTGTTGTGGGTGATAGAGGAGTGGACCAAGGTGTTGTGGAGGGAGCAGTCCCTTTGGAATGCTGAAAGGGGAGGTGAGGGGAAGATGTGTTTGGTGGTGGGATCACGCTGGAGGTGGCGGAAATGGCGGAGGATGTTTTGTTGAATGTGAAGGCTGGTGGGGTGAAAGGTGAAGACAAGGGGACCCTATCGTGGTTCTGGGAGGGAGCGGAGGGGGTGAGAGCAGAAGTGCGGGAAATAAAACGGACACGGTCAAGGGCCGTGTCAACCACGGTAGAGGGGAATCCTCGGTTGAGGAAAAAGGAAGACATATCGGAAGCACTAGTATGGAAGGTGGCATCGTCAGAGCAGATGCGACGGAGATGGAGAAACTGTGAAAATGGAATAGAGTCCTTACAGGAAGCGGGCTGGGAGGAAGTGTAGTCCAGGTTGCTGTGGGAGTCAGTGGGCTTATAGTGAATGTTTGTTAATAGCTTATCCCCAGTGATGAAGACAAAGAAGTCAAGGTAGGGAAAGGAAGAGTTGGAGATGAACCATGTGAAGGTGAGGGAAGGGTGGAAATTGGAAGCAAAGTGAATGAAATTTTCTAGTTCAGGGCGAGAGCAGGAAATGGCACCGATACAGTCATCAATGTACCAGAAAAAGAGGTGAGGGAGGGGACCTGAGTAGGACTGGAACAAAGAATGTTCCACATATCCCTCCGCCACTTTAACAGTTTCCAGTTTCCTGGCCCCAACCGTCTCCTTTTCACTATGGACGTCCAATCCCTCTACACCTCCATCCCCCACCAGAATGGCCTGAGAGCGCTCTGCTTCTTCCTTGAACAGAGACCCAACCAGTCCCCTTCCACCACCACCCTCCTCCGCCTGGCTGAACTTGTTCTCACATTGGACAACTTCTCCTTTGACTCCACTCACTTCCTCCAAATTAAAGGTGTTGTTATGGGAACCCGCATGGGTCCTAGTTATGCCTGCCTTTTCGTGGAATATGTGGAACATTCTTTGTTCCAGTCCTACTCGGGTCCCCTCCCTCGCCTCTTGTTCCGGTACATTGATGACTGTATCGGTGCCATTTCCTGCTCTCGCCCTGAACTAGAAAATTTCATTCACTTTGCTTCCAATTTCCACCCTTCCCTCACCTTCACATGGTCCATCACCGACTCTTCCCTTCCCTTCCTCGACTTCTCTGTCTTCATCTCTTGGGATAGGCTATTGACAAACATTCACTATAAGCCCACTGACTCCCACACCAGTTCTGACGAAGGGTCATCGACCCGAAACGTTAACTCTGGTTTTTCTCTTTCTACAGATGCTGTCTGACCTGCTGAGTACTTCCAGCATTTTCTGTTTTTATTTCAAATTTCCAGCATCTGCAGTATTTTGCTTTTGTATGTATTGCTAACAGCTACTTTAGTCACTACTTCTATGTGTGCAAAAATAATATAAGCATAAATATAAGTACAGACAAGACAATTTATTTGTTTTACATTTACCCCAGATACACATTAACTGCAATTGGCTTGCTATAATATTTTGCAGTTAGTTCCAGAGTCAGCTTTATCTGTTAACATGGCTAATGCAGTATTTGACGGTCACAGGTTCAGCTGATGCAAACTCATTAAAACATAACTCAGTTCACCATTCTGTTTCAAGGATTTCAATACATGCATCATGAAGAAGCAAGCCTAATTTTTTTATGCTTCCCATCAACAATTTATGAATTGGGGAAATAAAATGAAATATGATTCTGTCTCCAATCGGGTGGCTGTTAAGGTGGGCCAGTACCATCTTAAAGCTGGCCTGGTTCTGCCTTTTTATATGAGCTGGCTCTGCATTCAGTGACTTAAGCCATACTCTTGTCGTAATCAGCAGCTATAAGAACTGAGACATAAAGTTGCAACAATTTATTCACAATAAGTGACTCAATAATTAGTTTGTGGGGTTAAAAGTCCAGCCTCTAAAGATTGTAATCTTTCGGCATTGAAGTTGATCAGAGTACAGTTACAACTTAAGGTTATTAACCTAGGTAACTTTAGGGTGCAGCTATACCACCTGTATTTACAGACTAAGGCTATTTTAGTGCAACACCAGAGAAACATGTCAAATAATCAATCTCCCATGACGCGCACTGAGTCCTCTCCTCACCTGATCTGTATGTTATCTCATTCTGTCACCATGACCTCTGTCTCTGTAACTTCTCCCAACCTTGCTCTTTTCTGTAGGTGATCTCTGCCTTCAGCAATGTCTCTATCACCCCTCTTTCTTACTTTCTTTCTCTTGCTCTGTTTGTGTGCACGTGCTTGTGACCTGATCCCTCTCCCTGTCCCTTTCGATCCCATACATCCTGTCTCTTGCTGTCTGTCTCGCTCGCTGTCACTCCCTTCCTTCTCTCTCTCTCCTATATCTCCTCTCTTCTCTCTCTCATGCTCACTCTCTCATGCTATTCCTCCCTATCCCCATCATCTCTATCTATCTATCTTTCTCCATGTCTCTCTCTTCTTCCCTGTCCTGCTTTCTCTCTTGCTCTCTGTTCCTCTCAGTCCCTCCGATTTCTTTCACTCTCTCTCACCTTCTTGCCTGCCTCTGATTCTTTTATCCTCCTCTCATTGTTCCCCTGGGTTTTAATGCACCTCCCTTACACGTCCTGGGGAGGCTGGCTAACAATTGTGTTGAAGATGGTGAAGTGTGAGGGCATGTACCAGCTGAGGATGCTCTGTTGCCCCTATGGTTGTTCCCTTCATTGTCTGTGAAGTACATCGTGAAATCCTCATGCCATTCCTTCGACTGATAGTGATAGGAGCTCCACTCCTCAGGAGCCCATTCTAACCTTGCTTCCTCTTTGCCTTCAATAGATGTTAAACTGCATGAGGAAGAGAGAGGCCACTCGCCATCCAGTGACACCAGAATTAGCAGCATGCACCCTGACTCACTATTCACCCCAGGGGAGTTAGACAGCGAGGAACAGAGGAGCGCAGTGGGTGGCACAGTAGCTCTGGATAACAGCAACAGCTGCCATTGGCATATGATGAGGAAGAGCTGGAGGAGGATCAGGGTCTCCTCGGCGATGATGGGTCTGGGGAGATTATGGGTCCTGCATTTAAAAGACACCAGTTCCATGGCCTCGCCCCCTCCCTATCTCTGTAACCTCTTCTAGCCCTACAATCCTCCAAGATCTCTGCGCTCCTCCAATTCTGGCCTCTCACGCAACCTTGATTTCCATCACTCCACCATTGGCAGCCGTGCCTTCAGCTGCTGAGGCCCTAAGCTGTAGAATTCCCTCCCTAAACCTCTCCGCCTCTCCACCTCTCGCTCCTTCTTTAAGACACTCCTTAAAACCATCCTCTTTGACCAAGCACCTGTCCTAATATCTCCTCATGTGACTCTGTGTCAGATTTTGTTTGATAACACTCCTGTGAAGCGCCTTGGGACGTTTTACTATGTTAAAGGCACTATATAGGGTATCAAGCATTGGCATAGATATTGGCGGCTGTATCGGACACTGTGGTGGCTGCTCAGGTGGGGGAGTCCATCAGCAGCATGCTCGGCACATTGGAGGACCCTTTAACAGGGCAAAATGCAGTGAGAAATATGGGGGAAGAAACTTGGTATCGCCCTGTTTGGGGTGCAATTATCGGCCGGGCGCAAAGTTTAACGCCTGGCGCTAATTATCACCTCCGACTGCAAACTTGGCTTTTATCACCCCTGGAGGTGATTGGAGCACTAAATCAGATGCTACACACCTCTCTTAAGGTGCTAACGCTGAGGAGCAAGGCGCTATCTCAGAGCGCTGGCGAAACTCATGTGATGTCAGTCAGCAATGGAACACAGACACACTGGCGCCGGCCAGTTCTTAAAGGGGATTGGGTCGATATTGCTCTCCATCCACACCCTGCTCATTGCAGCCTTGAATCTCGGCCTGGAGAGACCTGTACATCAAATCTGCTGGAAAGAACAATGGAGAGGCCCAGGGAAAGAGCTCAGAGTGCAGCCCCCATAGTCTCTTCTAAATCGATTCAAGGAAGGTCAAATCAAAATGAACCTACAAAGTGCTGCTCAGTACCCAAAACTCCTTCACACAGCGTTGAATCTCTCCAGAAGTCTCTCTCTCTCTCTCAGAAGGCGTGGTGCAAAAATGTCGCCGACAAAAAAAGGCAGGAAGCGGTCGCCTTTAAATAGCGCTTCCCCCATCCCTTCCCGACTGCAAAACGCTCCCCTCAACCTGTCGTTGCTAGCGGCAGGCGGTAAGGCAGGGGGCGCCACTCAATATTCGGTCCAGGGCGCTACTGAGGCATTGCACGCTCGACTGACGTCACGATCTGCCGGCGCAGGAGATCGTAGTGGTAGTGTTTAGCGCCACTGCAAAATGTCGTCAATTTCACGAGCAGTGCAAACATCGCCGCGCCCGGGCGCTAGTTGCTTTGCGCCACATTAGCGCCCTCTGGTGCTACCGAGAGGCGCAAAGCAACTGAATTTTTCCCCCATAGGCTTTTGTGTATTTGATGAACTTGGGTCCGGAGGCACCACGACTGCGGTCACAGGGTGGAGTCCCAAGAAATTTTGCGAGGCAAAGTGTGAACAAACCAAAGATAAATGGCTGCCTCGGTTACTGCTGCTTAGCATTCTGTTCATGGCTGACGTAGACGGAGAGCTCAGGCTGGTAACGTTGCTTTTGTATGCCTGTATAGAACTTGCCCCAACATCATCGAGGTGCACACAGAGGTGGACAGCTGTGTTTCAATACTTGCTGCTGGAGCTCTGAATTTGGCCCTCTAGTGTACATTGTGAAGTCCGATTCCACGCTATAAATGTTCCATTAATGAAAACCAGCGCCTGTCTGTGCTCGGTATTGTAACTAGTGAATACTACCCCATCTTTGCTGACTATTAATCTTCAGGCATTTAAGCGCAGTTTAATAATGAAAGAGAGATCAATTTCTTGAATGTGAATTCTCTGCCTTTGTATTGCGGACATTTGGCTCCTTCCCAATGTCAAAAGAATGTGCATGTCATAGAGATATAGATGGACTGGAGATTAAAAGTTGCTTCAGCTCAGCAGATGCCTGGGGGTATGGGTACCACTGTTACTGGCAGAATCCCCGAGTCGAAATTTATCCATCTAATAAAAGCAATTCCGTCTGATGCTATCAAAGTGATGTACAATTGTTGAGTTCTTTAAACATTGCCGATTGGTCGCATGGATCAACCCGCTCAGCCATAAAAAGAAAGCAGCCATGTTTGATCCAATACCAGCCTCCCTGCTCCCTAGTCTGCAGACACTCTGTCCTGCCTGTTCTCACCCCAACTCTGCATGGAGCTTTCTACTGCGTGGTAAGGGTCCAAACTGCTGCCCCTCCCCCGCCAGGCCAAGGCCCAAGGCCCAGAACATTGTTCACCGTCTGGAATGGGAACCCTGGCCGATTTCCCCCCTCTCTCACCCAGTGACTGTGAGGCTAACTGTATTACCTTATTGCTATCCTGCCGAGACCAGCATAGGCTGGAGATTGAACGTGGAAACTTTGCTGTCGCAGCTCCACACTGATCCACTGGTCCATCTAATTTATTATTTTTAACAGCGGCCAACACAGTCATTTTTGATCTATTATGAACAGCACGAATATGCTGCAAGCCTGAGTACAGCGCTTTTTTTGAAAAAAAAGTCTCACTTCAAGTCGTTGATGATTTTGCCACACCAGTATAATGGGTGTTGACAGCGTTTGACTGCAGTGAGCCAAGAATTGCAGGTTAGCATTCTGGTCATTGTTGCCTATAAATAGATTGGAACACTTAAGCACAGCTGCTGATATTAAATGTCAGTAAATTGATGCTACACAAAGCACTCATGCTTCATGTGTGCTTGTTGCTATGGAGATGTGCCTAAGTATTTACTTTTCATCTGGGGTGCAGTAAATCTTTTGACTGCCGCGCATCCTGTGCAGATTTACAAATGCACATTTTTCTTTAAGCCCGGGTGTATTTCCCAGCATGCTGATGGCGAGAAGTGGAAATCATGTTTTCCTGAGTGTATTGTCTATTTTTTTAATGCATTGTGAAGTAGCAAAGGGCAGTAATGAACTTCTGTTTACAGCTAAACAATTGGATTGTGTGGCGGTATGGGCTCCAAAGGGTATGTAGAAATTAGATTTAATTTAGTAACATTGGAATAACATTTAGATTAGTGTTTGAAGTGGTAATAAATTAAGTCAGTTTAAACAGTTTAATGAAGACTCGGGGCTTAAGTATAAGTGCTTTTTTTTTAAAAGGAAGGGAGAAATTACTGTGTTTCCCAGCAAAGAATGTGGGAGGCACTGGAATCGGTAGAGGGGAGCAGGACAGGGTTGACACCGAGGCCACGGCAGGATGGGGACAGTGGCTTCAAGACCCAAATATAAACAACACTAGAGGGGACAGTACAACGCTATAAGTGCTTTTAAAAGTTCCTGGCAGAGATGTGGGGTGGTAGGTGAGTGCAAAGAGGGTATTGGGGGTAATATTAACTGCCTATGTAAACTTGTCATGGTGTAATTACACCATCCTACCTCTGATGATGCTGCAGTGCCTCTACTGGCAGGAGAGGGTAATTAAAGTGTGACAAGTTGACATGGGTAGTTAATGTTATAAATGTGGACCTAGGGATATATCATGGAAAACGTTGACAGGAAGTGCGTGTAGATGTAAGATTTATAGGGGGAAAAATTGGGTATCGCCCATTTTGGGGCGCTAATATCGGCCGGGCGCAAAGTTTAGTGCCCGTCGCTAATTATCGCCTCCGACTGCAAAATTCACCTCTATCGCCCCTGGAGGTGAGTTGAGCGCTAAATCAAGCGCTACACACCTCTCTTAAGGCGCTAACGTCGGAGAGCGAGACGCTAGCTCAAAACGCTACCAGAGCTCAAGCGATGTCAATTAACATGGAACCCAGACAGACTGGCGCCGGCCAATTCTTAAAGGGGAGGGTCAATCTTGCTAGCCAGCCACACCCTTCTCATTGCAACGTTGACTCTGGTGCTGGAAAGACACCATTGTGCTGAGAGGACTGATGGATAGGCCCAGGGAGAGAGCTCGTCGCTTTGGCGACCAGGCCTTGGTGACTCTGGTTGGCGCTGTCGAGCGGCGACAGGCAGCGCTGTACCCAGAGAGTGGCAGGAGGCCATTGTCCCGGGAGCACCAAAGAGTGTGGAGGGAGGTGGCTCAGCATGGCTCCTCAAGGAGCCTGGTGCCGAGGAGTCTCACTCAGTGTAGGAAGAAGTTCAATGACCTCACTCGGGTGGTCAGGGTGAGTGGCTGCTTTTCAATACCTCTACATCCCTCCACCTCAACTTCACTCTGTGCCCAGAGGGTTTAAAAACCCCAAATTCCCAACACTCATCCAAGACATATGGCCATCTCATATAACACACATGCACATTCCAAAGCTAGCACACGTTAAGGGCTATTCAACAATGGGAGGCATATCAGGCAAACACAAGGCTGCACACATTAAGAACTATTCAACTCTGGGAGGCACATCAGGCAAATATGGCTGCACACATTAAGGGCTGTTCAATTATGGGAGGCACGTCAGGCAAACATGGCTGCACACATTAAGGACTATTCAACTATGGGAGGCACATCAGGCAAACACATGGCTGCACACTCACTCAGATGCTGTCCTTTTTCTTGCAGGCCAAGCTCTCTCATAACAGGCAACGCACAGGAGGAGGACCGGCTGACCTACACCCCCTGACCGATTTGGAGGCGCGCATGCACAGGATCGTTGCCAGCCAGGTCATAGGTGCCGTGGCCGCTGGAGAGGTCGACCCCCTTGGGGACAGCAATGGTATGTTCATCAGCTTTCTCTCCTCTCTCATACCACTTGCCCCTCACAACACCAGCCTTTTGCACTTTCAATCCAACTAACTTTCTCCAGTCCTTGCTCCCTTCCTGCCCCCCTGCCCTCACGTTAAAGCCACTCTTGTACCCCCCTGCTTTCAGATAGTGAACCACCAGCTGACCAGCCTGTCCCTCAACCTGCCAGTGGCAGCGATGCCCCAGACGAGGAGGAGGAGGAAGCCGGAGCCTCACTGCCTGCGTCTCCCGAGGGTGACAATTCAGACACTGGGGCCACGCCTTCCCTGGAAGGGAGCAGGGGGGTAGGGTCTGATGAGGGTGAAGCTCCTGGATCCAGCGGGCTGCAGCAACGCCATGGGGGTAGGGACGCTCGGGGGCCATCTCCCCGGAGGGTGAGTAGTCGCGCGAGTTCTGCTGCACAGGACTCGGATGAGGACCTCGACATCGTGGCCATGAATACCCAGGCCTTGAGCATGCACACTGAGCTCATGGGTGCAATGGCAAGGGTGCCTGAAAGCATGGATGGACTGGTTAGGAACGTGGAGGAGTCCGCCGCTAGCACAGCTGTCATCTGTGCACAAACCCTTGAACCCATCCTTGTCTCGTTGCAGAGGATGGTGGAATTGCAGAGAGACCGTGGGGAACCAGAGCCCATGCCACGTGTAATGGGTGAGGTGGCAGGATCCATTGCAGCACAGGCCGATGCAACGCAACGGCTTAGTGCTGCAATTGAGTCATTGGCTGGTGCCATCAAGTCTCAGACTGCTCTCATGCAGTCTCAGATTGATGTCACGCAAGCACTGACTGCTGCTATCCTCGCTGGGTTGCCCACAGTCCACCAGGGATCTCATGGTACCGCAGCAGGCCAGCAATCTGTGCTCGAGCAGATTGCTCCGGATGCTGTGGTACTGCCCCGGGGGAGTGGCAGTGTGTCGGTCGAGCAGGAAGGTGCTGTCCTCTCTCAGGATGACAGCATTCCTGCTCCCACCACTGTCACTTCCCCATTGCACTTGCCACGGCCTGTAACCCAGCCAGCCCAGACTGCTGCCGCCCATGCAGAGTTGGTGCAGTCTGCAGCCGGGCCCTCCCGGCACAGAGCTGGTCGAGGGCGTCCTGCAAGGCCATCTGCAGTCTCTGGATCCAGCATTCAGCAGCCTTCCGCCAGCCTTGATGCAGCCACTGGGGCCACATTATGGAGGAGCAGTAGGGTGGGAAGGGGGGAAGGGCGCAGGGGATGGAGATCACCCTCGAAGACCCAATAGTAGGATGTGTAAATAAATGGGGGGAATGTTTGTGGGAAAGTTCGAGGTTCTTGTTATTATATTTGTTTACTGTTTTGCCGTTTATCTCCATGTTGTGAGAACGAGTTTTGTTAGTTCATGATTTGTTGTGTTGGTTTCTAATTGTTTGTCCTGAATAAATGACACAGAGTTTGTAATATAAATACTTTTTTTAATTCTAACTTTACATCTTTGATCATTTGACTCATTGCAGCTTTGCCCAGCAATAGTGGGTGCGGGATGCTTTCCCTGATGTGCTTCTTCATCCCTTATCCCTTGGATGGCCTGAAAGGTAAATGGATCATGCAGTGTGGTATTGAGCCATACACACCACAAGGTCCCAGGTTCAGTTCCCAGCATGTATTGTGTTAGGCTCTAATTTATTTTCCTCTTCCTTTATTCTTCCGTTTTTTTTCCTTCTCAGTTGGACAGCAATTGGGGAGACACAATTGGCCCTGAACTAGGTGGGGAATAATTAGCCTGGTTTCACATTCCTGATTGCTGACTAGTGGAAATCACTGGAAAGAGTGTGCATGATCGCTGGAGGAGAACAGCATCGGGGTGACTGTGAGGTTGCCATGGTTGAATAGCCCACCAAAACTGACTTATCCAGACTTGCATATAAAGAACTGCCATGAGGTTGCTGGTACCCGGCAGTCGTCAGTAACTTCAGGAAGAAATTGGAAAAATAAAGATGATGTACTCATTAGTACTGCTTACTAATTTACCTCATCCTCTCATCTCTACTCCTTTCAACCTTGGTGCTCTCCTGCACCATGGACTTTGATGCAGCGATTTCAAAGCAGGCCTTTAAGACATAATTATTCCCCTCCTTTATATAAATCCCTGATGATTCAATCATTAGTAGAATTGCAAATTAAAATGTACTAATTTCTGTCTAATCCAGCTCTGAGCTGCTGCATTTTGAAAATGCATTCGCTTTTTTAATATCGATGAGGTAAACCCAATTCCCCACACAATGTTCTTTAAATTTTGTATTTCATTTTGCAGGTTTGGCTAAACTGCCTTCTGTCAGCAAGCACCATGATGGCAGAGATACCGAAGAAGAAAAGATGGCCAAAAGCTATGTATCTTACACATCAGTACTGAAGATAATCAATTTGACATCCCGCAGTAATCCACTATCTCGATTAGGTTTCACTAACAATTGTTGAAAGCTCCATTTCCCCTCGCAATATTTTTTTTTTTTTTGTTAATGTCAGTAAATCTTAATGAGTACCTCAAGGGACAAGAAAAAAAACTAGCAGTTGCACATAAGAGCTGTCAGATTGTCGAGCAGTAGCACAAGACTTGTTGAACTCCTTAGGGGTGGTGCACTAGAATACTGAGCTCCTCAGCATGGACTCAGCATGGGAGACCCATTAATCCCGTGAATATTGAACAGTGATTCACAGGAGCCACTCAATGTCTGAGTGGTGACCCACACGATTCACCAAATCCTCAAGTAGTGACCCACAGGACCCATTAGTTTCATGAGCAGTGGCACGTAGGATCCATTAAATGACTAAGCAGTTGCCTGTGGAACCCATTAAATCCCCAAGTGTAGCCTGTGGGACCCAGTTAGACCCCTTCCCATCCTATAGTGGCATGTAGGACCCATTAAATCCCCTAGTGTAGCCTGCGGGACCCAGTTAGATGCCCTCACATCCTACAGTGGGTTGCACAGTGCACAATTCAATATATGTTGGTATGGAAATGGAGGTGATTATCCCGCAGCTAGAGATAACTACTGAGGCAGAGTAAAGGAATAGGTGACCATCCTCTTGGGGAAGTGGGTGGGGGAAAGATTTTGATATAGGCAGTGCAGGAAACCCAATAGGATCTGAAGTTGCCTGATAGGTATCTTCTTCTTCTTAGGCAGTCCCTCGGAACAGAGGATGACTTGCTTCCACGTTAAAAATGAGTTCTCAGGTGACTGATGAGTCCAATGCGGGACCTACAGTCTCTGTCACAGGTGGGGTAGACGGTGGTTGAAGGGGCGGGTGGGTGGGGTGTTTGGGTTGACGTGCGCTCCTTGCGCTTGGCTTCCGCTTGCTCCCAGCGAAGAGACTTGAGGTGTTCGGCGCCTTCCCGGATGTTTCTCCTCCACTTTGTGCGGTCTTGGGCCAGGGATTCCCAGGTGTCGGTGGGGATGTTGCACTTTTTCAAGGAGGCTTTGAGGGTGTCCTTGAAGCGTTTCCTCTGCCCACCTGGGGCTGTCTTGCCATGTCGGAGCTCCGAGTAGAGCGCTTGTTTTGGGAGTCTCGTATCGGGCATGCGGACGATGTTACCCGTCCATCGGGGCTGATCGAGCGTGGTCAAAGCTTCGATGCTGGGGATATTGGCCTGAGCGAGAACACTGACGTTGGTGTGCCTATCCTGCCAATGGATTTGCAGGATCTTGCGGAGGCAGCGCTGGTGGTACCTCTCCAGTGCTTTGAGGTGTCTGCTGTACATGGTCCATGTCTCTGAGGCATAGAGCAGGGCAGGTATCACTACTGCTCTGTAGACCATGAGCTTGGTGCCGGGTTTGAGGTCCTGGTCTTCAAACACTCTCTTCCTCAGGCGACCGAAGGCTGCACTGGCACACTGAAGGCGGTGTTGGACTTGGTCATCGACGTCTGCCCTTGTTGACAGTAGGCTCCCGAGGTATGGAAAGTGTACAGGAGAGTGTACCCGAGGTATGGAAAGTGTACAGGAAAGTATACAGGAGAGGACAATCACAAGCAACATTTAGCATTTTGGAGAATATTATTATAGCTATTTGGTGGGAGGAGAGGGAGAAATAATAATGTTGAGAGAAGGAAAGTGGAAGTTATAGGAAATGCTATCCTTAAAGGTTTAGATAACCGTTTCTACAGCCACAATTGAAAGTCTCTAATTGTCTGGTCAGCCAGGTGCCAGGATAATGGACCAGATTTTGGAAGGTATGGTGGAGCAGCCTAACGTTCTAGTTCACAATGAAACCAATGACATAGGGAAGAAAGGGACGGATGTCTTGCAAAGGGAGCTTGAGGAATTTGGTGTCAGATTTAAAAAAGAGGGCCTCTAGGATAATAATCTCAAGATTAGCTCCAGTGAAGTGTGCTAGGCCAGGTAGGGAGAAGCACATTCGACACATCACCACATGATAGATGGTGCAGAAAGGAGGGTTTCAGATTTCTATGGCACTGAGTTGAGTTTTGTAGTAGAGGGAATGCTGATAGACATGATGGGCTTTAACTAAACTAAACCAGTCCCAATGTCCTTGCACCAAGGATAAATGGAGCAGTGGTGGGGTTTTAAACTATTAAAACAAGGAGGAGGGACAAATCTTGGGGCACATGGAGCTTGGGTAAAATTAAGTATAGTAAAGGCAATCATAATTAAGGAAAATAGGAGAAGGATAGTCAACAAAAAAGGAAGAAAAATAGAATGGAAAAGGATACTAAGGAATATAAATGTGTCATGGTTGTATTGGTTATGTGGAAATGAGCAAAGCATGAGAGATAACGTCACGGAACGAGAAACCCTAATTAGAATGGAGGGACATTATGTTCTGGGACAGGAAGCCAATTTAGATCAATGAAAATGGGGTGATGGGTGAGCAGGACTTAACATGGGACAGAATATGGACAGCTTAGCTTGGAAAAATTTGAGTTTATGTAGGATAAAGACCAACAAAATCGAGTATAGTGGTGACAAAACCGTAGATACGGATTTTGGCGGCAGTGGGACTGAGGTAGAGGTGGAAGCAGGCAAGGTTCCAGAGCTGGTCAGAAACAATCTTAGTAATGGAGAGGATGTGGAGTTTGAAGCTCTGCTATAGGTCAAACTCGACGCTAAGGTTTCACATAGTCTGTTTCCACCGTGTGAGTGGCCAGGAAATGGGGATGGTGTCAGTGATAAGGAAGTGAAGTTTATAGCAGGAGCCAAAAACAATGACTTTGGTCTTCATGTTCGGTTGGAGCAGATTTTGAGCGAGAAATTCGGGTACTTACCGCCACCCGGTAAGGCGCATTTCATGAAAAAAAATGGTGGCCGCCTCACTTCCACCCGCCTCTGGCGCGGGACTCGGTGGCCACCATGTTGGTGAGGGCCATAGCACTGCTGTTAGCAGCGCTGGCCCTAGACATGCAAATCTGCAGAGCGTGACATCAGTCATCGTGCAACGCCGACTTGACACTACGCTCTGCGAACTTGGACCTTTGCGCTGAGTTTTAACGTGGGTCCTATGCTCGCTCAGAAAAGCGAGCGTGCAGCAGACCCACAGAGATGCTGTCAGTGCTACTAAAAGGGACACACACACGTCTTTCAGGTAAGTTTTCATTTAAGCTTTTGGACTGGATTTTTTATATTTTATTGAAGTAGTGGCTTGGTGCAATAAATATTAACAGTTTTTTTAAGTGTGCAGGGAGTGCTGCTGGACGTTTGTAAGGCCTCGGATGGTAAAGGAAGGGCTCTGACAAGACAGAAAATGCTGGAAATACTCAGCAGGTCAGGCAGCATCCATGGAGAGAGAAACAGAGTTCCCACCTCAGGTTGAGATGCTGCCTAACCTGCTGAGTATTTCCAGCATTTTCTGATTTTATTTCAGAGTTCCAGCATCCACTCGCAGAGGGAAGAGGAAGATGCAGAAGAGGAAGATGCAGAAAGAATGACGCAACCCAGACAGCCCCTTTCTGGCCAGGATATCCGGGATGGAATCATCTGCCTGCGGTACCAGTGACCACAACCCCAATTCCCCTTTCAATATTTGTCCCACACCTTCCCTTCCCTCTGTTACTGACCATCACAGCATCCTCTTGGCCACAATGCTAAAATAAAAGCCACCACAAAACAAACTTTCCAATCCAACTTTATACATCTATCCATCCAATAGGGCAACACGGTGGCATAGTGATTAGCACTGGTGCCTCACAGCGCCAGGGACCCGGGTTCGAATCTGACCTCGGGTGACTGTCTGTGTGGAGTTTGCATATTCTCCCCGTGTCTGCGTGGGTTTCCTCCGGGTGCTCCGGTTTCCTCCCACAGTCCAAAAATGTGCGGGTTAGGTTGATTTGGCTATGATAAATTGACCCTTAGTGTTAGGGGGGGATTAAATATGTGGGGTTATGGGGATAGGATGGGATATGTTAGGGGGAATTAAATACGTGGGGTTACGGGGGTAGGGTGGGATATGTGTACTGTGGGGATTAAAGCAGGGACAGGGTATTGGATTTGGATGATCAGCCATGATCGTATTGAATGGTGGAGCAGGCTCGACGGGCCGAATGGCCTACTCCTGCTCCTAGATTCTATGTTTCTATGTTTCTATGACATCAAGAAATCAACTCATCGCCCTTATGCATTCTTTTAGTGACTGTCTTGTGTGTGCCTTTGCCTATCCTACTGATGTCACACAGTGCTCCCCCAGTGGCTGCAGCATGGCTGGTGGAAGGCTGCTGACTTTCAGTGGGAGACACTGCAAAGGGCCTTGAAGGTCGACCTAGAGGAGCTGGTGGCTGGGAGAATCAAATCGAGTGACAGTGTTTCTCCTTCTTCACTCTCCTCTCCCTCTTCTTGGTCAACCACTAGCTGGGCAGGCTGCACTTCTTGGGTGTGTGAAATGAGAAAGGCACAAGGGTGTTGTGGTGAGGGGAGGGCGGGAAAGCAAAAGGTACATGCGAGAAGGAGGATAACGTGTGAGGAGACCAGCATCTTGTATCCTTTCAGCCCTGCCGCGGGCCATAGGCTCAGCCACACCTCTGCCAAGAATGGCCAGCACCATCTCCTCCAACGGGGTGAGGTGAGGCTAGGAATAGAGGATGTGTCTCATGATTGGTACAGGTTGTTGGTAGGTGAGTGTTTGCGGGGTGCGGGGGTGGAGTCATTGAGCAGTGTGCGAGGCTAGCAGTGCAGTTGGTAGGAGACGGCTTTTGAAGATGCATTCACTGACCTTGACCAGTGGTCTGAGGTCATGAAGCTTCTTTGGGCACTGGAGTCAGGTGGTGGGGGCGACACTGTTGGCAGTGACGGCCTCGGTGATGTAGTCCTACATCGTTCTTTCTGGCGGGCCTCCTGGCCCCTGTGGGTAGAGGACCTCTCTTGTAGTGTTGACCCCCTGCACAAAGCTGGAGTGCTGTGTGTAAGACCCTGGGTGCCCCTTCCCTGGCTTGCTGAGCCATTTGTGTTAGTGCTGAAGCACGTTTCCCATGTTTTGAGGTGTGGAAAGCAATTCAGCTTTAAGAGCTGAAGACTGCCATTTGGAAATTATTTTTAATGTTTATTTTTTTTCAGAAGGCAGTTGAGCTACAGGGCTAAAAACTGCCTATTTTTAAATGATTTTTATTTTTTTCATTTTAGAAGGCAGTTCCCTTTTAAGGGACCAAAACTGCTTTCTAAAATGACAGTCTTGCTTTAAGAGAAGGCCGCTCTTGCTCCAGGGATGCTATGGCCACGCTACATTGGGGCCTCCTGCTGTCAGTAGTGCCCGAAAACCAGCCTTACACAGTAAATTTAGCACTGTGCTAATGTTAAACAGCAGGCAGCACCAAAATGCCTGCGTGATTAATTCGGGCGGCCGTTAACTGCGGCCCGCGGTGGCACCGCCGGCTTTCCGGCGCACTCGAATTTTTAGCCCGCTGACTTAATCATGACTTGATATCAAGCAGGTTGTTTGTCAATACAGAGCTGGTCATAAGATTGGTGGAGAGTTAGAGCTGGGTGTCATCAGCATACAGGTGCAAGCTGAGCCCATGGCGGCGGATGAGGTCACCAAAGGTCAACATGTAAATGAGGAAAAGGAGGGGGCCAAGAATAGAGCCGTGGGATGTTTAGTAGGTGACCGTACAGGGTAGGGGCGAGAAGCCAATGAACTGACTGTGTCCGGACAGGTGGAAGTGGAATCACACAAGGGTAGAGCTGGACAACAGAGGAGGATGGCATGGTCGACCAGGTCAAACGTCATGAAGAGGTTGAGGGTGAGGACAGATAATAAACCATGGCCATAGTCACAGTGGATGCCATTTTTAAACTTTGGTCTAGTTAATGTTGGAGCTGTGAATAAGTTGAAACTGGATTGAAGTGATTCAAACAAGAAGGGGGGAGAGATGAACACAGATGGATGGCGATGACACGTTGAAGGACCTTCAGAGAAGAAAAGGGGGCAGTCATTGGAGACGACAAAATGAGTCAAGAGTGGGCATTTTTTTTTAATACTGATGGTTTTGGAAGAGAGGGACAGTGCCTGAGCGAAGTATTAACAATGTCGGCTAGCACGTGGGCCAGGAGGGGTGATTCAGTGGTCAAAAGTTGAGTGAAGAGGGATTGAGGAGCAGAAGGTGACTTTCATGGAAGATATGAGCATAGAGATGGTGGGAGGAAATGGGAGAGAAGCTGCAGAGTGACAAAGGATTAGAGCTAGAGTGGGTAGGAGACTGGGAGTTGGTTGGGAGAATGGGGGTGGGGTAGGGGAAAGACAGGCAGATGGAGCTGCATGACCTTGATCTTAGAGATGTAGACATTTAAAAAAAATGTATTCATTCACGGGACGTGGAGGTCACCGGCAAGGCCAGCATTTATTGCCCATCCCTAACTGCCCTCGAGAAGGTGGTTGACTCTTATATGGCCAACTGAGTGGCTTGCTAGGCCATAAAAGAGTCAATCACATTGCTGTGGGTCTGGAGTCACATATAGGCCAGACTGGGTAAGGACGGCAGATTTCCTTCCCGAAAAGACATTAGTGAACCAGATGGGTTTTTACAACGATCTGATAGTTTCATGGTCACCATTACTGATACTAGCTTTCGTATTCCAGATTTTATTTAATTGAATTTAAATTCCCCAGCTGCCCGTGGTGGGATTTGAACTCAGAGACTCCGGATCATTAGTCCAAGCTCTGGATTACTAATCCAGTAACAACCACTATGCTACCATAGCCCTTGTGAGCTCTTCACAGTTCATATTGAAGAGCAAAGGGGGCAGGGGAAGGAGGTTTAAGGGGTCGCTTGGGCATGGAGAAAAAGAGCTTGGGTTGTCCGTGGCTTCCAGAGTGATCCTGGAGTTGTAGGAGTATTTGGCTGAGAGGCTTGGTAATGCTTGACATGGTCAAGCTAAATCTGGCAGTAAATGACTAGGCCACTTTTGCACTAGGTGCGCTCAGATTTGCAGCTCTCTGACTTAAATGAACAAAGATGAGAGCTGTACCAGGTTGAGTGACAGGGGTGAGAGATTTCATAGGAACGAGGCCATCAAAGGTAAAGGCAAGAGAACAGCTTAGCATGTGAATAGTAGCAGAGGTGTAATAACGGGTGGAAGGCCAGAGGAGAGGGAGTTGGGAGTTTGAGTGAATTATTGAGGGAGCTTCTAAGATGTTGGCTTGTGCTTAATCTAATGAATTAATTGGTCCAGAGTCTAGTGTCAGTAACTTTAATACTTTATTAAGAAATGTAAGATGAGCAGCTTTTCTGTCCTCTACCTTATCTTATATTGCCGAATCAATCATAGTAAACACACACGTGACACATCCGCATACCTACATGTAGACAGCCCATTGGATGAAACAGTGGACACCTTGAGCTTGATGCCTGGGGTCTTCAGTTCCAGCTGCCCATTAGCTACTAGGGTACCCTAACCTTTATACCTCTTCTATAACACACCTACTTTTGGTCATAGGATATGATGTAACCATAGCACCGTGTGCTATTCTCTTTGAAAAATGGTAGAAACCAGTTTTTGTCGAGTGCTGCAGTGTCTCCAAGGTTTCTCTGTTCAGTAGTTTTTTTCCATTCGGCTATAGCTGTCTTTCCACGACACCACTTCAATTGTCTAACTTCAACCCTTTTGCCAAAGTCTCATTCTACAGCTATCTTACCTTCTGTTAATTATGTTAGTTCTTATAGTGTGAAAATCATATTATGATCTGATTTATTCATTCTGGATTTAGGCTACCTTGCGATTAACGATAGACAGTCAAATCTCCTCCTCCTCCTCCTCCTCCTCCTCATGTGCTGACCTTGCTTCTCTTGTTCTAACCTTATCTGTTTCAGACGGTTACAGTTCCTTGCCTCAAGGTCTCTCTCTATCCTGTTTTCTCACAGAACTCATGGTTGTAAATTCAAACTAAGATGTCCCATAATAAACTTAGCCATCCTCAAGACATTCTGCTTTTTGCTCATGTCAAGTTATCTTAACTTAGCCACTTTGTATGTACAGATTCCAACAGAGCGGAGGAAAAGTCCCCCCCGCCCCTCCAACAGCTGTAAAGGAAAAGGTTTTATTGATATTTGCACTTAGTCCAAATTTTACATCAAGTACATTTTTCACAGCAAGTTTTATGTATTTTATATTGCACCTCATATCAAAAGTAATAAATTATGCAAACTTTGCCCTTGATATGGGTCTACTTCACTTTTACAAGTCAGTATCACGAAAGAGTTTTCTGTCTTTCTCACTCTAACTGACCTAACTCAAAACTTTCTGCAGACTCTCCTTTCCAGTGAGAGGAAGAAATCAAAAACTTAACCCCTGCCTCTGTGTCACTCAATATGAATTTTACCTCAGTGAAGCATTTGTCCTCCAGCTTTCCTCAAGGGAATCTTGAAAAATATTTGAGCAGAAACTGCCAGGAGCTAAAGAAAAAAAAATATTCCTCAGTATAGATGACTGATATTGATGCATCCTGGACAATTAGGTGCACTGCACAATCCAAATTCAGCTTACAGCGTCCCGGTTCTGAGCAAAAATATCAAATGCAAGCCCAGGCTTTTGGCAGAGGCTGAGGCCTTCAAGTAAAAACTTTAATGAAGGCATTAAAGACAATTCAATGGATAATTTTAATCCCACGAGCTATATTTTGGAGGTATATCCTTCCCCACCCTTATTTCTACACTGAGCAGCATTCGGAACCCCATCTAGGGTTGCCAACTGTGGCTGGACATATGCCCGGTGGCTTCATCACACTGCCTCCAACCACCCCACCCAGTAAAACAGCCTTCTCCCAGGTTGCTCACAGCAGTGTCCAAACGATTGATCTTCAAATTCCCGGACACTCCAGGGCAGTCCTGGAGGGTTTCCAACCCCAACTCCATCCCGCCACTGAACAGTATTTTCATGTTTCATTCCTGCACCCCAAACAACAACAACAACAACTTATATTTATACAGCGCCTTCGACGTAATAAGACGCCCCAAGGTGCTTCACCGGAGCGTTATCAAAAAGCAAAGTTTGACATCGATCCATATAAGGAGCTGTTGGGGCAGATAACCAAACGCTTGCTCAAAGAGGTAGGTTTTAAAGGAGGAAAGAGAAGTAGAGAGGTGGAGAGATTTAGGGAGGGAATTCCAGAGCTGAAGTCACGGCCGCAGCAATTAAAATCGGGGTTGTTCAAGAGGCCAGAATTGGCAGAGCACAGAGATCTCGGGGGGCGGGGCGAGAATGACGCATGATAAGGTATAGACGACACATGATGTACACATAAGAGATAGACAACATATGATCGGGGATAGAAGACACATGATAAGGGATATGTCCATTAAAGGTCGGGGGTGTCAGCTCTCCCAATGGCCAATAGTGGATAGTTGGATGTAATACTGAGTCATAAAAACCAGGACATTCCCATGTTCAATCCCCCAGTTGGTGCTAAGTCAGCTGGAGCAGCGGCAGAGGACAGCCAGGGAAGAAAAGTTAATCAGATTCCTGTTCTGTGGTCCAGTAACGATGTACATCTGTGGACATCAGGTGAGGGCAGGAGTTGGGATCAGCGGTGATGCTTCTCATGGTTGAGCAACCTACTGACATTCACTGTCTAGGCTTACACATTAAGAGCAGGGTAAGGCACTGCCAGCAGCTCCTCCTCAGTGATCCGCGGTTGGCGTTTCAGGTTTTCTTCGGTCCCTGCTCACCGTACCAGTTTCGCCTGGCTGGGCCCGGAAAATGGCCGAAAGCTCGGGAAACCATCCTCACGCAGTGGGAACGCACCCTCAAACCGACCAAAACACGTGTGGTCTCTGGTCGTCAGCAAGAAGCCTCTTTGCCAGTGCTGCTGAAACTCTTGTCTCTGTTGGTTGCCCTTGGCGCTGTTTATCTGTTCCTCTAATCAGTCGGAAGGTTTTCCTGAGGAGTTTCTCTCAGCCTTTGTGTCGGCCAAATAATGATAGAGATGCAGATTCTGACTGTTTCTAATAATAGCATTGATTGCCTTTCTCGTGATATATTTTGATTGCTGTGGATTTCGTTTCTAAAGACTCTGTGCCTTGATTGAATCAGGCTCTACGTCTGGTTCAGCTGTTGTTTTTAATGGAAGGAACATTTCGCCAAGAAGCTGCTTTATTTAATGAGCGAAATGTTCCATGTGGTGCTCATAATTACTCATTTAAAACTGCATCTCCTTTTCTATTCATGAGCTATTAGCATGCCATTAATTAGAGTCAGGTGACTTACAAAAGTATGAATGAAAATTATATTTTTAAAAATATGCTATGAAAACTATATTTAATAAGGTGTCGCTGTTGGAATTTTCTGAAAGTGCAAGAAATCCATCCCAGCCAATTGCCATCTTTTGTTTGTGAATATCGGTAATTGATGGCAACCAATTAAGAGGTAGCGTGTCACACTTGAGGCCTTCCGTGACCGGTGGGTGCCGCGGGGACTGCAGTGCATCATCACCCCGGCCAACGCAATTTTAATTTAATTTGTTAAGTTTTATTGAAAGTTTTATTAAGTTACAGTTGATTTGTTAACCACCCATTCAAAAGAGTAGCGTGTGCCCCCCTTCTTAAAGGGGGCACGACCAATAAAACAGCAACTTGAACAGAATTTAAAGAAACCACTCAATTGCCAATCATCATGGCTATAGGATGCAGATGTGGATGTGTTTACACTTGAGTGTAATTGTGGAGTGTGAGGTAACCAGTATTGCTGGAATGGGTGTCGGATGCCTTTGAAATGCTGCAACAGGTGTATTGTGCAATACGCTAGCTCCCAACAGAAGTACTGACCAGTGAAACGCCTCGAGTCACTGCAGAGTTGAGGAGTTGGTGCAATGCTCCACCAAGTGGCAAATGTTAGGAACCGTTGCAGCCCGGCCCACGTTGCCAGATCAAATCAGTTGACTTGATATTTTCGGAAAAGCTGAACCTGACGCGCTGCTGATGTGTTTGAAACAGATCTTATTTTTTTTTTAAAAAGACTGTCAGCAATCTCAGTGCTAGGGCGGTCGTTCAGCCCGACTGCCTGCCTCTCTTCCGCGGCTACGTTCGCGCCCGGGTGGCCCTGGACGATGGAGCACGAGGTGTCCGCCGGCACGCTCGAGGCCCCCCGCGACCGGTGGGCGCCGTAGGGACTGGAGTGCATCGTCGCCCCTGGAAACAACATTTTAATTTGATTTGTTAAGGTTCCTTTCAAATTTATGTTAATTGACAGTTTTTATCGGTTGCCCCTTTAAAAAGGGGGCACATGGTTGACTTTTAATATGGTAATTGCCACATGAAGAAGAGTCAGCAATCTCAGTACTCAAACTATTTTCATCTGTGGCATTTACAAAGTTGCAGAATAGATGCTGACTGCGGGAGTTAAAACTGCAATCCAGAGGTTACTTTGTGGAAAACTCTTCCGACGGGGTTTTATCGCCATGAGATCAACGACCATGTGGCTGATCAATGGCAGCATTCTTCCCTGAACCACTACCAACACAGATTCACTATTCTTTCATCTCGCTGCTGTTTACAGCGTCTTCCTTTTCACAAATTTTAAGATTGGAGAAAATTATTGGGTCAAGTTTCATTTTGTGTAGGTTACAACTTACTTTTTGTATTTGCGTACTTATGGTACGTTGAGACTGTTGGAAGTACTAATTAGTAACCAGCTCCAGTACCACTGTAAGCAGGATTTGGGTTGTCCAGATTCGATCTGCTCTTTGGTGCTTTGGTTCCCCCACAAAGGGTAATCATCGGGTGAACGACGAGAATGTAGCAGTGTTGCTGCTTCATCGTGGCGAACAGAATGGGGACACCCTGGTCCTTGAGTACGAAACTCTGTCCTCATCACCCAGCTTGACGAGAGACTGCCTGGCTTCGAGCTACCATGCCATCGCTGGTGCTAGCTTAACTGCTGTAGATGTGAGGTGTGTGTTGGGATGTTTAAAGTCTAAACGGATTCAGACACTGAGAGTGGGCTAATTCGCACTTTTTTTTATTCGTTCATGGAATGTGGGTGTCGCTGGCAAGACTGGCATTTATTGCCCATCCCTAGTTGCCCTTGAGAAGTTGGTGGTGAGCCACGGCCTTGAACCGCTGCAGTCCATGTGAAGGTACTCCCACAGTGCTGTTAGGGAGGGAGTTCCAGGGTTTTGACCCAGCGACGATGAAGGAACGAGCATCCCTGATTATAATTGCTCAACCATTGATAGCTGTGCCTTCTGTTGCCTGGGCCCTAAGCTCTGGAACGCCCTCCCTAAACCTCTACACCTCTCTTTCCTCCTTTAAGACGCTCCTTAAAACCTACAACTTTGATCAAGCTTTTGGTCACCTGCCCTAATTTCTTCTTCTGTGGCTCGGTGTCAAATTTTTGTCTTATAATACTCCTGTGAAGCACCTTGGGACATTTTACTATGTTAAAGGCACTATATAAATACTTGTTGTTGTTATATTTCCAAGTCAGGATGGTGTGTGACTTGGAGGTGGTGGTGTTCCCATGCACTTTATTCGTAGTTCAGTTATGAACAATTGCAAGTCAGGACTGACGTAAGAAAACTGCTAGGCACTTAGTCTAAGCGTTAAACAAAGCTTTAATCAACTGTTTTTCAACATGGAGGTCTAGTTGTGTCCTTCACTAGTTCCTGTCAAAGAATGTCCTGAGCAAGCTGGGCCCATGCCCGAGTATTTATACTCTCCCTGGACAGCGCCACCAGCAGGCCGCCCAGTATTATTTCATAAGTCATTTCCACATGAATGACAAGATTCATGTCAAGGACCGTTTCCTTGCAAAAGGGATTCCCGTCAAGAGTTCTGTGAGACATCTGTAACCAGGCATGTGGACTCGCTGCTCTACTGAGAATTGGACGTGATGCAGGGCTCTTTAGAAAAGGGAATTCACAGCCCGCCCCCCCCCATTTATAGTTAGTACAGAATTGCATACATTTATTTTTTCATTAGCTCCACAGACTAGTACTTTCTTTTTTTGTCTAAACCAAACCTTTCCAGTTCTTATCTCACTCTGGAGTTGGATTTCTGCTTCTTTCACTGGGTCAGCACTTACTCTCCTGCCCATCATTACATCCTGATTCCTCATAGGCCAGCTCTTCTCCACCCCTGCAATATTCAGTATTCTGCGCACACCCTCATTGTAGTAGTTAAGAGTTAACTGTTTCTACTCCAAATTGCAGCTACTGGCTACCGGTCTCCTTTCCATCCTGTATCTCCTGCAAGCGCAGCCTATGTAGTCCCCGAGCAAATACCCCCGATGATCATATCCCTATTACACCCGACAGTGTGCAGCAAATGGCCACGCCAGAGGACTCCGGAACAGGGCAGCTCAGTGCAGTGGAGGATGCTGCACATCTACTGAATGGCTGCTCACTTCATGCTGGTGCACCAGGAGGACTTAGAACCATAGAAACATAGAAAAATAGGAGCAGGAGTAGGCCATTCGGCCCTTCGAGCCTGCTCCGCCATTCAATATGATCATGGCTGATCCTTTATCTCAATACCATATTCCCGCTCTCTCCCCATACCCCTTGATGCCTTTTGTGTCTAGAAATCTATCTATCTCCTTCTTAAATATATTCAGTGACTTGGCCTCCACAGCCTTCTGTGGTAGAGAATTCCACAGGTTCACCACCCTCTGAGTGAAGACATTTCTCCTCATCTCAGTCCTTAATGTCCTACCCCGTATCCTGAGACTGTGACCCCTTGTTCTAGAGCCCCCCAGCCAGGGGAAACATCCTCCCTCCATCCAGTCTGTCTAGCCCTGTCAGAATTTTATACGTTCCAGACACTTCAATGCTGACCCTGAGGCTAAAGCGTGCACGATGCTTACTTAAGCCCCTTGACCCTGTTGACATTTTTGACTTATAGTTTATCTCTCTATCTTCATATTTAGATTTATTTTTGTTTCCAATCTTTAGTGTCCCAATTGTGCATTTGCAAATAATAATAATTAGTGGCTTTCTTTCCCTGTCTTTGATTTCACTGAGAGTTTGACTGATGGTGTAAAAGTAAATCTGCAATTTCCACCTTTACTTCCCTCAGCATCCTAGGATGCATCCCATCCGGTCCTGGTGACTTATCTACTTTAAGTACAGCCAGCCAGCCTTTCTAGTACCTCCTCTTTATCAATTTTTAGCCCATCCAGTATCTCCAACTACCTCCTCTTTCACTTTGACTTTGGCAGCATCTTCTTCCTTGGTGAAGACAGATGCAAAGTACTCATTTAGTACCTCAGCCATGCCCTCTGCCTCCATGCGTAGGACTCCTTTTTGGTCCCTAATCGGCCCCACCCCTCCTCTTACTACCCATTTACTATTTATGTGCCTATAGAAGACTTTTGGATTCCCTTTTATGTTAGCAGCCAGTCTATTCTCATACTCTCTCTTTGCTCCTCTTATTTCCTTTTTCACTTCCCCTCTGAACTTTCTATATTAAGCCTGGTTCTCACTTGCATTTTCAACCTGACATCTGTTATATGCCCCCTTTTTTTGCTTCATCTTACTCTCTATCTCTTTCGTCATCCAGGGAGCTCTGGCTTTGGTTGCCCTACCTTTCCCCCTCCTGGGAATGTACCTCGACTGTACCCCAACCATCTCCTCTTTAAAGGCAGCATATTGTTCGATTACAGTTTTGCCTGCCAATCTTTGATTCCAATTTACCCGGGCCAGATCTGTTCTCAACCCACTGAAATTGGCCCTCTTCCAATTAAGTATTTTTACTCTAGATTGCTCCCTGTCCGTTTCCATTGCTAATCTAAACCTTATGATACTATGATCACTGTTCCCTAAATGGTTCCCTACTGACACTTGACCTACCTCATTCCCAGAACCAGATCCAGCAATGCCTCCTTCCTCGTTGGGCTGGAAACGTACTGATCAAGAAAGTTCTCCTGAACACACTTCAGAAATTCTTCCCCCTCTCTGCCCTGTTAGGACTATTACTATCCCAGTCTATATTAGGATAATTGAAATCCCCCATTATCATTACTCTATAGTTCTTGCACCTCTCTGTAATTTCCCTGGAAATTGGCTCCTCTATATCCTTCTCACTAGCTGGTGGCCTATAGAATACACCTAGCAGTGTAATGGCATCTTTATTGTTTCTTAACTCTTACCAAATGGATTCTGTCCTTGACCCCTCCAGGACATCTTCTCTCTTCAGCACTGTAATATTCTCCTTAACCAATACTGTCACACCACCTCCTTTCTTTCCTTCCCTATCTTTCCTGAGCACATTGTATCCAGGAATATTTAGTACCCAGTCCTGCCCTTTTTTGAACAATGTCTCCATTATCACCACAATATCATATTCCCATGTGGCTATTTGCACCTGCAGCTCGCCAACTTTATTTACCACGCTTCGTGCGTTTGCACACATGCACTGTAAATCCATCTTAGACCTTCTTGTATTATCTCTTAGTCTGACCCCACCTAATACCATACTATTTCTTACTCTAATACTATCTGTCTCTCCTAAACCTTTGTGCACCTTGTTTCTCCTTTCTAATGCTACATCTGGTGCACATTCTCCTGCCAAATTAGTTTAAACCCTCCCCAACAGCACTAGCAAACCACCCCCCAACGAGGACATTGGTTCCGGCTCTGTTGAGGTGCAATCCCGTCTGGCCTGTACAGGTCCCACCTCCCCAGAACCGGTCCCAATGTCCCAGGAATCTAAAGCCCTCCCTCCTGCACCATCTCTCCAGCCACGCATTCTTCTGCTCTATTCTCCTATTTCTATACTCACTAGCTTGTGCCACTAGGAGCAATCCGGAGGTTACTACCTTTGAGGTCCTGCTTATTAATCTCTTTCCTAGCTCCCTAAAATCTGCTTGCAGGACCTCATCCCTTTTTCTACCTATGTCGTTGATACCGATATGGACTATGACCTCTGGCTTGTTCACCCTCCCCCCTCAGAATGTCCTGCAGCCGCTCAGTGACATCCTTGACCCTGTCATCAGGGAGGCAACATACCATCCTGGAATCACGTCTGCGGCCGCAGAAACGCCTGTCTGTTCCCCTAACTATTGAATCCCCTATCACTATTGCTTTTTCAATCTTTCTCCTTCCCCCCCCTGTACAGCTGAGCCACCTGTGGTGCCGTGGCCTTGGCTCTGGCTATACTCCCCAGAGGAACCTTCGCCCTCACCAGTATTTAGAACCGAATACCGGTCAGAGCGTGAGATGCACTCAGGCGACTCCTGCATTACCTGCCTGGTCCTCCTTGTCTGTCTGATGGTCACCCATTCCCTCTCTGCCTGCACACTCTTACGCTGCGGGGTGACCACCTCCTGAAACGCGCTATTCACGTAGCTCTCAGCCTCACGGATGCACCGCAGTGATGCCAGCTGTTGCTTAAGCTCCGAAACCCGGAGCTCGAGCTCCTCCAGCTGACGACACTTCCTGCACATGTGGTTGTCCAGGACATGGGAAGCATCCTGGAGTTCCCACATGGCACAAGATGTGCATTCCACGGGACTGAGGTGCCCTGCCAAACTTCTATTGAATAGACTATTAACTAACTTAACAGAAATGAACTCAAGACTTAAAAAAACAATCATTAGCTACTCACCAATCAGCTCCTTCCCTTGTGCTGATGTCACTTTAGGTTTTTTTACCTCGCTCCCTGACGCTCGCGCTCCCTCCGGGCTCCTTATCTCCGGCCGCTCCTCTCGCTCTCCCACAGGTCTGCTCTTGGGCCTATTCACTTAGAGTCCTTGGGTTATGTGGCTCAATTCCTCCTTTTCATTTAGACGTCTCAACCGCCTTCCTCCTCTCCACCGATTCCTGCTGTCATCAAATTCTTTTACGTTGCTTGCGGTCCACTCCGATTGCGTTCACCCAGCTCTGTGTCTAAGCTCTGTGCTCACACACTGAAGTTTAATATTGGAAACGCCTTGCGGCTTTCCTTATGACTACTTCCAGAGTGTGGGACTGCAGTCACATCTATCTGAAAGTATATTGTTGTTCTATGGTTCAACCACGAGAAACCTGTGGTCCTGAACTTTCAAAGTGTGCAGTAAATGCTCTTGTGGGGTGGAAGCCATTTTTGAAATTTGGTCTCAGACTTTCTAAAGTAACAACTGAGGTGATTTCTTGGTTTGGTGGCCAACTTTGCCCATCCTGCACACTCCAAGTATAAATAGTAATAAAAAAAGAAATCGGTTGCCTTAAAAGGATTGGTGCCATTGTATTGCCATGTCCAAAACTGGGCAGAGCAACAGTGTAGCAGGGCCTCTATATCATGACGCACCAAATTAAATTGTTAGTAAATAATAAAACAGAACTGAAACAAGTGCGAGAAAATAGAGATAAAGAGCAAGTGTTGGAAACTGGAACAGGAATGTTTGGAAATATCCAGCAGCTCAAAGAGCTGGGTTAACATTTTGGATGGAAAATTTGATCAGATTGGAGTTGTGAAGAAAGGTCCTTTATGTTACTCTATGTTTTTCTCTTTCAGCTGCTCACCAATTTTCTGTTGTGTTTCTAGCCTTTTGGAAGGGGCTGGAAGGCTTTACTTTGCTTATTGAGTCAGTAGGCCCTGAGTTAGGTGTAGTTCTGAAGAAGTAAAGGAATGAACTTGTGCTGCATCAGCTGAAGTTTCCAAACTACCATCTGGCACTGGCCTAAGCGTAGTAAAGGGAGTAACTGGAAAGAGTTGGACTTATTGATCCCCTAAGGTGTTTACAGCCGTGTCACTGAACCCGGTCAGATAATTGCAGGACTGTCACCTCCTGTGTTGCAATAAGACTGTGGAATATTTATCAAAGGGTATCAGACGAATCCCCTCTACCTCAATTCAACATCAGGGAATTGGTTGAAGATTTACCAACATGTCTAAAGGCTATTAGATGCCTAAAGTCTGGCTCACCTTGGAACTGTATTACTGTATATTACCCAGCTCAAAGTAGATTAACAGTTACACTAACCAAACAATGCCCCACCCCCACACACACATACTATTGTGTGAATGAGTTATCCTCATGTCAGAGTCATCCAAGGTGGAGTCAGACATAGAAACCGATGAACTAACATAACTTTACTAATCCACCTATGATAGCACGATTAATACCATTTTAAGATTAAGTATTAAGGAGTGCATAAAGTACCTGGTAGATAGAGTTAAGTGACAGAATCTAAATTATTACCGGCTGAAGTGTAGTTTAAATATATCACAATAACAGCATTAGCTGGGCTCTACTTAATACTGGAAAAAATGACATTAAATTACCAGGTTTGAATACTAGTATGTCCAGGTATGTTTCAAGTCTATTTCACTGTATTGCCTATAAGCTGCTAAGAAAGAAAGATTGCATTTATATTCAAGTCTCTAGGGTGGGACTTGAACCAACAACCTTCTGGCATCAGAGGCAAGGGTGCTACCCACTGAGCCACAACTGACACTAATAATATTATCTCTTCATTTCATATAACATCATCCATCTGAGTCAATTGTGGTGGAGTTAGGCAGATTTGCCTCCCTTTGGAACACTCGTATTCAGCTCCGGGAACATGTGCAGGGTGAATGCCCATCCATAGCTGTGGTACTCTTCCCCTCTTGGATCATTATCTTCTCATCCTGGTATATCCAATCTTGCTTGTATGTTATTAGATTTATGAACTATGAT
Source organism: Squalus acanthias (assembly GCA_030390025.1). Lineage (NCBI taxonomy): Eukaryota > Metazoa > Chordata > Chondrichthyes > Squaliformes > Squalidae > Squalus > Squalus acanthias. The sequence goes on from CM059439.1 coordinate 73,403,097, forward strand.
TAATTTCTCAGTCCCTCTTAGAGATTTGGGGGGCTAAATTCAGTTGATTTGCGCTTCCCGTTAGTGCCCTAAGAGGGCGCTAACGGGGCGCAAATCAACCAGCGCCTGGGCGCGGCACCGCTGACGCCTCCCGCGAAATTCAGCGGGAGGTTAGCGGCGGCGCTAACCGTTAGCGCTGCACTGCTGCCGATGACGTCATCGGCGTGCGCAGCGCCCCGCTTGTGCCCCGGCTATAATATTGGGTGGCGCCCCCCCGTCTTACCGGCTATAATATTGGGTGGCGCCCCCCCGTCTTACCGCCGGACACTATGTCCGACAGGGTCAAGGGGGCCTACCTACGGCCGGGGCGGCGCTAGTTAAAGGGAAGGTGGCGGGTGGCCATTTTTGTTGCTGGCCACCTGCCAGCACCTGCCCCCGTTGTTGTCCCCGGCCCCCGTGAAGACTCCTGCGGGGTGCTGGCTGCTCTCCGTGAGCCCAGCACTCCTCTTGAGTGCCGGGCTCGTTTGCCAACACTCCCGATCCCTGGTGGCCCAGCTGGGCGCCGGGACGCGCTGCACCAGGGCCCTCCCCTTTAATAAGGGGAGGAAGGCCTGCAATACCGCGGCACGTAGCACCGCGATATTGGCTCGCAGCGCCCCAAGAGGGACGCGGGGCGCTTCCAGTAGCGCCCCTCCTCCCTCTCGGGGCATACCTGGGAAAATCGGCTGCGGGGGCACTAACTATTTTGGGGCGCTAAAATTAGGCGAAGGTAGTGCCCCAATAGCGCTACCCAATTTTTACCCCTTGAGCTATTACCTAACAGTGTGATATACTTTAAACATTTGACTTTTTATTCCCAATAACTCTCCTCTTTGGGTGTCCAAAATACAATCTTTTATACTTTTGACTACAAAAGGTAAGACTCCTTTTCCTACCTAGTTGTTAGGTGACCAATCAACTTTGTCACATGGATACATATTTAAATGCCAATTACTCTTGACAGACACATCAGGAACCCATATTGGCCAGGTCCAATTAGTTGAGATGGTCAGGCCATTGGAAAGACATTTACTCCCTTTTATCCCGTCAGCCTTGTATCACTATATGAGACATCAGTACTAACTACAAATGGTCTTACTTGGGAACATTCTTAGATGATCCTCATTTCTTCGGACAACATGGTATGTTCATTCAATAGCCTCTGCAGTGGCAGTCTGGACTTTGATAGTTTTTTATTTTTATAATTTGTTCTTGGGAGGTGGGCACATTGACAAAGCTGCATTTATTGCCCATCCCCAGTTGCCCTGGGAAGGTGGTGGTGAGCCTTCTTGAACTGCTGCAGTCCTTTGGGTCATGGTGTTCCCACCATATTGTGAAGGAGGGTATTCCACCATGGATGGAGGAGTAGCAATGTATGTCCAAGTCAATATGGTGTCTAACTTCAAAAGGAATGTGGAGGCGATGGTGTCCCCACGACATTGTTGCTCTTGTCCTTCTTGGTGGTAGAGGTCAAAAGGAGGAATGTGATGTCGAAGTAACCATGGTGAGTTGCCACAGTGCATCCTGTAAATCGTACATTCCCTATCCTTTTCGAATGCACATTCTCTATCCTTTTCTACTTATTCTTTTTCTCTTCCTCCCCCTTTTCTACGCCACATTCTCATTTCTGGTTGACATTTTCTTTCTTCCACTTCACATTCTCTCATTTATTTAATATTCTCCCTCCTTTTCTAATTCACTTTCTCTTGTCTAATTCACATTCGCTGTCTCTTCTATGTCATACGCACTCAAAAGCTTTCTATTCCACTTTATCTTCTATTTTATGTTCTCTCTCTCTCTCTCTCTCTCTCCCTCTCCCTTCCTTTTCTACGTCATACTCTCTATCTCCTTTTCTACTTCACATTCTCTATCTCTGCTTTCTGATTCACAGTGTCTCTCTTGCCTCCCCTCTCTATCCCACCCTACTCTATGCCACCTAGTTCACATTCCCTCTGCCCCCTTCCCATTCTCATTCAGTCTCCCTTCACCCTCCCTTCCCATTCTGATTGGTATTCTTTTCAGCTTCTTTCTCTCTCCCCTTATTGTCTCTTCTTTTTTCATTACCTCTCATTCACCCTCCTATTCAGCTCTACAGCAAGGGCCTGCAGGATGGAATATTGAAGTGAGCTAATTGATGGGGGTCACTGACCAGGAAGACCACCAGGAATGGGCCACTGAAATCACTTGGAGTCAGAGCAGGCAGCCGAAAAATAGAAATGGGAAGTGTACGGCCAGGTGTGCTACCAAACACTAGAAGTATGAGGGATAGGAACATAAGAATAGCTATATGAAAAAAGACCAAAGTCCATCGAGTTCGCCTTCTACCATCCTGAGAGTCACATGATACAATCATAATGGAGTTGTTAATCTTTTTATTCAAGTACAATAGTACTTATACAACTCATCAATTACATAATAAACCATTACATTCATTGATCACAATAAACAATAAAGCCTTAGGAACAGCTTTATAATTAACAATATAAATGCAATGATAAAATTTTACAAATAGATCAACAAATTTATGTACAAATACCCTTAAATAATCTCACACAACTTTGTAAAATTGAAACAATAAATCTCAAAGTTAACTCCACATAAGAGAAACCAGTTCAACACCACAGTGTACAAATCACATAGCACCATCATAATTCAATTAAATGCTACAAATACTACTACCCATTTTACACCAGTCCTACTGGCATCGTTTATTCGATCAATCATTCAATTGATCGTTCATTCATTCGTCCGTTCGATCGAGCGTAAATTCCAATGTGCGCGCGTGCGTGCGTACCATTTGTCTAAGTGCGTGCATGCGTGGTTCATTCGTTCGTTCGTTCGATCGGAGGACCAACGATCGTTCGTTCGATCGAACGTAAGTTCCATTGTGCATGCTTGCGTTCGCTCGACCGTTCATTCAATCGCCGCTAGTTAACGTGCGATCGTTCGTCCGATCGAGCGTAAGTTCATAATGGGCGTTGTTGACTAATCATAGCACTCAAACTCTATCAATCGTCTACAACAGACCCAGACATGACGTGAAAAAACCCCAGTGGTGGAGAATTTTGGGAGCCATAGGTCCTAAGCCACCTGTTCCTCCCAGCATGCTACAATTACCACATGTCAAGTCTCAAATTATTCATATACTGTATCCCAAAATGTTATTTTCTGAAAGAAATCTATCTAATTTGCATTTGAATGATTCAATACTAACTGTTTCCACCATCTCCCTAGGGAGCCTGTTCCATAGATTGACCAATCGCTCACAGGAATATTGTTTCCGCAGATTAGTTTTGAATTAACCCACCCCCCCCGCCAAGTGCAGGCCGTGTTCTCTGGTTCTACTGTTCTGGACAAGGTGAAACAGCCCGTCATGGTCTACATTATAGAGTCCCTTTAGAATCCTAAAAGCAGCAGACATATCACCTCTCAACCTTCTCTTTTCCAGTGATAACATGCTCATGGTGGCCTGGTACAGTCGCACGGGGACTTATTTTATTTTTGATTTATTTTTAAAAGGGCACTCATTGACCATGTTGCAAATTTGCATTTTTAAGTTGAAAATTTGCAACAAAAAAAATGACAAATACGAATAAAGATTTGAAAAATCTAGGCTTTTTTTCTTTCATTAGAACAACGCAAATTCTGGAACAATATGATAGAAGGGTTTAAAATTATGGCAGGATGGGGCAGAGTAGATAGAAGTAGTTGAAGGGTCTAGAATGAGAGGGCACAGACGCGAGATTAAATAAATGTAAGCGATTTAGAACAGTGAGCAGGAGAAACTTTCTTATACAGGGAATTATGAGGCTGTGGAATTCACTTCCTGGTTTGGTGAGTGAGGCAGAAACTGTTAGCATTCAAGATTAGATTGGACAAGTTGGGGAAGGAAAGGGGGATAAAGGGATAGGGGAGCAGGGTGAGTAAATGCGAATGGGATTATTTGTTTGTGTGGGGAGCAAAGGCTGACCGGGACTGTTTGGGCCCAATCGCCTGTTTGTATGTATTTTATGTGGAACTTAACTGTTGTGGGAAAGTCGATGGCACCACTTGCAGTCATGATGCGGAGATGCCGGTGTTGGACTGGGGTGGTCAAAATTGAGAGGTCGCACAACACCAGGTTATAGTCCAACAGTTTTATTTGAAATCACAAGCTTTCGGAGCTATCGATCGCCCCTTCCTCAGGTGAAGTAGAGAAATACAGACTCGACAAAGCATATATAGATAGAGAACAATGCATGTGTACCTTACAATTGCAGACAACTAAATTAAATCATCCTGACTATCTGCCGAGGTGTGATAAAGTTAATCAGGTCAGCCAGGAAGGTACCACATCAAAGACATAGCAAGATACAACTGAGACAATGAGGTGGAGTCGCAGGGGGTCTAACGTGTCAAAAGCTGCCGTCTGTATGTAAAACGATAAGCTGTAAAATTTTTACTTTTTTACTGGGAAAATTTTTACTTTTTTACTGGGAATCACATCTGTGAACAAGCCAACGACGACTCGAGTCCGGATCACGTCATGTATCGTGACATAAACCCAAGATCCCGGTTGAGACCGTCTTCATGAGTGCGGAACTTGGCTATCAGTTTCTGCTCGATGATTTTGCGCTGTCGTGTGTTCCTAAGGTTGCCTTGGAGAACGCTTACCCGCAGATCCGAGGCTGAATGTCCTTGACTGCTGAAGTGTTCCCCGACTGGGAGGTAACAATCCTGCCTGGCGATTGTTGCGCGGTGCTCGTTCATACGTTGTCTCAGTGTCTGCATGGTCTCGCCGATGTACCATGCCGCGGTGCATTCTTTCCTGCAACGTATGAGGTAGACAACGTTGGCCGAGTCACATGAGTATGTACCATGTACCTGGTGGGTAGTGTCCTCACGTGTGATGGTGGTATCTGTGTTGATGATCTGGCATGTCTTGCAGAGTTTGCCGTGGCAGGGTTGTGTGGTGTCGTGGTCGCTGTTATCCTGAAAGCTGGGTAATTTGCTGCGAACGATGGTACTTCTGAGGTTAGGCGGCTGTTTGAAGGCAAGTAGTGGAGGCGTGGGGATGGCCTTAGCGAGGTGTTTGTCGTCATCGATGACATGTTGAAGGCTGCGAAGAACATGGCGTAGTTTCTCCGCTCCGGGGAAGTACTGGACGACGTAGGGTACCCTGTTGGTTATGTCCCGTGTTTGCCTTCTGAGGAGGTCTATGTGATTTTTCGCTGTGGCCCGTCGGAACTGTCGATCGATGAGTCGAGCGTCATTCCTTTGGACCCATGGCGAAGGATCACTGAAAAGACTACACGATAACATAAACAAGTTCCATCCCACCATCAAACTCACCATGGACTACTCCTCAGAATCGGTTTCATTCCTGGACACACGAATCTCCATCAAAGACGGACACCTCAGCACTTCACTCTACCGCAAGCCCACGGACAACCTCACGATGCTCCACTTCTCCAGCTTCCACCCTAACCACGTTAAAGAAGCCATCCCCTATGGACAAGCCCTGCGAATACACAGGATCTGCTCAGACGAGGAGGAACGCGATGGACACCTACGGACGCTGAAAAACGCCCTCATAAGAACGGGATATGACGCTCGACTCATCGATCGACAGTTCCGACGGGCCACAGCGAAAAATCGCATAGACCTCCTCAGAAGGCAAACACGGGACATAACCAACAGGGTACCCTACGTCGTCCAGTACTTCCCCGGAGCGGAGAAACTACGCCATGTTCTTCGCAGCCTTCAACATGTCATCGATGACGACAAACACCTCGCTAAGGCCATCCCCACGCCTCCACTACTTGCCTTCAAACAGCCGCCTAACCTCAGAAGTACCATCGTTCGCAGCAAATTACCCAGCTTTCAGGATAACAGCGACCACGACACCACACAACCCTGCCACGGCAAACTCTGCAAGACATGCCAGATCATCAACACAGATACCACCATCACACGTGAGGACACTACCCACCAGGTACATGGTACATACTCATGTGACTCGGCCAACGTTGTCTACCTCATACGTTGCAGGAAAGAATGCACCGCGGCATGGTACATCGGCGAGACCATGCAGACACTGAGACAACGTATGAACGAGCACCGCGCAACAATCACCAGGCAGGATTGTTACCTCCCAGTCGGGGAACACTTCAGCAGTCAAGGACATTCAGCCTCGGATCTGCGGGTAAGCGTTCTCCAAGGCAACCTTAGGAACACACGACAGCGCAAAATCATCGAGCAGAAACTGATAGCCAAGTTCCGCACTCATGAAGACGGTCTCAACCGGGAGCTTGGGTTTATGTCACGATACATGACGTGATCCGGACTCGAGTCGTCGTTGGCTTGTTCACAGATGTGATTCCCAGTAAAAAAGTAAAAATTTTCCCAGTAAAAAAGTAAAAATTTTACAGCTTATCGTTTTACATACAGACGGCAGCTTTTGACACGTTAGACCCCCTGCGACTCCACCTCATTGTCTCAGTTGTATCTTGCTATGTCTTTGATGTGGTACCTTCCTGGCTGACCTGATTAACTTTATCACACCTCGGCAGATAGTCAGGATGATTTAATTTAGTTGTCTGCAATTGTAAGGTACACATGCATTGTTCTCTATCTATATATGCTTTGTCGAGTCTGTATTTCTCTACTTCACCTGAGGAAGGGGCGATCGATAGCTCCGAAAGCTTGTGATTTCAAATAAAACTGTTGGACTATAACCTGGTGTTGTGCGACCTCTCAATTTTGACCACTTGCAGTACCGGCGCTGCCTGTAGTCGATGTGGTGATGCAGGTTTTCAGTGGGCAGGGTGCAAGCACAGCGCCTCTGGTAGAATGACCCAGCCTGGCGTCCACAGCAGTGGGGTGCGGTTGTACTGGTAGAATCTTTTTCTTTTCTCTTTAAAAGGTAAAGCTAAACTAGAATTGTGTGTTTAAGACAAATACCTGAATCCAGATCGAAGACGGTCACTCCGATAGCCTTTTGTTTTTAGCACTTTTCTCTAGCTTTTCTTCCCCCGTCAACTCCCGGAAAAGTGGCGTAAATTATTTTAGTTGTGCAGCTTGGCCTGGCGCTCCGAGGACAAAGTCTTTATTACTTATTTATATATTAAAACAATCTCTCCGCACCGCTTCCCCCGAGAGCTGTGGGGAACTTTCTCTTCCAAGGAGTCGCCTCCAGCACTTGCCCGTGTTTGTTGAAGCCCAGCCTGGCCGGGCGGCGCGAGTGACCGGCGGTGCTGCTGCTGACCGGGGCTGGGGACTCGCTGAGAGCTGTGCATGTCCGCGGCTCCGACATGATCCACACCGACCCCCGGGGCCAGCTGGAGTCAACAGTGCTCGGCTGGAGAGTGAGCCCACCGGTGATACACCTGGCCCCAGACCAGACCAAACCCTGGCCCCAGCCCAGACCAGATCCTGGCCACAGCCCAGATCCAGACCCTGGCCACAGACCAGACCCAGACCCAGACCACAGACCAGACCCTGGCCCCAGATCCAGACCACAGACCAGACCCTGGCCCCAGATCCAGACCCTGGCCCCAGCCTAGCCCGGATCGGACCCTGGCCCCAACCCGGACCCTGGCCAATGCCTCCGTGGAGGAGTAGTGCATGATTCTACCGGTGCTGCAGCTTGGTTGGGGGCGGGGACTGGGTGTTGTAAATATGCGGATTTCAAGGGGTTCCCAAATGCAACTCCGAATGTCCAGACTATGGGAACAGAATGAAATCATTGGGCAGAGACTTTGGCCCAGAAATTGATCTCGCTCTGTTCCCGCGGGGGTAAGGCTTCCCCGCGATCTCTCACTCCGCTTGTGCTTTTTCAGATCCAGCTCGCACGAACTTGATGTTCCAGACATCAGCTGGGCAGTGCTTGCGTATCCCACCGGCGTAGTGAATTCGTGCGAGCTGTGGGATCACGTGACTCAGTTAGAGCCAATGGCAGCACACCATCTTCCATTCATAAGTTTCACAAACGTGCTGTGAAATCTATGAATCTTACACCCCCCCCAAAATAACAGCTAAACCTCAATTAAATTTTTTTAAAAAACCATCACATTAATAAAATAAGTATAGTTAAATAAATTAACCATTTTAAATAAAAAATTAAATTTTTGAAAAAATTTAAAATCTTTTAAAAAGTTATAAAAATAAACTTACCTGTCTTTAAAGTCTCTAAAAACGATATACCTGTTAAAAAAAATTCAAAAAAATACTTAATTCACTACTTACCTTGTTAAAAGTGGGTCTTACTCCTCCTTTTTCCATTTCTAAAATCTTCCGTACTTACCTGCGCGTCCAAAGCACGAAGTGCACAGCGTGCGCGCAGCCTGTAGCGCGCACGCGATGCACCGAGGAACCGCCCCCTTTTCAAAAGACCAAGTGCCGGTTTTCAGCGCATGCGCAGGGCATGCAGAAAACCGGCAATTGGAGAGAGAATACGCGAGAGTGCGTACTCTCGCGTCGCGGGATGAATTTTTGGCCCATTGTATCATCTGTGTCATTGAAAGCCATCTTTAATTTTGAAAACTCTAGTTTAATATTCCCTCCTTCTCTGCAAGTCCAAGAGGGAGTATAACTTATACTGCGGTTAGTGCTGTAAAACAAAATCAATGGGGAATCCATCCCAAAGCAACGTTGTGATGTTTGATGTCTGCAGATAAGGTCTTAAATTCTTAAAACGACTGGATCTTTTGCTGAACCAACATTTTTCAAAGGTTATTTCGTAACTCTGTGAAGGCATTTTTATGTCAAAGAACTACTTTCAGTAATCCTGCACCATTAACATTCATGCGGTCCTGAAAACCATGGTCCCTTGTTTAAAGGAAAAGAAAAATAGAGAATGCATTGTGGTTCTGCTTGAGAGCCCAAGGGGTTAATTTGTCAATTCATGATTTCCTTCTGTCACTGTGGGGGAATATCCACTCAAGTTTTAAAAAAAACCTAAAATTGAATAATTATATAAATTTGCATTCAGCAATACAAAAGTTGTGTGGTGAATTAAAAACAGCTGTCAGCGGAAAAGGTTAACTTGTTTGTATGTTTATAAGATATCGTCGGACACAATTGTGTCACTTCACGTAAATGTAAAAAAAACTTTCCCGAGAGAACAAGAACCAAACTCCACTTTTTTTCCTAAAGTCTTTGTATTTTCAAAACTTCTTTAGGAATTAACTCTGCAGTTAGTTGCCTTCTGTTGCCTCGGCCCTAAGCTCTGGAATTCCCTCCCTAAACCTCTCTGCCTCTCTTTCCTCCTTCAAGATGCTCGTTAAAACCTACATCTTTGACCAAGCTTTTGGTCACCTGCCCTAATTTATCCGTCTGTGGATCGGTGTCAAATTTGTTGTCTTAAAATACTCCTGTGCAGCGCCTTGGGACGTTTTACTACGTTAAAGGCGCTATATAAATACAAGTTGTTGTAGTTAGAACAGTCCAATTACAAGATGTCTCTAGATTGTTGCTGTAGTGATAGCAATTTCCACATCAAATCATTAAACATTCAAGATTGCAGATTTTTATGTGATAGTCTCAGGTCCGGAATTGGAGACCTCCACATAATTTCCAATAACCAGAATTTCATTGTGGCCACAATGAAAGTCAGTTTTTCACAATTTAATAGGTTAGTTTACCTCAATAATTCCAATTTAATTCAGACCAATATTTTATTAACTAAACACAATACAGAACAGATAAAATGATCAAAATAGCACGTACTTAGAAAAACCCAGTAAATTGTCATCTTTTTCTTCTTTCTTCAGGCGCCTTTCCAAAAGACTGTAAATATACTGAATGTAACTGACAAAATTAGTCTTTGTAACATTCTTACACGTTGAAAAAGAGGGTGGAACCACCACAGTTGTACCGAAACGTTCCCACAGGCTTTATAAAGAGCCAGTACGCTGAAAACACCAAAGAACTCCTGCAGCTTGTGACAGTAGCTGTCAGGGTACTCGGAAGCCCAGCCACGAAAGATTGCAAGTCTGATCAACTTGAACGAGACTTTGTGGAAAGACAAACAGGTTGTATTAATTGCTCGGCATTTAATGAACTACTGTAGAACAGTTATATAAAAAAAACGAATACTGTTATCAGTCAATATATATTAAAGCTTGTTGTTTAAAGCCACTCGGGCCTGAATCTGAGCGGAGGTTATTGTCACTGGACTAACAACCCTTTGTCGCGACCGTAGCCAGGGAGAATTCCACTAACGCACTCAAGATATAGCACTGTTCATGACCTCAGAACGTCTCAAAGTACTTCACGGCCAATGATGTTCTTTTGAAGTGTAGTCACGGTTATAATGTAGGGAAATCCAGCAGGCAATTTCTGCACAACAAGCAGCAATAAGAACACTGACCAGATAATCTGTTTGTGATGTTGCTTGGTATTACCTCTGTAAATACACTTCACTATTCAATTAAGAATTTGCACGTTAACTTTTACTTGATTTTCTTTGAAACATCTAGAATCATACAGCATAGAAGGAGGCCATTCTTTGAAAGAGCTATCCAATTATTGCCACTCCCCTGCTCTTTCTCCATAGCCCTGAAATTTTTTCCTTTTACAGGTATATATCCAATTCCCTTTTGAAAGTTACTGTTGAATCACTGCGTAAAAAGAATTCTCCTTGTCTCCCCCTGGGTCTTTTGCCAATTTTCTTAAATCTGTGTCCTCTCGTTACTGATCATCCTACCAGTGGAAACAGTTTCTCCCTATCTACTCTATCAAAACCTTTCATTATTTTTAACACTTCTATTAAATCTCCTTCTCTGCTCTAAGGAGAACAATTCCAGCTTCTCTAGTCTCTCCACATAACTAAAGTCCCTCATCCCTGGTACCCTTCTAGTATATCTCCTCTGCAGCCTCTCCAAGGCCTTGACATCGTTCCTAAAGTGTGGTGCCCAGAATTGGAGAGAATACTCCAGCTGAGGCCTAACCAATGAATTATAAAGGGTTCACATAGCTCCTTGCTTTTGTACTCTGTCTCTGTTTATAAAGCCAAGAATCACATATGCTTTTTTTAACAGGCTTCACAACTTATTCTGCCACCTTCAAAGATTTGTGTACGTACTCCCCCGGGTCTCTCTCTTCATGCACCCTCTTTAAAATTGTACCCTATAGTTTAATTGCCTCTCCTCATTCTTCCTTCCAAAATGCCTCCCTTCACACATCTCTGCAATAATTGCATCTGCCCATTTCACCAGTCTGTCTATGTCCTCCTGAAGTCTGTTACTACCCTCCTCATTGTTTACTACATTTCTGAATTTTGTGTCATGATTTCTGAGCCCTTTCATTGCATAAATTGCATTCTTCATTTCTACCAGTGTGAACTGAACACTGTTATATACACTGTAGGCAATAGTATTGCATCCCACTAGAACATGTTAAAACCTGTCACTGGACTACAGTAGCTGTACTTTTTTCTTTGATTTCTGTGTAAATTCTGGCTGGATCCAACTCTACTTACTGCACTGGGTGCAATAACCTTGTGGTCTCTCTCGGTTTGTTGTTCAGACACTGGGGGCTGGATTTTACGAACCTCGGCGGGTCGGTGCCGGGTCCCGACCCCGCTGCTGGCTCCATTCCGGCCTCTGAAATGAATTTACTGTGATTGGGCTTGTTAAGCCCACCCAGCGCATTTCCCTGCCAATTAGAGGAAGTGGGTCTGGTGACGTCATCAGCCGGTTTCCTTAAAGGGACTATGGCCAACTTTATTTTGACATTTGTGCTGTCAGTGTTCTACAGCATTGAGGTGCTGCAAATACTGTCAAGCACTGCACAGAGGTGCAGGGCTGCACCCAGGCTCTCCCAGGATATGGAGGGAATCACAGCACACAGGGATGTCCTCTTTCCTTCCCATGGGCGGAAGAGACCTCCCTAGGAGATCAATACAGCCTGGTTGCATATTGTAGAGGAGGGTACAAGCAGGGATGTGGTCAGGAGGGCCTGGCTGCAGTGCCGCAAACATTTCAATGATCTCAGTAGATCAGGAAACGTTAGTACAAAGCCACACTCAACTTCATCCTGCTGTGCCTCTCATCACATCCCCATCACTCTGCCTTCCCTACCCTACTCCTGCACATCTTTACTCACACCAACTTACCTTGCACTTCCACCCATCCCTCTCTATCTACATTATCACATCCCCATCTCACTAGCCACCCCTCACACTCACCCTCATCCTAGTGCAATCATACCAACTAACAACACACAAGGGTAGGCACTTGGGTGTTTTTTGCAATGTTCATGTAAAGTTTCTGTTAATGTGGTGTCAAACATTGAAACCTTTATTTTCAACACTTTGCGTTCTTGGACAGATTTGTGTGCACCTTTGGAAGTGGCTTAGTGAGTTGCAGTGAATGGTGAAACATAATGGTAACCCCCCGCAATGACAATGAGTGTGAAAGGAATGGCTTGGGCATTATAGGGATGCTTTATGGTGTTGGTGTGGGTGGTGCCAACCTGGCGCATCATGTGGCAGCCAGGATGTACAGCATCAAGTGAAGTAAATCTGGCCATGGTGAGGCCATCCCTGGCCTCCCGGGCAGCAATGTGGTCGGGTGCTGATGCCCTGTGTCCTGTGCAGCATCAGTTGATTGCGGAGAAGGTTGGTATTGTTGTTGGTGCTGCTGGTGTGCCTGATGATGCTGGTGTTGGGGCTGATCGTGGTGGGATTCTGAGGACCAAGATGAGAGAGTTTCAAGGGCACCCATGCTGATGGAATAGATGGCAGGTGAAGTAGAGATGACTGAAGCGATCTGTCAATGTGGGAGAGGTAATGAGGTCAGACTGGATGGAGACTTGTGTAAAGACTTGCAGCATCCTGAATCTGTAGTGAAAATGCAGTTTAGAGAAGCTAGTGGTAAGGGAACATTTCTCAATCAGCTGGGAGCTTTGACTTGACATTTGAAGCTGTCAGCTCATCAGCTGATTCAATGGCCACTGACCTCCCGCCTCAGCTTCAGACGAGGTTTAGGCACAGCGGGAAACCAGTAGCCGACCTGTCAAATCCAAAAAGCTGGGAAAAAATCATTGTAAACAAGCCACTCATGATTTTAATTGTCTCCCCCACTGCTGCGTGTCAGGCCTGCTCAGCGCTGGCAGACCCACCATTTGGTAAAGGCGCATGGTGGCGGGTTCACAGCGGGGCCCCTACCCACTGGGGGGGAAACAAACCACTTTCCCAACCGACCCGTACTGATCACGCCCGCTGACTTCCCCCCCCCCCGCAAAATCCAGCCCCCAACATTTCCAGGGGAGCAAATGTACCTTAACTCGTCGACCTTTACATAATTTTTAAGCAACAAACTGCAGTATTTGCTCCCCCTGTATCTAGATTCATTGCTGTTCTCATCCTCCAGTTCAATCATTAAGTGACCTCTTTCCCAGTCATGTTCAAAATAAAACAAAAAACCAAGTTAACACTTTGGACTTTGGTTTAATGATTTGGAAAAATAAGCTGTAGATAAGAATGATACGTTAGCAGCCACCAAACTTAGAACTGCTGTCCTAACATGGAATTGGCCTTCCCTGGCTATTTAAAAAAAAAAATAATAATTCTCGTGATATGGGTGTCGCTGGCATTTATTACACTGTAATTACACACAATGCAGTGGGACAGGGATTTGTAAGTTTAAACTCAACATTCCTTCACTATTGAAGGAAACAAAACAAAACAAAGTCCATGAAAGCCTGAATGGAAAGGAGTGTGGAAGGCCGAAGATTTATTTCCTTTGAGGGGGGTGGTCTCTGCCCCAGAAAATATTGATTTTTTTTTACACTTTATTGATGCATTTTGGAGTTTACAATGAATTTGGGAAGTAGCGGGGTTTTTTAATCTAAAAAGGAAGGAGCAATTGCTCAATTTATTGAAAACTAGTCTCTCTTTGCCATTTAGAAATTAATTTGCTTAATATTTTAAAATGTCATTCACTTAAAAACCATTTAATAGTAAATGGGGGTTCCAACCTGATCTCTTACTGACTAACCATAATGGAGCATTTTTGCCTGTGAGATCACTTACTCAAATGATTTTCTTGCTCACCATGACTCAAGGGGCTAAAAATCAAGCTTCCTGCATAGACCACATCCAGCTATCGTCTGTATAAGTATCAGTGACACAATTAGTTGGGAATTGGATAAATACTTAAAGGGGAAAAAATTGCAGGGCGATGTGGAAGGAGCGGGAGAGTGGGACTAATTGGAGCTCTATATATAATTGGATATATTATTTGTTCAAGTAGCATAAGCTATACGTTTCAAATCTACTCACAGGAGCTTTAGGCTTGTTCCACAAACATTGTCTGTGTTTGAATACTGTGAATGACGGTGCGTTAATGTCTTTTGTTTAGATGTATCTTCAAAAGGTTCTTGAACAGCTAGTTCAAATTAACTGGCACAGATCAATGAATCAAGCCATCCTTGGAGAGGGGGAAGTGGGGTTACTGCTGTGGAGATTTGGGCGAGACCCATTAGAAGGGACAGGGTCAGTGATTACGAACATACAAAATTGACGGGCAGGAAAAGACCAGGTGGTCCATCAAGCCTGCCCCACAACCCATTGGCCAAAACATCATGACGAAACACTTCTTCTCTTTCCCCCTTCCCTTTCCCCTCCCCTCCTCTCTCCTCCCCCCCTCCCCCTCCCCTCCAACGCAACCATGTAATCTCCTAGGAGAGGCAAAAAACAGAGAAAAGCTCAGGACCAATAACAGAAAGAATGCTCTAGAAAATTCCTCTCCAACCCCCTCAAGCGATAGAAACCAGTCCAGGAGATCAAGTGGACCAGGTGTTATCTATAAAGTCACTTGACTTCTATATGATGCGATCCTGCTCCCTTTTGAAGGCATAATTACAGAATAATATATATTGCATAACTAAAGGATCAAGTAAGAAATGTATAATGTGGTTGTACTCTGCTGATGGACAGGTCTTTGGCCAGAAATTCCTATTCTGGGTGTGGCAAGATGGATTTTTGCCTGTACTGACTTTTAATTTGTATTTTTGTATTGCTGGAATCAGCAGTAAGGGGTCTACTGCAAGGCCCTGGGAAGTACTTGTCCATAGGGAGCTATCAGCCCTTACTGGTGACAGAAAACAGAAGTCGCACAACACTAGGTTATAGTCCAACAGATTTATTTAATTTTACAAGCTTTCGGAGCTGTTCGCTCCTTCTTCAGGTAAGCTACCTTACCTGAAGAAGGAGCGAACAGCTCCGAAAGCTTGTAAAATTAAATAAATCTGTTGGACTATAACCTGGTGTTGTGCGACTTCTGATTTTTGTCCACCCCAGTCCAACGCCGGCATCTCCACATGGTGACAGAAATGATGTGGTTTTTATCTTGAGCTTTGATGTGGTAGCTATCTCTTTATTAACAATAATGACAAGGTCTTCTGCTCAAAAGAGGAGTTGGCAGCCAAAAAGCTTCAAAGGAGCCAGGTTGATATTTCTGAAAGAAAAGAGAAATACAGTGCATGTTTAAAAATTGTCTATTAAGCTTCGGCTCTGTGCTTGCAGTTGTGAATTTAAAAAAAAATGAATTGTCAATTTGAGGAGTTAGATAATAGATTATCCACTGTTGATATATAACTATTAATTTCCTATTAGATTATTAATTCACTAATCATTTGCTATTTTAGTATCTGTCCAATAAAAGCTTAACTTTATACGCGATCTATTGTAATTCTCTACTGTGTGCAGAGACTGAAGCGGGATCTTGTAGAGGTTATAGATTGTCCGGTAACTAAGGGGTTCTCGGTTCGACAACCTGGACACATTGTCAGAAGTTTGTATAGATCTCAGGCGAGGATAAACTCTCCCAAAGAGGAGGAGAGTTGGAACTCACCCATGAGAGTGATCTAAGAACTGACAGCAGGAATAACCTAGGCTACAAAGGTTATGAAAGACCCAAAGATGTAACATGCCCAGTGTTATCAAGCAGCCCATTCTGACATGTGGTTCAAATTGATTCAATAGCCCTGTCACCGGTTTGGGGACACCTTTTGGCCATTTTTTCCCCACAGAAAGGACTTGGACGTGAGTTATGTTGCGTTGTGCTTTTTTAAAATAAAAGTGTGCCTAAGACAGGCTGATGTTGGGTTATGGATCGGTAGACAGGCGAATGGTACAGTAATTATAAATGAGATGGGAAGTTGTTTCTCTGAAATCCAAATAATGGACAATTCATCAGCCATATCTGGTTATTCAGAAGGATACTTAGCACCTTGGTGTTGGAAACTTTTTTTTTTAATCTCTGGAAACTGAGTAGCTTTTAAAAATCAGAACACAACCACCAATAGTCAGTGGAGCAGCAAAAGGCTGCCGAAGGGAACAAAGTGCTGTCCTGGCCGGTCGGACAGCGTACAAAGATTGTGCTTTTAAGTTGAGTTCGACGACCCATTGAAGTGGGCTAGGACTCGTGTGTTGTTTAACTTTGTAACAGTATGGGAACAGAATTCTGGCCAATTGTAATGTATCATGCGACTCTTACCAATCTCATTGTTCTGTGTGTTTTATCGAGACCTTCGACAAGTAGACTCGTGACTACGGGCAGAGCAGGGGAACAAGTAGCAGAATGGATAACAAACTGGCTACAAAAACAGAGTAGGGGTTAAGGGTAGCTACTCAGACTGACAAAAGGTGGGAAGTGGTGTTCCACAAGTATCGATGCTGGGACCACTGTTGTTCGCCATTTACATAAACAATTTGGACTTGGGAATCGGATGTACAATTTCAAAATTTGCGGACAACACATTGGGGGGCTGTAGTCAATACTGAGGAAGACTGACAAAATATAGGAAGATGTTGATAAATCTACAGAATGGGCATGTACTTGGCGAATTAAGTTCAATATAGATAAGTGTGAGGTGGTGCATTTTGGTAGGAAGAATAAGGAGGCCACATACTCCTTGGATAATAAGTGTCTAAATGGGGTAGAGGAGCAAAGGGATCTGGGGGTACAGATACACAGTTCACTAAAAGTAGCGACACAGGTTAATAAGGCCATTTTTAAAAAAAAAGCAAATTAAGCACTGGGGTTAATTTCTAGCAGGATAGAATTGAAAAGCAGAGAAATTATGTGAAACTTATATAGAACCTTGGTTAGACCACACTTGGAGTACCGTGAACAGTTCCGGTCTCCATATTATCAAAAGAATATAGAGGCACTGGAGAAAGTGTAAAAAAAAAAAGATTTACAAGGATGATACCAGAATACAGACATTATACTTCTCAGGAAGGACTGAACTGACTGGGGCTGTTTGCTCGAGAAAAGAGAAGGCTGTAGAGTGACCTGATCGAGCTCTTTAAAATTATGAAGGGGTAGATGCGTTTAACATAAGAACATAAGAACTAGGAGCAGGAGTAGGCCAATTGGCCCTTCGAGCCTGCTCCGCCATTCAATAAGATCATGGCTGATCTGATCCTAACCGCCAATCTACTATCACAGAACCATCTCCTGAACCTAACAGAATTGGACACACGAAATAGGAGCAGGATCAGGCTACACGGCCCCTGGGCCCGCCCCGCTACCCACAGGGCCATGACCGATCCGAACCTAGACTCATGTCCAAATTCCTGCCCGCTCCCCGTAACCCTTAATTCCCTTTACTTCTAGGAAACTGTCTATTTCTGTTTTAAATTTATGTAATGATGTAGCTTCTACAGCTTTTTGGGGCAGCATATTCCATGGACCTACCACCCTCTGAGTGAAATAGTTCCTTCTCATCTCAGTTTTGAAAGAGCAGCCCCTTATTCTAAGACTATGCCCCCCTAGTTCTAGTTTCACCCATCATCGGGAACATCCTCCCCGCATCCACCCGATCCAACCCCTTCACAATCTTATATGTTTCAATAAGATCGCCTCTCATTCTTCTGAACTCCAATGAGTAGAGTCCCAATCTACCCAACCTCTCCTCATATGTCCATCCCCTCATCCCCGGGATTAACCGAGTGAACCTTCTTTGTACTGACTCGAGAGCAAGTATGTCTTTTCTTAAGTATGGACACCAAAACTGTATGCAGTATTCCAGGTGCGGTCTCACCAATACCTTGTACAACTGAAGCAATACCTCCCTATTTTTATATTCTATCCCCTTAGCAATGAAAGCCAACATTCCATTGGCCTTCTTAATCACTTGCTGCACCTGCATACTAACCTTTTGAGTTTTGTGCACCAGGACCCCCAGATCCCTTTGTACTTCAGTACTTTCCAGTTTCTTGCCATTTAGATAATAACTTGCTCTACTATTTTTCCTGCCAAAGTGCATAACCTCACACTTTCCAGTATTGTATTCCATCTGCCAAATCTCTGCCCACTTACTTAGCCTGTCTATGTCCCCTTGCAGATTTTTTATGTCCTCCTCACTCACTACTTTCCCTCCCATCTTAGTATCATCTGCAAACTTTGATATGTTACACTCGGTCCCCTCCTCCAAATCGTTAATATAGATTGTAAAGAGTTGGGGACCCAGCACTGACCCCTGCGGAACACCACTAGTTACTGATTGCCAGTCTGAGAATGAACCATTTATCCCAACTCTCTGCCTTCTGTTAGATAGCCAATCCTCTATCCATGCCAGAATATTACCCCCAATCCCGTGATTTTTTATCTTAAGCAATAATCTTTTGTGTGGCACCTTGTCAAATGCCTTTTGGAAGTCTAAATACACCACATCCACTGGTTCCCCTTTATCCACCCTGTGTGTTACTTCCTCAAAGAACTCCAGCAAATTTGTCAAACATGACTTCCCCTTCATAAAACCATGCTGACTTTGTCCTATTAAATTATGATTATCCAAATGTCCCGTTACTGTCTCCTTAATAATGGACTCCAAAATTTTACCTACCACAGATGTTAGGCTAACCGGTCTATAGTTTCCAGCCTTCTGTCTACTGCCCTTTTTAAATAAGGGTGTTACATTAGCAGTTTTCCAGTCTGCCGGGATCTTTGCTGAGTCCAGGGAGTTTTGGAAAATTATTACCAATGCATCCACAATCCCTACCGCCACTTCCCTCAAGACCCTAGGATGTAAGGGAAAGCTAGATAAACAGATGAGGCAAGAAAGGAATAGAAGGTCATGCTGATGGGGTTAGATGAAAAGGGGTGGGAGGAGGCTCGTGTGGGGCATAAACACTGGCATGGACCAGTTGGGCCAAATGGTCTGTTTCTGTGCCTTAACTTGTGGTGTAAAAGTGCTGTAATGCTGTGGAATAAAGCAGCTTACAATTCGAACCAATCTTAGCCTCATCAAGTGTTAACTTGGTCCGCCTTTGGAGAGATTGAAGATGTACACATGTGTAAAACATGGAAATCCAGCCCAGGTAATGAGGGAGTTTCATTGTTACACTCCTGGGTCCCGCTACCGCACCAGTAGATATAGTACAGTGAGAGACACCTTCCATAAAACAAAAGTAGGTGTTTAGACCGATTAAAGGAGTGACTGGCACCACTGAGCCCTAGAAGATGCATGCAGGCAGTAGTCCCGAATTTGTAATGAGTGCTAACTGGCAAAGTCTCCAATGTGGGCAAAATGTGCCAAATGTACAGAAATGAGGCTTATATAAGTCAGTGTTTCAGAGATCTGTGTACGGTATTGGTGGTGCCACACTTACAGAACCATAAAAGTTTACAACACAGAAGGAGGCCATTCAGCTTACTGAGTCTTGCAGGCTCTTTGCTACAGCAATGCTGAACTAATCCCACTCCCCTGTTCTCGCCCCATAGCCTTGTATCTTCATCTGCTTCTAATATTTGTCCAATTTATCACTTAAAAGGTGAAATGGTGTCTACCTCAACTATACCATGTAGCAAAGCATCCCATGCTCCAGCAACGCTCTGTAAAGAAATTTCTCCTCACTCTCTTAGTGACAGTTTTAAACTAATCACTCGTTAGAGTCCCCAACCAGAGGAAATAGTCTTTCCATGTTCACTCTGTTAAAACCCTTCATAATTTGAAAAGCCTCTATTAAATCTTCTCTTAGCTTTCCCAGCTTCAGTGGAAATAGTTTGAGTACCTCGAGTCTTTTCTCATAACTATTGTTTCCCATACTTGGCATCGTCCTGGTGAATCTACACCGTACGCTCTCTAAGGCTTTAAGGTCTTTTCTATAATGGAGTGGGCAAAACGCCATACAAGTGCCAGGCAATGACTATCTCCAACAAGTGAGAGTCTAACCACCGCCCCTTGACATTCAATGGCATTACCATCGCTGAATCCCCCACCAACATCCTGGGGGTTACCATTGACCAGAAACTTAACTGGACCAGCCACATAAATACTGTGGCTACAAGAGCAGGTCAGAGGCTGGGTATTCTGCAGCGAGTGTCTTACCTCCTGACTCCCCAAAGCCTTTCCACCATCTACAAGGCACAAGTAAGGAGTGTGATGGAATACTCTCCACTTGCCTGGATGAGTGCAGCTCCAACAGCACTCAAGAAGCTCGACACCATCCAGGACAAAGCAGCCCGCTTGATTGGCACCCTATCCACCACCTTAAACATTCACTCCCTCCACCACTGGCGTACCGTGGCTGCAGTGTGTACCATCTACAAGATGCACTGCAGCAACTCGCCAAGACTTCTTCGGCAGCACCTCCCAAATCCGCGACAAGGGCAACAGGCGCATGGGAACACCACCACCTCCAAGTTCCCCTCCAAGTCACACACCATCCTGACTTGGAAGTATGTCGCCGTTCCTTCATCGTCGCTGGGTCAAAATCCTGGAACTCCCTCCCTAACAGCACTGTGGGAGTACCTTCACCACACGGACTGCAGCAGTTCAAGGCTGCGGCTCACCACCACCTTCTCGAGGACAGTTAGGGATGGGCAATAAATGCTGGCCTTGCCAGCGACACCCACGTCCCATGGACGAATAAAATAAAAAGTAATCTAATTGTGGCCCAATCAGTGTTTTGTATAAATTCATCATTATGTCTTGATCTCTGTCCCTATTAACCTCTGCACTGCCCTGCATATCCCACTATAGAAAGGATATTGCTGACATTCCGAAGGCGCAACTTGTATGTCCTTGGATCATACTGGGGATCCAGGAATGGTGAGGGAGGGGGTTCAATAGAACAGAGAGGTTTTAAAGGGGGTGGACTAGAAGTGTTCACATTTTGGAAAAAGAGAATCAGGGTCAAGATTGCACATGTACAGTTAATGTGTATGAGTCAGTAACAGGGAACATAACATTCACAGCTGTTTTAGGAGTATAAAGGGGAAGGCTGGATTCTATTTTCCCACAAAGGGTTAATATTGTGTGAAATGTATGGCTTGAAGCGGCTCATATTGGGCCAGTCTGCACATTCCAGAACAGGAGAAACACTTGAAAAGGAAAACAATTTCGCAGAGACTGGATAAGAGCAGGGACTGGCATACATTGCTCTGCTGTGGAGGGAGTTTGGTGAGGAGGGATAGAGGACTGGAGTAAGACTTGCATTTATATAGCGTCTTTCACGACCACCGATGTCTCAAAGCGCTTTACAGCCAATGGAGTACTTTTGAAGTGGAGTCACTGTTGTAATGTGGGAAACGCGGCAATTTGCGCACAGCAAGCTCCCACAAACAGCAATGTGATAATGACCAGAAAATCTGTTTTTGTTATGTTGATTGAGGGATAAATATTGGCCAGGACACCGGGGATAACTCCCCTGCTCTTCTTCAAAATAGTGCCATGGGATCTTTTACGTCCAGCTGAGAGCAGACGGGGCCTCGGTTTAACGTCTCACCCGAAAGACGGCACCTCCGACAGTGCAGCACTCCCTCAGCACTGCACTGGAGTGTCAGCTTAGACTGTGTGCTCAAGTCCCTGGAGTGGGAGACTTGAACCCACAACCTTCTGACTCAGGCAAGAGCGCTACCCACAGAGCTCTGCTGTGGAGGGAGTTTGATGATGAGAGATAGAGGACTGGAGTACAGAGCTCTGCTGTGGAGGGAGTTTGATGATGAGAGATAGAGGACTGGAGTACAGAGCTCTGCTGTGGAGAGAGTTTGATGATGAGGGATAGAGGACTGGAGTACAGAGCTCTGCTGTGGAGGGAGTTTGATGTCGAGCTAAATGGGTTGATTGCCCTTCTTCTGCACGGGCATATCTGCGATTCATCGTAAGCTGAACTGGAAGTATCCCGGCTCTTGCACACATCTTCATTTCGTGGTCATTCTCTTTATTTCCCCACGTGCTGTCTTTGTTTTCACTTTCCCCTTTCAATTCGCCACTTTGTCTCAACAATTTCACCTCACTTCTGGTTGCTATTGGGGAGCGGCCTGCAGGAGGCAGATTTATTGTGAAACCTTTTCCACCGAGACTCTCAAAACATGGCCTGATGAAATATAAATGATAAGAGTCTCAGGATTCTCGACACATTCTACGATTCATGACTCGCCAGCATGGCGCTATTGGTAATCTATTATTACAGGAGTTCCAAAATAGTGCCATGTGTATGTCGTGGAGAAAACAAAGGGTGCTTTGGTGCCAGTGCATGATGCTGTATTGTTTCAGGTCTCCATGCCTTGCTTGGTTCACCTGTCAGTGAGAGGAACACATCATGCCGATCACATAACATGGAAGACAGTTGTTACAGATTTCTAGGTAAATGCCATGTTTTTTATTTGAGAGGCAGCAGTTACCACCCTGACCCCACTTAATATATTATAGTGATCACTATACAGTGCATGATCTGCAGTGTACTGATGCATGAAGGCACAGATAATAGCAGCAGCCTTGCATTGTGCTGTTGTAGGAAACACTATCCATTAAACAGATGCATCCTTAGACAACACCCTCACCAGTCACTCGTTGTATTAACTCATTAGGGGGTGTTAAACTTTGACAGACTTCCTACCCTGTGTTACTTCTAAAACCCCTCACTGTCTACCCAAAAATGGAACCATTGGTCACTTTAAATTTGTGGCATTATGCACTTGCCCTGCCATCCCCAGACAAGGTATTGGACATTTCTCTTCACTGCCCTTTTACCTGTTCTCATTCAAACTTCAATCCATCCCCCGTCAGCCCATTGTGTTGTTATTAAAGATGTTAACATCTCAGCAGTAGCATCATCTCTACACTGAGCTCAACCTTTGTTTGCACTGTTCCTTGATATCAGCCAACTCCTTTTGTGTATTGGTTCCTCACCGTGAAGCTGATGGTGGAGAGGCAAGGGATAAATACGATAGGTAAAATTGGGACTGAATAAAAGCAAGGGATGCTATGGAGTGACAATGGGAGATTATTTAAGTGAACTTGTCACTTAGGCATGATATATTTGAACATCCCCAAAAGTTTTCAGTACAGGGGCAGTTAGACACGTTTTTGTTCAAAACTTAGTGATGACATGTTAAAGGGATGACCAAAGGGTAGAAAGAAGAGTGAAAGTAGGTGAGTGTTGCTCTTGTTGTGTACGTGTGACTGCTGACATGGCCTGGGGCCCAACATTGATCCCTGTCTTATCCATTTGCAACAATATTTACTGTTTGCTACGACAAACAATTGCACAACATGGGCTGTGTTTTGTTGACTCTAAGGATAAGGATCTTATGGTTTTGGGCACCAGCTAATCAAGCTCACGACAACAAGTCATCTTTAACGGCTTCATTTACAGTGCTGCATCATCAAAGTACAGAAGCAATGGCCTGGAATTTGTGGTTGTAAAGACGGCAAAATAGTCGGTGTTCGCCATCATTACTCTGAAACTGACAGCAACCTCGAGTCCGCACATGCGCAGTTAAACGCGGAAATCCAGAAGTTGCTGTCAGTGATTCCCCACTCCGCCACAGGGTGCGCTGTTGCAGCCTTCCCAGGTTCGTTCCGACAATTGGCTGCTATCTTCGCTATATTTATACTTGGCTCCAATTATTATTAATGGTCTAACCTCGCTCAAGGAAACTCCTATAGCCATTCCTGCATGCCTCGGTTCAGATTGGTCTTCATGGAGAAAGGAAATCTGTTTTTGTGCCTTTCTTTGTTATCGCAAACTCAGCTGCAATATTCCCAAGAAAGAACACCTGTTTCACATCCCATGTCTACACAATTAAGTCATATCCTGAGCTTAGGTAGTTAGCTCATGCAAGCATAACCTATTTGAGAATGCTGGCACCTGCAGTTGTAGCAAAAGGTCACCTTTAGTTCAAAGGTTCAGTAGCCACCACCTTGGGCAGGCATGTATAACAGTAAAGCAGCGTTTCTTGTGTGCTTACCAAAATCGCAACCTGCTTACAATGATAAATGTATTGTTACAGTAATACTGATGCATAGCATCGATAAGCATTCACACTATCCTGGGGCCAGTTTATCTGGTGTCAGTCGGTCAATGGAACTTCTGCTCAGCTGCATACATTACCGACTGGAGTTTCCGCTGGGTTTTTTTTTCGCGCAATTCCCCTGATATCGGCATTACCGGCGCAAAAGATCGCGGAATTTTAAATGCAAATTGCATTCAGCAAAACTCGAGTTTACGCTAGTTTTAAAAAATCGTGCTAGAAGCAGGCCCTGGCCACACCCCCAGGCTGAATTAATCGCCATCAGGAGTTTCCGCTAATTGCGTCCGTTTGCTGGCCTTCGAGGTGGCTCCGGAAATTAAGCTGGATTTTTTTTGGGTGCAAGGACACTAATAGGGTACGTTTTGAATGAATTATTTTTTATAATTTACGGAAGGAACTGACTACCGTACCCCAATCTAACTCGAAAACAGTTTTGTATATTTTTTTTAAAAGTTGTTTTCAGTTATTTAAAATCGGGTTACTCACAGGTGGTGGATTGACCCTGATGAAAAATGCTTATTTTTTGTGATAAACCCATTTTCAGCTGTATTAATCAAACTTTACCAAGTTTCCACTCTTAAATACATAAATGAATATTTTTTAAAGCAAAATTTTTTAAATTTTTTAATTACATTTTAAAACGCTGCCCAATTGCACTGGTTCATGGCAGATTTTGCGTTTGGCGATATGCAAATGAGTTTGAGCGGAAACTCGGTTGGGGGGGGGTGAGGGGAAAAACACTTTTCAGAATGGCCGCAATTTTGGGCACAGTTTGCGCCGGAATCGCCGATTGCGGCCAAAGCAGAAACTCTACCCCCTCATGTTTAATCTTACTGAGAGACACATACACAAATACTCTGGAATTATTAAATGCATAGCCTTGTTACACAACTCAATACGTTGCATGATTAACAACTGAATGTGAGAAAGACATTACTGAGGTACCGGTATGTGCATGGCATTGCTAAAGGACTTGACACACTGAATGATTTTATATTACGTGCACGATCTAGATCTCACTCAAAAAAAAAATGCACGTCACTGTCATCCCAGTATCATCACATAACTGTAGTTAGCATTCAATTAAGGTTAAGAAAGGACCACACCCAGCTCCATCAGTGCCCACCCCTTCCACTAGCTGGTGTGACCTCTTGCACCACAGTCATCAACCCCTAATAGCGTTCGTGCCTTGCCGCCCAGTAATGTGGTTGGCGTATGAATTTCATGTTTTAAAAAAATGTTGATCGATTATTTGCAGAACTTGTTAAATATTGGTGTCTCAATGTATCCTTACACTATGAAATGATGTCGAGCTGGTGGCTTTTTCCTTTTTAGGTGAAAATGACAAAGCGAGTCGCCATCATTGGGGCTGGCGCCAGTGGCCTAACTTGTATAAAGTGCTGTTTGGATGAAGGCTTGGAGCCTGTCTGCTTTGAGAGGAGCGATGACATTGGAGGGCTCTGGAATTTTCAGGTATATCCTGGTGTTTTATCGGGTTTCATTTGGTGTGATCAAAAGTCACAGTGTTCCAACCCCACCCCCTGCTCCCCTCACCATGGTGCTTCATTCAACTCAAAGTGGGTCTGACACAAAAAAAAATACTTATTACAATCGACTGTTCATTTCTCAAGTATCAGCCATACTGCTTCAAATATGTGTTCAGCTCTTGACGAGGGTGAAGGGATAAGAAATTGCCTGAAGGGTAGAAAACGGTGGGTACTTGTTACATAAAATTTGCAGCTCAGTAACAGGCCATTCGGCCCAACTGGTCCGTGCCGGTGTTTATGCTCCACATGAGCCTCCTCCCACCCGACTTCATTGAACCCTATCGGCACATCCTTCTATTCCTTTCTCCCTCATGTGCTTATCTAGCTTCCCCTTAAATGCATCTATGCTATTCACCTCAACTACTCCCTGTGGTAGAGAGTTCCACATTCTCACCACTCTCTGGATAAAGAAGTTTCTCCTGCGTTCCTTATTGGATTTATTAGTGACAATCTTATATTTATTTTTTTAGAGGCGTTGCATCAAGGTGGGGGTAAAGTATTGAGTGGGATGCACCAGGGTTTGGGGTTGGGACCACTGATGTCTCTTATTTACTTCACTGACTGGATTTGGAACCCAATGCAAATTGGTCACATTTGTAGATGATACCAATTTACAAGACAGGTCAGAGTTGGACAAAATACGTGAATGGACAGAACAATGTCAGACGCAGTTTAACATGACATGTAAAAGTATTGCATGTAAAAAGGTAAAGTGGGCAACACACGTACTCCATGAATGGTGTTGAAATAACTAAGAATGAAGTTGAAAAAGACCTTAGCGTCTCAGTAGACAAAATTACATTAAATGTACAGCACAGAAACAGGCCATTCGGCCCAACTGGTCCATGCCGGTGTTTATGCTCCACACGAGCCTCCTCCCACCCTCTTCATCTAACCCTATCAGCACATCCTTCTATTCCTTTCTCCCTCATGTTTTTATTTAGCTTCCCCTTAAATGCATCTATGCTATTCACCTCAATTACTCCATGTGGTAGCGAGTTCCTCATTCTAACCACCCTCTGGGTAAATAGGTTTCTCCTGAATTCCCTATTGGATTTATTAGTGGCTATCTTATATTTATGGCCCCTAGTTTTGATCTCCCCACAAGTGGAAACATCTCTGTCTACCCTATCAAACCCTTTCATAATCTTAAAGACCTCTATCACAGCCCCAGGACATCGCTGCAGGAGTTCCTCAGGGCAGTGTACAAGGCCCAACCATCTTCAGCTGCTTCATCAATGACCTTCCCTCCAACATAAGGTCAAAAATGGGGATGTTCACTGATGACTGCACAGTGTTCAGCGCCATTCACAACTCCTCAGATAATGAAGCAGTCCATGCCCGCATGCAACAAGACCTGGACGACATTCAGGCTTGGGCTGATAAGTGGCAGGTAACATTCGTGCCACACAAGTGCCAGGCAATGACTATCTCCAACAAGCGAGAGTCTAATCACCGCCCCTTGACATTCAACGGCATTACCATCGCCGAATCCCCCACCATCAACATCCTGGGGGTCACCATTGACCAGAAACTTAACTCGACCAGCCACATAAATACTGTGGCAACAAGAGCAGGTCAGAGGCTAGGTATTCTGCGGCGAGTGTCTCACCTCCTGACTCCCCAAAGCCTTTCCACCATCTACAAGGCACAAGTAAGGAGTGTGATGGAATACTCTCCACTTGCCTGGATGAGTGCAGCTCATTCAAGGCTTCTTCGGCAACACCTCACAAACCCGTGACCTCTTCCACCTAGAAGGACAAGGGCAGCAGGCGCATGGGAACACCACCACCTCCAAGTTCCCCTCCAAGTCACACACCATCCTGACTTAGAAGTATATCGCCGATCCTTCATCGTCGCTGGGTCAAAATCCTAGAACTCCCTACCTAACAGCACTGTGGCAGTACCTTCACCACACGGACTGCAGCGGTTCAAGAAGGTGGCTCACCACCTTCTCGAGGGCAGTTAGGGATGGGCAATAAATGCTAGCCTTGCCAGCGATGCCCAGATCCCATGAACGAATAAAAAAAAAAAAAAATGCTCAACATGTCCAACTATTGTTGAGCAGCAATCAATAAAGCCAATAGAATGTTGAACTATGAAGACGATATAATGGAGGAAAAGTCAGCGGAAGTTGTGATTTAAACTCTATAGTGTTCATCACAGACCACACCTTGAATACTCCGTTCACTGAGACACAAGGGAATTGGAGGCAGAACAGAGAAGAGCCAGAAGGCTGATGCCTGGTGTTAGTTAAGAGGAAAGTCTGTAGAAACTTGGGCTTTTCACCTTTGAAAGGAGGCATCTCAGAGGTGACCTTATCAAGGTGTGTAAGACTGTAAACAGTGCGAGGGGGAAGGCAAATCTGGAAAATTACTTTAAATTAAATTGCGAGTGAGACAAAGGGCCATAGGTTTCAAACTAGTAGTAGGCAAATTTAGGACTGAGATCAGAAAGTTCTTCTTCACACAAGTTCAAGTTAAGGGGGAGATTTTAGAATATTAATGTTCACGCTTTGTATAAAATGCAGCAAAAATCTAAGAATTATTTTTACATTTTTTGTTCAGGAAAAAGTAACCGATGGCAGACCCGGCATCTATAAATCATTGATCATCAACACCTCCAAGGAGATGATGTGCTACAGCGATTTTCCAATTCCTGAAGATTACCCGAACTACATGCATAACTCTAGGATTCTGGAGTACTTTCGCCTTTACGCCAAGCACTTCAATCTGGTGAAGTACATACGATTCAAGGTAAGATTTAGATCTGCTTTCCCAAAATTGCAGCATCTTGTCACACTGGGACTGGCTCTCCTTGGGGTCACTGATGGAAATTGCTCACTCTGAGAGCAGTACCTCAATGGCTCGATCGGTGCTCCTGTGCACAGTGGTTTGGCTACAGGCGGCCGCCGGTGGCAGTCTGGAATCACCCTGTGGCACCGAAGGTACAGGCAGTGGCGAGCCAGCAGAGCGGAAATGTGAGGAGTGTAAGATTCAGGTCTGCTTGCAGCATGTGGATTAACGCTGCGACAGCTGCCTTTGTAAAATGAAGCCGCCACAGGCACTTCTGCTCAGACAGATGCAAGTAGGAATGTTTCTGCCTGTGTGCTTTTGGTGTGGGATATCAGCAGGTGGGTTCCATGTACTTGTGGTGTAACCTTACCAGTCTGGCCTCCCTGTGCTGCTGCTTCTGTACAAAGACAGGCATAAAAGAGAGGAAACCCTGAGGGGAAAAAAAACTAGAAGATATATTTAATATCTATATATTATGAAAATCGGTATGTCCTGTCACCTGTGACTATTTCCTATAGACCATTCAATGTTAATTGCGTCCATACAGTTGTTACATTTCTGGCCATTCTCGGGCTGAACCAGACTGTCGTAACCTTGGTGTTTCATTTGACCCTGAGCTGAGCTTCCAACCCCATAATCCTCTGCATCACAAAGAGCACCTACCTCCGCCTCTCTAACATCACCTGTTTCTGCCCCATCTCAGCCCATCTGCTGCTGAAACACTTACCCATGCCCCTATGCCTTTGTCACCTCCAGACTCAACTATTTGAATGCTCTCCTGGCCGACTTCCCATCCTCCAGTCTCCGTAAGCTTCAGCTCATCTGAAACTTTGCTGCTGATATCCTGCACCATGTCCCACTCACCCATGTCCTTGCTGACCGGCGTTGGCTCCCGGTCCTTCAATGCCTCAGGATCTAAAATGGTC
Source organism: Squalus acanthias (assembly GCA_030390025.1). NCBI lineage: Eukaryota > Metazoa > Chordata > Chondrichthyes > Squaliformes > Squalidae > Squalus > Squalus acanthias. The sequence goes on from CM059439.1 coordinate 73,432,637, forward strand.
ATCCTTGTGTTTAAATCCCTTCATGGGCTTGCCACATCCCTATCTCTTTAATCTGTGGTAATCAAATAGGATAGTTGTAAGGAGTTTGTTGAAGGGAGTGAGGTGGCGGGGTGGAGATGCAATGGGAGGGTGTTCCAGAGAGTAGAGGCGATGTGGTGGAAGGAACGGCCACAAGGTGGAGTGGGGAACGCTGAGTAGGCTGATGTTGGAGAACTGGAAACTACTTGAATAACGGAAGCCTAGAGGAGATCACCGAGATCAGGAGGAGCAGGGACATGGAGGAATTTCAAGGCGAGGACAAGAATCTTAAATTCAATTCTCTGGGACATAGGAAACCAGTGGACTTGGCAAGAACAGGGATAATGGGGTGGGGGTATGGGTGACAAGAGGCTGCAGCATTTTCATGACAAATGTTAAGTTGAACCTCTTTATTGCTTCTTCATAAAATAAGAGATGTTAAAACTTTTTCTGGATGCTGCCTTTTCAGTTCCATATCCTGCAGCTAGATGCTAACTATTGTTGAGCTTGCTTCCTATCTCTATAATCTCCTCCAGCCCCACAACCCTCCGAGATATCTGCACTCCTCCAATTCTGGCCTCTTGAGCATCCCCGATTTTTATCGCTCCACCCGTGCCTTCAACTGCCTAGGCCCTAAGCTCTGGAATTCCCTGCCTAAACCTCTCCGCATCTCTACATCTCTTTCCTCCTTTAAGATGCTCCTTAAAACCTACCTCTTTGACCAAGCTTTTGGTCACCTGCCCTAATATCTCCTTATGTGGCTCGGTGCCAAATTTTGTTTGATAACGCTCCTGTGAAGCACCTTGGGACGTTTAACCACGTTAAAGGTGCTGTATAAATGCTAGTTGTTGTTGCCACAGCTTTTCCGACAGGTTGAGAATGCTCAGTGTGGGAAGATTTAAAATGTTGAGCTGCCTAGATCCAATATGAATGTAATACGGAAAAGAATGTTTAAAATGCAACAAAGAACTAGCTTTGCTTTTCTCTCTCTCTCTCTCTCTCATCACTCTAATCTAGTCTCTGTGTAAAATATCCCTCTTTGTTCTTTATCCTTTTGCCGGAATTGGGACCCGTTGTGGTGACAGCATGCTTGCTACCTGTCCTGCCTTCAGTACCAAATGAAGAGTAAATCCTATCTTTGCAGAATTGCGGTGGTTATTTTGAAAACAGGAGTAAAATCAGCAAGGTGTTTGCAGATAATGGGGTTTTGCCCTTTTGCTGTCAATCAAGATTCACATTCCTTGCTGTTGCGTATAAGGAATTCCCAGAGATTGTGAATGCTGCGTTCCTGAGTTACTGATCCTAGCTGGGAAATCAGGGAGTCACTGAGCAGTGAAGGGACGGGTGAAAAACACTGCTCTCTCACATCATCAGCTTCTGGGCCCAGAATGGTCCAGGTAGACGTCGTCACTGGCAACAGGTCTGCGGTGGCCACCTGTTCGCCAAATCCAAAATGGGGCAGGGAGCCAGCTTGGGCTGGGACAGCGCTGAGTCATAATGTTCGCTTTGTTGCTGATGGAAACTCATTGAAAACATGATTAGCCTCGGTAGGTAAAGGCCTCTCCATCACAAGAATCGGAACCAAAATGGGGGAACAAATGGACTTCTGTTTTAAAACAAGATGACTTTAGCTGTCTAGTGTAAAGGTGGACTGTGTGGGTCAAATGCAGCCGACAGCCTAAGCAGGTCCTTTATTCAGGGAATGAGGCCACGGGGCATCCAAAGAAAGCAGGAGACTGAAAGGAGGAAGTCTGGAAAAGTAACACCATAGTATTTTTTTTTTTAAACTCATTTAACCCTGTTGAAGTTCCCATTTGTCTTGTACCTCGTTCCGATCTCCGAGAATCCTGGAGGAAGCCGCGGGGTACATTTAGCAATGACATTCCTAAACTGTTCCTTCTCCATTCCGTTCCTGTAGACCAACGTAGGCAGCGTAACAAAGCGGGTGGATTTCTCCTCCACTGGACAGTGGGACGTTGTGACCAGAGATGCTGAGGACAACTTAGAATCGGCTATTTTCGATGCCATTCTGGTCTGTACTGGTCACCACATCAACCCCAATTTGCCTCTGGCTTCTTTTCCTGGTAAGAAAGTAATGAGTATATTCATCAATTAAATCACACGTTGAGGGTATTCAGCTGGAAAAAAAAATAACTTTTTATACACAAGGAGTATAACACGGTCCACAACATGTTGCAGGGCATTCAAAGAAAGACCTGCATTTATATAGTGCCTTTCACAACCTCGGGACATCCCAAAGCACTTTACAACCAATGAAGTACTGTTTTTATGAAGTGTAGTCACTGTTGTAATGTAGGAAACGCGGCAGCCAATTTGCACACAGCAAGCTCCCACAAACAGCAACGTGATAATGACCAGGCCTTCGATAAGGTACCACATGATAGACTGATGAATAAGGCCGGAGCATGCAGAGTCAGGGGACAAGTAGCAGAATGGATAGCTAGCTGGCTGCAAGACAGAAAGCAGAGAGTAGGGGTAAAGGGTAGCTATTCACAGTGGCAGAAGGTGGGAAGTGGGGTCCCACAAGGATCAGTGCTGGGATCACTGTTGTTCACAACTTATATGAACAATTTAGACTTTGGAATCCAAAACACAATTTCTAAATTTGCAGACGACTCCAAATTGTCTGGAGTAGTCAATACTGAGGAGGACTGCAACAAATTACAAGACGACATTAATAAACTTGCAGAATGGGCATATAATTGGCAAATTAATTTCATCATAGATAAGTGTGAGGTATTACATTTTGGTAAGAAAAATAAGGAGGTCACCTATTGGAAAGTAGGAATCTAAATGGAGCAGAAGAGCAAAGAGATCTCGGAGTACAAATACACAAATCACTGAAAGTTGTGACGCAGGTCAATAAGGCCATTAAAAAAGCAAACCAAGCACTCGGGTTTATTTCTAGAGGGATAGAATTGAAAAGTAGAGAAGATATGCTAAACTTGTATCGAACCTTAGTTAGACCACACTTGGGAGTACTGTGGGGTTCTGGTCGCCACATTATAAAAAGCATATAGAGGCACTGGAGAGAGTGCATAAAAGATTTACAAGGATGATACCAGAACTGCAAGGTTAAACCTATCAGGAAAGGGTCTCTATTCTTTTGAAAAGAGAAGGCTGAGGGGTGACCTAATAGAGGTCTTTAAAATTATGAACGGTTTTGATTGAGTAGACACAAAGAGAATGTTTCCACGTGTGGGGAAGAGCATCACTAGAGGCCATCGATATAAGATAGTCACCAAGAAATCAAATGGGGAATTCAGAAGAAACTTCTTTACCCAGAGTGGTGAGATGTGGAACTCGCTACCACAGGGAGTGGTTGAGGTGAATAGTATAGATGTATTTAAGGGGAAGCTAGATAAGCATATGAGGGAGAAGGGAATAGAGGGTTATGCTGATAGTAGGATGAGGCTCGAGTGCAGGATAAACACCAGCATGGACTGGTTGGGCCGAATAGCCTGTTTTTGTGCTGTATATTCTATGTCGATAATCTGTTTCTTTTTAATGATGTTGATTGAAGGATAGATATTAGCCAGGACTCCCCTTGAAATAGTGCTATGGGATTTTTACGTCCACCTGAGAGTGTATGCGGGGCCTCGGTTTAACATTTCATCCGATAGATGGCACCTCACCACTACACTGAAGAGTCAGCCTGGATTTTTGTGCTCAAATCTTCTGGAGTGGGACTTGAACCCACAACCTTCTGACTCAGAGGCGAGAGTGCTACCCACTGAGCCATGGCTGACACTAAGGCACTGATTATTCTCCAGGTTTGTTAACATCTCAACACCAAGAGGAGAGAGCTACCTCACTTATAACACACAGCAGTGCATATATATAAAAACTTGGTGATTTCTTGCTGGTTTTCCCTTTTTTTACTGTCAAGAAAGTTGTAGCAATGGTCTTGCATTTCACAAGCAGTGATATTGTGATTTAATTTTACCAGCGGCTGCTAGAAAATACCCTGCCAACTGCAAATGAATCGGTAATGAGTGTGGAACGTCTCAACAACTCCCATTGCCTCAAGTTAAAGTTGCATTCAATAGAACTGGCTCTAACTACACATTGCTCCAGCATTTGGCTGCTTTGTGAATTTAACCACTTGTGCTTGCGGCTTTGTTTTATCCCCCTCAATGGCGCAAGTCTTGTACTTCTGGCTACGCACGTTCTCAAACTGGTCTGTTGCCCCCATTGGACAGTGCACTGAATCCGGGTGGAGGAGGGCTGGCAGTCCTGGGCACCCACCATCACGTGCTGAATTCAATTAAAGCAATGCCTTTCATTTGTCGAACCATGACTTCGGCGGAAATCGCGCTTGAATTATCCGCAAATTTGAATTAAGCAACAAACTTTCAATGGGAGGCATTTTTGGTGCTATTTCGATTTGAATTAAACAGATTTGAATTAAAGGCAATAGACTGTATAAAAAAAAAATCAGTGAAGAATGATACAGTGCCAGACTTGGTTCTGGGTAAATAACAGGGATAAGTAAGTGACCTGAATGTAGTAAAATATTAGGGTGGATTTTGAACCTGCCGCACATTTGTAAAACTGGCGTTGCAGACAGTGTCATGGATCAAGAAAAACATTAGATCAAAAATAAAGTCTAATTAGGGAGGCATATCATAAAATTAAAGCTCGTAATACAGAAGAAAAACAGGAGAAATACAAAAAGCAGGGAAGAGAAGCAAATCAAGAAGATTAGAAGGACTAATTGAGAGTTAAAAAATAGACTGACAGTCAGCATAAAGGTTAATAGCAAAGCTTTTGAAAGTAGGAAGATAGTTTTAAAAGGTGTGGGGCAGGATAAGACAACTTCATAGTAAGAAATGTAGAATGTCGCGAGTTATTTGACATGTTTTGCATCCGTGTTTTGAGGGGTAGGTGAAGGAAAATGGCAGCAATTCTGGAGGAGGATGTGGGGGGGCCATTAACTGATGTTAAAAAGGATACTACTAAAAGTACTTTTAAATGGGATTTAAGGTCGATCAGTCGGAAGCTGATCAATCGTGACACTTGAGCAGGAATTCGATAAAGAGCAAAAATATTAAAAAGGGAATGGGAAAAGAGTAAGGAATTGGAATTAGAGAAGATAGGTTGATATAGATTTTTGGACTCTAGGGGAATCAAGGGATATGGAGATCGGGCGGGAAAGTGGAGTTGAGGTCGATGATCAGCCATTATCTTATTGAATGGCGGAGCAGGCTCGAGGGGCCGTATGGCCCACTCCTGCTCCTAATTCTTATGTTTCTTATGTTAGATGGAGTAGCCAGCACCTGCAGACACAATCAGCCAAATAACCTCCTCCTGTGCTGAACTTACTATGATTCTATGACACTTTCCTGCACAGACTAAAACACAAATGTACAAATTATTTTAGCCTGTCTAGATCAAGCTTTTAATTACGATACAGAATTGTATATTGAGCAAGTAACATTCTTCTTGCTTTGTCGCTCTTGTTTTTGCTAGGCATAGAAAAGTTCAAAGGTCAATACATGCACAGTAAGGAATATAAAGATCCGCTAAGGTTTGACGGAAAGAGAGTGGTAGTAATTGGAATTGGAAACTCTGGGGTTGACCTTGCAGTTGAAATTAGTCGACGTGCTAAACAGGTAATGACCAACACAACAAAACTCTCGCCTTTCAGAGCTGTTTGAAAATAGTTACCATCACTGTGTTTGTAAAAGATCTACTATCTTTCACTGAAACTTCATCTGCCTCTCAGCTGGTGCTATTCCAAACCTGCTCTACTTCACCTGAGGAAGGGGCGATCGATAGCTCCGAAAGCTTGTGATTTCAAATAAAACTGTTGGACTATAACCTGGTGTTGTGCGACCTCTCAATTTTGTCCACCCCAGTCCAACACCGGCATCTCCGCATCATAATCTGGTATAGCAGCCCCTCTTCCCCTCCCCACCGCCCTTCTGGTCACATGGCACAAGGCAGCATACAATGGAAACAATGATGTCCATAATGTGACAGCGAATGACAATGAACAATTACATAGGAACAGGAGTAGACCATTCATCCCCTTGAGCCTGTTCCACCATTCAGTGAGATCATGGCTGTTCTGTATCTTAACTCCAGCCACCTGCCTTGGCTCCATATCCTTTCATACCCTTGGCTAGCAAAAAACTATCGCTCTCGGATTTAAAATTATTAATTGAGCTAGCATCTACTGCTTTTTGTGGGAGAGTTTCACACTTCTACCACCCTTTCCTAACTTCTCTCCTGAATGGCCTGGCTCGGATTTTAAGTTTACGTTCCCTTCGTCCTAGACTCCCCCACCAGTGGGAAAAAAAATCTCTCTCTACCCTACCAATTCCTTTCAAAATTCTAAAAACCTCAATCAAATCACCCCTTAACCTTCTATATTCCAGGGAATACAAGGCTAGTTTATGTAACCTCTCCTCATAATCTAACCCTTGGAGCCTGGTAACATTTTGGTGAATCTGCACTGCACTCCTTCCAAGGCCAATATATAATTGCTAAGGTGTGGTGCCCAGTACTCCAGATGTGATCTAACCATTGTGTGTGGTAATGGAAAATACAGACTCAGCAACAGAAACCACTGGAAACTAAAACTCTCTCTAAAGTGTGATAGAAACTGGTAACTAAAAGAGCGGCTTGTTTTGTATTCTCTCTATCTTGCGCTTGCAGTATCCAGTGAGGCATCCACCATTTATTCTAATTCAAGAAAGTAAAGATTATAGGAGTTGCCCAGATTTAAAGATTAAAGAGAAAAGCTGCAAATGCTAGAAACCTGAAATAAAAGTGGAAAATATCAGAACTGAGCCGCAGGTTGAAAGAAAAGGACAGTTTGTGACCCAGTTCTGTTTCAGATCCTGATTGACTTGATCCTGATTGTTTTAACCTGGGTTAGACTCATTTCTCCGATCAGCTATCTAATAAATGTTCCTACTTTTTTTTTGCTGTATTGTGCAATACTTCTACTGCATGTACAGTTACATAGAATTACAACAAATTTACAGCACAGAAACAGGCCATTCGGCCCAACTGGTCCATGCCGGTGTTTATGCTCCACCCCTCTTTATCTCACCCTATCAGCAGATCCTTCTATTCCTTTCTCCCTCATGTGTTTATCTAGCTTCCCCTTAAATGTATCTATGCTATTCGCCTCAACCACTCCTTGTGGTAGCAAGTTCCACATTCCAACCACTCTCTGATTACAGATGTTTCTCCTGAATTCCCTATTGGATCATCTTATATTTATTGCCCCTAGTTTTAGACTCCTCACAAGTGGAAACATCTTCTCTACATCTACCCTATCGAACCCCTTAATAATTTTAAAGACCTCTATTAGGTTATTTTAATGAGTTTGTTGTTCACCATGATTTTAAAAAGGAGGTTTGTTAGAATTATGGCACACAAGCCCAGGGCTTTAAAAAAAAAGCAAAGGCTGAGGTAAAGTTGAAATCAGTTCTGCAAGGAAGTGACAGGTGCTTTATGGGCCAAATAAGAGGCGCTTGCGACCTTTCAGCCGCGATGCATGGTTTGATCATGCCCCCACCTGATGTTTATGTACTTTCCAGTACCACTGGATAATAATAAGTGGGAAACCTAGTGGGACTGTTTGTCTTTCCTCCAGAATTAGATGCACATATATTTGGTTCCCTAGGGGAAAGTAAGATGCAGTATTGGTGTTTACTTGTGCATGTACATGGGGAAGATTTTAAAACTTACTGTCCTTATGTTCTTCAAAATGCCTTGTAGTTATTTCTGAGTACGAGAAGAGGCGCCTGGGTAACGAACCGTGTGGCTGATAAAGGATTCCCCGGGGACATGCTGTATAACTGTCGCATTATTAGCCTGTTGCCTTCATCTATGGTTTCCTGGCTTGCTGAAAGAGACGTTAACAGTCGAGTCGATCATGCAAACTATGGCCTGAAGCCTAACCACAGGTCTGTAGAACCCGCCAACATTCTGTTCTAGGAGACTGAAGATTTGTAGCGCAGCTATCTCTCCTCCTTTAAGTCGCTCCTTGAAACATACCTCTTGGACCAAGATTTGGGTCACCTATCCTAATGGCCTGTATTTTGTGGTCAGCAGCGAAGGAACGGTGCTCGCCATTCATTACGCTTGCAACTGCCCACAGACTTAATGTGGGCTTTTGCGCTGCAACTTGCGGTTCTTGGAGATCCTTTTCAGCGCGGCACCCTCCACAGGGGATCTGTGGCGTGTTTGAACCGGGGCAAGCAACAGTGTGACTCTTCGACCAATCAGATTGAAGAATCCTCACCTGAGCCAGGCAGAGTGTGAACCAGGAAGTGCAAATTAGAATATTTAATTCAGCTAAATTAGAATATTCAATGTAAAATCATGTACAGAAAGATAAATAAAGAGGCAAAGAATGATATGATTGAGAGAGATAAAAGAGACAAAGAAAAAGTTAAAAAAAAATTTAAAATCTGCAACAATAATTAAAATCTGAAGGAATGAGACTCCACACTTGTAAAAGTAAAATTTTAGTGTCAGACAGGTTATTTGACAGTAATTAAAGCTTACCACCATTTTTTTTGGCCTATGCGGCCCCTTTCACGGGCTACGCGGCCCATTCAAATTTCCGCACATGCCCGTTTTTTTTCCCCCCCAATTTAAAATCTGGCTCACTGGCTGCGCACGACCCCTAGAGCACCACGTGGCCACGCAGCTTAAAGTGAACATTGCTCATCACACCTTGAAAAGTTCACTTACACTGGAATGGACAATCCCTAACTCTTTCTGGTGTGCTTAGTGGGTAAGTGCAGTAACTTCATGCCCTTCATGTGTTTGAATGGCGAATCGGTCGGCGAGGTACCAGTGTAACGAAGCTTGTGGAGGAGCAGGGCAAATCAGACAGCAACTTCCTGATTTCCACGTTTAACTGCGCGTGTGCGGACGCCAGAAGTTGCTGTCCAATTTACTCCATAATAACGGTGAGCGCTGATAGCCTCCTTCTAAGTGCCACCTCGGTCTCAGATCTATCCCCTTCCAATTTCCATCCTTCCCTATGTGGAAGCATTAAGTCTGTGCTCGTCACACCACCTGGGTTCTCACTGTTTGGGGGAATCACATGAAGGGAACCTCCACCCCAGTCACCTCAATGACTACATTCCTTTGTTTTCTTTGTAACTGCCCACCATGTACCTGGCAATATTTGTACATTCACTGGTCCTGGCAGTTAAAGTTATTTTGTAAACCTGAACTGTAATTTCTGAAATGTTGTTGACACAAATGTACACTAGTCATTATTGTTGGGGTGTTATCTCTATTGCAGTTTTCTCAGCCAGCATCCAACGATCAATGATGATTTGCCAAATCGCATTATATCAGGAGCTGTTCTTGTGAAACCTAACGTGAAGCAATTTACTGAAACTGCTGCCATTTTTGAAGATGGCACAGCGGAAGACATCGATGTTGTTGTTTTTGCAACAGGATACACTTTCTTGTTCCCATTTCTGGATGAGTCTGTTGCTAAAGTCGACAAAAACCATATTTCTCTCCATAAATACGTCTTTCCGCCGCAGCTGGAGAAGCCAACTCTGGCCATCATTGGTCTTGTTCAGCCATTAGGAGCCATTATGCCAATATCTGAACTTCAGGCACGTTGGGCCACGAGAGTTTTTAAAGGTACAAGGACACTAGAAATAAAAGGGTAAAAAAGTATTAAGTATTGTATGTGATTTCCATAGACCTGAACAAAATAGTCTAGTTTATAGTGAAATAACAACAGAAAACGCTGGAAAAACTCAGCAGGCCAGGCAACATCCGTGGAGAGAGAAACAGAGTTAACGTTTCAGGTCGAAACCCTTCGTCAGAACTGAGAAAAGAGCAGGAAATGAAACAGATAAAAATGCAAGGGGGAGGAATAAAAGAACAAAAGGGGTGGTCTATGTAAGTAGAGACATTAAGAGATGCTCAAGGCAAGACGGTAATAGGACAGGTTAAGAAACAAAAGGTGAGGTGTGAAATGCTGGCAGAATGAGAGACAGCTGCCGTAGGGGGAGAGAGAGAAAAAAAGGAAAAAGGAAAAAGGCACAGACCAAAAGGGTGGATAAAATGTATATATGTGGTAGGGGCCGAGGTTATGATCTGAAATTGTTGAACTCGATATTGAGTCCGGAAGGCTGTAAAGTGCCTAAACGAAAGATGAGGTGCTGTTCCTCGAGCTTACGCTGAGCTTCCGTGGAACAATGCACGAGGCCGAGGACGGTGAAGTCTGAGTGGGCGTGGAGGGGTGAATTAAAATGACAAGCAACCAGAAGCTCGGAGTCACCCTTACAGACTGAATGGAGGTGTTCTGCAAAGCGGTCACCCAATCTGCGTTTGGTCTCCCCAATATAGAGGAGACCACATAGTGAGCAGCGAATACAGTATACTAGATTGCAAGAAGTACAAGTAAATCGCTGTTTCACCTGGAAGGGGTGTTTGGGGCCCTGGAGAGTGGGAAGGGGGGGATGTATAAGGGCAGGTGTTGCATCTCCTGCGCTTGCACGGGAAGGTGCCGGGCGAAGGGGAAGGGGTGCTGGGGGTGATAGAGGAGTGGACTAGGGTGTCTCGGGGAGCGGGGTCCCTACGGAATGCTGAAAGGGGAGGTGAGGGGCAGATAAGTTTGGTGGTGGGATCACGTTGGAGGTGGCAGAAATGGCGGAGGATGATCTGTTGAATGTGGAGGCTGGTGGGGTGAAAGGTGAGGACAAGGGGAACTCTATCGTGGTTCCGGGAGGGAGGGGCTGGGGTGAGGGCAGAAGTGCGGGAGATAGAACGGACACAGTCGAGGGCCGTGTCGACCATGGTAGAAGGGAATCCTCGGTTGAGGAAAAAGGAAGACATGTCGGAAGCACTGGTATGGAAGGTGGCCTCGTCTGAGCAGATGCGGCGGAGACGGAGAAACTGGGAGAAGGGAATAGAGTCCTTACAGGAGGCGGGGTGGGAGGAAGTGTAGTCCAGGTAGCTGTGGGAATCAGTGGGCTTGTAGTGAATGTTGGTCAATAGCCTATCCCCAGAGATGGAGACGGAGAAGTCGAGGAAGGGAGGGAAGAGTCGGAGATGGACCATGTGAAGGTGAGGGAAGGGTGGAAATTGGAGGCAAAGTGAATGAAATTGTCTAGTTCGGAGCGAGAGCAGGAAACGGCACCGATACAGTCGTCAATATACCGGAAAAAGAGGTGAGGGAGTTTATAGTGAGGTGTGTTGCTGAGATAATGTCATTATGTGGATTTCTTGTTGCTAAGGTGAAGATGACTTACTACAATTCCTCAGATGGCCTGTCAGATTAATGCATTGCATGGTGTGGTACTGAGCCGCACAGATCACAAGGTCCCAGGTTCAAGCCTCAGCATGTGCTGCGTTAAGTTTAATCTCTTTTCTTCTTGCGTTTTTCTCTGCCTTCTCAACTGGGGAATGCAAATGACCCCAAACTGGGAGGGAAATTGTTAGTCAAGAGTCCCTGCTCCCGATTGCTGGCTGGTGGAGAGTTCAGGAAAGACTGTGCGTGAATGCTGGATAAGAACAAGATTGAGGTGACTGCGATGGCCTACCAAGTAGCCCACTGACAATCACACATGAAGAATCTCCTCCTGGCTGAAGTTCCAGAGGGCTGCTGATGTCCAGTAATAGTCAGCAACTCCTGGAGGGAAATCGAGGGGAAAATAAACATGAATGACTTGATAGAGCCTTGCCAGCAGTCATTGCGCCCTGCTATAACTTAATTCTTTCCAAGCTGTTCCAAACTATAGAATGGCTTAACCGCTTCCGAGGATTGTCAGGCTTTTAAAATTCAAGTTCCATGTCACCCAATCACTACTTTCCAATTTACCTCATCCTCGCTTTCCCTTTTCAACTCCGGTTTGTCCTGTACCATGGGCTTTGGCCCTTCACGCTGATTTCTTAATTTAAAAAAAAAACTCAGTTGATGTAGTGAATTCAAAGAGGGCCCTTATGATATAATTAATCCCCGCCTTTATATAAATCCCTGGCGATTCAATCGCTGGTTAAACAGCAAGTTAAATGTACTAATTTCTGTCAAATACAGCGCTGTGCTGCTGCAAGTTGGAACTGCATTTGCTTTTACAATATTGAGGAGGTAAACCTACTTTCCTGTGTGAGGCAATGTTCTTTTAAGTTTGTGTTCATTTTACAGGTTTGGCTAAACTGCCTTCTGTCAGCGCCATGATGTCAGAGATATTGGAGAAGAAAGAAAAAATGGCCAAAAGGTATTCTATTACATAGAATTTACAGCACTAAAACAGGCGATTTGGATAAACTGGTCTGTGTCGGTGTTTATGCTCCACACGAGCCTCCTCCCACAACTCTTAATCTCACCCTATCAGCACATCCTTCTATTCCTTTCTCCTCATGTGCTTATCTAGCTTCCCCTTAAATGCATCTATGCTATTTACCTCAACTACTCCTTGTGGTAGCGAGTTCCACATTCTCACACTCTCTGGATAAAGAAGTTTCTCCTGAATTCCCGATTGGATTTATTAGTGACTATCTTATATTTAGGTCCTTAGTTTTGGACTCCCCCGACAAGCGGAAATATCTTCTCTAGTCTACCCTATAAAATTCTTTCATCATTTTAAAGACCTCTATCAGGTCACCCCTCAGCCTTCCCTTTTCTGGAGAAAAGAGCCCCAGCTTGTTCAGCCTTTCCTGATAAGTATGTCCTCTCAGTTCTGGTATCACCCTTGTGTGTCTCTTTTGCACCTTCTCCAGTGCCTCTATCTCCTTTTTGTAATATGGAGACCAGAACTGTTCACAGTACTCCAAGTGTGGTCTACCCAAGGTTCTATACAAGTTTACCATAACTTCTTTGCTTTTCAATTCTATAGATATGTATTTTACACATCAGTACTGAAGATAATCAATTTGACAACCCATTGTCTTGATTACGTTTTACAATCTATTGTTGAAAGCTCCATTTCCCCTCGCACTATTTTTTTGTTGTTAATGTCAGTGGAACTACCTTGGGGGGAATAAAATCACAAAAGAAACCTAGAATATAGGACCCGTCAAATGCCTGAGTGGCAACACAAGACCCGTTAAAGCCCAGTTGTGTTACGAGATAAACAAACCATTTGAATAACACAATATGAAGAAAAGGCAATATTTGGAAATGACAGCTACAGACTTTGATTGGTGCATTTTAAGTTGGACATATACTGTGGAGCAGTTAATAATCTGATGCATTATACTTCGTGGAACAAGGTGTTACCTTGACAGAGTTGTGCAAAGCAAGGTTTTCAGTTAGTTGCCAGTGTGTGAATGTAGAGGCAAAATATTTCAGCACAGTTTGGCATTAATTCAATATTTGCATCAGCTGAACAATGCACTGTTGAATATATCAATGTAGGGGTGGACATCCTGTAGCCAGAAAGAAAGAGTGAGGCCGGGGAAAGGAAGTGGATGCCCATCGGTTGCCCGGGGGGGCGGGGCAGGGGGGTGGGGCAAGAGTTTGACATCGGTAGAGGCAGTGCAGGAAAGTCCTGGGGATCTGAAGTTACCTGGTAGGTATACAAGGGAGGGAAAGCACCATCAAACACCATGTCACTGTGGAGAAAGTGGTCAAAAATCCCAGGACACGAGCTCCGGATGAGGTCCCTCGCGTGTTACTCGAAGATTGTGTGCCCTATGCTAGGCTTTCCACCACGGCTGCTGATCCTCCTGGATCCCAGGAATCCGCAGGCTGCATGGAAATCTGCCCAAGAGACAGGTCACTCTTGTGCCTGGTGCCTCTGATCCCCTTCCCACTCCCACTCCAACCACAGTTCCATGCCACCTGGCTGGCTCCAAATAGCAAGGGGTCAAATCAGTCTAACATAGGGGAAAAAGCCTGGAGAGACATACTTTAGGGGCAGATAGGAGAAGGAAATAATTTTTTTTTTTAAAAAGCAAAAGGGTGGAGTGTGCACGTGTTCATGTGGGGGAAAGAGATGGGAGGTCATGTAATGCATCACCTGGCTGGGGGTGGAGCCAATCTTTCGTCAGATTCAGCTAAGGGGTGGGTGTATTGGCAGGGGCCAGCCATGGCAGAACCTGTGGGAAGCACCCAGCTGCAATCTCAGAACCAAACTGATGGTGTCAATCCTGTGTGTCTGTTGCCCACGTGGGCCAAAGACCGTTGAGCCAGCCAGGTGGTGCCAACATCAAACTGGGGTGGTGGGTGTTGTGGCTGGGGAACGGCACTACATCTCCGCCCAGGACTTTTGACTATTTGGCTCACTGGTCGGACTCTGATAGCCAGTCCCGATGTGTGCATCTCATGTAACATCTTGCTGTGTTTGCTCGACTTTAAAGATGGTAAAGAATAAAAATGTTTTCTAAAAAAAAGGTAAAGGAGTAAAAGGCCACTCCTTTATGGTTTTCACAGAATAATGGAATTCAATCCCCAATGCGTCAGGAAAAATTGCAATACATTTAAATATAAATGGAATGTGACTTAAGTCAGTCGCTGTAAATCAGTGGCTCAGGTGCTTTCCCTTAACTGCTATAAACACCCCTGTTGCCATAAAAAAGCAAATCCTCTGTCTCACCACAAGTAAGGCCATGGGAGATCGACTAGTAATAATATAAAATCAGGAGAGAATGTAGGACTTTAAAATGGGCATTGACTTGCACCTGGGTGCCCTGGTCGAATTATCCCCTGTCCTCTAACCCTGCTTCAAAGCGCCTTGGGATGTCTTACTACGTTAAAGGCGCTATATAAATGCAAATTGCTGTTGTTGCTTCACCTGAAGACCACTAGGGCGTGACTTCCCAAGTGCAATGCCATGGAACCTCGACTAGTATTTCATATTTTTCACAACTGCAGAAATATATATTGATCTTGCATTGAAAATGTATATATTTTAAAAACTCTTAATAATTACAGGAGTTTGTGACCGGGGCGATTTCTTGTTAATATTGAGAACTGTGCCGTTACGGTTTGTGTGTGAGAGCTCCCACAATGGTCAAGAACGGGTAAGTGCGTTGCCGGGTGCAGTGCTAAGCCACGCGGGCAATCCCCCGGACTGCACTGAGTGAGTTGGTCTCAGACGGAGTGGAAGCAAAAGCTAGTGGGGAAAATGCTCTTGCTCACTGTCCAGTGACACTTGCTGGAAAGTGTGTGTCTGTGTGTACATTGAGTGAGAATAGGAGTTGGGCTCGGCTGTGATAGCTGGATAACCTGCCTGACGTTCACGGTCAAAGCTCACACAGCCAGAATGCCCACTGCATTGAAGGCTGCCAGCACCTCTCTGGAACAGCACCCCAGCACGAGGCTGTGGCCTGCAGGAAAGTGGGGCTTGAAAATTCGAGGCAAAAATCAGATTTCTTTTTAAGTTGTATGTCTCTCCCTGTCTCCTCCTCCCTCTATATAAGGTATGTCGGCTCCCAAAGACACACTATTCAAGTTGATTACGTACCCTACATGGATGAATTAGCTGAGCTGATTGGTGCGAACCCCAACATGAAGCAGCTCCTCCTCAGTGATCCGCGGTTGGCGTTTCAGGTTTTCTTCGGCCCCTGCTCACCGTACCAGTTTCGCCTGGCTGGGCCCGGAAAATGGCCGAAAGCTCGGGAAACCATCCTCACGCAGTGGGAACGCACCATCAAACCGACCAAAACACGTGTGGTCTCTGGTCGTCAGCAAGGAGCCTCTTTGCCAGTGCTGCTGAAACTCTTGTCTCTGTTGGTTGCCCTTGGCGCTGTTTATCTGTTCCTCTAATCAGTCGGAAGGTTTTCCTGAGGAGTTTCTCTCAGCCTTTGTGTCGGCCAAATAATGATAGAGATGCAGATTCTGACTGTTTCTAATAATAGCATTGATTGCCTTTCTCCTGATGTATTTTGATTGCTGTGGGTTTTGTTTCTAAAGATGTCTGTGCCTTGATTGAATCAGGCTCTACGTCTGGTTCAGCTGTTTTTAATGAAAGGAACATTTCGCCAAGAAGCCGCCTGCCAACTGTAGGTGCTTATCTAATGAGTGAAATGTTCCATGTGGTGTTAATAATTACTAATCTATAAACTACGTATCCTTTTTTATTCATGAGCTAGTAACATGCAGTTTATTTGGGTCAGATGTTTTAAGAAATGGGAATGAAAAATTATTTTTTTACAATGCTATGAGTACTATATTTTTCTATTCTAACACTCACCGTCCAGGCTCATGAGGACCAGCCACTTGGCTGAGGTACTGCAGGGTGCTTGTGGATCTGAGCCCCAGCTGGGGGGTGGTGGGGGGCAAGAATAATTTTCACATACTATATGACAAATATTTAAGTATTTCTTTAAAAAAAAAAGTTATACTTAGTCCCAGAAGTGGAACTAAAACGCACATCACACGGATCTTCAACTTGGCTCAGTTGGGAACACTCTCAACTCTAGAGTCATAAAGCTTCCAAATCCCGTTCCTAGACTGGAGCGCACAATCTGCACAGATACCCCAAGAAAGTACCGAGGGAGATCCACTCCCTGTTCTGGTTATTCAGGTTGAAGATCCCACAGAAAATGTAGAGTCCTTCAGGCGTCCTGACCAACATTCCTCCCTCAACGTAACACCCGAAAAAAACAGCTTTACCCTAGTCATCTAGCTCAGCGCTGTTTGTGGGATCTTGCTGTGTGAAAATTGGCTGCGTGTTTGCCTACATAACACACTAATTCATTGTATGTGAAATGTTAAGACAGTTGAGATTTTTTAGCTGATAATATTCAGATGTGAAATTATCTAAAACCTGCAGCTCTTTTGGCAGCTTCTCAATCAGTGTGTGATGATTGTGCAGGATACAATTGACTTTTTCAGTTGTGTAATTGTGGTACATGCAGATTGTTATAAATAATAATTCGTGGCTTCCTTCCCCGAGAGTTTGACGGATGGTGTAAAAGTGGACCCAGTGAAATCCACAGCTCCGTGATGCATCAAACCTTTGGGTGTAGGTATTGGAAGCAGTAAATATTCAAGAAAACTCAGCAACTGCTAGCACCACGCTAATTAAACCGTTCATGTACGTGTCTCAAAAGCTCAGCTCTGGTTTTCTAAAACAATAGGAAAAAAAGTGCGAAATTAAATCAGTTGCACCTCCTGTTGGGTTCCGATTTTTTTTTTCCCAGGTGTGTTCTGATACGATTTGTAACATTAGCTGAAATTCTGAATGCCTGCAGACCCTTTTAATAATGATGCGAGTGTTGTAAGGCTACAGCATCCAAGTCCAAATTATTGTTGGTTTACAGATGGAAAAGTGTGTTGTTTCACTGACA
Organism: Squalus acanthias; assembly: GCA_030390025.1. Classification (NCBI taxonomy): domain Eukaryota; kingdom Metazoa; phylum Chordata; class Chondrichthyes; order Squaliformes; family Squalidae; genus Squalus; species Squalus acanthias. The sequence continues at coordinate 73,449,911 of CM059439.1, forward strand.
CCCCGGGAACAAAACAGGGCAAATGCAAGAATTTCTTTGCTTCTTTGGCTCAGTGTCAATAATTGTCTGATTACGATCCTGTGAAGCGCCTAGGGATGGTTTGCTACATTAAAAGGCGCTATATTTAGGGATGGGCAATAAATGCTGGCCTCGCCAGCTACGCCCCCATCCCGTGAACGAATTTAAAAAAAATGCTGCTGTTTGTTGTTTTTGCGGCCTTTGGGTCCCTGCTGGCTCCCCTGATCTGAGTGGGGCTGGGCGCTTCTTTTGAACACAAAGGGAGAGAAGACTTGCATTACGGGTCTCTGCCCCTTTTTTTCCTCTGCCATGGCCCCCAAGAACTATGGATTCCCCGGGACCCAGCCCGTCACTCGGTCAGTGTCGCCGAACAGTGGGGACCCGGCGGGCCGTCTCATATTGAGAGCATCGTGTGCGCTGCCAGAGATCATGGCTTTGACCTGCATGACCTAATGGCAGGGTTGCTGCACACTGACACAGTTGAAGCTCCACCTTGCTGGTATGAGGGTCACTCCTGTGCTGAGGAGAATGAAAGGCAAAGTGCGTCCCATTGGTTAGGGAAGTCAGCCAGGTGGAAACAGCCACGTCAAATGACACCTCTGCAGTAAAATCATAGAATCATACAGCATAGAAAGAGGCCACTCGACCCATCGTGCCTGTGCAGGCTTTTTGAAAGAGCTATCCAATTAATCCCACGCCTCTGCTCTTTTCACATAGCCCTGTAAATTATTCCTTTTCAAGTATACATCCAATTCCCTTTGGAAAGTTTCTACTGAATCTGCTTCCACCACACTTTCAGGCAGTGTGTTCCACATCATAACTCACTGCATGAAAAACAAATTCTCATCTCCATCCTGGTTCCTTTGCCAATATCAAGGGTCAGTTTTGCAATGTTTATAAATGAGTTAGACTTGGGTGTAGGGAGCAGCATTATAAAGTTTGCAGATGATATGAAACTTGGCAAAGTTGATGATCATGATGAGGATAGTTCTAGGCTTCAGGATGACAGGATGGTGAAATGGGCAGAAGCAGGGCAGATGGAGCTCAATGTGAAGTGATGCACTTTGGGAGGACTAATATGGAAAGACAGTATACTACAAATGGCACGATTTTGAAAAGTGTAGATGAGCAGAGTGACCTTGGTGTCCTTATACATAAATCCTTAAAAGGTGGCAGGGCAAGTTGATAAGGTGGTTTAAAAAAAAAAGCATATAGGTTACTTGAGTTTATAAATAGAGGAATAGAATATAAAAGCAAAGAGATCATGCTAAAAATTTATAAATCACTGGTTAGGCCTCAGCTGGAGTATTGTGGGCAATTCTGGGCTCCACACTTCAGGAAAGATGTAAAGGCCTCAGAAAGGGTACAGAGGAGTTTTACCAGGATGTTCCCAGGGATGAGGGACTTCAGTTATGAGGAGAGGTTGGAAAAGTTAGGACTGTTCTCCTTGGAACATAGGTTAAGAGGTGACCTAATGGAGGTTTTCAAGATGATGAGAGGTTTTGATAGAGTAAATAGGGAAACAATAATCCCTCTGGCGAGTGGCTCAATAGATGTCATAGATTCAAAATCATTGGAAAAAGATCTAGAGGGGAGATGAGAATTTTTTTTCACTCAGTTGTTGGGATCTGGAACGCTCTACCTGAAAAGGTGGTGGAAGCTGATTCCATAAATAATTTTAATAGGGAGTTGGGCAGGTTCTTGAGGATGAGGAACTTGCAGGGTTACGGACAAAAAGCGGGGATGTGGGACTGAGCACGACTGCTCTTTCAAAGAGCCGGCACAGGCACGACGGGCCGAATGGCCTCCTGTGTTGTAAGTTTCTATGATTTTATGAACATCTCAGGAACCTATTAAATTCCAAAGTGATGAGCCGTAGAGCGCATTAAATACCTGAACAGTGGCCTGTAGGACCCATTAACATTTGCCCCCCACCCTCAACCCTTTAAATCCCTGAGGTGTGGTATACAGGATCCATTAAACTCCTGCTATAAACCCCACCTGTTTGGTATGAGATAAACAAAATAGCTAACTTGTAACAGCACATTATAAAGATAGGGGACTTTCCGAGAATGAAGGTTGCAAAATGTATCTGCATTGTGTGTGTTTGTAAATTTAAAAATCATTTTTTTTATTTTGTCCTCAAGATTTGTCGCTCATCCCTTGCTAGGCCACCTCCGAGGGCTTTAAGAGTCAACCACATTGTGTGGGACTGGAGTTACATGGAGGCCAGACCAAGGTGGTGTAGCAGATTCCCTTCCCACAAATGACATTAGGGAACCAGTTGGATTTTTAAAACAATCTGACAGCTTTCATGATCAACTTTCTGGTGCTGGCCAAAAATTAGCAAATTTATTAAATTAAATTTCACAACTTGCCATGGTGGCATTTAAACATTTGGATTATTACTATGATAAGCCCCACTCCAGAGACTTGAATACTAAATCTAGGCTGACACTCCAGGGCAGTACTGAGGGAGTGCTGCACTGTCAGAAGTGCCGACTTTCGGATGAGTCGTTAAACCGAGGCCCCATCTGCTCTCTCAGGTGGACGTAAAAGACCCCATGGCACTATTTTGAAGAGGAGGAGCAGGGGAGTTCTCCCCAATGTCCTGGACATAGTTACCTCTCAATCAATGTCATTAAAAACAGATTATCTGGTCATTATCACGTTGCTGTTTGTGGGACCTTGCTGTGCGCAAATTGGTTGCCGCGTTTCCTACATTGCAACAGTGACTCCACTTCAAAAGTACTTCATTGGCTGTAAAGCGCTTTGGGACATCCTGAGGTCATGAAAGGCACTATATAAATGCAAGTCTGTCTTCCTATCCCTCATAATCTCTCGGCATTTTCTCATTCTCTTTTATTATGCCTATAGGCCCTGTATACCCTCTTCAATTTTAATTTGTTTAACCCCTTTATTTATCCACAGAATCCTGAAACTTGAAGTAGTCTTCTTTCTTGTAAGGGTATATATTTATTTATCACCTTTGCAAACTCCTTTACAAAAATATCCCACTGTTGATCTACAGTCTCATGTGCCAATTTTTCTTTCCACCTAGCTCATTCAAATATTTTTATTCAAAAACAATAATACCTGTACAACTCATTAATTACATAGTAAATCCATTACATAGTAAATCCATTACATTCATCCACCACAGTAAAAAATAAAGCCTTAAAAACAGCCTTATAGTTAATATAAATGCAATGATTAATTTTACAAATAATCAATAATGTTTACAGTACAAATACCCTTAAACAATACCACACAACTTTTAGATTTAAAATAATAAATCTCAAAGTTAACTCCACATAAAACATAAACCATTTCAACACCAGTGTACAAACACATAGCATCATCATAATCCAATTAAATGCTACAAATAACATTTATTCCCCTAGCTCATTCAAAAATCTGCCCTATCTCAATCTGGTGCCTTTGATTTTGTACTAACGTTTTCCCTTTCTATTTTTTGTTTATATTTTAACGCTACTGATTTTCACTTTTTTGTCTAAGCCATCACCTCGTTCCTTTATCTCACTCTCTGCTTATAACTGATCAATTTGATTTTCCTCCTCCACTCACATTATTTCTTCTGCATGTTATCTATTTTCTAAATTTCTTTTTATTTGTATATTCAAAGTCTACCTGTTCTGATTGCTTTTATGTTCCCTCTCCCCTTCCTAATTTGCTTCTCTATTAATCCGTTCTGCCAGTAGATTAGCTCCCAGTTCAGAAGTAGCTTCCATCTTCCCCACAATTGGTGCCATTGCCCCATAAAACATAAAGCCCTCTTCCTGACACCACCCCTTTGCTCATTAAGTTCCCTAATCTTCCCTATTCCAGCACGTGGTTGGGGGAGCAACCTGGAGATTGCCAAACTTGAAGTCCTGCTCTTAAGACGGTTTATTAATTTCCCACACTCCTTTTGCAGGACTTGAGGTCTTTCCTTTCCTAGATCATTGGCTCCCACATAATGTCTGACAATCTTTTCCAGTCTTTCTGAAATGTCCCTCACTCTAGCACCTGAAAGACAACAAAGCATCCAAGACTCTTGGTTTAGTTTGCAAATGATAGTGTCCACCCCTTTAACTATCTAGTTTCCTATTACTGCATTCATAACTATTACTAATTTTCACTCACTCCACCCATGTGATATCCAGAAACAGCTGAGCACACTCAATACAGCAAAGGTCCTGGGCCCGGACAACATCTCGGCTGTACTGCTGAAGACTTGTGCTCCAGAACTAGCCGCGCCTCTAGCCAAGCTATTCCAGTACAGCTACAACACTGGCATCTACGCGAGAAAGTGGAAAATTGCCCAGGTATGTCCTGTCCACAAAAAGCAGGACAAATCCAATCCGGCCAATTACCACCCCATCAGCCTACTCTCAATCATCAGCAAAGTCAGAGTAGGTGTTATTGACAGTGCTATCAAGCAACACTTACTAATAGCCAACTCACTCATGCTCAGTTTGGGTTCCGCTAGGACCACTCGGTACCAGATCACCTTACAACCTTGGTCCAATCATGGACAAAAGAGCTGAATTCCAGAGGTGAGTTGAGAGTGACTGCCCTTGACATCAAGGCAGCATTTGACCGAGTGTGGCATCAAGGAGCCCTAGGAAAACTGAAGTCAATGGGGATCAGGGGAAAACTCTACACTGGCTGGAAGCATGGTACAGGAAGATGGTTGTGGTTGTTGGAGGCCAATCATCACAGCCCCAGGACATTGCTGCAGGAGTTCCTTAGGGCAGTGTCCTAGGCTCAAGCATCTTCAGCTGCTTCATCAATGACCTTCCTTCCATCATAAGCACAGAAGTAGGGATATTCGTTGATGATTGCACAGTGTTCAGTTCCATTTGCAATTTGTCAGATATTGAAACGGTCTGTGCCCGTACGCAGCAAGACCTGGACAACATTCAGTCTTGGGCTGATAAGTGGCAAGTAACATTTGTGCCACAAAAGTGCCAGACAATAACCATCTCCAACAAGAGAGAGTATAACCACCTCCCCTTGACATTCAATGGCATTACCATCGTCAAATCCCGCACCATCAACATCCTGGGGGTCACCATTGACCAGAAGCTTAACTGGACCAGCTACATAAATACTGTGGCAACAAGAGCAGGTCAGAGGCTAGGTATTCTGCGCCGAGTGACTCAACTGCTGATTCCCCAAAGCCTTTCCATCATCTACAAGGCACAAGCCAGCAGTGTGATGGAATACTCTCCACTTGCCCGGATGAGTGCAGCTCCAGCAACACTCAAGAAGCTCGACACCATCCAGGACAAAGCAGCTCGTTTGATCGGCACCCCATCCACCACCTTAAACATTTACTCCCTCCACCACCGATGCAACGTGTCTGCAACGTGTACCATCTACAAGATGCATTGCAGCAACTCGCCAATGTTTCTTCGACAGCACCTCCCAAACCCACGACCTCTTCCACCTAGAAGGACAAGGGCAGCAGGTGCATGGGAACATCATCACCTCCATGTTTCCCTCCAAGTCACTCACCATCCTGACTTAGAAGCATATCATCACACCATCATCATCGATGGGTCGAAATCCTGGAACTCCCTCCCTAACAGCACTGTGGGAGTACCTTCACCACAAGGACTGCAGCGGTTCAAGAAGATGGCTCACCACCACCTTCTCAAGGGCAACTAGGGATTGGCAATAAATGCTGGCCTTGCCAGCGACGCCCACATCCCATATATGAATAAATATCTTTAAAAAACTCCCCCGAACCATCTGATGCTTTTTAATACCATTGTAATCCATTTTATGGTCTTGCCCAGATTCTCATTTTGCCCGTAGTAAATCAGGGCTTCAAACATAATGTGGTCTCCTCTACATTGGGGAGACCAAATGCAGATTGGGTGACCGCTTTGCAGAACACCTCTGTTCAGTCCGCAAGCGTGATCCCAAGCTTCTGGTCGCCTGTCATTTTAATTCTCCGGACCACTCCCACTCTGACCTCTCTGTCCTCGGCCTCCAACACAGTTCCAATGAAGCTCAATGTAAGCTTGAGGAACAGCACCTCATCTTTCTATTAGGCACTTTACAGCCTTCCGGACTCAACATTGAGTTCAACAATTTCTGCCCCCATTTGTTTGGACGGCAGCTGTTGCTGATGATTCTGATATTCCCATTTACACCCCCTCTAGACCCATCTTTTGTTCCTTTACTTGACCCATTACCATCTCCTTTTGCCTTGCACCATCATCCCTTGTCATTTAATCTCTGCTGCCTTCCACCCTAACACAGACCTTCCCTTTTGTTCTTTCTTCCCCTCCCCCCTTTCCCTGCCTCTGTACTGGCTTAAAATCTGTTACATCTCTAACCTTTTCCAGTTCTGACGAAAGGTCATCGACCCAAAACGTTAACTCTGTTTCTCTCTCCACAGATACCGCCTGACCTGCTGAGTGTTTCCAGCATTTTCTGTTTTTACTTCAGACTTGTTGGAGAGGGTAATTTGCTGTGGGTATTCTTGCTGTAGCCTGTCCCTCCTCACCTTACCTGACCTATGGGTAGTCAGGACTCCTTCCTCTACCACTTCTAGCTCCCTGTGTCTTAGCAGGGTGACTACCCTCCGAAACTCTTGCTCCAAAAACCTCCCTGATGTATTAGATTGTCTCCAAATCCGCCTCAAGTTCTGAGACCTTGATCGCAAGTAATCTCAGTGGGAGAGAACCTCCAACTTGTCCAAAACTTGCATTTAATATAATACCTTTAACATAGCCCCAAAGGGAGTACCATCACCACACGGACTGCAGCGGTTCAAGAAGGCGGCTCACCACCTCCTTCTCAAGGGCAACTGGGGATGGGCAATAAATGCTGGCCTTGCCAGCGACGCCCAGATCCCATAAGCGAATTTAAAAAAAAAGTCCCTTTACAGAGGCGAGGCGAAATAAATAAAAACAGATAAAGGACCAGACACTGAGCCATGGTCGAAGTGTTGGGAAAGGTCTATGGAGGGAATTCCACAGAGTACAACCGTTAGCTCAAGGCTCTGCCACCAATCGAGGGAAAAAGGAGGGTGGGATGCACTTGAAGGTTGCAGTCAGAGGAGCAAAGGGCGAGGGAGCTCAAACGGGCCCTTTAAAGACCACTGGTTTGACTGCTTTACACCCAAGACTGCAGCATGCATAGTGCCTGAAAAACAGGCACTGCACGATCCAATTTCTAGGCCAGCCTGCCTGGTTTCAGTTAAGGCATAATGGCATCTGTTACCATATTGGGAGGTTTTCCATCGATCACCAAATAGTGGGAAAGAAATCCAGGGTGAGATTTGTAAAGAAGTTTGCAGCAGCGACTGAGTTTAACTATCCTGGGGTAGACTGGGATAAAATAAACATTTATGGTCAAAATGGGGAGTGGTTCTTCGAGTGAGTCCAGGATTGTTTCCTTAATCAGTAAGTTGCATGTCCAAGAAGGAGGACATAGTACAAGATCTGGTTCTGGGTCACAGCACAGGACCAGTAAGTGACCTGAAGGTTGGAAAAAGTAAGCATAACCTAATTAGGTTCACATTTAAAATAGATAAAGAATTAAAAACAAAGGTGTTGGATTAGAATTCTGTGCTATGTGTATGAGCCCTTAGAATACTGGTAAGTCCAGGGAAATGCCATCTCCCTGAGCTGGGCATCCATCAGTGTAATACGATATTTTGTGTTTGCATTGTCTGAATGTATCAATGTAGTGTTCCAGCTCACTTTCTGATCAATGGGAGTGAGAGGGATTGGTACCAAGGGGAGGTGGTAGTGGAAAGATGCAGGGGTAGGGTGTACGAAGGAAGCAAGGAGTATCATGAGTCATGGGTGAGAGGATGGGAAGGAAGCTGCTGAGGACTGCAAGCCACATTCCCTTTAAGTAACAGGTACGTGTGAACACTTCAACATTACAATTTCCATAGAAAATATTTACATAGCAGTTTGGAGCCTGAGACCTATGCAAGAATGTTAATATTAGAAATGTATTACTTTTCATTTGTGTGAAAATGTTGTTTGTGTTTATGTTGCAAATATTGGGGGAATATAGAGAACTAGGGACCATTTTAAGTGTGTGTGTTTCTCTAAGGTGTGTCCGCCCCCAAAGACACACTATTCAAGTTGATTACGTACCCTACATGGATGAATTAGCGGAGCTGATTGGTGCGAACCCCAACATGAAGCGGCTCCTCCTCAGTGATCCGCGGTTGGCGTTTCAGGTTTTCTTCGGCCCCTGCTCACCGTACCAGTTTCGCCTGGCTGGGCCCGGAAAATGGCCGAAAGCTCGGGAAACCATCCTCACGCAGTGGGAACGCACCCTCAAACCGACCAAAACACGTGTGGTCTCTGGTCGTCAGCAAGAAGCCTCTTTGCCAGTGCTGCTGAAACTCTTGTCTCTGTTGGTTGCCCTTGGCGCTGTTTATCTGTTCCTCTCAGCCTTTGTGTCGGCCAAATAATGATAGAGATGCAGATTCAGATTGTTTTTAATAATAGCATTGATTACCTTTCACATGATGTATTTTGATTCCCGTGAATTAATTTGCAAAGTCCATTGGTTGAAACAGATTCTCTGCCTGGTTTAGTTGTTCCTATGAAAGAACATTTCACCAAGGAACAGCCTGCCAACAGGGGTTGCTTACTTAATGACTGAAATGTTCAATGTGCTTTTATTAATTACTAACTTACAAACCATTCATTTAATCATGAGCTATTAACATGCCATGTATTAGTGCCAGGTGATTAAAAGGATTGGAAATGAAAAATTGTTTCCAGTAAACTACTTTAATAATTTGCTGCCAATTTAAGATAATTGGCGAAAGAATCAGAGGGGAGCTGAGGAGATTTTTTTGCAGCAAGTTGTTGTGATCTGGAGTGCACTGTCTGAAAGGGTGATGGAAGCTAATTCAATAGTAACTTTCTAAAGGGAATTGGATATATACTTGAAAAGGAAAAAAATTGCAGGGCTACGGGGAAAGAGTAGGGGAGTGGGACTAATTGAATAGTTATTTTAAAAAGCCAGCACAGGAAACAATGGGCTGAATCATACCTAGCACAAAAGAAGATGGTTGTGGTGATTGAAGGTCAATCATCACAGCCCCAGGACATCGCTGCAGGAGTTCCTCAGAGCAGTGTCCTAGGCCCAACCATCTTCAGCTGCTTCATCAATTACTTTCCCTCCATAAGGTCAGAAGTGGGGATGTTCGCTGATGATTGCACATTGTTCAGCGCCATTCACAACTCCTCAGATAAAGAAGCAGTCAATGCCCGCATGCAACAAGATCTGGATGACATTCAGGCTTGGGCTGATAAGTGGCAGGTAACATTCGCGCCACACAAGTGCCAGGCAATGACTATCTCCAACAAGCGAGAGTCTAACCACCGCCCCTTGACATTCAACGGCATTACCATCGCCGAATCCCCCACCATCAACATCCTGGGGGTCACCATTGACCAGAAACTTAACTGGACCAGCCACATAAATACTGTGGCAACAAGAGCAGGTCAGAGGCTAGGTATTCTGCAGCGAGTTTCTCACCTCCTGACTCCCCAAAGCCGTTCCACCATCTACAAGACACAAGTAAGGAGTGTGATGGAATACTCCACTTGCCTGGATGAGTGCAGCTCCAACAACACTGAAGAAGCTCGAAACCATCTAGGACAAAGCAACCCGCTTGATTGGCACCCCATCCACCACCTTAAACATTCACTCCCTCCACCACCGGTGTACCGTGGCTACAGTGTGTACCATCTACAAGATGCACTGCAGCAACTCGCCAAGGCTTCTTCGGCAGCACCTCCCAAACCTGCGACCTCTTCCACCTAGAAGGACAAGGGCAGCAGGCGCATGGGAACACCACCACATCCAAGTTCTCCTCCAAGTCACACACCATCCTGACTTAGAAGTATATCGCCGATCCTTCATCGTCGCTGGGTCAAAATCCTAGAACTCCCTACCTAACAGCACTGTGGGAGTACCTTCACCACATGGACTGCAGTGGTTCAAGAAGGCGGCTCACCACCACCTTCTCAAGGAAAATTAGGGATGGGCAATAAATGCTGGCCTTGCCAGCAACGCCCACGCCCATAAATGAATAAAAAAATAAGAATGGCCTCCTTCAATTTGGCTGGAGCTAAGAAACAGCAAGGGGCAGAAAACATTGGTGGGAGTTGTTTACAGGCCCCCAAACAGTAGTTGTAATGTAGGGCAGAGTATAAATCAGGAAATTAGAGGTGCATGTAACAAGGGTAATACAGTAATCATGGGGGACTTTAATCTACATATAGACTGGGCAAACCAAATTTGCAGTAATAGTGTGGAGGACGAATTCATGGAATGTATGCAAAATAGTTTTCTAGATCAGTATATTGAGGAACCAACTAGAGAACAGGTTATTTTAGATCTAGCATTGAGCAACGAGAAAGGGTTAATTAATAACCTTGTAGTAAAGGGGCCTTTAGGGAAGAGTGACCATAATATGATAGAATTTTATATTGAGTTTGAAAGTGACTTAGTTAAATCCGAAACTAGGGTCTTAAATCTAAACAAAGCAAACTACGTAGGTATGAGGGGCGAGTTGGCTAAGGTAGATTGGGAAACTACATTAAAAGATATGACAGTGGACGAGCAATGGCTAGCATTTAAAGAATTAATACATAATTCACAATAAATATACATTCCTTTAAGGCACAAAAACCCCACAGGAAAAGTGGTCCAACCGTGGCTAACAAGAGAAGTTAAAGATAGTATTAGATCAAAGGAAGAGGCTTATAATGCTGCCAAAAAGAGTAGTAAGCCCGAGGATTGGGAGGATTTTAGAATTCAGCAAAGGAGAACCAAGAAATTGATAAAGAAAGGGAAAATAGAATATGAGAGTAAACCAGCGGGAGACATAAAAACAGACTGTAAAAGCTTCTATAGGTATGTAAAAAGGAAAAGAATAGCGAAAGTAAATGTGGGTCCTTTACAGGCTGAGACAGGAGAAATTATAATGGGGAATAAGGAAATGGCAGAGAAATTAAACAAATACTTTGGCCGCGATTTTCTCAGTGGTGTCGGGATGGGGGCGGGTCAGCTGATTTTCATGTTCCAGTCCCGTCCCCAGCTGCCTCCGCTTTGCAGACGTGATTTTTCCTTGGTTAGCCTTGTTCAGCCCGCCCTGCGGGCTTACCGGCCAATTACCAGGAAGTGGGTCTGATGACGCCATTTGATGATGCGTCATCTGCCAGTTTCTTTAAAGGGACCATGCACAATTTTATTTTGACAGTTGATTTTTCAGTGTTTGACAGCATTGAGGTGCTGAAAACACTGACAATCACTGCACAAAGGTGAACTCTTGCACCCAGGCTCTCCAATGACTCCCTCCATATGCTTATGGAGGGAGTCACAGTATGCAGGGAGGTTCTCTTCCCTTCCAAGGGCAGAAGAGACCTCCCCAGGACACCAACTTACCTTGCACCTCCACCTAACCCTCTCTATCTACTTTATCACTTTCCCATCTCACTAGCCACCCCTCACACTCACCCTCATTCTACTGCAAGCATACCAACTAACAATACACAAGGTTTAGCCAATGTCCATGTGAAATTGCTGGTAATGTGTTGTCATACAGTGAAATCTCTTTTTCAAAAAGTGCCCCTTATTGGACAGATCTGAGCGCACCTTGAGAAGTGTCTTACTGAGTTCCAGTGATTGTTCAGTCATAACTACCCCCCACCACCCCCGCCCCCCCCCCACCCCCCCATCCCTCTATAGTGATGTGTGTGCATGGAATGGCTTGGACATTAAAGGGATGCTTCACGGTGCTGGTGTAGGATGGTGTCAAGCTAGCGCATCATGTGGCAGCCAGGGTTTACAGCATCAAGTGAAGAAAGTCTGGCCATGGTGATGCCATCTCTGGCCTCCCGGCCAGCAATTTTGTCAGGGGCTGATGCCCTGTGTCCAGTGCAGCATCAGGTGTTGGTGGCGAAGGTTGGTGATGAGGTTGGTGATGTTGGTGTTGTGGCTGATCGTGGAAGGATTCGGGGGACCAAGGTCTGATTGTTTCATTGGCTCCGATGTTGCTGGAATAGATGGCAGCTGCAGGTGAGATGACAGAAGCGATCTGTCACTGGTGAGAGAGGTTCTCCCAATGAGGTGACACTGGACATACAGTTGGATTTAAAAACTTGTAAGCTAAAGAAATCTGTATATGTATTAAAAATGCAGTAACCAACATTTTCTTTGCTCTGAAACTCACCATCCGCAACATGGCATCCTTGACACCACTTCTGCAGCTGTCATCTTTTCACAAATATCAGACCAGACTCACAACACGCCACATTTACCTGGCGTGTTGTCCAAACATCGTAAAACCCGACCCAGAAGCTGGAAAATCGAAAAAGACCCTGAAAATTGCTCACAAGTACCTGTTAATAGGCAGTTAATTGCCTTTAATCCATTTCCCACCGCTAGGTGTTGGATCCATTCGCAAATCGGGGACCCGACACTTGGAAGGTTGTGTGGAGGCGGGTTCAGAACCCGCCGTCAATCAAAATGACTTTACCTTCTGACCCGCCTTCAAACCCGCTCTCTGAGCGCCGGCAAAATCGCGGCCTTTGTGTCTGTCTTCAAGGAAGAAGATGCAAAAGACTTCCCGGAAATAGTGGACAACCAAGGGTCTAGCGAGAATGAGGAACTAAAAGAAATTAGTATTTGTAAAAAAGTAGTACTGGAGAAATTAATGGGACTGAAAGCCAATAAATCCCCTGGACCTGATGGCCTACATCCTAGGGTTTTGAAAGAGGTGGCTATAGAGATAGTGAATGTATTGCTTGTCATTTTCCAAAATTCCATAGATTCTAGAACAATTCCTGCGGATTGGGAGGTAGTATTTAAGAAAGGAGGGAGAGAGAAAACGGGGAACTACAGACCAGTTAGCCTGACATCAGTAGTAGGAAAAATGCTAGAATCTATTATTAAGGACGTGGTAACCAGGACACTTAGAAAATAATAATAGGATTGGGCAGAGTCAACACGGATTTATGAAAGGAAAATCGTGTTTGACAAATCTGTTAGAGTTTTTTTAGGTTGTAACTAGCAGAATAGATAAGGGGGAACCAGTGGATGTGGTGTATTTGGATTTTCAGAAGGCATTCGATAAGGTGCCACACAAGAGGTTATTAAACAAGATTAGGGCTCATGGGATTGGAGGTAATATACTAGCATGGAGTGAGGATTGGTTAACGGACAGAAAACAGAGTAGGAATAAACGGGTCATTTTTGGGTTGGCAGGCTGTAACTAGTGGGGTACCGCAAGGATCAGTGCTTGGGCCTCAGCTATTCACAATCTACATCAATGATTTGGATGAGGGGACCAAATGTAATATATCAAAGTTTGCTGATGATACAAAGCTGGGTGGGAATGTAAGTTGTGAGGAGGATACAAGGAGGCTTCAAGGGGCTTCAAGGGGACATAGACAGGCTAAGTGAGTGGGCAAGAACATGGCAAATGGAATATAATGTGGAGAAATGTGAAGTTATCCACTTTGGAAGGAAAAATAGAAAAGCAGAGTATTTTTTAAATGTTGAGAGATTGGGAAATGTTGGTGTTCAGAGGAACCTGGGTGTCCTTGTACACGAATCACTGAAAGTTAACATGCAGGTACAGCAAGCAATCAGGAAAGCAAATGGTATGTTGGCCTTTATTACAAGAGGATTTGAGTATAAGAGTAAGAGTAAAGACATCTTACTGCAATTATATAGGGCTCTGGTGAGACCACACCTGGAGTATTGTGTACAGTTTTGGTCTCCTTACCTAAGGAAGGATATACTTGCCATAGTGGGAGTGCAACGAAGGTTCACCTGGTTCCTGGGATTGTCCTATGAGGAGAGATTGAGTAGACTAGGCCTATATTCTCTAGAGTTTAGAAGAATGAGAGGTGATCTCATTGAAACATACAAAATTCTTACAGGGCTTGACAGGGTAGATGCAGGGAGGATGTTTCCCCTGGCTGGGGAGTCTATAACCAGGGGTCACAGTCTCAGAATAAGGGGTCGGCCATTTAGGACTGAGATGAGGAGAAATTTCTTCACTCAGAGGATGGTGAATCTTTGGAATTCTCTACCCCAGAGGGCTGTGGAGGCTCAGTCGTTGAGTATATTCAAGATAGAGATCGATAGATTTTTGGATATTAAGGGAATCAAGGGATATGGGGATAGTTCAGGAAAGTGGAGATGAGGTAGAAGATCAGCCATGATTTTATTGAATGGTGGAGCAGGCTCGAAGTGCCAAATAACCTACTCCTGCTCCTATTTCTTATGTTCTTATGTTCTTCTGTGCTGTAGGATACCAAGATTCTAAAGTGTTGCTGCTGGAATGTTCTAATAGTTAAAAAGAATATTCCAGCTGATTGCTGCTTCCACTTATGGCTGCTGTACCATGCGGATATGCTTACACTTGCTGATTGCAAAGGCAGACGAATGGAGTTGAGGTACAGATCAGTCATGATTTAATTGAATGGTGGAGCAGGCTTGAGGGGCTAATTGGCCGACTCCTGTTCCTATGTTCCGAACAAAAGCACTGATCTGTGCAATGGCTCTCACCGCAGGATATTTGAAAGAAGGTAGTATAGTGCACCACCATATGGCAAATGTCAGTACTGCAGGCTTGAGGAAAGCAGTTCATTTGATTTTTATGAATTAATTCACTGAGATTTAATTCACTGAGATTTTAGGGAAAATTTGCCAATGGCATTTTGAGACAGATGTGTTAAAAAGTGCATCAGCAGCTCCAGTTACTTTCAATGGTGCAATTTAAAAAGGTGCAGAATAGATGCTGACTACGGAAGTTAAAAATGAAATCCAGAGGATACTTTGTGGGAAACTCAGTGATGGGGCTTTATGTCCAAGAGATAAGCGACCATGTGACTGATCAATGACGAAGGTTTGTTGAGTCCTCCCCCCGCCGCCAAATGATTTACTTGATGAAGGTGCTGCACAGTGTGGAAACGAACCAAGAAACTCCCAGGCTCAGTCCAGACTGCGCTGCTGTGCTGTGTTAGCTGATCTCGGGGTAGTTGTAGGGATGCCACAATTCCAACGAATCCAGCTGGAAAGTGTGTGTGTGTGTGTGTGTGTGTGGATTTTGGGTGAGGATAGCATTACTGTTGTGGTCATTCTCACTATCTGGTCTCGCGTGTGATTTATTGCCACTTGGCTGAAGTACCACTGGCTGCTTGTGGATCTGTGCGCCAGCAGGAGTCAGGAGTGATGGGAGGGTGGGGGAGAGGATAAACAATTTCAACAAACTGTATGATATTTATATATTTTTTTACATTTCCGAGCGGCTTCCTCCAATTTCACCTCTCCTCCTAGTTTGGCATCATCTTCAAATGTAACCAATTTGCATTGGGTTTCTAAGTCCAAGTCATGGGAATGAGAAACAGTACTGGTCCCAACCCCAATTCCTGGGGCACCTCACTTATTCGGTGTCAGCCATGGCTCAGTTGGTAGCACTCTTGACTTTGAGTCAGGAGGTTGTGGGTTCAAAGTCCCACTCCAGAGACTTGAGTGCATAATCTAGGCTGACACTCCAGTGCAGTAAAGAGGGAGTGCTGCACGGTCGGAGGTGCCACCTTTCAGGTGAGACGTTAAACTGAGACTCCGTCTGCCTGCTCAGGTCAACATAAACAATCATATAGCACTATTCGAAGTACAGCAGGGGAGTTCTACCTGGTATCCTGGCCACTAATCCCTCACAAACTGCACCTGATCATGGTGGGATTCTGGGAACCAAGGTGAGATTTTTTCAAGGGCACCGATGTTGCTAGAATAGATGGCAGCTGAAGTTGAGATGACAGAAGCGATCTGTCAGTGGTGAGAGAGCTTGCTCCAAGAAGGTGACAGTGGATAGAGAGTTTACTCCAAAAACTTCCAAACTGCATAAAGCTCAAAACTGTCTTCCAAGTCTTGAAAGCTCGAGCTTCTGACATTGGAAAGTGAACAGCTGTGAAATGGTAGCTTTCATATCACTTTTGCAGCTGTCACTTATTCACAGCAATGGGGAGACATAGCAAACCCAACCTACTTACCTGACGTGATCTCCAAACGACGTGAAGCCCATTAAAAAAGTGGGAAAATAGAAATAGGCTGGCAAAATAGAAGTTAACAAGCGTTTAACAAGCAGTTAAGTATCTTAAATGCCTCCCCCGCCGCTTGGTGTCGGGTCTGTTCTGAAATCGCAGACCCGACACTTTGGAAACTTACATGGAGGCGGTTTCGCAGTGGGCTCCCAACCCGCTGTCAATCATTTCGATTTTGACAGCGGACCCGCCTCCGAACCCGCCCTCTGAGCGCCGGCAAATACGCGGCCAGGGAAACTGTTTTCACTTGTGGGCGAGTCCAGAACAAAGGGGCATGAATATAAAATAGCCAGTAAAAGATCAAAGAAAGAATTTAGTGCAAATTTATTTCCACAGAGAGTGGTGAGAATGTGGAACTGGCTGCCATGTGGAGTGTTTGAAGCAGATACCTTTAATACATTTAAGAGGAGGATCGAGGCATACAAAGGGGGAGAAGGAGAAGGGTGGGAAAAGGTAATTAGCGTGGGAGGAGGTTTGTGTGGAGTATAAACACCGGCTATCCACTGAAACTCGTTTGACAGAAAGCCTGGAAGCAGCTGTGGAATGACTCTCAACCTATCCCCTGCTCTTCCGCCTTGCAAAATAATAGCACTGTCGGAGGCACTCAGCCATCTATTTAACTGGTTGCTGCTTAGTCACCAGTTAGCCTTGAGTTCTTGCACCACAGAAACCAATAACGCCTAAATTGGATGGTGCAAGAGACAATAATTTGAGGGCCTGCAAGATTCTACACAGTGGAAATGACATTCCAGTTCTAACTTGTGTGCAGATTTTTAAAAAATGAAATAATTTATTTACCCAAATGAAACGAGGATGTACGGCTGCCAACTCTGGTTGGATGTAGCTCTGGAGGTTTCATCACATGACCTCCCACCTCCAACCTCCCCACCCAGCCAAACAGCCTTTTATCCCCGCTTCTAATATTTTTTATAACTAATAGCTAATTACAAACAAAAGTGTTCAAAGAAAATGAAATAAAAGCACTTTTTTTTAATGACTCGATTATTTTTCTCCCGAGGTTGTACAGAGGCAGTGGTCCAAGAGATTAATCTCTAATTCATGGAGGCTCCAGGACAATCCGGGAGGGTTGGCAACCCTACTAGCAATGTTCCCGCTAAGGTGCACGCGCACGGCCGCGCAGTAATCTCAAAGGTCCCGCTGAGGCCGCTCACCGGCTTTTACATTGTAAATACCGCGCATGCGTGGAAATTTAAATGGACCGCGCATTAAAAGAAACAGGCCACACCGAACAAAGCACAGTTTACAGGGAACAGTGCTACTAGGATGCTGTCTTGGGCAAAAACTCCAGATGAAGCAGTTCCTGTTGAAGGGGAACACACCCAAAATGTCATAACCTGTCTTTTCTCTTTGCAGATGCTGACTGAGCTGCTGTGTATTTTGAGCATTTTTTGTTTTTATTGAGGCATAGAGTACAAAAGCAAGGAAGTTATGACGAACCTTTATAAAACACTGGTTCGGCCTCAACTGGAGTATTGTGTCCAATTCTGGGCACCGCACTTTAGGAAGGATGTGAAGGCCTCAGAGAGGGTGCAGAAAAGATTTACGAGAATGGTTCCAGGGATGAGCGACTTCAGTTACGTGGATAGACTGGCGAAGCTGGGGTTGTTCTCCTTAGAGCAGAGAAGGTTGAGAGGAGATTTGATAGAAGTGTTCAAAATCATGAGGGGTCTGGACAGAGTAGAGAGAGAGAAACTGTTCCCATTGGCAGAAGAGTCGAGAACCAGAGGATACAGATTTAAGGTGATTGGCAGAAGATCCAAAGGCGACGTGAGAAAAACATTTTTACGCAGTGAGTGGTTATGATTTGGAATGCACTGCCTGAAAGGGCGGTGGAGGCAGACTCAATTGTGGCTTTCAAACGGGACTTAGATAAGTACCTGAAGGAAAAATAATTTGCAGGGCTACGGAGAAAGGGCGGGGAAGTGGGACTAGCTGAAGTGCTCTTGCAAGAGCCGGCGTGGGCTCGACGGGCCAAATGCTGTAACCATTCTATGATTCTATGATTCTATTTACTGAACTTGGTACTTTATTAGAGAGCAGGTTAATGCTATTGTCTGTGAGGATGTTCAGCAAGGAAGCTTCAGGGCTGCTTGTTTTACCATTTACAAAGAGGCAGGTTTTTACAGTACTTTTTTGGAATAAGTGATTTAAAGAATCCTCCTGGTATTTGGCCTTTCTAGTAGGAATTTTCAGTGTTTCGAATTGGGTCTTTTGATGTGTTGGTAATATTGAAAAAGAGGAGCATTGTATGGAAGTAACTCAGACTTTAGGGCATAATTATGTCTGAGTTACATCGTGATGTGACAGGTACAGTACTATAATCCTTTAAGAAGATTAGTGTGTATGATAAGTAGTTTTACCTAACTGATCTTATTTCCAATAAAGAAGATTTGACAATGTCATACAATTACAATACCAATATTTCAATTTTAGTCTGACCTTATTTATCTCCATGAAGAAGTCATTCACAGCCAAGGAGCCAGCTTCAGCTGTAAGGATAAGATACTGCAGACCGCCTCACAATGCCGACTTCTCATAACCTTATTGTTTGTCCTTTTGGTTTTTAAAATACTACATTAATGGGTGACTCAAGTTGTACATGCTGTACGTACCTACCTTCCAACTGGATGACTGCAGGTTTAAACACTAAGGTTGACCACCAGCGAAAGCTACTTACTTCTTACTGCTTGTCCAATATACTAGACACAGCAGGCGTGAAATTGGGCTTGGTAGTGCCTGTTGTTTGGACGCTACGGGTGCCATTTGGGGACCAAAATGGCGTCCACTGCGCGCGTGCACACTTCTGCCGTAAATCGCGTCAGATACCATATTGGTGAAAGTGTTAGTCCGCCGGAAGTATGCAGAGCAGGCAGATCATGACGTCAATCAGCATGCAGTGCTGAATTGACGCCAGCGCTGCCATTTTGGAGCTCTACGCTGATGCCTTCTCTTAACCTCGCACAGCTAACATGCGTGAAGCAGCATGAAGGACACCCCACCAGCGCTATTTAAAGGGATCATCAACTATTTACAGGTTAGTTGCTGGTGGATTTCTTCTGGATGTTGGTACAATTCTACAAGTGTTTGGTGCTTTCTATAGTTGTTTCAAGTTGCAGAAGTCTACAGGGAGCGGTGTGGCAGGTGCTAAAGGACTTTTTGCTGACTTCAAGGCTTCTGCACAAACCAGTGGATCCCAGACATGGGTGTCCTAGTAGGGCTTCCTCTTGGCATTGAGCATGACTGGGAGAATGAGCAGAGGCCACGCAGAGCAGGACAAGCTGCTAGAAGAGCAAGGAGGAGAAGGACTCTCAGCAGGAGGCCATATCCGCAGAGGGTCTTTAGGGAGCAGATCTGTTGGCGAACAGATTGCAGGAGTGCTGTGACATCCTGGGAGCCCCTTTGCACACTGGTATGCAGAGCCATGATGGCAACAGTCTGAGCTTCCACTGCAGCACTCAGACGTTGGGTGGATGCTACTTGTGCTGCAATGGAAGCTGAGACATCGGCCATCAGACACTGGACCATGTTTGGGTCCACAAGTGTGCTCATGGAGTTGGCCACCACTTCCATACTGGAATGGAATGGCTCCAAGCTATGTGCAAAGCCCTGTCCCAAGTTGGTGTCGGACTCCTCCATGCTCCTTGACATTGAACACAGGCTTTCTGGCAGGCTTCCCAATGCACCAAGCATTTTGTTGTGTATGCCCATCAGTCTTCTTCTGTTGCCTGCCCCATTGAAATCCTTGTCTGAGTCCTCTGCAGCAGAACCTGTGTGCGATCTCGCCCTCTAGCGAGCTGGCACCTGCACTATCCTTGCCACCTGCCTTGGCTGCAACGCACTCGTGCCCGGTGTCTCACCACGTGCATATCCTGCCTCTATGCTATCATAAGAACATAAAAAGTAAGAGCAGGAGTAGGCCATACAGCCCCTCGAGCCCGCTCCGCCATTCAATAAGATCATGGCTGATCATCGACCTCAACTCCACTTTCCTGCCCGATCTCCCTATCCCTTGATTCCCCTAGAGTCCAAAAATCTATCTATCTCAGCCTTGAATATACTCAAAGACTCAGCATTCACAGCCCTCTGGGGCAGAGAATTCCAAAGATTCACAACCCTCTGAGTGAAGAAATTCCTCCTCATCTCAGTCTTAAATGGCCGACCCCTTATCCTGAGACTATGCCCCCTAGTTCTAGACACTCCAGCCAGGGGAAACAGCCTCTCAGCATCTACCCTGTCAATCTCCCTCAGAATCTTGTAAGTTTCAATGAGATCACCTCTCATTCTTCTAAACTCCAGAGAGTATAGGCTCATTCTACACAATCTCTCATCATAGGACAGCCCTCTCATCGCAGGAATCAATCTAGTGAACCTTCGTTGCACTGCCTCCAAGGCAAGTATATCCTTCCTTAGATAAGGAGACCAAAACTGTGCACAGTACTCCAGGTGTGGTCTCACCAAGGCCCTGTACAATTGTAGCAAGACTTCCTTACTCTTATACTCCAACCCCCTTGCAATAAAGGCCAACATGCCATTTGCCTTCTTTATTGCTTGCTGTACCTGCATGCTAGCTTTCTGTGTTTCTTGCATGAGGACACCCAAATCTCTCTGAACACCAACATTTGAAAGTTTCTCACCATTTAAAAAATATTCTTTTTTTCTATTCTTCCTACCAAAGTGAATAACCTCACATTTCTGTACATTATACTCCATCTGCCACCTTACTGCCCACTCACTTAGTCTATCTATATCCCTTTGCAGACTCTTTGTGTTCTCCTCACAGCTTACTGTCCCACCTAGCTTTGTATCATCAGCAAACTTGGATACATTACACTTGGTCCCTTCATCTAGGTCATTAATATAGATTGTAAATAGCTGAGGCCCCAACACTGATCCTTGCGGCGCCCCACTAGTTACAGCCTGCCAACCTGAAAAAGATCCGTTTATCCCTACCCTCTGTTTTCTGTCAGTTAACCAATCCTCTATCCATGCTACTACATTACCCCCAACCCCATGTGTAATAATCTTTTATGTGTCACCTTATCGAATGCCTTTTGGAAATCCAAATATACTACATCCACTGGTTATATCCTTATATCCTCCAAGATATGCACAGTGTCAGTATCTGAGCTGGTGGCTGCGAGTGTGAAATCAAGTGTCGGTGTGTCTTCATCATCACTGGCTTGCTGCTCTTCCTCCACTGCCTGGTCAGGTTGCAGTTCTTGGGTATCTGAAAGGTAAAAGGCACAAGGGTAAGCTTAAGGTGACGGAAGTGGAGGGTGGGGGGTAAGTAAGAGGTGCATGCTTATACCATCTGCAGCTTGTAAGTCAAAAGAGATTGTGGGATGAGGAGGAAGTGGGATGTGAGAAGGAGGATCAGATATGAGGATACTGTCATCTTCAGTGGTTTCAGCTCCGCCACTGGCCACAGCCTCAGCAATGGCCGTTCCAATAATGGCCAGCACCATCTCCTCAATGGGGGTTACGACATGCAGGCGCACCTCTCCCCCTCCAGTTAGATCCTGCTGCCTCCGGTTGTGTGCCACCTTGTCCTGCAAGAGAGAGGGAAGTGTGTGAGTGTCATGGAATCTGTTTGGGTGATGTGGCTGTCATGGTTGGCTAGCTGGCAGTGTGTGCAAGCTGTGAGATGTGGGTGTGAGGCTTGCAGCAGTGCTAAGTGTGTGAGGGTCCGGTGGAAAGTATGAATGTGAGGTATGAGTCCTGATTGATAGAGATTGTTGTAGGTGAGTGATGGGGGTGTGGTGAATTGAAGAGTGGCTGAGGCTAGTGGTGTAGCTGGTAGGATATGACATTTGAAGATGCATTCACTGACCTTGACCACTCGTGTGAGGTCACTGAACTTCTTTCGGCACAGCATCCAGGTCCTTGGGGCTAATCTCCTGGCATTGACCTCCATAGCTATCTGCTCCCATTGCCTTTTTACCGTGTGTCTGGAGGGCCTCCTGCCCGCCCCCCCCACGATACAAGACATCTCTCCTCCTTTCCACTTCCTCCACCAAGACCTCCGTGCAGTGTCGGAAAACCTTGCTCTCTCCCATGTAGTGCCATTCTTCACTGTTTCCCAAGTTAGATTCACTTCCTGCACGACTCGCAGCACCTGTTCCAGCCACAATGCACCTCCCCTTAAAGAGGTGCAGGCTAGCTTTAAGTAGTGCTAGGAACTTACGATTTTGGGTCTCCGCTGATGCGTGCAGCCAATGAACAGCACGGTTAGCATTGGCTGCACGCGGAAATCATGCTAATGAGTAGGCAGCACCAAGATGGCGTGCTGTCTTCACTTCAAACAACGGGCGGGGGTTAATCCGCATCGCGATTCCTGCGCTCGTTTTCGGGGGCTATCCAGTTTAGCCCCCAGCAACTCTTGACATGGTTGCTCGTAGTGTGCTTGTAGATAACTACGTACAGATCCAACGCTACTTTTGGCGATTGAGCCTTAGTGACTTCTGTGCTTTCTCAATCAGCTAGCATTAATGTGAAATCACAATTGTTGGCACCATAAACAGCACATAATCAATTGGACCACATATTTTTATACTTTTTAAAACAAAACATAATTAAATAAATGCATTAAAAAGTTTGATTACACTACTGAAATACCCCACCCTATTTCAGTTATATACCATCCTGCGCTATGTTCTCCCAGTTATGAGCCATCTTAACAACTCCCAATTCCAAAGCCAAATGTAGAGGCCTTAGTGGCACCATAACTGAGACCAGCTGACTCAGTTTAATATTGGGTCAATATTGGGAAAAGGCTGTCAAGATTATTTACTTTTTTTAATTGCCAATGGTTAATGGCCAAATTAGGGGATATAGAGGACCTGAAAAAGGTTCAGAGGTGGTCCACTAGATTAAGAGCCCTTAGGTACCAGGACAGGCTTAGAGAGCTGGGGTTTTTTTTTACTTTGGAAATGCGTAGACTTTGAGGAGCTTTGATTAAGGCCTTTAAAATAATGAAAGCGGTAGAGTCAGTTCATAGGTCATTTGAGCTCAATAGGTTAGGGAGTACTGGGATATAAGCATGAGATATAAGCACATAAGTTACAAATGCATAGAACTAGGTTAGACGCTAGGAAGTACTTCTTTTCACACAGAGACATCAACCTCTAAAAGAAGTTGCTGGCATGAGCAATGTGTAGATGCGCTGCAAGCAATCAGAAAGGATCTAGATGAGTTCCTGAGAGTGACAAGCATATTTATATATGGGTTATAAGAGCATAAGAATTTGGACCAGGAGTAGGCTATACAGCCCCTCGAGCCAGCTCTGCCATTCGATAAGATCATGGTTGATCTTCGACCTCAACTCCACTTTCCTGCCCGATCCCCATCTCCCTTGATTCCCTTGGAGTCCAAAAATCTATCGATCTCAGCCTTGAATATACTCAACGACTGGGCATCCACAGCCCTCTGGGGTAGAGAACTCCAAAGATTCACAACCCCCTGAGTGAAGAAATTTCTCCTCATCTCAGTCCTAAATGGCCGACCCCTTATTCTGAGACTGTGAACCACTGGTTCTAGACTCCCCAGCCTGGGGAAACATCCTTCCTGCATCTACCCTGTCAAGCCCTCTCAGAATATTTTATGTTTCAATGAGATCACCTCTCATTCTTCTAAACTCCAGAGAGTACAGGCCCAATCTATTCATTTTGGGGGGGAAGGGTGTACCGTCTCCTGGAGCTTGCATTTGGTGGTCCTAGAGAAATTTCCAAGAGTTTTTTCCTGAATTGACATAAGTCTTTTCTCTCTCTTTTTTAATCTCTCCTCGGAGATTGTGTGGCTCCTTTGATAGGGGGAGGGGGAATGGTGGTGATAGTGTGCAGAAGTTACACCATGCCGGGATGGAACAGGTTCAATGGGTTGGCTGCTGATTTCCTGTCTTCTTTCATATGTATGTTTGTAATGAATACTTGATAAACAGAAGATGCTCAATATCTCCCCGTTAAATTAAGAGAGGGGCTGACTGCATAATTCATACAAAAAGAAAATACTGTAGATGCTGGAAATCTGAAATAAAAACAGAAAATGCTGGAAATACTCAGCAGGTCAGGCAGCATCTGTGAAGAGAGAAACAGAGTTAACGTTTCAGGTCGATGATCGACCTGAAACGTTAACTCTGTTTCTCTCTTCACAGATGCTGCCTGACCTGCTGAGTATTTCCAGCATTTTCTGTTTTTATTGCATAACTCATACATTGTGAGTAGTAAGTCATGGCCAGTTTCAGAAATTGAAATTAAAAAATGTGTTTCATGGGAGTCTTTAAGCATTCTGTATCTGAACTGCTGTGTTTGCGGAGATTTCAAAAATAAAGATTTCTAATTATTTGGTGGAGATTTTCCTTTTGTGCACAAGTATGAGGGGCATCAATATGGTTAGAGGTCCGACATTTAAAAAAAAGGGATTGTTACATTAGTGGAGTTGTACTACAAAGTTCCTAATTGTGAGAGGAAAATGGAAGAGGAAATCTGTAAACAGATGAGGGAGATAAGTAGGATTAACAAAATTATTGTTCTCGGAGATTTTAATTACCCACTCATTGATTGAGGCAGGGAGAGAGTAATAGGAGAAAAAGGAATGGAATTCCTAGAATGTGTGCAGGACTTCTTCCTCAAGCAATATGTTTGTATGCCTAGAAAGGGAGAGAAAATGAAAGATCTAGTTATGAGTGATGAAACAGATCAGGTAGATGAGTTAACTGTAGATGAATGGCATAATGACTATATCATGATTCATGATGTGATTTAAGCTCAAAATGGAAAGAGAAAAAGGTCACGCAAAGAGAAAGGACACCAAGTTGGCAATAGGGCAGATTTTAGAAAGTTGAGTGAGCTAGCTAAGATGAGGTGGAAAGAGAAATTGGCACACAGGACTGTCAAGCAACGATAGGATTTAAAAAAAAAAGTAGATTGCAAGGTTGAAGAGTAAATAGATACCATTAAAAAAAAGACACCACTTCAAGTTTCAGAATGCCGTGGATAAATAAAGAGGTTAGAAACAAACTAAAATTGAAGAAGATGGCATGATTAAAATGAAGAAGGAAAGAGGTGAAGAAAGGGATAAGGAGAGTGAGGAGAGAGTATGACGAGAAAATCCCCAAAATGTTAAAAACAACAGTAAAGTATTTTACAAATTTATTAGTAAAAAGAGAATTATCAAGTGTGCGTTGGAATTCCTGAGAGGAGAGAACAGTGAGTTGGTACAGGATAAATGGAAATTGGCAGGGAGACTTAACAAGTGCTTTGCTTCAGTGTTTACAAAGGAGAAGGATATTGGGGATGAGGTAAAACCTCAATGGTTAAAAAGGGAGATAAGAGATAGAATAAATAAGGAAATTATTTGAAAAGATAGTTCACAGAGGACAAAGTGCTGGGCCTGATATATTCCAGAAATCTGAGGGAAATGGGGGAGGGGGTGGAAAAAAGTGTAGGCCCTAGAAATTATGTCCCCAATTTTAACCTCCCCCCCACCCCCACCCCCCCTTGACTGGTAAGAAAGGGTCAGGGGAGGGGTTAAAATTTGAAAATTCTAGCTCCCAGCGATGGCGACTCATATCATTGATGAGGCTCCCACTACAGAGAGGCGGGAAGCTCTGAATAAAATGCAAATCGGGGTCCTATGATGCAATTAGGACCCTGATGTGATACTAATGACTGCTGCATGGGATTCATGGAGGTCGGCAACATCGCTAGGGGAACCCTGGCGGGATTGGATCGGGACTGCTCTGTGTGCTGGATGAAAAGGGGGCCACAATGTCAATAAAGCTGTAACATTCTCAGGTGCTCTTTCACTTCACTTGTGGCCCGTGATTCAGCCATCACTGTTGGGTTTTGCTTGTAATTTTGTGAAGCTAAGTATGGGTGCTGCTTTAGCTGCAGTGTATTGGATGAGGAGGAAGAACAAGAGCAGCAACCACAGCAAATTCATGAAGAAAAAGGAGTTGCAGGAGGGCCACAGAGAAGACAGCAACTGAGGAGGCGTGCTCGTAGAAGGCCTTACCCACCTCACAAGGTCTACAGAGGGTCAGCTTTCTTGACCTGTCTGAGGAGCAGTGCATCAGGAGGCTCAGATTGTCAAGGCAGGTAGTCGTGGACCTCTACAGCTTCCTCAAAGAAGATCTGCTGCCTGCTGGACCGGGTGCTCATGCCATGCCAGTGAAAGTGACCACCGCCCTCAACTTTTACGAATTTGCATCCTTTCAGACTGCCACAGGGGGCATAAAGGGTGTCAAAGTCAGCCACCCACAAATGCATCAGGCAAGTCACAGATGATATAATTGACAGGGCCAGCTGATATATTTCATTTCCTACTGATGACAGCAGTGAGACCCAGAGAACATTACGTTTTGTAGCTCTGGCTGGCTTTCCACAAGTGCAGGGTGTGATTGACTGTCCACATGTAGACATCAGGGCACCTTGTGACCAGCCAGGAGCCTTTGTTAACTGCAAGGGCTTCCACTCAATAAATATACAACTTGTGTGCAATCACAAGAAAAGGTTCATGCAAGTATGGGCCTGTATCCAGGGAGCTGTGCTGCTGCCTACATTTAAGGCAATCCAATATCCCCCCCAATGGTTCAATCTTAGAGAATGGCTGCTTGGGACAAGGGATAACCCCTTCTACCATGGCTGATGACACCTTTTCGAAACCCCACCACTCCACTACAGAACAGATACAATAGCAGCCATATTTTTTTTATTCGTTCATGGGATGTGGGCATCGCTGGCAAGGCCAGCATTTATTGCCCATCCCTAATTGCCCTTGAGAAGGTGGTGGTGAGCCGCCTTCTTGAACCGCTGCAGTCCATGTGGTAAAGGTACTCCCATAGTACTGTTAAGGAGGGAGTTCCAGGATTTTGACCCAGCAACGATGAAGAAGTGGCGATATATTTCCAAGTCAGGATGGTGTGTGACTTGGAGGAGAACTTGGAGGTGGTGGTGTTCCCAGGCGCCTGCAGCCCTTGTCCTTCGAGGTGGTAGAGGTCGCGGGTTTGGGAGGTGCTGCCGAAGAAGCCTTGGCGAAATGCTGCAGTGCATCTTGTAGAAGGTGCACACTGCAGACACGGTGCACCGGTGTTGGAGGGAGTGAGTGTTTAAGGTGGCGGATGGGGCGCCAATCAAGCGGGCTGCTTTGTCCTGGATGGTGTTGAGATTCTTGAGTGCTGTTGGAGCTGCACTCATCCAGGCAAGTGGAGAGTATTCCATTACACTCCTGACTTGTGCCTTGTAGATGGTGGAAAGGCTTTGGGGAGTCAGGAGGTGAGACACTCACCCAACCTCTGACCTGCTCTTGTAGCCACAGTATTTATGTGGCTGGTCCAGTTAAGTTTTTGGTAAAAGGTGACCCCCAGGAGGTTGATGGTGGGGGATTCAGTGAGGGTAATGCTGTTGAATGTCAAGAGGTGGTGGTTTGACTCTTGTTTGTTGGAGATAGTCATTGCTTGGCACTTGTGTAGTGCAAATGTTACTTGCCACTTATCAGCCCAAGCTTAAACATCGTTCAGGTCTTGCTGCATGCGGGCATGGACTGCTTCATTATCTGATATGTTGCGAATGGAATTGAACACTGTGCAATCATCAGCAAACCTCCCCACTTCTGAACTTATGATGGAGGGAAGGTTATTGATGAAGCAGCTGAAGATGGTTGGGCCTCGGACACTGCCCTGAGGAACTCCTGCCGTAATGTCCTGGGGCTGAGATGATTGACCTCCAACAATCACAACTATTACATAGGATTACATAGGATATACGGCACAGAAACAGGCCATTAAGCCCAACCAGTCCATTTATGCTCCACACAAGCCTCCTCCCATCTTTCCTCATCTAAATCTATCTGCATAACCCTCTATTCCTTTTTCCCTCATTTGCTTGTCTAGCCTCCCCTTAAATGCATCGATACTATTCACTTCAACCACTCCCTGTGGTAGCGAGTTCCACATTCTCACCACTCTTTGGGTAAAAAGTTTCTTTTGAATTCCCTATTGGATTTCTTGGTGACTATCTTATATTGATGGCCTCTAGTTATGCTCTTCCCCACATGTGGAAACATTCTCTCTGTATCCACTCTATCAAAATTTTTCATAATTTTAAAGACCTCTATTAGGTCACCCTTCAGCCTTCTTTTTTGAAGAGAAAAGAGACCCAGCCTGTTCATCCTTTCCTGATATGTATACCCTCGCATTTCTGGTATCATCCTTGTAAATCTTCTCTGCACCCTCTCCAGTGCCTCTATATCCTTTTTATAATATGGCGACCAGAACAGTACTCAGTACTCTAAGTGTGGTCTAACCAAGGTTCGTTATAGGTTTAGAATAACTTCCCTACTTTTCAATTCTGTACCTCTAGAAATAAACCCTAGGTCTAAATCATTAATAGCCATGATGTGGAGATGCCGGTGTTGGACTGGGGTGGACAAATGTGAGAAGTCGCACAACACCAGGTTATAGTCCAACAGCTTTATTTGAAATCACAAGCTTTCAGAGTGCTGCTCCTTCGTTACCTGACGAAGGAGCAGCGCTCCAAAAGCTTGTGATTTCAAATAAAGCTGTTGGACTATAACCTGGTGTTGTGCGACTTCTCACATTTAAATCATTAATGTAAATTGTTAACAGCAGTGGTCCCAGCACTGATCCTTGTGGAACACCACTACCCACCTTCTGCCACTGTGAATAGCTACCCTTTACTCCTACTCTCTGTTTTCTGTCCTGAAGCTAGCCAGCAATCCATTCTGCTACTTGTCCCCTGACTCTGCATTCTCTGACCTTGTTCATTAGTCTATTATGGGGTACCTTATCAAAGGCCTTTTGAAAATCCAGATAAATTACATCTACTGCATTACCATTGTCTACTCTCTCTGTTACCTCTTCAAAAAATTCAATAAGGTTGGTCAAGCAAGACTTTGCCTTTTGAAATCTATGCTGACTATTCATTATTATATTTTTGGCTTCTAGATGTTCTTTTATTTTCTCCTTTAGTAGGGATTCCATTATTTTTCCTACCACCGATGTTAAGCTGACTGGTCTATAATTCCCTGGACATGTTCTATCCCCCTTCTTAAACATCGGTATTACGTTAGCTATCCGCTACTCCTCTGGCACTATACCTTTTTCGAACAAATTATTGTGCTCTGTATGACTCCAGCCAGTGGAGAATTTTTCCCGATTCCCATTGACTTCAATTTTACTAGTGCTCCTTGATGCCACACTCAGTCAAATGCTGCCTCGATGTCAAAGGCAGTCACTCTCACATCACCACAAGGTGCATCATTGAGTAGGCCATCGGGATGCTCAAGTTAAGGTTCAGATACCTTAATGGGTCAGGAGGCGCCCTGCAATATTAGACAGCCAGTCTTCAGAATCATTTTGGTATGCTGCATTCTCCATAACATAGCTCAACAGTACTTTAGTGCAGTACTGAGCGAGTGCTGCACTGTTGGAGGTGCCGTCTTTCAGATGAGACGTTAAACCGAGGCTCTGTCTGCCCTCTCAGGTGCACATCAAAAGATCCCATGGCAAAATTTTGAAGAAGAGCAGGTGAGTTCTCTCCAGTGTCCTGACCAATATTTATCCCTCATAATAAACTAATAAACAGATTATCTGGTCATTATCACATTGCTATTTGTGGGCATTTCCTACATTACAACTGTGACTACAGTTCAAAAGAAAGGTACTTCATTGGCTGTAAAGCATTTTAGGACATCCGGAGGTTGTGAAAGGCGCTATAGAAATGCAAGTATTTCATTTATTCTATTAACAGAGGGGACTAGAGATGCAGGAGGAAGGTGGGTGCAGGATTCATCATCTGATGATAAAGAGGATGGTGAGGAGAACGCTGGAGAATATGATAAACGGTGTGAGGTACATCTTGCTGCCTGAGATGCAAGGGATGCACTCATAATGCAGCACTGCACTTAGACACCTCTTCCTCCTCTCACTCTTGTGACAAGACCCTCTTGCACTGACTGTCCTGGAACCTTCACTCCATTGTTTCTGATGCTGCACTTTGTCACCTTAAAATCATTGAATAAACTTCCACATCACAGTGCAGACAAAAGTGACAACAGTGAAAAAGGTTTTAATTAATGTACACAAGAAAACAAAAGGTTCCATATGAAGTAATGAAACACCCAAGTGCCAACCCTCAGTGCTCTTCTTAACCAATGGCTTCCTAGGTCTATCACTTCCACACAGTGCAACCCCAGTGGCTTGAGCAGAGCTGGTGGTGGGCTGCCGTGCATCTTCCTGGGACTGTTGAGATGCTCGCGGTCAATGAACTTGGAGTGCTGGAGCCCGTGAGGGACCTACTATAGACTGCTGCTCCTGGACTTCTGCTGGGGCAGCTGGAGTTCAGGCACCATGTACTGGTTGAGACAGTGGCGGTGGATAACACGTGCCGACATCCTGAGAGAGGTTTCCATGTACTGCGCCCGTACCGCTGACCTCCCTCCCTTGGGGCAATGGCACATCAGTCCTACTGGTCTGCGGGAGAGCACATTGGAGATGATGAGACACACCTTGGAGGCCCTGATCTACTTGTCCACCAGCTTCTCGTAGGTGGAAGATGTTGAAGCCCAGTCTACTCTGCATTGCAGCCTTCTGAGCCTCTATCAAGGCTGCAAAGGCTGGCAACACTGACTCCTGCTGTGAGAGCCAGGCTGCAGTATCCCTGTAGGTAACCGCACACTTCAGGGTAGATTGCAGAGTGGAGAACCCCCGCGAAAGCACCCCAAAGATGATGGAAGTGGACGCCTCCCTCCCATAGTGGACAGAGTGTCTGGCAAGGCTGCCAACACTGCATACATTTGTTCTTGTGCCTCTAGTATTCTCCTTTTCATGTCTGGACCCCCCGAGTTCTACATCTCTGTCCTGCTGAGCAGAGCTTGGAGAGGATGACGCCCTCGGCTGTCACTACCACCATTCCTACTGGTTAGGAGGTTGGAAACGGAAAGTAGGAGTTAAGAGCAGTTTCTCAGAGTGTTTGGAAGTGGGTAGCAGTGTCCCACAGGGTTCTGTTCTGGGACCGCTTCTAATCATTGTGTACATCAATGGATATAAGGCTATAGGGGGCGGTGTCCAAATTTGCAAATGATAGCAACATAGAAGACATAGGCCTAGAAATTGGATAAGCCCTGAAAACGGGTAGTGTCACGGGTCAGCGCTACTTGCCTGCGCCCATTCTAAATGGTGCAGGCAGCATGCAAAATTTGTGCTGCCTGCTCACTATAATGATTGGAGCGCTGATCTCAGCGCTAAACGCGCTGCTGATTGGCTTAGCGCTCACTGGGGCCAATATCGGGTGCAGTCTACTGGCTAATAAAGTTTGGCCTAGGCGCTCTGCACTACTTAAAGGGGAGGTACTTTGTTGCAGAAGCACCTCATTGTCATTGTGGAGCAAGCCATGGCACAGCAACTTAGGGAGCGAGCAAGAAGGTTTTCAGATGCTGCACTGGAGGTGCAACAAAGGTGGGCTGTCCTCTACTCGCAGGGAGGCAAGAGGCCATCCAAGGCCATTTGCAGAAGGTTGTGGGAGGAGATTACTGACTCCGTCATGGCCACCAGTGTGGTCCCAAGGACCTGGATCCAGTGCAGAAAAAAGTTTAATGACCCCATACAGCTGGTCAAGTTGAGTGAAGGCTTCAGCAAATGCCAGATCCCACCATCTGCACCACAAGCCTCACACACTGCTCAATGCACCACACCCCCATCACTCGCCGACCAACAATCTCTAGCTATCTCCACTCATACCTCACAATCATGGCTTCACTTCACCCTCATAACCTTACCACTGCTGCAACTCTCACACCCACGTCTCACACCTTGCACACACTGACAGCTATTCAACTATGGCAGGCACATAACCCAAAGATATTGCACTACACTCACTGACCCACTTCCCTTTCTCTTGCAGGTCAAGGTGGCACATAACAGGAGGGAGCAACAGCAGATGGGAGGCGGCCAAGCCACAATAGAGAACCTGACCAACCTGGAGAAATCAGTGCTTGAAACTATTGGAGGGACAGTGATGGAGTCCGTGGCCAGCGGAGAAGTTGAAACCATTGCTGATGATGACGGTATGGTCATACCTAATCCTTCTTCTCACATCCCACTTCCCCCTCATCCCACAATCTCTTCTCACTTGCAAGCTGCTGGCAGCGTATGGATGGATGTCTTGCTTCCCCCCCCCCTCCCCACAACTTAACCCTTGTGCTTTTCTGCTTTCAGATACCCAAGAACTGCCAGCAGGCAGCCTATCCCTCATCTTGAGCAAACTGAAGGAGGAGACGAACAAGGAGGAGACACGGGCACTGCATTTGACACTTGCTGACACCAGCTCAGAAAATGGTACTGGGCGAAATTTAGAGGGTAGTATAGAGGCGGGATCTGCACATGGTGAGTCATCGGCCACAAGTGGAAAGGGTAGCTTGGGTGCCAGCACCCTGGAGGGCGAGTTCGTGCACTAGTTCTGCTCCACAGGACTCCGATGATGGTCTCGATGGGGTGGCCTTCAGAAGTAGGGTGGTGGGCATGCACACGGAAATGGCAATGGCAAGCCTGCCAGACAGCCTAGTCAGTGTCAAGGAGCATGGAGGAATCCGGCTCTAAAATTGCACGGAGCTTTGTGCAGAGCTTGGAGCCCATCATTTCCAGGATAGAAATGATGGACGACTCTAGCCATGATGCTGTGTGTGATGGGCGATGTCTCAGCTTCCATTGCAGCACAGGCAGAAGCGACCCAATGTCTCACTGCTGCCGTGGAAGCTCAGACTGCTGCCATCGTCGGTGGGTTTACGAGTCTTGAAAGGGCCTTGCAGGGTGTCGTAGCAGGCCAGCAGTCTGTCCTCCAACAGATTGCGAGGAATGC
This sequence comes from Squalus acanthias, assembly GCA_030390025.1. NCBI lineage: Eukaryota > Metazoa > Chordata > Chondrichthyes > Squaliformes > Squalidae > Squalus > Squalus acanthias. Next base: position 73,482,939 of record CM059439.1, read on the forward strand.
TGAGGCGCCGCCCTGGGGGAGTGGCAGTGGGTCTATGGAGCAAGAACCTGCTGTCCTCTCCCAGGATGACAGTATTCCTACTCCCACCATTGCCCTTGCTGCTGCCTATCAGCCAGCCAGCCCAGACTGCTGTCGCCTATGCCGAGGTGGTGCAGTCTACAGCCGGGCCTTCTAGGTCCACAGCTGGTCGAGGTTGTCCTGCAAGGCCATCTGTAGTCTCCCCCACTGAGAATCAGCAGCCTTCCACCAGCCATGCTGCAGCCACTGGGGGAGCACTAGAATCGGTAAAAGCACACGAACGACAGGCACTAAGGGAAAGCACATGGGTGAATAGTTGAAATTGTCATTTTGATTGCATTTGGATAAATTTATGATTTTTGTTTAGAATGTGTTTTGTGGTGGCTCATTTCAGCTTTGTTCCCAGGAGGGCGCTGTGGTGTTCCATGACACAGGGACGGGATGATGGGGAAGAGGTGAGCAAAGGGGATCTGGGGTTTTATTCACTGGAATCGGAGTCTGATGAGGCGATCACGGACAGCCCGTCCGCAACAAAGATTGTTTTCCTCCTCCTGTTCATCCTCCTCCTCTTCCTGTTGCTGTTCCGCCTCCTCCTGTTCCTCCCCCTCCTTCTGTTCCTGTTCCTCCTCCTCCTCATCATCATGCTCCTCATCATCATGTTCCTCCTCCTCCTCCTCAGATGATCCTGCAATCCCTGGTGGCAAGGGTTGTGCCTTCATGATGGCCAGGTTGTGGAGCATGCAGCAGACCACTACGAAGTGAGACACCTGCTCTGGCGTGTACTGGAGGGCTCCTCCCGAGCGGTCAAGGCAGCGAAACCGTTGCTTTAGCACCCTGATGGTCTGCTGAATGACATTCCTCGTGGCAGCATGGCTGTCATTATATGAGTGCTGGCCACGGGTGGTGGGGTTGCGGAGGGGAGTCATCAGCCAGGTGCAAAGTGGATAGTCCTTGTCGCCGAGCAGCCACCCTCGGGTTTGACGCGGTGGCTGGAAGATTGCTGGCACACCGGACTGGCGTAGGATGAAGGCATCATGACTGCTGCCAGGATACTGGGCATTCACCATCATGATGCGCTGGGCATGGTCGCACACCAACTGCACATTAAGCGAGTGGTAGCCTTTGCGGTTGCGGAATATCTCAGGATTCATATGCGGCGCCCGCAAAGCCACATGTGTGCAGTCGATGGCGCCCTGCACCATGGGGAAGCCCGCTATTCTCGCAAAGCCACATGCACGCTCGTCCTGCTTATCTCTGTTCAGAGAGAAGACAATGAAGTCCCTTCTCCTGGAGTAGAGAGCCTCCGTGACCTCCCGAATGCAGCGATGGACAGCGAACTGGGAGATGTTAGCTATGTTTCCTGCTTCAGACTGGAAGGAACCGGTGGCAAAAAAATTAAGGGCCACGGTGACCTTGACGGCCACTGGGAGAGCTGTGGTCGCCCTGGTCTGAGGCTGTAGGTCTGGTTGCAGGAGGTGGCAAAGTTCTGTGACCACCTCCTTGGTGAAGCAGAGCCTCCTAATACACTGCTCCTGGCTTAAGTGCAGGTAGGAGAAGTGCTCTCGGAAGACCCGAGGTGGGTAAGGCCTCCTGCCAAGAGCCCTGCTGCCTCTCCTCCTCCTCCTCCTTCTCATACTCCTCCCTCCTCCTTCTTCTCCTCCTCCTCCTCCTCCTCGGCGAGCATCTTCTCTTCTTCGCTGCCTCCGCACCATCCCCCTTTCATAGTCCAGCGCGAGGTGGATTGCAAGTAGAGCCCCCATGTCTGGGAGCAAGTTGTGAGTAGAAGCCTTTAAATGAGAAGCAAGGTGCTCTCCACTTGCAGCAACAATTCCTGTCACCTCACCAACTTTAAATTACTTTAGACAGCTCCAAACAGTTGCACACACTTACACAGAGCTAGCAAAACTGAAAAAGCAAATCAGCGGCAAGTTATTGATGATCCCTTTAAATAGGGCTGATGGGGGGTCCTTCCTGCTGCCGAAGCATGGTCAGCTGGTCGTGATTGGGAGAGGGCGTTCAATGGAGCGGCGACGTCCTCAATGGCGGATCGTGCGTCAAATCAGCGTTGCGCACTCATTGACGTCACGAACTGCCTCATCTAAATATGTGGAGCGAACGCAGGCAACGGCAGCGCTGCCGACCTGCCCAAAATGGCGGCCGCCGCGGGACCCGCCGGAAGTGAGGCGGCCGCCGCCGCCATTTTTTTTCTTCCATTTCGCGGCCGGAGACCTATTCTTTCAATTGCTGCGCACAACGTGGGATGCAATGACGTCTTTCGCCAGCCAGCGGGGGCGTGTGTGCGCGCGCACGCGCCGGCCGGTAGCGTGCTGACGTCAGTGCGCCGGCTGCTGGCGGGCGGCCATCTTTGCGAGTCGGAGCAGCGACTGGATGCGAGTAAGAGAGGGGGGGAATAAAGAAGAGCGAGTGCTGAGCGCGACTGACCGCCCGCTCGCTTCTTCATCGCCGGTTCGGGCCTTCAAAACTCCTGCACACGCCGGGCCTAGCGACATCCAGCTACTTTACCCACACATTTCTCACAGGTTTTTTGGAAAGAAAAAGAGAGAGAAATACAAACCGAAATAACAGCAGACGCCGAGGTAAGGCGAATGCGGACTGGGCCCGAGCCACGCCACAGCCTGACACCCGGGGATGGCGGCGCGCCGCGCGCTCTCTTTCTCTCCCTGTATCCCGGGCTTCCGACAGCACGCGGTCCCGGGGGGCGGCCCTGCCGTGCGGCCTCTCTGGTCTCTCCATGCGGGCCCGGGTGACGGTCTATCCAGGCCTGTGTTGTTTATCGGGGGGGGAACACGAGTGGTTGACGCACTGCAGCTTTGTCTCGAGGCCTCCCCACACACCCCCCCCCCCCCCCCTCCTCTCCCCGGTCCAATCTTTTAAACTTTACGCCGAGGCCTGCTTTGCTTTGCAAATGATATCCCTTTGTTTCAAATGTGTGTGATTATATATTGTGTGTGTAATTTAAAATAACAAAGAATTTAAGTATCAAATCCAAAGGGCATTTCAGGTTATGTAATCTTTGTGGGAAAAGAGGAAGACAGGTTTTTTTTTTCTTCCCCCATTGCAGCACTGCAGCAGAGTTTTAGATTAATTTTAGTAAGGAGTTTTTTTTTAAACGCATATCTAGCTGAAAGATGGACTGTTGTAATTTAGAAAACTGGTTCGTTTTAATGTTCCTATCCTTTCAAGGATGTCTTTATCCCCGACGAAAGGTAAAGTTGCGGAGGAGGAAGCGCGATTATATTGGGGCCTTCCCAGCAGGATGTAGTATGCATATGCATATTAATTTTAGTGTTCGTTGAACAGGCCACGGTATTTTAGTGATTAGATGAACAAGATGTGCTGTATAATTAGATGGAATCCGAGGATATGGCCTAGTGGTCTTTTAAAGGCTCTTCCCTAGTTGGCATTAATGTGCAATTTTGCACATATTGTCGCTAATAATTGTTCGAGAGACTAGCCTTTTATCTTAAAGTATTTAATGTTAGTATTGTGTAGAATTTAACGGTAATTATCCAATATCCACTGTGATTCAGAAAAATATAAAAACCTACTTGAGTGGATATACTAAATATTTAAACAATTTAAATCATTAACTTTTGTTTTTAATACTGAAAAACATCTTTCAAGTTTTGGTGCTTTGGAACAACCAGTAAGATCTCCAAAGTTGTTCACAACATAATGGCTTCAGAATTTTGTTTTGTAGAGCTTTGTATATTTTATTAATACTTCAATGGATAAGATAATGAGCTATGCAGGTTAAGAAGGTCCCAGGGTTGATTCCCCAGTCTGTGCTTAAAAACTTGTTCTCACTGGGTGTGCTATATTTGACGTAAACTCTCCTGGGCTAAGCAAGGGGAAAATAGGCCAGGATTTCCTTCTGACTGCTGTCCAATTACTATTGCTGAAAAGTATGTGTAAATGGGTGTCTGACGAGTGACTCTGTTGTGATGCTTTCTTGGTTGAATGGCCTCACTGTCTAGGCTCATAATTGGAGAAGGAAGCTATTTGTCACATCAAGTCTTTGGACCCTCCACTGGAGTTATCCACTCTTAATTCAATTTCTCTGCTCCTTGCCAATAGTATTTAATATCTTTCAAGGGTTCAATTCCTCCTTTTAATGTGATACCATGACTTCAATAGCCACTTGTGGTGAAGTATTCCATATCACAATAATTATCCCTGGAGAAATTCATAATCTCTGCTTTTTTGCTTCTACAACAAATCTTGAGTTTATGATACCTTGTTATTTGCTGACTGCAGAAATTTTACAATTTTAAACACTTATAGAAGCATAGAATGATACAGCACTGAAGGAGGCTGTTCAGCCCATTGTGCCTCTGCCGGCTCTTTGAAAGAGCTGCCCAATTAGTCTCACTCCCCTACCCTTTCCCCATAGCCCTGCAAAATTTTCCTCTTCCGTATTTATCCAATTCCCTATTGAAAGTTATAGAACTTCTGTTGGATCTCTTGCCCTTATCTCCAGTGAACACAATTTTAGTTTTCCCAAATTGATCATAATCTAGTACTGTCCTAGTGATTCTTATCCTGCATCCTTTCAATCATTCCCAGTATCCTTTCTGTAATGAGTTGCCCAAAACTACAACCTAACCAATGTGTTCATTGTCACTTCCTTGCTTTTGTATTTGCTATTGAATGTATGAACCCAGAAGCCCTTTTGCACTTTTTATGCCTTTCTATCTGTGATCTTGTTTTACAGATCATAAATGTACCATAGATCTGTTCTTTTACTCCATATATTTCAGTTCTGACCTTTTTCTACATTTGCCATATATCAGTCCATGCTTCTAATGACAGTAATGCAATTTTTAAAATTGTTCTTCAGTTTATCACATCATCTAATTTGGTATCACATGCAAATTTCATATTCTCTATGTCCAAGCCCTGATCACTTATATGGAGGACAGTTCCAATATAGCCATGGGGGATGCCACTGTCTACATCTTCCCAATTAGAGAAACATCAATTTGCTCCAGCTTTACCCTTAACCATTGCTCTATCAATGCAGACACTTCACATTTAATACCATGGGCATTAATTTTAGCAATAGCTCTTTTCTTTGGCACTTTAGTGATGCTTTTTCGATGATCATATATGCCATATCTACTGTTCATTTTTACTATAGGAACAAGGATAAGTTATTCAGCCCATTAAGCCTGTTCTGCCATTCAATTAGAGCATAGATGATCTGTGCCTTCCCATTTACCTTCCATTGTTCCATATCCATATCCTTGCCTAACAAAAATTTTATCTCAGTCTTCAAAATTTCAATTTAAGCAGCATCTGAACCCTTCTGGGAGAGGAGGAGGAGAGTTTCAGAATTCCACTACCCTTTGTCATAGAATGATAAAGCACAGAAGTAGGCCACTTGGTCCATCATGCCTGTGATGGATATTTGAAAGAGCTATCCAATTAGTCCTTTCCCCATAGCCCTGCAAATTTTTTTCCCATCAAGTATCTATCCAATTTCCTTTTGAAAGTTACTATTGAATCTGCTTCCACCACCCTTTCAGGCAGTGCATTCCAGATCATAACAATTTGCCGCGTTTATAAAAAAAAATAAAAAAATTCTCCATCTCATCTCTGGTTCTTTTGCCCATTACCTTAAATCTGTGTCCTCTGGTCGCCGACCCTTCTACCACTGCAAACAGTTTCTCCTTATTTACTCTATCAAAACCCTTCATGATTCTAAACACCTATATTAAATCTCCCCTTGACCGTCTCTCCTCTAAGGAGAACAACCCCATCTTGTCTAGTCTCTCCACACAACTGAAGTCCCTGGTACCATTCTAGTAAATCTCCTCTGCACCCTCTCTAAGACCTTGACATCCTTCTGAAAGTGTGGTGTCCAGAATTGAATACAACACTCCAGGTGGGGCCTAACCAGTGATTTTATAAAGGTTTAGCATAACTTCCTTGCTGTTATACTATGACTCTGTTTATGAAACCATGGTTACCTTATGCCTTTATCAGCCTCTGTGTGGTAGAAGTGCTTCCTGATTCCACTCCTAAATTGCCTAGCTCTAATTTTAAGATTATGCCCCTTATTCTTGAGTTCCCCACCAAAGGAAATAGTTTCTTTTTATCATTTTAAACACCTCAATTAGATCATCCCCTCAACCTTCTAAACTCAAGGGAATACAAGCAATGTTTATGGAACCTATCCATATAATTTAACCCTTTAAGCCCTGGTATCATTTTGGTGAATCTGCGCTGTATCCCTTCCAAGGCCAATATATCTTTCCTGAAGTTCAGTGCCCAAAATTGAACAAGTACTCCAGACAGAGTCTGACCAAGGCCCAGTACAACTGAAGCATCGCTTCCTTAGTTTTGAATTCCAACTCTCAAGAAGCTGGATAAACCCATGAGGGAGAAAGGAATAGAAGGTTATCCGGATGGAGTTAGATGAAGAGCAATAGGAGGAGGCTTATGTGGAGCAGTTGGGACAAATGGCCTATTTCTGTGCTGTAAATTCTATGAGAAGTCCAACATTCCATTAGACTTTCTGATTACTTTTTATACCTGTGTGCACTAGCTTTTAGTGATTTAGGGGCAACACGGTGGCATAGTGGTTAGCACTGGTGCCTCACAGCGCCAGGGACCTGGGTTCGAATCTGACCTCGGGTGACTGTCTGTGTGGAGTTTGCACATTCTCCCCGTGTCTGCGTGGGTTTCCTCCCACAGTCCAAAAATGTGCGGGTTAGGTTGATTTGGCTATGATAAATTGACCCTTAGTGTTAGGGGGGGATTAAATATGTGGGGTTATGGGGATAGGATGGGATATGTTAGGGGGAATTAAATACGTGGGGTTACGGGGCTAGGGTGGGATATGTGTACTGTGGGGATTAAAGCAGGGACAGGGTACTGGACTTGGATGATCAGCCATGATCGTATTGAATGGTGGAGCAGGCTTGACGGGCCGAATGGCCTGCTCCTGCTCCTAGATTCTATGTTTCTATGTACATGGGCACCTAAACCCTTTGCTCCTCCACAGCTCATAGTCTCTTGCCCCTCTGATTTGTCTTTTCATAATTTCTAAGTCGAAGGAAGTGGGGTTGGGAGTGGTAAGGGGGGCATGTGGGTGGTGAGGGTTACGAGGAACTGATCAGAGATGGCCTTATCCGAGATTGACACGATGGGAGTAGTGAAGCCATGTGAGATGATGAGGTTGAAGGGGTGGCCGTGAATATGGGTAGGGGAGTTTATATGAAGTGAGAGATTTAGGGAGGATAGGAGAACAGTGAACTTGGGAGAGAGAGCATGATGAGTTGAGATGGAGGTTGAAATCACTGAGGATGAGAAGTTGCTCGGTGCAGAGGCTGAGAGGAAAGCAGTGAAGATCTCAGTGAGAAACTTGCCGTCATACTTGGGTGGACGGTAGACATCAAGGATTTTAAGTGAGAGGCTCAAAGGAGAAGTTGCCACAGGAGTAGGGGGATAAACCGAGGTGAGATTTATTGATATGGGCTGCACCACCACTTCGGTGGTTTGAGCTGGGCAAGTGGTGGAAGGTATAGCCAGGCGGGGAAGTTTTATTAAGGGGGAAGGTGTCATCACCCCTCAGCCAGGTTGCCGTCAAAGCCATGATGTCGATTCGATCATCTACAATAAGCTCATGGATGGCACGGGCCTTGTTCACAAGTGAACGCACATTCTGGAGGGAGATGCGGAGGGGGCGGTGATAACTGATGAACTGGCAGTCCATTGAGTCATCACTGGGAACGGTGAGTGGGACAATAAGTAACTTGGCAAGATTAGCCACCAGTGGGCGCTCTGGGTGGGACGGTCAGCAAGAGTAGGATGGGACAGTTGGGGTTGCTGCTAGTAAGGAGGCAGCGACTAGTGCCTCAGTGGTCCCTTCAGAGGATACCAAGAGAGGCAGAGGAGGAAGCTGCAGGATTATCTAAGAGGGCGACAAACCTGGGACGGTGGTAAGAGAGTAGGAAAGGTGGGGTAGGGATTTGCGAGGGGAGAAGCAAAAGGAGGCAGCACAACAGGAGAGAGGGGTAAAGAGAAAAGAAGAAAAAAAAGGGGAAATAGTAGTGATGGGCTTGGGTCTGGTGCAGCAGCCAAAATGGCATGCGAAAAGAAGCAGGGAAACTCAAGCAACACAGGTGTGGTTACGTGCAAGATCAAGGTGGTAATACACAGGGAATAGAGGAGGCCACAGGAGGGAATCCAGAGTTAGAGGTCAGATAAAGTTGACATAGGTAGGGAGGTATCAATGACGAACTGATGTTCAGGTGCAGAGATGGGAGTGGAGGACGAGTGAGTCCAGAAGCTATTCGAAGGGCAGAACACTGAATTAGGTATTTCCATGAAATTACTGTGGCCGTATTGCAGCAGCTTGTGCCTGGACTTCACATAAAGAATAGTGTTAGTAACACACCAGACAGCCACCAGCACCTGTGGAAGGATCCCCCAAGAATCGCTGCTGATAAATCAAAAAGCCACAACAAAAAAGTGCTGCCTTCGGCAGCCTGTTGCTCGAACTGCCGATACGATAAGGTCCTTGGGGCGATTTGCCAATGAGGCAGCCTGGGTCTGTGGAGCCCATCCCTCAGCGACGGTCTCTACAGCCTAGCCTTCCACATGAAGAATGGTGTTAGTAGAGAGCCACCAGCGCCTGTGGAAGGATCCCCCCCCGGGAATCACTGATAAATCTAAAAGCTGCAGCAACAAAGCTGCTCTGGCCGCCGTTGCTCCAACTGTCCAACTCTCCTATTTTATCACTATCCTTCCTTGGTATTTTTGTGTAAAACATCCAATACATTTTCTATTGCTCTTCACACTGTCCTCTAGTATACTGTTGAACCTTCTTTCACCCATCTCTAAATTGAGTGAAACTTTTGAGCCGATTTGCCATTCTTTTATTCTGTGATTATTTTCTTTGTCCTGTAGCAGCTCCAGCCCTGTTGTTGACCTTTATGTTGGCCTTTATATCTTTATAACCTTTTATATCTTTTCCTACTTCTGTAGTTCTTCTCGTTTCACTTGTTTGGCTATTTCTCCTGGCTTTCTTCTGTATTACCAGCATTAACTTTATCGTGCCCTCATTTTAGGCTTTATTCTTCATCTAATAATATGGAACTCTAGCCCTTGGTGTAACCTCTTTAATCGTGGTTGAGATGTTTTTGGTCTGCACTCTATACATTTCTCAGTATTGCTCAATGCTGGTCTGCCGTTTTAACTGTTGTTTCTCTTTCATTTCTCTTAGTTTTGCTTTCTTCCAGTTCAACAGCTTTGTTTTTTTCCTAATTATGTTTACTGGCCCCTGAAGTGTTTTACTTTCAGGTTGCTTACTTGCCCTGGTTTATTCATCTAATCTAAAAAGAGCACTGTATTTACTCATCCACCCCCTGGCTATCTCGATCTCTCGTCTAAAAATCCCCCATTTCCTATCTTGCTTACTAATCGCACATTTTACTGGTTCGACTTTGTTCTCTATTCCTGTTTCACTATTTCATTTGCTTCACTGAATCGTTGCTTACTAATTTTGGCCACAGATGGGTATTGTTCCTTATAAATTCAAAACAACTTTTGAGACACACCCCATTTACCCAAGTCCACTGAGTTTCTTTGCAGCCTGGCAAGAGCCAAGGTTGCTGTAAAATACTTGTTTTCTGTAAGTCCCGTCCTGCTTCCATCTCATTGGCTGGCACAGTGAAATCAGTAGACACTCCGAAGGTTTTCAGTGTGCAGGAGGACTACTAGAGTTTAACCAGGTAAAAGTTTGCAGTTTACTAGCACAACAACTTGAGTCTGGCATCAAGGAGCCCTAGTAAAACTGAAGTCAATGGGAATCGGGGAAAACGCTCCACTGGCTGGAGTCATACCTAGCACAAAGGAAGATGGTTGAAGGTCAATCATCACAGCCCCAGGACATCGCTGCAGGAGTTCCTCAGGGCAGTGTCCTAGGCCCAACCATCTTCAGCTGCTTCATCAATGACCTTCCCTCCAACATAAGGTCAGAAATGGGGATGTTCGCTGATGACTGCACAGTGTGCCGCGCCATTCACAACTCCACAGATAATGAAGTAGTCCATGCCCGCATGCAACAAGTCCTGGACGACATTCAGGCTTGGGCTGATAAGTGGCAGGTAACATTCGCGCCACACAAGTGCCAGGCAATGACCATCTCCGACAAGCGAGAGTCTAACCACCTCCCCATGACATTCAACGGCATTACCATCGCCGAATCCCCCACTATCAACATCCTGGGAATCACCATTAACCAGAAACCTAACTGGACCAGCCACATAAATACTGTGGCAACAAGAGCAGGTCAAAGGCTAGGTATTCTGCAGCGCGTGTCTCACCTCCTGACTCCCCAAAGCCTTTCCACCATCTACAAGGCACAAGTAAGGAGTGTGATGGAATACACTCCACTTGCCTGGATGAGTGCAGCTCCAACAACACTCAAGAAGCTCGACACCATCCAGGACAAAGCAGCCCGCTTGATTGGCACCCCATCCACCACCTTAAACATTCACTCCCTCCACCACTGGCATACCGTGGCTGCACTGTGTACCATCTACAAGGTGCGCTGCAGCAACTCGCCAAGGCTTCTTCGGCAGCACCTCCCAAACCCGCGACCTCTTCCACCTGGAAGGACAAGGGCAGCAGGCGCATGGGAACACCACCAGCTCCAAGTTCCCCTCCAAGTCACACACTATCCTGACTTAGAAGTATATCGTCGATCCTTCATCGTCGCTGGGTCAAAATCCTGGAACTCCCTCCCTAACAGCACTGTGGGAGTACCATCACCACTGACTGCAGTGGTTCAAGAAGGCGGCTCACCCACCTTCTCAACGACAACTAGGGATGGGCAATAAATGCTGGCCTTGCCATCGACGCCCAGATTCCATAAGCGAATTTTAAAAAAAATTAAAATTTTTCTAACGCCTTTTAACGTAGGAAATGTTGCACGGTACTTTAGAGGAGGGAGATAAAATCGATAATGGAATGGACACTGAGTAATATTGGGATAGTTAGGAGAGGTGATCAAAAGTTTTGGGAAGGTTTTTAAAGGTGATGAGTAGGGATTTAGTGAGGGAGTTCCAGAGAGTAGCGCTGGCGTGGCTAAAAGATCTGTGAGCAGTGGTGAGATGAAGGGAGGGCAGAATGTACAAAAGACCAGAGTTGGAGGTCTAAAGAGTGCAGGATGAGTTTGCAGGACGATAATGTGGTGAGGCCATGGAGGGATTTGGAGAAGTTAGGATTTTAAATTTATGGTGTTGGGGAACAGGGAACCAGTGCAAGGCTGGGGTGATGGGTGACCTGGACTTGGTTCGGAACAGAAAACTGGTCAAAGTTTTGGACAAGTTGGAGCTTGTGGAAAATCGGAGGCCAGTAAAGCGAATATTGGAGAAATCAAACTTTGAGGTGGCAAAAACATGGTTAAAGGTTTTATTGCTGGTGGAGCAGAGGCAGGTAGTGTTGTGGAGATGGGAGTACATGGTGTTGGTAATGGATAGAATGTGGTGTCGAGCATAGCTCTGAATCTAACAGGACACCCAAGATCTTGTACAGTCTGGTGCAGCTTGAGAAAGTGCCTGGGGAGTGAGATGGAGTCAGTTGCAAAGGAAAGGAGTTTATGGGAGAAGAAAGCTATGGTCAGTTTCCACATTCTTGTCCAACAAGGAGCATCCTGTTTGGGCTTCAGCTTATAGTGTTATCTGGCGGCAAATGGGAAGAATTCCTACTGGCACTGACTTGTATACCCTTCCAGGTTCCAGTAATGAGGTCTGAAGTTCTGTGGACCTGTCTGGTTCATGCATTTGATTGTCTATTTGCCTACATGATAACAGTGGCTACATTTTAGAGTTCTAGAGTTTAGAAGAATGAGGGGTGATCTAATTAAAACATATAAAATTCTTAAGGGGCTTGACAGGGTTAATGGTGAGCAAATGTTTCCCTGGCTGGGGAAATCTCGAACATGGAGTCACAGTCTCAGAATAAGGGGGCCAGCCATTTAGGACTGAGATGAGGAGAAATTTCTTCACTCAAAGGGTTGTGAATCTTTGGAATTCTCTACCCCAGAGAGCTGTGGATGCTCAGTTGTTGAATATATTCAAGACAGAGATCGATAGATTTTTGGGAGCTAAGGGATATGGGGATAGTGCGGGAAGGTAGAATTGAGGTAGAAGATCAGCCATGATCTTGTTGAATGCCGGATTTTGATAATGGGGATGTTTAGTGTAAGGCCCATGATCTCGTACGCTTCGGTGAAGGTGTTGACTTACGAGATACAAGACTCCCAAAACAAGCGCTCTACTCGGAGCTCTGACACGGCAAGAGAGCCCCAGGTGGGCAGAGGAAACGCTTCAAGGACACCCGCAAAGCCTCCTTGAAAAAGTGCAACATCCCTACCAACACCTGGGAATCCCTGGCCCAAGACCACACAAAGTGGAGGAGAAGCATCCGGGAAGGCGCCGAACACCTGGAGTCTCTTCACTGGGAGCAAGCGGAAGGCGCGCACGTCAACCCAAGCATCCCACCCACCCGCCCCTTCAACCACCGTCTGCCCCACCTGTGACAGAGACTGTAGGTCCGGCATTGAACTCATTTTTAATGTGGAAGCAAGTCATCCTCGGTCCCGAGGGACTGCCTAAGAGAGAGAGAATGGCGGAGCAGGCTCAAAGGGCCAAATGGCCTACTCTAGCTCCTATTTCTTGTTATGTTCAAAAGTAATTAGTTGGCTGTGAAGTGCTTTGGGACATCCTGAGGGTGTGAAAGGAGCTATTTAAATACATGTTTGTTCTTTGTTACCAAGTCTGCCATAGAGATTTGACTCTGTTCCAATCGTTCAACATCAGGAGTGTCAACTTGGAGTCAGAGGCACCGCTTGCCTTTTATTTTCTTCCCTTGTCCCCTCAGTACCCTACAAAGTCACTAGTTTGTCAGTAGACACTTGATATGTGGGTTTGAGCCAGTACTGGCCAGACGACAAGTACCAGAAACTGCTCATAAGTGGCAAGGTGTGTGGTAGAGTGTACCATAAAATTAGTGCATTGCTACCATCTTTCTGACCACATCATGAACACAATATACCGCACAAGATGATGATTTCATCAGTTAGGGATCCAGAGCTTCAGCATCAGCTGCTTTTTCCTCTAACACATCCATGGTATGTGATATGACTCTGGATATGTGAATGTGTTATTATCCGCACCTTGCAGGTAATGCCTTCCAGTAGCTGTCATCCCAAGACTTGAATGTCCACATCAGCCATAGGATGCACATCAGCCTTCAGCTTAATTGAAGGACCTAAGCAGGACAGCTATGGCATGCCTGCCTCCTTGATTTCTGTAGTTTCTAGAAAATTGTTAATTTTTAAAAAGCTCCTTCATAATTTATGTACAGCATCACAAACTTCAATATTTCTATTAGTTGTATTTTTATCTGATCACTCTGGCATAATTCTAATTAGAAGTGGGTCAATCAGGTACAAGTAGCAGAGTAAGAAATGATCATTAATGTGAATACCTTATTCTGCAAATTAGAGAGCAAGTTTATGCATGTATTAAGTTACATGATATGATTTTTGATTAGATACTACTTTTTCCCCATAGGGAAAAATCTCAATGGGATTATAGTAGTTACAGTAGTCAATGAAAAACTATTGAAAGTGTCAAATCGTTTTGTTCATAATCTTATCACATCTTCATAAAGGATTAAGTCGGAGCAATTTGAAATATTTGTTATTGAAACAAAAAGCCCTATAGCAATGTTAATTCATTAAATCATTTTGCAGTTGCTGATGACTTCAAGCATTAAAATTGCACAGCCTTCAGTGTTTTCCAAGGCCTTTTAGAACAATACACTGGCATGTGATACAGAATGCTAGTTTCTTGAAGGAAATTATTGCATTAAAGTGCAAATGGGCAAAAAGTCAAACTTATATGCTGCCCACTTCTACCACTATCCAATAGTGTGAGGATGTATTAAAATCTCTTTTCTAACTCCGTCATTTAAACGTTCCTCATGTAAGGTGGTCATCTTTTTCTGCACTACCCCCTCTTTAGTGTAAATTGGGGAAGACATTCTAAAATCGAATTGAGTTTCTCCTTTTTAATGTAAAGTTTTTTGTTTACAGCTGCTCAGACTCAGTGTTGCACTTCAAATGCTGTAAAGTTTTTTGCAAGGAATTTTTAATTTTCTATTGTCCCTTCTAATATTGGAGCCTGTTGTCTTTCTCAGCTCTTTGATTTCTTTTTACTAATATCCTGTGTGGACGAGGGCAAAGTCTGCAAGGTGGATGAGCAAACTGACCATGGCACTGTGGTACAGGAGGCCATTCAAGTGGGGGGGAGTGAAAAGGAATGTTGTAGTGGTAGGGGACAGTATAGACAAGGGGATAGATACTGTTCTCTGCAGCCACGACCGGGAGTTCCGAAATGTTGCCTGTCCGGTGCCAGGATTAGGGATATCTCCTCGTGGCTGGAGAAGAATTTGGAGTGGGAGGATCCAGTTGTTGTGGTCCACATTGGAACTCTCTACCTAGGTCGTTGGTTCCTAAGATTCACAACCCTCTGAGTGAAGAAATTCCTCCTCATTTCGATCATAAATCGCCGACTCCTTATCCTGAGACTATGCCCCCTAGTTCTAGACCAGGGGGAATAACCTCTCAGCATCTACCCTGTCAAGCCCCCTGTATCATTGAAGTCCAGTTATATACATGAATGTACTGTTTCAGGATGTAGTTGCCATGTTTGTTTTTGTTTTCGAGAGCATGAATAATTTATTAAATGTAGCAGTATGTGGTAAGTTATATCGGGTGATTTGTGATGAGGTTTTCTTCAAAATACTTAATATCTTTGTACTTGCTATCTAAGAGATATTCTGAAACAGAATTACAGAAAGATGGTAGATTATTTTTTTTTGTCATAGCCAAAGCAGTAATCAGCAGCTGGGCACATTGTTAAAGAATTAATCCTTTAAAGCAAAACAGGCCGGTATTTGTTTCCTTTGTTATTCCGAAGGATAATATCTTGTTGGCTTTTTTTAACTGGTTGCAAATTTGTACTTTGATATGCTTGGGTTCACTGGAATGGTTGTAGACTTTGAGTGAAAACAAAAGTAACAAGATCATGTGAACACTAGTAGCTAACTTTTGGAGTTACTTGCATTCAGGCATATGACTATTGATATGGTGTGGAAAAGATCATTAACTGCCATTGCAGATTGCAAACAAATCTTTCCACCTTGAGGGAGAGGAAAGAGAAACATTTTGACTTTTCTGTAGATAGTTTAAAAATAATTTATATAAGTGGGAGATTGTGTTCCTAAATATCTCACCAACTAGGTATTGCTTAATCTGTTTGTTTTAGGTATTTAGTCAAATGTAGTTTAATATATGCACATATTTTGCATATCTACACACATTTTGTGTATCACGACAGTTTAAAACTGATAATTTCCTACCTGTGACGTTATGGAGATGTCTGACTTTTGGAAAAGCACCGTTTGCTTAGTATGTAGCAGTCCATAGCAAGTAGTCAAATTTGCTGGCTTGAGAAGCTCCTACTGTAAATAGAGTTCCTTTTATAATACATGGGCTTGAGAGGGGCAGAGATCCAAAATAAAGAATTTCCAGAAACCTGAAAATATTGTGTGGGTGTGTTATACTAAAAAGTAAGAAAGAGACTGGTGGTGCTTCTATTTTTTTAGGAAAGGCAAGATGAGGAAGTGGTTTATACTGAGTGCCAGGCTTGCCATGCTGCCAACATGAATCTGGACATAGTGAAAACCTCATCATTTCATGGCTGCTTAGTTAAACATGCTCTCGAGTACTAATTTGAATAGTAGCAACAATTGGAGTGCATTCCATTCATGCTTTAGGTCCAATGAAATATTTTATAGTGCTGTAGGTGGTGGCATTTGCCATTGCTGTAACCATTACTGTGAAATAACATGTAAATGTCATCGGCACAGTATGGAGAAGCAATTAAGTGTGTGTAGCACATTGTGGTAGAATGTTGCTGTTTCACAGTGGTTTTTTTGTGACAAATGTTGAGGATTACTAAATAAAATTGAATTTGGGTAGTCTCAATGGAATCTCTTATAAACACAAGTTCCCAACACAAAAATGCTTTCATATGTTAGCATTAAAACAGTATGCTCAAATATTCCAGTGTCACATCCAAGAACACCCCAGGGTTGTGAATCTTTGGAATTCTCTGCCCCAGAGGGCTGTGAATGCTGAGTCTTTGAGTATATTCAAGGCTGAGATAGATAGATTTTTGGACTCTAGGGGAATCGAGGGATATGGAGATCGGGCGGGAAAGTGGAGTTGAGGTCGATGATCAGACATGATCTTATTGAATGGCTCGAGGGGCCGTACGGCCTACTCCTGCTCTTATTTCTTATGTTCATACTATGGAATTGCAGAAGTTGTATTTGAATATTTAAAGAAATCTACCACCAAGTTTTATCAAGCAAACTCAACATGTAAATTTGCTGTGTAGTGCTGGATAGCCAAATTGAATAAGGATACTGTACCTGAAGACTTTTTTTCATTAGACTAGTTTGGCCTGAGCATATTTGCTTAGCACCATGAATACTTTTTCTTTTGTGCCGGTTTGCTTCTGTGACCTCTGGTCCTGTAGTTATTAATTTTGCTTAGGTACACCTCCACAGTTTCCAGTCACCGCCAGTATCTCCTTCAAGAGATTATTCTTGGTGTGAGCCCAGTCAATGAGTTGGCCAGCTGTTCTCTTTATAGCTGGTGCCAATGAATAACGATCAAGAACCTTGTGTTTTTCTCTCTTAATTGACAATGGCTGCTGACAAGGATGTTCATGTGGAACTGGAAAGATTGTACTGTTTCAAAAATATGAAACTGCTTGAATTTCCAGTTAGTTACTAGAGTAGGAACTATTCCTTAAATCATCTGGCTAGTGCCCCATTTGTTGATTTTTATTCTGCTGACAAGTTTTTTTTTTATGGCAATTTTTGAATTTAGTAGTCAATTTCTCATCTTTCACCCCCCCCAAATGTTCTGTCCTTTTCTTCTCTTAACCCCACAGCCACCCCCCCCCCCCTTTCTCAGCTCTCCCTAAAGGCAGTGAATCTGTTTGTCCTGGAAGCAGCAGCTCTCTGCGCTGTTCACCCAAGTGGCCATGTGTGAGCTTACAATATCTGAGAGTGGCTTTTCAGCAAAGTGTGATCCTGCATATAAACTTTGCAGCCATGCTCATTTGGATAGCATTCAACATTAGGATCTCTGGCTTTCTTCCACCTAAGCGCGAGTATGCGGAGGCCAATTGTATTGCCCTAGCTAAGATTTAAAAATACCAAACAAAGCTCTGAACCATTTGAACCCATTCTTGTTATTGAGAATCAGAGTTCCATAAAATGTAGTGTATTGGTTTTGCTATTGTAAAATTTCTCTCACTTTTCATTGTTGACCACCTGCAAAAGATTGTGTGCACTAGTATGTATGTATATACTCCAGGTATGCAAATAATATAAACAGGGATATATGCTTTAGGTTTTATAGTCGCATGCAAATTTTCTAGTCTGCCTTTTAATATGAAGCTGCTTTATTTAAGTAGATATAAAAATGGTGTTGCATACAGATCAGGGAGATCCCAATATTAATCCCCAATCACAGTGGTAGAGATGCTGCAGCTGAGCTCACATTTCCACTCCTAATTATTATCTGGCAACTCCTAGTGAAGTGCACGTGTGGCTGTCTGGTGAGGACAGGATTGGATTTGCTGTGATTCATCCTGCAGTTGAATAACCCAACACTTGATGCCAAGGTGCACACATGAAGAATAGCCATTTGAGTGAGTGCGTCTGTGGAACTGTACCCCAGTGAGGAGTAAACACCTGCGAGAGAGGTGGGATATAGAAAGAGTTGACAGAAAACCTCACTAATGAACCAGTATCCCTCTGAATTATCATAGAATTTGCTGTTTGTTCTTGATATATCCAAGCAAGAGGGAACTAACTCCTTAAGTACTGCAAAAGCCTTTTTATTTAATTGCACCCATACCTGGTCAAATCTCAGAATCGTCGGCCTTTCTCCAAGTATGCTAGAAAATATCAACGGGATTAGACAAAGTCAACATGGATTTATGAAAGGGAAATCCTGTTTGACAAACCTACTGGAGTTTTTTGAGGATGTAACTGGTAGAATAGATAAGTGAGAACCAGTGGATGTGGTGTATTTGGATTTTCAGAAGGCCTTTGATAAAGTGCCACATAAGAGGTTAGTGTGCAAAATTAAAGCACATGGGATTGGGGGTAATATACTGGCATGGATTGAAAATTGGTTAAGAGAGTAGGAATAAATGGGTCTTTTTCGGGGTGGCAGGCAGTGACTAGTGGGGTACCGCAGGGATCAGTGCTTGGGCCCCAGCTATTCACTATACAAGAAACTCTTTATTAACCGGCACCCAAATATCTGGAAATCTCTCTTAACCGGCAAAATTCTTGAGTAGGTAACCGGGGTTTTCCTTCATCTCTCGTTTAAAATTAACTTAAAAAAAAAAACCCCGAGGCGCTTGCCTTGTATCGGAGCGTGTAGATTGGGAGGGGAATGTGCAGCCCGGGTAGGCAGCGGACACGACAGATGGTCAGCTGGCGGTCCCCGGGGAGACAGAGCTCCGAATGCAGGCGCATGTCAATGTGTACGGGCTCTCGTACGTTGGGAGATATAACTCTCCATTATCCGGACTTTTTGATTAACCGGCACCATGCCGGTCCCGTCTGTGCCGGTTAATAAAGAGTTTCCTGTATATCAATGATTTGGATGAGGGAACCAAATGTAATATTTCCAAGTTTGCTGATGACATGAAACTAGGTGGGATTGTGAGTTGTGAGGAGGATGCAGAGAGGCTTCAAGGCGATTTAGACAAGTTGAGTGAGTGGGCAAATACATGGCAGATGGAATATAATGTGAATAAATGTGAAATTATCCACTTTGGTAGGAAAAACAGAAAGGCAGAGTATTATTTAAATGGTGATAGATTGGGAAATGTTGATGTACAAAGGGACCTGGGTGTCCTTGTACACCAGTCACTGAAAGCAAACATGCAGGTGCAGCAAGCAGTTAGGAAGGCAAATGGTACGTTGGCCTTCATTGCAAGAGGATTTGAGTACAGGAGCAAGGATGTCTTACTACAGTTATACAGGGCCTTGGTGAGACCACACCTGGAGTACTGTGTGCAGTTTTGGTCTCCTTACCTAAGAAAGGATATACTTGCCATAGAGGGAGTGCAGCGAATGTTCACCAGACTGATTCCTGGGATGGCAGGACTGTCTTATGAGGAGAGATTGGGTCGACTAGGCCTGTATTCACTAGAGTTTAGAAGAATGAGGGGATCTCATTGAAACGTATAAAATTCTGGCAGGGCTAGACAGACTGGATGCAGGGAGGATGTTTCCCCTGGCTGGGGGGTCTAGAACGAGGGGTCACAGTCTCCGGATACGGGGTAGGCCATTTAGGACTGAGATGAGGAGAAATTTCTTCACTCAGAGGGTGGTGAACCTGTGGAATTCTCTACCACAGAAGGCTGTGGAGGCCAAGTCACTGAATATATTTAAGAAGGAGATAGATAGATTTCTAGACACAAAAGGCATCAAGGGGTATGGGGAGAGAGCGGGAATATGGTATTGAGATAGAGGATCAGCAGTGACCATATTGAATGGCGGAGCAGGCTCGAATGGTCGCCTCCTATTTTTCTATGTTCTATGTTTCTATATGTGGAAGTATCTGTATCCAAAACTTTTTGAATCCTGTTAAAAGGAGAGAAAAATGGTTTCCCCCATTCTTGTATTTCCATTGCTGTTAGTTCTAGACTGTAGCACAAAAGTCTGTTCTAATGCTATCCAAAATTGGTACCGACAAATAATATGCATTAGCAATTTATTTATCGTCCTTGTAGAGTCACTCTAAATAGCCCTCAATTAATGAATGGCTTCCTTAGATGAGCAATTAAAGCAGTTTATTTGGTTGAATTTACTGTGCTGGAACTGGAGCAACCCATGTGTTGACTGGAGTAATCTTCCTCATTTGCAGTTAGGCCTGTAGTGTCAAATGTAATTTCCTGTTAAATCTGAAAAGAATAAACTGTCTTTGGGAGTTTCTGACCTTGTGTTACTTTACAGGAGGCGGCTGGTTCTGAAGGTGATCCAGGCCTTACTAGACTCGATGAATTTCCATCGAAATGTCAGAGAGGTCAGGCCAGAGCACAAAGGCAAAGGATGGGAAAACCAAGTATGCAACACTCAACCTGTTTAACACGTACAAGGGGAAGTCAATAGAGACTCAGAAAAATGCAGGTGAGCCTATTCTAGTTTGTGTAAGTGGTTTTGCTTTAATAGCAATATTTTTGTCCCCTCTTTTCCCCATCCTTTTTTTTGGGCCGTTGAGGACAGGGTGGTTCACGGGGCACTGGCACCAGTACTGGGAAAAGAGGGAGCTGTTACGTTGGGCCGGGCTCCACTTAAACCGGGCTGGAACTAGTGTCCTGGCGAATCGAATAACTAGGGCAGTAGACAGGGCTTTAAACTAATGAATAGTGGGTGGGAGGATTCAGGAAAAAGTAAATTTAAAAGCAGCAAGAGAAATGTCAAGGCTCTAGAGCAGAGCAGAGTTTTGGGTAAAAATAAGCAGAGTGGATCAGGAAGGGACCGAGAGTGTAACAAAGGTAGTAGGGCATCAGGGAAAAATAGAAAAAAGTCAAACCTAAAGGCAGTATATCTGTGCGCAAAGCATTCACAACAAAATAGATTAATTAATAGCACGGATAGAAATTAATAGGTTTGATCTAATAGCCATTACGGAGACGTGGTTGCAAAATGACCAAGGCTGGGAAGTAAATATTCCATGATACTTAACTTTTAGAAGAGATAGGCAAAATGGAAAAGGAGGGGTAGTCCTGATAAAAGGATGGGATAAAGACAGTAGAGAGAAAGGATCTTGGCTCCGAAAATCAAGAAGTAGAATCAGTTTGGGTGGAGCTAAGAAACAGCAAAGGGCAGAAAACATTGGTGGGAATTGTTTATAGGCCCCCAAACAGTAGTTGCAATGTAGGGCAGAGTATAAATCAGGAAATTTAGAGGCGCGTGTAACAAGGGTAATACAGTAATCATGGGGACTTTAATCTACATATAGACTGGGCAAACCAAATTTGCAGGAATAGTGCGGAGGACGAATTCATGGAATGTATACAAGATAGTTTTCTAGATCAGTATGTTGAGGAACCAACTAGGGAACAGGCTATTTTAGATCTAGTACTGTGCAATGAGAAGGGTTAATTAATAACCTTGTAGTAAAGGGGCCTTTAGGGAAGAGTGCCCATAATATGATATAATTTTATATTAAGTTTGAAAGTGATTTAGTTAAATCCGAAACTAGGGTCTTAAATCTAAACGAAGCAAACTACGTAGGTATGAGGGGCGAGTTGGCTAAGGTAGATTGGGAAACTACGTTAAAAGGTATGACAGTAGACAAGCAATGGCTAGCATTTAAAGAATGAATACATAATTTACAACAAATATACATTCCTTTTAAGGCACAAAAACCCCACAGGCAAAGTGGTCCAGCCGTGGTTAACGGACAGAAAACGGAGAGTAGGAATAAATGGGTAATTTTGGGTTGGCAGGCTGTAACTAGTGGGGTACTGCAACGATCAGTGCTTGGGCCTCAGCTATTCACAATCTACATCAATGATTTGGATGAGGGGACCAAATACACTATATCCAAGTTTGCTGATGATACAAAGCTAGGTGGGAATGTAAGTTGTGAGGAGGATGCAAAGAGGCTTCAAGGGGATATAGACAGGCTAAGTGAGTGGGCAAGAATATGGCAAATGGAAGATAATGTGGAGAAATGTGAAGTTATCCACTTTGGTAGGAAAAATAGAAAATCAGAGTATTTTTTAAATGGTGCAAGATTGGGAAATGTTGGTGTTCAGAGGGACCTGGGTGTCCTTGTACACGAATCACTGAAAGTTAACATGCAGGCACAGCAAGCAATTAAGAAAGCAAATGGTATGTTGGCCTTTATTACAAGAGGATTTGAGTATAAGAGTAAAGATATCTTGCTGAAATTATATAGGGCCCTGGTGAGACCACACCTGGAGTATTGTGTACAGTTTTGGTCTCCTTACCTAAGGAAGTATATACTTGCTATAGTGGGAGTGCAATGAAGGTTCACCAGACTGATTCCTGGGATGGGGGGATTGTCCTATGAGGAGGGATTGAGTAGACTAGGCTGATATTCTCTAGAGTGTAGAAGAATGAGGTGATCTCATTGAAGCATACAAAATTCTTACAGGGCTTGACAGGGTAGATGCAGGGAAGATGTTTCCCCTGGCTGGGGAGTCTAGAACCAGGGGTCACAGTCTCTGAATAAGGGTTTGGCCGTTTAGGACTGAGATGAGGAGAAATTTCTTCATGCAGAGGGTGGTGAAGCTTTGGAATTCTCTACCCCAGAGGGCTGTGGAGGATCAGTCGTTGAGTATATTCAAGACAGAGATCGATAGATTTTTGGATATTTAGAGAATCAACGGATATGGGGATTGTGCAAGAAAGTGGAGATGAGGTAGGTGGTCAGCCATGATCT
The DNA here is from genome assembly GCA_030390025.1 of Squalus acanthias. NCBI lineage: Eukaryota > Metazoa > Chordata > Chondrichthyes > Squaliformes > Squalidae > Squalus > Squalus acanthias. The sequence continues at coordinate 73,505,575 of CM059439.1, forward strand.
TATTGAATGGCGGAGCAGCCTTGAGGGGCCGAATGGCCTACTCCTATTTCTTATGTTATGTTCTTCTGGTGAGCTGCACTCTTGCCCGCTTAGTGCTGCTCTTCAACATCAGCACTATATTGATTCACCCTTTCATTTTCCCTGTCCCCTGTGGAGGAGCACTTTCATTCTGCTCTGCACCTCTCTTGGTGCCATGGCGGAAATCGAGAATATACACACCATGATATGAAATCTTATCTTCCTGTCACACGGATTAGCACATTGGAGCAGCCGTGGCTTGTGCTGCCCAACAAAATTTTCCTAATTGGTAATTTAAGGCTGTTCATATATTTTTATGAAGATTGAAAAGTAACAAATCACTGGACTACTGTTGTACTTTTAGGTTTATTCAGATTTTATGAAAGAATTATAAATTGTTATAGGACCTGACCTATGTTCAGGTATTACCAAAAAAAAATGCATAAATTACAATTGTTATGGTCATATAGTCCTGGCAGTCTCTGACTAGTTCTGAGCAGAAGTCTGCACCCAGTTTAAAAGTAATATAGTTGCGTGCTGAGAGAAATTCTATATTATAGAAGGAAATTGGTGTTATGTTGGATGCGTGGTTGAAAATGTAAAGGAGTGCAAAATAAAGTCCCACACATTTTGGATCTTCATAGTTCTACTCTTATCTCTAACCGTTATTTGTTCATTGTTTACAGTTGCAGCACGCCATGGATTGCAGAGCCTGGGAAAAGTGGCCAGCTCACGGCGCATACCACCACCTGCCAATCTTCCGAGCCTCAAAGCAGAGAACAAAGGAAATGATCCCAATGTGAATATTGTACCAAAGGATGGATCAGGATGGGTCACCAAATCTGAACAGCAAGAGGAGGAGAGGTACAGACTACAGTGAAGTTGTTGTCTTCATAGAATTGTTTTACACTAAGCACACAAACTGTAGCAATGAATGAGTACATACTCTTCATTGCAGCTTGCAAAATATGCTCATCTATTATCTACAAAAAATTAACTTGTGCTGCATATTATAAATGCAGATGTGTATGCAAACAAAGAACAGACATAATTGGTGTGGCATCCACCTACTTTAGGATAGGCCCTTGTCACCTGCAGAGAGGAAATATCACTGAAGTCCACTATTTTCTTACGATAGCAAAATACTGCGGATGCTGGAAATCCAAAATAACAACAGAAAACGCTGGAAAAACTCAGCAGGCCAGGCAGCATCCGTGGAGAGAGAAACAGAGTTAACGTTTCAGGTCGAAGAGGAAAGGTCTTCGACCTGAAACGTTAACTCTGTTTCTCTCTCCGCGGATGCTGCCTGGCCTGCTGAGTTTTTCCAGCGTTTCTGTTGTTGTTTCCACTATTTTCTTCCTCTCCTGAGAAGTTGTTGGCAGGAATGACATTTAAAAAAAAAAACCAATATTTATGGGGGGGGGGCGGTTGGTAAGCAAGAACTCTGCAAAACTCTGAATTGGCAGTATTGTGTCAATCTAGAAATATGAACCTAGAGATATTTTAAGAATAAAATGGTTGAGAAATTTTAATGTATTTACAATTGATACCATGGCATTTTAAACTTGGTGTTCTGAAAGGGGGTTTTAATAAGATAGATAAAGAAAATGACTGACTATTTGGCCAAAGCTATTACAGTAATTGTTCAAGATTTTGGAGGAATAGACTGACATTTCTCTTATCTGTTTTTCATAAAAGCAAGAGAACTAATATCAAAATTGTGGTTTTATTAACAGTACCGCTGAAGCCCAAGCCCAAGTCCAAGTCCAACCCCAACCCCAAGTACAAGAATCGCAGCAGCAGCCCAGTTCAGACCCCATAGCCCCAAGCACACCGGAGGTACCAAGTACAGTTGTGAAATCCTGGGCCCAGACCAATAACAAGCACACTGGACAAGGAGATGGTAAGCCTCTACAAGCCAGAATGAGCAATTGCTGGTTTTGGTTAATGTGTACTACATTTGTTGATTGTGTGTAGTACTTGTTCAGTAATATGAGCTTGATAATGAATGAACATTTATTCATGTGGAACTTTCAAAGCATTTTCATTGCTACAATATTGTCATTTGTGAGGGTGGGGTGGGGGGGCGACATCTTTCTCCCCTGCCCCTACCCAACTGATCAGTCTATCCTTGGTCACAGGCCTCTACCAGCATCACTCTTCTGGCAGTAACCGGTGACCGCTCTTCTGGTTTTCCTTTTCTTGTTTCCCTGACACCCCAGTGGGAAGTGCCAGATCTCCGCTTGCAAGACAAACACATGATGCCATAAGATGGAGGAACACATATTCAAGCTTTTTAAGCTGAGTTCCTGTCTTCATCCACACTGCTGTGTGGAACATCCTGCATGGATCACCTCATTGATCCTTCATGGAGTTGTGCCACTTTTATGTTCCTCATCATCCATTTGCCTGTGTAATATTGAAATGGGTGGTGATGAAAATAAAACAAACTTATTGACCTGTTGCTCATGGACAAAAATGCAAAAGGTACCTATCTTCCCCTGACTGACTCTCTGCTTGTTTCACGCTAATTCTTTGACTAACTTTGTTATCTTATTCCATTCCATATCAATCTCCTGCTTCTGAAAAGGATGATGTAGTGCCTTCTGCAGAACTTGTCAACTAATTAAAGCGCTCTGCTTTTAATTGGGTTTATTGTTTAAACTGGCAATTGCTTTAAAGTCGGTCTTAATTCAACAGTTCAGTGGTCAATGCATTTGTATTAAACATGCATGTATATAAAATAAAGCACGCCTGTCTTGTGAGCATAACAGCAGACTTCAATACAGATTGCTGACATGTAAGCAGTTTCCTTAGCTGTCTCACTCTTTCATGATGTGGAGATGCCGGTGTTGGACTGGGGTGGGCAAATGTGAGAAGTCGCACAACACCAGGTTATAGTCCAACAGCTTTATTTGAAATCACAAGCTTTCAGAGTGCTGCTCCTTCGTCAGGTGACCTGATGAAGGAGCAGCGCTCCGAAAGCTTGTGATTTCAAATAAAGCTGTTGGACTATAACCTGGTGTTGTGCGACTTCTCACATTTGTTCACTCTTTCATAACTGCTGTTGTAACTCCACTCCTCACAAAACCTACTCTTGATCCCTCTGCCCCCTTCAACTTTTGCCTTGTGTCTAACTTCCCTTAGTGTCAGACATGGCTCACTGCATAGCACTCTTGCCTCTGAGTTAGAAGGTTGTGGGTTCAGGTCCCACTCTAGAGACTTGAGCACAAAATCTAGGCTGACACTCCAGTGCAGTACTGCGGGATTGCTGCCCTGTCGGAGGTGCCGACTTTCAGATGAGACGGTAAACCCAGGCCCTGTCTGTTCTCACGTGGACATAAAAGATCCCATGGCACTTTTTCGAAGAAGAGCAGGGGAGTTATCTCTATATATATCAATCAACAGCACTAAAACAGATTATCTGGTCATTATCACATTGCTGTTTGTGGGAGCTTGCTGTGTGCAAATTGGCTGCCGCCTTTCCTACATTACAACAGTGACTACACTTCAAAAAGTACTTCATTGGCTATAAGGCGCTTTGGGATGTCCTGAGGTCGTGAAAGGCACGATATAAATGCATGGCTTTCTTTCTTTTAAATGTGTTGCTGCACAGCTCTCCCAAAGCTCCTTTTTCAAATCTTGAATCCCGCTTCCACTCTGTCAACAGCATCGAGACCACTTTAGTTAAACTTGCTAATGACATCCTCCGTGACTACCACTACACCTACAGGAGACTGCTCTTGCTTAGTTCCATTCCTACCCTTTCCCAACGAGTTACGACATCTCCAATGGCTTCTCATCCCACCTCCAATCCTGCATTAATCGCTGGAAAACTTAGATTCCATCCTCAGCAGCTCTCCCTTTTCTTTTACATGTTACCATTGATGGTATTATCTGCCAACATGGGGTCAGCTTCCATGTATATGTTGACAACACCTAATTTTATCTCTCCAGCATCACCCTCAATTCAATGACTTTCTTTTCTGTCAGATTGCCTATCTGACATCAGCATCAGGGGTGGGGGGAAATAGAATCCATCTTTCTCTGGTCCTGCCATAAATAGGGTACCCTTGCTCCTCACTCCATCCACCTCCCTGCCTGCTTGCTCCGGCTAAGCCAAGCAATTCATAATCTTGATATCCTGTTCATCCCTGCGAAGAGCTTCAAACCCTATATCCTTACTTCCACAACTTCCTGCCTCTGCCTGCCTATACCCTGTTGCAGCTGAAATCCTTATTCATGCTTTTCCTCCACTGGCCTCCCAAACTACACCTACACAAACTCCAGATCGTCCAGAATTCCTCTGCCTGTATCCTGTCCCACTCACCATCACTTTAACCTTGCTAACCTCTGCTGCTTCCTGTCTTCCAATGCACAAAATTAAATTTTTTATACTTGTTTGCAAATCCTTCATGACCTCGCCCCTGCTTCTGCCCTTGATCCCATCCAGTAACCTTTGGTCCTCTAATTCTGGCTTCCTGTGCATTAACTCCTCTCTCACTCAACATTCAGCCACCTCAGCCCCACTGATTAGAAGTGCCTTGTCAACTAGCTTTCCTTCATTACTTCTCACCCCACACTTAAAAACTTCCTCACCCTATCCTTTTTTGACTCTGCTTTCTCATCTCTCCTAACTTCTCTTTCTGTTCAGCATCCATGCTCTCCTATGCCAAGTGCCGTGGGACATTTTACTATATTAAAGGCCGTATGAAAATACAAGTTGTTAACTAAGGGGTTATCGGTGTAACTTTTGCTATACTTGTCTTTTGAGCTACACATTGGATCATGGAAAACAAAGGAAACGTATACAGAAATGTTTGTGTCCAAGGCTCCTTATTCTGTTTTTTTTTTTTAATTCAGGAACCCAAGGTTTAAACACTTACTTCCAGCATGAGTTCCCCAGCCTGCAGGCAGCTGGAGATCAAGATAAAACCATAAAAGAGTTGCCAGATGACGCTTGTGGACCTGGACCTAGCTTACGTCCACAAAGTAGGTGTTCCATTTACATATTTTTTTTTAGTACATTGCCCTTTCTTTAAGTCATTCACTTGCTGCTTCCTATCACACAGCTACCTTCAGCCAGTTGGAGCATTACAGTTTTCCATGCCATGGTACCCTGTGCCCCTTAGCAACTATACTGCTCTAAAACGGATGGGAAGCTTAAATTTAGATGGATGGGGTTTCTCTTACTAGGATTTTTCCTGTGCTAGAGTTCCTACAGCTGTTAACCTGATAGATATATATCGAACTGTTAAACTGGATAAATTCTTAGTTGGGGTCAGACCAAAATGAAAGTGCAATGTAGTCAGGAACAGGAGTAGGCCATTTAGCCCCTCTAGTCTATTCCGCCATTCAATTAGATAGTCAGATCTGTACCATAACTCCATTTACCTGCCTTTGATCCATATTTCTTGACACCCTTACCTAATAAAAATGTCGATCTCATTCTTGAAAATTTCAGTTGACCCAGCATCCACAGCTGTATGGGGGAGAGAATTCCAGATTTCTACTCCCATTTGTGTGGAAAAAGTGCTTCCTCGTTTCACTCCTGAATGGCCTAGTTCTAATTTTAAGATTATTTCCCCCCACCAGAGGAAATAGATTTTCTATCTGATCTTTGGGTCCTTCCATTCCTTTCTCCCTATCTAATCCTTTTATCATTTTAAACACCTCGATTAGATCACCTCTCAACCTTCTAAACTCAAGTTTCTAAGCAAAGTTTATAGAACCTGTCATCTTAATTTAACCCTTTAAGCCCTGGTAGCATTCTGGTGAATCTGCACTGTATCCCCTCCAAGGCCAATATATCCTTCCTGTGGTGTTCAAAACTGAACGCAGTGGAGTCTAACCAAGTACAATGAAGCATCACTTCCTCCCCTTTGTAATCCAGCCCTCTTGAGATTGATAGATTTTTGGGCACTAAGGGAATCAAGGGATATGGGGATAGGACTGGAAAGTGGAGTTCATAGAATCTTAGAAATTTACGGCACAGAAGGGGGCCATTCGACCCATCGTGTCTATGCCGGCCGAAAAAGAGCTATCCAACCTAATCCCACTTTCCAGCTCTTGGTCCGTGGCCTTGTAGGTTACAGCACTTCAAGTGCATATCCAAGTATTTTTTAAATGTGATGAGCGTTTTTGCTTCTACCACCCTTTTCAGGCAGAGTGTTCCAGACCCCCACCACCCTCTGGGTGAAAAAAGTTCTCCAACTCCCCTCTAATGTAGTTGTAGAAGTTCAGCCATGATATTGAATGGTGGAGCAGGCTTGAGGGGCCATATGGCCTACTCCCTTTTTCTTATGTTTTTGTGTAGTAAATAGTGAGCAGGATAGTCGCAGACTTGAGGACATAGACAAACTGGTGAAATGGGCAGACACATGGCAGATGCAATTTAATGTGGATGTGTGAAGTGATGCACTTGGGGAGAAACAACATGGAGAGGCAGTATAATTTAAATGTTACTATTTTGAGAAGGGTGCATATTCACACATCTTTGAAGGTGACAGGGCAAGTTGATAAGCTGATTAAGAAAGTGTATGGGATACTTGGCTTTGTAAATAGGAGCTTTGAATACAAAAACAAGGAAGTCATGCTAAATCTTTACAAATCTCTGGTTAGGCCTCAGCTGGAGGATTGTATTTTCTGGGCACCACACTTTAGGAAAGATGTCAAGGCCTTGGAGATGGTACAGAGGAGGTTTACCAGGATGATACCAGGGATAAGCGGCTTTAGTTATGTAGAGAGATTGGAGAAGCTGGGATTGTTCTCGGCACAGAGAAGGTTAAGGGAGACCTAATGGAGGTATTCAAAATTATGAGGGGTTTTGATAGAGCTGTAGGGAGAAGCTGTTTCCTTAGGCAAGTGGGTTGGTAACCAGAGGTCACAGATTTAAAATAATTGGCAAAAGAGCTAGAGGGGAAATGAGAATTTTTTTTCCAGAGGATTGCTGAGATCTGATATATAAATGACCTGGATATTGGAATACAGAGTAGAATTTCTAAATTTGCCGATGATGCCAAACTTGGGGGTGTGGCAAACAGTGAGGATGATACCAATCGACTGCAACAGGACGTAGAAAGGCTAGCAGAATGGGCCGACAAGTGGCAGATGGAATTTAATAGAGAAGTGTGAGGTGATGCATTTTGGTAGAAGGAACAGGGAGAGGCAATATATACTTAATGGCACAGTTTTAGAGTGTATAGAGACAGAGGGACCTGGGAGTTAATGTGTATAGGTCCCTGAAGGTGGCAGGACATATTGAGAGTGGTTAGCATAGCAATGGGATCTTGGGCTTCATAAATAGAGGTATTGAGTATTAAAATAGAGAAGTTATGCTGAATCTTTATAAAGCGCTGGTTAGGCCACAACTGGAGTATTGCGTCCAGTTCTGGTCACCACACTTTAGGAAGGATGTGAAGGCCCTTGAGAGGGTGCAGAGGAGATTTACCAGACTGGTTCCGGAGGTGGGGGATCTTGGCTACAAGGACAGATTGGAGAAGCTGGATTTGTTTTCCTTAGAGCAGAGGAGGTTGAGGGGTGATTTGATCGAGGTGTACAAGATTATGACAGATTTGGATAGGCTAGACGGGGAAAGGCTTTTCCCACTAGTTGATGATACAAGGTCTAGAGGACATAGATTTAAGGTTTTGGGCAAGAGATACGGGGGAGGGGGGGGGGGAGGAGATGTGAGGAAAAACTTTTTTACGCAGCGAGTGGTGAGGCCATGATCTCATTAAATGGCGGAGCAGGTTCAAGGGGCCAAATCTCCTGCTCCTATTTCTTGTATTCTTATGACCTGGCACTCGCTGCCGACGGAAGTGGTGGAAGCGGAGACACTCAATGTTTTCAAGGGGGAGACTGGATAGGCACTTGAGGGAAATAAACTTGCAGGGCTATGGGGATAGAGCAGGAGAATGGGACTGACTGGATTGCTCTACAGAGAGCCGGCACGGACTCGATGGGCCGAATGGCCTCCTTCTGTACTGTTATGACTATGACTATCTGGAATGCACTGCCTGAAAGTGTGGTGGAATCCGATTCCATAGGAGCTTTCAAAAGGTAACTGGACATGTACTTGAAGATGACTAATTTGCAAGGTTATGGGGGAAAAGCTGGGGTGTGGGACTAAATTGGACAGCTTTCAAAGAGCTGGCACAGGCACAATGGGCCGAATAGCTTCCTGTGCTTTAAGATTCTATGATACTTAGCTAGCTACCTTTAAATGCCTCTATGCTACTCGCCTCAACTACTCCATGTGGTAGCAAGTTCCACATTCTAACCACTCTCTGGTTAAAGAAGGTTCTCCTGAATTTCCTATTGGATTTATAAGTCACTATCTTGTATTTATGACCCCTAGTTTTGAACTCTCCTCCCCCACCCCCACCCCGCAACTAGTGGCAACATCTTCTCTACTTCTACCCTATCAAACCCCTTCATAATTTTAAAGAGCTTATTGGGTCACACCTCAACTTCCTCCTGGAGAAAATAGCCCCAGCCTGTTAAGTCGTTCCTGTCTTGAAAAGTGCTACAAAACACAATACATATATCTACATAACAATACTGACTGATCTTTAGGGTGATCCATTGGTTGTAAAGCTCTTTGGGGTATCCTATAGTTGCGTTAAGATACCATGTAAATTCAGATTCGTTCCTTAATATATCATATCTTACAGTTGTAGGGTGGCACAGAAAAAGTGTCATCCTGTTTCAGAAAAAGAACTTAACTGTTGTGATTTGCTGAAATATTGATTGCTAAAGTTTGCACAGAAAAACTACGATACCCACGATGCAACATAAAAGCCTGCTACAAACTGAGTTGCAGCTCCTGTTGATGTATTCTGAAGGGAACTAATGTTTTCACTGGGGTCATAATGGGTTTTGAGGTACTTTAATAAAGAGCCCAGCCATTGTGGCCAGAAATAGCCAGCCAGACCGACCTGGACCATAGTGAATAACCACCTGAACAAGGACCTGGTGATTGGAGACTTGGTGGCAAAAACTTCCCTGGTGCAGTTCTTCACTAAACGCTTTATCAAGAACTACAAATCTATTGTGAGTGGCAAGAGGAAAAAAAACTTTTACTTAAATTATGGGCATGTTCTCACTAGAAAAGAGATGGTTGAGAGGTGATATCTGCTGTTTTAAGGATTCTAAAGGGACTCTATAATGTAGACCACGACGAGCTGTTTCACCTTGTCCGGAACAGTAGAACCAGAGGACACAGCCTGCACTGGGTATAAATTTAAAACTAATCTAGGGAAACATTATTTCAGTGAGCAAGTGGTCAATCTCTGGAACAGGCTCCCTAGTGAGATGGTGGAAGCAGATAGTATTGATTCGTTCAGATGAAAATTAGATAGATTTCTTACAGAAAATAACTAACTTTGTGATACAGTACATGAGTAATTTGAGACATGACATGGTAAGTGTAACATAGTGGGAGGAACAGTGATTTTGGACCGATGGTTCCCAAAGCGCTCCACCACTGGGGTTTTCCTCGCTTCATGTCTGGATCTGTTGTAGACTAACTGATCAAGATTAATTGCTATGAGTAGTCAAAACGCCATTATTGCATCATGTGACTACCAAGATGGTAGAAGGCGAACTAGATGGACCTTGGTTTCTTTTCGTCTAGCAATTCCTATGGTCCTAAAGCAGAAACTGTTTTGGAGAGGGAAAAAAATAACAAGTATTTGTATTTAATCCTTTAGATTGAGGCATAAATATAACTTCAAATAAGAGATACTGGGGAGGCAAGACCCAAGTTACTTGTATCAAGTTTTCAAGAGTGTAGGTAAATACTGGTGTAAATTTTATATCTAAGGCCTACAGTATCAGCAGTGTGTAACACTTCTACCTTGTCGGTCATGTCATGTTTCAGTAAGTTCACAACTGCAGCAATTACATTTAGGATGCATTTCCAGCAGGGATCAGAAACCGTGCTTCTGAGTGACCCAACAGGAAATCATTTAATATATAAAAATATTAAAAATCTTTGAACTACGCAGATGTTGCTAGTTGGCGAGATGGTGGAGGGAAATCTCTTACAGTGCCTGTTGGATCCCTAGAGCAAGATGGCAAGCCTAATTTAGAAGATGGAGGGACTGCCCCGCCAGAACTGAATGACAGCCACAAAGGTCTTGATAAGCGGGATGGACGGGAAAAGACATCATTGGCTCCGACCAAGATAAATGGACAGCTGGTTATCCCACCTGCGCCACAATTTAGAGGAATACTGCCACCTTATGTAAGTATTAATCTTTTGTTTCTGGAAAGATGGGTGTACATAACATAAGAAATAGGAGCAAGAGTAGGCCATTTGGCCCTTCGAGCCTGCTCTGCCATTCAATAAGATCATGGCTATTCTTCTACTTCAACTCCACTTTCCTGCACTATCCCCATATCCGTTGATTCCCTTAATATCCAAAAATCTATCGATCTCTGTCTTGAATATACTCAATGACTGAGCCTCCACAGCTGTCTGGGGTAGAGAATTCCAAAGATTCACCACCCTCTCTGAAGAAATTTCTTCTCATCTCAATCCTAAATGGCCGACCCCTTATTCCGAGACTGTGACCCCCCAGGTTCTAGACTCCCCAGACAGGGGAAAACATCCTCCCTGCATCTACCTTGTCCAGCCCTGTAAGAATTTTATATGTTTCAATGAGATCACCGCTCATTCTTCTAAACTACAGAGAATATAGGCCTCGTCTACTCAATCTCTCCTCATAGGACTATCCTTCCATCCCAGGAATCAGTCTGGTGAACCTTCATTGCACTCGCTCTATGGCAAGTATATCCTTCCTTGGGTAAGGAGACTGTAACTGTACACAATACTCCAGGTGTGGTCTCACCAGGGCCCAATATAATTGCAGTAAGACGTCTTTACTCTTATACTCAAATCCTCTTGTAATAAAGGCCAACATACCATTTGCTTTCCTAATTGCTTGCTGTACCTGCAGGTTAACTTTCAGTGATTCGTGTACAAGGACACCCAGGTCCCTCTGTGCCAACATTTCCCAATCTCTCTCTCTTTAAAAAAAATTATGCTGTTCTATTTTTCCTACCAAAGTGGATAACTTCACATTTCTCCACATTATATTCCATTTGCCATGTTCTTGCTCACACACTTAACTTGTCTATATCCCCTTGAAGCCTCTTTACATCCTCCTCACAACTTACATTCCCATCTAGCTTTGTATCATCAGCAAACTTGGATATATTGCATTTGGTCCCCTCATCCAAATCATTGATGTAGATTTTGAATAGCTGAGGCCCAAGCACTGATCCTTGCGGTACTCCACCAGTTACAACCTGCCAACCTGAAAATGACCCGTTTATTCCTACTCTGTTTTCTGTCCGTTAACCAATCCTCACTCCATGCTAGTATATTTACCCCCAATCCCCGGAGTCCTAATTTTGTTTAATAACCTCTTGTGTGGCACCTTATTGAATGCCTTCTGAAAATCCAAATACACCACATCCACTGGTTCCCCCTTATCTATTCTGCTAGTTACAACCTCAAAAAACTCTAACAGATTCGTCAAACACGATTTCCCTTTCATAAATCCGTGTTGACTCTACCCAATCCTATTATTTTCTAAGTGCCCTGTTTACCATGTCCTTAATAATAGATTCTAGCATTTTCCCTACTACTGATGTCCGGCTAACTGGTCTGTAGTTCCCCGTTTTCTCTCACTCCTTTCTTAAATAGTGGGGTTGCATTTGCTACCTTCCAATCTGCGGAAACCGTTCTAGAATCTATGGAATTTTGGGAAATGACAACCAATGCATCCACTATCTCTATAGCCACCTCTTTCAAAACCCTAGGATGTAGGCCGTCAAGTCCAGGGGATGTATCGGCTTTCAGTCCCATTAATTTCTCCAGTACTATGTTTTTACTAATACTAATTTCTTTCAGTTCCTCATTCTCGCTAGACCCTTGGTTCTCCAATATTTCCGGGAAGTTTTTTGCATCTTCCGTGAAGACAGACACAATGTATTTGTTTAATTTCTCTGCCATTTCCTTATTCCCCTTTATAATTTCTCCTGGCTCAGCCTGTAAGGGACCCACATTTACTTTTGCTAATCTTTTCCTTTTTACATACTTATGGAAGCTTTTATAGTCTGATTTTATGTCTCTCGTCAGTTTACACACTCATTCTATTTTCCCTTTCTTCATCAATTTCATGGTCCTCCTTTGCTGAATTCTAAAATCCTCAGGCTTACTCTTTTTGGCAACATTATAAACCTCTTCCTTTGATCTAATACTATCTTTAACTTCTCTTGTTAGCCACGGTTGGACCACTTTTCCTGTGGGGTTTTTGTGCCTTATGGGAATGTATATTGTAAGTTATGTATTAATTCTTTAAATGCTAGCCATTGCTTCTCTACCATCATCCCTTTTAATGTAATTTCCCTATCTACCTTAGCCAACTCACCCCTCATACCTACGTAGTTTGCTTTGTTTAGATTTAAGACCCTAGTTTCGGATTTAACTAAATCACTTTCAAACTCGACTATAAAATTCTATCATATTATGGTCATCTTCCCGAAAGGCCCCTTTACTGCAAGGTTATTAATTAACCCTTTCTCATTGCACAGTACTAGATCTAAAATAGCCTGTTCCCCAGTTGGTTCCTCAACATACTGATCTAGAAAACTATCTTGTATACATTCCATGAATTCATCCTCCACACTATTACTGCACATTTGGTTTGCCCGGTCTATATGTAGATTAATGTCCCCCATGATCACTATTACCCTTGTTACATATGCCTCCAATATTCTGATTTATACTCTGCCCTACATTACAACTACTGTTTGGGGGCCTATAAACAACTCTCACCAATGTTTTCTGCCCCTTGCTGTTTCTTAGCTCCACCCAAATTGATTCACTTAATTTTCAGAGCTAAGATCCTTTCTGCTGTCTTTATCCCATCCTTTATTATCAGGGATACCCCCCTCCTTTTCCATTTTGCCTATCTCTTCTAAAAGTTAAGTATCCTGGAATATTTAGTTCCCAATCTTGGCCACATTGCACCCACGTCTCCGTAATGGTTATTAGATCAAACGTATTAATTTCTATCTGTGCTATTAATTCATCTATTTTGTTGCAAATGCTTCGCACATTCAGATATAGTGTCTTTAGCTTTGACATTTCTATTTTTCCCTGATGTCACCTAGTCACTGATGCCTTATTACCTTTGTTACTCTCTCTGTCCCTTCCTGACCCACTCTGCTTATTTTTACCCAAAACTCTACTCTGCTCTAGAGCCTTGACATTTCTCTCGCTGCTTTTAAATTTACTCTTTGCTGAATTCCCCCCCCCCCCCCCCCCCAATAGTTTAAAGCCCTGTCTACTGCCCTAGTTATTCGGTTCGCCAAGACACTGGTCCCAACGGAACAGCTCCCTCTTTCCTCAATACTGGTGCCAGTGCCCCATCAAATGAAACCCCTTCCTCCCACACCACTGTTTGAGCCACGCATTTAAACCTCTAATCTGTTTGTCCCTATGCCAATTTGCATGTGGCTCAGGTAACGATCCAGAGATTATTACCTTTGATGATCCGCTTTTTAATTTGGATCCTAGCTCCTCAAACTCCCTCAGCAGAGCCTGATTCCTAGTTCTACCTATGTCGTTGGTTCCTACGTGGACCACGACAACTGGATCCTCCCCCTCCCACTCCAAGTTCTCCTCCAGCTGTGAGGAGATGTCTTTAACCCTGGCACTGGGCAGGCAACATAACCTTTGGAACTCACAAATAACAGAAAATGCTGAAAACACTCAGCAGGTCAGGCAGCATCGTGGAGAGAGAAACAGAGTTAAAGTTTCAGGCCAATGACCCTTCGTCAGAACACTCGGTCGCGGCTGCAGAGAACAGTATCGCTGCCCCTGACTATACTGTCCCTTACCACAACAACATTCCCTTTCACTTTCTTCCCCGCCCCCCCCACTTGAATGTTGTCCTGCACCATGGTGCCATGGTCAGCTTGCTCATCCATCCTGCAGGCTTTCCCTCATCCACACAGGCAACAAGAACCTCATACTTGTTGGACAAGGGCAAAGGCTGAGGCTCCTCCAGCACTGCACCTGGGGTCCCCTTACCTGCCTGAGTTGCAGTCACACCCTCCTGTCCCAGACTACTAACCAGACCTGTACCACTACCTAACCTAAGGGGTGTGACTGCCTCCTGGATCAAAATGTCCAGGTAACTCTCCCCATCCCTGATTCCCCTCAATGTCTGCACCTCAGACTCCAGCTCAAAAACTCTGAGCTGAAGTTCCGCAAGATGCAGGCACTTACTGCAAACATGGTTGTCCAGGATCACAATGCTCTCCGCAAACTCCCTCATGCTGCAGTTGCGTCACACCACCTGCACTGCCATCCCTATATGACCATGTTTTATTAAATTAAATTAAATTTGTAATTAGGTAACTGTTTACAATATAGTTTCTTGACTACTTACTTGATCTAGATTAGGTTATGGGAACTGAAATTAAATATCTACCTGTAACACAAAGCACTACAAGTAGTGTAGGCAAAAAGCAGCAACTTCTTCCCAAATTCCCAATTAAAACACTGTTTAAGTATACTCCGTTTTAATCCTGCTCTGTGCAGACCGCTCTGTGCTCTGCATGTATAAAGGAAAGAACCAACTTGCATTTATCTAGCACATTTCACATCCTCAGGAAGTCCCAAAACACTTTACAGCAAATCAGTTGTTTTAATTTGCCTTCAGTTCCTTTGCCATGTGGGAACTCCAGGACGTTTCATGTGTCCTGGACAACTAAGTGTGCAGGACGCGCCTCCAGTTGCTCAAGTTAGAATGGTACCGGTGTTGAGGGACTTCAGGTATTTGGAGACAAGCTGGGGTTCTCCTTGGAGCAGAGAAGGTTAAGAGGAGATTTGATAGAGGTGTCAGTATCCTGAAGGGTTTTGATAGAGTAAATAAGGCGAAACTGTTTCCAGTGGCAGAAGGATCAGTAACCAGGGCACAGATTTAAGGTGATTGGCAAAAGAATCAGAGGCAACATGAGGAAACTTTGTTTTTACACAGCGAATTGTTGTGATCTGGAATGCACTGCCCTGGAATGCACTGCCTGAAAGGGTGGTGGAAGCAGATTAAATAGTAACATTTAAAAGGGAATTGAATAAATACTTGAAATGAAAAAAATTGCAGGACTATGAGGAAAGAACACGAGAGTGGGATGAATTGGATAGCTCTACCAAAGAGCCAGCGCAGACACGATGGGCCGAATGGTCTCCTGTGCTGTATCATTCTATGGAGCATAGTTACTATTGTAATGTAGGCAAATGTGGCAGAGAATTTGTGCACAGCAGGGTCCCACAAACAGCAGTGAGAAAAATGGCCAGTTTTGGTGGTTGATGGATAAATGTTGGCCAGGACACGAGGAGAATTCCCATGCTTTTCGAATGGGGCCATGGAATCTTTTTCTCATCCACCTGAATAGGCAGGTGGGGCCTCCGTTTAACGTCTCATCCAAAAGATGGCGCCTCTGACAGTCCAGTGCTTGGGGCTTGAACTCATGACCTTCTACCTCAGGCAATGTTGACACTAGGTAGACTCATCATTTTTAGAAATAAGCATTTGGGAAATGAACACAACTGATGGAGGGCAAGTAATAATGCAGAAAGTTTTGATCTGTCATCTGATCTTTGTAATTCATAGTGCTGAGTTGAATCAACTAGAATAAGATGGGATTGCATCTTAATTGGAAGGCAACTAGAATTTCTAATAATCTGAAATCATTAGAACTTTGCTTCAACGGGTGGACAGATTAAGAAAATGTAACTATTAAAAATAGTCCATATTCTTATTTCTCTCCAAATAAGCATTTTGTGCCCTATGATTTTTGACTTGAAAATGTTATTACATGCACAGTTCTATAGTTTTCCTCTCTTTACTAATTAGAAAAGACCTGATTAAAACTTTAAACAGCAATGATGCCACCCTCTCGAGTGGCTATCACCAAATTGCTGTTAGCAAATGTATACCAAGTTAGACAGCAAGTTAGAGTAATTGACTTTTCTGAGACTCTGGTCGAAGGTGAGCCAGGACGTGAACCGCTTCATAATTTGCCTTCACTGTTATCTGCCACTCACCCACATCCTCAAGTGTGCATTCAGCTGTCTAGGCTCTAAGCTCTGGAATTCCCTCCCTAAACCTCTCCCTCCTGCTGTAAGACTCTCCTTAAAACCTCTCCTTAACCAAGCTTTTGGTCCCTATCCTAATGTCTCCTTTTCAGTTTTTGTCTGATTACGCTTCTGTGACGCACCGTGGGACATTTTACCAAGTTCAAGGCGCAATAAATGCAACTTGTTCTTGAAATCCACACCTCATACAGCATCATGCACCATCAGTGTGCTACTCAGCGAGTGCACCTAAAGCAATAATGTAGCAATTTATAAAGGCAAGTGCAAATGAATACCATAGGAAGGTAAAATTCAAATAAAACAGGAATTTATGAAGAAAAAAGTAATTTTCCTATCTAGTCTATATTAATTTATAAATCAAACAGTGGATCAATTATGTGGGTGTGCCTTTTTTCTGCCAACTTTTAGATGTCTCACGCATCTTCTAAAATGCAAGGGCCACATCGACTGCAGTATCCAGCACCAAATACCAAGTAAGTATACTATAAGTTCTGAACATTAACATTCAAGTGATGTATGCCAGTTTATTCAGATGTCCCCCATTGTTTACAAGGCAACTAATCCCTTTTAAGTCAGTTAATTTAGTGCAGACAACTGTATTGTCTCTGCACATCTGCTTTATCTGAAATAAAACAAAATGCTGGAATTGAAGTTCTGATGACGGGTTCTACTGGAAACATTAGTCTGTCATTCTTTCAGATCCTGATGTGCTTTGCATTTCTAGCATTTTTATTTCAGCTTTCCAGCACTTTTTTTTTCTTTTAGCTAGCTTTATCTTGTCTTTTTAAGTTGAAGCAATATTCCAGTTTTACTAGCAGAAGTCCGTCTCTCTCATTCTCTCTCTCCTCCTCCCTCTCAAAAAATGCAGTCGAAGGAAGCTCCTATTCTGTTTAGGGTCACCATTTAAACTGAGCAAACTGGAGCTGCACAGTGGTTTTAATTAAAAAAAAAATAAAAAAAAATAATTCGTCTATGGGATCAGAGCGTCGCTGGCAAGGCCAGCATTTATTGCCCATCCCTAGTTGCCCTTGAGAAGGTGGTGGTGAGCCGCCGCCTTGAACCGCTGCAGTCCGTGTGGTGATGGTATTCCCACAGTGCTGTTAGGTAGGGAGTTCCAGGATTTTGACCCAGTGACTATGAAGGATCGGTGATATACTTCTAAGTCAGGATGGTGTGTGACTTGGAGGGGAACTTGGAGGTGGTGGTGTTCCCATGCGCCTGCTGCCCTTGTCCTTCTAGGTGGAAGAGGTCGTGGGTTTGGGAGGTGCTGCCGAAGAAGCCTTGGTGAGTTGCTGCAGTGCATCTTGTAGATGGTACACACTGCAGCCACGGTACGCCGGTGGTGGAGGGAGTGAATGTTTAAGGTGGTGGATGGGGTGCCAGTCAAGCGGGCTGCTTTGTCCTGGATAGTGTCAAGCTGCTTGAGTGTTGTTGGAGCTGCACTCATCCAGGCAAGTGGAGAGTATTCCATCGCACTCCTTACTTGTGCCTTGTAGATGGTGGAAATGCTTTGGGGAGTCCGGAGGTGAGACACTTGCCGCAGAATACCTAGCCTCTGTATGCACTTAAAGGAGTACCCCATTTCACAGACGGCTCATGGTATTAAAACTTGACTGTCACGTTTGTCCAATCTGATGAGGGGATAGGGACCAGCTGAATTACATATGTGCTCCAGCTGTTAAATATGGATATTATCCAGAGATGTATTTTTTAATTTAAAAAAGTGTCATTTAACAAAAATAGCATGCATTATTTTAGCAACTTGAAATTAAACCTGAATATGTTTGTCTACTCTTAGTGGGCATTCCCTTTTCCGATGAGTTATTTTTAAAATCTATGGGTTGCACACCACTGCATGCCATATAGCCCTTTTCAGCTCCTACAGTTGTTATTACATGCTTTTTTTTGGTATATGAAACATTTCAGCAGCTTTTGTCTCTTCCTTTCCCCCCTCCCGTCGTGCTTTTGAGTTTTCAGTTCTGTGTATCTTTATGGTTTGAGATTACTACAACACTCCTAAATGTTACGTCTGCCTCATCAAATGTGTTTTTTTTCCCCAATTAGTCTGGATTTTCTATTAACTTTTTCTTTCTCCCAAACCTTCCCCATACTGGTTAGGAACCAAAGTGGTTCCGGAAGGCAACAGCATTCTCAGTGGTCTCATGACCTTAGTGAACGACCCTCCATTATTAGTGCTACTGAATTGAAGGAGCTCGACAACCTGGACACGGAAACTGATGACGGCTGGGCAGGTAAAACGGAAAAATGTTAAATCAATTTCCAGCAGAAGCCCAAATTGAGGTGTTGAATTGTATGTTTCTTCCATTTCAGGAGCACAGTCTGAGGTGGATTATACCGAGAAACTAAATTTCAGTGATGAGGATGAGGGAGCGTCCATGCAGAGGGAACACAATGAAACCTGGTATGGTTTAATTTCTAAGTGATGGCATGTGCAATCTTCAAAGCTATAAAATCTGTTTGCTAGACATTGACTTGCATTATATATTAAAAATTACAGCATTTAAAAAAGTTATTATCTCTTCCTGGTACTTCTAATAGTGCAGTCATTGACGTCTAAAATTTATCTATCCTTGACTAACGTTTAAACTTGTCTACTTTTTTAGACATTTTCCTGGTTCTCAGAAGCAGTAGATTGGTCACTACTAGCAGAAATTCAGTCCCACTCTGCAGAAGTACGCAGACCTACCTGTCAGTTAATTACAGTTCAGGCTTTCTTCTAGTCTTTTACGCGAGTAAAACTGTTGGATGACTGTTTTCATGAACAGGCCTCTTATAAATTGAAATCTGTCTCTTTATTCTTTGCTATGTTCGGCTTGGCATAGTCCAGGTCTAACAGTTGACACCAATCAAGATGTATTGCTTACTGGACATATCACGAAAATAATGCAACGTAGCATCACATCACAGCTGCTGTACATAGGCTATAACACTGCTGTCGAGATTTATTTACAAGTGATGCATAGCATAGAAACTGAAAAATAAGCAAGAATACAATATCGTACAATAATTTAACTTTCTTTACATTTTTTTAATTTATTTGTTTATGGGATGTGGGCGGCGCTGGCAAGGCCAGCATTTATTGCCCATCCCTAATTGCCCTTGAGAAGGTGGTGAACTGCTGCAGTCTGTGTGGTGAAGGTATTCCCACAGTGCTGTTAGGGAGGGAGTTCCAGGATTTTGACCCAGCGACGATGAAGGATCGGTGATATACTTCTAAGTCAGGATGGTGTGTGACTTGGAGGGGAACTTGGAGGTGGTGGTGTTCCCATGCGCCTGCTGCCCTTGTCCTTGTATTACAGACAAACTGTTTCAAAGTGAATATGTGGTCATTCCATCTCGAACTTTTAGAAAGACACAATCTTTGGGGGATGTATGAGCAATCTTTTTACGTTGTGTAGGTATGCTGATAGAAACCTGACGACCTTGAGAAAATCCTTTTGAAGTTCGAGCACATTGCTTTGAAAATAGTATTACCTGTCGGTTTGATTGCATTAGGCGTAAAAACAACAATGGTTTCTTAGCCTGTGGTAATGGCACCACTCCTAAACTACATTTTATGGATCTTCACTTGTTAAGCAATAATGGAATAGAGGGCCATCTCATTAGCAGTTAATTCAGATGCCAGAGCACCCAAAGTACAAGCAATCATTTGATATGATTCCAAACAACACCTTTGTGTGGCTGTTCACAGAATTAGCATTTAAAATACTTCTCTTTCAAAGATAATAGCTTCTTTAATTCTGGGTTAAATTTCTCTGGGGTATTGAAAGGGAGCACCCATTACAGTTTTTCACTGAAGGTATATCTCTAAAATGATACATATACATGAATGCATGTTTCACAAAATAAAAGTTCTATTTTTGTCAGTTTGAATAACTTTTTCCCCCTCTTGTATCTTGCTCAGTGCATCATTGGGTAGTGCACAGTGAGTAATGAAGTTTTTCTTGCTAAGTAAGTTCACTATTCCACCATTTCCATTTTAGAACAGTAGAAGTTTACAGCACAGAATGCCCATTGTGTCCGGCTCTTTGCTGGAGCAACCTAAAACAAATCTCACTGGCCTATTCTCCCCTCATATTTCTGTACCTTCCTCTGTTTATCTATTCTTCCCTAAAAGATGTAATGGCCTCTGTCAAGAACCCCCAGTGGAAAAGCATTCCATATTCTTAACACTCGGCGTATAGAGTTTTCTCTAAACCCTTCTCCTTTATCATTAACTTTAAATTGATGAACCCCTGTTACTGACCCCTCCCCCAGCCAAAATATTCTTTCCCTATTCACCCTATCAAAATCCTTCATAACTTTTTGAAAAACTCTGACTAAATCTCCTGAGCTTTCTGTTCTCTGGTCCTACTTTGCTGGCCTACTTTGAAGTGTGTACCTTATCTATAATATTTAAGCCTAGAAATTACTGTTGGCAATATTAGTAGATGATGACTACTTGTGTTTATATGACATTCTTCTGTCTTCTATTTTAACTAGGCTGTTTTATGATATGTTGAGCATTTGTTAATACTGCCAACAGTAATTTCAGGGCTTTAATACTTTACACATTTAAGCACCACCTTTTCTAAACTATAAGCTTAAGCTTCTCTATTCAATCTTCCCTTTACACAAGGTCAGTCTTATTGCTTTTGTTCTGTATGCTTTCTAAAGCAAGAATATGTTTTTGTGGCATGATTCTATTTTGGATTTCTGTGGTTTTTAGTTTATTTAGATAACTCGCATGAAACTTAGTTTATTTGGACTTCCAGAAAGCTTTAGACAATCATGGGGAATGGCATTATTTACTTAATCTGTAACATCCTCACAAAAGTTGGAGATTTGTCAGGATCATCTCCTAAGCCCATGCAGACTGTTTATCATCAAGTTGCTGTATAAGTACGTTCAGTTTTAACTGTTATGTGCCAGTGCGCTCACCGTTACCTAGGTCGGTTTTGTTGCCTTTAAATAATATAAGTGCTACTTTTGTCTGTTCCAGTCCTGTGGAACCAATGCATGATTGCTGCATGATGATGTTCAGTAATCCCATACCATAAATTTCCTCCCTCGTGTCCTTCAGAGCTCTAGGAAGTATCTCGTAATGCCCAGGAGATTTGTTAGTCTCATGTCCCCATATCTTCTTGAGTAACTCTGCGGTGTTGACTTCAAAATCTTTTATAATACTGGTTGCAATGTACCCTCTAATTTTTTTTGGCCCGTGCAGACCCTTTAACGGGCTGTGCCGGCCATTCAAAATTTCACGCAATCACGGTTTTTCTAATTAAAAGCCGGCTGCGCAGCTTAAAGGGAACGTTGACTGGTTGTACTACAGAAATTGAATACCCTAAAGAAATTTTCACTTCAAAATCATTTAAAATATATCCACTATTTTAGCTTCTTAAATGCTTATTAAAAACTTCTATTTCCCTTTATGCTGGCCATCCTTCTTTCATATGTCCTCTTGGCCTTCCTAATGTTCCTTTTTGCCTTTTGATATCTTTCATAGTTTTCTACTATATTACTTCACATATATTTATCACATGCTTTTTAAACCTTATTTTTGCATTAGCCTCTCTTTATCCATGACACCATTGTCTTTCATGACATCCATTACTCCTAGTTAGAATGCAGTTAATTTGTACCATATCAATCTCCTGTTTAACTATCTCCCACTGTTGGTCTGCTGTTTGACAACCGTCCTCTCCATTTTTTCCAACCCGTTAATCTGGGTTGTGTCTCGTTTACCCCACTGAAACTGACTAATTTTCAGTTTAGCACTTTATTTTTGAATTATTTTCAATGTGGAATGATACAGATGAGCTTCATAGGGGTAAACTCCTTTACTCTCAATGTATCTTGGTTTAAAATCAAAATGCTGTCACCAATATCTGGAATTACAACAGATGCACAATTGGAGGGGAATGTATGGATGTGGCAACAGCCATGTGGCTTTAGTTTGTTGGGATGCAATGTTTTGGAGAGTGCTGAAGTTTATTTTTATTTCTTTGGGTGGTGACAGGGATGAGCAAATCATCAGAGCAGAACGCCTTGGGTCAAGAACTTCAGAGAGTTCTGATGGCCGGAAAGAAACCGATGAATGTCCCGGCGGTAAAGATTCATCGGGTGAGATTGCAACATTGCAGGCAGCTCCGCAGTCACCGACCAGCAAGAGCTCATCCAGCAGAGGCCCACCGCCGGATCGTCAGGTAGACTCCAGTTCAGATCTGAGTGTGACACTTTTGATATGTTGACAATAGAACCCTCCTGAGAAAGAGAAACTTGCATTTATAGCGCCTTTCACAACCTCAGGACGTCCCAAAGCGGTTTACAGCCAATGAAGTACACTTCATTGGGCATACCAATATGTTGAAGTAGCTGCTAATTACTTATCCTTGACTTGTACAGGTTTTCTTTAGCCATGTGTTTTTCCTCATATTTCCGCATTTCTGATACCATAAAACATAACATAAGAAATAGGAACAGAAGTAGGCCATTCAGCCCCTTGAGCCTGCTCCGCCATTCAATAAGATCATGGCTGATTCAAAATCTACATCAATTGTTTTTGGGTGCAAAGTTTAGAATAAAAGGCTGATTTTTTTTTTACACTTTAGGTTTTGGGACGGACATCAGTGCAACCTGCAACACGTGAAGTGCGTGGACCAGGAAATGCTTCTGTCAATCAGAAACCAGCTTCCCAGGTAATTTAAACAATAAGAAAAAAATCAGAGTTCAGGAAAGGGCAGTGAGGTGTTTCATATTAAAGTTAAATTAATGCTGTGTCTCACTTTTATTTAGTATAGTCAGATGTTTTGCTAATTAGGTTAATTTTAAGTACTTGGACAGTAACTTAATTGAGTAATTTTTGCCTCATTTCTTTCCAATTAAGTCACAGCACCCACCTCCAAATCGTCAGATTGGACCAGGAAAGCATCCCATTACCAAACCTGTATTACCTAGTGAAGGTGATGAAGCTTGGAGGCAAAGAAGAAAGCCATCGACGTCTGATGTTTCAGCAGCGGTTGAAAGAGCTAGAAAACGGCGTGAGGAAGAAGAGCGACGAATGGAGGAGCAACGGTTGGCAGCTTGTGCAGCAAAACTCAAGAAACTTGATGAAAAGTTTGGAACTCAATCAAAAGAAAAAAAGGAAAAAGCAAAGGAGAAAGAAAAGGCAAAAGAAAATGAGAAAGAAAAGGCAAAGGAATATGAGAAGGAAACGGAAAAGGAGAACAAAAATGAAAAGGGGAAAGAAAATGTGAAAGAACAGGAAAAGCAGCAAGAACTAGAACCGGAAAAAGAGAAGGAGAAAGAACAGGAACAAGAACAGGAGGAGGAGAAGGAACAAGAACAGGAGGAGGAGAAAGAACATGAACAAGAACAGGAAAAAGAGAAGGGAAATGAACAAGAACAGGAAAAGGAGATGGGAAATGAACAAGAACAGGAAAAGGAGATGGGAAATGAACAAGAACAGGAAAAGGAGATGGGAAATGAACAAGAACAGGAAAAGGAGATGGGAAATAAACAAGAACAGGAAAAGGAGAAGGGAAATGAACGAGAGAGGGAGGAGCCATTGAGTGAGTCTGATGTTTTTAAAGACCAACGAACAGAAAATGAGAGCAGCGTTAAAACTGATGCAGGTACTTCATTTAAAAAATAACATTTTGTGGCTGGCCTGTTTATTCTTTGGAGTGTTTGGATTCCAGCTTCAGGTTTTATTTCAGCCACAGTATAATTTTAGTAGTTCATTGCCTGAGTATCAATAGATTTTATGATAGCAAAATACTGCAGATGCTGGAAATCCGAAATAATAACAGAAAACGCTGGAAAAACTCAGCAGGCCAGGCAGCATCCGTGGAGAGAGAGAAACAGAGTTAACGTTTCAGGTCGAAGACCTTTCGTCAGAACTGTTCTGACGAAAGGTCTTCGACCTGAAACGTTAACTCTGTTTCTCTCTCCACGGAAGCTGCCTGGCCTGCTGAGTTTTTCCAGCGTTTTCTGTTATCAATAGATTTTAATCAGGTATGTGATGTACAGGAGAAGCCCGAAGCCTAGCAGTACTGGAAACTTAAAAGTAAGGAATAAGCTTGTAAGCAATTGAACTTTGAAGACATAGCTTAAATCACTTTTTTTTAGAACTATTTTATTTTTATATGTAATGTGTATAGAGATTTTTTTTTTCCAGAAGACTCAGATTTTTTGATGTTTAAAAGTTTTCAGAATTTTGTGTGGATTAAATATTTAGTCAAGTCCTGAATTTTATTGACAACATTTGCAGGGACAAACATTGGTGCATTTAGTTTCCTGATAGTTACATACATGCTGGTGGGATTGTATATTGAAGAGATCAAGACAGTTTATTGACTTTGAGAGGAGAGTAAGCAGTTCCTGGGAGGTGCGGGAATTTATAGGGTTCTTCTGAGATGGTGCTGGGTTTAATAATCACCCATTACCAAAAATTTAGCTGGAAAATATGAAAGTGTGTTCTGTCTTGGACCTCCAGCAAGGGGACAGATTGGAGTTTCCATGCTCTGGGTGGGGCCATGTATCATCTATTCTAATCAGGATATATCCTACAGTTATTCCTGGCCTAATATCTCTGTAGCTGAAAGGAAAGTGTGTGGCCTGCTGCTTGGCCAACCCCAGTGCCTCTTGCACCTGGCTACCAAGTGATGCATCCCCAGTTTACTTTCTCTCCTGCTGGGAGGTCCTGCATCCTTTTTATTCAATGTAAATCAGGTGAGGAACGAAGTGGGGAGGTCTGCAACCTGCACCCTTTCCCTCTTTGTAGCAGTGACTGCTAATGAGCTGATGTTTAGCATCATTGCACCTCTTGCAGCCAATAGTGACGATTCAGATGCTTTCATTAGCTGCTGCGTGCGAACCTGTTGGGCATGGGCTTGGATCTGTAGAGATTTTACAGCCAAGCCCGATATTTGAATCAGAATGGCTTGTACCACTGACTTTCTGACCGGAAATCCTCCTTTACTGAGTTTGGCATGTTTATTGTATATTTTTGTGCTGATCCTGCTACACGTTGATGCTTTGTCTTCCTATTTCTCCCCATTTCCTGTGTTTTTGTTCAGTTGCCTTATGGTCTCCTGTGTTCTCCGCTTGCATGGTGGTGAACCACTGAGATCTCTGCGCTCCTCCAATTCCGACCTCTTGCGCATCCCCGATTTTAATGGCTCCACCTTTGGTCCTCCTTTCAGCTGCCTAGGCCCTAAGCTCTAGAATTCCCTCCATAAACGTCTCTGCTACTCTACCTCTCTCCTCCTTTGAGACAATCCTTAAAACCTACCTCTTCAATCCCACATTACAACAGTGACTACACTCAAAGTACTTCATTGGCTGTAAAGCACTTTGAGATGTCTGGTAGTCGTGAAAGGTGCTATATAAATGCAAGTCTCTCTCTCTCTCTCTCTCTCTCTCTCTCTCTCTCTCTCTCTCTCTCTCTCTCTCTCTCTCTCTCTCTCTCTCTCTCTCAAATCATAGAAAGTTACAGCACGGAAGGAGGCCATTTCAGCCCATCGTGTCCGCGCCGGCCAACAAAGAGCTATCCAGCCTAATCCCACTTCTCAGCTCTTGGTCCGTAGCCCTTCAGGTTAGAGCATCCCAAGTGCACATCCAAGTACTTTTTAAATGTGGTTCGGGTTCCTGCCTCTACCACCCTTTCAGGCAGTGAGTTCCAGACCCCCACAATCCTCTGGGTGAAGAAATTTCCCCTCAAATCCCCTCTAAACCTTCCCCCAATTACTTTAAATCTGTGCCCCCTGGTTTTTGACCCCTCTGCTAAGGGAAATAGGTCCTTTCTATCTACTTTATCTATGCCCCTCATAATTTTATACACCTCAATAAGATCTCTCCTCAGCTTCCTCTGTTCCAAGGAAAACAGACCCAGCCTATCCAGTCTTTCCTCATAGCTAAGATTCTCTACTCCCAGCAACATCCTTGTAAATCTCTGTACCCTCTCTAGTGCAATCACATCTTTCCTGTAATGTGACCAGAACTGCACGCAGTACTCTAGCTGAGGCCTAACTAGTGTTTTATACAGTTGAAGCATAACCTCCCTGCTCTTGTATTCTATGCCACGACTAATAAAGGCAAGCATTCCGTATGCCTTCTTAACCACCTTATCTACCTGGCCTGCTACCTTCAGGGATCTGTGGATATGCACTCCAAGGTCCCTTTGTTCCTCTATACTACTCAGTGTCCTACCATTTAATGTGTATTCCCTTTCCTTGTTAGCCCTCCCCAAATGCATTACCTCACACTTCTCCGGATTGAATTCCATTTGCCACTGTTCTGCCCACCTGACCAATTTATTGATATCTTCCTGCAGTCTACAGCTTCCTTCTTTTGTATCAACCACAGCCGATTTTAGTATCATCTGCAAACTTCTTAACCATACCCCCTATATTCAAGTCTAGATCATTGATATATGCCACAAAAAGCAAGGGACCTAGTACTGAGCCCTGTGGAACCCCACTGGAAACCGCCTTCCAGTCACAAACACCCATCAACCATTACCCTCTGCTTCCTGTCTCCGAGCCAGTTTTAAATCCAACTTGACACTTTTCCCTGGATCCCATGGGCTTTTAACTTCGTGACCAGTCCATATACACTACATCAAATGCACTACCCTCCTTGTTACCTCATCAAAAAATTCAATCAAGTTTGTCAGACACGACCTTCCCTTAACAAATCCGTGCTGACTATCCTTGATTAATCCGTCTCTTTCTAAATGAAGATTTATCCTGTCCTTCAGAATTCTTTCCAATAATTTTCCCACCACCGAGGTTAGGCTGACTGGCCTGTAATTACTCGGTCTATCCTTTTCTCCTTTTTTAAACAAGGGTACCACATTAGCAGTCCTCCGGCACCACACCTGAAGCCAGAGAGGATTGAAAAATGATGGTCAGGGCCTCTGCTATTTCCTCTTTTGCTTCGCTTAACAGCCTCCTTGAATGCCTCCCACTGCTCTGACACTGATTTACCTTCAAGTAGCTGTTTCCAGTCCACTATGGCTAAATCCCCTTTGAGCTTAGCAAAATTTGCTTTTCCCCAATTTAGAATTTTTATTCCTGGTCTATCCTTGTCCTTTTCCATAACTACCTTAAATCCAACAGAATTATGGTCACCAGCACCAAAATGCTCCCCCACTGATGCGCCTTCTACCTGCCCAGCTTCATTCCCTAAAACGACGTCCAGAACCGTCCCCTCCCTTGTTGGGCCTGCTACATACTGGCTAAAAAAGTTCTCCTGGATGCATTTTAGGAATTCCGCACCCTCAACCCTTCACACTAATTTTATCCCAGTTACTATTGGGGTAATTGAAATCCCCTACTATTACTGCCCTATAGTTTTTGCACCTCAGAAATTTGTCTCTTCTTCCCCCCCCCCCCCCTCCCCTCTCTCTCTCTTCCCCCCTCTCTCTCTCTCTCTCTCTCTCTCTCTCTCTCTCTCTCTCTCTCTCTCTCTCTCTCTCTCTCTCTCTCTCTTCCCCCCCCCTCTCTCTCTCTCTTCCCCCCCCCTCTCTCTCTCTCTCTTCCCCCCCCTCTCTCTCTCTCTCTTCCCCCCTCCCTCTCTCTCTCTCTCTCTCTTCCCCCCTCCCTCCCTCCCTCCCTCTCTCTTCCCCCCTCCCCCCTCCCTCCCCCTCTCTTCCCTCCCTCCCTCCCTCCCTCCCTCTCTCTTCCCCCTCCCTCCCTCCCTCTCTCTCTCTTCCCCCCCTCCCTCCCTCCCTCTCTCTCTCTTCCCCCCCTCCCTCCCTCCCTCTCTCTCTCTTCCCCCCCTCCCTCCCCCTCCCTCCCCCTCCCTCCCTCCCTCTCCCTCTCTCTCTCTCTCTCTCTCTCTCTCTCTCTCTCTCTCTCTCTCTCTCTCTCTCTCTCTTCCCCCCCCCTCTCTCTCTCTCTTCCCCCCCCCCTCTCTCTCTCTCTCTTCCCCCCCCTCTCTCTCTCTCTCTTCCCCCCTCCCTCTCTCTCTCTCTCTCTCTTCCCCCCTCCCTCCCTCCCTCCCTCTCTCTTCCCCCCTCCCCCCTCCCTCCCCCTCTCTTCCCTCCCTCCCTCCCTCCCTCCCTCTCTCTTCCCCCTCCCTCCCTCCCTCTCTCTCTCTTCCCCCCCTCCCTCCCTCCCTCTCTCTCTCTTCCCCCCCTCCCTCCCTCCCTCTCTCTCTCTTCCCCCCCTCCCTCCCCCTCCCTCCCCCTCCCTCCCCCTCCCTCCCCCTCCCTCCCTCCCTCTCCCTCTCTCTCTCTCTCTCTCTCTCTCTCTCTCTCTCTCTCTCTCTCTCTCTCTCTCTCTCTCTCTCTCTCTCTCTCTTCCCCCCCTCCCTCCCTCCCTCTCTCTCTTCCCCCTCCCCCCTTATGTGGTGTCAAATTTTATTTGATAATGCTCCAGTGAAGCGCCTTGGGACGTTTTACTACGTTAAAGGCGCTATATAAATACAGGTTGTTGCTGGTGCATAGATTGAAAATGCCTTTGCGAAGGTCTTTTAGTTTGTCGCTATATGGCATGAGTAGGAATATTCTGCGGAGGGGTTTCACGCTTACTTTGCATTTTGCATAAAAGTATCTTTTTCTTTGTGTATACAAGAATAGTATGCATCCAAGATGGTGAAGAAAGCAAAGAGATGGCTTATTATGAAAAAGGGTCAGTTTTGGCCTCTGTCAGTAGATCAACGTAGAGCACAGTATTCCAATCACCACCTGCTAGTCTGAGTTTACTTCATTTTGTTTGCAGTTTCAAAGTTAAACTGTACTTAGAATTCTACACATGTGTCTATTTCATCATATAAAGATTGTTAGCTTTGTTAAATCTAGCCTAGTCTAGTTACTATGCAGAAAATGAGCAACAATATTGAATTTCTATATTGGCAGATGATGCTTCTCCGCCTATTGATCAACTGGACAGTACTCTCAACGAGAAGGAGGTTACTCAAACACCAAATGACATAGATGGTGATTTGGGGTCCCAAACACGGCCTGCTGCTCCCACAGGTTACTCAAAACAGTTTCAGAAATCACTGCCACCTCGATTCCAGCGACAGCAGGTAGGAAATAGGCTGACATGTCGGGCGACTAAGATTGTTGAATTGGACTTCTCTATTGTCTTGTTGGTTCAAAGGGCAGCATTGATGTTGTAATTTGGGTTCTTTAGTCTCGTTCTATAATAGTTAATCAGCACTTGAAAAATCAAGGGACTAGCTAGCGCCATGTATTAGCATGCTGTCCTTTTGATCAAGAACCAGAGTTTGAATCTAGCACAACCTGGTACTATTGGTTTTAAGGTTCCTACAGCTTTCTTGCATAGCCAGTCCCAATTTGTCTTTGAATTCTGGAGTCACAACTCCGTTCCAAGTACCTGTTTAATGATTTGGTAACAATTTTATGCCAGAGTCTTTGACATAAAATTGTGCTCATTCACTATGAAATAGGCAATTTCATTTGGCCCAGAAGGATGCCCAGTCTAGGAAATGGAAAATTCACACTACTACAGCAGAAGATCCACTGTTGAGTTTGGTCAGAGCGAGTGACGTATTACTCTATGGCTGGCTGTGCTGCACCTGACCTGGGAGTTCTTGATTCAAACATCGAAAAAAATTGGAGACGTTGTACAGCTTAATATACAATTGTAAATAGTGGTGTGTGCTGCAACTAAAACATCTTTTTAATGTATCGTAACCATCTATATACTGAAATCGTTGCATGATTTGGTATGCATATCTTCAAATGACTGCAGCTGAACTCTTTTGTTAATGAAGTTTGTTCTTTTTAGGAGCAGATGATGAAGCAACAGCAATGGCAGCAGCAGCCACCCAGCGTCCATCAGCAACAAACACAATCCCAAACTCCGGCCCAGTCTCAAACCCAAACCCAGGCCCAGCCTCAGCCTTCTGGAGCTCCTGTGCCTCCACCACAGCACAGGCCCTTATACCAGACTCCCTTAGCCCCACCTCATCATCAGCACTTGGCTTCCATGGGATTTGATCCACGTTGGATTATGATGCAGTCCTACATGGATCCACGTATGATGTCTGGAAGGCCACCAATGGACATGACACAAATGCACCCTGGTTAGTAATTTGCAAGCAGCTGTGTTTGGTATGATCATTGTTTTATCTTGAACATAGTTTTATCATGGTTTGCTTTTTAACTGCTTTGGGGTAGGGAGGTAAAACTCAACAAGATTACCGGCTGCTGTTTGCTACCCAGTGACCCATGCTGAAAAGTGAATGTGTGGACTTGAAGCAGGCAAGATTAAGCTTAGCTCTGATGCCACCCCCCCCTGCCCAGCGCTTCTGTGGTCAAGTAGCCTGTCAAACACTGAGTGTTGGCACTTGTGGAGTAGTACCCCTTCAGGAGAGATGGGGAGAAATTATTTTTCCTCTTTCCTCGTATGTCATCCTTGAGCTAGTGGGGGAAACTGAAACTGTTGGACTCTTCCATGATTTTTGCCCTAAAAGATGGCAGCCTATTTAATAACTGTGCATGAGTCACTCATGGAAAAATGGTACATAACAAAATTAAGAGTCCACCAATCAAATCACAAACTCCCCCTTTTCAAGAGAACTGGGATTGTCTCAGTGCTGTGGATAATTGATGCTGGTTAAAGCGATATGTACTCTTTTGTGCATTAATACTTCAATATCAAAGTTGTAAGTTTCAAAGTAGATTGCAGATAAGAACATAAGAAATAGGAGCAGGAGTAGGCCATTCAGCCCCTCGAGCCTGCTCTGCCATTCAATAAAATCATGGCTGATCTTCTACCTCAACTCCACTTTGGATGTGGTGGTTGGAGGTCAATCATCACAGCTCCAGGACATTGCTGCAGGAGTTCCTCAGGGCAGTGTCCTAGGCCCAACCATCTTCAGCTGCTTCTTCAATGACCTTCCCTCCATCATAAGGTCAGAAGTGGGGATGTTCGCTGATGACTGTACAGTGTTCAGTGCCATTCGCAACTCCTCAGGTAATGAAGCAGTCCATGCCCACATGCAGCAAGACCTAGACTTCATTCAGGCTCGGGCTGATAAGTGGCAGGTAACATTTGCGCCACACAAGTGCCAGGCAATGACTATCTCCAACAAGCGAGCGTTTAACCTCCTCCCCATGACATTCAATGGCATTATCATCGCCGAATCTCCCAGGATCAATATCCTGGAGGTGACCATTGACCAGAAACTTAACTGGACCAGCCACATAAATACTGTGGCAGCAAGAGCAGGTCAGAGGCTGGGTATTCTGCGGCGATTCTCTCACTTCTTGACTCCCCCAAAGCCTTTCCACCATCTATAAGGCACAAGTCAGGAGTGTGCTGGAATACTCTCCACTTGCCTGGATGAGTGTAGCTCCAACAACACAAGAAGCTTGAAACCATCCAAGACAAAGCAGCCCGCTTGATTGGCATCCCATCCACCACCTTAAACATTCACTCTCTCCACCACCGGCATATTGTGGCTGCAATGTGTACCATCTACAAGATGCACTGCAGCAGCTTGCCAAGGCTTCTTCAGCAACACCTCCCAAACCCACGACCTCTTCCACCTAGAAGGACAAGGGCAGCAGGTGCATGGGAACACCACCACTTACAAGTCACACACCATCCTGACTTGGAAGTATATCGCCATTCCTTCATCGTCGCTTGGTCAAAATCCTGGAACTCCATCCCTAACCGCACTGTGTGGGAGTACCTTCACCACACGGACTGCAGCGGTTCAAGAAGGCGGCTCACCAGAATCTTCAAGGGCAACTAGGGATGGGCAATAAATGCTAGCCTTGCCAGCGGAGCCCACAACTCCACTTTCCTGCACGATCCCCATACCTCCTGATCCCTTAATATCCAAAAATTTATCGATCTCCGTCTTGAATATACTCAACAGCTGAACGTCCACAGCCCTCTGGGGTAGAGAATTCCAAAGATTCACCAACCTCTGCATGAAGAAATTTCTCATCTCTGTCCTAAATGGTGACCCCTTATTCTAAGACTGTGACCCCTGGTTGTAGACTCCCCAGCCAGGGGAAACCTCCTCCCTGCATCTACCCTGTCAAGCCCTGTAAGAATTTTGTATGTTTCAATGAGATCACCTCTCATTCTTCTCAACTCCAGAGAATATAGGCCTAGTCTACTCAATCTCTCCTCATAGGACAATCCCCCCATCCCAGGAATCAGTCTGGTGAACCTCCGTTGCACTCCCTCTATGGCAAGTATATCCTTCCTTAGGTAAGGAGACCAAAACGGTACACAATACTCCAGGTATGGTCTCACCAGGGCCCTATATAATTGCAGCAAGACGTCTTTACTCTTATACTCAAATCCTCTTGTAATAAATGAGACATTTGCTTTCCTAATTGCTTGCTGAGCAATTACCCGCATGTTAACTTTCAGTGATTCGTGTACAAGGACACCCAGGTCCCTCTGAACACCAACATTTCCCAATCTCTCACCCTTTTAATAAATACTCTGCTTTTCTATTTTTCCTACCAAAGTGGATAACTTCACATTTCTCCACATTATATTCCAATTGGAATGTTCTTGCCCACTCACTTAGCCTGTCTATATCCCCTTGAAGCCTCCTTGCATCCTCCTCACAACTTAGATTCCCACCCAGCTTTGTATCATCAGCAAACTTGGATATATTACATTTGGTCCCCTCATCCAAATAATTGATGTAGATTGTGAATAGCTGAGGCCCAAGCACTGATCCTTGCGGTACCCCACTAGTTACAGCCTGCCAACCCGAAACTTAATATAAAATTCTATCATATTATGGTCACTCTTCCCTAAAGGCTCCTTTACTACAAGGTTATTAATTAACCCTTTCTCATTGAGCAATACTAGATCTAAAATAGCCTGTTCCCTAGTTGGTTCCTCAACATACTGATCTAGAAAACTATCTTGTATACATTCCATGAATTCGTCCTCCACACCATTACTGCACATTTGGTTTGCCCAGTCTATATGTAGATTACAGTCCCCCATGATCACTGTATTACCCTTGTTACTTGCGCCTCTAATTTCCTGATTTATACTCTGCCCTACATTACAACTACTGTTTGGGGGGCCTGTAAACAACTCCCTCCAATGTTTTCTGCTCCTTGCTGTTTCTTAGCTCCACCCAAACTGATTCTACTTCTTGATTTTCAGAGCTAAGATCCTTTCTCTCTCCTGTCTTTTATCCCATCCTTTTATCAGGACTACCCCTCCTTTTCCATTTTGCCTATCTCTTCAAAAAGTTAAGTATCCTGGAATATTTAGTTCCCAACCTTGGTCACTTTGCAACCACGTCTCCGTAATGGCTATTAGATGAAACCTATTAATTTCTGTCTGTGCTATTAATTCATCTATTTTGTTGCGAATGCTTCGCGCATTCAGAGATATAGCCTTTAGCTTTGACTTTTTTCTATTTTTTCCCCTGATGTCACCTTAGTCGCTGATGCCCTATTACCTTTGTTACTCTCTCTCTCTCCCTTCCTGACCCACTCTGCTTATTTTTACCCAAAACTCTGCTCTAGAGCCTTGACATTTCTCTTGCTTTTAAATGTACTCTTTCCTGAATCCTCCCCCCCCCCCCCCCCCCCCCCCCAAATTCGCCAGGACACTTGTTCCAGCCCGGTTTAAGTGGAGCCTGTCCCAATGGAACAGATATCACACATTCAATATATAATGAGGCATCTGCAGGATGCAGAATGTGAATTTAAGACTTTCAGAATAAGACTCAATTACTGTTTCATAGGATTAGATTAATGTTTTACCTGTCCTACATAATGTTTTCAATACTTTTTACACACACAATCTGTATTCTAACCTTTTAGAGGTGTTCTAAAGGTCCATCGGTGCCCCTTTTCATACATCAATCTGTTGCTCTTAATGTTGGCAGAAAATCACCTAAGCTGTAGTGCTTTAGTTATCATTTCAGCTTGGGTTCAGTAATTCCTTCTGGTCTGTTGGCTGTTTAAAAAACAATAAAAAAATTAAGTCACAGGCCAAAATTTAATTACTTGCAACTTTTTTGTAGAAGTAAAAGTTGATGTTTAATATTTAACAGTAATTAACTGGATTATTTCCAGCACAATCACTTTGGAAATCTGTTTGAAAATTATTGCTGCTTTCTTGTGCATTATAGGTATGATGCCAACAAAACTAATGAGAAGAGATCAGATCGACAATTCTGCTTCAGGGTCTGAATCATTTGACCATCTGTCACGACCAGCCAGGGATCACACCATTCAGTCCACAGAGCCTCGGTTGGTGTGGAGCTCTGAACCTTATCCTCATACAGAACCACAGCAAGCTACTACCCCTCCAGTAGTAGTGGAAGAATCCAAAGATTCAAGGTGGGTTTTGTGGTACAAGTCCCATAACGAATAGTGTTTATAAGAGTTATTTTGAAGTTAATAGTTTGTTTCAAAGACCCCTGATCCCTTCAAGTCTGGGTTCATTCTCTGGTCTGTGCTAAATTTATTAATCTTAGCCAGACTGGCAATAAAGGTGCTGTAATTTGACCGTACCTTTCTCGGGCTAGGAAGTGTGTGGGCGAGGGAGGTAAAATCCACTTGGCTTTCTGCTCCCAATCGTTATTCAGTATTGTCTGCTGGATATTTTGTGTGGATTTTGTATGAAGACAAGATGGGGTTCAGATGTGATGTCCTGTCATATTCAAATAGCCTGCCAATGCTCTGCAGGTTCACTTGCTGAGCAAGGGCTGCCTGCACCCACCAAGCAGGGTAATGAAGGAAGCCTCCATTTCTGAAATGAGTTAGTTATATGCTGAATAAGAAATTGAGGCAATGCAGACAGTGACAGACATGATCGCTGACTTAGTGGTGCGGGGTTACAGGTGAGAGTACGTGTTCCACTGTTCTTGCCACTTCTAAACACTGACGCCTGCCATACAGCTTTAATCATTTTGTTATATCTTTAGGTCTGAGGTAGTTGTGGAACAAGAGAGAAAGACGCCTGCTTACCCCACAGAAAAGAGGCAATTGTCACCACACTTGAACCAGGAACTCCTCAGGGAAAAGATAGATGAAGAAAAGGGAAAGTTTACAAACAAATCACTGGAAGATATACAATCTGTTCAAACTGATAAAGTGGCTGATACTGTGAACTTGGAATCTGTGGATTCGACTGTGACCCGGGGCTCACAAGAGGAATCAACATTACAGGGAGAAACTCGAACAGTCTTAAAGAGAAATCTATCCCATGGGTCAAACCATTCACTGAAGTTGGAGGATCAGAAGAGTGATTCTTTGCCAATTGTAATTAAAATGCAAAACCGGTCTACTGAGCCAAAAGATCAGCAAGACAAACTGGAAGAAAAATCAAAAAAAGAAAGTAAAGCATTTGAGGGACTGAAGAATGAGAGGCCATTTAGAAGAGAGTCAAGGTATGACACCCGTTGGGGCCCTAGACCAGGTTCTAGCAGAAGAGATGAAGGCTACATGAGGCCAGTGCGACGTTCTGGTCCAATCAAAAAACCTGTGTTAAGAGATATGAAAGAAGAACGTGAACAAAGGAAGGAAAAAGAGGAACGCCATTCCATTCCAATCAAAGGTAATAAAGCTGCTAAAACTGAAAGGAAAGAACCACCCCAGGCAATCAATAAAATAGTCAATAAAGCAGAACCTGAAAAATCTCTTCCAGACAGCTCTGCGTCAGTGATTAAAAAGGCAAGCCAGGATGTAAAGCCGTTAATAGATAAAATTGAGACACTTCCACCAGTTACGTCAGTTAGTAAAACTGCGAGCAATCAAGCTGCTTCAGTCCAAGCACCAAAAGATGAGAAGCAGGAGAAACCACATGTTAAGAATCAGATCTCAGAAAGGCAGCGTATTGATAACCGGTTTCCTGCCAGGAGGGATTCTGGTTTACCCCCACGTAACTATCGGAAAGAAGTTAGAGAACAACGTGACTGGTTTCCTGACCAGGGATATAGGGGGAGAGGTCGTGGAGAATTTTATTCTCGAGGGCGCAGCTTTAGAGGTTCCTATAATGGCCGCGGACGTGGAGGAAGAGGCCGCAGTCGAGAATATCCTCGTTACAGGGAGCCAAGGCAGAGGTCAGAACATGTAACGAGTGTACCTTCATTTAGGCAAAGGGAAGAGAGCGAAACACGTAGTGAAAGCTCTGATTTTGAAGAGGTTCCTAAACGCCGCAGACAACATGGCTCTGAAACAGATTCTGATACCGAAGCTCATGAAAGTGCGAGTGACACAATTTCTGACAAAGAGAATCCAACTAAAGGGAAGCGCCCGAAGAAAGAAGGAAGACCAGACAGTAAACCCATTCAAAAGTCTTTTAGATCTGATAGCAACTA
This sequence comes from Squalus acanthias, assembly GCA_030390025.1. Classification (NCBI taxonomy): domain Eukaryota; kingdom Metazoa; phylum Chordata; class Chondrichthyes; order Squaliformes; family Squalidae; genus Squalus; species Squalus acanthias. The sequence continues at coordinate 73,542,077 of CM059439.1, forward strand.
TAAGGTTGATAATAGATCATCAGAAAAGCCACCCTTAAAAGAGGATGACCCAAAGCCAAAACCTGGTTTTCTTCCCAGAGGTGAACCTTCAAGACGTGGAAGGGGGGGAATGTTTAGAGGAGGTGGTAGGGGTGCTGGAGGCCGTGGTGGCCCAAGATCTGCACCATTGAGGAAGCCAGGACCACCTAATTCAATATGGCCTCCTAGGTTAGAGACTTCCAGAAGAGACGATGGGGAAACAAAAAAAGTAGACCATTTTGAAACTCTTCCTTTTGATAGGAGACCTGTTAAATCAGAACGTAAATTTGACCATAGCAGAGAGCGGCTTCGTAAGCAAAGACCCACACGGCCACCAAGGCAAGATAAGCCGCCAAGATTCAGGCGTTTGAAAGAAAGAGAAGCTGCAGCTAAAGTGAATGAGACCACTGCAACTGCAGTGACAAATGCAGCCACCAATAGTAGCGTGCAGGAACACACAAACTCCCTCGATGTGGCCGGGAGCAAATCACCAGACCTATCCAATCAGAACTCTTCAGATCAGGCTAACGAAGAATGGGAGACTGCTTCTGAAAGCAGTGACTTCAATGAGAGGCGTGAAAGAGACGAAAAAAAAACGGTGGATGTCAACTTGCAGGTTGCAACAAAGTCTGGAGAAAGCAGCCTCCTTCCGAAGAGGGATACTGCAAAGAGAAGTTTTTCCAGCCAGCGTCCCGGTGTAGATCGACAGAATCGTAGAAGCAACAGTGGAGCAAGCAAGTCTAACAGAAATTATTCCGGGAACAAGAATGAAAGACGCAGTGGACTGTCGTCAAAGCCTGGTAGAAGAGGGTAGGTGAAAAGGCACATCATTTTCCTCTTAGTAGTTTTAAGGATATTTCTTGGATATGCTTGGCATTTCCATTTCAATTTTTATGCCGTCTGTTCAATCCATTTAAAACCAAGGTAGACTTGTTTCGCAAGACACCTTTTTGAGTGGTTTCTGACAGTTTGAAGCACTTAATCCACAATTCATATGCATGTTGAAATCTGATCAATGTTTTTCAAGGTACTCATTGGCAAATAATTGTAACTTACCTAAATAAACTTTTTGTTTGGCAAAAATATTGACTAAACTTTAATTGGTAGCAAGCTGGTGAGTTTTTCTTTCAGCTTGCCAAAATTCTAATAGCAAGCATGGTTGCACCATATTTTTTTGTCATAATATTGGTGCAAGGAGACTGACCACCTTCTTTCCCCACACGCGGAGATGCTCTTTTACCTTGCGCGCATTACATTTTTGTCGCTATCAGGAATTCTAGCATTAGAAATAGAGATTACTTTGGGGGGGGGGGACGCCTCTGGTTTTAAATCCAGAAAAAAATGACTTCTGCAAGCTGTATTGGCTCTATATGAAGCAAATACACATGGTTGTCACCCAGTTCCGTGCGTGTATGGGCAGCAACAGTCGATGTGGGCTCACAGCGTCAGTTTCCACATGTACGCGGACGTCACCCAGGTCTACCTCCCCACCACCTCTCTTGACCCCTCCACTGTCTCTAAATTGTCACACTGTTTGTCCGACTTCCAGTACTGGATGAGCAGAAATTTCCTCCAACTAAAAATTGCGAAGATGTAAATCATTGTCTTCAGTCCCCGCCACAAACTCCGTTCCATAGCCACCTACTCCATCCCTCTCCCTGGCAACAGTCTGAGGCTGAACAGACGGTTGGCAACCTTGCTGTCATATTTGACCCGGAGATGAGCTTCTGACCACATATCTGTGCCGTCGCTACGACCGCCTATTTCCACCTCCGTAACATCGCCCGACTCCGCCCCTGCCTGAGCTCATCTGCTGGTGAAACCCTCATCCATGCCATTGTTACCTCTAGACTTGACTATTCCAACACACTCCTGGCCTTCCCGCCCCCCCCCCCCCCCCCCCCCCCTCTACCCTCAGTAAACTTGAGGTCATCCAAAACTGCTGCCTGTGCTTGCTAACCGACATTGGCTCCTGGTTAAGCAATGCCTTGATTTTAAAATGCTCGGCCTTGTTTTCAAATTCCCCCCCATGACCTCGCCTCTATCTCTGTAATCTCCTCCAGCCCTACAACCTTCCGAGATATCTGTACTCTTCCAATTCTGGACTCTTGAGCATTACCAATTTTAATCGCTCTGCCATTGGCGACCGTGTCTTCAGCTGCCAAGGCTTTAAGCTCTGGAATTCCCTTCCTAAACCACTCCGCCTCTGTACCTCTCTTTCCTCCTTTAAGACACTCCCTAAAACCTTCCTCTTTGATCAAGCCTGCCCTAATTTTTCCTTATGTGGCTCGATGTCAAATTTTGTTTGATAATACTCCTATGGAAGCGCCTTGGGATGTTTTACTATGTTAGGCGCTATATGAATGCACGTTGTTGGTGCTGCGGGGGGAGTGGTGTTTGAGGCATTATCAAAAAATGGGTACTGAGCCAAAGGAGATATTAGTGCTGACAAAATCTTGATCAAGGAGGTGTGTTTTAAGGAGGAGTGTGAGATAGAGAGGGTTCAGGGAGGGAATTCCATAGGTAGCTGAAGACATTGCTACGAATGGTGGGGTGAAGGGAGAGGGAGGATGTACAAGAGGACAGAGTTAGAGGAATGGAGTTCGAGGTGGGATTTACGGCTGGAGGCACTTGCAGAGATGGGGAGGAGCAAGGCCATGAAGAGGGGTAGAATTTAAAAGTCTAGAGACGGTATTGGGGGTCGAGGAGCCAATGTATGTCAACGAGGACAGGGTTTGATGAATGGCCTATTGTGTGCGATAGGATACAGGCAGCAGAGTTTTCAGTGAGCTTAAGTTTGCTGAGGGTGGAGGATGGGAGGATAGCCAGGAGAGCATTGGAATAGTGGAGTTTGGAGGTGACAAACAGTGTTTCAGCAGCAAGATATTGGCAGAGGTAATGTTCATTGTGCATTCTTTTGAGGCTAGGGTAAAGACATATTGGAGTGGCGTAGAAGGAGCTTTACTCTGTTTACCTTACCGTGTGCCACTCGGGAGTGTTTATACTGCCACCTAGTGACCAAATTGAGAAGTGCTCAATTCTTCAGCACAGATATCCCTCACGAGCTCAAAATTCCACTTTTATTAAAAAGCGCGCATTGGGGTAGCATTAGATATATGTATCCAGTAAATACTCAACCAGATGTAGGAGCAGCACTGTCACAGGTGTGCTTCAATTAATATGTCCAGTGTGACTTTAATGTTTTCTTCATATGGCTCCTCTTATTTTTATGGGGAAATTTACTTAAGTTCTTGGAACTTGCCAGGTAAGTTTGTGATCAAGTTTTTGAGATGAGGTCTGTAAATGCTGGATGGAAGTGGCAACTAGTAGTATTTATCCAGAAAGAAAGGAGCTTGAATGTATTTCAATTATTTATTGCCTCTGGGTCACTCTTGCCCACCTTTTACATTGCATTTTGCCACTGACTATGTCACTGAGGTCAGCTGCGCTAATTGGCAGTTTCAAAGCATGGGTGGTGTGTAAAATGAACAAGTCCCACACTGGGCAATAAGGGCTGAGGCGGACGCACATTGTTCCAGCAGAGTGCACTGAGCTTTGCTGTGCACCTAACTTGAGCTGGGATGCTTGATCCTGACATTTGAGTGCCTAACCTGGGAAAACATTTGATTTCTTATCACTAGCATCACTCTGTTTAGCACAGAATTCACAGAAAAAATTCTTAGGTTGTTTGCTGGGGGAGAAGAAATGCAAGCGCCACCTTTATTTTGGAACATAGAAACATAGAAACTAGGAGCAGGAGTAGGCCATTCGGCCCGTCGAGCCTGCTCCACCATTCAACACGATCATGGCTGATCATCCAAATCCAGTACCCTGTCCCTGCTTTCTCACACAGAATCCCCATCGAGCCTGCACCGACACATATCCCACCCTATCCCCGTAACCCCACGTATTTAATTCCCCCTAACATGTCCCATCCTATCCCTATAACCCCACATATTTAATCCCCCTCCCTAACACTAAGGGTCAATTTATCATAGCCAAATCAACCTAACCTGCACATTTTTGGACTGTGGGAGGAAACCGGAGCACCCGGAGGAAACCCACGCAGACACGGGGAGAATGTGCAAACTCCACACAGTCACCCGAGGCCAGATTCGAACCCGGGTCCCTGGCGCTGTGAGGCACCAGTGCTAACCACTATGCCACCGTGTTGCCCTCATGGGGTTTTTGTATTTTTAAAAGATGTAGGGGGGGAAATTCAGTTGCTTTGCGTCTCCTGTTAGCACCCTAAGAGGGCACTAACAGGGCGCAAAGCAACTAGCGCTCGGGCGCAGCGCCTCCCGCGAAATTTAGCGGCGGTGGTAACCGGTAGCGCCCCGCGGCGCTGCGCTGCCACCAATGACTTCCTCATCGTGCGCAGCGCCCCGGCCACGATCTTGGGGAGCGCTGCCGGACGCTACGTCCGACGGGGTCAGGGGGGCCTACCTGCGGCCGGGGAGGCGCTAATTAAAGGCGAGGTGCGGGGCGGTCATTTTGTTGCTGGCCTCCTGCCAGCACCTGCCTCTGTCCCTGGCCTCCTTACCTGCCACCCCCCCCCCCGGGCGGAGTGCTGGCTGCACTCCATGAGCCCAGCACTTCTCGAGTGCAGGGCTTTTTTGCCGGCACTCCCGATCCCCAGGGGCCCGGGTCGCGCTGCTCAAGGCCCCTCCCCTTTAAGAAGGGGAGGAAGGCCTGCAATACCGCGGCGCGATTTTCCCTCGCAGCTCTCCAAGAGGGAGGCGGGGCATTTCCAGTAGTGCCCCGCTTCCCTCTTGGGGCGCTACCACTCAATTTCCGTCGCGGGGGCGCTAAAAGTTTGCGCCCCAAAGGGGACGCTACTCAATTTTTAGCCCGTAGCTTTTAAGAAACAGAAATGGTAATTTAAGAAGAAATCTTGTTGTGGTTTGGCAATCAGGGACTTTAACTTTGAAAGGTGAAACTTGTAATGTAGGGGGAGGGTGTAACAAATTTGCAGAATTAATTGGTACATCTTCAGCTTAATTAGAATTGTTCGTGTACCCAATGTATTTTTCTTTTATTTTTCCATGCAGTTTTACCTGGGGGGCGGGGTAATACTGTCTTATCTTTAGGGGATGGTGGTTAGTTTCTTGTGTTTCTATGGTTTGTGTGATGTAGGCCTTTTGAAGAGAGAACAGCAATGATTGGTATTGATCCCACCAGCAGTAACATGGCTCACCATCCAGGGGAAAGTAGCAACCCTCCCACAGCTCCAAAGTCTACGAAAGATGCAGCTGCCAAGAAAAGAGAGGAGTCCAAATCCGCTAAGAAACCAAAGGAGAAGCCTGATGCTCTGTCGCAGTTCGACCTGAATAACTATGCTAGTGAGTACTACTTCATTGCCAACATTGTACTATGGATTAATGTCTCAACAGTCTGAAAAGAAACTCAGTTCTGACTTAATTGCTCATTATTTATGAACAACCTCCTAAATATTTTTATTTCCATTGTAATGGGCTTATTACTCGGGTGAAAGACTCTTGGTATCCTCTCTTGGCTAATGTGAGTTGCCTTTTATCTTCCTTTTAGAGATGACTGCTATCATACCCTAAGTGGGAAGCAAAGTTAGAAATCGGTTGGTGTCATAGTGGGGATGTGTGGGTTTATGATCTCTTAGGTTGCTGAATTTTTAGTCTCGGCTGTGCCACCATGGAAGAGTGTCACTTTAAGGCCACTGATTTCTCCATAGGGAGGAAACCTCTGGGGGAAAGTTATCCCTGGGCAACTGTGTCTCGGTGGCTGGTTTAGAATGAAGTGGAGGCCTAACAGCATGTTACTCAGCTTTTCCCTGCCTGTAGCTTCATTACTTCATAATATGGACTGGATTCCCTCTAGTTTTCAGTGCAAAAAGATCTCCCTCCTGCTATGTAACATGTTTTGTCTTGTTCACCATATTTTCTCTCCTTTTTGAATAGCAAGTTCTTGCCCCTCAATGTTGGTGAGCTATCACTGTTTTATGCTCACCTTCTGGAGCGTAACATCTGCTGTTACAAATGCAAATCATGGTTAATGTTGCCAATTCAATTTGTCATTGTAGGTGTGGTGATCATTGATGATCACCCAGAGGTGACGACAGTTGAAGACTCGCAGTGTAACACAACTGATGATGGATTTACTGAAGTTGTGTCGAAGAAACAGCAGAAACGTCTGCAGGATGAAGAACGCAGAAAAAAGGAGGAGCAAGTTGTACAGGTGACTGACTAAATTAGTATTCAGCTTTGGTATGCAGAGTATTTGCTTATTTGTATACATAGGGAGGAACCATATGGCATTATGAAATTCACTGGAAATGCTCATTCCTAAATATTTTCTGATTGTATATTTCTGACAACAATTTCAGAGTAGTTTTATCAAATGGTTAAGTACCCCATTCTTCCATTCAAAATGCTTTTGAAATTTTACATGGCAAGCATTCTGTTTAAATTATAATTTTCACATATAATGAAAATTGAATATTTCTAAGTTGCTGTTTAGTGAATTAACAAATGCAAGTGCCTGTCTTAAATTTATCCACGGCCAACTTTGTAGCAGTGTGCTTCAGCTACTTCAAAAATCTTAGTTTTTTGAACAAAACTGTTCAGTCCACACATGCGATACAGTAGTTAGAATATCTACTGTTTATAAAAAAGATCTACATCAGATGCTGCACTTTTACTACTTTTGAGTCTTAATAAATTGCATTCCAAAGTAATACCCTGCTGTGATGCATTGGTATCAACAATGCTGTAGACTAGTTTATTGGATTTTGCAGGATTCAGTAGTGATAATTTATCTGAATCATAATGAAATGTAAACTAGAAACGACAACTGCTTAAAAAAAAACCTTTTTAGTGAGGTAATGCATTTTAGAAACCGAACTTAGCGTCAGTTTAAAAAAAAAGCCATAGTTCTATGCATGAACATTTCATAGCTAGTTATTCAGCATGCAACAGAGAAGCTTGTTGAGTGATCTAGTGTCTTGTATAAAATGTCAAATCAAAAATTGTGCATGCTCAATTATAGCTCAAACATTGAAGTTTTTGTGACTGGAAGCCTGTGTCCAATGGTGTACCGCAGGGATCGGTGCTGGGTCCCTTGCTGTTTGTAGTGTACATTAATGATTTAGATATGAATGTAGGAGGTATGATCAGTAAGTTCGCAGGTGACATGAAAATTGGGGGACTGGTAAATAGCGAGGAGGGAAGCCTCAGGCTACAGGACGATATAGACAGGTTGGTCAGATGGGCCGAACAGTGGCAAATGGAATTTAACCCTGAAAAGTGTGAGGTGATGCATTTTGAGAGGACTAACAAGGCAAGGGAATAAACAATGAATGGTAGGACCCTAGGAAGGACAGAGGATCAGAGGGACCTTGGTGTGCATGTACATAGATCCCTGAAGGCAGCAGGACAGGTAGATAAGGTGGTTAAAAAGGCATATGGGATACTTGCCTTCATTAGCCGAGGCATAGAATATAAGAGCAGGGATGTTATGATGGAGCTGTACAAAGCGCTAGGTAGGCCACAGCTGGAATACTGTGTGCAGTTCTGGTCGCCACACTAGGATGTGATTGCATTAGAGAGGGTGCAGAGGAGATTCACCAGGATGTTACCTGGGCTGGAGCGCTTCAGCTATGAAGAGAGACTGGACAGGCTGGGGTTGTTTTCCTTCGAGCAGAGAAGGCTGAGGGGGGACCTGATTGAGGTGTACAAAATTATGAGGGGCATAGATAGGGTAGATAGAAGGGAATTTTTCCCCTTAGTAGAGGGGTCAATAACCAGGGGGCATAGTTTCAAGGTAAGGGGCAGGAGCTCACTGCCTGAAAAGGTGGTAGAGGCAGGAACCCTCAACATTCAAGAAGCATTTAGATGAGCACTTGAAACGCCATAGCATACAAGGCTACGGACCAAGTGCTGGAAAATGGGATTAGAATAGATAGGGCTTGATGGCCGGCGCGGACACGATGGGCCGAAGGGCCTCTTTCTGTGCTGTATAACTCAATGACTCTGATTGATTTGCATTAGCTCTGTCTCAATATATAACATTTTGCTAAAAATTTATAAGAATTCTGTGCAATGATGGAATAATCTCTCAACTCCATGTTGATGTTTTGATAGCTTGTACGCAGTGCAATTGATCGAAATTTTACATGTATGCATGTTGATAAATGTTATTTATAATGCATGTTTTACAGAACTGGAACAAAAAGAATGTGAATGAGAAGGGGAGAGGCCAGAATTCTAAACTACCTCCACGATTTGCAAAGAAGCAGCAGCAGGCAGCCCAACAAGCTCAGGCGCAGACTCCAACTTCAGTCCAGTCTCCAGTTCAGCCCCAGCAACAGGCTGTTGCTCTGGCTTCAGCTACAGTTCCAGCTCAAGATCCAGCGCCAGCTACAGTTCCAGCTCAAGATCCAGCGCCAGCTCCAGTTGCAGCCCCAACAGTAACTCCAGCTGAGACTCCGATATTAGTTCAGGAACAATCCAAGGTGCAGGGAGGAAGCGGTGCTTCAGGAAGTAACGCAGAGTGTTCAGTTTCGGACAAGGCAGTAGTCCCTTCACAGACACACAACACGTTGGAAGCAGAGCTGTGGGACAACAAGATGAGTTCACCTGCTGTCCTTTCTGATATCTCCACAAAATGTTAGTATGAGCTGTATTTTTTTAAAACATTTCATTATTTTGTTTCTTTATTAGGTCCTCCTTTTGACATGTGCCACTTAGAATCACAGGAGGCAATTCAGTCCACTGCCCCTGTGCTGGCTTTCTCCAAGAGCTATTGATATAGAACCCCATTCCCTTGCTGTTTCTCCATATCCTTTTAATTTTATTTTTCAAATATTGATCCACTTACCTTTTAAAAGCTATTCTGGGTTATGCTTCCCCCATTGTTTCTGGTAGAGCATTCCATGCCCTGACAACCCTCTGCACAAAAGAATGTCTCCTAACCTCACCCTTTGTTCTTTTGGTGGTGGTCATAAATTTTGTGCCCACTAGTTACTGACCAGTGGAAATAGTTTATCCCGTTTACTTTATTAGAAGTTCTCTGTGGACAAGTTGATGAGTGTGGTATGGGGTGACCTTGATTTCTTTCTCTATCCTGACTGGCTTCCTAAGATGAAAACCTGCCTTCTAGGCATTCATGGTTGGGTGTGGACTGACATGCTTCTGAGCCACAACTAGCTTCATCTGTGTCTGACTTAAGCAGATACACTTTCCTTTGGCTTTTGTATTTACCAATTCATAATCATGCTTTATGCAAATGTGTCTATGCAGTGTCATTAGTTATCCCATGTGATGACCTGGCTGTAAAAGAAGTTCATCTGCCAACCACTTCCAAGAACTTATTCTGCACCCAACTCGCATCACATCTCCCACATGCTTTTGTTTTAAGCAAATGTTATTTCCATGAAAATATGAGCTGGAAATGCTTCTGCCTTTAGTTAATGATGGGTAATGTTAGAAATTAGTTCAAAAATTAGAATGTCTGTTATTTTTGTATATATGATCAAAGTAGTAAAATCCCAATAGCTCTGGTAGTGCAAGTCTTCCTCCAATCACAACATTTGGGTTTGCATCCCAAGGATTTTCTATCACTTGAGCTTGACTGCCACAATTGGAGCAAGTTCTAACAACTGTTAGCTAGGCTACTACACTGAGTATCATGCTCTGGGAAGGATACTGCTACTCAACGGCAAAACCAATTGCAACGATGAAGTCTGTTAAGCATTTCCAACTGAAGGAAAGAAAATTATGAAAGAAGCTGTTCTTAGGAAAATGAGAAAAGGTATGAAGTATATAGAAAAGTTATTGTAATTCCACTTTTCTTTTTGCAGTGAGACCCATTAGTCCTCCACAGCCTCCATCTGTCAGTGCATGGAATAAGCCCTTGACTTCATTTGGATCTTCCCCAACACCCGAGGTAAGAGTAATAAGTAGGATTTTTTTTTAATGCATGTCCTGGTGCATTTATATTGCACCGACCAGCCTCAGACTGGCTGAGCCGCAGCATCTCTTTTACTGCCTGGCTCAAACTGCAGTTCACCTACCCAAAAGCGTACAGTGTCTTGTATGGTTGCACTCATGAACAGAGCTCTTCTCTCTGCAGTTAAAATTTATGCGTTTAACACTGGTACAGGAGTATCCGTACTCAAAACTTAAATCAACTCCAGACATCCCAAACCCTTATTAGAGCATTTAACACTATTGGAGTTATATTCCATGCTATGCCGAACGCGCACAATGCGAAACTGCTCACTCCGGGATCTTGCACCACTTGTCGACAAAGTCTGATTGGGAGCCTCTGAAGTTGCAGTATAAGCACCTCCACTGATATAGATTTGTCAGATTTTATTCTCCTGTAAGAACTGTGTGGTGATTTCAAAGTCTTAAAGTGAAGTAAAAATGAGGTTTGTGTCAATTGTCTCCATGGTTGAGGCGAGTTCTTCAAAACACCTGAATTCTTTGACATATGTTGATTCTGAGAATCTGCTCTGCTTTTTAAACTATTTTTCTACAAAAAGGATTTGTGGGATTAAGTTACTTCAAATGTGTTTTAAAAGCATAGTGTATTCCTACAAGTTAAAATAATGGGGGTTCTGTGACAGGTAGTTAAGGTGCTAGCTTCCTCAGACTGTAAATAAGCAATTCGAAAGCTTATCTCTGTAATTGATAAATAGCTTACACCAATTTTATTGGAAGATTTTTGATTTCTTTCTGACTGAACAGGCAGGAATTAAGCAGAATGTCAGACATCAAATAAGTGATCAAGCTTTTGCAACAGCAAAGCTGCTGGGGCAGAAAGGCCCAGAAAAGGTAGGCTAAATAAGTCAGAATACAGAAGAGTTGGTCTGCTTAAGTCAAGCACAATGGCCCACTGAAGTGGTGTAGTGTTCATTATTTTTGTTATGCGAGTTGTATTGATGGAACTAAATGAATCTGCTCGTAACTTATTGCTCTGCACATTCAGCTTAATGATTTGAACCAAACCTCACCTTGTATAGTGTCCGCTTGATTCGCTGTCTGAGAGATTGGAGAGAAGCACGCGCAAAAGACACAGATATTTGGTTCAGGTTGCAAGGGGGTTCCATTGTTACACCACCAGATCATGGTATCCTATAGTTAGTGTAGGCAAGCTGTTTGAGGAGTGTGTTGCAAACAAGCCTGGCTCTCCACCCCATATATGCATGCCCTGTTTTCAGAAGGGATCACAGATGACAATCAGAAGTGGGATCTCCAGCTGATTCTCCTTACCCCATTTCCCCTGGCCACAAGCCCAGAGGACAATTATAGCATTCTAGTACCACCCTGCATGAAATCGGCTAGCTCAGCACAGACATGGGACCAATGCTGGTGCCTTGCTGGTCTGTAATACCTCAGTACCGCACTCAAAGGTGTACTTATGTTATCACTGGGCTAAGACATTCAGAAACTATTTTACGACATGTTATGCAACCTTACTCTGCTCTTATCAACCTTGGAATGCTTGGTGCTAAAGTGGGAAAACATTCCATTCTCCAGCACTGAAATCATAAACCTTTAAAAGGACAAAAAAAAGTTTCCAAATTGCACCATTTCTTATAATTCATATGAATACCATTCTAAATCTGGTATAGGTCATTTCATCTTAATACACAGGTAAATATTGTACCTGCTGAAGATCGCTATCCTTTCTTGGTTGTGGTGCTAAAACATGAGCAAGTATCCTAGATATGCTCTTAGAAACATTAACAAAACTTAATTTCTGTGGTACCAAAGAGTTGTGTTTCAAAATATTGGTGCATGTTTCTTTGAATGTTGCATTTGTTTGCACTCAGCCAAAGGTTACATAGTTAGCAAAGCCAATTTATTTTGATTCTAAAATTATTTCTGCTCCCAGGTTGGACTTAGTGAGCCTCATGTTAGAGAAAATAAACCAGTTACCTGTCTTGTTCTGATCTTTAACTGGAACAAGAAATTGAATACTTGGTCTTTAAGGACTTGTGCCGCAAATGTAAATTCAGATCATTGAAATGGCTGCAGCCCATAAAGTGTTATGTGATTCATTAATATTCATCGTGATTTAGAATCTATATCGGCAATTGCTGATATAATTGTTTAATATAATTGTAGAAGCAATGTTTTCCATTTTCTTGCAGGGATCAGCTTCTAGTCAGGAGGGTGGAATTGAGCTTGGAGTTGAGTCGGGTCAGTTGGTTGCACCAAAAAGTACCACCACCACAACAGCAGCTACAACCACCACCGCTACTGCTACAGCTGCAACAGAGAGTGAAGTGAACCTAACGGAAAAGGCTGCTGAGAATAAGTTACCAGAGCCAAAAGAACAGCGACAGAAGCAGCCTCGTGCAGGTCCGATCAAAGCTCAAAAGGTAAACTGCTTACGCCATAATTTGCTGGGAAAATAACGGTGAGTTTAATGCACACACTGTTAGTGTGTAAATTGTCCATCAATTTGTGGCATTGTGAATTGCAGGTTAATTACCAATTAAACTCGCCGCAGAAAGTTAGGGCTGCTACTTAACAGCGTAAGTAATGCAGAGATTATGTTCTTGCAGTGCCACTCAAGCGCTCTGGCCCAGAAAGGGAACAATTGAAACTGGAGTCTCATTCCTTCACGGAGTAATAAAAACAGAAAATGGTGGAAATATGCAGCAGGTTAGGTGGCATCTGTGGAGAGAAACAGTTAAAGTTTCAGGTCGATGACCTTTTGTCAGAACTGGAAAAAGTTAGAGATGTAACAGATTTTAAACAAGTGCAGAGGAAGGGGAAGAAAGAACAAAAGGGAAGGTACGAGAGGGTGGAAGGCAGGAGAGATTAAATGACCAAAGGCAATGATGGTGCAAGGCTAAAGGAGTAATTGGACAAGTAAAGAAACAAAAGACGGGTCTAGAGGAGGTGTAAATGGGAATATCAGAACCATCAGCAACAGCTGCCGTCCAAAAAAATTGTTGAATTCAATGTCGAGTCCAGAAGGCTGTAAAGTGCCGAATAGAAAGATGAGGTGCTGTTCCTCGAGCTTACGTTGAGCTTCATTGAAACAATGTAGGAGGCTGAGGTCAAGAGTGGGGTGGAGAATTAAAATGAAGCTCTGGGTCACGATTACGGACTACGGTCACCCCATCTGCGTTTGGTCTCCCCAATGTAGAGGAGACCGCATCTTGAGCAGCGAATACAGTGTACTAAATTGAAAGAAGTACAAGTAAATCACCGTTTCACCTGGAAGGAGTGTTTGGGGTCCTGGTTAAGGAGATGGATTGTTGGTCCTGCCGTTCACCAAGGTCCCAGATGCTCAGTTATCAGCTTGCTCATCCAGCAATTTGCAGCACACACTTTTTTCGAGCTGAAGGGTGAGCGGAAAATGTCTTGACTAATGCGGCACGCCATGTGATACCCCGCTCCAGCAGATTCTGGACCAATAACTATATTTTGTACAGTCGATAGTTTGGTTTCTGGCCATAATATGGTACTAATCATGAGATTGGGCTGTAGAAGGTTAATTTACAGGTTTTCTCTCCTTTTTCCCCCCCCCGCCCACCAACAACTACCAAACTGCACACAAACTCAGTGGAATCATGTTATCCAATAGGTGTGTATTGGCTAAAAAAAATCTGTGCATACCCAGACTTGAATATAACTGCCTGATTATGCAAGAGGCCATTTAGGATTTGCAATGTTCACGTGTCAGAAATTTGACTGTAAATCCTTAATGCTGGTCACTGAACTTGCTGGAACTTTATGACAAAAAGAACTTGGGTTTACAGTACGTCATTTACTCAGCAGGTTGAAGCTTACATTTATGACTTGGTGACTTTTAACAGGATGCTGAGGGAATTGAGGGTGGAAATCGCGGAGGCACTGGCCATAATATTCCAATCCTCCATAGAAAAGGGGGTGGTGCCAGAGAACTGGAGAATTGCAAATGTTGCACCATTGTTCAAAAAAGGGTGTAAAGATAAACCCAGTAACTACAGGCCAGTCAGTTTAACCTCTGTAGTGGGGAAGCTTTTAGAAACAGTAATCGGGGACAAAATTAAGTCACTTGGATAAGTGTGGATTAATTAAGAAAAGCCAACACAGATTTGTTCAAGGCAAATCATGTTTAACCAACTTGATCGAGTCTTTTGATGAGGTAACAGAGGGTCGATGAGGGTAATGCGGTTGACGTAGTGTACATGGATTTCGAAAAGGCATTCGACAAAGTGCCACATAATAGGCTTGCCAGCAAAGTTGAAGCCCATGGAATAAAAGGGACAGTGGCAGCGTGGATACGAAATTGGCTAAGTGACAGGAAACAGAGTAGTGGTGAACGGTTTTTTTTCGGACTGGAGGAAGGTATACAGTGGTGTTCCCCAGGGGTCGGTTCTAGGACCACTGCTTTTCTTGATATATTAATGACTTGAACGTGGGTGCACAGGGCACAGTTTCAAAATTTGCAGATGACACAAAACTTGGAAGTATAGTGAACAGTGAGGAGGAGAGTGATAGACTTCTGGAAGACATAGACAGGCTGGTGAAATGGGCAAATGAAATTTAATGCAGAAAAGTGGTAGAAAGAATGGGGAGAGGACATATAAACTAAATAATACAATCCTAAATGGGGTGCACGAACAGAGAGACCTGGGGGTATGTGTGCACAAATCGTTGGAGGTGGCAGAGCAGGTTGAGAAAGTGGTTAAAAAGGCTTACGGGATCCTGGCCTTCATAAATAGGGGTATAGAGTACAAAAGTGTGGATATTATGATCAACCTGTATAAAACACTGGTTGGGCCCCAACTGGAGTACTGTGTCCAATTCTGGGCACCACACTTTAGGAAGGATGTGAAGGCCTTGGAGAGGGTGCAGAAAAGATTTACGAGAATGATTCCAAGAATGAGGGACTTCAGTTACATTGACTGGAGAAGCTGGGGTTGTTCTCCTTGGGGCAGAGGAGATTTGATAGAGGTGTTCAAAATCATGAGGGGTCTGGACAGAGTAGATGGAGAGAAACTGTTCCCATTGGCAGAAGGGTCGAGAACCAGAGGACACAGATTTAAGATTGCCAAAAGAACCAAAGGCGACGTAAGAGAAAAAATGTTTACGCATCGAGTGGTTAAGATCTGGAATGCACTGCCTGAAAGGGTGGTGGAGGCATACTCAATCTTATCTTTCAAAAGGGCGTTTGATAAGTATCTGAAGGAACAAAATTTGCAGGGCTGCGGGGGAAAGGGTGGGGGAGTGGGACTAGCTGAGAGTCAGCACGGGCTCGACAGGCCAAATGGCTTTCTTCCGTGCTGTAACCATTCTATAATTCAGTTGTATTTGCAGCTGTTTGAGTCGCCATTTCTGATTCAGTATCTTATTCCTAGCTTCCAGACTTGAGCCCAGTGGAGAACAAAGAACATAAACCTGGTCCCATTGGTAAGGAGCGGTCGATGAAAAACAGGAAGTCCAAAGACGTACAGCAGACTGAAACCGAAGGAAAAGATGAGCCTCCAGCTGCTACTGTTGAGAGCCCAGAACCTGTAGTGACACAGGAGCCCAAGGTGGTGACTGAACTGAGCACTGAGGTAAAGACTATGATCTCTGTGCCAACACCAGAATTTGAAGAAAATTCAAAGGTAATATCAACAAATCAAATTGCTTGTGATGGCTGATCATTAATAACTTTGATATCTAACTAAAAATATAACTGTTATCCACATGTGCCTAAATACTTTTCATTTTATTCTACAGCAAAACCTACTTCATAATGGAGCTGACTTTATAGGCTAACAGCAGGATGTCAGTTTTTTAATATTTTTAAGCCAGCATTTTCTCCCCTTCATTTCTGTAGATATTATCTACTAATTATGTAAAATTGAGTTTTTCTAGACATACAGATTTGCATGCACATGGTATGTGTCAGATTCATGGTTGCCATTCTCACTAGCAAATGCTGATTTGTTAAACTAATTCACTTAGATGAGCAATAAGCACCTCTTTATTTTAGTCTTTTCAGTCTGCATGTCATCTGTCCCAAGTTCTACAATACAGTCCAATATTGCAAAGATGAAATGCTTCTCATTTATTTTTATTACAATTAGCTTGATGTGTACCCATCTATGCAGAATTGAGGGAAATCAGTATATATTTAAATTAACTGTGCTATGAAAACTCCGAATTGCTAAAGAGCAACAACTCAGTGGTTTTATCTTTGCTAAATGTTGTTGTTACATAGATAGAAATTGAAGCCTGTAATGAGTGCCAGATGCACTGCATGAAAACTTGCCTAAAACTTGTAATTTACAATATTTGCAGTATTTTTGGACTGACTGTTAATTAAATTGCTTATTTAATCCAATTATATTTTCTTTTCATTTTTTTCAATCATTATCCGTCTAAGCACTCATAAATGTAGAATTTAGAATTCTAATGCTGGGGTATAGTTGCACAGACACCAACAGATCTCCGGTACAATTTTTCATCTGTGAGCTTAGACAGCGAGTGTTATTTGCTGAAGGGACCCTATTTCTGTCCTTAGCTGAAGTTCGTACGTGCTCACTTGCTGCCGAGGTCACGAGGTAGTGATTAGCAATGAGAAGTCTCTTCCCCTCTTTACCCTGGGATTCTGATTGTAGCATGCCTACTACCATCCCAACCTGAATGTCTAACTTTGTACAGATCGGGACCTTCACGATCTGTATAAGTCAGTACCATGTTATGCAGTACATTTATCCAATGATTCATTGATCTTTTAATTTATTAATTCACATTAGAGCTTAATCTAAAAAATAATGCAAGTTGCTGACTGCACATTAAATTCAAATGTCACATCATGAGTAGTGTGTCCAAATATTTTAAGAAAAGGCATTGCCAGTACTGTCGTCAATGACTGAAGATGTTTGCGTGCGCTGATGATGTTGGGTCACTATGCTCTTGAGGTTTACTTCAGTTAAAATTTCTGCAAAAATAAAAATAACAAGTATTTTCAGAGTGATCTGACAATTCTGAGGCTAGCTAGTGATAGAATTCCGAAATGGGAAATAACAGTTCCTTGAATAACAATTGCGTGTTTTCACTACTGTGTGTAATTCCTGTGAGTGTTTAGAGATGGAGGAGTTGGAGATTCTCATCTGCCCTTGGTGGATTCTGTCTGGTGGCAAGGGAGAGGGAGAATAATTTCATAAGATTTTTATAATGCTCGTCAGATGGCTGTGTTTATCCAGTGAGTACCTGAGCCATACTAGAACAATCCCAGGTTTGATCTCTGGACTGTGCTGAGTTAGCTGATCTCCACCTGAGACACTTGTAGGGGTGCTTTAGTTAGTTTGCCTTAAGAGTTTCTGGGTTAAGAAAGGAAATATTCAGCAGGGTTGCTGCCCCTACTCACTATCCAGTGGAAGCTATTTGAAATGCGTGTATATGAACGTTACTTCAGGACATGATGAGGCTCTGCTGTGATATCCCCTCATGGTCACATAGCCTGGTAACAGTCACAAATGAATATAACAACACATCAGCAAGGATTCAAGACCTTGGGGAGGAAAGAGGAGAAAATTGGTAAGAAAAAAAGAGGGGGGTAACCATTTTATCGTGCATTTTTTAAAACATCGTCAATTAGATTTGCAGTTGACAGCTGGCACATTGTCGAGTGCTACTTGGATTGTCTGATCAGTAAGTTTGCTTGCCCACTGAAGTTTCTGAGATGGGAACTAGACTAGAACAAATTTATCATGCAAGGGACAGGCAATAGCACTGATGTCAGAAGTCTTGTTTGACTGCAAATGTGCCTTCTCCACTCCCAGGATAAATCACTAGCTCTTCTACATTATGGAAAATTTTAATTTGCCAGTTCTCTTGAAATGGGGATTGATTTTTGAGCATATTTAAATTCTGAAGTTACAAATTGCTAATTGAGGTGTTTTTGTAGATTACAACTGTAATATACAAGTATCCAAAGGTAATCCACATGTGAATGAAGGTAAATAAAGATATATAAAGGAGAATGTAAATTAATTACTTTACCAAAGGTTGAAAATTACCCTTAAGTATCATTGAGCAATTAACAGTTACATCTTAACCCATCGCTTGCAATTATGATTTTGACTTTTTATTCCAATATATGTTGTAATGTGCATTGAGATAGTTAATGGAATGGAACAGTTTTTACTGTAATTTTACTGTATTTACTGTACTGCATTTTTACTGTAAAATCAGTCAAAAATGTGATGCTCTGCATGTAGGTTTTGGTCTTGTGGCTAAATTTATTTTTAAACAAAATCTTGTAAATACATATGATTATCTTGGTCCACTTGCCATGTGAGTTACCATTTGTACAGATGCAGTAGCCCCCCAAAAGCTTGATCAAGCTTCTAAAATACTGTAAATAACCAAACCTGTAGTTACATTTCACTAATGTAGCCTGATTTTTTTTTTAACTTATTCATTCACGGAATGTGGGCATCGCTGAGAAGGCTGGCATTTATTGCCCATCCCTAATTGCCCTTGAGAAGGTGGTGGTGAGCCGCCGCCTTGAACCACTGCAGTCCGTGTGGTGAAGGTACTCCCACAGTGCTGACTTTGTCGTGGTAGTTTGGTACAACTGAGTGACATTTCAGAGGGCAGTTAAGAGTCAACCACATTGCTGTGGGTCTGGAGTCACATATAAGCCAGACCGAATAAGGGCAGCAGATTTCCTTCCCTAAAGGACATTAGTGAACCAGTTCGATTTTTACGACAATCCGGTAGTTTCATGTTCAGCATTACTGATGCTAGCTTTTTTTATTCCAGATTTATTTAATTAACTGAATTTAAATCCCTCAGCTGCCATCTTGGGATTTGAACTCTCGTCTCCGGATTATTAGTTTAAGCCTTTGGATTACCTGCTTTATAATCATAATTGCGAGCGAGGGGTTAAGATGTAACTGTTAACTGCTCAATAGTTTTAGCAGATAGAAACTAATTTATGCTGTAGTTCAGGCCCAGGGGTGTCGTGACTGCAGATTGTAGAACTCCGTCCTATCCGTGCCTGTATTTCTTATTTTTGTTCTATTTAATAGTTATGCGCCTAGAGGCTTGGAAACCGAATTTGTGGATAAATCTTAAATATGTACACCCGATATCGGTTAGTATCAGAAACATGCAATGCATGTAAATTAATAGGAACATTGATTTAAACTTTGTGTGGCCCCTGAAGCTCCATGTTATGTAGCCCACAAAGATGAGCAGGTTAGACACCCCAACTCTAGTTAGTGAAATAAGCTGCCATGATTCTGAAATGGGAGTAATTTGATGTAAACATGTTGAATAGTACAAAGGTAATTGGTATGTTTTGTGTATTTATTCGTTGTGATATTAAATATATAGCATGATTTAAAAAAAAAAATTCTGAATATATGCAAATTTTAAATTTTAGGAATCCATGACTGATTACACAGCTCCTTCCTCATCGCTGTCGGAGTCTGTGTCAACTAGCAGTAGCAAAATAGAGGATTCCCTGGTCAGCAATGTAAGTAAGCCAACATAGAGTACATTTTTATTTTCTTGTGTGTGTTTTGATCTACAGTTCCACTTCACAAACATCATCTATTCAACATTGTCTGAGTAATGGGCTGAAATTACTGAAGCTTGAAAGTGTCATTTGGGTAATATCGTCAGCAGGTTAAGTATATGATGGCTGTATAGCTCTTACTTTGGGAATGCCAGAAATGTTTGTGTACACTGTGTGGTAACGACTGCTTGTATTTGCACATAATTTTAAATTTGAAATAGTCACTTAGTTAAAGTTTTGTTTATCTTGAACTAAAGCAGCCTAAATGCAATTTAAATCTTCCTGCTCCCTAAGCACTTTTCAGAAACTTAAAAGTATATATGGTTCTCTAGGATTTTCATAGTTATAATAAATTAATCCTGAAACCTGCTTTGTTTAGTACCGCCACTATCCTCTTGTGTAAATGGAAAAAAGGACAATACTTGCACTAATGTTAAATGTAATTATTAGTTCAGGATTTTTCTGAACATTTTTGGATGCTGTAGTTTTTCTAGTTCTAGTGAGAGTGTGATGTGTGTTGCCTGCATTTCAGGTGCCCCTGCCCCACACCCTTCCCATCCCCAGGAGGGAGACTCTACAACAGAGCTCCAGCCTGACACCAGTCTCTCCCGCCACTGTCGACTTCACCCTCAAGGTATGTACTTGATCCCTCTAGGGGTATTTTGATGTGCAGGGAGAGAGCTGGGTGTGATGCATTTTATACATCGTTTTACCCTACATTTTACCTTCCATCACCTCTTTACCTGAATATCCCATGTCCATTAAACTTGTCATAGTCTGTAATAGTGGCTACTCCTTAATATTTCCACTTACCTGGTGTATGCTTTATGGCTGAAGAACAAAGATACATGGCAACTGCATTTTATCCAAAGCAAAGCTACTTTGTGTACCTTCAGGGTCAGGAGTACCCCAAGCTGCTATTTTAATTTAAGCTGCTATTGCAAGTGTTGTACGGTCATCTATGAAGTCCTTTGTAAGTTTGCTTCTGTGTTGTCTTCAACAATGACCTCATAAGGTGCACTACTTGTAGAACACCTCTATTGGGTGGCTCTATTTGTTCTGTATTATGAGTTATTTTACACAAGTATGCCAGATGACATTAAGTGGCTTGCTATCGCAGCAGTTGGTGAGAATTGATCCTCCTGATTCCTAGCTGGAAAGTGACACTGATGGGATCCTACAAAATTCCAATATGATTGATAGGAGGGGATATGAGAATGAGGTGAAATGTAAAGATGAAAAGAGTATATACATAAAATTGAATTATTACTATCCTTTTTTACTAATTGCAGTAGGAGAAATAAATAAGAATAGAAAATATTTAAACAAAAAGAGAAGTATAGCAAATGAATAGAAATCAGTACTCGAGGTGTGGTCTGATTAATGTGCAACAGGTTTGGTAAGATAACATCTAATTTGTACTTGACTTGACCCGGCATTGTAGTTGAGCATTCTAATTACTGTTTATTGCTGCACAGTGATTCGACATGTTACAAAACAACTGGTGTTCATAGAATCATTGGATCTTCCAGCACAGAAGGGGGCCATTCGGCCAGTCATGCCTGTGCCGGCTCTTTGAAAGAGCTGCCCAATTTAGTCCCACACCCCAGATTCTTCCCCATGTCAGCTGTGGCTCAGTTGGTAGCACACTCGCCTCTGAGTCAGAAGGTTGTAGGTTCAAGTCCCACTCCAGGGACTTGCGCACGTAAAGCTAGGCTGACACTCCAGTGCAGTGCTGAGGGAGCGCTGCACTGTCGGAGGTGCCGTCTTTCAGATGAGACGTTAAACCGAGGTCCTGTCCGCGCTCTTGGGTCGACGTAAAAGATCCCATGGCACTATTTCAAAGAGTAGGGGAGTTATCCCCGGTGTCCTAGGCAATATTTTTCCCTCAACCAACATAACAAAAAAAACAGATTATCTGGTCATTTTCACATTGTTGTTTGTGGGAGCTTGCTGTACGCAAATTGGCTGCCGCGTTTCCCACATTACACCAGTGACTCCACTTCAAAAGTACTTAATTGGCTGTAAAGCACTTTGAGACGTCCGGTGGTCGTGAAAGACGCTATATAAATGCAAAAATATTCTCCTTTTCCCTCTAGTTATTTTGCCAATTATTTTAAATCTATGACTTGGTTACCAACCCAGAGGAAACCGTTTCTCCTTACTTGCTCTATCAAAAAGGTATTCATACCTCTATTAGGTCTCCTTTTAATCTTCTCTGCTATAAGGAGAACAAACCCAGCTTCTCCAAACTCTCCACATAACTGAAGCCCCATCCCCGGTATATCCTACATTACAACAGTGACTACGCTTCAAAAGTACTTAGTTGGCTGTGAAGTGCTTTGGGACGTCCTGAGGTCGTGAAAGGCGCTATATAAATGCAAATATTTCTTTAACCATCCTCTACCCTCTCCAAGGCCTTGACATCCTTAAGTGTGTTGCCCAGAATTGTACACAATACTCCAGCTGAGGCCTAACCAGAGATTTGTAAAGCTTTAGTATTACTTCCTTGTTTTTGTATTCAGTGCCTTTGTTTACAAAGCCAAGTATCTCGTACGCTTTCTTAACTGCCTTATCAACTTGTACTGTCACCTTCAAAGATTTGTGAATATGCACCCCAGGTCCCTCTGCTCATGCATCCCCTCAAAATAGTACCATTTAGATTAATGTTCCTCCCAAAGTGCATCACTTCACACTTACCCGCATTAAATTGCATCTGCCAAGTCTGTTACTATCCTGCTCACTATTTGCTACATTGCCAAGTTTTGTATCATGCGCAAACTTCAAAATTGTACTCCATATAACCAAGTCCATGTTGTTTATATATAACTGGAAAAACAGTGGTCCTAATACTAATACAGTAGTTCTATGATATTCCAGGACTGTTGGTGCTATGGAATCCTTCACATTTACATTCTTGACAGATTCCACACCAAGGTGCCAGAGTCAGAGGAATGGAGAGTTCGGGGTGAGGTTTAGGACTGGAGGAGGGTACAGAGATGGGGTGGGGTGAGGCCATGATCATATTTAAGCTCAAAGCTGAGAATTTTAATTTTGTAGCATTGGGGGGACCAGGTGTCAATGAGGACATGGGTGATGGGTAAATGGGACTTGGTGTGGGATAGGATACAGGCAGTCGAGTTGTGGGTGAGTTGAAGTTTGGGAGGGTGGCAGACGGGAAGCAAGCCAAGAGAGCATTAGAATAGTCGAGTTTGGAGGTGACAAAGGTATGCATGAATGTTTCAGCAGTATTTGGGCTAAGGCAGGGGTGGAGGTGGGTGTTGCTACCGAAATGGCAGTAGACGATCTTTGTGATGGAGAGGATATGGCATCAGAAACTCAGGTCTGTATCGAATGGAGCGGCATGATTGCAAACAGTCTGGTTTGGCTTGATAGTTGGACGGGTGCGAAGTTTGTGCCGTAGGCTGAAGATGATGGCTTCGGTCGTCTTGTTTAGCTGGAGGAAATTGTAGTTCATCCAAGGCTATGTCGAACAAGAATTCTGGCAACGTAGAGGCAGTGGAGCAGTTGAGAGAAATGGTGGAGGTAGACCTGGGTGTCATCAGCATACATGTGGAAGCTGAAACAATGTTTGCAGATGAAACCGAGGGGCTGCATGTAGATAAGTAACATGGAGGAGGCAAGGATAGATCTTTGGGGGACTCCAGAGCCAATATTGTGCAGGTGCGAGGAGAAACCATTGCGGAACATGTTCTAGCTGCAGTTGGATAGGTTAGAGTGGAACCATGCAAGGGCAGACCCACTGACCTGGACAATGGAGGAGAGGTGTTCAATAAGCATGGTGATTGATCATGTCAAAGGCTGTAGAGAGGTTGAGGAGAATGAAGAGGGATAATTTATTGCTGCAGTGACAGGATTTCATTTGTGACTTTATTTAGGGTTGTTTGGTGCTGAGGCAGAAACCTGATTGGAGAGATTTAAACAGAGTTGGGGGAATGATGGGCATGGATTTGGGAGGTGACAGCACTTAAGGATTTTGGAGAGTAAAAAAAAACTGGAGATGGGGCAGTAGTTTGCAAGGACAGAGGGCCCAATGGTAGGTTTTCTGAGGGGTGTTGGGTAATGACTGTTTTTGAAAGGGAGGGGGACAGTACTCGAGAGGGAGTTATTTACAATGCTGGCCAGAAAGGGAAGTTGGGTCATCAATTTAGTAGGAATAGGGTTAAGGGATCAGGAGATGGGTCTTGTTGACAAGATGAGTCCATCGAGGGCATGAGGGGGATATGGAAGGCAAATTAGAAAAACTACTTTCGCGGTTGCATGAAAAGTAAAGTTTTTTTGTTCTGAATTTGTTCTCGATCTAGTTTACTATTCTGCAGCCTTGCATATCTATTAATTCTCACTACTCTTAAATGGAATGCCTTTGGAGTGCATTAGGACGAAGTGGGGAAAATGCCTGGTGGTCCTGATTCAGCCCATTTGACTGAAAAGCCTTTCACTTATTTGTTCTTGGGCTATGGGTGACACTTATTGCCCATCCCTAGGGGACTGGAGTGGAGTTGTGTGTTGGCCAGACAGGATAGAGGTAGCAGGGTCCTTTCCCTGAAGGAGATTAGTAAACTAACTGGGTTTTTACATAGGAACAGGAGTAGGCCATTTAGCCCTCGAGCCTGTTCTGCCATTCAACGAGATCATGGCTGATCTGTGACCTAACTCCTGACAACAAATCGGCAACTTTTATGGTCACTTTTCTGGTGTCTGCCTACAAATTACCAAATTTACTAAGTTCAGTTTAACGACTTGTCATACTGGGATTTGAGCTCGCAAGCTCTGGGTTGCTACCTCGTGTTTATGGAACTGGATTATCATGCCCTCTCTTGATACTGAGTGTTGCATACTATGGGAAATGGAACAGCATGACAAATGGAGGTGAGACCGCAATAAGAGAGCTGCATAATGGGCCAGAAAGTAGGATAAGTTAACAATACGGTGCAATATAAAACTTTAACAATGTTTATTCATGTTTGTTGCAAACTTTGAATTTGCGTGCCTCCACTCATTTGGTAGTGTAGAGAGCCCTGCAGTCCTACAAATGAAATGTTAATCATTTCTGTACATTCTTATTTGCTTAACCTCCACATATAAATGAATAAGCTATCACCCAAATGGGAAACCTTTTACATTTTCATAGCTGCATTTAATCTTGCCTAGCTGGTGCTGTAAATAATGCGTTCTCAATTTAAATATTGAATTTCCTTTTGATATCCTTCCTGTTTTGTACCAGGAGAAAAGTTTTGAAGCTTTACCCATTCACTGAGTCAGTTCAACATTGTTATTGCTTAAATAATTCAGTTAGTAATTTAGTATTTGCAAGTATATACTTTATATAATTTTTTTGTAATCCACTGATCTCAGCCAAGGCAGTAAAAAGAAACTACATTTGGCTGCAATTCCTCTGGTTTCAGGAAGGGAAAAGTCAACCAGAGTCCTGCTTTTTAGTGACTCATACTATAAGTGCGAGTGAATACAGGGTGTGGACAAGGTCAGGCTGTGCTGTGATGCCCTCCACTGCCAGTCAGCCTGCCGGTGCTTACTGTTGCGGCATACATGTGTTTAATAACCATATGTGTGAGGTATCAGAGGGCAGCTGTCAGCTGCAGAACCATACACTAGTGAGGATGCTACTGCCTTTGAGAAGAGAAAAATGAAAGAGCATAAAAAATCCTACTAATTTTGTGGGTCTTTGCTGTTTTGTTTTCGGTTGTGTTGTCATTGTGCACATGAACAGTCATTGTGTCATCTCCTTGCATGGCATAGCGTTTTTTTGCTCAACTAATTCTAGGCTTTCCGAGTGCTAACTAAGAATGACTGCAATGTTGGATAATCCTAAAAGGGGAAATGTCATTGAACCTCTGTGCCCTGCTTGCAAATTCTCTCGGTCTCCATAGTCAAGCAAAGACTGCCCTACCACACTAATGTACCAACTAAGTTGTGCTTTGCATTGACTCCGGCCAGGTGGGAAAGTGGTTGGATCTCTTGTATAAGTAGCGGTGTGTCCAATGTTCCCTCTTATTTTTTTTTTTGAGTGCGCGGCCCCTTTAAGGCCATTCAAACTTCCGCACATGCGTGGTTTTTCAATTGAGACCGCCAAACGGCCTGCGCTGGAGCTTCATTCAGATGGCACTGCAGCTAAACCGGAACATTAGCGGTATCCCATGATTGGGGGTGGGGGGTGGGGTGTGGAGCGGGAGTGATCTATTCAATTTTGTATAGATTGACTTGCATTAAGAGAATGAGGAAGATCTTATTGAAAAGGTAGGTAATTTTTTTTCTAATTTTGACTTTTTAGATCACATTTTAGAAAATGCAGCAAGTTCTATTTCAGGCATTTTGAGAAAATATTTGGAAGTTGAAGCCTCTTAGTTTTCAAAAATATTTTATTAAAAAAAAAAAATGCTGTGAAGTTGTTTAACTTGCAATGTTGAGAGCTTTTAACATGTAATTAACATGGTTCTATTTAATTGAATGCAATAATCCAACATTTATGGTGCCACGTTTAACATCTTGCTCTTTTGAGAATATCAGTGTTTTCGGTGTAGGTTATAGCAGTGTACAGATTAGGATTACCGGGGTTCACCTGACAGCTAGCCGCTGTTCAATGTTACTTTAACACTTATGAAATGAGGTTAAAGGGCAGGAAGAAATTATGATCAAAGTTTGGAATATAGAGTAAGCTTCTGCATTTTTTGCAAGTTTGTATATGAGGTATCCTATTCCGTTGTGTTGCATCCCAATACCTGTTATCATCCACCTATTTACTTCAAATGTAAATCATTTTGTATAGTCTTTTGTATTTTTATTTATGAACTGTGACTATGATTTGGGGTGCTAAATGTTAAAACAAGGTTGTGAAGTTTAAATGAAGCTTCCTAAATAAGAGGAAAGTTGAGATTGAACGTATGGCAAAAAATAAAGTAAACCCTTCTTCTCTTTAAGATGGAATGCGCACGGAAGGCCTGGGAGAATTCACCAAATGTAGGAGAAAAAAGCTCTCCAGTGACCTCTACAGCATCACCAATCAGCAGTGGTAATGGAAGTAGCAGTAGCACTTACAGTTCCTTCTCCAGTGCTTCCATGCCTCCTATTCCAGTAGCCTCAGTCACGCCCACTACATCCTTGTCAGGTAACTGCAGAGTAGCAGCTCTGTTGTGTATAGTGTTTCCTTGGCTGTTTTTTATATTATGATTAATGACATGCTAATCATTTCCATATCCTATACTGATTTTGTTTTATTTGAATGAAGATTTATCTGTAAAGCTGCCGAGTGAATCTAAATATTCAGCCTTAGCAAATCCAATAAATTTACTCTAAGGTTGCTGCTGGCTGTGCGAGACTAATTTGTTGGGAGCTGTCAACACTACCGATCCACTGAACCCAATACAAAACTAGCTTTACTCTGTCCTGATGGTTCCCTGGCAGTTACATTGTCAAAAATCATTTACATCTATCTTTTTTTTTTAAAAAAGTCCAACAACTGCTTCAGTTGGAAGTTAGGGATTTTTCTTGCATTCTTTTTCTAATTCATTTTCAATGAGTAAATCCACAAATATTTTCACGCTGTAATTATTAGCAGTTTTTGTGTTTTGAAAATGCATAGAATCCAGTTATGTTGAGATATAGCTGGACAAAACAAATTTCTGATCAGATTTGCATATTACAAGATGTCTTCACTACTGCTTCCTATCTTGGTATTGGTATGCATAAATTGCTAAAAATGTGCATCTGTATGGATTGGATTGGGATTGTATAAACTAAGTGATGTCATTAATTTTTTTTTTGTTCTTAACAGGGACATATACTACCTCCTCGCTGAGTACAAAAGCAACCACCACCTCCGACCCACCCAATATTTGTAAAGTAAAACCTCAGCAACTGCAAACCAGTAACATACCCCCGGCAAGCCATTTCTCGCAGCTAGGCTGTGTAACATCACTCATCCCCCAGCAACAACAAAGCCCACAGGTGTATGTCTCCCAATCTGCAGCAGGTATGCAATGACAAATCTAGATCAGCAGAATCTGAAGCTGCTAAAAACTGCTTTGGTACAATTAAGCTTGTTTTTTAAAACTGCACGTGTATTGTTTCAGTTGGAGAGTCGTTTTATACTACCAGGGTGCACTAATGATCTGTGAACTTCACCAGAAAATGCAGCATAGTTTAAAATAAATATGGTAATAGACAGGATAAACCTAATTTCAAATATGCATGAATTTGCTTAAAATCCTACCCCAGAAAATCAGAGGCTCTTGTAGTTTGTTGAGAATCCATGTTACTGATGTTTATTTACCTGCCTTTGATAGGGATGCCAGTTTAGGGAACATTAGCATGGTCTCCTGGTTTCTGAAATGCACCATTTTGTTCCTTTAGTTGTGCGTACATGTTGTATATGAATTTTTGGGCCTGAGCAAATTAATCCCTGAATCCATCAAGCCTTGACAGCTTAGGTTTACTTCACTTAACAATTATTTATCTTGGCATTGTCTCCGCATTGAGGGCTAATGAAGTGCAGACAAGTATGGGCAATGCTGAAGCATTACCTGCTTTTATCTACCACCTCAAGATTCTTCCATTGAAAGGAGCTGTCATTTGTTTAACATGCACAAGAGCTTTTACTTTTCATGTCGATAAAGTCGATCTGTAATTATGCTTATTTTATGAAGACTGGTTTGGTTACACAGCACTGAACAACAAATTGGATAATGTGGTTTATATTATGTTAGTCTGACAGGAAAGATGCTACCTGGGAAAGCTGCAGCTCAGTATACCCATGTAGTGGCCACTTCTTGAGCCAACATGCAAAGGTTCATTTTTAGGTCATCTTCAAAGTAACAGCTTGGCGCAATATGCTTGTTTTCACTAAACATTAGAAACATAGAAAAATAGGAGCAGGAGGCGGCCATTCGGCCCTTCGCGCCTGCTCCACCATTCAATATGATCATGGCTGATCCTCTATCTCAATACCATATTCCCGCTCTCTCCCCATACCCCTTGATGCCTTTTGTGTCTAGTATCTTGTCTTGACTGCTCCAGGCATTGTGTTTTGATCCTACCTGCCCTTTAGGATGAGTTCAGTTTGTCTTATTTTGAAAATGCACGGCAGTGATTGAAGTCACTTTTTTATGGTTAAATATAGTAGGTGTAAAGAGTAAAAACTTTTCAATTTGATTCATAGGGCCTGCGGGACAGATCCCAACCTTCTATATGGATACCAGCCATTTGTTCAGCGCACAGCATCCCCGCTTGGCTCCTCCAACTCTGGCTCAGCAGCAAGGCTTCCAGACGGGACCTTCACAAGTAGGACATGCCTCTTCCTTTCAGAATCTCTAAGCGTTTGTATGACTATTTGAGATGTTAAATTTGGGTGGGATACTAAATTTCCTTTCTGCCAAAGAAAAAATTCCATAAGCACACTGTTAACCTGGAATTTCCAGTTTATTAATAGTTTTTTTTCCTTCAATGCTATTGAAAGGTTTGTGCTTCGAGGCCATTTTACTAGGGTCTTTACCTAGTCTTAAAATGAATGGATGGCAAGGTTTGGGAGATGCTGCTTTATGATTCTCAAATTGCCAGTGGTCTGCCACCTTGCTGGGTCAATCACTGGGGTAGTGTTTGATTGCTTCTGGTTAATTTGTAATTGGCTCACTCTGGTACGAACTTTCAGGAAAGACGTCCATGGGTGAACATATTGTATACAAAGTAATGTCATGTTGATAAATCTCCCTTACTGACATTTGGATTAGTCATGTTCTTACAGACTCATATATTCTAGTGCATTTCTGTTGTCAATTCTGTTTGACAAGTGGAAAGTGACAATGAACCGTTCTTTCCATGAGCAATTTAGTTTTCCCCCAGGACCATTTTAAAATGAACTAGTGTGTAGTAAAATCGCTACAACCTTTGGGATCTGCCTTGAGTGACAGCTGCTGCATTTTTAGGCCAACTTTGATTAAAGAGACGATTTAAAAGGAATGACAGAAACTGGAGTCTTGACTAGTGTTAAAGGGAAAAAAATTGTAAGTGAAATCTTAGTGACTTCAGATAACTAAATTGGGATTTATTGAAAGATCTGGGAAGCAAATTTAGTAAATGGTGGAATACATAAAATCCATTGAATATGAAGCTTGATATACTTGTAACCACGCCATGGCATCTCTGCAATATTTTTCACATTTCATGGCATTGGTTTCACAATTGAGAGCACGCACTACTGTAATTTGGCTTGGGGGAGGAGTTTGTGATGTCATCAGAACAGCTTTGCAGTCCACGTATCAATTTAATTCTCATTTTAAAATGAAAGTTTCCATCTAGCATTAACATCTGATTACTTATCTAATGTCTGCTATCGCCACACTTTTCTGATCAGGTGAGTTCTGACACTTGTAGAAACCCATCACCATGTACAAGAGTCTCCAAACCAAACCATTGAAAAATCCACAAAATAGCTTCTTTTTGCCTGATGAGTGAAAACACACTTCCTGTAGGGACACCCCACTTACCCAAACCCAGAGAACTTGGATGTAGTATGGCAAGAATTGAGGCTTGGGAAGATCTGAGTGTGTACAGGGGTACTGGTGGAATTTAACCAGCTAACACTGTACAGCTTACCGGTATAGAACACTGATGAGCTTTCCATTGCAGCAGGAACCACCCTCTCTGCTGAGGCACTGGCATGTTGGAGTGTAGTGTGATGAAGCTCAGCACCGATTGCTCAGCCTCCACCTGCAGGTCCCATCATTGAGGCAGGTTGGTGGGTCAATTATCAACCGCACCTGGAGTACTGCAGATCTACCTGGCTCAAATATCAGATTGCCAAGTTTTTCACGGAAGATCAACTCTATTTTAATCTTCTGTCACTAGGCATGTGATGTTGGAGCCAGGGACCCTGCTTACTGCTCCCCTCTTCCAAAAGGATAGTCACTATTGAGAACAAACACTGCTGTAGTTGGGGGGAGAGTGTTGTGACTATGGGCAACACAAACTATGGATTTATTTATTGCAATTCTGCTGAAGTTTACTCCTTGGGTAATCTCTTTCTTGCAGAAAATTGTGTGTTGAGAGGCTGTGTTGTTTCTTGAACTTGCTCTTTTCCTACATTTTTTGCTCTAGCCAACTGCAGTTCAACAGATCTCGATACCTATATATGCACCAATTCCAGGGCAACCACAGGCCCAGCTGAGCTTAGGAGGGGGCCCTTCTGTCTCTCAGGCCCAGGAAATGTTCAACACATCCTTGCAACCTTTTAGGTAAATCTGCTGCCTATGTTTTTTATCCGTTATTGTATCATGGTAGTCACATGTTCAAGCATCTGTTTCTCTTTGTTATTAAGAGCAGTACAGTTCCTAGCAGAGACCCCAGCGCATTCCAGCTACATGTCTCAATATTTAGAGCATTAATGGCTCCCACTGATCATAAGATCTCCTAGCTTCTCCTAGTACATGTTTCTTTGAGTTATTTAGCTTGTAACAACGTGGGTTTTTACTACAAGAAAAGTTATATTTCTTTGGTCAACTGACAGAATTCGGATTCTAACACTTGAATCAACCTTTTTGTTGATTTGCATAGTCAGTGCTGCGATGTAAACTTGCTTAATAACTGGTTACTCTTTCTGTTGAAGCTTTCTGCTCTGGATATTTTAATATGATACGGTCTCTGCGTTTAAATATATTGGCCCAAAAATTAGTCTCACTACGCGAGAGTACGCACTGTGTACTCTCGCGTATTCTGTCTCCAATTGCCGGTTTTCTGCATGCACTGCGCATGCGCTGAAAACCGGCACTTGGTGATTTCAAAAGGGGGTGGTTCCTAGGTGAACCACGTGCGCGCTACAGGCTGCGCGCACGCAGTGCACTTAGTGCTTTGAACGCGCAGGTAAGCATGGAAGATTTTGCACAAAGAAAGGAGGCATAAGACCCTCTTTTAACAAGGTAAGTAGTTAATTAAGTAGTATTTTGAATTTTTTTCAACAGGTATATCTTTTTTAGAGACTTTAAAGAAAGGTAAGTTTATTTTTATAACTTTTAAAAAGATTTTAAATTTTTTCAAAAATTTAATTTTTTGTTTAAAGTGGTTAATTTATTTAACTATACTTATTTTATTAATGTGATGGTTTTTAAAAAAAATTTAATTGAGGTTTAGCTGTTCTTTTGGGGGGGTATAGTATTCATAGCTTTCATAGCCCTTGCTGTGAAAACTATGAATGAAAGATGGTGTGCTGCCATTGGCTCTAACTGAATCACGTGATCCCACAGCTCGCACGAATTAACTGCGTCTGTGGGATACGCACACACTGCACAGCTGCTGTCTAGAAACTCAAGTTCGTGCGAGCTTGGAAGGAAAAGGCAGGCGCGCAGTGAGATATCGCGGGGAAGCCTTACCCCTGCAGGAAGGCTCCGTCTTTAATTTCTGGGCCATTAATTTCCCGAAAAGGTTTACTTTATAAATCATCAAAACAATTATTGTGATTTCATTTCCTGTTTTGCAGATCTTGGATCCCTTCCCAAAAATTTCTAATGGTTTTTAGTAAATTGAATCTGTGAAGATTATTTGGGAAATAACTTGAAAATGTCATTAAAGATATCCTCTTGCATTTCTCTAGCAGAATTGTTGACTTTCTCCTGCATTGTTTCATCCTACAGGACCCAACAGGCTTTCATGCAAAACAGCCTGTCTCAGCCATCCCCCGTAGTTCTCTCGGGTACAGCTTTACACAACTTTTCAGCTGTTCAAGCCCAAGATCTAGCTAAGGCCCAATCTGGTCTAGCATTTCAACAGACTTCCAACACGCAACCCATTCCTATCCTTTATGAGCATTCATTAAGTCAGGCTTCAGGCCTTACTGGTTCTCCGCTTATTGATACCCATCTGATACAGGTATGTACAAATAATTTCCACGTTAGTTAAGGGCTAAGGGCAATATTGTTTGCATTGAAACATTTTCCGTCTGCATTTATGATCAAAAGTGTTGCATGGGTCTGCTTTTAAAGGGGAACTCTAATCAGTGGCATGTGCAGGGTCTGAGAACAGGAGAAGCCGAGGCAGGCAACTACAATATATGCTACCATACCTTTCAACATTTTCATAGGAAAGTAAGTACCCCCTCTAAAGAAATATTTTTAAAAGTAAACGACGTGTACATTTTCTGCATTGCTGCTAATTAGTTTAATCAAAAAACTTTTTGAAATCGTAATTTGATTTTCATGTCTTGTTTTAACCCTGTATGAAAACAGAGGATAATACAGTAAATTAGGCTGAATATACCTCCGGGGGCAGGGATGCCACCCTTTTTGCACGCTTATGACTCTACTCTACTCAAAAATTAGACATTCCAATACGTTATTCACCAATACAGGCACTTATCCTGCTTCTCCTAGTACATGCTTCTTTATTTTTGAGTTATTCAGCTTGTAACAATGCTGCTTTTTACTACAAGGAGAGTTATATTTCTTTGGTTCTTGTTGCTCGACATGACCAGCTTTCCCAGAAAGAATGCACTTTTGCGCATTTGCAAAGTACTATCCTATGATTTGCGGAAACCATTTTGAAGAGGTTTTTTTTTGCTATACTTTTTTTCACCTCCATTTACTGGGAAACCTGGCTACTGTTGAGTCACAAAAATGTTGCTTAATTTGCACAGTAATACAAGCTGAATTTCTCCAGGACACAGGATTGTGGTGGTGAGTAGCCTATCAGAAGCTTCCCAGTTTTTAAATAGAGTAGAGTTCCCTTTTAACTAAATCTAAAAATATGTACCCTTTAAAGTCGCTATTCCATCTGTCAATGTACTTAACATCAGCTTGAACTACATGTTTCTGTATAGGCGAGGCCGGGTCTTACTCAGCCATCCAACCTCTACGCAGGACAGGTTCAACAACCTGGCCAAAGTAACTACTACAGCACAGCTCCGTCACCTAATGCCGCTCTTCAACAGGTAAAAAGCTTCAGGTGTCTTTATTTGTGTCTGAAGTATCAAAATATTTTAAAGGGAGGCTATGTTTCAAATTAATTGAGAAAATTGAGTGCAGCCTCTCTATCAGAATATACAGCAAGTGCATAAGATATTAATCAACTGTTGACTTCATTTTCCTTGTAATTTATTTGCTTCTCATCTCAGGGCCCTGTGCACCTCCCTCAGCTGAGAGGACTGGTTGGAGGCCAGCTCCCAGGTCTTTCAGTCATGTTCTATAATTGACTGTGAGGAGCTGCACTAGTGGAGCCACAGAATTGATCCACTGAATTCCCATCCTTCCTGTGGGGAAGTGCCTGAGCTAAAGGAATGTTGCTAGCTTTGCTATCGTCACCATTCAAGTGAAGCAGTATATAGATGTAATGATCTTTGGGACCGTCAAAGAAATTCAAGAGCCTGTTAGTTCCAGTGTTAACTATTTTCATTTTTTCCCCCAGGTGACTTTACCTCTTCCAGGTTCACAGCTTTCCTTACCCAACTTTGGATCTGCAGGACAACCCCTGATTGCTTTACCCCAATCCCTGCAACCTCTACAGCACACTCCAGCACAGGCCCAGCCTCACAACCTGAGTAGGCAAACACAGATCAACCAACCCTTTAGGGGCCTAATTGCAACAGGAGCACAGGCTGGCATGATTTCTGCAGCAGGCAAGGTAGAGATATGAAAGGGGTTGATCAGCAAATTAATTCAAATTGTATTTTTTTTAATTTTGATCTAGTAAAATGAGCTTAATTTGTAATGTCGAAGAATTTTGTTAACTAATTTTAGAAAGCATGTTTGTAAAGAATATTAGGCTTGCAATAGTTGTGGTTAGGATGTGTGGGTAAAAGTGAATATTTGCTTATTTCAGATGGCTGAGATGGATCTAAAGCCTTATGGATGTAGTGTAGATGTAAAACCAGGTACACCACCAATCAGCGTACGAAGTATTACACCAACCTCCAGTCCATTCAGGTAAATTCTCGACAATTGAGAGAGAATGATGACGTGACGTTAGGTTCCACATGTACACTGACGA
This sequence comes from Squalus acanthias, assembly GCA_030390025.1. Taxonomy (NCBI): domain Eukaryota; kingdom Metazoa; phylum Chordata; class Chondrichthyes; order Squaliformes; family Squalidae; genus Squalus; species Squalus acanthias. Next base: position 73,576,601 of record CM059439.1, read on the forward strand.
CACCCAACTCTACCTCACCATCACCTCTCTCGACCCCTCCACTGCTTCTTGTCAGACTGCTTTTCCCACATTCAATCCTGAATGAGCCGCAATGTCCTCCAATTAAACATTGGGAAGACCAAAGCCATACTCTTCGGTCCATACCACAAACTCTGTTCCTTTTGCTACTGATTCCACCCCCCTCCTTAGCCACTGTCTCGGGCTGAACCAGACTGCTCGTATCCTTGGCGTCCTATTTGATCCTGAGCTGACCTTCCGACTGCATATCCACTCCATCACAAATACTGCCTATTTCCACCTCCATAACATAGGCTGAGGCGGGGCAGTGACTCAACTCAACTACCTCCAGACTCAACTATTCCAATGCTCTCCTGGCCAGCCTCACATCTTCCACCCGCTAAATTTGAGCTCATCCAAAACTCTGGCCCAAATTCTAGCCCACATCATGTCCGATCTAAATTGGCTTCTGGTCACGAACGCCTCAATTTTAAAATTCTCATCCTTGTGTTCAAATCTCTCTCTAACTTCGCCCCTCCAACTCTGAGCTCTTGCACATCCCACATTTCCTTCGTCCCACTATTTGCAGCCGCGCCTTTAACCACCTAGGCCCTAAGCTCTGGAATTTCCTCCCTAAGTGCCTCCATCTCTCCACCCCTCTCTCCTTTGAAATTCTCCTTACCTCTTTAACCAAGCTTTTAGCCACCCGACCTATCTCTTCCTTGGCTTGGTGTCAGTTTTTCTCTCATTTCTGTGAAGTGCTTTGGGATGTTTTCCCACGTTAAAGGCGCTATAAAAATGCAAGTTGTTGTGTTGCTGGCACTTGATGAGTGATGGGCCTGGATGTGGTATCCCTGATCTGTTTACCTGTTGTGATCAGTTGCTTAGCATACCAGCGAGTCACTCATCTATGCAACTTTACTGCACAAAAATTAGTTCTCTGATGTATTGGATACATGGTACATTGTAAATGTCAGAAATCTGGTAGACAAGTGGGCATTAATTTGCATTGTAACTATTTGATTTTCAAAAAGGCAAATGTCCTTAATCATCTGTTAAAGTATATGACACTGTAGTGTCTTATTTCATCATATAGCTGCAGACAAATACAGATGTGTTTTTGTTCATTTGAAATGCATTTTGTGATTGATTTTCATTTTAGAGCTAGCTCTACAAGTCCAAACAGCCAATCTAGCAAGATAAACAATATGGTCTATCAGAAACAGTTTTCCTCTGCAGCAGGGGTTCGGATTGCACAGCCATTCCCAGCACAATTCCCACCACAGGTATGTATTTACAGCAAAGATCCTTTGGCTAATACCTTTTGTAGCATTTTCCAGTTGGTTTACACGTTTTCAGGTAACCGCAAAGTCTCAGCATTTTTGAAGTACATGCATGAAGGTTAAAAACTTTTACATCATCATGACCATTGATTCATAAAATGTTTCAGTAAGAATGTGTCATTTTATCCTTTTCCCTTTCCCTCCTCCACCACCAGAATGAAACCGATTGTTACTTTCAGTAATTAGAAATTTAACCTTAACAATCAAGCTTAAAAACTGCCAGCGGGTCCACAAAATGCCTGCCTACCTGGGATAGAGAGTTTTAACAGTTTCAGCTTGCACCCTATGCTGCTAAAACATGATTCTGCTTGCTTAGTCTCCTTATTTCCCTCTTTCTATGACCTATTTTATTTTTAATTTTACATTTTTTTCTACCTAATCGATGTTTTGTATTGCTTTTTCCCATAAAAGCGAAAACTCTTAACCTTGTTTCTTTCTTTTGGGAGCAAATTGTGCTTTTGTTGACTGAAAACTGGCTTCAAGTCCAAACTGCAGATTGTCATTGTAGTATTGTAACGCACCCAATAATGTCTGGTGTATTAATATACATCAAACAAGAAGGGCAAGTGTATGAGTAGGCAGTCCTCAAAAGAATAGCATACCCAGCTGAATAAACTTGTTTGCAGCATGCTAAAAGTTAACATTGTAGCTTCCATTCCTGTTTTTTGAACTGTCTCCTGAAACATTAAAACCACCCCCAATACAATTTGACCTTTTAAGTTTCTCGTGTTTATGAAGTTACATTTAATGTTTGTGCTGATTAGTTTCAGGAGCAAAGTGACAGCACTGTAATCAAACAGCTGTGATTGGTCGATACCAGCCACAACTTGAAAAATGTGTTGTACGTTTAAATTCTAGAGAGTCTTCGGTGTTAACAGGAATGCGTATTCAATACCTAACTGCTCGCTTACCTTAACACAAGGTTTTATGCTTCATTTACGTAAAACTTTTCCATTGACGGTTCTTCTACCTACTATGAGATTGGATTGCTAATATATTTATATTCAAACTGTCATGTCACGGATTAGCTACTAGGTTAACCAATTAGAAGTCTACTTTTGTGTCTCCTTTCCTGAATATGGTGACTCAAGCTGAAATATGGGCATTTACAGCTCTTTGGCATCTTGCCTCTGTGGCCATTCTTCATGTATGTGCATGAACTGTAAATGTTGGCAGGCTATTTGACTGAGGGAGCATCCCAATTCTGAACCCAGTTCTATGTTCATTTAACAGTCACAGACAGAGACTTTACAGTAAGAGTCACAGGGTGATGTTCAGGAGCAAAGACCCTTGCTGATTCGCCACCTCTGCTCCTGCCTTTTCCCAGTTGGGGAACGTTGACACTTACAGCATTGCCAGTGCTACCATACTCATTCTCTCGATCCTAAATAAAAGGCATCTGATATTAGAATTCTGTTTTACCTTCAACTTTAGTATTTTATGTAGCTTTCCACTTGTGTTAAAATGGTACTGCTGAGTATAATGCAGGCTCCGCACAGTGCAAATGTAACCGGGGAATTACATTCCATTCTAATTGTTTTCACCAGATGCTTTCCCAACCTAACCTGGTCCCTCCATTGGTAAGACCTCATGGAAATACTTTTTCAGCTCCTGTTCAGAGGCCTCCAATGCCCCTGGTAAATCAGATGCAACCTCAAATGACCACAGGTATCATCTGCCATACTCGTCCTCAGCATACACCAAGGGTTCCTTCAGGGCCTACACAGGGCATCCGTGGAAACCAGGCCCAAGCTGCAATGATGGCTGAGCAGGATTTGAAGGTTAGCATTGCTGGCAGTTGTGTAAAAAATTATACCTATTCATTAGAAATCTTGACACCAAATGAAACTATGGTCTTAACCAGGACATAAAATGTGGAAAGTTGAGATTCTGCATAAAAATATGTATACATTGTTTTTATAGTGGCTTATTTTTTGAATTTATTAATTGAACTATAACATTAAATAATGCCACTACTTTTATAAAGTTACAAAAATATAATTAACCAATAGTTGTATTGTAATGGACCTCTTTCTGCAGCAATTCCTAAAGATCTGGCTTTTCACTTGTACTGGGAGGTGTGAATTATCATTGACACGGGGGATATTGCAAGATAGTTATTTTTTGTGCCAATAATACTTCATTATGATGTCCATATGTTAATTTTCCAATACAAAAATAATAGTTGTGTTGAAACCTGCAAAATAAAAATAGGATGTGATATAAATTCATTAGCGAATTAGCCTGCCCTTTAGTTCCCTTGAAAATAGAGACCTGAATAGATCTGCACCCATCAATCCACCAGTTATTAAAACTTGTAAGCATATATCTCAAATCTGTAGCAGCTTTAAAGAATAAACATGCTGAAAAATCCACTGAGGCTTTCTCAAGTATTTGAATTATCACAGCAATGTCGGTTTCTTGTGAATTTGTATTCCTGCATCTGTGTGTGCATCGGTTTAATCATTGTGAAGTTTACATGTTTGTTTTTGTATGCCACAGAGGGTAGTATCGAAAAACCCTGCTCCAAATTAGAGGTTTTAATATCTCTGTGGCCAGTTATCACCCAGCTGCTACCTTTTGATTGGTTTCCACCGCACCTCGAGAAGGATACGCAATTTTTGTGAACGTTTCCCGGCTCTTCCGCATTACTGGATTTGTTTTCAGCTTGTGCCTCCAGTTCTTGTCCAAAAGAAGCATCAAAGCTCTCATTTGTTTCCCCTTTTTGTTTCAGGCTAAGCAGCGTGCTGAGGTACTTCAGTCCACACACAAGTTCTTCTCCGACCAGCAGCAGCAGCAAATCAAACCGCCAGTGAGCAAAGCTCACAAAAATGACGGCAATGGGAGTAAACCTACTGAGAGTGGAGCAGGCATTTCGAGCACGAGAGATGAGAAGGTGGAAGAAAAACCCAACTCCAATCAGGCTGCCGTGTCAAAACCTGTTCGAACTGGACCAATCAAACCTCAGGCAGTTAAAACAGAAGAAACAAAATCCTAAATTGCTGATGGAACAGAGTAGGTGTCGTAAGCATCCTTGGGGTGTAATGGGGGCTCTTCTCTGTGAGATGAGAGCAGAAAAAATAGAGCTCAAAACGTGAAACTTCTTTTATAACAAAGAAGTGAGATGTGAAGTAGTTAAGTGAAAGCTGAACTGTCTTGAGATATGCAGAATCAGATGGATCATTATTTTGAGCAACAGTAAAGCCCAGATGTGTAAACTAATCCTATGATGAACATTTAGTGTTGACTTTTGAATCTTGAAGATTTGAAAAGGCAATGTCTGACTTGTGTGGCATTTCTTTTCTTTGAGATAATCACTGAAATTATGTAAAAATGGCCAGGCCGGTGAATGGCATCTGACCAGTTTTACACTTTTTAAGGCAACAAGTTAATCCTCTTGTTAAAAAGTATCATTTAAAATTTTTCGTAAGCTTAATTACAGTAAAGACTACAAAGTGATTTACCTTCTATGAATAACAAAGTTAAGCTCCCTTTTTGAGCCTATTAATTTCCAATTGTGTTTATGCAAACACCATTTTAATCACAAGTCTAATATTGCCTTTTTTGATTATATGCTAGTATTATAGTTGTAGGATGTACTGTATTATACTACGTGAATGTAAGATATCTTGTCTATCTGCTTATGATCAATCATTAATTAGTGACTGTGCTAGCAACACAGCTGTTTTTATTACAGAAATCTTACCCAGGTTTGATTAAAAAAAAATAAGATTCTGATGAAGGTACAAAATAGAGGATTGCTGTTATTGGTATTCAGAAACCTTGGCACAAAGCGTGAGCTAAAAGATTGATTTATTGATGTGTATATTTTTGTCACATGGCTGTGGTGGCGCTGGGAAAGCTACACTGCTGAAAAGACTGCTTCCCATCAGTCATGTGTTTGGACGGTCAGTTTTATTTGCTTACTTTGAAAACTCAGCTGTGATGTCTGATTTTGAGATTTGTATTCCACCTGTACTGTGTATTCGTTTGGCATTGTACAGAAGTTAACAGCCATATTGGTATAGAAATATTATACTTTAATTTTTTCATTTGTACAGGGTTAACGCACTGTATTAAATATGTACGATCTTATTTCCAATTAATTTGGTTTGGTTACATAACTAATAAAAATATGCTCTGAAATTTTTTCAGATTCTTGTAGCTTGTGTTTCAATAGTAACAATTTATAGTTACCTTTCTCCACATGGAATTATAGTGCAATTTTCATACACTACACACAGGGTAATAGTATTTTGCATTATCAAAACCTTCATATTGGATGGAGAAGCACTGACTTGGATTTGAACTATGGATCTGGATTACTCTCCCTTGCGCTCTCGCTCTCTCTCTCTCTCTCTCTCTCCACCCCCACCACCAGCATGTTACTTTTTTTCTAGAAGCAAATGAACAATGTTAACAGTTTGCTGTATAATGTGAAACTAAAGGGCCAAAGTGACGGGTGTTGGTGTATTGAGAGATGGTAATTTCTATTTGAAGATTCCGTTATTGTGTGACCGTTTTCAACACTTTTTGTCTTATGTTCTCAGCCTAAAAGTGGTTTCCATAAGCGGATCAAGTCTCCTATGAACCAAAACTTATACTGGGCATGCCCCGGATTAGCAGTTACCTTTTCATGATTGTGACGACTGGAGATCGTATAGAATACTCACTGCATTCTTGTACATAGATGAACATCTATCCTGTAGCTGATTGCCTGCCCCCATTCTTTCCTCTTCCCCGCCCCCCCCCCCCCCCCCTCCCAATTTGATCGTTTCCCTGCAGTAACCTGCCTGAGATTGGGAACTCACTGGGGATGGGGAATGACATTTGGAAATATTGCTGATTGATATTAGTTATATTTGTATAGGAAAGGAACAGGCATAAACATCCATACCAACTTCCAGCAACTTTTATTTTACAAAGGTAAATAGAAAATCCAGTGCCGGTACTTTGAAAGCTGAGAATGCATTGGGTACAGGGGTTCAGAGATCCAGTCCTGTTAAATTATGTGGATGCACATCTTCCTTTTGGTAAATAAATTCATTCAATTCTACTTGACTCCTCTAAACGTACCCAGCCCAGCTTGAAACACTGATAGTGATGAAAATGCATATGCGGGACATTCTTTTTGTCTCTCTCAACGCACATACAAGGACCTTGCATTTCCTCATGTCTGATCAAAATAATACAGTTTCTTTATTAAATGATGATTCTCTTCGCATTGTGGTTTTTTTTTTACATTTATCAGCAGGATGCCACACTTTTTTAGTAATGTATATTTGCATGTCTGCTATTCTCTCCAGAGATGGCTGAAGCACTGGGGAGTATTAAAGATGTTCACTTCAAAAGTGTAGTCTGATTTTTGGAGGTCAGGGCCTCCTTCTTGTACATGCTCATCTACATGAAAAATTTGAGTCAGACCAAGTTTAAGAAAGTATTGATTTCCTATTGGTTGAGCTAATTTGAGATTCCTTCCACAATTTCTTTCCCCCCTACTCATTTTTAATTTTTGCAAAGAAAATATCTGGATGGGATTGAATTACATCTGTAAACAAAATAAGATTCTGTTCTTAGTTTTGACTAAATGCTGTCCAATTGGTTTATAGTGAGACTGCAGTCAAGAGTGGGGAATATTTTTTGCATGCATAATTTGACAATCAAGTTATAAATTTTCATGAATTATTTTTTAATCAAAGCATCATCTGCATTGTGACTGTTCAAACCTTTTAATGTTTATTGCTGTTTTAACATTTGCTTCACTGATAAATGGTTAAAGCTGGTCTCTGATTGTTCTGAAATTAGTGCACAAATTACTGCTGTGCTATAACTAACCATAATCTATATACATTTGTTCTTTAAAAAAAAAGAGAAAATAATGCATTGTTTCTTGTCCATGAAAGATAACTGGGGCCATCATATTTTGGAAAGCCTAATGTCATACATGACCATGTTGAAGTTGTCCCAAGCCAAGATCTTCTTTTCTGCTGGATTATAATCAATCATACTGTTGTATCGGTAGCGGTTCTCAAATGGGATGCTCAATGCCTTGCTGCTGTTTGTGTTAGTGTTGTAGGCAAAATTGATGATGGCATTGTGAATGGAATAACTGCTCACTGTGTAGAGAGTCCCGCAGATCATGAAAGAATTAGCAACCGATTTTCTGCGTATTGCCGTTGTCCAGGTTTGTTCTATCGCCAGGGTGTTGGGATCCAGTTTGGAGATCACAATAGCTCCTTGAGCCTGATTGGTGCTGTAGGTTACCCAAAGCCCCAGCTCATCTGCTGCAAAGTCAATGTCTGTATAGCCACCCCAGGAGTATGGGTAGACTCCTCGGTAGCCTGCGTTGGACAACTCCTTTTGAACTAAAATGGTCTCTGTTTTCATTTCGTATCTCAGTAAATTCCTTGACTTGCGTCTCTGGTAGTATAAGGATCCTCTGTAAATGACACTCCCTGTGCTTTCTACCGGTTCTGGTAACATATAAACTTTGCTGGGGTAGCCCTTCATGAACTGATCTAGGTCACGGTACTCGTACAGCTGTCGAACGTCCGTGCCAATCGTGTTGATTCTCCAGATGGACTCCCGGGTGTGAGGTGGCACAGGCTCAGGATCTTTCATCCAAACTCCATACCTGCCAGCAATGGTGTCTGCTTTTTGGAATGTAACTGGTTCTCCTACCCATTCTAGCATTCCACAACCTGCCAGGACAAGATTAAGAAACAAATCCATTCAGGTACTGCATTTAACTTTGTTACTTCTACCACACAAGCAGGGACTTACTTTATCGTCCTCCAGAATGAAAAGGTGTCAAATTTTGTTTGATAATACTCCTGTGAAGCACTGGGGCGTTTTACTACGTTAAAGGCGCTATATAAATGCAAGTTGTTAGAGGCTGGAAGTCGCCATCTGCTGGTCGCTTGAATAAATTGCACATTTTATCAGCAGCTTGATTGCAATTCTATTTTTTCTAAAAACAATCAAAATAAATCAACGTGCAAAGTATATATTTTCCCCACAGTGATGTCACCTGCCCGCATGCAGGGCTTTCTGCTACAAACGGTCGAGCAGGAGAATTTGTAAATGCATACATTTAATGTGCAGATACCTGAGCCTAGCTGTGCCGGGGTCGAGCTGCCGGAATCGCTCCGCTGTATCAGTTTGGAAGCTGGGATCTCCGTGATCTCCGATTTCAGCTCTTGGTATCCAGGGTTTTCGAAGCTCCAATTAGACGCTGCAGGGAGAGGGGAAACATTATTGTGGACGTTGTAAATAGAAAATCGACGACGAAAAGTTGCCGCAATTTAATATCACCCGCAAGCTTTAGAAATCTTTCTCCAAAAATGCTACTCGTCACACAAACGTTCAACATTCCAAAGGAATAATTGTGAAACTTTTTTTTAAAAAAATATTTGCATCGGACTCTTACCTCCTCGGTCTGGCTGTGTTCTCTGTCGAGAAGATAAACTGGAGAAACCCTGTCTCCCTAAAACAAGGCAAAATATCACAACTTGTTTCAGAATGCGGCACTTTCCCAAGTGTAACTGCCCCTCTCCCTCCCACTCACAAACCCGATTGGTTTCTGTCATTTTTAAAAACTGAAATCAAAATTGCACAAATCAAATGGAGGAGAGGAAAAAGTCAGCACACGGCTTAATTATAAAACGAGTATTTTTTTTTTAACATTTATGCATAATATTTTAAAGTGCTGGAATGCACAAGAATCAGAGCCTGAGAGAAAATAGATTTTTTTCGATGTGACCTTCCATCCGAGCTGGCCGGTCTTGTGATCTCTCCTATCCTTTGCAGTAAGGTTTGAACCAGATTTACAGCCGGTAGTTCGTATTTAATCATCATTCGCTTGGAGTTGTAAGCAGTTGATGTTCAATATAAATAAGCGGGTGTGTGTGTTCTTAGTTGAATTATTGGTGGGATCAACCTCTGCTCTTCGAGGAGGGTCCGCGGAGTGCGTTCATACTCCAACTTTCGGTTCACTGCTCCAGCATAAAACTGGATTCCGATCCCGGAGCAGAGAGAGTGCGAGCACTCCTGGAGCCCGGTCCCGGTGTGATCCCGGAGCAGAGAGAGTGCGAGCACTCCCGGTCCCGGTGTGATCCCGGAGCAGAGAGAGTGCGAGCACTCCCGGTCCCGGTGTGATCCCGGAGCAGAGAGAGTGCGAGCACTCCTGGAGCCCGGTCCCGGTGTGATCCCGGAGCTCCCGAGTATAGTTTAAACTCCCGGAGATGATGCTCCGGGGTTTAAAGCGCGGTGTCCCGGAGGGGAGCTCTCCCTAACCCTGGATCCACAGAGTCCCTTCCCTGTCTGAGACCCAACGTGCGGGAGCAATGCACAGAAAGTGCCCTCTGACCGGCCCTGGACAAGCACTCGCTACATTACATCCCCACTCGCTACATTTTACAGCGGGGGTTTCGGGTTGTCCTACCACCTCGGGCGGTTTGCTGGGAGTCCTGGGGAGTTTCTCGGATGCCTGGGCACTGGTTGGCTCGGAGTCGAGTGTTCTCCTGCTTCATGCTCTCCAGCCGCCTCAGTAGGTCCAGCTTCTCCGCCTCCAGCCTGCGGACATCCCCCTGGTGCCGGGGGGAAGGTGCCAGCGAGCCTTGGCCGCTTGCCTCCCCCTGGGCTCTGGCCACCCAGCCCTCCAGGAGCCGCAGCCTGTCGCCCAGGGACTCCAGCTCTCGCTGCCGGGCTGCCTTCTCCCCCTGCAGCTCCCGGACGGCGCTCAGAGCCTCGCCCGGCTCGGAGCAGCTGGTGTCGGCGGGGCTGGGCACGGTGAAGGAGTAAATGCATCGCCCATCCCGGTTCAAGCTGCGGGAGAAGGAGGGCGACAGCTGGGCAGAGGCTCTCAGGAAGAAGGAGGCGAGAGTCAGCACAGAGGCGGCGATCATCCCGACTGCTTCCCGGCTAGGGCTCGGCGCTGTGTGTCTGGGGCGGGCCGGTCCGGTCCCAGGGTATTTATAATGCGCTTTCCAGGGGGGCGGGAATCCACCGCATCCAACTCAACAGCCCAGCTCTCCAGACCCCTCATCATCCGCAGCTTTATTCACCACCCTCGGGAACAAGGGGGCTGCGATTGGCAGGGCTGTGGGGAACGAGCAGGGCAGCGGGACTGATTGGACAGCACTTTCAAAGGGCTGGCACCAGCAGGATGGGCTGAATGGCCTCCTCCTGTGCTGTATCACTCCGTGATTCCACAATCTAATAGTAGACTGTGTGTTGAGTGAGTGAGCGGTACTTCCACTGCAAGTTTGGAAGGTAGACAACTCACTGTAGAACAACCAGATCGCCCTTTAAACCCAAGAAATGATCATTTCTGATGAAGGGTCACAGACCTGAACCGTTAACTAGTGTTTCCAGCATTTTCTGTTTTTTGTTTTTAAATGATCCTTGCTTGCACACACAAGGGGGGTTACAATATTAGATTTAGGATCACATCAAAGTGACAACTCACATCTCCATTTGTAATTTATAGGACTCGTCTCCTAAACTTTCCGCCCTGTCCAATAACATGCATTTGTTTTATGATTCTTTAAGTCAGTCAGTATCGGAGCAAAGGCATGTGGCGGGACAGGAGGGGCGCTGTGCCTGAGAGCCGCTTTATACCGTGAGCCGGGACTGCAGACTTTATCCCCCTTTTCTATTGCGACACTCTGCAATAACTCGCCTCACCCCACAGACTGTCATTTGCTACCCTCGTTTATACGCACATGTAACGGGGACGGGGCTGTTAAAAGGGCTTGTTTGGGAAAACGGGATTCCTCGTGCATCGCAACCAGCCCAGCACTTGGAGTCCAACTTTTATTGGCGACAAGGTGGGGCAAGATGGGTAATTCGGAGCTGGTTCTAGATGCCCTGTAGTCAGAGCGCCTTCAACCCCCCTCACACCACAAACCACTCCAGAGGTCAATAAATGCCTGAATTATTACTGATCCCTGGGCGCCATGTGGGTAATGTCTACGCTGTTAGCTTGTTATGACGGTGTGAAGATGTGGAGATGAAACTTCAGTTGGTGTTTGCTTTTTTTAGCCGGTGTGTGACAAGCAAATGTACCTAGAAATCCAGATGAAGTAAAGTCTCTTTGCCTGAAAGGAGCGCACACCCCACTCCTACCACCAGGGCAGAAACACATCCCACTTACCTTTCCAGAAAATGTAGGCACGAGTTGGTAAGAAGCAAGGCTCAATGTGCAGCTCAGGTGCCATAGAATCATAGAATAAAATCATAGAATGGTTACTGCACAGAAGGCGGCCATTCGGCCCGTCGAGCCCGTGCCAACTCTCAGCTAGTCCCACTCCCCCACCCTTTCCCTGTGGCCCTGCAATTTCTTTTCCTTCAGGTACTTATACAACTCCCTTTTGAAAGTGGTGATTGAGTCTGCCTCCACCACCCTTTCAGGCAGTGCATTCCAGACCTTAACCACTCGCTGCGTAAAAAAGTTTTTTCTTATGTCGCCTTTGGTTCTTTTGCCAATCACCTTAAATCTGTGTCCTCTAGTTCTCGACCCTTCTGCCAATAGGAACAGTTTCTCTCTACTCTGTCCAGACCCCTCATGATTTTGAACACCTCTATCAAATCTCCTCTCCACATTCTTTGCTCTAAGGAGAACAACCCCAGCTTCTCCAGTCTATCAACGTAACTGAAGTCCCTCATTCCTGGAATCATTCTCGTAAATCTTTTCTGCACCTTCTCTAAGGCCTTCACATCCTTCCTAAAGTGCAGTGCCCAGAATTGGACACAGTACTCCAGTTGGGGCCCAACCAGTGTTTTATACAGGTTCATCATAATTATCACACTTTTGTACTCTATACTTCTATTTATGAAGCCCAGGATCCTGTAAGCCTTTTTAACATCTTTCTCAACCTGCCCTGCCACCTTCAACAATTTGTGCACACATACCCCCAGGTCTCTCTGTTTGTGCACCCCATTTAGAATTGTACCATTTAGTTTATATGTCCTCTCCTCATTCTTTCTACCAAAATGTATCACTTCACACTTTTCTGCATTAAATTTCATCTGCCACGTGTCCACCCATTTCACCAGCCTGTCTAAGTCTTCCTGAAGTCTATCACTCTCCTCCTCACTGTTCACTATACTTCCAAATTTTGTGTCATCTGCAAATTTTGAAATTGTGCCCTTTACACCCACGTCCAAGTCATTAATATAAATCAAGAAAAGCAGTGGTCCTAGAACCGACCCCTGGGGAACACCACTGTATACCTTCCTCCAGTCTGAAAAACAACCATTCACCATTACTCTCTGTTTCCTGTCACTTAGCTAACTTCGTATCCATGCTGCCACTGTCCCTTTTACTCCATGGGCTTCAATTTTGCTGGCAAGTCTATTATGTGGCACTTTGTTGATCGCCTTTTGGAAATCCATGTACACTAAATCAACTGCATTACCCTCATCGACCCTCTCTGTTACCTCATCAAAAGACTCGATCAAGTTGGTTAAACACAATTTGCCTTTAACAAATCCGTGCTGGCTTTCCTTAATTAATCCACACCTATCCAAGTGACTGTTAATTTTGTCCCTGATTACTGTTTCTAAAGGCTTCCCCACTACCGAGGTTAAACTGACTGGCCTGTAGTTGCTGGGTTTATCTTTACACCCTTTTTTGAACAATGGTGTAACATTTGCAATTCTCCAGTCCTCTGGCACCACCCCCCGTATCTATGGAGGATTGGAATATTATGGCCAGTACCTCCGTGATTTCCGCCCTCAATTCCCTCAGCATCCTAGGATGCATCCCATCCGCTCCTGGTGATTTATCTACTTTAAGTACAGCCAGCCTTTCTAATACCTCTTTATCAATTTTTATCCTATCAAGTGTCTCCACTACCTCCTCCTTCACTATGTCTATGGCAACATCTTCTTCCTTGGTGAAGACAGATGCAAAGTACTCATTTAGTACCTCAGCTATACCCTCTGCCCCCATGCATAGGTCTCCTTTTTGGTCCCCAATCGGCCCCACCCCTCCTCTTACTACCCTTTAACTATTTATATGCCTATAGAAGATTTTTGGATTACCTTTTATGTTGGCTGCCATTCTATTCTCATACCCTCTCTTTGCCCCTCTTATTTTCTTTTTCACTTCTCCTCTGAACTTTCTATATTTAGCCTGATTCTCAGATGTATTCTCGATCTGACACCTGTCATACGTGCTCTTTTTCTGCTTCATCATATTCTCTATCTGTTTCATCATCCAGGGAGCCCTGACTTTAGTTGCCCTGCCTCTCCCCCTAGTGGGAATGTAACTCAACTGTACCTGAACTATTTCCTCTTTAAAGGCAGCCCATTATTCCATTACAGTTTTGCCTGCCAATCTTTGATTCCAGTTTACCCGGGCCAGATCCGTTCTCATCCACTGAAATTGGCTTTCCCCCAGTTAAACATTTTTACTCTTGATTGCTCCCTGTCCTTTTCCATAGCTAATCTAAACAGGGTGCAAAAAAGATTTACAAGCATGATACCAGAAATGCGAGGGTATACCTATCAGGAAAGGATGAACAGGCTGGGTCTCTATTCTTTTGAAAAGAGAAGGCTGAGGGGTGACCTAATAGAGGTCTTTAAAATTATGAAAGGTTTTGATAGAGTAGCTACAGAGAGAGTGTTTCCACTTGTGGGGAAGAGCATAACTAGAGGCCATCAATATAAGATAGTCACCAAGAAATCCAATAGGGAATTCAGAAGAAACTTCTTTACCCAGAGAGTGGTGAGAATGTGGAACTCGCTACCACAGGGAGTGGTTGAAGCAAATAGTATAGATGCATTTAAGGAGATACTAGACAAGCATATGAGGGAGAAGGGAATAGAGGGTTATGCTGATAGAGTTAGATGAGGAAAGACGGGAGGAGGCTCGAGTGGAGCATAAACGTCGGCATGGACTGGTTGCACCAAATGGCCTGTTTCTGTGCCGTATATCCTATGTAAACCTATGTAATTAAAACAGATTATCTGGTCATTTATTTTACTGTTGTTCATGGGAGCTTGCTGTGCGCAATTTGGCTTCCGCGTTTCCTACATTACAACAGTGACTACACTTCAAAGGTACTTCATTGGCTGTAAAGCGCTTTGGGACATCCTGAGGTTGTGAAAGGCGGTATATAAATGCAAGTTCTTTCTTTTTTCCTTCAGTTTAGACCCTAACTGGCTAAAGTCATGAAACCTACCAGCAAGAGCACTATGAAGGTCCCTGCTGCTTGTGTAGCCAGCACCAGGACCACTCATCTATTGGGGCACTGACTTGTAGGTTTATTTCGATCTGGTTCAGCCTCTGTGAGTGTCTGGGGAGGGGGCGGGAGACAATGGCAAGGGAGCACCGTATATATTGGGGGCTTTGACCGCCTGATGTTCTGTGGAGGATGATGTGACGTCAGATGGGCAGTTGCAGAGGTAGAGCTAGATGTCATCAGCGTGCACATGGAAGTTGATCCAGCGTCCACAGATGATGTCACTGAGGGCAGCATGTAAATGAGGAAGAGGAGGAGGAGGCCAAGGATAGATCTTTGGGGGACACCCGAGGTGACTGTGCAGTAGCAGGAAGAGAAGCCATTGCTCGGATGTGCTGGCTATATTCAGACAGGTAGGAATGGAACCATGCAAGGGAGGACAAGGAGTATCAATGCACCACAGTGATAATCACAGAGGATATCATTCTTGACTTTGGCCAGGGTCATTTCATTACTGTGAGAAGACAGAAGGCAGACTGGAGGAGTTCGAATGGGGAGTTTTGGGAGAGATGGGCATGGAGCTGGGAAGTGATGATGTGTTCACCGTCCTTAGAGAGGAAAATGAGATTTGAAATGGGGAGGTAGTTGGACAGTACAGATGGGTCAAGGGTGGGTTTTTTGAGGAATAGGTGCTATCTGCAGTTTTGAAAGGGAAATAGTCAACATTTGAGAAAAGAGAACCATTAACATCAGCTAGCGTGGAGTCCAGGAGGGAAAGTTGAGTGGTCAGGAGTTGAGTGGAGATGACATCAAGGGAGCAGGAGGTCGGTCTCACGGAAGAAATAAGCAGAGACCACTTTGAGGGAGGAACTGTTCAGGTGATAGATCAGGACTGGAGGGTGAGGGGAACGGAAGGGAAATCAAGAGGAGTGGGTGCAAGCAGCAGACATATCTGCACAGATGCAAAGCTTACAGACAAAGAAATCCATGAGCTCTCTACAGTTAGTACTGAAGGTGAGAGTGCAAGGGGTGAGGAAAGGGGTTTGAGATGTTGGTTATTCATGGAGAAGAGGAGCGTAGGGTTTTCTTTGCCCCTACCAACCCCCCCCCCCCCCCCCCCCCCCGCCCCACACACCACCCTCCAGGATGATCTTGGAGTATGAGACTTTGGGTCTGGACAATGAGGCACAGAAATGCTTTGTACTATTGAACTAAATCTAACAATGAATGACAAGATCCCACTGGGCAGTGTCTAACCACTGAGCTATTGAAGGAACAAGTCATAACTTTCAATCTACAAGGAAATATTCGCCCGGAATTTGTGGTCAGCGGTGAAGTGAAGGTGTTCGCTGCTGGCCCCAAAGCACGCTTTGCACAAGGATCTCGCGACCCCTGTGTTGAGAACTTCGGGTTTTCTGACATTCAATTCAAATCAACATAGTATAGTGGGAATCCCCTTGTGCGAACTGCTGTGACGTCAACAAGCTGTCTAAACAACCAATCAAAACGCAGAATTCTCACAGAGCACAAGGAAGTGAGTAAGCTCTTAAAATTCTAACTTTTTAAAAATGTTAGAGAGAGCAAAATAAATATTGGGGCTCTCACATAGGGAAAAGGCAAACCTGAAATAAAGATGGAAAAACCACAAAGTTGGGGTCAGTTTCAAAGGCGGAATGCCGGCGAACACTGCCAGTTCACTGTCATCCCAACCGCAAATTCCGGGCCAATGTAAGTAGGATGGATATAAATATGGCAACATGATAAGGCTGTTTTTAAAAAAAAAATTCTTCTATTTAAATTAAGAATGTAATTTAACTGCAAAGAAGTTTTCTAACTAATAAGTCTGCCACTTCATCATGCTGAAAAATAAACTATCCCTCACACTATTTATTTTTAAAGGTTCTTCTGCATTATGCAATTTCTTCCCTTAATTTGCAGTGACCCTGGGCAGCTCATGTTCTTTTGTTAAAGCCATATTATGGCCAACTGGTAAGTGCAACCTAATTTAGAATACGTAATGCATATTTCTCCCTCTCACTGGCTTGCCTGCCTCACTTGATACGATGCCTGATGATCCAGTCAAGCTAGTCAACCAGCCATTTAAAAAGGACTGAGGTGTAAATGCCAGCTGAGATCTTGATTCAAACCCGAGCCTCCTCCTCATTGGACTTGTATCAATATTTATCTTGCCCACAGAATTCCAGCCTAACCTGATTTATCTTCACGATAGCTCGGCATAATCTAGGCACCTCACCTCAGAGATTAAATTCTAGCTACTTGGGTGTGTGATGTGAGGAGGCTGGAAGTGCAGGAAGTGAAGTATTACAGTATTTCACGTTCAGCATTTTTATAAAGCTTTTGGTAAAAAAAAATGATGAAAACATTCATTTTAATGGCCCAGATTTAGCTGGAATGGAATACCTCGCAGCGTGCCCGTTAGTTAGACTTGTTTATGCATTTTAGGTTTTAAATGTTTTGCCCACAAAGTTGCTGGAAGTGCGAGCTGATGACGGCACAGCGAGGGCAACAGGGCATCTGGGACCTTGGTGAATGACGGGACAAACAGTCTATCTCCTTAACCAATGAGATTACAGGATTGAGATATAAACAGAGGAAGGACTGAGAAGGAGGGTGAATTAGAGTCAAATCAGGTACAGAAAGAGACATAAGGAGAGGGAAAGAAAGATTGGATTAAGAGAGAGAAAAAAAGAGACAGAAAGGAAAAGTAAGAAAAAAATGTGACATTTTAAATCTCCAAACAACAATTCACTACCTGAAGGAATGAGACTCCACACTTTTAATTGTTCACTTTCTGGGCTGGAGAGATTGATTGGCAGCCATTAATAATTATCATGTCATTAATAGGGTACTTGCGGTATTAATTACTAGACTTAACTTTCTGTGGCGCGTTTAACGGGCAATTAATGTACAAATGCAGCAACTTCATGAAAATCATGGGGCGGTTAAGGGCGAGCTGCCGTTTTGGTGAACCTAACGGTAGGGTGGCGCAAATCGTTCAGCAACTTGTGGAGATTCGCAATTCACGGGGTATCTCTTCCTCCCCACAAGTTGCTGGCCAAGTTGCACATTAATAATGTCGTGCATCGTTCACACGTGTCATTTTTTTCAGCAAAATCTGGCCCTATGTCTTTTACACAATATATATATATAAACAAACTTGTTGCAAAAACAGTATGCAGTAGTTTGCCCCTAATCTGAGCCAATTGGAATTGGATATAGACTACGATTTGCCACGTAGAATTTGAAGTATGGAATATGGATGGCTCCAAAATTAAGAGTATTGTGACTGAGAAACCATTTATGTTTTAAGGTGGAAGGGCAGGAACTCTGCTTCAAATCAGCCTTGGGTGCTCGGCAATGTTTTTTAAAGCTGTGTGACATTAGAAGGTGAGAGTCATTGAGCCAGTCCCTTGCTCTCGTTAACTGTACCTGTCCTGGGTTGTGTACCAGTGCTACGTTGCGATTTCTAAAGGAATTTTATGCATCAATTTTAATACTCACAGTTATTGCCCATTTTTTTATAGTCTACTAAATATACTACTCAAGCTGACAAAATACTGCAGCAATTACTCTGCGACGAGAAGAAGTGCTCTTTCCAGAGGTACCACCCCGGTTCCTATTACTGATCGGGAGCACTTGGATTGAACCCACCTGAAAATTCCTCAAACTCACAACGATGCCTGGAGTGGAACTGGTCTTCGCCAATAGCGCGAAACGGACTCATGGCGAACTGGGGGCCCGTTTTACAGCACACCCAGTTTTCTTTTCTGTCCAAGTCACTCAGCTTTAGAAAACATTGCAGTGCAGCCAATGTCGCACCATGGTGCAGCACTGAAAGAGGCCATTCGGCCCATTGTGCCTGTGCCGGCTCTTTGGTAGAGCTATCCAATTAGTCCCACTCCCCTGTTCTTTCCCCATAGCCCTGTAAAAAAAATGTTTCCCTTCAAGTATTTATCAAATTTCCTTTTGAAAGTTACTATTGAATCTGCTTCCCCCACCCTGTCAGGCAGTGGATTTCAGATCACAACAACTCACTGCATAAACAAATGGTTCTTCATGTCACCACAGGTTCTTTTGCCCATTACCTTAAATCTGTGTCCTCTGGTTACCGACCCTTCTGCCACTGAACACAGTTTCTCCTTATTTACTCTATCAAAACCTTCCATGATTTTGAAAACCTCTATCAAATCTCCTCATAACCTTCTCTGCTCTAAGGAGAGCACTCCCAGCTTCTCCACTCTCTCCATATAACTGAAGTTGCGTATCCCTGGTACCAATCTAGTAAATTGGTAAAGTGTACCCTCTCTAAGGCCTTGACATCTTTCCTGAAGTGTGGTGCCCAGAATTGAACACAATACTCCAGCTGAGGCCTAACCAGTGTTTTATAAAGATATGGCATAAATTCCTTGCCTATATTAATATAGCCTAGGATCCCGTCTGCTTTTTTAACAGCCTTCTCAACTTGTCCTGCCACCTTCAAAGATTTGTGTATATACACCCCCAGGTCTCTCTGTTCCTGCACCTCCTTTAAAAATGTATCATTTAGTTCATGTTGCCTCTCCTCATTTTTCCGACCAAAATGTATCACTTCACACTTCTCTGTGTTAAATTTCATCTGTCATGTGTCTGCCCATTTCACTAGTCTGTCTATGTCCTCCTGAAGTCTGTTACTATCCTCCACACTGTTTACTACATTTCCAAGTTTTGTGTCTTCTGCAAACTTTGAAATGATGCCCTGTATACCCAAGTCCAGGGTCATTAATATATATCAAAAAGAGCAGTGGTCCTAATACCGACCCCTGGGGAACACCACTGTATAAATCCCTCCAGTCTGAAAAACAACCATTCACCACTACTCTCTGCTTTCTGTCCCTTAGCCAATTTTGTATCCACACTGCCACTGTCCATTTAATCCCACGGGCTTTAATTTTGCTAACAAGTCTATTATGTGTCCATATACACATCAACCGCTGATCAACCCTCTCCGTTACTTCATCAAACAACTCACTCAAATTAGTCAAACACGATTTTCTTTTAACAAATCCGTGCTGACTTTCATTTATTAGCCCATACTTTCCCAAGTGCCAATTAATTTTGTCTCAGGTTAATTGGCTAACAATTCGGGGTTTTTACGCCACCCATTACCAGCAAAATGTAGCAAAAAGACGGCGGCCTCTTTCGGCAGCTTGTGGCAGGTCACGCGGCATCCGCCATTTTCCGTGGTCCGGCAGCGCTGCCGGTAAGAGCGATGGCCCTATAAATTTAAATTAGGGAGAGGTGATTTCAGTCGGTGTGCAACGGCGACTTACCGTCACCTCGGCGAATTTGGACCGTTGCGCTGTGTTCAGCGCTGGGTCCTAAACTCGTCATGTAAACCTATTGTTCAGCAGACTCACAGAGGTGCTGTCAGCACCTCTTAAAGGGATACACACATCTTTCAGGTAAGTTTGCATTTAAACTTTTGGCTGCAATACATGTTAAAAGTTTTTTAAGTCTGCAGGGGGTGCTGCTGGATGCTTGCAAGGCATTGGATGGTAAAGGAAGGCCTCCGAGAAGACAGAAAATGCTGTAAATACTCAGCAGGTCAGGCAACATCCGTTGAGAGAGAAACAGAGTTCACGTCTCAGGTCGAGATGCTGCCTGACCTGCTGAGTATTTCCAGCATTTTCTGCTTTTATTTCAGATTTACAGCATCCACTCGCAGAGAGAAGAGGAAGATGCAGAAGAGTAAAAAGCAGAAGGAAGGATGCAACCCAGACAGCCCCTTTCTGGCCGGGATATCCGGGATCCAGACATCCGAATGTGGTCCCAGTGACTCCAATTCCCTTTTCAACATTAGCCCCACACCTTCCCTTCCCTCTGTTACTGACCATCGCAGCGTCCTCTTGGCCACAATGCTGAAATAAAAGCCACCACAAGTAAGGAGTGTGATGGAATACTCTCCACTTGCCTGGATGAGTGCAGCTCCAACAACACTCAAGAAGCTCAACACCATCCAGGACAAAGCAGCCCGCTTGATTGGCACCCCATCCACCACCTTAAACATTCACTCCCTCCACCACCGGTGTACCGTGGCTGCAGTGTGTACCATCTACAAGATGCACTGCAGCAACTTACCAAGGCTTCTTTGGCAGCACCTCCCAAACCCGTGACCTCTTCCACCTAGAAGGACAAGGGCAGCAGGCGCATGGGAACACCACCACCTCCAAGTTCCCCTCCAAGTCACACACCATCCTGACTTAGAAGTATATCGCCGATCCTTCATCGTCGCTGGGTCAAAATCCTGGAACTCCCTACCTAACGGCACTGTGGGAGTACCTTCACCACATGGACTGCAGCGGTTCAAGAAGACGGCTCACCACCACCTTCTCAAGGGCAACTAGGGATGGGCAATAAATGCTGGCCTTGCCAGCGACGCCCAGATCCA
Source organism: Squalus acanthias (assembly GCA_030390025.1). Classification (NCBI taxonomy): domain Eukaryota; kingdom Metazoa; phylum Chordata; class Chondrichthyes; order Squaliformes; family Squalidae; genus Squalus; species Squalus acanthias. The sequence continues at coordinate 73,597,579 of CM059439.1, forward strand.
ATAAAATGAATAAAATCTTTTTTTTAAAACGAAGCAAACTTTCCAATCCAACTTTATACATCTATCCATCCAATATGACATCAAGAAATCAACTCATCACCCTTATGCATTCCGTTAGTGACTGTCTTGTGTGTGCCTTTGCCTATCCTACTGATGACACACAGTGCTACCCCAGTGGCTGCAGCATGGCTGGTGGAAGGCTGCTGACTTTCAGTGGGGGACACTGCAAATGGCCTTGAAGGTCGACCTTGAGAAGCTGGTGGTTGGGAGTGTCAAATCAAGTGTCACCCAAGGGGGTGAGGTGAGGCTAGGAATGTAAGGTGTGCCTCGTGTTTGGTGGAGATTGTTGGTAGGTGAGTGATTGGGGTGAGGGGAGTCGTGCATTGAGCAGTGTGTGAGGCTGGTGGTGCAGGTGGTAGGAGACGGCTTTTGAAGATGCATTCACTGACCTTGACCATTGGTCCGAGGTCATGAAGCATCTTTGGGCACTGGAGCCAGGTGGTGGGGGCGACACTGCTGGCCTCGGTGATCTGGTCCCACATTGTTCTTTCTGGAGGACCTCCTGGCCCCTGTGGGTAGAGGACCTCTCTTGCAGTGTTGACCCCAGGAACCAAGCTGGAGTGCTGCGTGCGAGACCCTGGGTGCCCCTTCCCTGGCTTGCTAAGCCATTTGTGTTAGTGCTGAAGCACTTTTCCCAGTTTTTGAGGTGTGGAAGGGAATTCAGCTTTAAGAGCTGAAGACTCCCATTTGGGAATAATTTTTCAAATGTAATTTTAAAAAAAGGCAGTAGAGCTGTAAGGGCTGAAAACTGCATTTTATACTTCATTTTTATGTTTATCAGTTCAGAAGGAATTGCCCTTTTAATGCATTGACCTTTTAAAGTCCCACAATACCTTGCAAACTCATTGCCTCGCTTCCAGAGGCTGTTGGAAGCTGGAACGCCGCGTCTGGACGCCAACTTCGCTACTGATGCCTGCACGAACGCCACCAGGAGGGCGTTACACAGTGAGTTAGCACTGGGCTAAAAATCTTTAGTACCCAGCGCAAATTTTTCTCTCCCACTAGTGTGACCATTTTCAGCGGCCGTTAACCCGAGGTCGCGGTGACACCAGCAACTTTCATGTCGCAGTCAATTGCCAGGCCATGGTCTCTAAAAGTTTCCCCACCACCAATGTTAGGCTGACTTTAAAAAAAATTGTTTATGGGATGTGGGCGTCACTGGCAAGGTCAGCATTTATTGCCCATCCCTAATTGCCCTTGAGAAGGTGGTGGTGAGCCGCCTTCTTGAACCGCTGCAGTTCGTGTGGTGAAGGTACTCCCACAGTGCTGTTAGGGCGGGAGTTCCAGGATTTTGACCCAGCGACGATGAAGGAACGACGATATACTTCCAAGTCAGGGTGGTGTGTGACTTGGAGGGGAACTTGCAGGTGGTGGTGTTCCCATGCACCTGCTGCCCTTGTCCTTCTAGGTGGCAGAGGTCATGGGTTTGGGAATTGCTGTCGAAGAAGCCTTGGCGAGTTGCTGCAGTGCATCTTGTAGATGGTACACACTGCAGCCACGGTACACTGGTGGTGGAGGGAGTGAATGTTTAAGGTGGTGGATGGGGTGCCAATCAAGCGGGCTGCTTTGTTCTGGATAGTGTCAAGCTTCTTGAGTGTTGTTGGAGCTGCACTCATCCAGGCAAGTGGAGAGTATTCCATCACACTCCTTACTTGTGCCTTGTAGATGGTGGAAAAGCTTTGGGGAGTCAGAAGGTGAGACACTCGCCGCAGAATACCAAGCCTCTGACCTGCTCTGTAGCCACAGTATTTATGTGGCTGGTCCAGTTAAGTTTCTGGGCAATGGTGATGTTGATGGTAATCCCGTTGAATGTCATGGGGAGGTGGTCATTGCCTGCCACTTGTGTGGCACGAATGTTACTTGCCGCTTATCAGCCCAAGCCTGAATGTTGTCCAGGTCTTGCTGCCTGCAGGCATGAACTGCTTCATTATCTGAGGAGTTGCGAATGGAACTGAACGCTGTGCAATCATCAGCGACCATCCCCATTTTTGACCTTTTGATGGAGGGAAGGTCATTGATGAAGCAGCTGAAGAAGGTTGGTCCTGAGGAACTCCTGCAGCGATGTCCTGGGGCTGAGATGATTGCCCTCCAACAACCACAACCATCTTCCTTTGTGTTCGGTATGACTCCAGCCAGTGGAGAGTTTTCCCCGATTCCCATTGACTTCAATTTTACTAGGGCGCCTTGATGCCACACTTGGTCAAATGCTGCATTGGTGTCAAGGGCAGTCACTCTCACCTCACCTCTCGAGTTCAGCTCTTTTGTCTATGCTTGGACTAAGGCTGTAATGAGATTTGGAGCCGAGTGGTCTTGGCGAAAACCAAACTGAGCATTGGTGAGCAGGTTATTGGTGAGTAAGTGCCACTTAATAGCACTGTCGACAACACCTTCCATCACTTTGCTGATGATTGAGAGTAGGCTGATTGGCCGGATTGGATTTGTCCTGCTTTTTGTGGACAGGACATACCTTCGCAATTTTTCACTTTGTCAGGTAGATGCCAGTGTTGTAGCTGTACTGGAACAGCTTGGCTAGAGCGCGGCTAGTTCTGGAGCACAAGTCTTCAGCACTACCGCTGGGATGTTGTCGGGGCACATAGCCTTTGCTGTATCCAGTGCGCTGAGCTGTTTCTTGATATCACATGGAGTGAATCGAATTAGCTGAAGTCTGGCTTCTGTGATGGTGGGGCCCGCAGGAGGAGGCTGAGATGTATCATCCACTCGGCACTTCTGGCTGAAGATGATTGCAAACGCTTCAGCCTTGTCTTTTGCACTCACGTGCTGGGCTCCGCCATCATTGAGGATGGGGATGTCCATGGAGCCTCCTGCTCCCGTTAGTTGTTTAATTGTCCACCCCCATTCACGACTGGATGTGGCAGGACTGCAGAGCTTTGATCTGATCTGACTGACCTGTAGTTGCCAGGTTTTCCCTTCTCCCCTTTTTTGAAGAGGGGTGTAACATTTGCAATCCTCCAGTCCTATGGCACTGCCCCCATATCTAAGGAGATTGTGGCCAAAGCCTTTGCAATTTCCACCTTCACTTCCCTCAGCAACCTAAGTGCATCCCATCTGGACCGGGTGATTTTTCTACTTGACTACTGCCAGCCTTTTAAGTATCTCCTCTTTATGTAAGTTTCTCCTATCCAATATCACTACTGCCTCCTCCTTTACTGCTACACTGGCAGCATCCTCTTCTCTAGTGAAGATGCAAAGTACTCATTTAGTACCTCAGCTATGCCCTCTGCCTCCACAAGAAGATCTCTTTTTTGGTCCCTAATCGGCCCCACCCTTCCTTGGATTACCCTTTTACTATTTATATGTTTATAAAAGACTTTTGTGTTCCCTTTTATATCAGCCACTAATCTATTCTCATACTCTCTCTTTGTCCCGCTTATTCCCTTTTTTAGATCTCCTCTGTACTTTCTATATTCATTTTGGTTCTCTACTTTTTCTGTTTCATTTTAACCTCTATATCTTTAGTCATCCTCGGAGCTCTAGCTTTGGATGCCCTTCCTTTCCAGCTCATGGGAATGTGTCTCTACCCGAACCATCTCGTCTTTAAAGGCCTCCCGTTGTTCAATTACTGTTTTACCTACCAGTTTTTGATTCCAATCCACCTGGGCCAGATCCCTTTTCAACTCATTGAAGTTAGCCCTCCCCCAGTTAAGTATTTTTACGCTTGATTGTTCCTTGTCCTTTTCCATAAGTATTCTAAACCTAATGTTGCAGAGCTCACTTTTATAATATGTGTTTTGATTCCCCCTTTATACGTTTATACTGCTACTGACGAAGACCAGTTTCTCCCCCAACCTTTCTCTCTCCCCCTCCCCTCCTCACCTCACCATACCCCAGAACAGCCACTGGCCTGTTTTAGCTCCAGGTAAACTCACACTTTTATATTTGTACAGTATAAAATTATGATCTTATATCATAGAATAGAATCATACAGCACAGAAGGAAGCCATTTGGCCCATCGTGCCTGTGCCAACTCTTTGAAAGGGCTGTCCAATTAGTCCCACTCCCCCTGCTCTTTCCCCATAGCCCTGCAAATGATTCGTTTTCAAGTATTTATCCAATTCCTTTTTGAAAATTATTATTGAATCTGTTTCCACCACCCTTTCAGGCAGTGCATTCCAGATCATAACAGCTCGCTGCGTAAAAAATTCTCCTTCCTCTCCCCTCTGGCTCTATTGCCATACTTGCCAATACTTTCCATTTATACATTTTAGTGCATATTTAATCGTTTTTATCCCGATTTATAGCAGTTCTGTCCAGGTTTTAAGAGTATCATAAATGTTTAGAAAACGGTATTTTAATGGGACTAAGCCTCGCAAAGTTTGGAAAATCATTTAACGTTTTATTGAACATACCCCTGGCTGCGACACTTCTAAGATACAAAAGACTGTTCATTTCAAACAAGCATTGCTTTGTGAGCCACCAGAGCTGGAACATTGCCTCATGGACCCCCACAGAGGGAAGCTCAGCCGAGATTTCAGTCTTTTCAGAGACCTGAGCACAAAATCTAGTGCAGTGCTGAGGGAGTGCTGCACTGTCGGAGGAGCCGCATTTTGGATGAGACGTTAAACCGAGGCCCCGTCAACCCCCTGAGATGGACGTAAAAGATACTATGGCACTATTTCGAAGAGGAGCAGGGCGAGTTCTTCTTGGTGTCCTGGCCAATATTTACCCCTCAACTAACATCACTATAAACAGATGATCACTTTGCTGTTTGTGGGATCTTGCTGTGTGCAGATTTGCTGCTGCGTTTCCTACATTACAACAGTGGCTACACTTCAAAAGTACTTCATTGGTTATAAAGTGCTTTGGGATGTCCTGAGGCACTCTATAAAGGCCAGTTCTTTCCTTATCTGTTTATCATGGCTTCTGGTGACCATAATCCTTAAAGAAAATGATAGCCTTCCTATTACTAGTAATCAGAAGTTTTGGCCAACGACGGGCCAGGAGAGTTCTGTGGGGCCAGAAAGAGTGGCCACCAGCAGACCCTTTAAAGTCCTCTCAACGTATGGAGAAAGTGGCAGCAACATGCACTTTGCATTCTCCGCCCATTTCTCAATGATAATTGTAATGGGGCCCGACAACCGGTGTAAGATCCCTATTTGCATATTTAAACAGCCTCTCGCCTGCTTTGGGCGCCCATGTAACGGCCTGCCCGAAAATATCGAATCAGACGGGCAAATGGCTGTACGAGTTCCCCACCAGATATTCCACTGCCGGTCGCCCGTTTGTCTGCCGAGAATCGGGTGGTCCAGCAGTTGAAAATCGCCGCAAAATTTGCACCTTTGTTGTTCTAGATCACAGATGGCAACTGAAAACGGCATCTTGAAGCTTTATTATTTGATGGGAGGCGAGATGTTGGGAAGTAACACAACAATAAATCCCTTTCACTATAAGTTAACTCGCTATGTTTTTCATTAATTACCATTTTATGATTTCTCAGGATGTGTTACTGACTTTGCCACTAGAGTGAGATATAGCTTTGAGATGGCCCGTTGTCCCAACAAAAAAAAATGTTTTGCATAGACAACGGTAGTGTAGTGGTTATGTTACTGGACTGATAATCCACCACCATGAACGTCAGTTCAAATCCCACCATGGCAGTTTGAGAATTTTGAATTCAGTTTAAATAGTCTTGCTTAAAGCTCGTTAATTTTCTACTCAGGCCCTCTAGTTCTACAGCTACGTCTCGATGATTTCTACGGAGCTTTTCAAAACCTAGGAATTTTCATGAAAAAAATTGCTTTAGATAAAATATTATTTCCCAAAGACAAAGGTGTCTCTCAGAGAGTAAAGTTTTAGAATCATAGAAATTTACAGCACGGAAGGAAGCCATTCGACCCATCTTGTCTGTGCCAGCCGAGAAAGAGCTATCCAGCCGAATCCCACTTTCCAGCTCTTGGTCCGTAGCCTTGTAGGTTACAGCACTTCAAGTGCATATCCAAGTACTTTTTAAATGTGATGAGGGTTTCTGCCTCTACCACCCTTTCAGGCAGCGAGTTCCAGACCCCCACCACCCACTGGGTGAAAAAAGTTCTCCTCAACTCCCCTCTAATCCTTCTACCAATTACTTTAAATCTATGTCCCCTGGTTATTGACCTCTCTGCTAAGGGAAATAGGTCCTTCCTAGCCACTCTATCTAGGCCCCTCATAATTTTATACACCTCAATCAAGTCTCCCCTCAGCCTCCTCTGTTCCAAAGAAAACAACCCCAGCCTCTCCAATCTTTTCTCATAGCTAAAATTCTCCAGTCCTGGCAACATCCTCGTAAATCTCCTCTGTACCCTCTCTAGTGCGATCACAACTTTCCTGTAATGTGGTGACCAGAACTGTACGCAGTTTTCTCTGAAGTAATTGTCTACGAATGTCTAGGCATGTATATGTACAGCTTTTAGATGGTATCTTTATTCTGTCTCTAGGCATTTTAAGTTGCTATACATTAATTTCCAATTTTCTTCACCAAACAAGTCTATAAGGACGCTGTATTTGGTGAAAGTTAGCAATGTATGGAATGTATCCTGTGTTATACACAGGGCTTTTTCATTGTAAAAAATGTACTTCTTCTGGTTATGGGCATATGGAATCATTTGCCTTTCAGTAAGTGTGTTCACAGCTGGGGTATTAAAGCTATTCATCCATTAGAGTGTTGATTTCATTTTTTTAATTGTTTTGCTGTGACGTTTAACAGCCACTCTTTGCACTAATAATGTACAGTTCTACAGATATACAAGTCAAAAAAAGACATGCATTTTTTTTTACATTCAATGTCTAGTTAAATATAATGGAGATAATCTATTGCATTGTGTTAAGTGCACTATGGTGGCAAACATATTTTCAAATCAGGATGATGTGCAGGACTTTGCAGGGTTGACTGGGCTGGGTGTGCTGTTGTCATGTCCGAAGCCAGTGCCGGGTGGTCCGTCCGTTTTTATTTTTATTATTGCTTTTCGTAGCGGTTTGGTACAACTGAGTGACTTGCTAGGCCATTTCAGAGGGCAGTTAAGAGTCAACCAAATTGCTGTGGGTCTGGAGTCACATATAGGCCAGACCAGGTAACGACAGCAGATTTCCTTCGCTAAAGGGCATTAGTGAACCAGATGGGATTGTACGACAATCCGATAGTTTCATGGTCACCATTACTGATACCAGCTTTTTATTTCAGATTTATTTAATTAACTGAATTTAAATTCCCCAGCTGCCGTGGTGGGATTCAGAACTCACATCTCATGGATCATTAGTCCAGGCCTCTGGATTACTAGTCCAGTAACATAACCATTATGCTACCATTCCCAGAGTCCCTGATTGAATGTGTCAGGAACACCAGCACTGATCAGGCAAGAGGGGGAAGGAGCATCGACTGCACAGAACTTTGGCCTGTTTCTTGCTCAGGGCACAGAGAGTGCCATTTTTCACAGAGGCCACGTTTTCGGGAATGAGACGATCATGTGTTTTAAGCCATGCCCTCCTTAAAACCCTCAAAATCATTTCAATTCATGGGAAGTACTTGGCGTCAGCAGTTCCTGGATTTTATTTTGCCAGGAATCCTCTGAGTGCTAATTTAAATTCTGTGCTGGAGAGAAGGGTGGGACAATCATTTTGGCGAATGCGCTCGTAAAGGCAGATCCCATTCGTATGTTGACAAGTTCATTTTGCTGTAGTAAAGAAATTGTAATTGTGTTTTTTGCATATTTTTGGTTGCATGGGCTTTTGGTTTGGCCTAAGGCTTCCATTTTTCCAATTTTGTTTGGGGGGGGGGGGGGGGGGGGGCGGCGTGAGTGGGGTGGGGGGGGATTTGCATTTGTGGATTGTTGGCAACTGTAATTTAAGTTACCACAACCACAATTAGTAAGATGGGTACCATTCACAGCTGTCCTCACTCAAACACCAATATCTACTTCAGTGTAGTACAGAGGGAGTGCTGCACTGTTAAAGTTGCATTTTTTTTGGATGAGACGTTAAACCATCTGTCTTCTCAGGTGGACGTAAAAGATCCCATGGCACTATTTCAAAGAAGAGCAGGGGAGTTATACCAGGTGTCCTGGCCAAAACTTATCCCTCTACCAATATCACTAAAACAGATGATCTGGTCATTATCATATTGCTGTTTGTGGGATCTTGCTGTGCGCAAATTGGCTGCCGCATTTCCTACATTACAACAGTGACTACACTTCAAAAGTACTTCATTGGCTGTAAAGAGCTTTGGGACGTCCTGCGGCTGTGAAAGGCGCTATATAAATGGAAGTTATTTATTTCTTTAACTCTAAGTTGCTGCAACCACAATTAGGAAGATGGGTATCGAGCACTCACACCATATCCTCGCTCAAACACCAGTATCTACAGCTACCTAAACATGTCAGAAAATATCTGCCTTCACTGCTCTTGGGAGGCAGCCATGGAACTGAGCCATCTCATTGAGCCAGAGCTAGAGACCAGCTTCACTGCAGGGACAGCTGTGCCAGCTACTATTAAGGTGGCCACTGCTTTGAGCAGGAAGAGTCACACCATTGCCCTCTGCCCTATTGCATGGTCACCAATCTAGTCATCTGCTGCATGATTCAGTGTTTCCTACATTACAACAGTAACAGTAGTTTGGCTGTAAACAACAACTTGTATTTATATAGTAAGGACAGCAGGTTTCCTTCCCTAAAGGACATTAATAAACTAGTTGTATTTTACAGTTTCATGGTCACTTTTACTGACACCAGCTTTTTATTCCAGATTTATTTAACTTCCCTAACTGCCATGGTGGGCATTTGAACTCTTATTAGACGAGGCCTCTGGATTGCTAGTCCAGTAACATAACCACTAATGCTACCGTACCCCTACAAATTCAGTGTGCAGAGAGCTTGGAGACAGAGCTGGGAGAATGCAATCGGAGTGGATTGCTAGCAGAGTGGAAGAATTTGGTGAGAGCAGGAATTGGTGGAGAGGAGGAAGGCGGTTGAGACGTCTAACTGAAAAGGAGGAGTGGGGCCACAGAACCTTAGGACTCTAAGTTAATAGGTACAAGAGTGGACCTGCGGGAGAGCGAGAGAAGCGCCCGCAGTTAAAGGTAGGCCCGAGAGCCCAGAGCCCGGAGGGAGCACGAGCGACAGGGAGCGAGGAAAAAAACCTAAAGTGATGTCAGCACAAGGGAAGGAGCTGATCGGTGAGTAGCTGGTGATTGTCTTTTTTAAGCCTTGAGTTTATTTCTGTTAAGTTAGTTAATAGTCTATTCAGTAGAGGCATGGCAGAGCACCTCAGTCTCGTGGAATGCACATCTTGTGCCATGTGGGAACTCCAGGACGCTTCCCATGTCCTGGACAACCTCATGTGCAGGAAGTGTCGTCAGCTGGAGGAGCTCAAGCTCCAGGTTTCGGAGCTTAAGAGCTACGTGGATAGCATGTTTCAGGAGGTGGTCACCCCACAGAGTAAGAGGGTGGAGGCAGAGAGGGAATGGGTGACCATCAGACAGACAAGGAGGACCAGGCAGGTAATGCAGGAGTCGCCTGAGTGCATCTCACTCTCTAACCAGTATGGTGAGGGCGATAGTTCCTCTGGGGAGTACAGCCAGAGCCAAGTCCACGGCACCACGGGTGGCTCAGCTGTACAGGGGGGTAGGAGGAAGATCAGGAATGCAATAGTGATAGGAGATTCGATAGTTAAGGGAACAGACAGGCGTTTCTGTGGCCACAGACGTGATTCCAGGATGGTATGTTGCCTCCCTGGTGCCAGGGTCCAGGATGTCATTGAGCAGCTGCAGAACATTCTGAGGGGGAAGGTGAACAGCCAGAGGTTGTGGTCCACATCGGTATCAATGACATAGGTAGAAAGAGGGCAAGCAGATTTTAGGGAGCTAGGAAAGAGATTAAAAAGCAGGACCTCAAAGGTAGTAATCTCCGGATTATTCCCAGTGCCATGAGCTAATGAGTATAGAAATAGGAGGATAGAGCTGATGAATGCATGGCTGGAGAGATGGTGCAGGAGGGAGGGCTTTAGATTCCTGGAACATTGAGACTGGCTCTGGGGGAGGTGGGACCTGAACAGACCGGACGGGTTGCACCTCAACAGAGCCGGGACCAATGTCCTCGCGGGGAGGGTATGAACTAAGTTCGCAGGGGGGTGGGCACCAGGATGTAGCGTTAGAAAGGAGAAACAAGTTGCACAAAGGATTGGGAGAGACAGATAGCACTAGAGTAAGAAATAGTACGGTATTAGGTGGGGTCAGACTAAGAGAGAATACAAGAAGGTCTAAGATAGGTTTACAGTGCATGTATGTAAATGCATGAAGCGTGGTAAATAAGGTTGGTGAGCTGCAGGCGCAAATAGCCACATGGGAATATGATGTTGTGGCAATAATGGAGACCTGGCTCAAAAAAGGGCAGGATTGGGTTTTAAATATTCCTGGATATAAGGTATTCGGGAAAGATAGGGAAGGAAAGAAAGGAGTGGCAGTATTGATTAAGGAGAATATTACAGTGCTGGAGAGAGAGGATGTCCTGGAGGGGTCAAGGACAGAATCTATATGGCTAGAGTTAAGAAACAATAGAGGTGCCATTACACTACTAGGTGTATTCTACAGGCCACCAACTAGTGGGAAGGATATGGAGGAGCAAATTTGCAGGGAAATTACAGAGAGGCACAAGAACTATAGAGTAGTGATAATGGGGGACTTCAACTATCCTAATATAGACTGGGATAGTAATAGTGTAAAGGGCGTTTCAGCTCAATGAGGAAGGAGGCATTGCTGGATCTGGTTCTGGGGAATGAGGTGAGTCAAGTGGAGCAAGTGTCAGTAAGGGAACATTTAGGGAACAGTGATCATAGTATCATAACGTTCAGATTAGCTATGGAAAAGGACAAGGAGCAATCTGGAGTAAAAATACTTAATTGGGGGAAGGCCAATTTCAGTAGGTTGAGAATGGATCGGGCCCAGGTAAACTGGAATCAAATATTTGCAGGCAAAACTTTAATCGAACAATGGGCTGCCTTTAAAGAGGAGATGTTTCGGGTACAGTTGAGGTACATTCTCACGAGGGGGAAAGGTAGGGCAACTAAAGTCAGAGCTCCCTGGATGACGAAAGAGATAGAGAGTAAGATGAAGCAGAAAAAGGGGGCATATGACAGATGTCAGGTTGAGAATACAAGTGAGAACCAGGCTGAATATAGAAAGTTCAGAGGGGAAGTGAAAAAGGAAATAAGAGGAGCAAAGAGAGAGTATGAGAATAGATTGGCAGCTAACATAAAAGGGAATCCAAAAGTCTTTTATAGGAATATAAATAGTAAACAGGTAATAAGAGGAGGGGCGGGACCGATTAGGGACCAAAATGGAGACCTACGCATGGAGGCAGAGGACATGGCTGAGGCACTAAATGAGTACTTTGCATCTGTCTTTAACAAGGAAGAAGATGCTGCCAAAGTCATAGTGAAAGAGGAGGTAGTTGAGATACTGGATGGGATAAAAATTGATAAAGAGGAGGTACTAGAAAGGTTAACTGTACTTAAAGTAGATAAGTCACCAGGACTGGATGGGATGCATTCTAGGATGCTGAGGGAAGTAAAGGTGGAAATTACGGAGTACTGGCCATAATCTTCCAATCCTCCTTAGATACGGGAGTGGTGCCAGAGACTGGAGAATTGCAAATGTTACACCATTGTTCAAAAAAGGGTGTAAGGATAAACTCAGCAACTACAGGCCAGTCAGTTTAACCTCGGTAGTGGGGAAGCTTTTAGAAACGATAATCTGAGACAAAATTAACAGTCACTTGGATATGTGTGGATTAATTAAGGAAAGCCAGCACGGATTTGTTAAAGGCAAATCGTGTTTAACTAACTTGATTGAGTTCTTTGATGAGGTAACAGAGAGGGTTGATGAGGGCAATAAGGTTTATGTGGTGTACATGGACTTCCAAAAGGCGTTTGATAAAGTGCCACATAATAGGCTTGCCAGCAAAGTTGAAGCCCATGGAATAAAAGGGACAGTGGCAGCATGGATACGAATGGTTAAGTGACAGGAAATAGAGTAGTGGTGAACGGTTGTTTTTCAGACTGGAGAAAGGTATACAGTGGTGTTCCCCAGGGGTCGGTACTAGGACCACTGCTTTGCTTGATACAGGAAACTCTCTTTTAACCGACACCTAAATATCCGGAAATCTCTCCTAACCGGCAAAATTCAGGAGTAGGTTCAGGTAAGTTTTACTATATATTAGTGGCCGTGTAACTGTTTGAGACCAAAGGTTAAGGTTTGTACATAGTACTTTTTAAATCAAAAAACGTGCAGTTTAAAATTTTATTCTGGCTACTCAAAAGAAAATTCTTTAATGTGACCGGGGCTCCTGCACCTGTGGCCGTGTCTAGAAATCTATCTATCTCCTTAAATATATTCAGTGACTTGGCCGCCAAGGCCTTCTGTGGTAGAGAATTCCACAGGTTCACCGCCCTCAGTGAAGAAATTTCTCCTCATCTCAGTCCTAAATGTCCTACCCCGTATCCTGAGACTGTGACCCCTCGTCCTAGACCCCCCAGCCAGGGGAAGCATCCTCCCTGCATCCAGTCTGTCTAGCCCTGTCAGAATTTTATACGTTTCATATGAGGTCCCCTCTCATTCTTCTAAACTCTAGTGAATACAGGTCTAGTCGACCCAATCTCTCCTCATACGACAGTCCTGCCATCCCAGGAATCAGTCTGGTGAACCTTCACTGCACTCCCTCTATGGCAAGTATATCCTTTCTTAGGTAAGGAGACCAAAACTGCACACAGTACTCCAGGTGTGGTCTCACCAAGGCCCTGTATAACTGTAGTAAGACATCCTTGCTCCTGTACTCAAATCCTCTTGCAATGAAGGCCAACATACTATTTGCCTTCCTAACTGCTTGCTGCACCTGCATGTTTGATTTCAGTGACTGGTGTACAAGGACACCCAGGTCCCTTTGTACATCAACATTTCCCAAACTATCACCATTTAAATAATACTCTGCCTTTCTGTTTTTCCTACCGAAGTGGATAACTTCACATTTATCCACGTTATACTGCATCTGCCAAGTATTTGCTCACTCACTCAACTTGTCTAAATCGCCTTGAAGCCTCTTTGCATCCTCCTCACAATCCCACCTAGTTTCATGTCGTCAGCAAACTTGGAAATATTACATTTAGTTCCCTCATCCAAATCATTGATATATATTGTGAATAGCTGGGACCCAAGCACTGCTCCCTGCGGTACCCCACTAGTCACCGCCTGCCACCCCGAAAAAGACCCATTTATTCCTACTCTCTGATTCCTGTCTGTTAACCAATTTTCAATCCATGCCAGTATATTACCCCCAATCCCATGTGCTTTAATTTTGCACACTAACCTCTTATGTGGGGCTTTATCAAAGGCCTTCTGAAAATCCAAATACACCACATCCACTGGTTCACCCTTATCTATTCTACCAGTTACATCCTCAAAAACTCCAGTAGGTTTGTCAAACACAATTTCCCTTTCATAAATCCATGTTGACTTTGTCTAATCCCATTGATATTTTCTAAGTGTCCTGTTATCACATCCTTTTTAATACTCTAGCATTTTCCCTACTACTGATGTTAGGCTAACCGGTCTGTAGTTCTCGGTTTTCTCTCTCCCTCCTTTTTTAAATAGTGGGGTTACATTTGCCACCCTCCAATCTGCAGGAACTGTTCCATAATCTATAGAATTTTGGAAGATGACAACCAATGCATCCACTATTTCCATGGCTACCTCTTTTAGTACTCTGGGATGCAGATTATCAGGCCCTGGGGATTTATCAACTTTCAGTCCTATTAATTTCTCCAGCACTCTTTTTTTACTAATACTAATTTCTTTTAATTCCTCCTTCTCACTAGACCCTTGGTTCCCTAGCATTTCTGGGAAGTTATTTGTGTCCTCTTTCGTGAAGACAGAACCAAAGTATTTGTTTAATTGCTCTGCCATTTCCTTGTTGCCCATTATAAGTTCTCCCATTTCTGACTGTAAGGGACCTACATTTGTCTTCATTAATCTTTTTCTTTTTACATACTTGTAGAAGCTTTTACAGTCCGCTTTTATGTTCCTTGCAAGTTTACTCTCACTCTATTTTTTCCCTCTTAATCAATCTCTTGGTCCTTTTTTGCTGTAGTCTAAACTGCTCTCAATCCTCAGGCTTGCTACTTTTTACATACGAACATACGAATTAGGAGCAGGAGTAGGCCACTCGGCCCCTCGAGCCTGCTCCGCCATTCAATAAGATCATGGCTGATCTGATTACTCCACATTCCCGCCTACCCCTGATAACCTTTCACCCCCTTGCTTATCAAGAATCTATCTACCTCTGCTTAAAAATATTCAAAGACTCTGCTTCCACTGCCCTCTGAGGAAGAGAGTTCCAAAGACTGACGACCCTCTGTGAGAAAAAAATTCTCCTCATCTCTGTCTTAAATGGGCGGCCCCTTATTTTTAAACAGTGACCCCTAGTTCTAGATTCTCTCACAAGAGGAAACATCCTCTCCACATCTACCCTGTCAAGACCCCCAGGATCTTATATGTTTCAATCAAGTCACCTCTTACTCTTCTAAACTCCAGCGGATACAAGCCTAGCCTGTCCAAACTTTCCTCATAAGACAACCCTGCCCATTCCAGGTATTAGTCTAGTAAACCTTCTCTGAACTGCTTCCAACTCATTTACACCCTTCTTTAAATAAGGAGACCAACACTGTACACAGTACTCCAGATGTGGTCTCACCAATGCCCTGTATAACTGAAGCATAACCTCACTACTTTTGTATTCAATTTCCCTTGCAATAAACGATAACATTCTATTAGCTTTCCTAATTACTTGCTGTACCTGCATACTAACCTTTTGCGATTCATGCACTAGGACACCCAGATCCCTCTGTATCTCAGAGCTCTGCAATCTCTCACCATTTAGATAATATGCTTCTTTTTTATTTTCCCTGCCAAAATGGACAATTTCACATTTTCCCACATTATACTCCATTTGCCAGATCTTTGCCCACTCACTTAACCTATCTATATCCCTTTGTAGCCTCCTTATGTCCTCTTCACAATTTACTTTCCTACCTATCTTTGTGTCATCAGCAAATTTAGCAACCTTACCTTCGGTTCCTTCATCCAAGTCATTTACATAAATTGTAAAAAGTTGAGGCCCCAGCACTGATCCCTGTGGCACACCACTCATTACATCTTGCCAACCAGAAAATGACCCATTTATGCCTACTCTCTGTTTCCTGTTAGCTAGCCAATCTTCTATCCATGCCAATAGGTTACTCCCTACACCATGAGCTTTTATTTTCTGCAATAACCTTTGATGTGGCGCCTTATCAAATGCCTTCTGGAAATCTAAGTACAGTACATCCACCAGTTCCCCTTTATCCACAGCACATGTTACTTCTTCAAAGAACTCCAATAAATTGGTTAAACATGATTTCCCTTTCACAAAACCATGTTGACTCTGCCTGATTACCATGAACTTTTCTAAGTGCCCTGCTATAACGTCTTTAATAATAGCTTCTAACATCTTCCCTATGACAGATGTTAAGCTAACTGGCCTGTAGTTTCCTGCTTTCTGTCTCCCTCCCTTTTTGAATAAAGGAGTTACATTCGCTATTTTCCAATCTAATGGCAATTTTATATGACTTCCTCTTTGGATCTAATACTATCCTTAATTTCTTTTGATAGCCATGGTTGGGCCGCTTTTCCTTTTGTGTTTTTGCGCCAGAAAGGAATGTATAACTGTTGCAATTCATGCATTCGTTCCTTAAATATTAGCCATTGCCTATCCACCGCTATGCCTTTTAATGAAGCTTCCCAATCTATCATAGCCAACTCACTCCTCATACCTTCATAGTTTCCTTTGTTTAGATTTAGGACCCTAGTTTCAGATTGGACTACTTCACTTTCCATCTTAATGAAGAATTCTATCATGTTATGGTCACTCTTCCCTAAAGGACCCCGCACAACAAGATTATTAATTAACCCCTTCTCATTGCACAATACCCAATCTAGGATAGCCTGTTCCCTAGTTGGCTCCTCAACGTACAGGTCTAAAAAACCATCTCGTACACACTCCAGGAATTCATCCTCCACAGTATTATTGCTAATTTGGTTTGGCCAGTCTATATGTAGATTAAAGTCAGCCATGATTACTGTAGTACCTTTGTTACATGCATCTCTAATTTCCTGTTTGATGTCGTCCCCTACATTACCACTACTGTTTGGAGACCTATAGACAACTCCCACTAATGTTTTCTGCCCCTTGGTGCTTCTTAGCTCCACCCAGACTGATTCTACATCTTGATTTTCTGAGCCAATATCCTTTCTCACTATTGCTCTGATTTCATCCTTTACTAACAACACCACCCCACCTCCTTTTCCTTTTTGCCTGTCCTTCCTAAATATCGAATATCCTTGGATATTCAGCTCCCAGCCTTGGTCACCCTGCAGCCATGTCTCCGTAATCGCAATTATATTGTATCCGTTTACATCTATTTGCGCTGTTAATTCGTCTACCTTATTACGAATGCTTTGTGCATTCAGATACAGTGCCTTTAGATTTGTCTTTTTAACATTTTTAGACATCTTAAAATTTTTTTGTACTATGGCCCTATTTGTCTTATTACCATTTTTTCTTACCCGGAACCTATTTGTTAGTGCACTCTTGTTTGCACGCTCTGTCCCTTCCTGACACAATCTGGTTATCCTTACCCCAATCACTTTCCTGCACTGCTTCCTTGTCTTTTCTCTTTAGCATTCTAGATTTCTCTCCACCGGGACCCTCCCCCCCCCATTTAGTTTAAAGCCCTATCTACCTCCCTAGTTATTCGATTCACTAGAACTCTGGTCCCAGCATGGTTCAGGTGTAGTCCAACCCAAAGGAAGAGCTCTCTCTTTCCCCAGTACTGGTGCCAGTGCCCCACGAATCGAAACCCACTTCTCCCACACCAATCTTTGAGCCACGCATTCATCTCCCTGATCCTATTGACCCTATGCCAATTTTCTCGTGGCTCAGGTAATAATCCAGAGATTATTACCTTTGTGGTTCTACTTTTTAATTTAGTCCCTAGCTGCTCAAACTCTCTCAGCAGAACCTCTTACTTTGTCCTACCTATGTCGTTGGTACCTACGTGGACCACGACAACTGGATCCTCCCCCTCCCACTCCAAGTTCTTCTCCAGCCCAGAGGAGATGTCCTTTACCCCGGCACCGGGTAGGCAACATAGCCTTCGGGACTCATGCCCCTGGCTGCAGAGAACAGTGTACAAGGCACAATTTCAAAATTTGCAGATGAAACAAAACTTGGAAGTATAGTGAACAGGCTAGTGATAAACTTCAAGACGACATAGACAGGCTAGTGGAATGGGTGGCCATGTGGCAGATAAAATTTAACACAGAAAAGTGCAAAGTGATACATTTTGGTAGGAAGAACGAGGAGAGGCAATATAAACTAATGGGCACAATTCTAAAGGGGGTGCATGAACAGAGAAACCTGGGGGTATATGTGCACAAATCGTTGAAGGTGGCAGGGCAGGTTGAGAAAGCGGTTAAAAAAGCATACGGGATCCTGAGCTTCATAAATAGAGGCATACGGCTCGATTTTGTCAATGGGGACGTGATGGAGGCGGGACTCCCACTTTTTGGGTTGTAGTCCCGCCTCCATCGATTTGTGGCCAACCCACGCTACTTTCCCTTGATTAACCTTGTTAAGCCCGCCCAGCGGGCTCAACAGGCCAATTAAGAGACACCTGGATACTGGTGACGTCAGCGGTTGACATTTCATCTGTCAAGAGCTTTTGACAGATGAAATATCAGCGTTTGACAGCTCTGTGAAGCTGTCAAACACTGACAATCTGTCTTCTAACTTGAGTCCTTCTACTCAGACTCAGTTAGAGAGCTCTCCAGACCAGAAAGCAGAGGCTGCAGCTTTTGACAGTTCAGCGGCCATTCTGCTTTCTGTGCTGGTGAGCTGAGGGATTCCCAAGAACTGAAGGGAGGAAGCCTGGAGGAGAAAGTAAAGGTAAGTAAAACTTATTAAAACACTTTACACACACCAAACACACTTACCTCTGCACTCACGCACCCATCACTCACCTGTACACCGGACATCTCGACCCCTCCAAGCCCTGCAGACCGACGGTCCGCCTCGCTAACTTGGTGTGGTT
Organism: Squalus acanthias; assembly: GCA_030390025.1. NCBI lineage: Eukaryota > Metazoa > Chordata > Chondrichthyes > Squaliformes > Squalidae > Squalus > Squalus acanthias. The sequence goes on from CM059439.1 coordinate 73,615,801, forward strand.
TGGAGCCGTCGGGCAGCCCACACTTCAGGGCTAAAAATAGGGATTAGCCAAAACACTGCCTGTTAACTACCTGTTAAAAGGCAGTTAATTGGCACTAATCCCCTTCCCGCCTCGGGGAGGCGGCTCCCAGCACAGGTCGGGTACCCGCCTCCCGGGACATTGGCATGGAGGCGGGTTGGGGGCGGGATGGGTATGTGCCCCCTGAATCTGCAATTTTCCCACCACTCCCGCCTCCAAACCCGCCTCCACGGGGCTTGGAAATTCGAGCCCATAGAGTACAAAAGCAAGGAAGTTATGATGAACCTTTATAAAACACTGGTTCGGCCTCAACTGGAGTATCGTGTCCAGTTCTGGGCACCACACTTTAGGAAGGATGTGAAGGCCTCAGAGAGGGTGCAGAAAAGATTTACAAGAATGGTTCCAGGGATGAGGGACTTCAGTTACCTGGATAGACTGGAGAAGCTGGGGTTCTTCTCCTTAGACCAAAGAAGGTTGAGTGGAGATTTGACAGAGGTGATCAAAATCATGAGGGGTCTAGACAGAGTAGATAGGGAAAAACTGTTTCCATTGGCAGAAGGGTCGAGAACCAGAGGACACAGATTTAAGGTGATTGGCAGAAGAACCAAAGGCGACATGAGGAAAAACTTTTTTACGCAGCGAGTGGTTAGGATCTGGAATGCAGGTGGAGGCAGACTCAATCGTGGCTTTCAAAAGGGAATTGGAGAAGTACCCGAAGGAAGAAAATTTGCAGGGCTACGGGGAAAGGGCGGGAGAGTGGGACTAGCTGAAGTGCTCTTGCAGAGAGCTGGCACGGGCTCGACGGGCCGAATGGCCTCTTCTGTGCTGTAACCATTCTATGATTCTAGCTTTCTTTTTAAAACTGTGAGCAGCTGGCCTTTCAGATCTACTGACTTGCGAGATATGCTGGCCATACAATTCCTACACATCATCCAATTTGAGTTCAGGAATGTTGGGTTACTAATTCTGTGCAATGTGCACCCATTGTGTTCCAGTTCCACCAGCACTGCGATAAACAGCCCTCATATCACTTCTTAGTTACTTCAACTACTGGAAAATGCATTTGATGTGGAATGTACAAAACCTGAATATTCACTGTGACTAGAAGGACACCGCCAGGGCATGTCCTGTGTTCAACCATTCTGGGCATGGGTCCAAATGGCCTCACAATCTCTGCAGATCCAGGCCTGTGCCAAGTTGGGCCTGCCCGGAATTGCCCCTTCCCGCACACGGTCACTGCTCCCTGCAAGAAGATCCATTCCTCCACGGTGATGCAGCACACCACCTTCCCCACAACAAATGCGTGGGCAAAACACCTGTGGGACAGAAGTCAGTCGAAGAAGAGTCGGTAACGTAGGAACTCTGCCTCCCGCGTATGCACACACACAGACTTCTCTCTATTGGTGTGTATCTCTCTCTCTGTGTTGGGGTCTAGCTCTCTCTCTCACTTTCGGTGTGTGACTAATGTTCCCTTTAATTTTTTTTTGGTCGCGTGGTCCCTTTAAGGGGCTGCATGGCCCATTCAAATTTCCGCGCATGCACTGTTCTTCCCATCATGAATCCGGCAAGTGGCCTGTGCGGGACCTCCACGGCCGCACAGCTTAACAGGAACATTGTGTGTGACCCTCAAAGATTTCATTGTGTGTGTAAATTTAACGAGATTGACCTGACCTCATGGTTTGATCATAATGGCTCCATATTATATGCAATGCTCACCCAGCCACTTGTTTGACTCAAAAATATTGGCTAGTCTGGCAAAAATTGAAGAAGTAAAATAATGTTTTTTTTCCCTTATCCTTGAAATTGTAAATGCCTTGTAAACAGTCTGGAAGTGTTTGCAAGTGTTTACGCGGATAATTCCTCTATAATTATAGTACGTATAATTTTACAATTTTGACCGGTCCAATAGAGTATAACATTAGACAGACTTGACTGTAACATATTGGTAGTTTGCATGTTGTTCAGGCGTGTTCTTTACCAAATGGCCTCTAGCAAGACAAAAGAACCACAGAAATAGCAAGGTACTAATCATTCAATGTTTACAGAGAATCTGTTTTCAAAGAGAACTGAACCTCATGGTGACTGATGTCTTAAAAGACGAAAAGTGTTTGCAGCACTGACCTCTTATGAAACGAGCCACAAAAGGTCATGTTCGGGCTGCCACAATCCCCCGGTGCCCAATGCTAGAATCAGCATGTTGGCAAACAAACTTCCTGCCAGATCCCTGCAAGATCGCAACTTAAAACAGAACCACATTTGCAAAACAGCATGAGGAATAATAACATGATAAGACCCAGAGCAAACCTCATCCTACACCTCAGACTTGTAAGGCAATTATACCAGCATGGCATGTTTTTGCCTCACGGTTAAGTGGCTTTTTATGTTTTATTCAAAAAAACAATGTGACAGATCACCAAAAGAATGCAGTGGTGTTAAGAAGGGCATCCATCCTGTTGCCAAGAATCCTGTTATACAAAGTGATTCATTCTTAATAATAAAGCAACAGCTTTTTTATGTACAGTATTGATGAAAAAGCCAGTAGACTAATTATAAATGTGCAAAGGATTTTTATGGTACCTACACAATTAAAATGCCAAACATGATTCAGATTATTATGTAATACACATCATTCTCTAAAAGTTCACGACCGCTGCCATGAAGCTATAGCTAATGCAAAGATGGTTCTAGGTTGGCTTCACTACAAAGCAAAGCATACCATTTTGTTCTTGTACAAGAGCTTGGTTCGGCCGCAATAGAATACTGTGTCCAATTTTGTTCCCCTCACATGACGGGTGATATCGAGGCTTTGGAAAGGTTGCAGAGGAGGGCCACAAGATTAAAACACCTTAGCTACCCAGGTAGGCACAAAAGAGGTGGGTCTATATACATTAGAGCAGCGTAGACTCAGGAGCGATTTAAATCAAGGGACTAGATTGTGTTTTCATGGACTCATTATTTCAACTGGATTAGTTAGGGAGGGGTCAGTCTTACAAGTTATGTAAGGGCAGTACGAGGTTAGGCAGTTCTTCTTTCCCCATAGAATAGTGGACCTGTGGAACAGGCTGCCGGCTCGTGCAGTGAGCATTGATTCTCTGAATTCCTTCGAGCGAGAGCTGGACCTGTTTCTGGCTGGGGCGGAGGTCCCCTCGTAGAAGAGGTAGGTACCTGTCTGTATGGTGATGCATATAGGATCACTATATGGGACAGACTAGATGGACCAGTTGGTCTTTTCCTGTCCGTCATTTTCATATGTTTGTAACAGCATCCATACCTTGTAATAGAAAGGAAGAAAGGCTTGCATTTATATAGCGCCTTTCACGACCTCGGGACATCAACAACTTATATTTATATAGCGCCTTTAACGTAGTAAAACGTCCCAAGGCGCTTCACAGGAGTATTAAAAGACAAAAAATTTGACACCGAGCCACATAAGGAGAAATTAGGGCAGGTGACCAAAAGCTTGGTCAAAGAGGTAGGTTTTAATGAGCGTCTTAAAGGAGGAAAGAGAGGTAATGAGGTTTAGGCAGGGAATTCCAGAGCTTAGGGCCTAGGCAACCAATGGTTGAGCGATTATAATCAAGGATGCTCAAGAGGGCAGAATTAGAGGAGCGCAGATATCTCGGGGAGGTTGTGGGGCTGAAGGAGATTACAGAGATAGGAAGGGACGAGGCCATGGAGGGATTTGAAAACAAGGATGAGAATTTTGAAATTGAGGTGTTGCTTAACTGGGAGCCAATGTAGGTCAGCGAGCACAGGGGTGATGGGTGAACGGGACTTGGTGCGAGTTAGGACACGGGCAGCCCAAAGCACTTTACAGCCAATGTAGTACTTTTGAAGTGCAGCCACTGTTGTAATGTAGGAAACGTGGCAGCCAATTGCACACAGCAAGCTCCCACAAACAGCAATGTGATAATGACCAGATAATCTGTTTTGGTGATTTTGATTGAGGGATAAATATTGGCCAGGACACTGGGGATAACTCCCCTGCTCTTCTCCGAAAATAGTGCCTTGGGATCTTTTATGTCCATCTGAGAGAGTAGACGGGGCCTCGGTTTAACGTCTCATCCGAAAGACGGCACCTCCGACAGTGCAGCACTCCCTCAGCACCGCACTGGAGTGTCAGCCTAGATTTTTGTGCTCAAGTCTCTGGAGCAGGACTTGAACCCAATAGATCAAATTACTGGAAATGCTGGGAAATTATCTTCATTCATTAAAGGTGGTGAAAAAATAGAGCACCCAATTGGCAATGTATTATAGGACCTTTAATTGCCCCTAAAGTAATGATTTTCTAACAATTACAATGCTTAAAAAGCAATGTTTGAAAAAAAACCTCAAATGGCATTTCCTACTTTTTCTGAAGTTCTGTAGTAAATCACAAATTCTGGGAGTTAGATCTGCTGCAAATGTGCGCGCGCGTAGGGGTGAGGGCAATGTTGAGGGAGGACAACATTGAATTTTGCAGGGAAGAGTGAACCCCCCCTCCCGGTCAATTAGCTCCCTGGCACTCACTGTCGAGCTTCACTCATGAAGAATGGCAACTCGAGTGAGGTACCCAAGGGTTTTTGCTGGCTATGGAACCGCATCCCAGCATAAGTCGTACTTCAAGAGAGGAAAGGATCAAATATAAAAACTTACACCATTTCATCTCTATCAGATTGTTTTTGCATTTCACTATGATGACATTATGATTACGAATGGGAGGGGTTATGAAAAACAAAGTCCACAATATCACTGCAACCACTCCACGATCTGTCCAGCAATATGGTTTACATTTTAAATGTCTACCTCTAATTGTTACAATCTTTGTTGTTTATTGCGCTCATCAAGATGAGGGAAATCAGTGCTGGAGAATGCAATCATTTTCTACTAACATCTAAGTTGAATCAGGTACAGAAATAAAGCTCCTTCTTTCTAACACAACGGCTGATATTTTCATCTGTCTATTCGTTTTAACAAATCTGTTTGCACATTTACAAATAATACATTTGCGGATTCGTTCAGAGGAAATATCGAGGAATGTAACTTAATTCCAACCTCTAAAGAGTCTCCTACAGCACCAATTCCCAAACCAGACATCCTTAGCCAGAGTAAAATGGAGGATTTATTCACATTTTAGGTGGTTTTCTGTTGTGTTTACAAGGTACTGGATTGAAACCACTCATTCAACCCATTCTTCATTAATACTGGGTTGAAACCACTCATTCAACCCATTCTTCATTAATACTGGGTTGAAACCACTCATTCAACCCATTCTTCATTAATACTGGGTTGAAACCACTCATTCAACCCATTCTTCATTAATACTGGGTTGAAACCACTCATTCAACCCATTCTTCATTAAATCTGGGTTGACCCATTCAACCCATGAAACCACTCATTCAACCCATTCTTCATTAAATCCGGGTTGAAACCACTCATTCAACCCATTCTTCATTAATACTGGGTTGAAACCACTCATTCAACCCATTCTTCATTAAATCCTCCAGCCAGTAATACAGACTTTCATCCCAGGCCTGGAGGCAAACCCAGCTTCCAGAGGTGAAAAGTACACCAAGAGTCCTCATAATTGGATGTTCAGAAGGCATTTGATGAGGCTCCGTATGCAAGGCTTTCAAGGAAGATTAAGGTTTATTAAATTGATAAAATAGCTAGCTGGAGTGGAGAGACTAGAGAAGCTGGGATTGTTCTCTTTAGAGAAGGCTGAGGCAAGATTTAATTGAGGTGCTCAAAATCATTAAGAGTTTTGATACAGTAAATAAGGAGAAACTGTTTCCAGTGGCAGAAGGGTCGGTAACCAGAGGACACAGATTTAAGGTAATTGGCAAAAGAACTAGAGGGGAGATGAGGAGAATTTATTTTACGCAGCGAGTTGTGATGATCTGGAATGCACTGGTGGAAGCAGATTCAATAGTAACTTTCAAAAGGGAATTGAATAAATACTTGAAGGGGAAAAATTTGTAGGACTATGGGGAAAGAGCAGGGGAGTGGGACTAATTGGATAGCTCTTTCAAAGAGTTGGCACAGGCACGATGGGCCGAATGGCCTCCTTCTGTGCTGTATGATTGAAATGTGGTTTGCCAATTGAAAGGTGAAGATGATAAGAAAAAGATTCAAGGGAGCAATGATGCTTCGAGATTGAGGTCCCCTGCTGTTGACTTAACTAATATGGAGATGGGTACCTTTTCTTAATACAAACCTAGGGATTGATAACAAGTATAAGGGATACTGATAGCATTAACAGGGATCTTCTGCAATCAAGCAAATAGAGTGAGGAATTGCAGATAGCTTTTATTGTGGATAGATGCAGTGGAAACAGTAGAATAGGATCCAGTAGAATGGAAAGGAAAAAAAGATTTGGTACATTTATGAAACTGTTATGAACAGGGTCAGCAAATACTAGGAAGCATCCCAAAACCACTTGTTTATAAGTTGAAACGGGTTCACTCTGTACAATTCATTGGTAAGATTCTTCTCTTCTTCTTCTTAGGCAGTCCCTCGGAACCGAGGATGACTTGCTTCCACATTAAAAATGAGTTCGCAGGTGACCGATGAGTCCAATGCGGGACCTACAGTCTCTGTCACAGGTGGGGCAGACGGTGGTTGAAGGGGCTGGTGGGTGGGGTGCTTGGGTGGACGTGCGCTCCTTGCGCTTGGCTTCCGCTTGCTCCCGACGAAGAGACTCGAGGTGTTCGGCGCCTTCCCGGATGCTTCTCCTCCACTTTGTGCGGTCTTGGGCCAGGGATTCCCAGGTGTCGGTGGGGATGTTACACTTTTTCAAGGAGGCTTTGAGGGTGTCCTTAAAGTGTTTCCTCTGCCCACCTGGGGCTCTCTTGCCGTGTCGGAGCTCCGAGTAGAGCGCTTGTTTTGGGAGTCTCGTATCGGGCATGCGGACAACGTGACCCATCCATCGGAGCTGATCGAGCGTGGTCAAAGCTTCGACGCTGGGGATGTTGGCCTGAGCAAGAACACTAACATTGGTGCGCCTATCCTGCCAATGGATTGGTAAGATTACATCTAGACTAATGTGTGGAAATTTGGGCATCCTACCTTCAAAGGGACATTGATTCAAAGAACAGCAGCAGAGAAGGGAATCAAGGGATATGGGGATAATGCAGGATATTAAGGGAATCAAGGGATATGGGGATAGTGCAGGAAAGTGGAGTTGAGGTAGAAGATCAGCCATGATCTTATTGAATGGTGGAGCAGGCTCGAGGGGCCAATTGGCCTACTCCTGCTCCTATTTCTTATGTTCTTATGTTCTAACTCAAAGTTCTAAGTTGGTTAAAATTGGATTGAGGAGCACCGTGATCCAGGTCTTCAAGTTATTCAACGTAGTCCGATTGCAGAGCTAAAGTTAACAAGCTTCAAGTGAGATTAGAGATGGGAAGAAATAGTTTCTTTAAACTAATTGACAGATGCCATGTAATGTGTTAACTCCTTTAAAAAGGAGTAATATCTGGTTTAAAAGAAATAATAGGATTGAATGTTGATTGCTGCAATGAAAATAAAAAGAAACAGTTACAATAGGAATAAATTGAAAAATGACTTGGCATGGAGAAAAGTCTAAACTTTTACAAAAGTATACACAATGGGCATTGATTTAAATTACAAATCCAAAGGGTGAGCAAGCTATGCAAGTCAATTCAATAATGGTCTATTGATCCATAAATTACAAAATCCCATTTTTAACATATTTTTGTTTTTGCATTCCTCATTTTTCCGCCAATTGTCTTCCCTCCTCTCTTGAATGTATTGACTACTGGCTGGAGTTCTAGTTCCAGGGTGGTGAGTTGCTCTCCAATACCTTGCCTGAGTGGCCATTCTTCAGCAGTGTCAGCAGGACACTCTCTTGCATGAGGTACTACAGCCAAGTTTGATCCCCCCCCCCCCCACCGACTGCCACACACACGCACATACACTTCCAGTGGGGGTTCCCCGAGTAGCATTCTGCAAAGGGAACCCGAGTCAATGATGTCCTCTAATACAGAGACATCAAGGCCAATTGTAACATGTCTCAACCACTCCAGCTTAAATTAGCTAACGGCACAGACTGGGAATCAAATTTGGGACCTTCCAGGGTTGCACGGCTCAATTCCCTTAACCAGCTGAGCCATTGGGTGAACTTTTATTTAAAGACGTGAGGCAACATTTTGGCTTTACTTTGTGGGGCTCAACACGGCAGAAGGCTGCTTCAGGTCCTGTGATCAGAATCACTATACTATGATATTGTCAGATGGCTGTTGGTGAATTCAGTGAGGAACACACTAACAGGAGGAGGCCATTCAGCCCCTCGAGTTTGTTCCGTCATTCAATTAGATCATGGCTGATCTGTACCTCAACTCCATTTACCTGCCTTTGCTCCATATCCCTTGACACTCTTACCTAACAAAAATCTATTGATCGGTCTTGAAAGTTTCAATTGACCCAGCATCCACAGCCTGTTGGGGAAGAGTGTCCTAGATCTTTACTAGCCTTTGTGTGATGAAGTGCTTCCTGATTTCATTCCTGAATTGCCTGGTTCTAATTTTAAGATTATGCCCCTATTATGGAAGTACGTTATTTGGAATGCATCATGTTAACAGCGTAAAATAGCTGTCATTTTTAAAATGTTTCCATTTTCAATTAGAGTAACCTACAAGCAATATACATTATTGCGAAAACTATATAATTGTAGCTGGTATGGGGAATGTGTAGTTTGAGTGGCTGCCATCATTTGCTACCAACCAAATGGACCACAGCTGCCTTTTAATGGTCCTATGTTAGAAAGGGAAAGGAAAAGATGTGTGTCTTTCACGACCTCAGGACATCCCAAAGTGCTTTACAGCCAATTTACACACAGGAAGCTCCCACAAACAGCAATAAGATACATGAGCTGTTAATCTGTTTTTTAGTAATGTTGGCTGAAGGATAAATATTGGCCAGGACACCAGGAGAACTTCCCTGCTCTTCTTTGAATAGTGCCGTGGGATCTTTTACGTCCACCTGAGGGGAGAATGGGGCCTCGGTTTAACGTCTCAACCGACAGTGCAGCGGCGCGCGCCCTCAGTGCTGCAATGAATTGTCAGCCTAGATTATGTGCTCAAATCTCTGTTCCAATAATTATGCATGCACATGTCTAGTGCAATTATAAGTCATTAAAGTGTCACTTTCAGAAATAATTAATTGAAATTCACTTCACACCTGTGATGCAAGGAGAATTAAGCAGGCATTTAGCCTGAGAATTTTTTTTAAAGCCCTCTCTAGCCCATTATCAAAGTACAGGCACCTGTTGTGCAGCATTAGCTGATTACATCCCAAATGTACTTTTAAAGATTGTGTTAACAATGTGTTATTTCAATCATGCAGTGATAATTGCAGTAAGTGAAAGGAATATTAGGTAAGTTAGGTCAGTACTGGGCAAGATATTAGGCAGTCATTCACTACCTTAACACTGCCAACATCTGAGTGAAGGTAATTCAATATAAACTCAGCTCCAAACATAGCATTCGGACAGAAATGTGCCTTTTTTCTCTCTCAAGTAACAGCATAACAAGAGAGGTGAAAGAGAATATAAAGTGATTGAAAGGGCAGGAGAGCAGAGATATATGAACCATAAACCACACTGAAAAATGTATTGATAAAACATGTGGTAATTCAATTGACAATTACTGTAGATTAAAGTTCAAAGTGTGGACAGTGTAACTATAGCAGACTAACAGTAGCTCTAATATAAAAGTCCATTGGGTCTAATCACCTTGTTCCTTTTCGACAGATCAAGCCCATATAATCCTAACTCCCTTCTGTCTCCAGAAACACACCTAATTTTTTCTTGAACCCACTTACACGGCACACAAGGAACATAGGAACAGGAGTAGGCCATTCAGCCCCTCGAGCCTGTTCCGCCATTCAATGAGATCAGGGCTGATCTGCGACCTAACTCCAGATACCCGCCTTTGGCCCATATCCCTTAATACCTTTGGTTAACAAAAAGCTATCAATGTCAGATTTAAAATTAATTGATCTAGCCTTGATTGCCATTTGCAGAAGAGAGTTCCAAACTTCTACCACCCTTTGTGTGTAGAAGTGTTTCCTAATTTCACTCCTGAAAGGTCTGGCTCTAATTTTTAGACTATGCCCCCTAAAATAGCCTTGCCTGGTAGTTAGCTATTAGAACAGCCCTGCACTAGATTTAGTCTAGATATATGGCTATAAAAGGAAGCTATTTCTGAAAATATTTGAAAATGACATGCTTATATAGCTATACTCAGAAACCAAGTAGTTTCAATGCATCTCCATTCTGAATATCAGGATGCAAAAGGATAACTTTGTTGGGTAAGTGAAACTGAGCAGTGTTTCAGGGCCTGAACCAAGGAAACAATTACAAGGATTACTTATAGAGCTAGAGGTAACTATCACAGTATTATGAATCAAATGATGTTGTGCAGGCAAAAGGGTATAAAGGAGGAAAGGTAACTGTAAGATGGTTACGCACTGGATAGCATTAGATATGCACAGGTGGCACAGAAAGGTACTGCACTACCATCTAGTCTTTGGGATCCAGGAAACTTATTACTTAGCAAAAAAGCATCACATTTACAATATTTCTGTACTTTTTAAAGTTTTTGATAGCACACAAAGAAATAATACGCAAGATGATGCTTAAACCTACACCGTGCGATTTCCTTAACATTCAGTCAGGAGATGGGAAGCCCTTCTGTATTGAACTAACATCCAATTGGAGCTCTGTACACAAAGCATTACAGAACTGGTAGTTATCTTTTAGATGTTGAAAAAAATGGGGGATAACTGCACCATACTTATTTTAGTCAGCTATTACACGACCATTAGTCTACTGTAGCAACTCCTTGATTTTACAAATAGAAGTACATTTTAGTTTGTTCCCCACAGGTTATCAGATCATTTTCTGATCTACCTTCTTACCACACTCCTATTGGGGTTCCCTCTTCGAATATAAATTGTTACAAGTGGTCCCAAGATTAGACCTTAGGTTGAATTGGCAGTTTGTAAACCTGTAACAAAGGCAAGTGATCTACAGTATTTGGCTAAACTCAAGATATGATCCATGTACAAGATAAAATTCCTTGTGTATCAGTATTTCTACCAGATTACACCTGTCAGAATGCAATTGACATCAACATACAATACCATGGAATCTTTGCATACACTTGAACAGGCAGACTGGATCTTTGAAAGGAAGGCACCTCTGACAATGTAGGGCTCAAGTCTCATTATTGTGCAAGGGTCAAAATAAAATATTTACCAGAAGTAGATCACCGAATTATGTTTTACAGATGTCTATATGAAGGTTTAAAGAACAGTCTAATCTTTTCATGTGCCATGGAAATTAACTTATCCAAGGCATTGTATGAAAACTGCTGAGAATCCTTGGTTGAAGGATGGCTACGTAAAATTTCTATTCATAACCACAGCTACCAGGGAGCTGTTCTGCAATATTTGGGAGTCACCCACATCCACTTAAACAAGAAATACATTTGCTGAGATCAGTCTGTCAAAAGACATCTCATACCTACAAAACATTCTTCAGACAGAAGTGTGGGAGCTTTTCATAATAACAGCATAAGCAGGTCATACAACCCCTTGAGCCTGCTCCGCCATTCAATAAGATCATGGCTGATCTCTACCTCAACTCCACTTTCCTACCCGATCCAAATATCCTTTGATCCCCTTAGTGTCCAAAAATCTAGCAATCTCTGTCTTGAATGTACTCAACGACTGAACATCCACAGCCCTCTGGGGTAGAGAATTCCAAAGATTCACAACCCTCTGCGTGAAGAAATTTCTCCTCATCTTAGTTCTAAATGGCCGACCCCTTATTCTGAGACTGTGACACTTAGTTCTATACTCTCCAACCAGGGGAAACAGCCCTTCCCTTAGCAGTACTCATTTTATCCTCATTTTTAAAGCTTTTTAACACTACAAGCAACATGAATCCACCAATGCTACTTCATACCTAGCATGACACTAGTGACATAAGTCAAGTCTTCGCCATTCATTTTTCTCTCTTCAATTTTGAAAATTACATTTTTGTAATGTTACTTGTCCCTTAACATGAAACTCTGGCAGGACTGAAGCCTTCATGTCGAGAAGAGTCCTTTAAAAAACTGAATGAATGAATGAATTGAAAAATCTGTGGACTCGTTATTCAAACTTGCTTTAATAGTAGCAGTTTCAGGCAGAAGAAAACCGATGGTCCAATTAAGCTCACCTACCCACAGTATTCCCATTTTTGCATTTCTAATAACCCCGAATTCCATCTGTGGACCAGAACCTGTCTAGTTCCTTCTTGGAACCCATTAAGGTTTCTTGTTCCACCACCTGTGCGGATAATCTGTTCCATGTACGTACCACCCTTTCAGTAAAACACATTCCTCCTGCATTTTCTATTTTCTTTTGTTGTCCTTAATTTGTAATTATGATCCCTTGTTATTAAAAACTTAAATCCAATTTGTCCAAACCGTTCAAAAGTTTAAACACTATCGTGAGTGCAAAAGACAAGGCGGAAGCATTTGCAACCAACTTCAGCCAGAAGTGCTGAGTGGATGATCCATATCGGCCTCCTCTCGAGGTCCCCACCATCACAGAAGCCAGTCTTCAGCCAATTCGATTCACTCCACGTGATATCAAGAAACGGCTCAGCGCACTGGATACAGCAAAGGCCTGTGGGCCCCGACAACATCCCAGCTATCGTACTGAAGACTTGTGCTCCAGAACTAGCCGCGCCTCTAGCCAAGCTGTTCCAGTACAGCTACAACACTGGCATCTATCCGACAATGTGGAAAACTGCCCAGGTATGTCCTGTCCACAAAAAGCAGGACAAATCCAACCCGGCCAATTACCGCCCCATCAGTCTACTCTCAATCATCAGCAAAGTGATGGAAGGTGTCATCGACAGTGCTATCAAGCGACACTTACTCACCAATAACCTGCTCACTGATGCCCAGTTTGGGTTCCGCCGAGACCACTCGGCTCCTGACCTCATTACAGCCTTGGTCCAAACATGGACAAAGGAGCTGAATGCCAGAGGTGAGGTGAGAGTGACTGCCCTGGACATCAAGGCAGCATTTGACCGAGTCTGGCATCAAGGAGCCATAGTAAAACTGAAGTCAATGGGAATCGGGGGGGATAACGCTCCACTGGCTGGAGTCATACCTAGCACAAAGGAAGATGGTTGTGGTTGAAGGTCAATCATCATAGCCCCAGGACATCGCTGCAGGAGTTCCTCAGGGCAGTGTCCTGGGCCCAACCATCTTCAGCTGCTTCATCAATGACCTTCCCTCCAACATAAGGTCAGAAATGGGGATGTTCGCTGATGACTGCACAGTGTTCAGCGCCATTCACAACTCCACAGATAATGAAGCAGTCCATGCCCGCATGCAACAAGACCTGGACGACGTTCAGGCTTGGGCTGATAAGTGGCAGGTAACATTCGCGCCACACAAGTGCCAGGCAATGACTATCTCCAACAAGCGAGAGTCTAACCACCTCCCTTTGACATTCAATGGCATTACCATCGCCGAATCCCCCACTGTCAACATCCTGGGGGATCACCATTAACCAGAAACTTAACTGGACCAGCCACATAAATACTGTGGCAACAAGAGCAGGTCAGAGGCTTGGTATTCTGCGGCGAGTGTCTCACCTCCTGACTCCCCAAAGCCTTTCCACCATCTAAAAGGCACAAGTAAGGAGTGTGATGGAATACTCTCCACTTGCCTGGATGAGTGCAGCTCCAACAACACTCAAGAAGCTCGACACCATCCAGGACAAAGCAGCCCGCTTGATTGGCACCCCATCCACCACCTTAAACATTCACTCCCTCCACCACCGGCGTACCGTGGCTGCAGTGTGTACCATCTATAAGATGCACTGCAGCAACTCGCCAAGGCTTCTTCGGCAGCACCTCCCAAACCCGCGACCTCTTCCACCTAGAAGGAAAAGGGCAGCAGGCGCATGCCCAAGTTCCCCTCCAAGTCACACACCATCCTGACTTAGAAGTATATCACCGATCCTTCATCGTCGCTGGGTCAAAATCCTGGAACTCCCTACCTAACAGCACTGTGGGAGTACCTTCACCACACGGACTGCAGCGGTGGCTCACCACCACCTTCTCAAGGGCAACTAGGGATGGGCAATAAATGCTGGCATTGCCAGCGACACCCACATCCCATAAACGAATAAAAAAAAAAAATATCCCCCTCAGTCTTCTCTTTTCAAGAGAGAAAAGACCCAGAGTAGTCAATCATTCCTCACACGTCATTTTCTTAAAGTTCTGAGAAAACCATGTAGCCTTTCTCTGTACCCCCTCCAATAACTGAATATCCTTTTTAAAATGCTCCATTTGTATATATTTTGTTTGTTCTTGGCTGGGCCACCAGAAAGACCACCACATAGATATGAGGCGATTCACCTCGGGGAAATCATTCATATTGAACTGATTGCAGAATTATTAACCGCAGTCGTGTATAAATCTGTGGTCCCAGCCTGTCCTTGCAATTGGAGTGAAAGAGGAAAATACTTATTAATCCAAAATGTTTTGATTAATAGTATAGACTGAACCTTGGTGAAAACTGAAGCATGATAATAAACTGATAATTAAAACAATGGGATTGAGTTGCTAGAAATAAAGTGAAAGATTTGATAAACAAAGAAAACAAGTTAGGAGTGGCCTATTTGAAGGAAAAATTGAGAAGACAAAATATTTCCTGATTATTAAAAGAACTTGCGCCTTTCGCAACCTCAGGACGTCACAAATCGCTTCACAACGAATGAAATACTTTTTGAAGTGCAGTCACTGTTGGAATGGAGGAAAACGCAGGCAGTCAATTTGTACACTGTGAGATCCCACAAATAGTAATGAGATTAATGACCAGATAATCAGGGACAAATATTGGCTAGGACACCGGGGAGAACTCCACTGCTCTTCTTTAAAATAGTGCCACAAGAACTTTTATCCCCACCTGAGAGAGCAGACGGGGCCTCGGTTTAACGTCTTATCCGAAAGATGGCACCTCTGACAGCGCAGCACTCCCTCAGTACTGCACTTAATTGTCAGTTTGGATTACGCGCTCAAATTACATGTGATCTTCTTACCACATGCATTTTTCTCTGCTCCATGCTGGAAGCAGCGGTTTTGAGTGTAATATACTGGGGATTAGGCTAGGTCAATATATGACCAAGCTAGTTCAGAAAGGTAAGAGACATTCAGTGTCTTTTTCCCTTTACAAACAACACTCTTTCACAAAACTATTTATTTGTCTCCATTGTGTTTAATTCCTGCCACAGATAAGTAGTAGACCAATTCATTTAGGTCAAGTTGAAAAATCTGCAGAAACAGTGGCCCCAAGTTAATTTCTTTTCATTACTGTTAATTTTTTTTTAAAGATGTGATTATAGTTTTATTCTGTTTTTTCAGAAACAAACTGGTTCAAGATACTTTGGGGTTAAAATAGTGTGACCTGGACACATTACTGATTTGGTGCAAAAATGATTGTGCAGAATCTTGTTTCACAGTAATTATAAGCATAGCTGCAGGAATTGTATTATTTATAGAAATAAATGCACCTGCTTCCTCTGCCACTACTACTGGATATATAGAAATTACAGTTCCCATTTAACAATTTGTCTTTGTTATCCATTAATCAGAGGACCAGAACAACCAGATGGGTAATGTTGGTTATTGAATGGTAATCAGATTTTAATTAATTGATTCAGTGGAATTTTACCTTGAAACTCAAGGAGAACCAATTTCAGAGACCATTAAGCCTGGATATTCTTACTCTTACAGAATGTATGTGCTTTCTTTTTAGAAAGAATAGGGTTTGTGATAGTGCACAACTTTTTATTTTCACAGTTCTCAGTACAACTTCCAAAGGAATCAAAACATTCAAATCACATCATATTGCAACAAAAATTAAAAAAATCACAGATAATAAAAGGATTTAATATTTTACCTGGAAATTAGGCCAACACTCAGTAGTTTCCCTTCATTGTTCAGGGCATGCTGTCAAACTGTCCTTGTATTCACCCAGATATATTATACACAATAAGTGAAAGATGGCCTGCACAATGCAAACATACTGACTAAAAAATACAATTGCACTAAAACACAGTTACAGCACAAAATAAAATTCGGCAAGACAAGCTCCCTAAATATTTCCAATTTGTTTCAAAAAGATCTTGGTTTCTTCACAATTTCCACCACCCCACCCCTATGAAACTGATTAACAGTGAATGATATTAAACAAAAATCTTGCACCCTGACAATTGTCAGAAGCAATGACTTATGAAAAGTGTGTCCCTCTAATGCATTGCACTGGTAAAGCAAAAGCCTGCACCATGGATTTTATAAGTAGATCTGTGTTCAGTGTGACCCAGTCAGTTGCCAATCACAGGTGGACAGTCAACAGAGGAGCTGAGCAAGAGGCAAGGCACTACCACCACAGAGGGAAGGAGGAAAACCGTGGTACAAAAATGACCCAAGCCACCTCAGACTGTCTTGCAGTAATCATGTACAAAATGGCACTGCCAAAGTCCTGCGAGTATGGCACCTGTCTGTCCTCTTGCCCAAGGAACCGTCCATGGTGCTGGGGCGCAGGGAGTGGGGGGAGGGGGGTGGAAGAAGGAAGTACAAGCGCACAAAGTTGTAAACATGTTCCAGGCATATTGCGAACAAACTGAAGATTCACAAATACTGTACAGAGGGAGAAAAAGTAAGCATGTTTAGAATTCCTCATTATGTGGATAATTTTAATTGGGTTCAATACTGAATTACAAAGAGTACAATTTAAACTGCACTGAGAGAAAGGAGTTACCCTTGATTTTGATTACGAATGAAACCCATTTCAGTTTGTGTTTGCTCTAGGTCAATGGTTGATCTCAACAGGACTTGAACAAACCAGATCTGCAGACCATCAATCTATGACTGTGGGTAAAAACAGAGAAAAGCTGTATAAACATGACAGTTCTTATATGTGCCTACACAACCTTTTGAAACCGGTTGATAAAGTGACTACGGAGGAACTAACAATTAGGAACAAATCGCTTCAGTGTGGTGTTTTTCCTCCTTTATTCAATTCTAGTATCCAAAAAGGCTTTATACACAGTCCAATACAATACATTTCTGCTAACTATACAGCATGGAGTGGAAATGCATATTCAACGTGTAAGATTACAAAAGGGCAATGTTCTTTTTTTTAAAAAAACTATCGTTTTGCACATTTTAGCAGCCGATCAATAACCCCTAATCTCCCTTTTACAAATATTAGTATATAGACATTAATTATTTGAGAGGCCGGTGTATCAGCTCATTATTTGTCAGTGGTATAATTCGTGTATAGGTCAGGCTCAGTACTTTAAACCATATTGTAAGGAAAGAATCTTTTGTATCCCAGCATGCTTCACAGGTGTTACGGATCAAGTGAGCAACCCAGACAAATAAAACATTTTTGGAAAACTAGTTCCACACTTAAGAGGATGACATTGCACAGTTAACATTTTCACTTATCTGGACGCTCCTATTCACTTTGTTGAGGGACATCTCCAGATCATTTTTGATGCCCACTCTATTATTACAGTAGAATGTGGATGTTATTAAATGCCAAACCTCCAAGTACATTGAACACCATAATTTTCCAGCGCTTGTGATCAGTACAAGCTGGTTGTACTGACCACTTTCCGAGGCTGCCTATTCATTCAGTCGGGATTCAGTTATCCCCAAGATGATAAAGCGGAACCGGCTGATTCCTCCGGGAATTCTCATGAAATCAGGCACATCTCTCGAGGTGGACTGGAAAAGGACTAAAATTGGGCTTGTGAAGAGACTCATCTCTTGATGCCAACATTGCCATCAGCAACCATTGCTGCAGTTCGGGAGTCTCTTGCCTCGCAAGGAGCAATCAAAGCGTAGACTTGGAATAACACCATGTGGGAAGCGCTGCTTCTTCGTGTCTGAAATTGACATGCCACTGCCTCACCTGCATTGCCAAACAGTGTCATCATGTCCACAGATTAAGACTGTAATGCTTATAACCAATTACTTTGTACAAAATAAAAATGGTAATTTAAAAAAAAAACGAACATCTCTTCCACAACTCCTGACTGCCCCAGTGCCATCACCCATCTTGGTCTTCAATGCAAAATGAATGGGGACATGCAGGATCACAGGAGACCTACCTTCAGCTGTACTGCTCAGGTGAATTTAGTGATCATTTGCCAAATCAATCACTATATCTGGATTCCATTTTATACTCATCTCACAGTGCGATGTTATACATTAGTCACCCAAAAATCTCTCATCATAAAGTTTAAATAACTGCAGCTTGGATTTCCTCCCAACCATCACTAATGGACATTAGTGACCAACACCTTCTGTTCAACATTCCCAAGAGGCAAAACTGTTTAAAGTTCACGTGAAACACGTAGAAAGCATAGACCCATTTTCTCACACTGTGCTAACCTGTACTTTTTTTGGAAGCTGAATGCAATTTTACCACATAAACCCACCTCATTCACAAACAAATTACATTTGTAAGCACTCTCGGGAATGTCTACTGTTTTACAATCTTGTATTTTACTTGGCTACTTTCCAGAGTACTTGATTTTCTTGGTTACAAACTTGTAAAACTCCTCTCTGTTCACACAAACTTTTAAGCTCCTTTTGACCCTCATTTGAAGGCCCCGCTACGCCACAAGGTAATTGGTTCAACTTGGAAATTAAAGCAGCACAGAATAGTCTGGGCTGTCAATGCATGTGCAATAAAAGTCTGACTAACAGCCATTGCAATCAAATGAAGCATATTCCATTAATATTAAGTCTGAGTTATTTTTAAAAAATTGTTGAAATCACAAACGTCTGAATTTTAGTTTGATACTAGCGGATCTGATGTCATTGGTCATCATGTGGCTGGTGTGGGGTCTGGAGCATGGTTATGTTGTTTCGTTGCTAATCTGACCTGCACCTTTAAGGCCACTGCTTTAAATAGGCAAATCTAGGTAATTGCACCTATTTGTAAATCGCCACGGTCAATCTGTAGACGGTTGTAACTTTACGTAAATTTCAGGCTCCGGGTCAATGACTGTCTTTGGTACTTTAAAAAAAAAATTTTTTGCATCTGTAACAAAGTGTGACACATGGGTGTGTGACAGACCTGAAATAGATGCAATACTGAGAGTTTTCTTTTCCAGGCCTAACTTAGGAAGCTTTCCAAGAACTTCAAATTGCTATGCTGATACTTTTAAAAGATGGCAGCCAAGTGAAGAAATAATGGTAGCATCAATAAATAATTGAAGCGTTTTACATTTTTAAAAAAGCAGAGTAAATGAGCATGTAATTGGCCGTGCTACTCCATTTTTGACGTCCCATTACACTCCACCCAGCAGCACTACAGCTGGAGTATTTCTCAGCCATGGTTATGCTGTCCAACTATACCCTCTCGAGCCAGGGGCCAGCAGAGCTCCCCTTAGGTGCACGCAATTAGTTCAGTTCACCAACCCCTGCCAGTGAAATGTTAATGTCAAAATTGAGTCAGCTCTTTTCTAGCATTAGAAATATAAAACCAGCACAGCAAGTTGTCAGAGCACTTTTAAAACTTTATGTTTTAAGATCTTAAAGAGTTAACTTTACATAGATGTAGTCACACTGCAGCTGATCCACGGCATGGACTGTGCGAGAATGCTTGTTACAGATAATTTCACTCCTGATGTCCCACCAAACTAGGATACAAGTGAATCCAGTCACCAAACACTGTGTGCAAGTGGCAATCTGACTGATCTGTCAGGCATTGTGGTTTTTATTTTTAAAGTTTTTTTTTTACAAAACAAAAAAGTGAACTCCAAAATTCTGGAGCATAAAGAAGTGTATTAAAACAATATACAGGACAAAAGAGCACTCAAATTAAAACACAACAGTTTGGAATGGTCAGAAAATGGTTGCACATAATTTATTATAAACTAGTCCAAATAATCTTTTAATAGATGTAGTGTATGACTGAATAGATTCTGCTCAGAAATAGGGGACTTTGTGCTAAAAAGCATTGACCCTTGCTTCACTGTAGAATCCATTCAGTCTCCTTCAGTTCGGCATATACTTCAACTGCTTCTCTAATGGCTTAGTGGATTATTGCACCAGCTGGTGTAGTACTGAACCACACAGACCAGGGAAGGTCCCAGGCTCAATCCTAGGATTATACATAGTTAGTGGATCTCAGCCAGGATGGAAGATTGGACAATTAGCCTCAGTATCCCCCCTTATCCCTATCCATGCATGTGCACATCCGAGAGAGGGGACAGGATTGGACTTTGTTGTGATGCCCTCCGCTGTCAGATAGCATACCAACACTCACTGATTAGACTCATACACGAAGAAAGCCCACTTGAGCAAGGTACCCTGAGGGGAGTCTGCATCTGTAGAACCATACTCCAAAGGTGAGCCAATGCCCTCGAGAGAAAATTGGGGAAAAAAAATAAATTGTTGACAGCATGTTTAGATACCAGGTCTCACAGTAATAGAATCATCAGTGAAGGGTAAGAAAACATTCATGGTAATGACGCAATACACTTAAAAGGAAATAGACTATCCTTCATGTAGATAGCAGTTATGTAATGTATTGATCCCCTATTCCAGAAGGGTACTCATTGCAGTTTTCTTCTGCATAAGACGGACAGAAACAGACTTCCTATTTACAATAACTGAGATATTATGCACGTATCTCAAGTAGTTTCTAGAGAGTGAGGCAGTAACTTTCCTGCGTTGACGCTGTGCATGTCTTGTCACCACGAGCGATTCTTCAAAATTACAGGTACTGCAAGGATATGAAAAACCACTTGTTAACAAAAATGTTTTCATTCGTTGTTTGGAAAAGCACACATTACATAGAAACATAGAAGCATAGAAGATAGGAGCAGGAGTAGGCCATTCAGCCCCTCGAGCCTGCTCCGCCATTCAATGAGATCATGGCTGATCATCCAAATTCAGTACCTTGTCCCTGCCTTCTCCCCATATCCCTTGATCCCTTTAGCTTTAAGAAATATATCTAACTCCTTCTTGAATATATTTAATGAATTGGCCTATACTGCCTTCTGTGGTAGAGAATTCCACAGGTTCACCACTCTCTGGGTGAAGAATTTCCTCCTCATCTCAGTCCGAAATGGCTTACCCCTTATCCTTAGACTGTGACCCTTGGTTCTGGACTCCCCCGCCATCGGGAACATCCTTCCAGCATCTAGTCTGTCTAGTCCTGTTAGAATTTTATAAGTTTCAATGAGATCCCCTCTCATTCTTCTAAACTCCAGCGAGTATAAGCCCAATCGACCCAATCTCTCCTCATACGTCATTCCTGCCATCCCAGGTATCAGCCTGGTGAATCTTCGCTGCACTCCCTCCATGGCAAGAACATCCTTCCTCAGATAAGGCGACCAAAACTGCACACATTACTCAAGATGTGGTCTCACCAAGGCCCTGTACAACTGCAGCAAGACATCCTTGTTCCTGTACTCGAACCCTTTCGCTACGAAGGCCAACATACCATTTGCCTTCTTAACCGCCTGCTGCACCTGCATGCTTACCTTCAGCGACTGGTGCACAAGGACACCCAGGTCTCGTAGCACTTCCTCTTCTCCCAATCTATTGCCATTCAGATAATAATCTGTCTTCCTGTTTTTGACACCAAAGTGGATAACCTCGCATTTATCCACATTATATTGCATCTGCCATGCTTCTGCCCAATCACCCAACCTGTCCAAATCATACTGGAGTTTCTCGGCATCCTCCTCACGGCACACACTCCCACCCAGCTTTGTGTCGTCTGCAAACTTGGAGATATTACATCCAATTCCTTCATCTAGATCATTAATATATATTGTGAATAGCTGGGGTCCTAGGACCGATCCCTGCGGTACCCCACTAGTCACTGCCTGCCACTCGGAAAAAGACCCGTTTATTCCAACTCTTTGCTTTCTGTCTGCCAACCAGTTCTCTATCCAAGTCAGTACCTTACCCCCAATCCTATGTGCTTTAACTTTACACGCTAATCTCTTATGCGGGACCTTATCGAAAGCCTTCTGAAAGTCCAAATACACCACATCCACTGGTTCTCCCTTATCTATTTTACCAGTTACATCCTCAAAAAATTCCAGTAGATTAGTCAAGCACGATTTACCTTTTGTAAATCCATGTTGACTTTGTCCGATCCTGTCACTGTTTTCCAAGTGCTCTGCTATTACATCTTTTATAATGGACTCTAGCATTTTCCCCACTACCGATGTCAGGCTTACCGGTCTATAATTCCCTGTTTTCTCTCTACCACCTTTTTTGAATAGTGGGGTAACATTAGCTACCCTCTAATCTATGGGTACTGTTCCAGAGTCTATCGAATTACACCACAAAAATATTAACATCGGCTAAAAGAAACTTGCTGACAACTCTCCTATTCCCTAATGCAAAACTTATCTACCAGTAAATATGGACAGTGGCTCCTTAAAAATGGACAGTATTAATAAAACAATGAGAAAGAGAATTTAAAAGAATCCATTCTATATTCTAATATTTCTTCCAATGTTCCCTGAAAAACCATTCAACTTTAATAGTTTTACAAAGAACTAATTTTATCTTGCCTATTTAACTTTTTCTCAAAAAAGTACTTTGGCTTCCTCCATGGTCAGTGGATATATGGATTGTAGACCGGAGTCATTGTTCGGTGTTTTTTATTCTTAATAGTAGTGCTTTAAAAAAAAAAATTAGACACCAGCAGCAATGTGGTAAAGGGAAAAATGGGAAGCGTCTAATAAAGATAGTCATAGAAGAAGAGCTACCCATGACACACACTGCAATGAAAGCAGCTTATTTCCTTTCTACCAGAATACGGGGAAATAAATAATATAATCTCCCTCGACATATACACATCAGAATAGTATGGCTGAGGAGGAACTTCAACTGGAGCATGATGACAAACATACTTACTGATGATGACTAGCAAGACAACTACAACGACCACTGATATGATGACCTTCATCTGAAATGTAAAAGTTAACAAGGTAAAAAAAAAAAGTAGTACAATGTAACCTTTCCTGAACCTTTGTTAAACAGTGATATCTGCAAATACAGAGGCATTTGTTTATTTGTAGTTTAGGAAATGTGTATTGAGCTACAGTTTTAAGTCCATTTCCCATTGTTGCTTCTTTTGAACATCAGATTTTTATTTGCGTGCATGTAATGTTTAGTTAGACCTGGGGTTTAGGAAACACTGTGTTGTAGAAGTAACCCACTCAGATCAATTGGGAAAGGAAGTATTGTCGTGGCTTGCCTTTGAACAGATATATTTACCTATAAACTCTTAGAGCAGTGTTTTTCTAATGAAAATAGCAACAATAAATAGGTGTCTGTCATTTACTGAACCTCCTGTATCTCTCTTGCATCCCTGTTTTACTACCCTTGCCAGTGAAAGAAAAGAAACAATTTGCTTTTATATAGTGTCTTTCATGACCTCAGGATGTCCCAAAGTGCTTTACAGCCAATGAAGTACTTCTGAAGTGTAGTCACTGTTGTAATGTAGGAAATGTGGCACCAATTTGCGCACAGCAAGCTCCCACAAACAGCAATGTGATAATGACCACATAATCTGTTTTTTTAGTGATGTTGGTTGAGGGATAAATGTTGGCCAGGGTATCGGGGAGAACTCCCTGCTTTTCTTTGAAATAGTGCCATAGGAGAGGGTTTAAAATCTCATCCAAAAGACGGGACCTCTGACAGTGCAGAACTCCCTCAGTACTGCACTGGAGTGTCAGCCTAGATTTTGTGCTCAAGTTCCTGGTGTGAAGTACTGGCTCCACTTGTGTAGCAGTGTAAGTGCAGAGCCCATAAATTTTAATAAAGCCCTTTTCACATCTTAAAAAGTAAATTAAAAAAAAGTAAATTCTTAAAAAAAGTAAATAAGAAAAAGTAATTTTGTATCTGAATTTATAAAGTTTCTCTGTGAAACCCTATTTTGTCTGTTTGGTGTTGTAGATTGGAATGGAGCGATACTGAATCAAGGGATTCCTTCACTGCATATCTACGTCACTGACATCAGTGTTTTTAGATGACAATGGAGGAGATCTATAGATACTTAAAAAGTTTAAGTAACAAATAAAAAGCATGAAGGAGGCCCATCGCAAGTAATAAATTATAAAGCTACATCCTCCTTTAAGTCCAAGTTAATTAAAACTGAAGTATCTATTGCAAATTAGAAATATCTTTGCATGGATCTTTAGGAGCTTTTTTTCTACCTAAGACACATTTTTAGGATTATTCAGACATCCATTCAGTGAAACCCTGTATTACACACCTGTGGCTGTATCACTGTACAAAACTCCCAAATAACCAATGTTTCAAAACACTTCAACGCAAGCTTCCAAAAAGTTATTATGCTTAAGATCAGGTCATAATAAAACAGAAAGAGGGGGGTGGGATAAATTAAAACTATTTTAGGGGTAAATATAAGTGTCAAAAAGGAGTCACCATTATGAAGTTTTAGACAGCTTGTTTAAAGATTGTTAAATAAACCCTTTTGTGTTCTTAATGATTTACTAATCCCGAGGCCAGAATGCAGCATAAAATCCTCAAAGGCATCTCTCAAGGGTGAAGAAAGGGTCAGCTATCTACCAGTGAAATGCCACAGGAAATAGTTTTACACATTTCACAAATCTCTGTAATCCAGATGGTCTTGTACAAAAAATTACAAATAGGACAAAAGTATTTCCCATTCATTCATATTTCAGAATCTGATTTCACAGTAAACAAACGTGTTTACCTGTGACAAACTATTAGAAACTCCATGTCACAGATCTTGTCCGGGCATGATTAGGCCACAGAAGTTGTGGATACCTCGGTAGCTAGAAAAACTGGTCAAAGACTCAGGTGGTCATGTCACAGAACAACAAAATCATTCTTCAAAGTTTTAGACCTCTATTAACTGGAAGAAAAAGCCCGCCCACCTTTGGACCTAGTTGTCAGCTAACTGCAGGCTAATTTGTTTGATGATACTGCCACCTGCAAAATGGATATTGTGACCCAGGGGCACTAGACAAAAGAAAAGGTAAAAAAAAAGGAGGCACAGAATGCATAGAAGGGATCAAACAGAAATATAGCAAAAGTAAAGTTAAAATAAAAATAAAGGGGGAGAGGGAATGGGAAAAATTAGGGAAGACAAGGCAAGTGGAGGTGTTAACTTTTTTAGTCTCAATTTAAAGGTGTATATAGAGCTGGTAAGACAGTAATAAAGTTATTCCGGACATCTAAGTAGCCTAGCATTGTTGTAATACAAGTATTAAGATTTGATGTGCTAAGTGTGTGAGATGAAGACTTTCAAAATGGCTAGCTCAGGAACGTAGCAATTTCCACAGACCTGCCAGCACTCTATAGGTAAAAGGCACTGTGTATTTGCTCTGCAATATTGTGCACTCACCTCAAGTATAAATTAATTTCCATTGGTTTTATACACCACTGTCTACTAGAAGTTCATGTTCATGTGCTGTAACACCAAGTTACTTTAGGGAAATTTAGGGTAAGAATACATTTAAGCTGCACGGCTGTATGCACATGGACAATTTCGTTCATAACAAAAAAACAGGATTATACAGAAATAAATGGGGGAAACTGTTGCTTTAAAGAATAAGCCGTAAAGCTGTATAGTTTTTCACTACAACCACTACCAACAACTTGCATTTAGTTTAGTGTAGAAGGCATTCCAATGTGAGGGAAGGTGGGGTTATAGTCACAGAGGTATCTGTAAACAAGGACGATGATTATTTGGAATTTAACACATTTGGATACGAGAACCAATGGAGGCTGGCAAGGTCGGATGTGATGGGCAAACAATACTTAGCGCAGGATATGGAATTGAAATACATGCAGGGTGAACCTTGGGGTGGGTCCCAGCAAGGAGATCCAAGTTTTGGTAGGAGGAATAAGGCGGCCACTTATTCCTTGGAAGGCAAGACATTAAATTGGGTAGAGGAGCAGAGATCTGGGAGTACAGATACAGAAATCATTAAAAGTAACAAAACAAGTTGATAAGTCAATAAAGAGTGCAAAGAAAGTACTGGGGTTAATTTCTAGAGGAATACAATACAAAAGCAGGGGAGTAATGTTAAATGTATAAAGAACCATGGTTAGACCACACTTGGCGTACTGAGTGCAGTTCAGGTCTCCATTCTACAAAAGGGATATTGAAGCACTGGAGAAAGTGCAGAAAAGATTTACAAGGATGTTACCAGAATTGAAAGGATGCAGCTATCAGGAAAGAGTGAGCAGGCTGGAACTACTTTCTCTGGAAAAGAGAAGACTGAAAGGACACCTGATAGAGGTCTTTAAAGTCACGAAGGGGTTTGACAGGGTGGATTTGGATAAACTGTTTCCACCTTGGCCGAGTCCAGAACAAGGAAGCATAAAAGAAAAAAAAGACTTGCATTTATATAGTGCCTTTCACGACCACCGGATGTCTCAAAGCACTTTACAGCCTATGAAGTACTTTTGGAGTGTAGTCACTGTTGTAATGTGGGAAACGTGGCAGCCAATTTGTGCACAGCAAGCTCCCACAAAGAGCAATGTGATAATGACCAGATAATCTGTTTTTGTTATGTTGATTGAGGGATAAATATTGGCCAGGACACCGGGGATAACTCCCCTGCTCTTCTTCGAAATAGTGCAGTGGGATCTTTTATGTCCACCTGCGAGAGTGGGGCCTCGGTTTTAACGTCTCATCCGAAAGACGGCACCTCCAACAATGCAGCACTCCCCTCAGTACCGCACTGGAGTGTCAGCCTAGATTTATGTACTCAAATCCCTGGAGCGGGACTTGAACCCACAACCTTCTGACTCAGAGGAGAGTGTGGTATCCACTGAGCCACAGCTGACACCGCATAAATAAATGATAGCCACTAACATATCAGATAAAGAATTTAGGAGGAACTTGTTGACAGAAAGTGGAACTCGGTGCCACATGGAGTGGTTGAAGCAGATCGCATTGACACAGTTAAGGCGAGGCTTGACGTATACACGAGGGAAGAGGAGGCTGGATGGGAAGAGGTAATTAAAGTGGGAGGAGGCACATGTCAAGTATAAACACTGGTATAGCTCAGTTGGGCTGAATGGCCATTTCTGTGCTGTAGATTCTACATAATTCAATCCATGGTGTTGTTCACAGTATATCGAAAAGACAGATAACAGGCAAGATGCAAAATAATTGGTGGAAAAATGAAGTCTACAAGACCCACATTCTAAACATACTTTCACAACTTTACTAATGGAATTCTGTTTCACTTTTTCCTCTTAAATTCTTTATTTGATCTGTTGATTTGATTTTGATTAAAACAAAATTTCAATATTAATGATTCTTGCAGCAGCTGTAAGTAATTAACGGACTGTATCAACAGCTGCCTTAATTTAATTCACAAAAAATACTCTAGTCCTATTAACAAACGGTACTCCAGTATTTATACACTATCTTTTTATTACTACCCTCTCTTCAAATTAAGCACAAAGATCTAATTCTTTGAAGGCCTCCAATATTATGCAACATATTTGAATATTTAAAGGTCATTGACAACACAACACAATTATTCTATTCATTACATTGTCCACAATGAAATTATTGAGTTCCACACATTTCAAGCTTAGCTGTTACATTTTTTTAAAAAAACAGTCCGGAAACACCATCATTCATGTGGCATCACAAATGTCAGTCAAAACCCATAAATTCTTTACAGGGTTCACCAAGCACATTATTTCAGTGACTGCGAACGAGTACAGCCCTGTAGCTATTCTGCTCAAATAATCAATTTTAAGGTTTCTGAAGCATTCAATTTTTTTTTAAACGGAGTAGCATGCTGTCCTCTACCATCCACACTTTGTTACAGAACCTGTAATTAAAGGTTATTTATGACGGGCCAATAAAGGTCTAAAACACTGGGGTCAGTTTTGAGGTTATGGACTACTTATTAGTCTTCATGAAAAGGAATACATTCAGGTTCTAAAGCAAATGTTATATACAATGAATATTGCACACAATTAATAATGCATCCATGAATTATTTGAAGAATTTAACTCCATTTGGTGTCAGAATTAATCCTGACATTTGTTTTACACAGGCATATTTTTATTTTATTTTTAATTGCTTCATTATGTTATTTCCAGTAAGCACATGCAAGTGGCACTTGCTGAGAAATGCATTTCACAGTAACCTCACTGTTTACAAACCTGACACACAAATCTACCTTGCTGCTGAGTGATACAAAGACAATTTATTCCTCATTCAATATATAGATGTGCTGTCTATGGAATAGCGAACATGAAATCAATACAGCCAGTTCTTCAATTGGTACAGTGTGCCATAAATTCTCATTTCTGAAGGATTTAAAAAGCAGAAAAAAGTCTGAAGAAACAAACTATTTAAAAGTGATTAGGTTTACTATCAGAGTACAGTAGAATTAGGTTTTAGTTTTAATGCTGCTGCTTCCCATCACTTTACTAAGTTACTGTAGGGTGCATTTGCAGTTCGTACATATTGTCAGTGTGAAACACTTTTGCTTCACATCAACACTAGTCACTGTGTAAATGCAGACTAATTCCGAAGGCCTGGCCCGACTCTGAGTGGAGTGGGATCCCTTTCTCCAGGGAGTCTCACTCAGCTTGGCTGTGGTGTATCTTGATCAAGTGGCCATTCTTCGGACGAGACGTTAAACAGTGAATGTTGACAGGCATTGCAAATGCAATGGGCATCAAAGCTATGCCTTATTCTGTCCTAACCCGGCCCGATGACTGCACTGCGAGCAAAGGTTGTTGGATAGTGATCAGAAATGGGAAATTTTCTGAACTCAATATTCTCTCCCTAACCTATAAATATTTTTTTGAAAGAGAAGTAATAACTTTCATTTATGCAAAGCTTTCACCACCTCAGGACGTCCCAAAGCACTTTACAGCCAATGAAGTACTTTTGAAGTGTAGTTACTGTTGTAATATGGGATCCAATTTGCACAAGGCAAGGCCCCACAAACAGCAGGGAGATAACTGACCAGATAATCTGTTTTCTGTGCGATGTTGGTGGAGGATATTGGGAGAACTCCCCCGCTCTTCTTGGAATAGTGCCATGGGATCTTTTACATCCACCTGAGGGGGCAGACGGGGCCTCGGTTTAACATCTTAGCCAAAAAGCAGCACCTCAGACAGTCCAGCACTCCCTCCGTACTGCACTGAAGTGCCACCCTAGATTATGTGCTCAGCTCCCTGGAATGCGACTTGAACTCATGACCTACTCACTCAGAGGCGAGAGTGCTACCAACTGAGCCAAGGCTGACACACAAAAACACTAAGTGTTAGCAGATTATGAGCAACATTTAAAAATTGATCTTAAAATGGGCTTATATTATTTTCATTTTTCATAAATGGCAAATATTTTATTGCCAAGGAGGCGCCACATCAGAGCAACCTCTGCTAACCGTTCTCCTTAGATGTATGTATTGAATGGTAACTTGATAGTGCTTTTAAATGCTGCATATACTAGGTATTTATTTAACCTGATTACTTTATATATTTTTTTTAAATGCAGAATTATGGAATTCTCCAAGTTCCTGAATCATTATTTCAGAGAAGTGGACATGCTGAAACAGTACAGGGCCAAGGGACTCACTCCCCCTGCTGTATCTCTAGAGGCTCCATACAAATAGCAATGGGACTGGCATTTTTATGCTGGTTGCAAATCAAAATAGCAGGATTGAGTAGGTTTCATTATTACAATGACACTACATTCTGCACTATAGTTTTAGATTTAGCGCTCACCTTCTTTCAGCTATTCTGGCTGCGCTGTTTCACTTAGAATTATGTTCACTGAAACACTTCACAACACACCTGGCCATGCAACCGGCAGGACCCTCGGGTCAATGGGCTTTATTAATTCTGTGAAGAGACAGAGTTCTCCTTTCAGGTAAGCCCTATGGCCCAGGAGTCATTATCCTGGACTTCTTGACATTTGTACTTAGCAATTATCTCCGGCCCAGTGACTTTGAAAAGTCTGCGCACTTTCCACATCACTCACCTTACACTCTCTCCACCACATCTGGCGTCGCAACTGCTTTGCTCTGTTGCTGAAAACTGTGGCATTATCGGATAAACTTTCTGCAAAAGGAAATGAAACAGGTCCAAGACAAAATGTTCAGGCACAAAAGAAAGTGCAGAAGCCTGCAAAATCAGTTTAAATCTGATCAATAACACAAATTCTAATACTGAACTATTGAGTGTCACAATGATTCCTGGGCTCCAAGAAAGCAATTTCAAAAGGACAGTGAAATTGGAGGCTAGATTACTGGAACTTCATAAATCTACGTACAGTACAGCTCAGGTATCACTTTGCAGTAAGCTGCGAGTTTTCGTCTCCTGGATTGTTCAAATACCCCATCAAAATGTGTTTATTTTAAAGTGCAATGGTGTTAATTATACGACATATAAAGATTAAAAATGAAAAACCATGAGAAAAAAAACTGTCTGGAGAACAGCTACAACAGCCAGGTTAAGTAGGACCCCACCCTACCGAATTGTTGATTTATCCAAATCCCTTGATGTCCCCAAAGGCTCCTTTCACCTGCAGCTATCTACTGTGCAACCTTGATTATCCACAAGAATCGATGTGGAAGTTTGGGGTTGCGTTTTACAAAAAGGCGGGTAAGACAATCAAATGTTGTTAATTGACTTTTCAGAGGCGCTGGAACTAGGATGGGTAATTGTTATCTGGATATCTCATATTGGGTAGAATTTACTATTCATGTAGCTCTGATGTTGGCTGCCAACACTTCTATACACCCCAAAAAAACCATCAGATCTGAAGCTTACTATGTCACAAACGCACGCTTACATTATTACATAGATTAGGAACATTAGACAGACTAGGGGTTCCATTCCCCCCACCTCTATAGCTCAGCTGGTTGTGAATAAATGAGCCAAACAGAACTAGAAAGCCAAGGTTCATCCCCCCAGTCTGTATTACCTGCTGTCAGTCAGGGTAGCAGTTGGACACATCGTTCCACAATGTATGTCCATGCAGTGGGAAGGAGACTGATGGTAATGGATTCAAACATTTTAAAATGAGTTGCTCACCATACCAATCATGAAGAATACCTGGTGTCTGCTGTCTCCCTAGAGAGCTCAAACCCACTCTCGTCAGTTATCTCACGACAAACTAGTGACCATCTTTCTTGGAGGGAGATAAGCACAGTCTTGTTGGGGTCGAGGAGGCGCCAAAGATGGCACATCTGATGATGGAAGTTTGGAACCATCAACTCTCTGTGGCAGACTCAGTAATCCAATACCTGAGCCAGTCAGGTACACAGTACTCTGGGTACTACTCATGACTAATCAGCCAGCCTCGCTCACCAATGGAATCTTGAGGGAAGATTTGTCACTGGAGGCTGGGAATGTTCCCATGCAACTCTAGATAACCTTGCAAGCCAATACTGCTGGGTAAAGTGATACTGTCTCAGAAAAGCAGCAGGAAACCTGCCATTGCTCTGTATTGGCACGGTGCACAGCTTTAAGTGGTTAAACTTCACTTACGCATTTTTTTTTGGGGGGGGGGGGGGGGGGAGGGGGCGTGGTTATCAACCTTGGCTCTGCCAACTTGCGCCTAAACTCAGAGCCTGCAGGAACACACCCCACTTACCAGAGTCTAGAGTGTGCACTCAATATTAGGTAAGGAGAGATAGTACTTATGTGGATTTCACAATAGCTTCATTTTGAGATCCTTAAACAAGCTGATGGGTTTCTGCATGTGTCAGACACCAGGTTGACCAAAAACAAAGAACCCCAGGGCAGTAGTGTGGGAGGCAGTAGGAATTTTGATAACATGTGTCATAATACAATCAGATAAAGACTATGTGATAAAAAATGTTATCAAAAGCATGCTGTACAGTTTCAAAAGGATACATGGGCAATAAAGAGTTATGGTAAATACATATTTTAAAAAAAAGCACATTTCTTCCCCATTTTCTTTCCTCCTAATAGTGCTCATCATCTTTGCACATCTTACTCAGCCGGGAGGGTGGGAAGATCTGAGCTACAGATTTCTCCACGACGGCTGCCAATATTGATCTATGTTTAGCAGTTTTGGTAGTAAAGTGAGGAACAAGGCAGCCTATCAATCTAGTTGAGAGCTGCCAAGGCAAACAATTTAGTTTTGACTCAAACCAACAATCTTCCAAGGCAAGGGTCGCATGCTCAGTAGCCCAGTAGATCTTGTGCCTGGCAATGGGTGGGCAGGTCTTCTCGGAGAGACTTACAGCAGTACAGGCTCCAGAATAATACGGATAGAATTCTGCAACGCTGGTTGTAAAACAAATCTGGGTTGAAAACCTATCTGAAGTAATTTTATTGAGCGGCTGTCAGAACACCTCTCTAAATTAGTATTCCAAGATAAATTCTGCCATTAAGTGTTTGCTTAATTAACACAAGCCCTTTACACATGGTTTACATTTCATTTTTCCTGATGCACGCATAAGAAAGGTGAACACTTAAAAAAAAAAATAGATTCAACCACTGTGCAGATATTCTAAATACGCCTTAGTGGGTTGTTCATGCTAAACTATCCCATGCCATGATTAGCGACTGTTGTGACTAACACAACTATGTGAAAATAAGTATGTTTTGACTGTTCTGAAGGAAAAAGGTAATTATCCCCCACAGTTGAGTTCTGGAAAATAGCATTTAGTGGATCAACTGCCATCAGAACTTCAATAGATTTCCCTCCCCAGGTAGCACAAATCAACATTTTCTTGTTGAGAATATACACCAAATATGTTTGTAGTAAAGTAATGCAATGTGTTCAAAACCTGCAGAGTTAATAGGTATTTTTTTTCTTTCCTCTTCCAGAAGGTACACAGATCTTTTCTCCTTATATTTTCTCATTCTCAAAATATTGATTAAACCTCATCTGAAAATTTAGGACCCTCTGCATTGACCGTTGCAGATTTATAATTAATTAATTTAAAATGACTAAATGTAATTGTCTGGCAAATTATTTGGGTGTGCCATTTCAAAGATTTTTAAAACTTGTAATCCAAATGTTTCTGCTATTCCTTAATTAATGTACATCAAAGAAAAATGCATTTCAATTATTGTCTATTTCTAATCACCAGAAGCTGCAATACTTTTCCACTTGTTATTACAACAATAACCTAGTAAACAGCAGCCAACATGGCTTTCGAAGGGGAAGCCTGACAAATTTCCTTCTTTGAGCAAGTGACAACCCAAGTGGAACTGGGGACAAACCCTGTGATGTGGTGCACCTAGACTTCCAAAGGACATCTGAACAGTTCCACATGAAAGGCTACCACGACAAAGCTCAAAGCTGTAGAGATTCAGGGTAGATCTGGGGAATGAATAAGAAAGTGGCTGAAGGGTAGGATAACAATGGGTGTTTGCTATAGAAGAAATGTCAGGATGGGGGATGGTAAGAGCTTCGAGTGGAGGTCCCAGGGCTCAGTGTTGGGACCACTACTGTTTCTAATTTAAGTCAATGTCTTGGATTCAGAAACATAATGCAAATTAGTTGTATTCGCAAATAATACCAAACGAGGCTAAAAGGGTTAGATTATGAGGACAGGTTGCATAAACTTGGGTTGTATTTCCTCGATTTTAGAAGGTTGTGGGCTGATCTAATTGAGGTATTTAAAATGATAAAGGGATTTGATAGGGTAGATTTGACAGAGAATCTATTTCCTCTGGTGGAGGAATCCAGAACAAGGGCGCTCAATCATAAAATTAGAGCTGAGCCATTCAGGAGTGAAATCAGTAAGCATGTTTTTCACCCAAAGACTAGTGAAAATCTGGAACTCTCTTCCCCCAAAAAGGCTGCAGATGCTGGGTCAATTGACATTTTCAAGACTGGAGATCGACAGTTTTTTTTTTAGGTAAGGGATCAAAGGAGGGTAAATGGAGTTGAGGTACAGATCAGTCATGATCTAATTAAATGGAGGAACAGTGTAATGTATCCAAGTTTGCTGACGATACAAAGCTAGGTGGGAAAGTACGTTGTGAGGAGGACACAAAGAGCCTGCAAAGGGATATAGACAGGTTAAGTGAGTGGGCAATAAGGTGGCAGATGGAGTATAATGTGGGGAAATGTGAGGTTATTCACTTTGGTAGGAAGAATAGAAAAACCAGAATATTTTTTTAAATGGTGAGAACCTATTAAATGTTGGTGTCCAGAGAGATTTAGGTACAGGAAACAGAGAGTTAGCATGCAGGTACAGCAAACAATTAGGAAGGCAAATGGCATGTTGGCCTTTATTGCAAGGGGGTTGGAGTACAAGCCTAAGGAAGTCTTGCTACAATTGTATAGGGCTTTGGTGAGACCACACCTGGAGTACTGTGCACAGTTTTGGTCTCCTTATCTAAGGAAAGATATACTTGCCTTAGAGGCGGTGCAACAAAGGTTCACTAAATTGATTCATAGATTAGAATCATAGAATGGTTACAGCACAGAAGGAGGCCATTCGACCTGCCGAGCCCGTGCTGGCTCTCTGCAAGAGCACTTCAGCTAGTCCCACTCCCCCACCCTTTCTCCATAGCCCTGCAAATTATTTTTCCATCAGGTACTTATCCAATTCCCTTTTGAAAGCCACGATTGAATCTACCTCCACCACCCTTTCAGGCAGTGCATTCCAGATCCTAACCACTCGCTGCGTAAAAACGTTTTTCCTCATGTCGCCTTTGGCTCTTGTCCCAATCACCTTAAATCTGCGACCTCTGGTTCTCGACCCTTCCGCCAATGGGAACAGTTTCTCTCGGTCTACTCTGTCTAGACCCCTCATGATTTTGAACACCTCTATCAAATCTCCTCTCAACCTTCTCTGCTCTAAGGAGAACAACCCCAGCTTCTCCAGTCCCTCATCCCTGGAACCATTCTTGTAAATCTTTTCTGCACCCTCTAAGGCCTTCACATCCTTCCTAAAGTGTGGTGCCCAGAATTGGACACAATACTCCAGTTAAGGCCGAACTAGTGTTTCATAAAGGTTCATCATAACCTCCTTGTTTTTGTACTCTATGCCTCTATTTATGAAGCGGAGATGCCGGTGTTGGACTGGGGTGGACAAAATTGAGAGGTCGCACAACACCAGGTTATAGTCCAACAGTTTTATTTGAAATCACAATCGATAGCTCCGAAAGCTTGTGATTTCAAATAAAACTGTTGGACTATAACCTGGTGTTGTGTGACCTCTCAATTCTATTTATGAAGCCCAGGATCCTGTATGTTTTTTTAACCGCTTTCTCAACCTGCCCTGCCACCTTCAACAATTTGTACACATATACCCCCAGGTCTCTCTGTTCATGCACCCCCTTTAGAATTGTACCCTTTTAGTTTATATTGCCTCTCCTCGTTTTTCCTACCAAAATGTATCATTTCGCACTTTTCTGCATTAAATTTCATCTGCCACGTGTCCGCCCATTCCACCAGCCTGTCTCCTGGGATGAGAGGGTTGTCCTATGAGGAGAGATTGAGTAGCTTGGGCCTATACTCTCTGGAGTTTAGAAGAATGATAGGTGATTTCATTGAAACATACAAGATTCTGAGGGGGGCTGGCAGGATAGATGAGAGGGGTCGTTTCCCCTGGCTGGAGAGCCTAGAACTAGGGGGCACAGTCTTAGGATAAGGGATCGGCCTTTTAAGACCGAGAAGGAGGAGGAATTTCTTCACTCAGAGGGTTGTGAATCTTTGGAATTCTCTGCCCCAGAGGGCTGTGGATGCTGAATTGTTGAGCATATTCAAGGCTGAGATAGATAGATTTCTAGACTCAATGGGAATCAAGGGATATGGGGATCGGGTAGGAAAGTGGAGTTGAGGTTGAAGATCAGTCATGCTCTTAATGAATGGTGGAGCAGGCTTGAGGGGCCGTATGGCCTACTCCTGCTCCTAATTCTTACGTTTTTATGTTGTTAACAGGCTCGAGGAACTGAATGGCCTACTCCTGTTCCTATGTGTAATGCATTTTCTGGGGTATGAATCCCGTTTTCACCTGTCATTTGGGTTCCAATCCAGCTGAGACGCATGTGATGAAAGTGTATTTTGCTCGTTGGCTGCAAGAACCTGGGCAATTTCAACTCAGCTGTAGAAGGCATGGACCCCCGCACAATACTACTCCTAATTTGATGCAAAGATAACCAGTGTAAGAAGTGAAAAGCGTCACATTGGTAGAGTTGGGGGAGGCTCTTCAGAGGTTAGGACTGGAGCACATTGGTAGAGCTGAGCAGAGGTAACTTTATGATGTATTTAAGATACAAAAAGTCGTCAATGCATTATGGAATTAAAAATGTAAATAAAACAGAAAGATGCTCCTTACCAGATTTGTCCTGTAGCTCATCAAGTCGTTCCCCTCGTTCAATCACTCGAGTGATGTTCTCCTGCATCACATCAATAACCTCATCTACTTGATTCTGGACACTGACAAAATAGGAAACAAAAAATAATTTTCACAATGTTACTTTACAGCTTCCTAAAAACGACCCTCACTTAGATATGCCCAACCCCTGCACACATTTGTGACCAAAGAACTATTCAAAAGCCATACATGGATATAATCCTAGATATCCCAATTAGGCTAGAAGTTAACCATCTGCACATCAAATAATGATAATTTTTTTTAATTATATACTTGCAATATGGCAAATATTCAATTTACCTTACACACTATATCACTTAACAAGATTAACTTTTCTGGAGGTGTAAAACAGCAGTATCTTATAAGCCATTATTCTGCTACACCATTATTAGCTCATTCGTTACTCACTGCAACTGTGTGAGGTCACAAGCTGCCCATTACATCTAATGGTTAGTTGAAATGTTCAGCACTGAATCTAGCTAACAAACATTTCTAAAGGTTGGGAGACAAAGAAGTGGCACCAACAAATTCAATGTATTATAATTGGACTGTCAGATGACGTTCAATAATGCTGATCTCAAGAAACCGGTGGCTACAGTGAATCCTCATGGATTAGGATAAATAAGGAAATAATAAAGTAAACGATGAATTGGCTAGATCAGTGAAGCTAACTTTATGTTGAAGGCAACAATCCCAAGCAGCGTCTTGCTCAATGGCCACTCATTGGGCCAGAGATTGCTGAAATGACGCATCTTGCGGCGAGCGACATGAATTGGGCTTTTTCTCCTCGCCCTTCAGATCACACTATATTTTGCGCCACAATTTGCTGGCGATGTGAATTGATAATGTCGCAGCAGTTACAACGGGACATCTGGGACCTC
This sequence comes from Squalus acanthias, assembly GCA_030390025.1. Taxonomy (NCBI): domain Eukaryota; kingdom Metazoa; phylum Chordata; class Chondrichthyes; order Squaliformes; family Squalidae; genus Squalus; species Squalus acanthias. Next base: position 73,653,114 of record CM059439.1, read on the forward strand.
ATGAATGTCACGCCCAATGATTTATCCCCTTAACGAAACAAAAGGATAGAGAAAGAAACAGAGCGAACAATGGCAAAGGAGTAAATTAGAGACAAAAAGAGAAATAAAGGGAGGGAAAGAAAGAGTGGATTAAGAGAAAGAGAGAAAAAGAAAAGAGAGACAGAAAGGAAAAGTAAGATTTAAAAAATGTTTGGGAATTGGTGTATTGGTCCTTGAGAAGCTATGCATGAATGGCAGGGTAGGTGTGAAAAATGTATAAACGTTCTTGAGCCATGAAATGTTGAACCAACATGATCAGGAACAGTGGAGCTGCTTTCATAGGAACATAGGAATTGCTAGACGAAAAAAGGCCAAGGTCCATTTAGTTCTACCATCCTGGTAGTCGCATGATACAACAATAATGGAGTTGTTGACTAATCATAGTCAACTCTCTAACAATAGATAAAGACATGAGGTTAGGAAAACCCCAGTGGTGGAGAGCTCTGGGAACCGTAGGTCCAAAATCACCTGTTCCCCCCAAGCATGGTACACTTACCACATCATATTTCAAGTTATTCATATACTGTATCCCAAAATATTATTTTCTGAAATAAACCTATCTAAATTTGCATTTAAGTGTTGAAACAGCTTTGCATGCTGAAAATGATTGCCTTCCGACACCAACAGGAGTGTGGATGGCAAGACTGGCACAAAAATATTGCCAAGATAAAACAAGTTCTTCAAAGCCTCTTGGAACAATTTACTACCTGCAGGAGTGAGACTCCACAGTTTCAATGTTCCCTTTCTAGGCCTCCAAAGTCAAGTGGCACGTCAGAACCAAATGGCTGTGGTGAGATCAATTTGCATTAACTATGTAAATCCAGCAATTTCACGACACGCAATTTATTTCAATGGGGAGACTCACGGCGAGGTTGCAATTTTTTCAGTTTTGTCGGCAAATCCTCCAGCAATTTGTGGAGAATCGGTATCTCTTCTTCACCAGGCTTCCCGGCCAATTAACAGGATGCGGGTCTGATGACATCATTTGATGATGCGTCATCAGCCAGTTTCCTTAAAGGGACCACGGCCACATTGAGTTTGACAGTTGTTCTGTCAGTGTTTGACAGCATTGAGGTGCTGCAAACACTGACAAGCACTGCACAAAGGTGGACACACTTGCACCCAGGCTCTCCAATGACTCCCTCCATATACTTATGGAGGGAGTCACAGCACGCAGGGAGGTTCTCTTCCCTTCCAAGGGTGGAAGAGACCTCCCCAGGACCCCAACGCAGCCTGGTTGCACATTGCACAGGAGGGCAAAAGCAGGGAAGTCGTCAGGGGCCCCTGGCTGCAGTGGTGCCAACCTTTCAATGATCTCAGTGGATCACGAAACGTTACTGCAAAGCCACACTCAAACTCACCCTGCTGTGCCACTCAACACATCCCCATCACTCTGCCTTCCATACCCATCTCCTGCACATCCTTACACCAACTTATCTTGCACCTCCACCCAACCCTCTCTATCTACATTATCACTTCCCCATCTCACTAGCCACCCCTCACACTCACCCTACTGCAAGCATACCAACTAACAACACACAAGGGTAGGCACTTGAGAGGTTTAGCCAATGTCCACGTGAAGTTTTTGGTAATGTGTTGTCATACAGTGAAATCTATATTTTCAACACTGCCCCTTATTGGACAGATCAGTGCGCACCTTGAGAAGTGTCTTACTGAGTTCCAGTGAATGTTGAGACATAACTCTCCCCCCCGCTATAGTGATGTATGTGCATGGAATGGCTTGGACATTAAAGGGATGCTTTACGGTTCTGGTGTGGGATGGTGTCAACCTGGCTCATCATGTGGCAGCCAGGGTTTACAGCGTCAAGTGAAGTAAATCTGGCCATGGTGATGCCATCGCTGGCCTCCCAGGCAGCAATGTTGTCAGGTGCTGATGCCCGGTGTCGTGTGCAGCATCAGGTGATGGCGGAGAAGGTTGGTGAGCCTGATGATGTTGGTGTTGGGGCTGATCATGGAAGGATTCAGAGGACCAAGGTTGATTTTTTCAAGGGCACTGATGTTGCTGCAATAGATGGCAGCTGCAGGTGAGATGACAGAAGCGATCTGTCAATGGTGAGAGAGGTTGTTCCAATGAGGTGGCACTGGACATACAGTTGGCTCTAAACACTTGCAAGCTAAAGAAATCTCTATATGTCTTACAAATGCAGTAACCAACAGTTTTTCTGCGCTCTGAAACTGACCATCTACAACATGGCATCCTTTACACCACTTCTGCAGCTATCAGCTTATCAGATACATCAGAGAAGACTCAACTCATGCCAGGGTGAGCTGGCGTGTTCCCCAAGCAGCGCGTAACCCGTGGGGGAGCACGTAAAATTGGAAGGAAGCATCGAAATACCATTAATTGGCTCTCAACAAGCCATTTAATGAGCTCAATTGTCTCCCCCGCCGCTTGGTGTCGGGTCAGTTCTGCGCTGACAGACCCGACACCTGGGAGACTCACGTGGAGGCGGGCTGACAGCGGGTTTCCTACCCGGTCAATCTTTGCTATTTTGACAGCGGACCCGCCTCCAAACCCGCCCTCTAAGCGCTGGCAAAATTCCGGCCATAGCAACTGGATGAATGAATATCCAAGGGAACACTGAGCAATATAATAAATATCAGTGGTAAAATATCAAACATTTTAACACAATAAGGTATGAATCATTACATAAAGATGGACCAGGGAAACAGCCTGTGAGATTTCTGGCCACTAAAAGCATCCTTGCATTGCAAGGCAATGATTGCCAGATATGTACTTGATTGCAAGTTCAGGGAGATGAGATGGACATTCAATAAAGCATTAGTGAGATCGCAAATGGAGTACTGTGTTTGCTTTAGGTAATCGAGGTTATGAAAACAGAGGAAAAGGGGTCAGAGGAGGGCAACAAAGATGATTCCAAGTTTTAGATCACTGACCCATGAAGAAAAGAGTCAGATCTGTTCTTAAATAGAAAAAAAAAGATTAAGGATATGCATGATCCAAGTTTTAAAACCTAAGTACAAGAATCAACAGGGTGGCTGTAGAGGTATTTTGTGTGCATCGAATGAACAATGGATCATGGTAAAGTTGACTTGAGCAGCAACTTGTTCAGATTTAGAATTGTTAGTTTATGGAGCAGACTGCCATGTAGCACGGTGAATGTAGACTCAGTTGAAGCACTCAAGAAAGGAAATGGAAATATTTCAAATTCAGCATGGGGTAGAGGCTTGACGCCAGCGCAGAAGGGAGCTGAAAATGATCTCAGTGGGTGCAACAACAAGGACCTAAATCAACAGGACCAGCTCAATGGTCTTTTCTTATTCCTACATTCATATTTTTACAAGTCAGCTAACATTACATTTGAATCAATGAAGCTTATATGGTGAATGTTTAAAGGGTTCTTTAATTGCTGACAATTAAGACTTACCTACTTCCAGTCAATTTAATTTTATTCCCTGCTTTAGCAGGTATGAAAGATCTGGAGTAAAATACCCACTATTCTACAAATTCAATTTCTGTTCTCAAAGTCCTTTCACATTTCCTCTTTCATTCTCCATTTGGTAGATTTCAATGTATCGCTGTAATTTCTTTATATTAAAGAAATCATTTAACATCTAGAGACGGGGTGGTGCAGTGAGTTAGAATGATGTCCATTCACCTTTGGCACCTGGATGTGCATCCAGCCAGACTGATGGGATGGAAGTTACCCCTCTCTCTCTCTCTCTAAGAACTGAAGGTCTTAAATTAATTTGGGCAGTCGCAAAACAGTCCCAGAGGACAATACAAAACTTTCAAATAAATCATCACTAATTGAAACAATTGTGCTTTTTGGAGCTTCTGTGTTAAAGCAGAGTACATGGCGCTTTACTCTACATCTAAACTGTGCTATTTCTGACCGGCAAGTGTTTGATATGAATACAAATAAAAAAATTGTTCAGTTCCCTCGAGTGCACACACTTTATTTTGATGAGCATAAATTCACTTCAAAAGCAATTCATCACGTCAAGTACTTTGAGATGTTTTGATGTGATAAACCACTATACCAGTATTATAAGAAATAACCTTAAAAAAAATTACTATAAAATGGAAGTAATTAAAACTCTATCACCAACAGGTCTTCTGCTGAAGTTATGGCAGATTATCAGGAGAATCCCTGCAGAAATTGAACATTACGCTAAAACCATCTCTTTCCCACCCGCCCCCCGCACCCCCCTTCTGACCCCCCGCATTTGTAAATTTGAGTAATTGGATGACAGCATTTTTGGATATGCAACTTTGCTGAAAAGAGCTGTAACTGGAGATACGATGGCCCTTATCTGCTGTAGTGTTAGGAGGCTAGTGAATGGAGAAAACAGTAATTCCTCCAGCTGAAAAATGAAGACTTTACCCATGTGGACATAAAATAAATTGGGAGATGATGCAAGCAATCTTCCCTTTAAGCTGCGTGGCCGTGCAGCAATCGGAAAGGTACCGTGCAGGCTGCTCACAAGCTGTTTTCTTAAGATACTGCGCGTGCGCTGCGGTACCTCGCACAAAAAACATTTTTTTTTAAAGAGGGAACATTAGATACAAGTGCTATTGAATGAATTTGATCTAATTCAGATTGTAAGATCGGCCCAGATTTTGCTCTAGTGGAGCATCTCGGGGCATGCCCAGTTAGTTAGACTTTTTCCTCACCTTTCAGTTCGAAAACTTCTTCCACCTCCGTAACATCACCCGACTCCACCCCTGCCTCAGCTCATCTGCTGCTGAAACCCTCATCCATGCCTTTGTTACCTCTAGACTTGACTATTCCAATGCACTCCTGGCTGGCCTCCCACGTTCTACCCTCCGTAAACTTATCATCCAAAGCCTGGCTGCCCATGTCCTACCAAGTTCTGTTCACCCATCACTCCTGTACTCACTGACCTACATTGGCTCTCGGTTAAGCAACGCCTCGATTTTAAAATTCTCATGCTCGTTTTCAAACCCCTCCATGGCCTCGCCCCTATCTCTGTAATCTCCTCCAGCCCTACAACACCGCAACACCCTCCACCTCCCCCAACACAGATATCTGCACTCCTCTAATTCTGGCCTCTTGAGCATCCCTGATTTTAATCATTCAACCATTGGTGGCCGTACCTTCAGCTGCAAAGACCCTAAGCTCTGGAATTCCCTCCCTAAACATCTCTACTTCTCTTTCCTCCTTTAAGACGCTCCTTAAAACCTACCTCTTTGGCCAAGCTTTTGGTCATTTCTCCTTATATGGCTCGGTGTCAAATTTTGTTTTATAACTCTCCTGTGACGCGTCTTTGAGACGTTTTACTACTTTAAAGGCGCTATATAATTACAAGTTGTTGTTGAAAACTTTTTGCGCTACAAATTGCTGGTTGTGCGAGCTGATAACGGCATGGCAAGGGCAATGGGGCATCTGGGACATTGATGAACAGGATCAATTGTCTATCTCCTTAAACAATGAGGTTTCAGGATTGAGAAAGCAGAGGAATGACAGAGAAGGGAATAGGGTGAATTAGAATCAAAGTAGGTACAGAAAGTGAAATAAAGAGAGAGAAACAAAGATTGGATTAAGAGAGAAAGTAAAAAGAGACAAAGCAAAAGTAAGAAAAAAATTAAAACATTTAAAATTTTAAAAATCTCCAATTTACTACCTCCAGAAATGAGATTCCAGTTTCAATTGTTCCTTTTCTGGCTGGAGAATTTGAGTGGCATTGCAGGAACATAAATCATTAAGAGGGTCCTTACGCTGTTAAGTACCAGCCCTAACTTTCTGCGGAGAGTTTAATTGGCAATTAATGCGCAATTGCAGCAATTTCTTGAAACTCAAAGGGAGGTTGAAGGGGAGCTGCCATTGTCGCTAATGCCAGAGAGACACAAATCATCCAGCAATTGCTGGATGATTTACACACTATTAATGACATGCATATTATACTTGCCGTTATTTTGCCAGCAAATTCTGGCCCATGATTGTGGAGAAAAAGGGTCATATTGGCTCGATTAAATTATCAAGAACTAAAATTCTCCCATTCTAAACAGTTAACAGAAACGGTAAAAAAAAATTCCTTGCAATGCTTGCAGACAGCAGTATTTTAAAGGATAGCAAAACAGACACTTACCCAGACGCAGTTGAATAAAAACTAAATGATTGAAGGCATGAATTGCCAACAATGATACAATGCCAAGTGTGGTTTGCAGATGGTATGAATTTTGAAACTTTAAATGATGAGGCCAAATTTGTGAAAATCATCCAAAAAACCCCAAGCTGCAACTGAACAAACCATATTCTTGATGAGTTCTGATGAAAGGTCATCGACATGAAACGTTAACTCTGTTTCTCTCTCCACAGATGCTGCCTGACCTGCTGAGTGTAGCCAGAATTTTCTGTTTTTATTTCTGATTTCCAGCATCCCACAGTATTTTGCTTTTATGTTCTTTATATAGTTCATCTTCTTGCCCTACTCTTTAAACCCCGGTATTGTCCTGTGACATGGGCCTTGATTCTGTACTTTGGTTTCTCAATAAAAAATTCATAGTTGGCAAACTAAACATTTTAGTTCAGCATTTTATTTTAGGCAAAAGACCAACCAGTATATATTTGTTGTGACAAAGTTTGTTCAACACTTAAAAATGATCTATACAATAGAAAATTAGTACATTATAAGTTGGGGTATTTTTTCTAGGCTTTACTAATCAGGAAGTCATGAAGAATGCAATTATTATATCAGATATCATACGGCTATAATGAGGAGTTAGCATTTTATAGTGTACAGATACTGGCCAGAGTTCAGGGTTATAAAAGGTTCTGACGAAGGGTCACAGACCTGAAACGTTAACTCTGTTTCTCTCTTCACGGATGCTGCCTGGCCTGCTGAGTGTTTCCAGCATTTTCTGTTGTTATTTCAGATTTCCTGCATCCGCAGTATTTTGCTATTGTGTTAATTGTAACACCCCTACTGCCATGCTGGCTGAGCTTAACAAAGGCAAGGAATCAAACCTGTGCTCCATTGGGCATGGCTTAGTAACACACTGCACTGTGCAAATATCCACTGAACTATCACAAGTGAAATTAATTTTAAAACCATAAATATAAAATAACATTGAAAATATGGTTGCCAGTAAGTGCTGGTAGAAAGTAATGAAGGGTGATTGGTAATTTTACATAGGTAGGCCTGCAAGTGCATCTCCCTTTATCTGGCTATTAAAAAGTGTAGAATGAGAATTGTAATAATTCACATGGATTTTTTTCTTGAAATGGAGTCTGAATGTATAGATGTAAAATAACGCAATCCGTTACATGGTGCACATTTGAACTCTCCTACATTTGTTGATGTTGATATCCGATAGCACTGTGCCAAGCACAAAACCATAGCATTTTCTTGATTGTAAATATTATCACTTTAAAACTCACAAGGTGGTCACTATTTGATAGCTGTCCTTTGTGCAACCTTCAAGTTGATGGTACAGGATGGAAAGAAAACCTTGAGGCTGGCAAGTCTGTAATGGTTCAAACATGTCTTCCTGGGAAGTATGAACCACAGGAAATGCTCACAGTTTTATATGCCAACAGAAAGAGTTTTGTTTCATGGTTTTCAAAAGCAGTGTTCTTCACAAGTATCACATCAACTGCTGCTGCCTTGCCTAATCCTCAGATTTAATTATTTTCTCAAATCAACAAGTTACAGGATTTAGATCTGCTGGTCCCACAAATTATCTGGACATTTATTTATGGTTTTATAACTTTTTAAAGCAGCCCAAATAAAATGATTATTACAGTTCCTTTATTACTATACTTTCATATAAAATGTTAGTGGAAGAGCTAACTGCAGATCAACGCGAAAATGCAGAGTAAGGAAGTGATCTGGGATTCAAAACTTATACCCACAGTTTGCAAAGTCCTCTTGCTTCCTGTATAATCTATTTGTCCATTTATCATTCAATACAGAGTGCAGCAACATTCAGGAAAGTGCAATCAAAGAACATAAGAATATAAGAATTAGGAGCAGGCGTAGGCCATACGGCCCTTCGAACCTGGTCCGCAATTCAATAAGATCATGGCTGATCTTCTACCTCAACTCCACTTTCCCGCCCGATCCCCAAATCCCTTGATTCCCCTAGAGTCCAAAATTCTATCCATAGCCCTTTCAGGTAGAGAATTCCAAAGATTCACAACCCTCCCAGTGAAGAAATTCCTCTTCATCTCAGTCTCAAATGGTCGATCCCTTATCCTGAGACTATGCCCCCTAGTTCTAGACTCTCCAGCCAGGGGAAACAACCTCTCAGCATCTACCCTGTCAATCCCCCTCAGAATCTTATATGTTTCAATTAGATCACCTTTCACTAGTGTTTAGATCAGAGTGAATTTATAAAAAGGTGAAAAATATTTTGATCAAGAAAGAAAACTATATAATTTTGCTCTATATAGTGACAGGACATTTTTCTTATTGAGCCATATCTTACTGTAGCAGGGCATCTAATGGCATCTGCCATTAGTTAGACTTGTCCTTGCACCCTACAGCTCAAAATATTTTTGCCCTCTTTAGTTGCAGAAAGTACGAGCTGATAAGAGCGCAGCGAGGGAAACAGGGCATCTGGGAACGAAGTGAACAGGGCAACCAACAGGCCATCTCCATAACCAATGAGGTTCAAGGACTGGGAAAAAAACAGCGGAAGGACTGAGAAGGAGGGCAAATTAAAGGGGCTCAATTCAATGTCAAATCAGGTAGAGAAAGATAGAGAGAGGGGGAAAAGATTGGACTGAGAGAGAAAAAAAGAAACAGAAAGGAAAAGTAAGAATTTTTTTTGGAAAACTGCCATTTTTTAAATCTCCCTGAAAAATTCAAAACCTGAAGAAATGAGACTCCACACTTGCAATAGATAATTTGGTGCCGGAGAGGTTGTTTGGCAGTAGTTAACAATTATCACGTTGTTAAAAGGGTACTTATGCTACTAATTACTAGCCCTAAATTTCTGCAGTGGGTTTAGTTCGTATCTACCGCGCAAATACGGTAACCTCATGACATTCAATGAATGTCAATGGTGAGGCAGACACCAAAATGCCGTTTTTTGCAAAGTTAACAGCGGAGCAGCAAAACTAACTAAGACAGCAACCTTTAGATATCATTAGCGCCATTAGCCTCGCCGTTATGTTGACAGCAAAATCTGGCCCATTATTTGTTCATTGATTGCAAGCACTGGTCATAATCGGAAAGTAAATGACCTCAACGCAAATATCCTTGCAATGGTATTTTGTACTAGAGTCAGCACTTATGGATTGGAGAAATGGAACACATTATCTCCAAAAATAAAATGGAAGGACAAACCAGCAGAGTAAACCTGGATTTCGAGCTGTTAATGATTATGAAAACTTCTGTGGCCAAAACTGTATCTGAAATGTGGAAATGTGACTTAAAAGGAATGTCGAGACGATGTCTAATGCTCATGACTTATTAGATACAGACAGCTGCAGTATTGAGAAGGCAAGCTGTGACTTCAGAGCGAGTACAGGACTGAATGAGTGTATGTATCATACCAGTGCCCCTACTGTCTCCAATCATGTTATTTTTGGGTTAGATGTATAAAAAGATTTCAGGATTCAGGTTTTTTTTTGATGTAGTAATTTACTAATGATTCACATTGAGGAATCTCAATCCTAAAGTTCTTTCCCCCCACCTTAAAGCTTAAAGATCTGGATCTATTTAAGAAACCAAAGATGTGATAATCAACTACGGGGTTCTGGAAAAATCTTTTGTATTTTAAAAATGACAGTAAAGGAATTTAAAAGAGGATCAAATATAATTTATTATCTTGTGACGCATAGCACTGGTTTCCGCTGATTGTACAAGTGAGGAAGACTGGAGATTAGAGAGAGACATTAGACGTCCCGTTAAACTCACACTATTTGTGGTGTCAAGCTTAGCACATTCTTAATGCACAAGAGAAACCATAATTTCAATCCAGTGTTACTCAAGTTATTGTTCCTCTACTTTGCATATTAATTTTGATATTTCTTGCATAGGGAATTGGAAAATCAATGTCTGGCACTTTTCAAATAATCAAGATTTATGATGCACCAGTAGCCAAATTTAAAAGTTAGTACTGCATGAATTTGTTTTGAAATAGTTATGGTATCTCTGAAAATATGATCTTGCTTTGAATTGTTTTTCTTTCACCAGAAAATAAAAGATATTGAAAGGTGAATTAAATTGAAACCTTTTAAAATAAATTAGAAGAAACAAAACCAGTACCAATTAAAATAGTTCCTTTTCTGTAAATGCGTTGGAGAGGGTCAAGAGTTCAGTTGACCTTCAGAACTAAAATTATGAATAGCTTCAAAAATTTCAAAAAACGTGACCAAGCTTTTTTATGATGTTGAAGATTAGAGTCAAACAGGTACTGTAATTATGGGAAATTTAATATTTAATGTGGCCATTCATAGACTATTTAAAGTTCAGGTTTTCCAAGATGTTGTAGCTCATAGTTTTCTCAAGAGTAAAATTGGAAACTTATCCGAAAATTTAATTTTCCAAAAGGAAATCGCGATAGTGTTTCGCAAGTTAAAAGACATCAGAACCTGCCCTACAGTATGATAGTGTAGTGGACTAGAGATTGAGACTAATAATCCAGAGAACGAGAGTTCAAATCCCACCATAGCAGTTTGAGAATTTGAATTCAGTTTTTTTTTTAAATGCTGTTATCAGTAAAGTGACCAATGTGTGCCTCCAGTGCCACACCAATGTGGTTTACTCTTACTTGGTTGCATCAAACCACAACAAAGACCCACCACCTTCTCAGGGTAACTGGGGATGGACAATAAATGCAGCCTTTGCAGTGAAGCCCACATCTCGAGGATAAATAATTTTTTTGAAAAACCTCCATCACCTGAATCTCAATTGCCCAATTTTCCAATCATCCACTAGAATTTCTGAGAGACAAAGCCTATGCAAACCATTGCCTCAGTGGAAAGTCCACCAACACCAATCTCCTCCTGAGCTACAAAAGTCAACCTCTTAATCCAACAATAACTTATTTGTATTTCATTAGTCTTCATTCCTGCGCAAAGAGTATTGCTGGACCAGATCAAAATGCAGGGATATTAGATTGTATACTAACCATTTAGTATAATAATGCAATGCAAATTATTTGAAAAAAATAATCCATGTACTATATTTAAATATGAAACTAACTGTCCTTCTGCACACACAAGAATTCAATAGCTCTCTCTTCAAAAATGTGGTTAATTTTTTTGAAGAAAAAAAGCAGGGTAGTTCTCCCCAGTATCCTGTCCCGTATTTACCCCTCAACGAAAACAGATTATCTGGTCAATATCACATTGCTGTCTGTGGCACCTTGCTGTGCGCAAATTGGCTGCCACGTTTCCTATATTACAAAATGACTACACTTAAAAAATACTTTATTGGCTGTAAAGCGCTTTGGGACGTCCTGTGATCGTGAAAGGCGCTATATAAATGCAAGTTCTTTCTTTAAGGTTTCAGATGGCAGCAAAGAAGCTTGGAGAGAATGATCTCTTCAGAATCACTTCCCTGAAACAGTTTTAAACTTCCAACAGCATGACTTAGGAACACAAAGCACTGAACAATTCACTATTCCAAATGAAGTCAGGTAAATGTCAACCCCCCCACCCCCAACTCATTTCTAAGTTGTTATTTTTGGGACAAATCTATTTGCTCGTGTGGAGGGTAAACGCCAACGTGGACTAGTTGAGCTGAATGGCCTGTTTCTGTGTTGTAACCTCCATGTATTTTTATGTATTTGGTCGCTGTTTCAGCCTAATTGGGTCACCTTCTAAAGAATTTTTTTTTAGAATGAATAAACTTTAATATGAACACTGGGAGTGAATACTTCATCTGAAACAAAATAACCCTTGTTTAAAGCTATGTCAACAACCACGTTCTGGCTTGAGGAGGCTGCACTGCATCGACATAGAAATGAAAGCAAGTACTGAAAATTCCTCCCATACGAGGAGTCAGTAGTGTTACATAAATCATTCAAAATCAGTAAGACTGTCACAAGGAGATCATGCAGACATGCAAATAGTACTGTGAAGTAAAGGTGACTAGCCTAAAATAACACCCTTTATGTAGTACAAAATAAGCTTTTGAGTGTTTATGCCAGCACTGTCACTTTAAAAACGAATGCTAACAGAAATCATGAATAAATGAAAAATACTCAATTGTTAGCGCCAAAATTTCTGAATGGAACCCAGTGTCTGATGTAGAAAGAACATTTAAGACGTTTACATCAGAATCTAAATGAAGCTATTTTTAAAAAAGTTACTGAGTTGACAAGTTAGTATTCACTAACCAACAATTAATCAGATATACAAAAAAAAACCTTATCTGGTTTCAATCCAGCCCAGAAGGAAAGATATTAAATAGATGATATGATGACGTTAGAACTTTAGTGGTTATCTAGTTCAGCGTAGTTTTAATCTAGTGAATACCCTAGCTAACTAGCCAACTATTGCCTACCCAATGCATTTTCTTGACATTTGCTTCCAGAACAAAAATCTCAAGAATGAGGTTTTTATTTCAGAAACGATCACTTTCTTTTTAATGAATAGAACATAAGAACATAATAGGAGCAGGAGTTGGCCATTTGGCCCCTCGAGCCTACTCCGCTATTCAATAAGATCATGGGTGATCTTCTACCTCAACTCCACTTTCCTGCACTATCCCCATATCCCTTAATATCCAAAAATCTATCGATCTCTGTCTTGAATATACTCAACGACTGAGCCTCCACAACCCTCTAGGGTAGAGAATTCCAAAGATTCACCACTCTTGAAGTGAAGAAATTTCTCCTAATCTGTCCTAAATGGCCGACCCCTTATTCTGAGACTCTGACCACTGGTTCTAGACTCCCTAGCCAGGGGAAACATCCTCCCTGCATCTACCCTGTCAAGCCCTGTAAGAATTTTGTATGTTTCAATGAGATCACCTCATTCTTCTAAACTCTAGAGAATATAGGCCTAGTCTACTCAATCTCTCCTCATAGGACAATCCCAGGAACCAGTCTGGTGAACCTTCGTTGCACTCCCTCTATGGCAAGTATATCCTTCCTTAGGTAAGGAGACCAAAACTGTACACAATATTTCAGGTGTGGTCTCACCAAGCCCTATGTAATTGCAGTAACACATCTTTACTCTTATACTCAAATCCTCTTGTAATAAAGGCCAACATACCATTTGCTTTCTTAATTGCTTGCTGTACCTGCATGTTAACTTTCAGTGATTCGTGTACAAGGACACCCAGGTCCCTCTGAACACCAACATTTCCCAATCTCTCACCATTTAAAAAACACTCTGCTTTTCTATTTTTCCTACCAAAGTGGATAACTTCACATTTCTCCACATTATATTCCATTTGCCATGTTCTTGCCCACTCACTTAGCTTGTCTATATCCCCTTGAAGCCTCTTTGCATCCTCCTCACAACTTACATTCCCAAGAAAGTAACGCGCCAAAATGCTGCATCGTGGAGTGAGCTTATGCCTGCAATTCCCACGTGACATTATCCCCACCTCAGGTGGTCCATTTCAGAGAATGGCGAAGTAGAACCCAGACACCTTTGGGACAAAATCAGCCAGAACCATTTTCCACACACATTCCAGCAGCCCATTACAGAGTAACATTGGCAGCGGTTTGAGCAGGTCACCTGCCTAGCCCTCAGCCTAGGAGGTTGTGTATGGCATGCTGAATGGACAACCCGAAAAGAGAAATGAGGGGGGGAAAAAAAGGCAATAGAAATAATAAAAATAGAATATGCTGGAAATTCACAGCTGGTCAGTCGGCATCTAAAGACAAAAGATAATTTAACATTTTGAGCAAGATCTTTCTCGGTGAACTGGAAATATTAACTTTTGTTTCACAGCCGACAGAGCCGACTGATGTTAGGGAACTTAGGACCTCATCCAAAGAAAAGGAATTCTCTGGGTGTCCAGGCCAACATTCCTTCCTCAACCAATATCACTTTAAAAAACAGATTAACTGATGGCTCATGTCAGTGTTGCTTGTGGGATATTGCTGGTCAAAATGGCTGCTGCATTTGCCAATGCAACAGTCACTACACATCCAAAATAATTCACTGTATGAATCTTTTGATGTGATATAATGTGTATATATATCACATCAATATGCACTTTATTACATCAAAATATATAAACCTGAAGCTTTATCTTTGCAATACAGAATATTTATTGAAAGAAGGAAGTGATTTGTGTTTTCTGCTGTACAAGATTCTTCACTTTACATGCAACAGGCATCATTTAATGAAATTGTGGGAAGCAGCAGGGACTGAACAAAATTCAAGGCGGGAGCTGTTAATACATTAGCAGTACATGGCAAAACAATAACATTATTGGTGGGTTTTACATGGCCAATTTATTTTCAGCCTTTTATCAATCACCTAAAGGAAATCAGAGGTTTCAGCCTAATCTGCCAAATTAATGTGACAGGATTCAAGCCAAGGTAGTATTTGGCCATTTCTATTGGGGTAGCGCGTGATGCTGCTTCATACACGTCATATTTTTATATTTCTACCGTGGAGGAAATAGGTTTATTGTCACACCAATTATAGGAGTATAAAATGTCCAACAGCTGGCACTTTGGAGGCCCAGTCAGTGTGTCAGCATTTGCTAATAAAACTCAGTGTGGACTACGTTTCCTCTCCACCAGTTCTGCTCCTCCCAGAGTTTGGCTTCTAAAGCACCAGAGCCAGTCCTTTTCTACTCTCAGCACTGTTCCCTCCACATACAGCGGGTAGGTACTCGTGAGAAGTTTCTGCCTACAGTATATACAGAGGCCACAATCCTTGCCTTTAGCACTGCGAGTGGTGTTGTGGGCGAGGGGGACTGATTGCAGTGCACCAGTTATCAGGCTCAGATAGGAGCAGGAAAAAAAATATATTATGAAAGGAAGAGGGGAATGAATGGCAATGAAAGAGGTGGGGGGGGGAGAGAGGAAATAGATAGCTGTGCAGGGGAGAGGGTAGGATGAAAATTAGTGGCAATGAAGGGGATGGAAATGAATAGCAATAGAAGGGGGAAAAATTGATGGGGAGAGAGAGAGAATCTGGGAGCAGTGCACAGCAATTTTTTGCCTTCAACATCTGGATTTCCCCTTCAGGCCTTTATGTACTTGTGTTTCTTTGTGTTCCTCCAACACAAGTGAAGGAATGCTTGTACCTACTGCTGAAGTTACAAAGCCTGCTTGTTTTCACAGGTCAGGGCTGTTCTTGAGTGGTTAGCTTTTTGGGATGGTCAGGTTTTTTCGAAGCGGTTGGTCAGCTTTTGCAAATGTTCTCGGAGCAAAGCCAGAGTTTATTCCACTGACGTGTCAGACTCACCCAAGAGTGACAAGTCCTTCTTCACTTGTGTATAAGACTAAATATCTCAACTTGGAATCTTTCCCCGTGTATGCAGAGACTTAGTACTGTACTCAGTTTAAATCTTATTTATATCGGCGGGGAGTTCTTCTCAAACGCTGGTTTTTTTTAAAATGAGAAAGAGGGAGGAGATTTTAGCCATGGCTTTCCGCTTCTGTGCTTGCCGGCCCGCAATTGCTTGGTCACTGATTTTAATGGCAGAATATCAGGGACCAGCGTGCACAGAAGTGGAAATCCCAGGCCTTTGTCTTTAGGCGGATAAAGGATGTTACTGCTAAGGAATGAACTTCCCATTTTCACACGGACTCCTTGTCAAACACTCATGCGAGGGATACTACAAATTCAATGTGGGTTAACAGCTCATTGTACAATTCCCAATAATGCACCTTTAACCCAGAGTTCAGAGTAGCAGCTCCTAATGCGTCACTGAGAATTCCATTTCTTACACCAGGTATAGGTTCAGAATCAGACTGTTAATTTAGTGATAAATTTTGGCCAGATTCTGTGCTGGGGACTCATGATCACTCTGCTGTATTAAAACTGGCTAGACTCATTTCACATTTCATTCTTACTGCCATTGCAGACTTTGATCCCATCAATCTGGGTTTGATTCACTTCTGGCACCTACAGTTGAAAGGAGTGTATTCTAATTCCCTGTATTATATGCTGCAGTGACATATTTTATTTTAAATTCAGGGCAAATCCTACCTCAGTTTGCTTCTATATACTGGGTACAAATCTCACATGTCTTGGGGTGAGCTTAGATTTATGGCTGAGTATAATGAACAGCTACAACATACAAAGGGTTAACATGGCAGAGCACTGCACTGAAATAGTATGCTAACTTCATATTTTTCTTCATTTTCTAATCATCATGATGGCTTTATAAATAGCTTTACAGGTACATAGAGGATATATACTTTCCCATGCTTTCCCCAGGTTCACATTAGTGGACTTGGCTAGAAAAGCAGTTAAAATAGAAATTTTACTAGCAATGAACTAAAGGAGAAGATCAGTCACAAAAGGTAACTAATTAAAGCCATTTACTTGATCGCAAGTTCCAAAGACAAAACACCATTTGAATGTCTAAGCAAATTGTTAAAGATTTACACAATATCCTTTTTAAAAAAAGATGGTAATTTCTAAATCTTTGGCTCCTTTTTTTTTTAAAAAGATAATTGCTTATAAGAAAATTGTGCATTTCAAGATATGTACTGTATATTATCAAATTCAATAGCTTGCAAGTTGTTAATTTGACACCGGCATTTTTGTGGCACTAAATTGATTCAATGCACTGCAGGAAGGGGAACCTGTTTAATTAATCACAAGCGACTCTAACTTTAGATTACAATAAAAGAATATTTAAAATCTATACAGCAAGTTACTGTATTACTTTAGCAAGGGAAAATATCAAAGCAACATCCTAATTCCAGTGTAAATTAGTCTGCCAAATACTAACCTTGCCAACCACCAGAATTTGCAAGATCACTGTCTACTGATTTCCACACTTTATACAGGGTACAAAGTTGTTCCATTCTTTTAAATATACTGTAGAATTTTGGTAAAATGGACATTAATGCATAGCTGACTAGTGTAAGTTATTGGGTGACGGCTGCAGTTACTCTGGGTGTATGAATTTGAATCGTAATGTGGCTAGTTAGGGTAGTAATTTGTGTAAACGTTGGTGTACCGGTCAGAGCATGTGAGAGAGAGGGAAGGGGAGGATGAGAGAAAATGGAAAAGCTTCAGGCAGTATGGATTGCATGTATAAGCGGAGAGATTGCTATGGTCACGACGAGCATTTTAACAGGTTTCTTCCTGAATAAAAAGAACAGCCAATTAAAACAGGAGGTCGTTATAGCCATGAGTAGGAAGATGATCTGCAATCATTACGTCTCAAGTATTACTGCTACATTTGTTTGATGAACGTCATTTGTTATGCATTAATGGCTGCTCTTAACTAATTGTAGAGCAGTTATACTGCTGGTACCAGTGTAGGCAGACAACATATAATTACATAGCTCACTTGTAAACCAGTCCGATTCAACATCTGGGTATACACAAGGTATTTTATCCCTCGTCTTTCCTGATTATCCCTGTAACTGCATACCCCTTTCTATCAACATCATTAAAAGAAAACAGATTATCTGGTCATTACCATATTGCTGTTTGTGGGAGCTTGCTGTGCGCAAATTGGCTGCCATGTTTTCTACATTACAACACTGACTACACTTCAAAAGTACTTCATTGGCTGTAAAGCACTTTGGGACGTCCCGAGGTCATGAAAGGCGCTATAGAAATGCAAATCTTTCTTTTCTTCTTTTATCTCTAATCTTCCCCAGCCAAAAAACAAATTGAGAAATGGTGAATTTATTATACCCATTTACCACTTAACTTACTCAAAGCACAGTGCCAGTCCACTTGAAGACTTTTGCTGTCATGATAATTATTGGTGAACCTTTTTCTTGTTTGAGAAGGAAGAGGAGCCAGAAGGATCATGATTTACAAAGATGTATTTTAACAGGATTTATTTCATTACAAGGCGAATAGTTCCAGAATCACTGAGGTTAGGCCAATGGTCTTTTCCTGCCCAGAACATATTGGCCCTGAAATTGCAGTCTCCCTGACGGCGTACTCTCAGAGTATGCCATCATAATCCATTTGAAAAGCCTCACAACTTCCGAGTTTCCGCATGCGCGAACCGCCTTGACAAGTTGCCCGAAATGCATGGAAAAATCAGTATTGCTGGCGCAGAGTTGGGCTATTTGCTATAACAACTACCCAGCAATTGCCCACGAAACTATTACGGCTGGTAAAATCAGGCATAGGGCCTGCTTTCATCAGCGTTTTTTTTTATTCGTTCATGGGATGTGGGCGTCGCTGGCAAGGCCAGCATTTATTGCCCATCCCTAATTGCCCTTGAGAAAGTGGTGGTGAGCCGCCTTCTTGAACCGCTGCAGTCCGTGTAGTGAAGGTACTCCCACAGTGTTGTTAGGGAAGGAGTTCCAGGATTTTGACCCAGCGACGATGAAGGAACGACGATATATTTCTAAGTCAGGATGGTGTGTGACTTGGAGGTGGTGGTGTTCCCATGCGCCTGCTGCCCTTGTCCTTCTAGGTGGAAGAGGTCACGGATTTGGGAGGTGCTGCCGAAGAAGCCTTGGCGACTTGTTGCAGTGCATCTTGTAGAAACATAGAAACAAAGAAGATAGGAGCAGGAGTAGGCCATTCGGCCCCTTGAGCCTGTTCCGCCATTTAATGAGATCATGGCTGATCATCCAAATTCAGTACCCTGTCCCTGCTTTCTCACCATATCCCTTGATCCCTTTAGCCTTAAGAAATATATCTAACTCCTTCTTGAATATATTTAATGAATTGGCCTCAACTGCCTTCTGTGGTAGAGAATTCCACAGGTTCACCACTCTCTGGGTGAAGAAATTCCTCATCTCAGTCCTAAATGGCTTACCCCGTATCCTTACAAGCATTGTAACTTTACCTGAGGAAGGGGCGACAGCTCCGAAAGCTTGTAATTTTAAATAAATCTGTTGGACTATAACCTGGTGTTGTGCGACTTCTCACCCTTATCCTTAGACTGTGACCCCTGGTTCTGGACTCCCCCACCATTGGGAACATCCTTCCTGCATCTAGTCTGTCTAGTTCTGTTAGAATTTTATAAGTTTCAATGAGATCCCCTCTCATTCTTCTAAACTCTAGCAAATACAAGCCCAATCGACCCAATCTCTCTTCATACGTCATTCCTGCCATCCCAGGTATCAGTCTGGTGAATCTTCGCTGCACTCCCTCCATGGCAAGAACATCCTTCCTCAGATAAGGTGACCAAAACTGCACATAATACTCAAGGTGTGGTCTCACCAAGACCCTGTACAACTGCAGCAATACATCCTTGTTCCTGTACTCAAACCCTCTCGCTATGAAGGCCAACATACCATTTGCCTTCTTAACCGCCTGCTGCACCTGCATGCTTACCTTCAGCGACTGGTGCACAAGGACACCCAGGTCTCGTTGCACTTCCCCTTTTCCCAATCTATTGCCGTTCAGATAATAATCTGCCTTCCTGTTTTTGCCACCAAAGTGGATAACCTCGCATTTATCCACATTATACTGCATCAGCCATGCATCTGCCCAATCACCCAACCTGTCCAAATCATACTGGAGTTTCTCTGCATCCTCCTCACAGCACACACGCCCACCCAGCTTTGTGTCATCTGCAAACTTGGAGATATTACATCTAGTTCCCTCGTCTAGATCATTAATATATATTGTGAATAGCTGGGGTCCTAGCACCGATCCCTGCGGTACCCCACTAGTCACTGCCTGCCACTCGGACAAAGACCCGTTTATTCCAACTCTTTGCTTCCTGTCTGCCAACCAGTTCTCTATCCAAGTCAGTACCTTACCCCCAATCCCATGTGCTTTAACTTTGCACGCTAATCTCTTATGCGGGACCTTATCGAAAGCCTTCTGAAAGTCCAAATACACCACATCCACTGGTTCTCCCTTATCTATTCTACCAGTTACATCCTCAAAAAATTCGAGTAGATTAGTCAAGCATGATTTACCTTTTGTAAATCCATGTTGACTTTGTCCGATCCTGTCACTGTTTTTCAAGTGCTCTGCTATTACATCTAGATGGTACACACTGCAGCCACGGTACGCCGGTGGTGGAGGGAGTGAATATTAAGGTGGTGGATGGGGTGCCAATCAAGCGGGCTGCTTTGTCCTGGATGGTGTTGAGCTTCTTGAGTGTTGTTAGAGCTGCACTCATCCAGGCAAGTGGCGAGTATTCCATCCCACTCCTTACTGGTGTCTTGTAGATGGTAGAAAGACTTTGGGGAGTCAGGAGGTGAGACACTCGCCGCAGAATACCTAGCCTCTGACCTGCTCTTGTTGCTACAGTAGTTAAGTGGCTGGTCCAGTTAAGTTTCTGGTCAATGGTGACCCTCAGGATGTTGATGGTGGGGGATTCGGCGATGGTAATGCCGTTGAATGTCAAGGGGCGGTGATTAGACTCTCGCTTGTTGGAGAGAGTCATTGCCTGGCACTTGTGTGGCGCGAATGTTACCTGCCACTTATCAGCCCAAGCCTGAATGTCGTCCAGGTCTTGTTGCATGCGGGCATGGACTGCTTCATTATCTGAGGAGCTGTGAATGGCACTGAACACTGTGCAGTCATCAGCGAACATCCCCATTTCTGACCATATGATGGAGGGAAGGTCATTGATGAAGCAGCTGAAGATGGTTGGGCCCAGGACACTGTCCTGAGGAACTCCTGCAGCGATGTCCTGGGGCTGTGATGATTGACCTCCAACCACCACAACTATCATCCTTTGTGCTAGGTATGACTCTAGCCAGTGGAGAGTTTTCCCCCTGATTCCCATTGACATCAGTTTTTCTAGGGCTCCTTGATGCCACACTCGGTCAAATGCTGCCTTGATGTCAAGGGCAGTCACTCTCACCTCACCTGTGGAATTCAGCTCCTTTTTCCATTGGACCAAGGCTGTAATGAGGTCAGGAGCCGATATGGATTATCCACTCGGCACTTCCGGCTGAAGATAGTTGCAAACGCTTCAGCCTTGTCCTTTGCACTCACATGCTGGGCTCCACCGTCATTGAGGATGGGGATATTCTTGGAGCCCCCTCCTCCCGTTAGTTGTTTAATGGTCCACCACCATTCATAACTGGATGTGGCAGGACTGCAGAGCTTTGATCTGATCTGTTGATTGTGGGATCGCTTAGCCCTGTCTATAGCATGCTGCTTCCGCTTTTTAGCATGTATGTAGTCCTGTGTTGCAGCTTCCCCAGGTTGGTACTTCATCTTTAGGTACGCCTGGTGCTGCTCCTGGCATGCTCTTCTTCACTCTTTATTGAACCAGGGTTGATGGTAATGGTAGAGTGAGGGATATGCCGGGCCATGAGGTTACAGATTGTGATGGAATACAATTCTGCTGCTGCTGACGGCCCACAGCGCCTCATGGATGCCCATTTTGGCCGGTGGTAGATCTGTTCTGAATCTATCCCATTTAGCATGGTGATAGTGCCACACAACACGATGGAGGGTGTCCTCAGTGTGAAGACGGGACTTCATCTCCACAATGACTGTGCGGTGGTCACTGCTACCAATTCAGTCATGGACAGATGCATCTGCGACAGGTAGATTGGTGAGGACGAGGTCAAGTAGGTTTTTCCCCTCATGTTGGTTCTCTCACCATCTATCACAGGCCCAGACTGGCAGCTATGTCCTTCAGGACTCGGCCAACTCGGTCAGTAGTGGTGCTACCGAGTCACTCTTGGTGATGGACATTGAAGTCCCCCACCCAGAGTACATTCTGTGCCCTTGCTACTCTCAATACTTCTTCCAAGTGGTGTTCAACATGGAGGAGTACTGATTCATCAGCTGAGGGAGGGCAGTAGGTGGTAATCAGCAGGAGGTTTCCTTGCCTATGCTTGACCTGAAACCATGAGACTTCATGGGGTCTGGAATCAATGTTGAGGACTCCCAGAGCCACTCGTTCCCGACTGTATACCACTGTGCCGCCACCCCTGGTGGGTCTATCCTGCCGGAGGGACAGGACATACCCAGGGATGGTGATGGAGGAGTTTGGGACATTGGCTGAAAGGTATGATTCTGTGAGTATGACTATGTCAGGCTGTTGCTTGACTAGTCTGTGGGGCAGCTCTCCCAATTTTGGCACAGATGTTGGTGAGGAGGACTTTGCAGGGTCGACTGGGCTGGGTGTGCCGTTGTCGTGTCCGTAGCCGGTGCCGAGGTCGATGCCAGGTGGTCCATCCGGTTTTTTTGTTGTTATTGTGTTTCGTAGCGGTTTGTTACAACTGAGTGGCTTGCTAGGCCATTTCAGAGGGCAGTTAAGAGTCAACCACATTGCTGTGGGTCTGGAGTCACATATAGGCCAGACCGGGTAAGGACGGCAGATTTCCTTCTCTAAAGGACATTGGTGAATCAGATGGGTTTTTACGACAATCCGGTAGTTTCATGGTCATTACTGATACTAGCTTTTTATTCCAGATTTATTTAAGTAACTGAATTTAAATTCCCCAGCTGTTGTGGTGGGATTTGAACTAAAAATCCAAAATTATGCACATACACTTTAAATTAGTTTATGCAAATATTGGTCCAGATTAAGATGTTTAAAATTATTTATTAAAAAATATATTTTTTTAATTGAATTTGGTGCAATGAAGGGACTTATGAATAAAACTGATATTCAGTACATTTATATTTATTAGAATTCTGTACATTGTATAATTATTTGGGGATTCCATTGCGTATCATTAGGGGATTCCCTTCGTAAATGATTGCAATGGAATCCTCCTTTGGGATTGGAGGACCGGGCCCACGTGATCCCAGGGACGCTTCCGAACCGCCTGCATCCCTGGGACCCGTGGACCTTTACGCTGACGTCCGCCTGGAGGCCCGAGACTGGAACGCTCTGCAGTCTGGACGCCTGGAGGTAGGTTCGGATTTGTTTCGTCGGTCGGAGGCGTAGTCCGGAAGTACGCCTCTGACCGCAATTTCTACCCCCTTGTGGTTTTAGACAAATGAAACGGGTAAGGGAAATTTCGTCTCATTAAGATTATGCCCTGGTGGCAAAGTAATATTTTTTTAATTCTCAGAATAAGCAAACATTATAAATACTTCAAATAATTTTTTTTCACATTGCATTCTTGCAACATTCCACATTACTCCTTTTGACAGGACAGGCAACTATGGATATTGCCATAGATGTCACCTGATCTGGGTCTCCAGCCTGGATCGCTCAGTCTGTGGACTAAATGCTTTTTGCTGTCTTACATTCTTTGAATTATCCATAATTAGAAAAGATACATCTTTGTATAACAAGATTAGTTCAAGGTTACATAAAACAAAAGAGCAGTGTTTCAAAAATGATCATATTGGGACACATCTAAAAGTACATACTGTTTGATCTTGTCATTCTTCGGTCCAAATTTTGGTCCAGTTGGTCCTCTTCTGCAGAGAAAACATAAAATCAGAAATGCTGAAACAGGATAGGCATATAAATCACAATTAAACAATCTGAAAACATGACATATTAGGCAGGTTATCAAACTTTATTCTTACTATCCCGTCATGATCATCACCATCAGTCCACCGTATACATAGCACCTTCTATCCAACACTGATCCCCAGCTGGGACAGTCGTGGACTCCTAATGGCATCCAGTGCTAATTGTGCTCGATCATGGAATCAGACAGCACAGAAGGAGGCTGTTCAGCCCATTGTGCCTGTGCCGGCTCTTTGAAAGAGCTGCCCAATTAGTCCCACTCCCCTGCTCTTTCCCCATAGCCCTGCAAATGTTTCCTTTTCAAGTATTTATCCAATTCCCTTTTGAAAGTTACTATTGGATCTGCTTCCACCGCCCTTTCAGGCAGTGCATTCCAGATCATAACAACTCGCTGTGTTAAAAAAATCATCATCTCCCCTCTGCTTCTTTTGGCATTATCTTAAATCTGTGTCCTCTGGTGACCCACCCTCCTGCCAATGGAAACAGTTTCTCCTTATTTACTCTGTCAAAACCCCTCTAATATATCTCCCCTTGAACTTCTCTGCTCTAAGGGGAACAATCCCAACTTCTCTAATCTCCCCACGTAAACTGAAGCCCCTCATCCCTGGCACCATTCTAGTAAATCTCCTCTGCACCCACCCTCAATGAATAGGTTGGGGGAAATCATTTATGATCAGGATGAAGGAAAACAAATCATTTCTATTTGGTCCATTCCATAGAGAAATTAGCACACAACAAATACTTCACACACGTGATGAATGGAGCCAGAGAACCAATTAAAAATGGGATAGGATTAAAACTAGTCCTTACTGGAGTACAAACTTGTAAATGTTATTGAAGTCTTTGCTCATGACATACCCATTTTCTTTTGTTGCAGTTGTGAATTTAGCTTTTACAAAAGAATGACATAATAGATGAGATAGAAAAGCTATGGGTATCACTTCACCAGCTCAGTAGTTTGAACTGGTTCAGAGTGTGATACGATCCAGTAGCTCAGTGGGCTAATGTACTTTGTTCCACGGTACTAAGCCACATAGACCAGGAAGATCGCAGATTCAATCTGTGGTCAGCACCGAGTTAGCCAATCTCAGC
This sequence comes from Squalus acanthias, assembly GCA_030390025.1. Taxonomy (NCBI): domain Eukaryota; kingdom Metazoa; phylum Chordata; class Chondrichthyes; order Squaliformes; family Squalidae; genus Squalus; species Squalus acanthias. The sequence goes on from CM059439.1 coordinate 73,677,687, forward strand.
AAGGCAGTGACAGAAGTGCTACAATGTCCCTGGGCTAGCGAGAGGGGGAAAACCATGGCCATGGTTCCTGCAGGAAAGTAAAATGTTTGCACACTGGGCAAGGACAAGAACGGGCTCAGCCTTGCTGCCTTCCCCTCCCCGAGTCAAACCAGCTGTCGACAGTCATGGTGCCTAGGCTCACACTTAATAAATGGCCATTTAGGCGAGGCATAGGGGGCTGGAGGTACCCAAGAAACTGTGGCCCAGCGTGAGTCACTGCCTATGGGAGCAGTCGCTCTGAAAGCTTGTGATTTCAAATAAAACTGTTGGACTATAACCTGGTGTTGTGCGACTTCTCACTTTTGTCCACCCCAGTCCAACACCGGCATCTCCGCATTATGGAGAAGAGAAGATGGGAAAAGAGTTTAATCTCTTTGTTTGTTTTCTATTGTATTGTGATATTTTGCTCACAGCCATTCAGTTCAACATCATTATTATAAACCTCTAACACAAATGAAACATTCTTCCCTGAAGCTTAATTAAGTAGTTACGGAACTTTGCTGATAAGAAAGGCAGCTGACAAAATGGATTCTCTGGACCTGCAGCACTTTTTGGAATTAATTTTTGCCAAGCTATAAAAATACAGTATTTAATTCTGACAGTTTTCGCATTGGTGGAAGGTTTCTAATGTCAAATAATCAAATTTACAGTAAGTGCAGTCACAGCCAAACCTGGATATCATTCAGAACTACCTGGTATTTCCCATTAAAACTTAAACAACTCAGTCCTGTTTGCATGTGTATTTCTTATTTATTGATTTTTTCTGTTTGAGTTCTGTGGGCCTCGAGTTTGGAAAGGGCTGTTTTTAAGCACTGTTGCCTCACTAGTGGATAAAGCTTCAATCAGAACACCAAGATCTGTTAGTATCAGTAAATTAAAGAGAACATTGATTTAAACTTTGTATGTGACCCCAAGGCTCCATAGTGTGCATTCACGCAGCCATAAAGACAAAAGTTTAGACAGCCCTGCAGTCGGAGGTGATCTTATGTATTTTCAGCAAAATTCCCCAAGAATAGCTTTTTAAAAGCCGAAATACAGCAAGTAGACGCACTGCAGAAAGTTAACCAGAATTATTCTGGGTCACAAAATTCAAGTCCGCACTCACGTTACTGACAACAAAAACAAGTGCTTCTACTTAGAGGAGGTTCAAAAAGAGTAAAATAATTTTAATTATAAATATAATTTAAAAACACCAGTACAATTACATCTCGAAATTTATTTTGGATTAGTGGACAAGAGAGCGCGGAAAGAAGCAAAGAGTCAATTTCAACAGTAAATCATGATGGGGCTGAAGCCTCATTACGTGATCTCAGCAGAATCAGCTGCTTTGCCAGTCCTCGTCAGATTGCAATGATGAGGGTTAACTGTATTATGGAATTGAAACCTATCGCATGGTGAAATAAAAGTAAAAAATCTCATTGAAACGTATAAAATTCTGACAGGGCTAGACAGACTGGATGCAGGGAGGATGTTTCCCCTGGCTGGGGGGTCGAGAACGAGGGGTCACAGTCTCAGGATACGGGGTAGGATATTTAGGACTGAGATGAGGGGAAATTTCTTCACTCAGAGGGTGGTGAACCTGTGGAATTCTCTACCACAGGAGGCTGTGGAGGCCAAGTCACTGAATATATTTAAGGAGATAGATAGATTTCTAGACACAAAAGGCATCAAGGGGTATGGGGAGAGAGCGGGAATATGGTATTGAGATAGAGGATCAGCCACGATCATATTGAATGGCGGAGCAGGCTCGAAGGGCCGAATGGCCGACTCCTGCTCCTATTTTTCTGTGTTTTTCTATGTTTCTACATACTCACAGGAAAAAGTCTTCCTCTTCATCAGAGTCATCTTCCAACAGGTTCCGCTGCAAAACAGGTAAAAGAGTTTGTTATAAGGGCCAAGCACTGGTCATCCTCAGGAGGCTACTTTTGGGAGTTACTCAGGTCACATATCTTAAACTATCCGTTAAACTCTACACTAGCTTGAAGACATGTGTTTACACATGACTGGCTGATTTATCTTTAGTTTTAAGTTTGCACGTAGTCTCATATGCCCTCATTCACAGTCACAGTGGTTGCTTGATGGTAGAAATTAAAGTAAATCATGCAGAACCCGACTTGACACTGGATCACAGCATTTATGTCCTCACCTCAATAACTGATGAAAAATGTTCAGATTACAAAATAGATTCAGATTCAAAAGATAATGGCCCAGCATTTGCTGGAGAAGGGTATCTCACGGCATGCCTGTTAATTAGACTTGTTCCTGCACCCTTCAGCTAAAAATTTAGAAGTGTGATTTGATAACGGCGCAGCGAGGGAAAGAGGGCATATGGGACCTTGGTGAACAATGGGACAAACAGCGTACCTCCTTAATCAATTAGATTAAAGGATTGAGAAAGAAAGAAACAGAGGAAGGACTGAGAAGGAGGGTGAATTAGAGTGGGTGAATTCAATGTCAAATCAAGTACAGAAAGAGAAACAAAGAGGGGAAAAATGATTGGATTGAGAGAGAGAAAGAAAACAAAGGAAAAGTAAGAAAAACATGTAATTTTAAAATGTGACATTTTTAAAATCTCCAACAATTCACGACCTGAAGAAATGAGACTCCACACTTTTAATTGTTCACTTTCTGGGCCGGAGAGGTTTATTGGCAGTCATTAACAATCACATAGTTAAAAGGGATGCTCACGTTATTAATTACTGGTCTTAACTTTCTGTGGCGAGTTTAACGGGCAATTAATGTGCAAATACAGCAACTTCATGAAAATCACAGGGAGGTTAAGGGAGAGATGCTGTTTTCGCGAAGTTAACGGTGTAAATCGGCCGGCAACTTGAGGCGATTTGCAATTCACGGGGTATCTCTTCCTCGGCACAAGTTGCACATTAATAACGTTTCAGAAAATTCTGGGCCAATAGTTTAAAAAAAAATGCCATAACACAGATACATACCACGGCAATTACATCACAGGGGACTTTCATGGATTAGGGCACGTATTTCAATGTAGCCAAAGAAATGAGTAATTTAGTTTCTGAAAATATTCAATCACCATACCAAAAAACGTGTGGCTTGGACTTTTGATTTACATGCCTCTTGGGATGATGACTGCAATTTATACCAAGCATTTTAGGACTTCCTGTGCTGGAATCTAAGCTCCCATATGACGCTGGAGTAATTGCACTATTCGTTGTGACAGAACCACACAGACTGGGAAGGTCCCACATTCATTCCCAGTCTGGACAGTACAATTTGCCTCAACCCACTTGAGCTAGGAAGGGGGAAAAAAAACATACATCAACCTCATTGAGGCATCTGAAAGTATTCAGTGGTACAGGGAAGTTACACCCAGTGTACTAATTCAAGTTTGGCCACTAGGATGAAATACAATTTATAACAGATAGAAAAAAAAATGTCCTCACTTAAAAGGCTGATAAACATTTGGAATAATCTATCAGGTAAGGTAGCAGGGGCAAAGATACTAGTAGTATTAATATAGTAGATCCCTGGACTGGGCAAGTTAGAACAAGCATCAATGGGACAAATGGCTTTTTCCAGCCATTCTGATAAATCTTTTCACTTACCGAATCGAAGTAAATATTGTGATTACAGTTAACTAATCTTTCCTGCTTGGCTGTACTTTAGATAGCCATCACACAGAAATGATGGCTCTTAAAAAGAATATAAATTGGATGAAGTAATTAAAAAAGTTAGCCACTTATTTTTTTTTTAAATGGTTAGCGTTTACTGGAGGCATTAAAAGGGAATTGGATTAAGTGGCTTATTTACACATTACTATAAATGGTAATTCTAATAAAAAAGATTTGGACTTTCATTTGGGTTGCAGTGTTTGGCTGCCCTGCCATATCATAACTTTATTTTCCAAATTATGCTATAAAAAACTAAATATTAACTGGAATTTATATAAATACAGCATGATGCAATTATCTAAATAAAAAACAAAACACAGTCTACAGGGTATTTTTATTTGAAAACTATTTTAAGTCCATTCTAAAATGGCCGGCGTGGCACATCCTCACCAAGTGGCCCGGCCAGGTTCTGTGCAACCTCCAAATTGGGTACGGTTAGGCACTCGGCACTTTGGGTCACTACAATTCACCACTAAGGTCTGCCGAAACAGATGAAAATCCAAATACAGTTTCCCCATCTCAGCATTTGTAAAATGTTCAGATCAAAAGAGCAAATTTTTACATTCCAGTGTACTCACGAGTGATGTCAATGCCAGGAAATTAACCATTTTAACACCATGGCACACAGCATCAGACAACACTCGAACACTCCCTAGCCAGGTTTACTATAGTCCAAATAGAGAACAAAGCTGTCTACTCTAGGCCAATAAGCTTTCTTAACCAATTCTGATGAAAGGCCATCGACCTGAAACGTTAACTCTGTTTCTCTCTCCACAGATGCCATTTGCCCTGCTGAGTGTTATCCAGCATTCTCTGTTATTTCAGATTTTCAGCATGCACAGTACTTTCCTTTTGTTTTAAGGTTTCTAAATCACCAATCTCAGAGGGTCACTTTCTACCCCCCACCCCCACTCCTGCATTTTCCAACCATCCATCTGACTGAAACTACCAATCTGTACTGAAGTATGGGCAGTTGGTTCTAGGTTGAAGTTATGCAACCTCACTCTCTGCAGGATCCTTACTGCCTATAGAGGAGGCGACATCCACCACAACAGTGCAGGCTGGAACCAAATCCAGATGCTAGGAGTGAAAGGGCACAGTGATAATCCACAGCAAACCAAATCAGATAATGAGAAGCAGATCTAAAACTGTAAATGAGAGAGAGAGAGAGAGAGAGAGAGAGAGAGCGCAACTTGTAGTTGATTTTAAAAGATTAGCAGAATCTTTAATAAAGTCATTCTACTGCAAACACGATATTACAGCATGCCAGTTCCACAATATATATAAAATACGCTGACAGCAATGGGCAGCAGAGGGGATGCACCATCCAAAACTCAACCTTTTAAAAAAAAAAAGTATATTTTTCAAGAAGTACAGAGATAAATACTTGAAAATCATTCTGCTTAAGTATGTGTAAAATGAGTTAGTCATAGGGCCAGATCCTGCAGCACTGCTTTAAAAAGGGATTTTGTAGTGCAACTGTGTCAGGTCACGTAACACAGCTTCAAGATTAGCAGCAACTCGTGCTGGTACTCTACATTTTTGGCCGATATTAGTCTGGGGTTGGATCTTTCCAGTATTTGCTCACACACACTCACACACACCTCCCCTCTGCCCTTGTACATAGGAATTGCTAGACAAAAAAAGACCCACAGCTCATCTAGTTCACCTTCTACCATCCTGGTCGTCACGTGATGCAACAATAATGGAGTTGTTGACTAATCATAGCAATTAGTCAGTCAAACAGACCCAGACATGAGGCAAGGGAAAAAAAAAGTGGGAGAGCTTTGGAAACCACATGTCCAACCTGTTCCTCCCAAGAATGCTACACTTACCACATGTCATGTCTCAAATTACTCACACACCATATCCCAAATGTTATTTCCTGAAACGAACCCATTTAATTTGCATTTGAATGAATCAATAGTATCTGCTTGATACGTTGATCCTGACCAACGGTTCCATCACAGACCCAATTCACGTACGAACCGGGGTCAAGCAAGGCTGTGTCATTGCACCAACGCTCTTCTCGATCTTCCTTGCTGCAATGCTCCATCTCACCCTCAGTAAGCTCCCCGCTGGAGTGGAGCTAATTTACAGAACAAACGGGAAACTGTTCAACCTCCGTCGCCTCCAGTCCAGATCCAAGGTCGTCCCATCCTCTGTCGTCGAATTACAGTATGCAGACGATGCTTGCGTCTGCGCTCACTCGGAGGACGAACTCAAAACCATCGTCAACACCTTCACCGAAGCGTATGAGAGCATGGGCCTTACACTAAACATCCGTAAGACAAAGGTCCTCTACCAACCTGCCCCCGCCACGCAGTACTGCCCCCCGATTATCAAAATCCATGACAAGGCCTTGGACAACATGGACCACTTTCCATACCTCGGGAGCCTACTATCAACAAGGGCAGACGTCGATGACGAAGTCCAACACCGCCTTCAGTGTGCCAGTGCAGCCTTCGGTCGCCTGAGGAAGAGAGTGTTTGAAGACCAGGACCTCAAACCCGGCACTAAGCTCATGGTCTACAGAGCAGCAGTGATACCTGCCCTGCTGTATGCCTCAGAGACATGGACCATGTACAGCAGGCACCTTAAAGCACTGGAGAGGTACCACCAACGCTGCCTCCGCAAGATCCTGCAAATCCATTGGCAGGATAGGCGCACTAACGTCAGTGTTCTCGCTCAGGCCAACATCCCCAGCATCGAAGCTTTGACCACGCTCGATCAGCTCTGATGGACGGGTCACATCATCCGCATGCCCGATACGAGACTCCCAAAACAAGTGCTCTACTCGGAGCTCCAACACGGCAAGAGAGCCCCAGGTGGGCAGAGGAAACGCTTCAAGGACACCCTCAAAAAGTGCAACATCCCCACTGACACCTGGGAATCCCTGGCCCAAGACCGCAAAATGTGGAGGAGAAGCATCCGGGAAGGCGCCGAACACCTTGAGTCTCTTCGCCGGGAGCAAGCGGAAGCCAAACACAAGCAGCGCAAGGAGCGCACGTCAAGCCAAGCACCCCACCCACTCGCCCCTTCAACCACCGTCTGCCCCACCTGTGACAGAGACTGTAGGTCCCGCATTGGACTCATCAGTCACCTGAGAACTCATTTTTAATGTGGAAGCAAGTCATCCTCGGTTCCGCCTAAGAAGAGGAGAAGTATCTGCTTCCACCATCTCACTAGGGAGCCTGTTCCAGAGATTGCCCACTCGCTCACTGAAATAATGTTTCCTAGATTAGTTTTGAATTTACCCCTTCCCCCCTTCAAGCGCAGACCGTGTTGTATTTTTAAAGCAAAGGTTTCAGTGCGTACAAAATTCACAACTTCAACGATGGCATGATAAATGCTACGTAGAAAGTCATTACAAGGTTAAAGACGAAGGAACAGTACCATTTAAGCCTAGAAGTGGGTGCTAATCTAATGGAATGTATATTATTACAGAAGAAAATGGCAAGTTGATCTGTCATTTCAAATGTACTGCAAGACTTTGTTAACTCAACCGACTGTTGATCAGCAAGACAGCAGACAAACTATGCCAAGAATTTTTGTAGTCTGTAATCTAAAGTACAGTAAACACGCACTTTAAGCAAAATTAAATAGTCCTACTGCAGAGGTTTACAGGATAACAAATGTGTCTGGTAGATAGTTACAAGGCAGTAATTCAATTAAGCATATTTAATGAAATCATAATCCACAACAGCAAACTCAAATGGAGTGAAATTATTTGCAACTCCGTCTGATATTTGTTTTTCCTTATTTGGGATTTATTCAACTTTAACAAACATTATCTTGAAAAGAAAAAGACTTGCATTAATATAGCACCTTTAATGATCTCAGGATGTCCCAAAGCGCTTTACAGCCAATGAAGTACTTTTGAAGTGTAGTCACTGTCGTAATGCAGGAAACATGGCAGCCAATTTGTGCACAGCAAGCTCCCACAAACAGTTGTGTGATAATGACCAGATAATCTGTTTTAGTGATGTTGACTGAGGGATAAGTATTGGCCCCAGGACACTGGGAAGAACTCCCCAGCTCTTCTTCGAAATAGTGCCATGGGATCTTTTACGTCCACCTGAGAGAGCAGACGGGGCCTCGGTTTAACGTCTCATCTGAAAGACGGATACAATGACAGAGCAATATACAGAAAACATGGAAGAGGGGGAAAATGAAATCACAAGTGATGAATATACAAGGTCCCTGAATGCCATATTAAAATGCAGTATTACCAGATAATGCAGCTTGATTGAACAGCTAACTGATGCACCGTGGACACCAGTTTGATTTACCCCACCTCACTCACTTGCTACCCAGTTGTGTTGTTTTGAAAAGGAAACAAATGTAGGTCAGGTACTTCCCAATAAAAAGGGAAATAAATTCAATCATCAAACTTTGTCCTTGCTGCTTATTTGCAAGGAATGTATCTGATCAGAGTTGACGGGGTCAGTAAAACTCCAACTTTTCTGAAACATACCATCAACAGTTATTGCATTTGGTTTTGTTTTCGATCATTCTTTTTCCGGGAAAAAAAGGTTCGTCATTGCCACAGATAGTGAGCACTTGAACAACATTTTTGCCTTTGAGGCAGTAGTGGCCATTCCAGGTGACGGCACTTTTAAAATCTTAAAAGCGCACATAATGAAATTTTTTTATATGCTGTTTCACTAATTGGTCAGCAGGGGGGTGTTTTCAACATCTACACAGACCATTAAATGATCAGTTTACCATTTTCAGATCTTTGCATGCAGGAAGGAAAAAAAGTGTTGGGTTAATACAAAATATACAATTATTTTTCAATATAATTTTCATGACTATCAGAATTTAAAAAAAAACAATTGGACAGCAGTAATACAACCATTCTACGGTAGCAGACCTGTTTATGCATCCTTAATAGCTCAGTGGGCAGATGCAATGCATGCTGTGCTAGACAGACTAGAAAGTTTTGATCCCCATTCTGTGCAAATCTCAGCTAAGAGACTACAACTGACCACAGTATCATCAGACTTGGGGAGGGGAAAAGTTACTCCTGATCATTTTCCAGTGACCCTTGTTGAGCGAAGGGACTACTGTTATCTAAGATACATGGCAGCCACTCTGTGCCAGTAGTACCCTAAAATCAACAATGAGTTGAAAAGCAGTGGCAAAGTCATGATGCTGCGCTATGATGTCACCACATACAAACGACTCTGTTATTTCCGTTGTGATATCATGATTGGCTTTTATTGCTAGGGGGATAGATTATAAAAACAGGGAGGTATTGCTGCAATTATATAAGGTATTGGTGAGACCGCACCTGGAATACTGCATACAGTTTTGGTGTCCATACTTAAGAAAAGACATACTTGCTCTCGAGGCAGTACAAAGAAGGTTCACTCGGTTAATCCCCAGGATGAGGAGGTGGACATATGAGGAGAGGTTGAGTAGATTGGGACTCTACTCATTGGAGTTCAGAAGAGTGAGAGGCGATCTTATTGAAACATATAAGATTGTGAAGGGGCTTGATCGGGTGGATGCGGTAAGGATGTTCCCAAGGATGGGTGAAACTAGAACTAGGGGGCATAATCTTAGAATAAGGGGCTGCTCTTTCAAAACTGAGATGAGGAGAAACTTCTTCACTCAGAGGGTAGTAGGTCTGTGGAATTTGCTGCCCCAGGAAGCTGTGGAAGCTACATCATTAAATAAATTTAAAACAAAAATAGACAGTTTCCTAGAAGTAAAGGGAATTAGGGGTTACGGGGAGCGGGCAGGAAATTGGACATGAGGCTGAGTTCGGATCGGTCGAGGCCCTGTGGGTGGCGTAGCGGGCCCAGGGGCTGAGTGGCCAGGTCCTGCTCCTACTTCTTGTGTTCTTTAGATTTGAGGTGAGGATCATATCAGCCATGATCTTATTGAATGGCGGAGCAGGCTTGAAGGGCCGATTGGCCTACTCCTGCTCCTATTTCTTATGTTCTTATGATGCCACTGCTCCATGCAGGAGAACCAACTGCATATTACAAACCTAAATATTTTTTTTATTCGTTCCTGGGATGTGGGCATCGCTGGCAAGGCCAGCATTTATTGCCCATCCCTAATTGCCCTTGAGAAGGTGGTGGTGAGCCCCCTTCTTGAACCGCTGCAGTCCGTGTGGTAAAGGTACTCCCACAGTGCTGTTAGGGAGGGAGTTCCAGGATTTTGATCCAGTGACGGATATGGGAGAACTACGCTGCCACGTGAAAGCAGCTGAAGATTAATTTTAAAATAGCATCCTCCTAACGAGACAAAAAGGTCGAAAGCAGCCCTTTGAAGAGACAAAGTAGCGTAACATATGAATATTTTGCTTGCAAAACTGATCAAGAGTGAATGTACTACTAGAGGTAAATCCAATCAGGGAGGCTATTCCAAAGAAGAGTCAATTGAGTTATTTGTGTCAATGGGACATGTGAAACCATCCAAACACAGACAGCCTGTCATCATTTGCACCTCTGCATTTGTAGATTGCGAACAGCGTTGACATTTTTCATGTAGATTACTTCTGTCTCACAGACTAATCTTCAAACGCAGGACTTGTTTTTCCAAAGAGTTTAATGCATTTAAAATTAATGTCTCACGTATCAGCAGTTTCTCGCCATCCGCCCCCGCCCCCCCCCCCCCCCCACCCGCCGGCACCCCCTCCACCCTCCCATTTGCCATGAATGAAGTAGGGTTTGTAATACAACTCAATAGGCTTGTGCTCACATTATTCCTGCAAGGACTATATGCAGTGGAATAAAACTATTATTTCTTTCTAAAAAAGTATTTTGTCAGCCAGAAGTTTGTAAAGGATCTCAACTGATTGGGTTTGCGTGTTTAACTCTTCATAAATTGGCTCCAGACTGCTGTAATTAAATTCATTCGGTGTCTTCCTCATATTACTATTTCTGTAAATAAATCTATTCATGAATAAGCCCCATGTTATAATTTAGCTATTTATTATTCACCATCCGAAGTAGTGGGGGACATACTATCCAGTAACAATAAGAGGATTCATTATTCACCCACAGCACAGAATTCCAGGTTAATTGTGCATAAGAGCACATTTCTATTCACAAGTGGACCTTTTGTATTGGATACAAGTAAAAGGTATCTGGAGTGAACCTGAATCATGACACAAGTCATAGGGTTCCTGCAGCTGAAATTTTTTTACTCATTATTGTTAATAAATATGGATTTTTTTTTTTTTTAAACATTGCAATCTGTAACAGAAGATATTATTGGGTTGACCATTTTAGCCTGAGGAAGGAACAGACTGAACATAAGTTTTTCCAATATAGATCACCGACACATAAATCTGTGTTCCCAAGTTTACAAGGCAATAAATGGCGTATCGGTGAATAACAACAGGGCTAAGGCATTTTGTGAGGAATACAATTTGCGAAGTGACTTCAGAAACTATAGCGCCTATTTTTGTTACACCACAACAACATTTACAAATCAAAATTAAAAGCACATTATATAATTAGTACCCAAGCTCCATAGACAATGCTGACACATGGTGGGGTACGGCTGCATGAGCAGCAGTCATCCTCTGGCAACTTGTCCTCACCCAACTCTATCTCTAATCTCCTCCGGCCCTATATTCTCTCCTTAATTTCTCTGACTCCAGCCTTCTTAATTGGTGACAGAGCTTTCAACCACCTTAGTCCCACTCTCGAAAAGTTCCTCCCTACAAATTTCTGTCTCACCATCTCTAAGATCCTGAAGACCCATCTTTTCCATCAAGCTTTTGATCACTCATCTTAATCTCTCCCTTCCAGATCAGCATGCATTTCCTTTACACCTATTTGTGAAGTATTCCTTTACATTAAAAAGGCACTACTTAAATGCCAGTTCTCGTTGCGGTTGTCTCTTCATGCATCATAAGCCTAGTCATCAACTGTCTGCAGGTTATTCAACCACAGGGACCCTACAGCCAAGCCCATTCCCATCTCGCCCAACATCCACACTTTTCAAAAGGCGACACTGAATAATGATGAGGAATTGTAACCGTCCCCAAATCATGGGTGTCCATCACCCCAGTTGAGATTTGGTAAGTTTTAAAATATTATTACTGACAACATCATATGGGTTCAAGTGAAAAGTAAAGGAATAAACGTGCCTTTAATAATTAGTGCATAATGGAGCGGAAAGTGGTCAGAAGTAATGGGAAAGCTGATCAATACAATGGCATGTGGGCTATTGAGGCCGAGCAAAATCACAAATCTGAACCCTCACTCAGGGCTACTGTGCACCATTCAACTTCTGCAGAGTCAAACCGGACAAAAATCCCTTTGTGAAATGGAGAGTGCAAAGTACTAACATCTGTTGGCTCTTTCATGATACAAATGCAGATTCCATATTGTGGTCTGTGGAATACAAAACAATCCCATTCGCAACTCCCCAAATGGCTCAGTTACAACATTGTTTAATCCATTATGTACAGCATAACAGTAAGAAGTTTTACTCACCCTTTCACTTCTTATAGAGCCTGTCACGTCGTCATCATTTAAATGCCGTTTAAATTTAGGCGGCATGGTTACTGTCTGATGGAATGTGGCCTTTTCCTCAATCCAAAGTGCAACAATTGCTCAACCTAGAACATATAAAAGTGTATTATTAATGGTACTTACTGGGAGCAGGAGTAGGCCATTCAATTTGATCATGGCTGATCCATACCTCAATTCCATTTAAATAAAAATGTTTTCATTCATTTTATGGGATGTGGACATCGCTGGCAAGGCCAGCATTTATTGCCCATCCCTAATTGCCCTTGAGAAGGTGGTGGTGAGCCGCCTTGAACGGCTGCAGTTCGTGTGGTGAAGGTACTCCCACAGTGTTGTTAGGTAAGGAGTTCCAGGATTTTGACCCAGCGACGATGAAGGATCGGCGATATACTTCCAAGTCAGGATGGTGTGTGACTTCAATCACCACAGCCATCTTCCTTTGTGCTAGGTATGACTCCAGCCAGTGGAGAGTTTTCTCCCCGATTCCCATTGACTTCAGTTTTACTAGGGCTCCTTGATGCCACACTCGGTCAAATGCTGCCTTGATGTCAAGGGCAGTCACTCTCACCTCACCTCTGGAATTCAGCTCCTTTGTCCATGTTTGGACTAAGGCTGTAATGAGGTCGGGAGCAGAGTGGTCTTGGCGGAACCCAAACTGGGCATCAGCGAGCAGATTTTTGGTGAGTAAGTGCTGCTTGACAGCACTGTCGATGACACCTTCCATCACTTTGCTGATGATTGAGAGTAGACTGATGGGGCGGTAATTGGCCGGATTGGATTTGTCCTGCTTTTTGTGGACAGGACATACCTGGGCAGTTTGCCACATTGTCGGATAGATGCCAGTGTTGTACCTGTACTGGAACAGCTTGGCTAGAAGCGCGGCTAGTTCTGGAGCACAAGTCTTCAGCACGATAGCCAGGATGTTGTCAGGGCCCATAGCCTTTGCTGTATCCAGTGCGCTGAGCTGTTTCTTGATATCACATGGAGTGAATCGAATTGGCTGAAGACTGACTTCTGTGATGGTGGGGAACTCAGGAGGAGGCTGATATGGATCATCCACTCAGCACTTCTGGCTGAAGTTGGTTGCAAACGCTTCAGCCTTGTCTTTTGCACTCACGTGCTGGGCTCCACCATCATTGAGGATGGGGATATTCATGGAGCCCCCTCCTCCCGTTAGTTGTTTAATGGTCTACCACCATTCACGACTGGATCTGTATCCCTAGATACTCTTACCCCATTTACTCGCCTTTGATCCGTATCCCTAGATACGCTTACCTAACAAAAATCTACCGATCTCAGTCTTGAAAGTTTCAATTGCCTCACCATCCACAGCCTTTTTGGGGCGAACATTCCAAAATTCTACCACCCTTTTGTGTGAAAAATGCTTCCTGATTTCGCTACTGGATGGCCGAGCTCTAATTTCATTATATCCCCTCGGTCTTTATTCCCCCACCAGAGGAAATATCGAATTCCTTTAACATTTTAAACACCTTGATCAGATCACTCCTCACTCTTCTATATGCAACAGAATACAAGCCAAATTTATGCAACCTGCCCTCGTAATTTAACCCTTTTAGGCCTGGTATCATTCTGGTGAATCTGCACTGCACCCCCTCCAAGGCCAATATGTCCTTCCTGGGGTGCAGTGCCCAAAAAACTGAACACAGTACCCCAGATGGGGTCTGACCAAGGCTCTGTACAACAGATTATTGCTATAATCTTATTTATTAATACTGCGAAACAGGAAAACAGGCGACTAAACAAAAAGCACTGCAGCTAGTGGCATAGTGACATTTTCTATAGCTGAACTTTCGAGACCCAGCTTTGGAATTGTTTTTGTGTGCAAGTTCCAAACACAAAATATATGGTTCTAATTTAGCACCGTCATTGGAAGCTCAGCAGAGCAGCAACAATATTTTACAAGAGATTACAACACAGATTTTCCACAATTTACTTGCACTCTTCACAAGTTCAGCAAAACACCACTATATGAAAAAAAAAGAGACCATGAATCAAAAGGTTCTGAGGTTTGCACTGATCACTACAAATGGTCGAAAATCATTTGAATAGTTTAGCAGCAATTACATATTTGAAAAGAATCAGATGGCCCTTCGCTAAACTCATCTGCATTTATTAATTTTGCAGCACGATAGTATCATTTGGAAAAGTGTCCATCACATGTCTGCTAAAATTCTCTGCACAAATGTTGAACACTCCAAATTTTGAAAAAGTTATAGAGGAATACTAGAACACAGCAAAATCCTTCATCAAAATGATGTCTCCCATGTCACACAACACAATCCTGTTAACCTCCTTTCCACTCAGGTGACCTCGTCTTATGGTGAAATTCCGAGGAAATAATGTGGCAGTAAAGAAAGTTTTCTGGTTATCAGAGCAAATTCCTTCACAGGAAACCTTACAATTGGAAAGTGTGGAAACAAAAACATAGGTTCTTTTCCATATAGGGATTTAGCCTGGAGATATCTTTCCCTACTTAATCAGTTGCCTGATCTTCCCTAGCCAAGAGTGTAGAAATGCACACGGCAGAAGAGATCACTGCAGTCCATCTGGCCAGTTCCAACGTTCCAAAAAAAACCACCACATATTGTTAAAACTACCAAAGTGTCCCCATTTGTTTGGCCAATGCTGCAGCACATCTTTCATTAAACCAAGGAATCTGCGTTTGATGGGACGTGGCTATGCGGAACTATATTTGATTTGCTTTCTCTAAATCCAGATAAATTCTTGATTTTGTGTCCAGTGCACAGAATTCCAGTTTGAGAAGACTGCTATTGATGTTGTCCCCATTAGCACCGATTCTTGAGCTTCGTGGTGCTTTAAAAATACCAACAAAAGGCTACTTAGACGTAGACTAACTGATAATCAGCTGTGCCACTTGGCAATTTGAGGGGATCAAGGGAGTCTATCAATGTTCGTTATAAGTTGTCACTACCTAAAGTTAGAAAACTAAACCAGTTGACCAAAACCATTAGCGACTGCAAAGGCCAGCATACCACTGGTGATCTAATGTTTCCATGCAAACCGAAATAGCCTCACTTGATCAGACACAGGACTTCTACAGAAGAATGGTACACCTAGGGAATTAGATTGATAGAATTCTGTCAAAGAAATCTGCCAAGTAAGCAGAAACAGAATCATACAATGATGGATAGCAAACTGCTGACAAAAATGAGGATGCTTTTTTCCAAAGGTCTTCAAAATGATATTTAGTTCAAAATTTTGCCCATAGAGTGAAGTCAATGGAATATAATCAAGCAAAAGAGCAATTAACTCATTTAAAGAATGCCAAACCAGACAGGCATTTGGACTGCAATTTATTTTACAAGAAAATATTATATCTAGAGTTGAAGAAAGAACTTTATGTAGTGCCTTTCACATCCTCAAGACATTCCAAAGCACTTCACAGCCAAATAATTGCTTTTTGAAATGTAGTTACTGTTGTTTTTTAGGCAAATGCAGCAACCAATTTGTGTACAGCAAAGATCTCACAAATACTATGGCCCGGATTTTGCAGTAGGTAATGCTGGTGAACTGTTAGCGTTCGCCGTCATTACCCCAACTTCAGGATTTAGCGCATGCGCATCTAAACATGGAAATCCTGATGTTGCGTTCAGTTATTCACTGCTCCAACACAGGCTACGCAGCGGACATCCACCCGCCCCCCCATAGCCAGCAATCAGTGTAATCAGTGCAGTGAAACTGATGAAAACTTAGGCTTTACCACACTAATATCGCTGTTAAATACCCCATTAAATGTTAAGCCTTGTTGGAATAGGTGTAACTGGGGTTTTAACAGCGTATTGACTGCTAAACAAACCTTCTGGCCCTGAGAAACTAATGTTTATATTTGTGGGACACCAAATTTCTCCATTATGATAAACATTACAATTTTTAAAAAACTTACTTTTTTTAAAAAAGTTTGTTCTGCCTTATTCCCATGTGAGAATTCCAATCTTTATTTCGCTCTCTGTAACATTTTTAAAAAGTCCGGATAAAAGCAGCTTTTCATTTCCTGGTTTGCTGTCTGTGAGAATTCTTCAATGTGATTGGCTTCTTAGATAGCTTGCTGACACCACTGCAGCTCTTCACTGGGAATCCCCACTACAGAGCACTGTCATAATTACACGTCGAAAAAGGCAAACTTCTCGCCACAGAGGTCACGAGATCTCTGTGGGCAGTTTTCTTCGGAGCCAGCCACGAGCACCTTTGCTACGCCGCTGACTGCAAATTACAAGCCAATGAGTTGATTGACAAGAAAATCTGTTTTTTTACATGATAATTGAGGGATGA
This sequence comes from Squalus acanthias, assembly GCA_030390025.1. NCBI lineage: Eukaryota > Metazoa > Chordata > Chondrichthyes > Squaliformes > Squalidae > Squalus > Squalus acanthias. The sequence continues at coordinate 73,694,182 of CM059439.1, forward strand.
ATGTTGGCCAGGACACTGGAGAAAGCCCCTGCTCTTCTGCGAATAGGCAGACAGGGGCCTTGATTTAACATCTCATCTGAAAGACGACACATCCATGAATGCAGCACTCCCCCCAGTACTGTGTCAGCCTAGATTAAATGCTCAAGTCCTGAAGTGGGACTGGAACTCACAACCTTCTGACACAGGAGGCGTGAGTGCTACCACTGGGCCATGTATTTTGTGGCCAGGGGGGGGGGGGGGGGGCGGGGGCGGTGATATTTACTTTGCATAATTTTTTTCCGTGGCAAATTTGATGTTTTATTTGTACTTTCAGTCGCCTATCAAAGATTTTCAGTGAATCCAAGTATTATTAGTACTTGAGTGAGGTACTTTTGTTGAAATAATGACTCCAAAAAAGTTACCTTTGCCTCTGTTGTGTCCCCTCAGCCACTGTACTGCTCACAAACTCCACACTTATCAACCTGAACTGCTAAATTACTGTCCTGACTTTTCGCACTCCACCTTGCCCCTCGCCACTCAAATTTTTGCCACGGACAACCCAAGGGTCCTGGATTAGTGAGCAGAGGGAAAGATCAGAGTCGAGGGAGCTTGATTCTGCACCTAAACTGTCGTTCTTGGGTGCCCAAAAGTTACAGAACACTTGGCCTTCAATACCTCGTTATTCAAATGGGAGAAATCATTGCTGTAAAATGAGCCTTATAGACGAATAAAGGGACCACTGACTGAATTCCACCGAGCCGTGACAAGACCATCGCGCGGCAGGTCCCGCACCATTTTTAAGAATGACTATTTTCAACTTATTATCTTCTTAGGAAAATAAATACAGAATCCATGGGGGTAATTTTAACCTAAATCACCGGGTGGGAAACCCACAGGACCGAGTGGAATGCTGGTTTTACAGTCCGCTCGATATTACTCTCCGCCGACTTCAATGGAGAGTAAAATTAGGCGGGGTGTAAAACCGGCGTTACACCTGATTCTGTCTGTTCCCCGACAAGTAGGTTAGGTTAAAATTGCCCCCAAATCTTTACGGCTAGTGGGGGGTAAATCAGTTAAACCTGAAAACCAGGGAAACATCCTTATAACGTCTTGTTACAGTTTTCCCCTGTGGATAGCAGGTTAAGGCAAGACAATGTGGGGAGGCACATTACAAGAAAATCAAAACCATACTGAAATGAGGACAATAGTTTACTCTAGACAGATATCAGCCTTGTGTAAACTCAATGGCCCAGAAATTAATGACGGAGCCTTCGTGCGGGGGTAAGGCTTCCCTGCGATATCTCACTGCACGCCTGCCTTTTCATTCCGAGCTCGCACGAACTTGATTTTCTAGACAGCAGCTGTGCAGTGCTTCCGTATCCCACAGGCGCAGTTAATTCGTGCGAGCTGTGGGATCACGTGATTCAGTTAGAGCCAATGGCAGCACACCATCTTTCATTCATAGTTTTCACAGCAAGTGCTGTGAAAGCTATGAATCTATACCCCCTCAAAAGAACAGCTAAACCTCAATTAAATTTTTTTTAAAAACCATCACATTAATAAAATAAGTATAGTTAAATAAATTAACCACTTTAAACAAAAAATTAAATTTTTGAAAAAATTTAAAATCTTTTAAAAAGTTATAAAAATAAACTTACCTTTCTTTAAAGTCTCTAAAAAAGATATACCTGTTGAAAAAAATTCAAAATAATACTTAATTAACTACTTACCTTGTTAAAAGAGGGTCTTACGCCTCCTTTCTTTATGTGCAAAATCTTCCATGCTTACCTGCGCGTTCAAAGCACTAAGTGCACTGCGTGCGCGCAGCCTGTAGCGCGCACGCGGTTCACCTAGGAACCGCCCCCTTTTGAAATCACCAAGTGCCGGTTTTCAGCGCATGCGCAGTGCATGCAGAAAACCGCCAATTGGAGACAGAATACGCGAGAGGTAAAGGCCATTGTCTAAACCACTGTACCATTCAGTCCAGATTCTCTATTTTTAATATCATTAAAAGCACATGGGATATTATACCATTAAAGTCTACAGAATGTGTGCTGTCTGAAAACTATAATCACTTAATAATCACTAAACTTAAATCACTTAAAAATATTAAAAAGTTCCAGATGGCTAGATTAATGCTGCAAAAACATTTTTGTTTCTCATTCTATGAAGCGACTTATGATCTGGAATGCACTGCCTGAAAGGGTGATGGAAGCAGATTCAAGAGCAACCTTCAAAAGAGAATTGGATAAATACTTGAAAAACAAAAATCTGCAGGGCTACGGGGAAAGAGTGGGACTAATTGGATAGCTCCTTCAAAGACCCGGCACAAGCACGATGAGCCGAATGACCTCCTTCTGTGCTGTATGATTTTATAATTCTACCTTAACATTAACTTCAAATTTGATCAGTATCCTGGTCACCATAATCTCTAACACTCAAAGCCTAATTTTACCATATTTAATACAAAATGATTAGGATCCATTATTCCTTCATTATTTTCAATATCACATCTCTTCTCCCCACCGCCCCCCCTGCCCCGCACACCGCCGCCCCCACCCCACCAACCTGGAAATGGCTAGTGCCCTTTTAAAAAAGTTTCAGTCCAAAGATATAATTGAGCAGATTGGGCCTATACTCTCTGGAGTTTAGAAGAATGAGAGGTGATCTCATTGAAACATTCAAGATTCTGAGGGGGATTGACAGGGTAGATGCTGAGAGGTTGTTTCCCCTGGCTGGAGAGTCTAGAACTAGGGGGCATAGTCTCAGGATAAGGGCTCGGCCATTTAAGCCTGAGATGAGGAGGAATTTCTTCACTCAGAGGGTTGTGAATCTTTGGAATTCTCTACCCCAGAGGGCTGTGGATGCTGAATCGTTGAGTATATTCAGGGCTGGGGATAGATTGATTTTTGGACTCTAGGGAAAGAAAAAGAAAGACTTGCATTTATATAGCACCTTTCACGACCACCGGATGTCTCAAAGCGCTTTACAGCCAATGAAGTACTTTTGAAGTGGAGTCACTGTTGTAATGTAGGAAACACGGCAGCCAATTGCGCACAGCAAGGTCCCACAAACAGCAATGTGATAATGACCAGATAATCTGTTTTTGTTATGTTGGTTGAGGGATAAATATTGGCCAGGACACTGGGGATAACTCCCCTGCTCTTCTTCGAAATAGTGCCATGGGATCTTTTACGTCCAGCTGAGAGCAGACGGGGCCTCGGTTTAACGTCTCACCCGAAAGACGGCACCTCCGACAGTGCAGCACTCCCTCAGCACTGCACTGGAGTGTCAGCCTAGCTTTATGTGCTCAAGTCCCTGGAGTGGGAGACTTGAACTCACAACCTTCTGACTCAGAGGTGAGTGTGCTACCCATTGAGCCACAGCTGACACTAGGGGAATCAAGGGATATGGAGATCGGGCGGCAAAGTGGAGTTGAGGTCGTAGATCAGCCATGATCTTACTGAATGGCGGAGCAGAGTCGATGGCCGTATGGCCTATTTGTGCTCCTAATTCTAATGTTATGTTCCTATATAAAAACAAATCTAGACTGCAATTTTAGGGCTATAAAAGCATTGCCCCTCTGGTTACAAAAGATCATGTACAATAATGGCCTCAGCTGTGAGCATTCAAAAACACTCCTGATTGCCTTAAACTAATAGCTTACTGACATAGTCTTTAAAATAAAATCAGTAACAGAGTGGAAAATAACTTAAAAGGTCACAAGTTCCTGCAACTGTTTAGTAGTACCATTTCCTCATGATGAACCAGACAGCCCGTCCAGTAAATAAAAGTTGTGGAGGATGGGTGCCCCACCTGCACACTGCCCCTTTACACCACCAGTACTGCACTTACTGTTTAAGAATCCATAAGCAGGTTTCAATTTTATTATTCAGCTCTCATACATTCATTATGCAGTATATACAGGGTCAAGATGGCACATTAATGTAGGAAAGAGTTGCTTTCAAAAGGGAAAGTAATACAATGGTGAAGTTTTAACAAAATAGAAAAGTGCCAATGAAAAAAATACGCAGAAGAGGATGGAAACACTGTTGGAGTCAAATAATAAGGGAAATACAGGACACGAAAGAATTAATACATCCACTCCAAACCAGGACTACTTTTAGGCTTTAAAAATGTTTTGAGAACCCTGAAAATGTGGTAATCGTGGTCCACTGCTACTTCGAGACTTGTGTTTATTAGCAGCTTACTTGCGATGGATAATACAGGAGCCATTAATGATGGCAATTCTATCACTCCTGAACTGTGCTGTAGGAAACTAGCACTATATTTTCAAAAATAACTGTGTATTTTCTGTTAAATGGGCCTGGGTAGGGCTCTGCTCGTCAGAAACATTGTATGCAGGAACCAATTCAGGACCTGCAGAAAAGCGGCTGCATGAACTTGTATTCCTGCTAGTTGATACAACACTAAAGGATAACATCCATCTGAAGGGCTGGGGGACATTTTAGACCAAGTTCACTTGTGTTTACAAATGATAATAAATCAAATACAATAAAAACTCAATTAATTTCCTACATTACAACTGTGACTACACTTCAAGTGTACTTCATTAGCTGTACAGCGCTTGGGGACGTCTGGAGGTCGTGAATGGCTGTATATAAATGCAAGTCTGTCTTTCTTTACTTTCTAGTTGTTTCAGTTCGAACTGGATCCAATTTAATTGAGACCACATATCTCTTCAACTGCCAGTACAAACTGCATCAAAATGATGAGACCTGACAACTCTTACTGTGAGTAATTGTGAATGATTGCAGCCTGTAGTACTTCAGGTTCTCAACACCATCACTTAGTCCTGCAGGGATAGTGACTTACTGTGACACGCTACTCCAGAGGTTGTTTATACTTTCGACGCTTGCACTTTAACCTACTTTACAGCACTGCCCCATTGTTGAACCGTATCAGGCTATATTCAATATGGTTAACAGTACATTGGACACACTTAATGGGCCTAGTGACAACTGTAGTGATCCAGGTGGTACTTCTCAAAAACAAAGTTTCCTTTGCACTAATTGCAGTTATATTACAGATAGAGTAAAGTCAAAGCAAGTACCAGACTACCTCCTGCTGGTGATCTCTCACACCCACCTCCCAAACCTGAGGCTAGTTTGGCCTGTTATCCTGCACATTTTACATTGTTATAAAGCAGAATCTGCTGCGTAGCAATACAAAATGCACAGCAATAATTGGCCTAAACATTTACTACATTGGGTTCACTTCCATTAAAAACTCTTAAGCCATACAGATCAGAAGGTCCCAGCTTCAATCCCTGCTCGGAGCTAAGCCAACTGATCTAAACTGCAACAGCAACTGGGCCTCAGTGTCCTTGGGCTTCTGGGGTGGGAATCGAACCTGCCAGTGGACCCAGAACTGATTACTATCCAGTGACTCCGACTGGAAATTGCACACACGTGGCGATCCAAGGCCTGCCAACCTTCACTGACCAAGCTCAAGAATAGTCACTTGGGCCTTGGAACCATATTCCAACAAATGCCAGCATCTTTGGGAGAAGAATTGGCAAAACCAAAAAGTCAATCTCTTTTTAAAAAAAAAGGATTATGAGCTGAGTGCTTCCAAGATTACAAGGATCCCTTTATTCATCGTCAAAGCTTCACTTTCCATTACAGTACTCCAGTGCAATACCAAGGAGTGCTGCACTGTCAGAGATGCCGTCTTTTGGTTGAGACGTTAAACCGAGGCCCCGACTGCCCTCTGGACGTAAAAATTCCCTCGGCTAAAGACAGGAAGGAGAAAAACAAAAGTAGAAGGCAAAGAACTCAATGGTTTAAATCAAACATGGTCACAGTAAATAATAATTCATATACGTCTGAGAGCGTTAAAAAAACAAGCCTGAAGGCTTTGTGTCTTAATGCAAGGAGCATTCGGAACAAGGTGGATGAATTAGCTGCGCAAATAGAGGTAAATGAATACGATTTGATTGGGATTACAGAAACATGGCTCCAGGGTGGCCAAGGCTGGGAACTCAACATCCAGGGTTATTCAATATTTAGGAAAGATAGGCAAAAAAGAAAGGGAGGTGGGGTAGCATTGCTGGTTAAAGAGGGGATTAACACAATTGAAAGGAAGGATATTAGCTCTGATGATGCGGAATCTGTATGGGTAGAACTGAGAAATAACAAGGGGCAGAAAACGTTAGTGGGAGTGGTATATAGACCTCCAAACAGTAATACGGAGGTTGGGGACGGCATTAAAAGGGAAATTAGAGAAGCATGCAGTAAGGGCACAGCAGTCATCATGTGTGACTTTAATTTACATATAGATTGGGCTAACCAAATTAGTAAAAATACTATGGAGGAGGAATTCCTAGAATGTTTACGAGATGGTTTTCTGGAACAATATGTCGAGGAACCAACCAGAGATCAGGCCATCTTAGACTGGGTATTATGCAACGAGAAAGGATTAATTAGCAATCTTGTTGTACGAGGCCCCTTGGGTCAAAGTGATCATAATATGATAGAATTCTTCATTAGGATGGAGAGTGAAGTAGTTGAATCAGAGACTAGGGTCCTGAATTTAAATAAAGGAAACTACGATGGTATGAGGCGCGAATTGGGTAGGATTGATTGGGGAATGTCACTCAAGGGGTTGACGGTGGATAGGCAATGGCAAACATTCAAAGACTGCATGGATGAACTACAGAATTTGTACATCCCAGTGTGGCATAAGAATAAAACAAAAAGGGTGACTCAACCGTGGCTAACAAGGGAAATTAGGGATAGCATAAGATCCAAGGAGAGGGCATATAAATTGGCCAGAAAAAGCGGTAGCCCTGAGGATTGGGAGCAGTTTAGGATTCAACAAAGGAGGACAAACGGACTAATTAAGGGGAAAATAGAATATGAAAGTAAGCTTGCTGGGAACATAAAAACTGACTGTAAGAGCTTTTATAGATATGTGAAGAGAAAAAGATTAATGAAATCAAGTGTAGGTCCCTTGCAGTCAGAAGCGGGGGAAGTTATAATGGGGAACAAAGAAATGGCAGCCCAATTAAATGCATATTTTGGTTCTGTCTTCACAAAGGAGGACACAAATAACCTCCCAGAGATGTTGGAGAACATACGGTCTGATGAAAGGGAGGAACTGAAAGAAATCAGTATTTGCAGGGAAATGGTGTTAGGGAAATTGACGGTATTGAAGGCCGATAAATCCCCAGGGCCTGATAATCTACATCCTAGGGTACTTAAGGAAGTGGCCCTAGAAATAGGAGATGCATTGCTGATCATCTTCCAACATTCGATGGAATCTGGAACTGTACCCATGGATTGGAGGGTAGCTAATGTTACCCCACTATTCAAAAAGGGTGGTAGAGAGAAAGCGGGGAATTACAGACCGGTAAGCCTGACATCGGTAGTGGGGAAAATGCTTGAGTCCATTATAAAGGATGTAATAGCTGAGCATTTGAAAAACAGTGACAGGATCGGACAAAGTCAACATGGATTTACAAAAGCTAAACCGTGCTTGACTAATCTACTGGAATTTTTTGAGGATGTAACTGGGAAAATAGATAAGGGAGAACCAGTAGATGTGGTGTATTTGGACTTTCAAAAGGCTTTCGATAAGGTCCCGCATAAGAGATTAGCGGGTAAAGTGAAAGCACATGGGATTGGGGGCAAGGTATTGACTTGGATAGAGAACTGGTTGGCGGACAGAAAGCAGAGAGTAGGAATTAATGGGTCTTTTTCCGAGTGGCAAGCAGTGACTAGTGGGGTACCGCAGGGATCAGTCCTTGGACCCCAGCTGGGTGGGAGTGTGTGCAGCGAGGAGGATAGCGAGAAACTCCAGGATGATCTGGACAGGTTGGGTGAGTGGGCAGAAGCATGGCAGATGCAATATAACGTGGATAAGTGCGAGGTTATCCACTTTGGTGTCAAAAACAGAAAGGCAGACTATTATCTGAATGGTAATAGATTGGGAGAAGGGGAAGTGCAATGAGACCTGGGTGTCCTTGTGCACCAGTCGCTGAAAGTAAGCATGCAGGTGCAGCAGGCGGTGAAGAAGGCAAATGGTATGTTGGCCTTCATAGCGAAAGGGTTTGAGTATAGGAACAGGGATGTCCTGCTGCAGCTGTACAGGGCCTTGGTGAGACCACACCTTGAGTACTGTGTGCAGTTTTGGTCGCCTTATCTGAGGAAGGATGTTCTTGCCATGGAAGGAGTTCAGCGAAGATTCACAAGGCTGATACCTGGGATGGCAGGAATGACATATGAGGAGAGATTGGGTCGATTGGGCTTATACTCACTGGAGTATAGAAGAATGAGAGGGGATCTCATCGAAACATATAAAATTCTGACAGGTCTGGACAAACTAGATACAGGAAGAATGTTCCCGATGGTCGGAGAGTCCAGAACCAGGGGTCATAATCTACGGATAACGGGTAAACCATTTAGGACAGAAATGAGGAAGAATTTCTTCACCCAGAGAGTGGTGAACCTGTGGAATTCTCTACCACAGAAGGTAGTTGAGGCGAAGTCATTAAATATATTCAAGAATGAGTTAGATATATTTCTTAAAGCTAAAGGTATCAAGGGATATGGGGAGAAGGCAGGTACAGGGTACTGAGTTTAGATGATCAGCCAGGATCTCATCGAATGGCGGAGCAGGCTCGAGGGGCCGAATGGCCTACTCCTGCTCCTATCTTCTATGTTTCTATGTTTCTATGGCACTATTTCAAAGAGGAGATGGGGGGTACTCCTCGGTGTCCTGGCCAATATCTATCCCTCAATCAACATCACTAAAACTGATTATCTGGTCATTATCTCATCGCTGTTTATGGGACCTTGCTGTGCACAAATTGGCTGCTGCCTTTCCTACATTACAACAGTGACTACATTTCAAAAATATTTCTTTGGCTGTAAAGCACTGAGATGTCCCATGGTCATGAACAACAACAACTTGCATTTATATAGCGGCTTTAATGTAGTAAAACATCTCAATGTGCTTCACAGGAGAGTCATCAGATAAAATTTGGCACCAAGCCACATAAGGAGAAATTAGGACAGATGACCAAACGCTTGGTCAAAGAGGTAGGTTTTAAGGTGCGACTTAAAGGAAGAAAGAGAGGTAGAGAGGTTTAGGGAGGCAATTCCAGAGCTCAGGGCCTAGGTAGCTGAAGGCCAATGGTGGAGCGATTAAAATCAGGGATGCGCAAGAGGCCAGAATTGGAGGAGCACAGATATCTCAGAGGGCTGGAGGTAGTTACAGAGATTGGGAGATGCGAGGTCATGGAGGGATTTGAAAACAAAGATGAGAATATTAAAATCGAGGCGTTGCTCAACTGGGAGCCAATGTAGGTCAGCAAGCACCGGGGTAATGGGTGAACGGGATTTGGCGTCAGTTAGGATACAGGCAGCAGAGTTTTGGATGAGTTTAAGTTTATGGAGAGTGGACGATGGGAGGCCGGTCAGCAGTGCACTGGAATAGACAAGTCTAGAGGTAACAAAAGCCTGGAAGAGGGTTTCAGCAGCAGATGAGCTGAGGCAGGGGCGGAGTTGGGCGATGTAGGTGATGGAGAGGATATGTGGTCGGAAGTTCATTTCAGGGTCTGTACGACACCAAGGTTGCAAACAGTCTGGTTCAGCCTCAGATAGTTGCCAGGGCAAGGGCTGGAGTCAGTGGCTAGGGAATGGAATTTGTGGTGGGGGCCAAAGACAATGGCTTCGGTCATCCCAATATTTAGCTAGAGGAAATTTTTGCTCATCCAGTCGGACAGGCAATGTGACAATTTAGAGACCATGGCGGGGTCGAGAGGTGTAGTGGTGAGGTAGAACTGGGTGTCATCAGCGTACATGTGGAACCTGACGTTGTGTTTTTGGATGATGTCCCAGAGGGGCAGCATGTACATGAGAAATAGGAGAGAGCCAAGGATAGATCCTTGGGGTACACCAGAGGTAACAGTGTGGGAAGAGAAGACATTGTAAAAGGCGCTACATAAATGCAGGTTCTTTCTTTTTACCCCAATGACAGCGAAAACTTTAATCACGACCTAATATTTTTCGCCCTCTACATTTTAGGTTACAGCTTTTTCTGTAATATATTGGCCATTGAATCCCAGAATCTGAAACAGTGATTCCCAGTGACTCTCTTCCCCAATCCGGAAATATAAATCACTGTGTATATGGAGAAGCACCGGCCTGGTTCAGTGACACGGACTGACCGGCCCGGTTCAGTGACGCGGGCTGACCGGCCCGGCTCAGTGACGCGGGCTGACCGGCCCGGCTCAGGTGACGCGGGCTGACCGGCCCGGCTCAGGTGACGCGGGCTGACCGGCCCGGCTCAGGTGACTAGGGCGGACCGGCCCGGCTCAGGTGACGGGGACGGACCGGCCCGGCTCAGGTGACGGGGACGGACCGGCCCGGCTCAGGTGACGGGGACGGACCGGCCCGGCTCAGTGACGGGGACGGACCGGCCCGGCTCAGTGACGGGGACGGACCGGCCCGGCTCAGTGGCGGGGACGGACCGGCCCGGCTCAGTGGCGGGGACGGACCGGCCCGGCTCAGTGGCGGGGACGGACCGGCCCGGCTCAGTGGCGGGGACGGACCGGCCCGGCTCAGTGGCGGGGACGGACCGGCCCGGCTCAGTGGCGGGGACGGACCGGCCCGGCTCAGTGGCGGGGACGGACCGGCCCGGCTCAGTGGCGGGGACGGACCGGCCCGGCTCAGTGGCGGGGACGGACCGGCCCGGCTCAGTGGCGGGGACGGACCGGCCCGGCTCAGTGGCGGGGACGGACCGGCCCGGCTCAGTGGCGGGGACGGACCGGCCCGGCTCAGTGGCGGGGACGGACCGGCCCGGCTCAGTGGCGGGGACGGACCGGCCCGGCTCAGTGGCGGGGACGGACCGGCCCGGCTCAGTGGCGGGGACGGACCGGCCCGGCTCAGTGGCGGGGACGGACCGGCCCGGCTCAGTGGCGGGGACGGACCGGCCCGGCTCAGTGGCGGGGACGGACCGGCCCGGCTCAGTGGCGGGGACGGACCGGCCCGGCTCAGTGGCGGGGACGGACCGGCCCGGCTCAGTGGCGGGGACGGACCGGCCCGGCTCAGTGGCGGGGACGGACCGGCCCGGCTCAGTGGCGGGGACGGACCGGCCCGGCTCAGTGGCGGGGACGGACCGGCCCGGCTCAGTGGCGGGGACGGACCGGCCCGGCTCAGTGGCGGGGACGGACCGGCCCGGCTCAGGTGACTGGGACTGACCGGCCCGGCTCAGGTGACACGGGCTGACCGGCCCGGCTCAGTGACACGGGCTGACCGGCCCGGCTCAGTGACACGGGCTGACCGGCCCGGCTCAGTGACACGGGCTGACCGGCCCGGCTCAGTGACACGGGCTGACCGGCCCGGCTCAGTGACCGGGACTGACCGGCCCGGCTCAGTGACACGGGCTGACCGGCCCGGCTCAGTGACACGGGCTGACCGGCCCGGCTCAGTGACACGGGCTGACCGGCCCGGCTCAGTGACACGGGCTGACCGGCCCGGCTCAGTGACACGGGCTGACCGGCCCGGCTCAGTGACACGGGCTGACCGGCCCGGCTCAGTGACACGGGCTGACCGGCCCGGCTCAGTGACACGGGCTGACCGGCCCGGCTCAGTGACACGGGCTGACCGGCCCGGCTCAGTGACACGGGCTGACCGGCCCGGCTCAGTGACACGGGCTGACCGGCCCGGCTCAGTGACACGGGCTGACCGGCCCGGCTCAGTGACACGGGCTGACCGGCCCGGCTCAGTGACACGGGCTGACCGGCCCGGCTCAGTGACACGGGCTGACCGGCCCGGCTCAGTGACACGGGCTGACCGGCCCGGCTCAGTGACACGGGCTGACCGGCCCGGCTCAGTGACACGGGCTGACCGGCCCGGCTCAGTGACACGGGCTGACCGGCCCGGCTCAGTGACACGGGCTGACCGGCCCGGCTCAGTGACACGGGCTGACCGGCCCGGCTCAGTGACACGGGCTGACCGGCCCGGCTCAGTGACACGGGCTGACCGGCCCGGCTCAGTGACACGGGCTGACCGGCCCGGCTCAGTGACACGGGCTGACCGGCCCGGCTCAGTGACACGGGCTGACCGGCCCGGCTCAGTGACACGGGCTGACCGGCCCGGCTCAGTGACACGGGCTGACCGGCCCGGCTCAGTGACACGGGCTGACCGGCCCGGCTCAGTGACTAGGACTGACCGGCCCGGCTCAGTGACTAGGACTGACCGGCCCGGCTCAGTGACTAGGACTGACCGGCCCGGCTCAGTGACACGGGCTGACCGGCCCGGCTCAGTGACTGGGACTGACCGGCCCGGCTCAGTGACTGGGACTGACCGGCCCGGCTCAGTGACACGGGCTGACCGGCCCGGCTCAGTGACACGGGCTGACCGGCCCGGCTCAGTGACTAGGACTGACCGGCCCGGCTCAGTGACACGGGCTGACCGGCCCGGCTCAGTGACACGGGCTGACCGGCCCGGCTCAGTGACACGGGCTGACCGGCCCGGCTCAGTGACACGGGCTGACCGGCCCGGCTCAGTGACACGGGCTGACCGGCCCGGCTCAGTGACACGGGCTGACCGGCCCGGCTCAGTGACACGGGCTGACCGGCCCGGCTCAGTGACACGGGCTGACCGGCCCGGCTCAGTGACACGGGCTGACCGGCCCGGCTCAGTGACACGGGCTGACCGGCCCGGCTCAGTGACACGGGCTGACCGGCCCGGCTCAGTGACACGGGCTGACCGGCCCGGCTCAGTGACACGGGCTGACCGGCCCGGCTCAGTGACACGGGCTGACCGGCCCGGCTCAGTGACACGGGCTGACCGGCCCGGCTCAGTGACACGGGCTGACCGGCCCGGCTCAGTGACACGGGCTGGCCGGCCCGGCTCAGTGACACGGGCTGGCCGGCCCGGCTCAGTGACACGGGCTGGCCGGCCCGGCTCAGTGACACGGGCTGGCCGGCCCGGCTCAGTGACACGGGCTGGCCGGCCCGGCTCAGTGACACGGGCTGGCCGGCCCGGCTCAGTGACACGGGCTGGCCGGCCCGGCTCAGTGACACGGGCTGGCCGGCCCGGCTCAGTGACACGGGCTGGCCGGCCCGGCTCAGTGACACGGGCTGGCCGGCCCGGCTCAGTGACACGGGCTGGCCGGCCCGGCTCAGTGACACGGGCTGGCCGGCCCGGCTCAGTGACACGGGCTGACCGGCCCGGCTCAGTGACACGGACTGACCGGCCCGGCTCAGTGACTAGGACTGACCGGCCCGGCTCAGTGACACGGGCTGACCGGCCCGGCTCAGTGACACGGGCTGACCGGCCCGGCTCAGTGACTGGGACTGACCGGCCCGGCTCAGTGACACGGACTGACCGGCCCGGCTCAGTGACTGGGACTGACCGGCCCGGCTCAGTGACACGGGCTGACCGGCCCGGCTCAGTGACACGGACTGACCGGCCCGGCTCAGTGACACGGACTGACCGGCCCGGCTCAGTGACACGGACTGACCGGCCCGGCTCAGTGACACGGACTGACCGGCCCGGCTCAGTGACACGGACTGACCGGCCCGGCTCAGTGACACGGACTGACCGGCCCGGCTCAGTGACACGGACTGACCGGCCCGGCTCAGTGACACGGACTGACCGGCCCGGCTCAGTGACACGGACTGACCGGCCCGGCTCAGTGACACGGACTGACCGGCCCGGCTCAGTGACACGGACTGACCGGCCCGGCTCAGTGACACGGACTGACCGGCCCGGCTCAGTGACACGGACTGACCGGCCCGGCTCAGTGACACGGACTGACCGGCCCGGCTCAGTGACACGGACTGACCGGCCCGGCTCAGTGACACGGACTGACCGGCCCGGCTCAGTGACTAGGACTGACCGGCCCGGCTCAGTGACTAGGACTGACCGGCCCGGCTCAGTGACTAGGACTGACCGGCCCGGCTCAGTGACTAGGACTGACCGGCCCGGCTCAGTGACTAGGACCGACCGGCCTGGCTCAGTGACTAGGACTGACCGGCCTGGCTCAGTGACACAGACTGACCGGCCTGGCTCAGTGACTAGAATTGACCGGCCCGGCTCAGTGAGCAGAATTGACGGGCTTGGCTCAATGACACGGATTGACAGGCGGGGAGGCCCCCAGGACACTCCGGGGTTGTTGTGTGCAGGTGCGGCCTGCTCCTCCCGCCGACTGTACGCCGAGCCTCCGCCTTACCTTCCGCCAAACAGCAGCAGACGCGCGGCCTTTCAGTCCTGCGGAGTTTATTGATGTCCCGGTCGGCCCCGGGGTGGCCTGTCAGTGGGAGAGTCGCCGAGTCCCCGCAGAATCCCCGGGCACCGCACGCAGGCCAGAGCCGGCTCACAGCTCGCGAGAGCCGCGCGGCCCCGCCCCCTCTCGTCTCCCTGGGAACCTGGAGACTCCAGGGGAGAGACTGGGGAATGGGGGGGAAGAGAAATTTGGGGGGGGGGGGGGGGGG